>CM060975.1:75643343-78084593 GCA_030765065.1 Deroplatys truncata | reverse complement strand
GTTTTAATAATACTCCGTTAAACATACAGAACAAACTGCCAAATGCAGAGATTATTTGTGCATTTGTTGTGCAGAATATAATTCTATATAATTGTCCAAATCTTTGAAAATGGAAACATTCCAAAACTTGGACCTATCACACTACTAGGGGCACAATCTTTGTCACTTCTATTCTCCATAGGAAACAGCATAGTTCTGAATCCAAAATATTGATAACCTTTCGATTCTCGTTTCTCTCTCTCTCTCCCCTGTTGAAAAAATTATCTTCAGCTTTGGATATTCAATTTCAAGAGTTTGGACTGCTACTCGTATACAATTTTATCTAAACGCCGTTAAAATATTTTTTGTATTTCACGTTATTCGCTTAGTTTTAATTTCTCTGCCACTTAGCTTGGCAGATTGAGGAAGTATTGTATTTTTTGTATTTTACTCAAAAATCTTATATCGAAAATACGTTTTGAGGTATGTCCATGCTCGCCGAAAAAAATGGGGGAAAAAAAGTCTCGCACGCGTGCGTGAAAGAGAGCAGCGTAATTCAGAAATGAAAACGGAAAGGGTCGGAAAAATAGTTAATTTCATATTTTATTCAGACACTGTCTAAGCATGCCAGGCAAGGACTTTCAAGAAAATTCTTGACAACCACCACCACCCTGAACTATCCTTTACATGAAAACGTTCAGCAATTTTTCATTTTCTCAAAAATGGCTCTAAGGAGCTTTATTAAAACACCGTTTGTTTAAGATGTTTCACGACTAATAAAATGTCTTGAATTTTCTGTGAATAGCTAATAAGTCCTCTCCATTCGATATATGTACGTTTTGTATAACTGTTTAACTACGAGTAAAACCGTAATTATTGGCGGGAAGTTATAAATAATTAAATATAGAAATAACAGTAAGATAGAGAAATAATTGCAATAAATAATTTCGGTATATTAAATCAATGTATAATGTAATAAGCTTGAGTTGAAATGTCTCTCCAAGACAAACGCTGCCTATCGGGGTAACCCAACCCTAACCAAGATTTGAACTCGGGAATCCCTCTTCAATGTGAGGGACACGCTACCCCCACATCAATGAAGCGGACAATATTGCTATTGATGTTGATGTTGATATTCCCAACATCCATTGTTGCCTTATAACTATTATTGTCTATTGGTCTCTGGTTTTGCAGTCATAAACGAACATGCATTTTTTAATTCGGCAGCGTTTTCCTGTGAAAACATACTGACAGACAAATTCACTGATTGAAGCACAAGGGCGTTTCGAAGACAAACGCTCTCGAACATCAACAGTTCTTGAATCACTGCAGGTCTTACCCCTCTCCCCAGCCTCGCCGAGGAGAGAACCAGATGTCTCCAGCTTTCTTACCACCGATACAATTGTTGCCATTGTTGGAACAATGCGCATATTGAATTGTCGGAGAAGACGAATGTGGGGTAACTTTAAACTCTATGGACCCCAGGCTCATTTGAGTATCACTTCACACATTTCATTCATTCATCGTCCGATATGGTCTATCCAGTTAAAGGATGTTAAACTTAAAAAACAAAAGAACAAAACAAAAAAGCCAAATTCGATATTCTCCCAGAGCCACTGACATACCTAAACTCAATTTTTAATGTTTTATTACTTTCCAAGAGTAAATTATGTCTTCAAAGCGCCTAGTTTTATATGGATCGCCCTTTATTTTAGAAACCCCAGCCTTCCTTAAATTTTAATCTACGATGATAAGATGTGATGGGAAGTGGGCTATCAAAGTGCATACGAAGAGAACGAGTGGTCACAAGGTGAAAGAGGCAGAGAGAATGATGTATGTTAGCTGGTCTCTTAATAGAATAATAACCAGCATCCTCATTAACAGCCAGGGAGGGCGGTCACGGTCTGGTCGGGGAGAGAGAGAGAGAGAGAGAGAGAGAGAGAGAGAGAGAGATACGAGCAATAAATAGGTAGGTAGGCGCGCGTCTCTCAGCGCAAAGGACGCGTAAACAAACATGCACAACAATAAACTCCATTTAAACGCCACGTCGGGGCAAAAAAAAATATCAGACATGAAAAACAACAAAGGAAATAGAAGGCCACAAATATTTAAAAGTAAATTACATCGAACACAAGAAGAGAAACAGAAATGCCTTAGACCGGTGATATTGTAAATACTTCGAAGGGCTTGGCTACTTGAAACGAAACAGGTGTTCGTTTCAAATTACAAATGATTTCTTTGTTACAGAAGCTTATTTTTTGCGAGTGTTTTTGTCTGCGACTGCAAGCATTCTATCAATGGTAAATTGGAAGCATCTTAGGCCAGAGCAGATCAATGCCTATAGTTTTCTCTTTATAACCGCTCTTCCTCCTTTAACTTTTGTTTTTCTTTCTTGCTTTTAATCCTTCACGAACTTATGCTTCATCAACTTTATTTATTTTAAACTTACTTTACGAAACACCTTTCACATCCCAAAAAGAAGCGTTTTTGAGCTTACCCTAAACTCTCAGTTCAAACCGACTTATATTACTTCTAAACGTTGCCATAATAAAAAAAGAAGAGAGAAAAGAACAAAAGCAACGTTAAAAGTGACTAAGAAAAGATTGCACTAATTCAAATAGCCGCCTACCGACAGATTTTGATTAAATAATTCACTCGCAAATGCTCATTTTTCACGCTTCAGTAAACGAGTGATTTAACTCCATATTAAACTACGGAACGGATGGATGAAACCTCGGACATCTTTCAAGAATACCCATTTTAAGTTTTTATAAAATAATAATTTGTAATCTTGGATTATATTCTGATTAAATTTTAAGGCCTTAAGACACTTGGAAGTACCCTTAATTACTTCGCATTTAAATGCCTTTTAAAATCACTTTCTTTACTTTCATTTGTACTTCATAATAAATTCAAATGCTAAAGCGTGTTGCAACTTTGATGCTAGGTAACAAACCTTTAGGCATGCTCTGAAAACTATGACTAACAAGAGTCATGTTTTGAATAAAGCAAACATTTTCAGAACCAAGGAATAAAATGTCATCTTTATGCTAAAAAGTCAATATTTTTTTCAGATCAACTGGATGAGTATTTCGTCGAATCTTTTGTACATCGAAATTAAATTAATGGTCTGCTGTTATGCTGGTGCACTTTCACGATACTATACCACTTTTAAGGCTTATGAGTATATACATTTTGAAAAAATAAAGATTTCAGTGGATATTCTAAAACTCTCGAACTAATAAAAATAAAACTTGAGGCTGATACACAAAATTTTGAGATTCTAACCTAAAATGTTCTGGGCGATTGACAGCATTTCTGCCGCTTACAGATTAACAGCGGGACAAATTTATCTGCGACTACATAGTTCAGTTTTATAAGCGAAAGCACTACAGTTATCTGTTTTTCCTAATCTACGAGGGGTGATTGGAAACTAAGTTACAAGACCGACATTCCTGGAGTTTCGTCCGTTATAGAGAAATCAGTAGTGTGCGGTAATACTAATACATTCGATTGGCAATTGTGTAGAGTTTCAGCCACCCGCCACCTAAAGCGCTAGTTGGAGGTAAACACAAATGGCGACTCGTTTGGGAAACTGGTCTCGCGAAGAAATCAGCTCCGTTATACCATTTCTGCGGTCGAAACATGTAACCGCGGCTGAAATTCACCGACAGCTGGTAGAGGTTTACGGAGAGACTGTAATGTCTCGTCAGCATGTCGCAGAATGGTGTCGAAAACTTGCGGCCGGTGGAGGCAACGTCACCGACGAGGATCACAGTGCCCGACCCAGCACGGTATCAACAGATTTGAACACAGCTCGTGTGGAGGAGCTGATTCAGGACATCAGGAGGATGATCACCTTACGGCATATGACGGTAGAATTGGGAATGTCGTTCGGAAGTGTTCTCACATTGTTCACGATATTCTGTAGTACCGGAAAGTTTGTTCCCGATGGGTTCCACGAAATCTGTCCAACCAACACAAGGAGAAGCGCATGGGGGCAAGTCTGCAACTTTTGCAACGGTTCTTCACGGAAGGAAACAGTTTTCTACACCACGTTGTCACGGGTGACGAAACATGGATCCACCACTACACCCCCAGCACTAAGCGATCGTCAATGTAGTGGAAATACCCTTCCTCTCCAAAGACAAAGAAGTTTAAGGTGTCACCATCTGCTGGGAAGGTGATGGCCACAGTGTTTTAGGACCGCGCGGATATCATGCTCTTGCAGTTTTTGGAAAGAGGGCACACAGTGACCGCTGACCGATACTCCGAGATCGCGAAGCAATCAGGAGGAAAAGGCAAGGACTACTCACCAAGGCCGTCATCTTCCCTCACAACAACACGCGACCTCACACCTCAGAAGATTACCATGCTGTTGAAGCAGTTTCGCTGGGACATCATCGACCACCCTCCCTACAGCCCGGACCTCGCTCCAAGCGACTTTCACATGTTTCCTCACTTGAAGGATCACCTAGGAGGCCGATGATTCGCTTCAACGAGAAGGTGAGACACTGTGCGACAACGTGGCTGAACACGCAAGGACAGGATTTTCAGCAGGAAGGAATATTCAAACTCATCCCACGAAACGATAAGTGCCTAAACGATATGGAGACTATGTCGAAAATGTATGTACTAGGAGTTGGCTGTATTGGTTGTATGAAATAATGTTTCACTGCAGGCTTTGTAACCTTAGTTTCTGGGGTAGGTGGGGTAGCAGCGCAGTGAACGAGCCATTTACATACAACGCTAATAAATGTTCTGTAATGCCTCGTTAATGTTCTTCGTTGTAAACGCTTTGGCCTGTAGGCAATACAAGTTAGTGTCCAATCATAAGGTACACTGGGACTGCGTTTTTAAGTGAAAATGACAATATTTTCGATTTTTTTTAATTACATCATACAAATATTCTATAGACAACTGTGAACTATTTTGGCCTAACGTTTTTCGCGATTAGCCAGTTTTAAAAGCCCAGCGACAAGTTTATCACCAGTGCGCTTCCTCTTATCCCCCCACTGGACCCTTTCTGTATGTGCTTTTTTTCAGTTTTACATCTTTGCGCATTAAATACATTCCTTCAGTTTTGCTTCGATCTGTATGCAAACTTGCATACATAAACTAAAATGTGCTATCTAAAGATTCAAGCAAGCATTTTATGATTGCTTTATTCATTGGCTCACAATAAATTAATTTATACTGAAAAAGGAACATTTTAACATCAACAACGTTCTAAACCCAAAATGCATTTCTCTACAAATACTTGCATCAGCTTCAATCAAATCCTCACATCTATTTTCACTGTACTTAAATATCAGAAAATTTCACCATAATATTTCTCTGAAAAATTTGAATGCGCAAGCAGTTTTAGACAATTTGTATTTCTTTGCTAATTAAAAATATTTAATTGTACAATATGAGAAACTATTTGAGTTAGAGCTTTGAGCTTTTGTCAGCAATTTATCATATTAAGTGTGCCATTTTTCAGGTGAGTAGCTTAAGAAAAAAAATCAGTCCCGGTGTCCCTTAAAGTGAATAACCTGGAATGAACGAGACCATACTAATGAAATCGCTAAGCGCATGCTCTGCGGAATGTATCCCAAATTTAAATTAGGAAAATTTAACATTAGTTCTGAATAACACTAGGCGTTATTTGTATACAACATAGCTATAAGATATATCACTTACCTAGAGAGCTCTCCGGGTCGGAAAGATCGCTGAGGGATGGCACTTTCTGCATGGAGCCCAGGGATCGAGCCCCGCACGAATCATCTGGCCGCTCCTGCTTGATGACCGCAGTCGGCATGATGCTATTCTCCGATGACTCCAGCTTGTGCTGTAACAAAATCAAAATATGAACTTATAAGGCCCTTTTTGGGGTTTACTCGTACTTGTATTTTTCCAGAGATGCCCTACACAAAAGTGTCAATAAATCAGAAAGTGAGTAAAACTATACCAATAACTATTAAACTTTAAGGTGGCAGGTGGCACTCGGGAAAAGGATTTTTACTTACGGCAATAAAAAGTTTAAAAATGTTATTTTTAGCACATATTTTTAAAAATTTGGTCTCCCTATAATTTACAGAGAATGTCAAGTACTGTTTTCTATCAATTATTTGTGCAAATGAGTGAATTCTCACTTAACGACAAATGTTTTCGCACAAACCACAAAATCACAACCTTTTCGAAGAGGTTTTAAGCAGACAGGGTGGATTTCACCGAATATGTAATAAAATGTAATGAGACAAGTAGTGTATCGATTTTGTTAGTGTTATTCAATGATTTTGTTAGTTCTCATGTTACAATTTTGCATTAAGTCTCTCTGGTTTTCTTTAGAAATAACTGAGAATCTTCTATATAAAGAACGTGCAGAACCTTTATAGTATGTTTAATTTCTAGTTATACCAATGATTTCATCCCGAACGGAAAAGCACTTTGAAACTTTAAAATCATGTACAGAATTTCCTGGAATAGTCCATCGAGTCCTCTTCATTCTCAATTACATTTTTTCTTTTCTTTTAAGTTTAATGTTCTTTAACGGAATGGGTCCTGTAAGTCGGCAAATGTATGAAATGGAGCTCAAATAGGTCCGGGGTACAAATTAGCCGACACCCTTCAAGGAAAAATCCCACAAAACGCCATATCCCTGTAACTCATCCCAGTCAAGTTTCGAGCTCTTGAACGCGAGGCAAACACATTATCCCCACGCCATGGATATTGGCGTTAAAGTGTGAGTTTTCTACCTAAAATGTGTTTGAAGGATTCAGAACAATCAGAAAGCGTTTCAAAATAGTCATGTTCCAACAGCAAGCATAAATAAAATGTTCCAGTACCGACAGAAGAGAATCAGTATATCAGTTTAAATTACCGTCCTCTTCGTCACAGGTTAAGAAGCTCTGAATTTTCCTGAGTATTTCTGATACCTGCAGCCACAGCTTAATGGGAAGGGGAGCATCGTGAATCAAGAAAATGCTGAATCGTCACGAAGACTTAGTTTAATGATCTGAAATATTGTATTCAGATACGAAATGATCAAAAGAATTGTACTCATTTCTTAACTGCGCGAGTTCCTGGCTTTAAATCAATACATGAACAGCTAAATGCATTTAGTGCAATGACTCTCTCTCTCTCTCTCTCTCGCTCTCTCTCTCTCTCATGAGGTGGTTGTGTGTTTTTTCATGTCTCAAGTCAAGAATTGTCCAAATGCCTCGCTTAAGCCAACAAATGTCGGTCTGGGAGGCTCAGTTGATTAAGCGCTGGCCTTCTGATCCCAAGGTTCAAACCCGACGCAGACCGATGGTTTTTAAGTGTGCTTGAAAGCGACAACCCCATGTCAGCAGATTTACTAGCATGTAAAAGAACTCCTGCGGGACGAAATTGGGACACACAGGCGGCGCTGATATGATCCTGGCAATTAACAGCGTCGTTAACAATTTTTTTTCAAGCCAACAAATGAAGCTGTTTACAGAATGCCTATTGTTTTAAAGTGAGAAACTATCAAAGTGACAGGACAGAAGAAATATCAAAAAAGCCTCATAATTCTCTTCAAAAGTTTATAGATATTCATCTCAGGAGAACATGGTCTTTTTTCTCCAAACTAGATAAAAGATAGATATTTGGACATCGATCCACATGTTCTGTGAGGTAAAAACTGTTAAGATTTTAAATATCCCCGTACTTTTAAGCTGCAAACTTATAACCGCAAGCATTATGGAAGCAATGTATAGGATTTCTGCAACGCATGGCGAGCTAAAATGCAAATATTTATTTACAACTATGGTTTACATAAGAAACTGTGTGAGCAACTTCAATGATATTTTTTCATAGAACAAAAATTGCACATAAATGCTACAAAAGAGCATTAGAAATTATATGAAAATTAAGTACTTCATCAACAATAAGGGAGTCTGCCAAGGCAAAGTAAATAAACTACATATTTCCTAAGCATAATCCCAACTATCTTGTTATCAGTGAAGCTTAGCAACACATTTTTTCCTTATTGATGAAGGAATGCATAAACACAAAAACAAGTGCTAGTACAGGTGGTTGAAATCACTACATCTATGTAAACTGTATCACTGTGTAAGTATTAACTATTATTTAAGTTTAAAAATAAACAAAAATGGGTTGCAATCCCCTGAAAGTATTTGTTCTATATTAACATTCCTAAAAATGACAGCCAAATAGAAGTTTTACTTTTGTGCATTTTCCTGTTAAGAGCGTGCGCTTTTTACTTTCTCTATCACGTACACAGTAGACAGAGAAGGTTTTGCATTCCACCCAAAAATTCGATACCGAGATTTCACCGGAATACATGTTTTGAGGAAGGCACGGAAAATCAGTTTTAGAACAAGGTCCCCGTGCGGGCGCGTGTGCGCCTGTGAACACCATAACTCAAAAACTTTAAAGCCGAATAAATACCAAACTTGGTAGTTAGGTTCAGTATCCTCCAAAGATGCGACACAAGAAAATCCCCCATCCCAAACTACCCTTAATGGATCATTTTTCAATTTTTTTTATTTTCTAAAAAATGGCTCTAACGATTTTTATTAAAATACCACATATTAAGATATTTACATTACAAATAAAATGTATATCTTGAATATTCTGGGAATAGCCTTTGAACGAATTTGCTATAAAACGTTAAACGTTAAGCAATAGACAAAAACGTTCTATATATATAAAGTAGATCTCTTTAAAACACAAAATTTATTTCAAATAATCTGTTTGTAGCATCAGCCATTTCGAAATATCCGTTATTAATGGTTCGAAATGTCCAATACTTTATTTTCAAGTCCTTTCTATATTCAGTTGTTTCTCGCCATTGCACGCAAAGAATATGGAATTTTAAGGCCAGAGTTCCAGTTGTTAAACATTTGACTATCGCTGTTCTCTTAGTGTCTATAACGAAATGTGTAATGCAGCTATTTCCGGAAAGGTTTATCTCGATTAAAATGAGTAGATAGGAAAACTTTCGTGAGAATAATTTGCATACCCATTAATAAGCGATAGTGTGTAGAGAAATTTATGTGAATATAACATAGAATTTTTGTTTCTTTCTAATGGTTAGGTAAGTATCGGTATGTTTATATATGTTATGCTTTACTGTTATATGACCATTGTTGATATAATTTATTCAAGGGAAAGATAATTTGTATAGTTGTCAGATTCTAAAATTGAAAAAATAAAACATCGTTATACGGTGTACGGTACTCTAGACTATTTACTGGCTGCCATCTAACCATCAAACCACAGAGGCAGTCTTTCAAGAATGTTCTTCGCCAAACAACGCATATTTCGATTTCTCACCGAGATCTTTCGTTCTTATCTACATTAAGGCACGATCGGCAAAGTGCTTCGTCAATCGCCTAACCTAATCATCCCCTAAGCCGTGTTGTAGAGTTGTATGTTATATTGCCGGTTGTATTTTGCCTTCTATCAACCACTGCATTAAGGGAATGAAAAATAGGCAAAATCTTTGAAATTATATTTCATTTTTGCTTCCAAGCCTGAATTTCCCAGTTCCATAATCCTCTTTCCACATTCTTCAGCTTAGCTTTTCTCTTTCACATTTTCTTTCTTTCTTTCTTTCTTTCTTTTTCTTTCTTTCTTTCTTTCTTTCTTAGCAACCTCGATTAACAACTTGGTCATATTACGATTGTTACCTGTACGATGTCTGATACACATTTAGTTTGTTTCAGACAAATGACCTTAGTTGCATAGTCGCCTTCTTGTATCATTATTTTATTTCTATTAGTCCGGTAATAGAACTTCGGCCGTGGACCGAATATGTTACCTGGTACTTACTTAGCAATTTTGCGAAACCACGAAATGCGCCCAATCACACTGGCAGCTAAACGGAATTTGAAATCGAGACCTCCAGAATGCGAGCCACAGACGCTAAGGCTCAGCCGTTTCTCAAGTTCCACATTTTCTGTGTACCCATTTTATAACATTTCTAATCCTTCCATACGTTTTTATCCGATTTATTTACAATTTCAAACAGTATGGACTTGTTCATTATAAATAATCCGAAGTAAGCCGTTCAATCGAAAATGTAATCGTTTTGAAAGGTCTTTCTTAGAGTAACAAAGAAAGAGATTCACAGGAAGACGAAATAACTGAACAAACATCTACCTTCATATATCTGGGCTTCGCAATATCAATAAATAACAGAAATGAGGATACTGAAGAAAAAAATTGAAATATTTAATATAACAAATGGATGCATTAAAATATATTTTGGGAAAAACATGAAAAGAGATGTCAAATCAAGACTATATAAGTTAGTATCAAAGGGCAGCATTAAAATATGCAGAGAAACATGGGTATTAAAAAAAATCCTTATGTGTTACACTCACATGACTTTCTCTACTCTTGTACAAACTATTTTTACAAACGCTTATTCTCCATATGCTTCATGTATTTCGAGATATCGAGATGTTAAAATTTAAGGAAATAACAAGCAATATCTCGAAAATGGTTCACTCAACAAAAAAAATGTGTATGACATAAATTGAGTATTTATTTTAACGCGATCTACATTTTTTGTGTAGTAAAATTTTGTCTTATCTCTTATAGTTTACCAGTTATGCAAAAGTCGTTCACAATGAAGAATACTTTTGGAGACATTCCCAGAAAATTCGAGATATACATTTCATTTATCATGAAAATATCTTAATTATGATATTTTAATCAAAATCGTTAGAGCCATTTTTGAGAAAATTAAAATTTTCGAAAAATGTTCCATGTAAAGGGTAATCTGGGGTGGGGGATTTTCTTGAAAACCTTCGTGTCGCATCTCTGGAAGATACTGAACCTAAACACCAAGTTTGTTGTTTATCCGACTGTTCGTTTCTGAGTTATGCTGTTCACAGACACACACACACGAACATGTTTCCAAAAATGCTTTTTTGGGATTCAGGGGGTCTTAAAACATGTATTTCCGGTGAAATCTCGGTATCGAATTTTTGGGTGGAATACAATACTTCCCCTACTTACTATATGTAGTAGAGAAAGTAAGAAAGAAAAAAGCAAGTTTGGAAGTGGCACAGATGAAAGTTTTAAGATCTGTACTAGGAATAACAATAGCCGACAGACTAGGAAATTTGGATATCGGAGAACACTTATTAGAACAATGTATACTCGAGGAAATAGAAAAATACCGGAAAAATGGAATGAACATGCATTAAGAATGGCTCCTTCAAGATTTCCTAATCAAGCGTTGTTTTATAGACCATTTGTAACAGAGGAATTGGACGACCCCAAACAACAGGTCGTCTGATCTAAACTGTTTTGGAAGAAGACGATTTGCAGATGTTTTTACCCTGCCGTTATAGTATAAAATTCCAATAACTGAACACCTCAGTTAAGCGAAATGTCAATGCATTGCCATTTAGGCATCTTTATCGGATTTAATTTTATCAAAACTTCCTTGTCCAATGTTTCCCAATATTTCCCGGAGTCGCATTTTAAATAGGTCTGCTTATTTCCAGTATATTTAAATAAACCTCTTACAGGCAGTAAGAAAGCGACCTGCTGCTGCAATTAATTATTTTTCTTTAGGCTTTATGTTTCTATGAATATGTTTTAATGAATTTGTTAAAAGTGGAAAAAACAAACAAAAAAACATGAATTATAAAAATTGTAGAATTGTTTTGTAACTAGAAATCTGCTTTTTTAAAAATAAAAACTAATGTGGCAAATTTGTGAAGTGTTATTCAATCAGCTTGCCTGTTTTAGCTCATTAGTATATAAATAATGACTTGAATCATTTTAGACTGACTTATTAAATATATGAGTATGAAGGTTTAAACAGTTACTGTAGTTGGGAGGGCGTTGCAACGAAATACCACCATTTGATTGAAAACTACAAATTAAAAAAATCGCCATACTCAACCAAAAAGCTCTAGACGGGCGTTCTTTTCCGTTTGTTATATTGTGATTTGGCTATTTTCTCTGCAGCAACTCAAGGGTTTATTACAAAAACAATAAACACCACATCCCAAAAATTTGGAGATGTAAATAACTTTACAGTAGGTATTGCATTTTATACACATTTTTACGAAGCATACCTACTGCTACTAAGGTCAGATTTTTAAGATGATATTCGCTAATTTTGCTTCATGCCAATTATGAATAAATGTTTATGGTGGGAAACTTTAAACAACTCATGGCTTTTTATTTATTTTTACATCCTCACTCAGCAGTTTTTCGGAGTTTTTAAGCAGTTATTTACATTTAAACCTTATGGCCAATACGATATGAAAATAACAATGTAGGTAAACAGGGTAGGTATTTCGTGACTTCATTTTCTGTGATTCAATAACACAACTTCGGGGCTTGATGATTGGAAATTCCGAAGTCTGTAGATCAGTAAGCACTTTATACTAACTTCAGAACTTTTTGACCAGCTATAACACATTATTTTCCGACCGTCCCGCAGGTCGCGGGTGGTGTGGAGGTGGGTTGTCTGTTGCCCAACAATTAAGTCCAGCCCGTCTTTTCCCCGAAGGTCGCAAGTGACCTATTTCCAACGTGACACCAATTAGAGGCCTCTTTCGTTATAATGTTGCAACCCCGCTGTTGCTAGTCAGGGATATATAATGTTGCCCAACCCCCGTCTTTATATCCAGCCCGGAACGTAAATGTCTACCAACATAATACTGTAATCAGACACTGCTGATGTATAAACATCCATCACATACAGATACCAAAACATGCTGTATGCACACATGAATCGCTTTGTGAAAAATCTGATGTTACATTCACATGTAACCGTTATCGTTATCTAGCCGTTATCGTGCAATTTTATACGACTTTAGCAAACTTTCTTGCAAAAGCTTATTTTTGAAGCTACTTCATGTCAATCGAGATAAACGCTTCTGCCGGTGGTCCCGTGTCGTAGTTTTACATCATATAAAAGAACCCCAAGCCTGACAAAGAGATCTCTGAGCAAAATTTCCGGTCTTTCGCGCCCAATATAGAATGAGACGCTAAGAACCACAGTAGTTAAAGAGCGTCCATAAAAAAAACAAACAAACAAAAAACAAAGAAACCTCAATTTTACTTTATAAATGTTTGCAGAAATAGTTTCATTCTCCACATTCTGACGTAGGTACAAGGGGGACACATTTAAATATTTTAAACGCGGGTCGCTATATGCTGGCCTTCAAATTCCTTTCCATCACATCGCGAGAAACAACCGATTGTTATGGCAACTTGTTTTTACCAATGTAATTGCCACCCCCCATCTATACCCCGCGTTTAACTATTATGGTCATGTCGGCGGCCTTTTACCTTTGGATATAATGCCTTATCGGCAATGCTGTTAACTCGTATGCACTTGTCGCTGGATTTCTAGAATTCTTTGGGTTAGGTAAATTAGACCTCTCACACATTCATTTATACTTCCAAGACTCTTGGGAGGATAGGGAAGAATGTTGTCTAGAGAAAGTTTCCCACCCCCAACCGGGAATCGAACCCGAGACCCCTCGCACTGTAGGCAGGTGCTCTACGACTGCGAAGAATGTCTTACCTGCTTTGTACTAACTGGATTCAAACTACTGAATACGCAAGTAAGTGCAGTTTGTATCACTTTTGACAATGGAACTTTGAGGCAGTATTTTATATCACAACACTGTGAATGCCAGAGTGATTGTAGTGTAAACTAACATTATTGTATGACAATGATTTTAGATGTTTGTTAGCCATAAGCATTGTTAGGAAATAAGTTTACACGGCCTCACTGAAACTGACAATAGAGTGGGTATCAATGAACCAAAGGGGTGAGTTGTTTATCACTAAGAAGAGACAAACAAATGACGTCAGGGTAGCGTGCCTTTCTTTAGAAATGGAGGGAATATCTTCCCTAGAGCATATGTGTTAGTAATTATGATTGGCTGACAAAACAGACGCTAATGTTGGCGCGATTTAATAACCATTAGCAGCTCTATTATGTTTAGGCATTTCGGGGTGAGGGAGTATAAATTCTCGAGCCAAAAGCAAGTTTCATGCAGTTCTACAGAATCATTCACGAGGTAAACGTCGCGCAGTTCGACAGAATCATTCACGAGGTACACGTCATACAGTTTGGAAGAATCTCTCGCGTCGTAAGGTTAGTTACAAAATGTGAAATACGCAGCAACTAATACGACAGTAATTACATTCGGAAGTTTCAATCAGGCGTGTATCAAGATTAAAGATGTGAAATTAATTAAGTGTGACGGCAATAAAAGTGTAAAAACAAATTCTTTCATCAGTGTTATCCTTTAGTAACAACTCCTTTCCGTTTACACGCCCTGCTCAGAGATATTTGCTCGACTGAGTAATAATAGCTAGCCGGAGGACAAAGAACCCAAATTTAAATATAATAAAACAATAACAGGCGCCAAGCAAATAAGATAACACGAACAGATTACTGCGACAACATTTGAACATTCTGAAATCAACAAACAGACTTTGGATTACCATTTCCTCTACAACTTAATTGCTGTTTACGGGAATTCACCTGCTAAGTAGTGAGAGAGACATAAATTTAAATACTCCGACATTCGCCAACGAAATGTGAATACAACACCAAATATTGTTTTTGCATGACCGTGTCATTTTCTTAGGTCTTTTTCCCTCAAGCTTTTCATCAGACTGTACAATCTGTCCTGACTGACCTGCTTGCAATAAGAGTTTTTGTTACAATCGATGTATCTGAACTCGAACGCCAGGATCCAACTGAAAACTTGTTTACAGAATAAACTTCTTACTGATTTTCCAAAAATACTATTTTAGTTGAGTATTGTTTCATAATATTAGCTCTTGTATGCACCTTTTATTTGTATAAACAGAGTGCAAATCAAGTCGCTAGACATAGGTATTTAACATGGGAAATCAGTTTTTCTCAGATACTCTCTCCTTGTTTTAGACAAATTTTATAATAATATTTTTACGAACTTTCTGTTATAGAAGGTAACTAAACTCTTCAACACTGTATTGAATCATTGCTAATAGAAAAAATAAGCAAACAACACACTAAAGGTTTGAATATTGTGCTCTGATTCACTTTTTAGCTCTTATTACGATAGAGTTGTAAGATTTTCTTCGAAATTAACACGGAGAGAGTGTAAGAGAAAAACCGATCTCTCATGTTAAGTCATTATGCTCTGATTTCCACCCTTGAATCCCCTTCTGAACAGAGAGGTGGTCTAGAAGTAAGCCACTATTGCTTATATTTAATGTAGTATTTGTCTGGCAATAAAGAAATTAAAAATCACAAAACAAAAACTGTAGTATGAGTCATTCCCACAGAAAAAAATCCACCTCTGACCAGCAGAGACATTTGACGTGTTAAGGGAGAGCCTCTGGTAAAGTAACGCAACGGATTCTAAAAAACACACATTTTTAAAAATCATATTAAAAAAGGCAAGAGAGAGAGACGGAGAGAGACAGGAAGGGGGGGGTTACCTCTTTACATTGAAACATTTTATTTCCTCAAAATGGCTATATGGTTTAAACGGAATGTAATGTTTGCTATATTTGCATTGCGAACCAAAATCTGGAATTTTCTATGAATAATCCGTGAAGTCTCTTCAGTTCCTCTCACCAGAAAAAATAAGAGATATAAAAACTCTTTTTTACTTTCTTTACCACATACATAGTATTTCGATACCAAGATTTCGCCGGAAAATCATGTTTTGAGGCTCCCTGAATAAAAAAAAATCATTTCTAGAAAAAGGTCTGTGTGTGTGTGTGAACAACTTAATTCAAAAACGAAAAGTCCAATAAACACCAAACTTGGTTTTTTAAGTTCAGTACCTTCCAAAGATACGGCACGAAGATTTTCAAGAAAATCACTCCACCCCAAGCTATCCTTTATTCTAAAAAACCTGGACACCAAACTAGTCCTTATCGGGACATAATTTAAAAAACCCGGACATATGTTCGCCTTACAGAAATGGCTACCTTACATATTTCGTTATAGATACAAAGGAAATAGTGTTAGTCAAATGTTATATGCTGGTTTTAAAATTGCACACTATTTCCATACAAACGCAAGAAACAACTGAATGTTGACACTCTTAAAGACTAAAGGACTTAAAAACAATGACTAAGTAATGAACAATTCGAACCATTAATAACGGATATCTTTGAAAGGCTTATGCCACAAAAAAAAAACTTACCTGCTTGCTTTAAACGCACTAAACATTTCTCGTGTAGTGCGTTTTCGTTTATCGCGTAACGGTTGCTAATTGTACAAGATTATACAAAATTCCTTCCGAATTAAAGAGGACTTCATGGGCTATTATTCCCAGAAAACTCAAGATATGCATTTTATTTGTCATGTAAATACCTTTAACATGAGGTATTTTAATCCAAAGCGTTAAGAGGCATTTTTTAGAAAATCAAAAATTTCAAAAAATGTTCCGTATAAAGAGTAATTGGGGGCGCAGCTAACAGAGAATATTAATTGTTCAAAACAAGTTATTTGGACACGGTTGAAGGGTAAGGTTAAAAAGTTAGACATTATTAACTGTGCGTTTTCGGCCCTACTGCTACAATGACCACTTGCTTTGTTTCTTTGCTTTACCGAAGTTCTCTTTTAGAAATGATCAGGGGAACATCTAATGCATCTGCTGGTCAAAAGTGAATTTTGCACGGTAATCATTTACTCCAACAGGTTTTTTAAAATAATCATTAACCATTTGTAACAGGTCGTAACAAAAAGTCTATGGCTCCACCTGCAAGTACTAAGCAGACCTCATAATTCATTTTTTATATTTTACCTCTGGTTGAATGGGATCTTCTCATCAAGATTTTAAAATATGCGACTTTTAATGAAGTAATAATGTATGAAAACGTAAGCAAGTCTATTATATTGTAGCGTATGTGTGTGTATTGTCGCTTCGGACACATTATTGCTGTGTAGAATGACATTGTTGAACTAATTATTTCGTTTGTGAGTTGAATTCTTGTCCGGCGCGGCATTTTTCCTCCACCTCCTTAGTCAGGGTGGGTGAAGGCAAGTTGAGGAAAGAGCGTCTTTGTCTGATAGCGTGGCGTCACCAGTGGCGTCAGTCGAGTGTATATCTTCAGAGTGTGTGGTTATATGAAAGAATGCGTGTTGCCGTGTGTGTGTGTGTGGGGGGGGGCATCTCCCCCCAATGTTTGTCTGTAACCTTTTGCAAATTATGTAGCTGCATCAAGGTAACTTTATAACAAACCAGAGCTAAATGTGATTTTATAGGTATTATTTATAAATATCCCACGCCCACTTTAGCTTTGTGCAGCAATTCCTGGTATTTTTCGTTTCCCTCTGTAGCTACACTCCTCAATGTTTATGCCGGGGTAGCTAAATTTTATATTTTTAGCTGCAAAATCTTTTGGCCTCACCCCGGTGTATAATATTTTGAGTAGTTATTTTAAAAAAAAACATAAAAATGTGAAAGAAATCGACAATAACGTAATACTCAAGACTTCTAAGAATATTTGCTTCTCTGAGGGCATTTTTTCTAAAGAAGTTTTTAAATTCTTTAAAATTTATATTTTTTCAATATTTTGCTGGCCTTAAAAAAAACAGCCTCGCGATTCTGCAATTATTGAAGTTTCTGATTTATATTCTACGCGTGTTTTTAATCCATTCTTAACGTTAGAGTTCAAATGCATTCCTTATTAGTGCTGTACTAAAAGCATAACAGGAAATTCAACGTCATTCGAACATAAGCGCGAATTTCGTTGTTGCTAGTTCCATACTGCAGCAAGCACAAAACACACTTTATACGCGCCTCGTCTTTGAGAGTTTCTATGGCTACGTACTTTAATTAAGCGCCGGTGTGCAGAGAACAGCTTTACCGACTCTCCAAGATAATCATCGCGGTGTGCACAGCACGTCATATTAATTGATGAACTATTGGATCACGTAGACCTTCGTTACATTGCGATAGCAATCACGTGTTTACTTTCAGTTATGTGCTTCCCTTCCAATTGAATTTTGTTTGTCTGAGATATAGTGCATGCTAGTAGAAACTAGGAACAGAATAAATCAACAATTAAATAATTAAATAAAATTGTATGCGAAAACTTCCCCAGTTATTAGTATTTTATAAAGATTCTACAACTTATTTACATAGAAAATAAGTTTTCTAATTGCTTCATAATTAATTCCTGCAAAGCAAGAGCTTTGTTAGCAAAACACTTTGTAATAGTCAAGAAGTTGATAAAGAATTCAACTTTTATAAAACAAGTGGATATGCGTTAGCTTGAGCTTGTGATAAAAGAATTGTGCACTTAAACACACAGAAGTGACAACGGAAGAAATAAAAGGATATGGTGACGTATAACATTATACAGCTTTCATTAACAATTACCTATTCTCGGACATGTCTTATAAAATTCTTATAGCATTCACTATGCTAATCACGATAAATATTTGCCTTGGAATGGTGGTTCTAAAATAAGCAATAAGGATTTGGTTATATGCAAGATGCGCAAACAACACTCAATGTTTATAGCACAAGTCAATTTTTTATAATAATGAGCTCAAAGGAAAACAAATCTGAAATCGAACAACTTGCATTCTACAAATGTTCACATCAAAGCTTGTTTTCCCATATGCTTTCTGTAAACCGCGATGGAATTCGACAGAAAATTGTTTTAACTCTTCTGCCTTAGGTGACAGGTACACTGAGACCTATATTGTGTGTTTCAATTTTTCCTGTAATAAGTGCTTTTAGGTATTTTATTGTTATCAGTTACACGAAGGTTTATAAGGACGAATATAAGTCGCTTTAGAGAAAATTGTAAGATTTTGGCTGCTTTATCACGATCTTACGTTTTAATCACAATCTTTGCAGTCATTTTTAGATAAACAATAAAGACGATATTTCTAGGTGAATATTGTATGGGATGAGTAAAGTTTTCTCCAAAATACTCGGCTTGCTTAAATACCAAATTTGAGGAACATATTTTCAGTTTTGAACTGTACTCTTCACGCATAGATGACTTGCGCGCGGTAACCTTTCTAATTGGGATAGGATTATACTATTCAGTATTCTATTGCTTTTTGAGCATCTATTCTCGATACTTACTTTATAAATAAAGTGTAATTGCAATAGCTTGTGCACCGAATTATGTCATTATTTTAGAAATGCAGTGTATAAACCTTAATAAATAATTTTGTATTATATGCCGATTCTGCCACTAGTTTCGCATCCTTTTGACAGTAATTCTAAAGCAAAGAAGTATATATCCCGCATGCGAGCTTTCACTTTTTATGTGATTGTATTCTGAGCTGAATGTCACTGCTCTTGCAATGGAGGTTCAGTAAACTTCACTCGGTGTATAGACGTAACACGCACCTTACAATTTTACGTATTGAGACACCATCGCAGAAAAATATTTTCTCCCTTTTACTTCCCCTGCCACCTATCTGTAGTAACCGAGCGGGATGGCTCAGGCGGTAACGTCTGTGGCCGCATTCGGGAGGTCCCGGAATCGATATCCGGCGACCGTACTCTTGCCCATCGGCCTTTTTCGGGGGCTTTCCCGGGTCGTAGACGAATTCTGGAGTGTTTTCTTTCATACCCCGAATTTCCTGTCCCTTCATTTTGTTCTCTTAATCATTTCATTCATGTTTCTCCCTGTTTGGTCTGTATCAGGGTTGGAATTATCGGCGATGGTGCTTCGGTGCAACGTGGCAGGGGAAAATGATGCTCTCTGTGAACATGGGGACTTTGGATGGTTGCCAGGGTATAAGGACCGCCCCTTGGAGAGGGGTTGAACCGTGTGCGGGATGGGGTTCCCGAACTGCCTATCTGACTGCCGAGGGTCAGTATGAAAACTCTACGGAACCTGTCATTGCTGTGCCGTCACTTCTGGTTCCGGTCGCCAGGTGTCTCACCTCATCCCGCCCTCCCAGGAGCGTTCCCTCGTGGGTCGTCCGTACAATATATCATTCCTGGATCGGTGCCGAATCCCTCCGCTTCACAATCCAAATGATCTATGGTAGGTAAGAGGAAGTACTACCATATTCCACCCAAAAATTCCGTGTCCGGATTTAAGCGGAAATGTTTTGAGTCCTCCTGAATAAAAAAAAATTAGGAAAAGGTCCCTGTGTGTGTCTGGTCTGGCTGTGTACAGCATAACTTTCTGTGACCAGGATTAACTTCCTATTTAAGTTCAGCTTCTTTCAAGGATGTGACAAGATTTTCTAGCAAATTACCTTACCTTAAATTACCCTTTACGTGGAAAAGTAAAGTAAAAAGTAAGCAAAGAAAATAAGTACAAAAAATACGTTTTTTAGTGGAAAAATCACCTACGAGGTATTCCTTAATATTGCTGTCGCTATATAGTAGCTAAATAGTTTTTTAAGCTGTCGTGGAAATAATGTGCAATTTCAAAGCCAGCATATAGCGAACGACTTTTAAATATCTGACAACCATTTCGATTTCCTCTATCTCCTTGCAGCTAGAAGGAAACGTATAGTTAAGCTATTTATGCAAATGTTTATCTCGTTTACATTGAGTAGATAGAAGAATAAGCTTTCGTAAGAATAGTTTGTAGAAGATATATAAAAACAAACCATTGTGGCTACAGAAAGGCATGTGGATGCAAAACATTAGATTTTTTTACATGCCACTCTAATTTTACTTCAGTGATATTTATTTAATATCACTGCATCTTTAGAATGATTAAAATAAAGTATTTCACTAAACTCGTCGTAAGATACACGCGCGCACACAACACACACATGCTTGTACAGAGCGTATGACATGAATGTATTGCGCAGCCACGAACTAACAGAATGAAGGGACAACAAATATTTTCAAACACAGAATTACACATCTGACGACCTAAAGCTTTTCTGCTGGATTCGTCGAATTTCGTCACCGGAGTAAGTAAATGTAAAAGCTGAGAGGCCAGGCGACTACAGAAACAACAAAGTGTGGTTCTCAGCTTAATGAGCTTCATTTACAAGAGTACCTTTCACCCTTCCTCACCGTATAAGAGCCAATGCAATTTTGGAATGATTCACAGAATTGTGAAAATTAAGAGTATCTTAAGTTTTATTTCTAAAAGCCAGACATACTTCGATACCGCCAGTATCGAGGATCCACTCCTACTTTCTAAACGTAGTTTTTATTGTTTTTTTTATTTAGAGAAATCTCTAATTCGAATTTATGAAAGGACCAATACTATCTATGATAGGTAGAGGACCCAAAATACAAATTATACAAATTGTTTCTATAGGTGATTAACGGCGAATAAAAACCATAGTGATGCAAAGATCTTGTCAAAAATAAGAACGAAATTTGCCCTAAAAACGCTCTATAAATGAACTTGGATAGAGGAGAAAGGACTTCTTGACAATTTCTACCAAACAGGGATAGAAGAAAGAAAGAAAGAAAGAAAGAAAGAAAGAAAGAAAGAAAGAAAGAAAGAAAGAAAGAAAGAAAGAAAGAAAGAAAGAAAAGGGTTTTAAAGGGTTAGTTTTTAACAGCTGCTCCGACTACATTCCATTTCTGAAACACCCGGTATAGCCGCATAAGAAATGCGAGGGGAGCACATTGGATTACTATATGTCTTTTCTGACATTGAATGCAGAACTTTTCCTCAACCTGAAGGAAGACACGTTGCCCACTCGTTTCATAGACCAAAAAAAATTAACCGAGTTTTATATTTTATGGACGTTCTTTAACTGCTGTGGACCTTAGAGTCCCATTCTATATTGGCAGTGAAAGACAGGAAATTTTACTCTTTATCAGATTTGAGGTTCTTTACGTGCCGTAAATCTACGACATGGGACCACCGGCTTTACTTCCCTTCCGAAAGAAACCATGCTAAGTCAATGATCAACTTCATTTGTAGAAGTAATACAAAATCGAAACAAGGCACACAAAGAGGATTTGGAATCCGTACTCAGTGGTACAGATCCGCAGATAGAGTTTGTCTGATCACAGTTTGATATCTGAGTGGATAATCCTTTCTCATTTCGGTTCTGCTCGCATATAACACCTGATTCCTCTGCCTCAGTGGTTGCCGTATCTTAGCTTGAAAGAAAGAATATTTTTTTTACTCCCTTGCATTTTCAGCTGGGGTCATTTTTTACTACGCACCTTAAACACACAGCATGCCCATATGATATACGTTCAGCCAACGAATACATCTCTATTCTGTATGTCAGTGCACGCCTTTCCTTAATTTAGAATTCTCTCCTTCTCCAAGAAAGAGATTATATGGAAATATAGTTAATGATTAGGGATCTTAATATGAGGCAGCTAAGGTATAGCGAATTCTTTTTTTATCTCTCTCTCTCTCTCTCACACACACACACACACACACACACACACACACACATATACAACACGTCCATCCAGTTATTTCTTACTTATGTTTATAATATTGCCTTTATACAAAAGAGCTTTTATATCACCATTAGCAGAACCTGTAACCCAGATGGGTCGTATGAGATGGTACCGAAATACATGAAGTAAATGCTGCAACGAGCCCGGGGTCTACATAGAACTTAAGCTACTCGACATTCCGTGAGAAAAACCCAAAGAAAAACATATCAATGTAGCTCACCCTAACTATATTCGAAATCGTTCCTCCGGGATGAGGCAGACACGCTACCTCTGATGTCAGATGTTTTTATACAAATCTGTGCCTGTTCCTTAGGCGTGTATGCTTTTGCATCCATAATCATTCACATGGTAGCCAGAAAACTACAAGTTGCCCACTTATAATGTAACACATTAAATGGTAATATGCTGAAAAAGTCGTGTAACTTCTTAAATATCCATCTTATGTAAGCGTAAATAACGAGTCCTGTCAGAGAGGTGACTTTAACACTTCTCTCAGTCCACTCTGTGGTGTAGGCGTTGTCTGCCTGCATCACATTCAAGAGTTCCCGAGTTCGTATCTCGGTGACGGTGAATTGCCTGAGTAAGATTTTTTTTCGGGGCTTTGTCTTATCCTGAGAAGATGACTGTCGGGTACCAACTCTAACCTCTAAGGGGCCACAGGTTAATTTCGTTCATTCTCCGTTCCGATATGACCTACCCTGTTAACTCCACAATGAGCGAGATATCTTCATTCATGACTTCGCGTCTCATTATAACCCTCACCTTGAGAGAAATTTACGAATCTGGACTATAAATTACCTATTCTGTGCACGCACCAAATAAAACCAAGTGAGATGTTATCTCTGATCCGTTCTCCGGAGGTCGCGGAAATCTCTCGCGCCATCCAATGCCACTGAGTTTTCTTATGGTTTCCTTCAGTTGCAAAGGAAAATGTTGGAGTGGATATTCAATGTCATGACCCAACTTTCATCCACATAATAAAACAAAGAAAACAGATGATACGGGAAGGAGACTATGCAACTAGGCAATCTGTCCGATATCACCGATCACAAAGAATCCATCTTCCGATTAAATTACAGAAATAAAATGGCACAGGAAGACGACCACATAACTAAGGCCATCTGCCTGGTATACATGAATCATGCGTATCGAAGAACGTTCGAGATATGACATAGATCGCAGGAGATGATCAATAAATAAAACATGTTCTTTCTAGTTTCAGGACAGGCAATTGTAAACCACATATTTCCAAGGCATTCGTTTATTTACTGTAAAAGTGTTACATATTTCTAAAAAGCAGATCTGCCGCCACATCAAGAGGCACCGAAATAATTTCAAAACATAAAAAGATGCATAGGGTTAGTAACACAGATATTGCTAAGAACTCGACTTCAGATTATCGGCTCATCTCGGACGTAGTTTGAAGATGATATTTATGATGTTGGTAACAATTTTAGCATGCAAATCCATGATACTGATGGGTGGGGAAGGTTAGCCATGTGTATGAATGGGCAGAGCAAGTTTGCACCGTGGTGGACATACCGGTTTGGACGGATCATCCCACACTGCCTGCTCCTTATGAATGAATGCTGAAGGACGGCGGGGAGAGGGTATGTGGGAAGGCTGCTGCATCAACGGGCTCGATGCCAGATCAACTCCGCCTCCTTCACTCATCCCAGCTCGGCGGTGTTCGGACAGGGTTACCAGGTTATCTGCTTTTTTTTCTTTCTTTCCATCTGCAAACATTACTGGAGGTACAGCCACAAATGTTGATTCTCAGGACTCTTAGTCTTAACTGAATACCATTCAGCATAAAAAGGATGTGACCACTGTGTTGTAGCCAAACTATGTAGTCTGCGTGTTAATGTGAGAGAGTGGGAAACAATGAGACAACAAGGTAAACATTTCTAATGTAGGTATCCTCCAAAGATATAAATCGGTGATTATCCCATATTACTCCTTTGCTTAAAAACTCTGTTATTTATTTTATTTTCTAAAAAAAATATACACGATTTTGATTCGACTGATATAGGTTTGAGACAATGAGTGGTGTGAATTAAGCTGAGTCGAGACTTAATACACAAAATGTGGAGTTCGACTCAATTTGATGTGAATAAAAACATGTAACCAAAGCTTTGACTCTGTGTCCTTGAGTCAATAAGATGCACTCGGACAGCGAGTGGAAGATACCGGTTCGCGGGAACAAAAAGCAGCTCACACTCGCTTCTTGGAGTCGAGAGTCGAGTTTTTCTGAGGTACCTCAATAACAAATTCCAGTTGTGAGTGCAATGGTGCAGTATGTGAAGAGGATTTATAAAAGAAAGGATAAGTGTATAGATTACACAGGGAAAACCGTATAGACGACTATAAATCGTTATAGAAATCCATAGATTTCACGTTTCAATTGTATTTGTACCAAAAATCTTCATTACGTTCTATAGTGACCATTATGATTGTATTTTTATGTTTATATTTTTTGTGTTATTGTATTAATAGTTTTCAAAATTTTTTTAAAAAATTTCTAATACAGCGTTGTTTTTATTCAGTGGAAAAATATCTAGAAATGAATTAGTTTATGAGCTTTCTTATGGAATATACTATGTTTACAATTCCAAAATTTAGTTTAGGTACTTACTCATGTAATAAATTAGCATATCTGTGATTGTGTATTACATCTAATTAGACCTGTTCGTTTTTTACTATTGATTTGAGGCAGTGTTATTAACACTTACATTATTTCAGTCAAATTATATAATATATAAATTCAATAACAGCCCGCCTTAAAGCAATATGTGTATAATATGATATATAAAATGCATGTAACAGTCATTGTATTAATGTATAAATTATTATGTACATATTCAATAATGTTATGTGAATGTATTACGTAATTTAATAATGTAGGAGCTGTGAGAATAATAGGTTAAAAGTTGCTAACAATGAGGTAAACTTAAGGCAATAATTAATTAGAAACTTTAATAATACTACTGGTGATTCTTGGAGCAACAATAATGTAATTTTTGAGACAGTTTATAAAATAGCCAATCAACGACCAGAAAAAGCTTAAGTTAAATGAAAGTATTCTATTGGAGTAGGATTAGCCAAGCAGAAACTGAAATAGGGCAAATTGTACAAATTCAGAAGTCAGTTGCTTGTAGACAGCGTTACTAACCGGACGCGAGACATGTCCTCGAGAAGTTTAATATGAATTCAGTGTGAGACGAAAATAGTTTACGTGTTTAAAAAGTGCACGTATTTAATAAAAGAATCTGACAGCTGTCTACATCAGTGAATGTCATTTAAATCGTGTCAAGAATTAATAAAAAAAGAGTGAATTAAAAATTATCTGTATAAGTCTACATTCTTAGCCGCACTACTCCCTGCAAAGAAATCCATGTCTCTAAGAATAATACTGACGCAGCCGAGGCAAACATAAATATATAATATTTAAAGAAACATTCAAATTACAAAGTTAATATTTTTTAAACTTGGGGCGAAGGCTACCGTAACTTTTTACCATACGTGCAGTTGCAACTACTTCAAGTTCGGCTCCCCAACTGTCGAAATACAATACAACACCTACTTAAAATTGGCTTTCCATACGTGAAGCAAAAACCTACTTCAAATTGTATTGTTGTCGAAGCTAATATAAATGTATTGAAATCAAATGGTGAATTTAAATAAATAAATGTACGAGGGACATTCAAACAGTTTTGCAACCAGCCTATCCATTGTTGGATAATAATGTTTACAAAAATGTAACTAATACGGCTAGCAACAATTGACCTTAAGCAATCAAAATGTGCATAAGTGTGAGTTTAAGCTTTTAATATTCATAGTCGTACAGTCTGTTGAGGTCAGCCCTGTGGCAATAGCTGGAGAAAAATCATGGGTATTTCTAAAGAGAACATTAGATTCTACATTTTTACACGCTACAAGCTAAGTGAAAGAGAGGGTGGGATGGGAACCATGAAGACTTGTTAACTGTTTGTAGTGATCAAGTGTGTTCACTTGATACCATTGCAAGGTGGTTTCGACCATTTGAAGAAAGGCCTAGGGAAGCTGTGAACGAAAGAACAATTCAAAGAGTGGGGAACTTGGTGCAGAAAAATCGACATATTAATGTTGAAATGCTAAGTATGGAAGTCGGCATCAGTCTTGGCATCATTGGCTGTATACTCCAAGAGTATTTAAAGCCGCGAAAAATCTGTGCAAAACGGGTTCCACATTCTCTAACTAATGAAAAGAGGAGGAGAAAGGAATGTGCATGGAAACTGCTGAGCAGGTTTCCACCTAATGGCCCTAAACTTTTGAAAGATGTATGCACTGGTGATGAAAGTTGGTTTTATTGTTACACCACACCAAATAAGGCTTAGAACTGTCTCTGGGTAAATCAGAATGATCCAAAACCAGTCGTTCTTCGACAAGATTTTCGTTTTCGGGAGCGAATGTCCACCTTGTTCAACTATGAAGGACATTTGTGGTTGATGTATGCCAGAAGGAATAACAATGAATGGAGAATACTATGGCTCTATGCTTTGAATCCTTTATTTGAAGAGCTGAGGCGGCGGCGTCGAAAGACAAGGAACTTCAAGGCTGTTGGGTTTGCATGACAATGTATCTTCTCACAGAACAGCGGCAAATTCGAAGAAACTGGAAGCCGCTAAAGTCCAGATGCTTGACCATCCACCCTAGAGTCCTGACCTTGCACCGTGCAACTTCTGGCTGTTTCCTCGAGTGAAATCTTCATTGCTGGAAAACCTTTTAAAGAGTGTAGAACTTTGCTCAGGTTTTAACTTCAGCTTTGTTGACAATACCTAAGTCTGAATATCGCAGTGCTTTTGACAAGTGGTTGCACCGTCTACAACTGTGTAGAGAGAATGGAAACTGCTTTGAAGGATTGTGAGGATAAGTTTTTTAATTCCATCCTTAGTTTGGGCTTTAAGATGACACTTAACAAAGCATATGCGTGGTTCGTATAATAACCAACTTCGAAATTCATTTGGACAAAAACCATTAACTTATCTTTTATAATATAAAATTATTGTACTATCCGTGAAATAGAATTATTAATACAACCATTAACTCATGCGAGGTTTAACAAAGATGTAAGTTATTTTGAAAGGATATTAATGTTTGGTAGGAAATAAACATTATTTAGCCAAGTGTTTATTCCATGATACCAAATTACAACATACCAAGTTACAATGTTTTCAGGCCACTGAAGACCTCACAACTACTAAATTACAAGGCAAAAAGAATATTTTACTGTCCGCATTTGATGGCAGTCATAAAGATTAAACAGATATCTCACAAACATTATGAAACTGGTAACCTATAGCTTTAAATGTCAAGAGAATATGTAATGCATCAATTTAATGCAGAATTCGATATAACATATAAAATTATATTTTTTCATTCTGAAATTCAGCTAAATGTTTAAAATAATCTTTACCAAATCGAGATTGATATCAGATTTTGGAATTAATTTTGATGACTCCAAAACAAAGTCGAGTGCTTTGATTACCTTTATATAGTCAACATGCAAGTTTTGTAGTGAATTTTTAAAATATGTTAATTTTCGTGTATATAGCGCAAATAAAGACTTTCGCGAGAAAACAAAAAATTCGTGAAAATTCGCTAAAAACTACAGGTTTAAGTCGTCTGCATATATAGATACTTCCAGTCCAAGTTGTTGCATTTTTTCGCGTTTATCGTTAATAACACACAAAAATCGGCTCTGCAGGAGAATACCGGACAGCAAGAGGTGGTGCGCTAAGCAATAAACACAGAATGAAAATATTCCTCCGTTTTTTTAGTGATTCAGGCTTTCAAATTGGTGTCTGTGAAGAAGTGGCATAGACAGCAGCACTGTGTCAAAAACATTTTCAGAAGCATTGGCAGCAGTTGAAAGAATGACCAATTAGTTGATTAGGTTTCCAACTTCTGTTGCTGAAATCCGAAATGCACAGATACAATGGCAAGAACGATTATATTTGCTTGGACTACAGGGGCAACTGATTGTACGCACGTGTTAGTTAAGAAACCAAGTGCATACGGAGACGAATATGAGAAATTAAAGAAATTATGTACTTATGCCTAATGTTAATGTTCAGGCAATTGTAATCCAGCAGAGGAATGCACTACTATGGTCCGAATCTTCACATGATTCTAGAATTTAGAAAAACTCTGATATTTATAAAGTTATTTGTAAACATTTCTCGAAAGACATGTAACTATTCCATCCATGACCTACCGTTTTAAATGCCCAGGATAAACAAATTGTGAATTCAGCTGATCGATGCGGTTATCAGACACTCAAATTATTCTAGTTGACCGAGTCGTGGCAGTTTACTCAGCTACGAAAAGTTGTGTACGTCATTCCACTCCATGCACTCGCACAACTCGACTCAGGAGTTCTCAATTTTTTTATTCACACCATCCATTGATATTCCAAATACAAATATATACAACCTGGGATGCGTTTAGATTCTCTGAGAGATTATTTTTATTCTTGTAAAATTTCTTGTACATTATTTTACCGTAGCCTGAGTAAACACATTGCGCAACAACCTAACCTAATCACCATAGAAAATTTTAGCCCATGTGACAGCATGCTGTAATATACAACCTGTTACTGGGAAATCTCAAAGACCGAGAAAAAGTTATTGCAACAAAAAGATAGATCTCTTAGTTAACTAAAGTAGGGGGTCATCTTTCGCATCCGTCCTCTGCAGCTGGGTTTGGTTTCTTTCCCCGTGACGATATCTGTGCGCTGGATGTTTCGCTTGTATAGCCCCTTTAACCTTTATCAGGGGCTTTGACTAGAGAAATAAGTGATGATGTCCTGTCGAACTGAAGGTCATCTTAACGTTGGATTTTACGTAATACTTTTTTGCTATTAAATACACTCATATTCAAACTTCCAGACTCTGTAGGGGTTAAACATAGTTCTGGCTAAAGAAGAATTCGCCCTCCCAGCCAGGAATCGAGCCCAGGACAAAAGTCACAACCCGGTCACTCCACCACAGTCAGTCTGCTGTGATGTTCTGTGTGTCCTCTTGAGTGATCTATGTTTATGATTTAGTTTCCATTTTTGGGTGTATCTGTTAGTTTATCATTATTTTTGGACTTCGACATTGTTTATTTTGGACTTCCTTGCTTACGAAATTTAGTGTCTGCGTTTATGTGTAGTTAATGTAGTATTTCTTACGTTATTTAATTTGCCAATGAGTAAAATAGTTCTGTAGCTCTACTGAATGTTGATAGGGCTCTTATTGGCTTTCCGAGTCAGTAACTTCTTCTTTACCGCTGTTTATTAACGAAAATCATTCCTGTTTTGTCTACTTCTTCTCCTACCCCTTCTTCTCATATCCAACGTTATCTGTTGATAAACGCTCCAACCCTGAACCTAAATACGAATAAATATGCCTAAACTGAAAACAAATTTTAGTAGTCTTTCTATAGTCTCTCTGAATTAACAATATGTACTAACGGAAGATTGGCGATAGTAATGACCGAAATCAGTTGTTTCAGTGAACACTAGGCCATTCATACTATAAACACGGTGGAAGGATGGCATTTTAAACAAAATTATTGTAAAATCATCAGCAGATATTTTAGAAATATGGAAAGAATTAGATCAATTTTCTGTTCAAGTTATCATGGTGAAAAGTTTAATTTCCTGCATTCATTGATGGTAGCTTAACCTACCTGCGTCTTTGTCTACTTTACTGCACAAGTGAGAATGAACTATATTATTTTCTCTGACTTTTAAAATATATATTATTGTAGACATAGAATATAGTATTTTATAGTTGCATTATATACCATTTAAATCTCCTCTTGAGTCTTTACTTCCTTCTTTATTTTATATACAATTTAATTCATGCAGAAGCTATGTATGAGCTACAATTTACTTATTTGTATAAGCTAAACAACCAGACGTGATAATCGATCGCCTGTTCCACCAATGTTATAATATCGGCGAGCTTACTACTGGAAACACCATGTTCAACAGCTGTTAGTATATTTGTAATTTTATTTTCGTTTAAATACTATTTTTATTATTCACTATCTTCGAAAAAAGTATGCAGTACACATGCGTTAAGAGCACTGGAGAATCTCGGAAGCAGAAAATACTTGACTTCTCGCAGTTTCAAACCCTTCTCGTTCTCCAAAATGCACTTACCGTACTTGTATCGCAATGTACTTTTATAAGCACCACAATGAAAAAGTTGAAAAATCGCTGCAACTTTAAAAAAGTTAAGTTAATAACATTGAAAAATCTTGAAAAAATCCACGACACGAAAGCTAATATCGTTTGTTCTTTCTGCATTACAATAATCAGAATTTTCTCTCCGTTAATTTAGTTGCTAGAATCTTTTTTTAAATTGAGATGAATACTTTCTGGAGTCACTCTATATACCTGCTCACATGCAGAAATGCTGATGAAGTAGGTATAAGTACCAAATTTGACGGTTTTGTAAACGAAAAAGATTTAAAAGAACTCTAAACCACATAATTCAATTGTAGGTATATTATGTGCTATAATTATCGTTCGCATTAGAAACACCATATCTACGGCGCCTTTGTGTTACAGTGTTAGTTCATCAAATGCCAACATACACAGACAACCCTAAGCATGCTAAGTGGAAAAGTTTTCGGTTCCAAAATTGAACACTACTTTATTTACATCTCGCATCACGCGTATAGACATTCAATTACAATTCAGTTTATTCAATTAATACAATCACGCCTTTTACATAGTAATTTATATTTATTTACTTAATAGTTACCCCAATATAACATAACACAAATATCTGTTTTTTCTATTTTACTATGTACTGATAAACATACATTTATAACTTCTTAGTTACTTACCTATATTAATTTCTCAGTACACACAACCTCAAGTTATCTGCGTAATGAAGGCCCACTATCTTTTGCTCATAATAATCACCCATTGTCTATGTCTTTTTCCTCTCTCTTTGTAACTATTTTTACCCATTTTTTCTTTACATTACCCAAATACTTTCCCATGGCTTTTATATTTTTCCCCCTTTTACATTCAAAGTTTTCCTTATTACTATTTCCCCATCCAAATTTTCATATAGACATTGTAGTGCATGTGTGTTTTGTCGCGTTGGACACATTATTGATGTGCATAATATTGTTGAGCTAATTATTGCGTTTGTGTGTTGAGTTTTTGTCCTGCGCGGCAATTCCGTCTTTCTAGTCGGGGGGTTAAGGCCAGTCGAGGTAAGAGCCTCTTTGTGTGTGGTTTGGCGTTACTTGCAGCCAGAGTCGTGTAAGAGTCTTCAATGTGTACGAGTGCGTGTTGCCATGTGTGTGCGTGGGCACAGTGTTTTGTCTGTAGCCTGTCGTGTACCATGTAGAGCACCTTAATTTATGATAAACCTGAGCAAAATGTGAATTCAAATGTAATTATTTATAAATATTCCACGCCCGCTTTAGCTTTGTGCAGCAAGTTCTTGGTATCTTTCGCTTGCCTCTGTAGCTACGTCCCTCAATGTTTATGCCGGGGTAACTAAATTTAATATTTTAGCTGCAAATCTTTTGGCCTCACCCCGGTGTATTAAAAGAACACTAAACCACTTAATTCAAATGTAGCTGTATTATGTGCTAAAATTATTGTTTGCATTAGGAACACCAAATCTAACGGCGTCTCCGTGTTATAGTGTTATACTAAGTGGAAAGGATTTCGGTTCCAAAATTGAACATTACTTTATTTACATCTCGCATTCACCCATATAGACATGCACTACTCTAATCCATGGAGGACGAAAGCGGAGTAAATACTGAGTGGGAAGCATATGGACAGAACAGCAGTAGACTTAAAGAAAGCTACACATTTTGACTGTAGGGAGACCAGTCGGCAAATCTAAAAGAAACTAATAAAATAAGCGGTATTAAATTGCGTGGAAAGATCCAGCATAGTTGCAACGGCCCACTCAGAACAACGGGGTCGGTGGCTGCAGGAAAAATCTAACAGTGAGAGTCAAAAACATTGCATTGTGATAATAATTTCCATAGGTGAAAACGAAATAAGGCAAGCTAAATATCTAAAACAATTGAGTTACGAATACACAATACATAAATCTGTAAGATGATTAGCAAGCTTTCTATAATAAGAGAAAGAATATTTGAAGTTTGCAAACAGGCTTGCAACATATGAGAATGGTAATTAGATATAGCTTCTAAATCACCAATGCTATCTGAGACTGATAAACCCGATAGCGGAGACCAGCAAACGACGTAAAAGAAACGACACTATGCAACGTTCAGATTTATTAACACGGTTGATTCATAGAATCGCTGCGTCATCTTGATGGAAAGTAGCAAAATGCACGTTTTAATCCCTACTGCTCTACAATAAATATCTGTGTACCTACTGCAACATTCTTTATGTTTAATAGACGAAACTTGATTGCTGGCAAACTGCAAACAGATATGTTAAAGTAGTTGCCTAAGAATCGGGGGAATCGCCTGCATTCTTAATCGTGAGAAGCGAGAACGCTGAAAAACTAATTTTTACTTATTAATAACCTAAACGTATTTCTGAGACATTTATTTACTTTTTAATGACTTTATATGACGCTATTATATCTAGATTCAACATACGATCTCCAGTTACTTATAAGTAAATTTCCTTTTCAGGATATTCAAGAGCTCTCCTCACAGTCCTGTATTCCATGCACAGTTCGAGCACTGTATTTTTCGTTTTTATCGATGTTTCTAACATTTTCCACGCGTATTTTGTAATGCTAATTATTAGTTTAAGAAATCACAAATGAAGTGACGATTAATGTATGCTCAAATAATAAAACTAGGATTCGAGGAGAGAATTGCCAATTTTCAGTTTTACGGAAAACCCCGGGAAAAGCCTCATTCAGACCGCTCACAACCGAGATTCGAACCCGGGCCCTCCGGATACCATGCAGACATACTACCCATTACACAATAAAAGTGGGCAACGATTATCCTGAAATACGCTAAAAGCTATCCACGTCAGCCTAATAAACATTTTTATGTGGTTTCAAGCTTTTTAACCTAAGACACTGTATGAAACAAGTTTTTAGTTTCCAAAGTTCGTTTATATAAATCATGGCAAGTTTACAAACTTGCTAGAAAAACACCTTAAACTTGTTTTTAATCTTGGGGAACGACAATATGTACAAAGTGCAGTATGGTATATAAACCGCTGACTTGACCCTGTGCCAACGCAGGGATTGCCTAGACACGTGCAGTTCAATCAAGCGGATAGTTAACCAGAACGCATGGTATTCCATTCCATCAGTCCCAAAGATTACAAACATAGATATAACACATCAAGAGATATCTACTACTCAAGTTACTTCCGTTTGCCATTACCAAATTTTTAGCATTAAATAAAAGCAAAGTAAAAAATCTGATGTGTTACATTCACATGACTTTCTCTACCCCTATCGTTTATTAGTACCTATACAAACTATTCTTACGATAGGTAGAATCAGACGATCTTATCGGAAGAACAATTAATTCCATTAATATTCTTAAGAAAGTTTAATTTTCTATGTATCTACTTCATTTTATTCGAGTTAAGCCTTTGTAAAAATAGCTACATTATAAATTTCGTTATAGATACAAAGGGAACAGGGATAGTCAAATATTTAAGAACTAGACGCAATATGCTGGCCTTAAAATTCCATACTTTTTCCATGACATCGTGAGAAACAACTGAAAATCTTTAAAAGAATGTCTTTAAAAGCAGGGTAAGTATTAAACAATTCGAACATTAATAACGGATATCTCGGAAATGGCTGATGCCAAAAATAAAACTTCTTTGAAATAAATTGTGCGTTTTCAAGAGACCTACATTTTTTTGTGTAGTACTTTTTCGTCTAACGTTTACCAGTTACACAAGATTACCCAAAATTCCTTTCGAATGAAGAGGACTCCACAGCCTATTGCCAGAAAATTCAAGATATACACTTTGCGAATTAAATATCTTTAATACATGGTATTTTAATCAAACTCGTTACAGCTATTATATAGAAAATAGGGGGAAAAATAAAGAAAATATTGCACGTAAACGGTAGTTTGGGGTGGGGAATTTTTTTTAATAACCCTTCGTGTTGCATTTTTGGAAGGTACTGAATGAAGGTACCAAGTTTGGCATTTATTCGAGATTTCGTTTTTAAGTTATGTTATTCATAGACACATACACACACACACACACCTTTTTTTAAAAATACTTTTTTATTCAGGGGCCTCAAAACATGTTCATATTTCAGTGAAATCTCGGTATTGCAATAGCTTCTCTACCTACTATGTACGTAGTAGAGAAAGTAAAACGGGATTAAAATTAAATCTTAACCTATGAATTACTAGTCCCTTTTATTTGCATAGCATATCTACAGCCCTGGAAGACAAACGTGAACCTATTTTATGACAGTTTTCACAACCGCCTTGATATTCTTCGGAGTGAACGCTGTTGATGAGCTGAAACCCCACAGCTCCGACTTCAGAAGGGAGAATAAAATGTAATAAGTCACAAGGAGCAAGGTCCGGACTGTATGGAGGGTAGGGGACATTGTATTCTACCTTTGTCGATCCAGATACAGAGCAACAACCTCGAAACATGGCGCAGTGGCGTGAAGCCTTAGCAAGGCATATGCAGTATCTACAGATACAATGGATGTCTTTAGCCTGGCTTTTCAAAATTGTTACCTAACACCGGTCAGTGGTCGAGGATCGCCATTTCCAGGCGTCTGATATCTCGCTGATAACAAATTCTGTTTTGGGGGTCCTGTGGTGAAGCTAATTATGAAAGCAAGAAAGGGTTCCAGATTCTGAAGCTCCAACCCACCTCTACTTCAAACTTCTTTCTGTACGTGACATAGCATTTGTATATGTGGTTTCTATTATTCATTTATCTATTATCATTATTTATTATTGTTAATCATTAATACGAATAGGCCTGTTGTTTTCACAAGCTTTACTGCCATGTATCTACTGAGTGATAAAAGAAAATTAACTTGAGGGGAAGAAATCTGTTACATTTGTCCACAACACGCATGCAAATTTATAAAGCTATGCCGTTTTATCATTATTACCATTGCACGTAACAGGTAGAGTTTGTATTCGGTATCGAGATTTCACCGGATACACGTGTTTTGAGTTTCCATGATTCCCCCCCCCCCAAAAAAACGATTTTTAGAAAAAGATTCATGTACACAACATAACTGAAAAACGAAATGTTGAGTTAAGTTTAGTTCCTTCAAAAAATAGGACACAAATATTTTCAAGAAAATCCTCAACCCTAAACTATCCTTGACATGGTAAATGATTCCATTATCTTCTATTTTCTCAAAAATGCCTTAATGGGACAAGATAGTCTGAACACATGGAAATTACACCTTAGGTGTGTTAAATTACCACTGCTCTTAAAGTTCTCAATGGTTTTTCCTGAAATTATTTCAAGTGGTTGTTTGCATTGATAGCTTATGTAGTTGAGTCCGTAAAAATATTTCATTGAGCAGAAAAATAATAAAATTTACTTTTAAAACATGTGAATTCGTGTATCTTTTTTCTGATACTACTTGCAATATAGAATCACACTTTTGCAGCTAGTTCTTAGTATAATCAGCTATCTTCTGAACCTCAATTATTTAGTTACGTATATCAGTTCACTAGAAATTGAAAAAAAAATTAATTGCAAAGTAAAAATGTGGAAAATTTGCAATGTTGTTGCTTTCTTAATATCACTAATATACATTACAAAATTATGATTGTGGTTCAGAAAGTGTAATTATGTGTTGTGTATACATGTGCTGAAAATTTCAGCTACCTTTCTGAGAAAAAGGTACATAAGTATCCAAAAATGTTGTTTTTAGAAAACTGAATTTAAAGTTTGAAGGTTAAGATTCTGACACATTTCAGTACATTCCAGGGTCATAATCATCTGCACCTTCATTCCTGGATCACTGCATCTTTTTTGATTGCCTTCTCTTGGTCCTGGCCTCTTTTGTTAACTGCTGAACTGCTCGCTGGGCATGATATAGTCGTTCGTTTTTGAAAGATACAAAAATGTTCTAAAAATGGTATTTAAATGTCTTAAAAACCTCTTAATCCCCAAAAAGTACACATTTTGCGAAACTGGAAATAATAGAGATTTAATTGGTGCCTAAAACAAAAAATGTGTTTTTGAGCATTTCAGAGTACCTTGTCCCCTTAAAGATATTGATAAAAATATCATATATTTAAAATATTTACATGACATAAAATTTTTATCTTGAATTTTGTTGGAGCAGCCTGCGAAGGTCTCTTTATTCGGAAAGAATTTTGTACAACTGGTGAACCACAAGAGACAGACAAAAGACACTACATAGAAAACGTACACTTTTTAAAACACACGATTTATTACAAATAACTTTTTTGTTGTTGCATCAACTATTTCCGAGATATGTTGTTATTGTTTTGGATTTTCCGATGCTTTTAATCGTTTTTCTGAAGCGGCCATCATTCAGTTGTTTCTGGCGATGTCACTGAAAGTGGAATGCGTTTCAAGGCCAGCATAAAGCGAACCACTTTTTAACTCCTGACTATCGATTCGGTTTGTTGTATTCCTCTTGTACCTACAACGAAGCACGTTTATCTCGATGAGTGGATAGAAAAATAAGCTTTTGTAAGAATAGTTTGTAGAAGCTGTATAAAAATAAGCGACAGTAGATAAAGTCATTTTTTAAATATGTGACATCTTTAGCTAGTTTGTAATTCAACGAGTCATTTTGAAGTTACGTATCATTTATTTAGGAGAGTTCAAAATCAAGAGTTACATCAATTTTGAGGAATACACTGTATTAAAAAGTAAGTGTTCGTGTCATATAAGCAATAAAATGCTGAATTTTAAGTAACAGTTATGGCGTTTAATGTTCCACACAGGGCGCGCTATCGAGGGATAACTAGAACTTTCTGGAAGCTTCTTGTCCCCACTCATCAGAAAGGATGTCGAAATAGTTCTAAAACGTCTGAGAACCTTTTGTGGAAGATTCCAATGACTATATAAGCGAGGGCTCTCGCGCAGTCCAATCAGCCTCTACAAGATTTGCCCGACTACACACAACCACCCAGGATATTACGGCCGACGCGGACCCGGAGGTTCTCGCTTCGGTACAGCGCAAACTGTACAGGATAGAGAAGTATAGGTAGCGCCACGGATTTTGGCATGTGAAAATTTTAATGGAAAGCTACGATGCGAGTCATTTACCGTATAGATGTATGACACATACGGGGATGCAGCTCGGAGAATGGTGCAAGTTGAGACGGGAGTTGTATACGGTGGAAGGAACTGGATCAGAACTGCACAGAAGGAATCACGTGCTACTTGCAAGGGAGGTATTGATACATCAGAGGGCTGACTGACTGGGCTAGCCCTGAAGGTCATATGCCAATATCCCTGGCGAGACCTATTGCTGGAGGTCGCGGAGGCCCAAGCCCTCCCAAGAACACCGAAACGTCACTCTCACTAGTCCCAGCCGGAGAAGTACCATCCACTGACACCACACGCATCGAGGCCGGACTACTCTCACTTGCAGCCAAGGTCAAATCACTCCATGAAGCCCAGCAAAAACTGCACACTGACACGTCCACTCACTGGAATCCAGAATCCACAGACCAACAACGACACCCTCAACCGACGTGCATTTTTGGTCGAGACGTTCTGCACTCCTGCAACCAGTGAACACTACTGTTAAATTATGATTAAAAATTAAACTTTTTTCTCCCTTTCTCTTCCTTTTCTCTTTTTCCAAACCGCCGCTACTCCGCTTCGGCTATAGCCAGGGCCTTGTGCCATGCCTAAAGCCTAGCCACCAACCCTTTTCACTTGCTGCTGCCAGCAAAAATCTCCCCGATAATAACGGAGGTGCAATCAGCAGTACTCTCCAAACTCCCGTGATTTCCTGTTGTCCTTCTACTGCTCTTTCCTTTCTTCTATCCCTTGTTCCCCCTCAAACAGAAGTTCAGTCAGTTGTGAGTTATGTTGCGAGTAAAGTGCGAGAGAGTTCTTGATTCAGTTAGCGACTGCGTTTCTGGTGCGACATCAAAACCAACTCTCCGAGCGAGTTGATGCCGACTGTTGTGACGTGCTGTGAGTGCTACTGTGGAGCGATGAGTTGTGGAGGTCTTGTGTTCGACTCCCTAGTGAAGTGAACTGTCCGGCGTGAAGAGGCTACGTCACTAAGGAACTGAAGCGACAGAGAATTGAAGTAGTTCACCTCAATTAAAGTGAACTCCTAGTCGAGATGGACTACATACAAAAACTAAACAGTGACAGTGGGAACATAAGCAACGTGACATTTGGAAAACTGGCCAAAGTCACAATACATAGAGTTTATGCCAATGGAATCAAATGAAAACTTTTCTAACCTCAAAAGAAGAACTTACAAATCTTAAATTTAGAAAATTAATACATTTTTTTGCAAAAGGAATACATTTTTGTACTAACAATATAAAGGATTTGTCCAAACTAAGTAGCGGTTAAGAAAAGATTTTCATAAAAGGCTGCAATTCAGTGAAATCTTAGTTCTGAATGGTTGATAGCTTACACAGGTGGACCATGCAAGTGGAGACTGTATAATATCTCCAAAACTAGCATTGTAGAAAGAAATGTCTTGAATAAAAGTTGTTTGATATTATGAGGGAAAGTAAATATCAGTCTTTTTTATTTGGAGGATGATGTGATGGTCATTTTAGGGTCAATTTATTTTTTTTTAAATGGGAGCCCACCTTATGTTTTCTCACTCCTCATAAAAAACTAAACAACATTTGTATTAAGCACTTTGCAATTGTTCTTAAACCAAAGTAAATAACAACGAAAATTTTGAATGGCTGTTTACGAAGAGCGCAATGAATGTTTGGAAATTGGGAACTCAACATTTTTTATTTTGTTTCCTTATTCTTCATCACAAAATAAACAGCTTTTTATAAACCATTTTCTACATAGTACGTGATTCTTTCCTGGTGTATACAATTAAACAATGATGGAAGGTAGCTACACAGATTATCACCACCTACCTCAGGGTAATAAACGTTCAAAATGATGTCCTCTACCTCAATGCATTTTCCAACTCTGAATGAACGATTGATGTGTCCGTAAAAGCATGCCTCTTTCATTACCGGCTCAGGCATTTCGTATGCACGCCTTCTTGTTGTCCAGAGTCGTTGGTGTCTCACAATACACTTTTTCCTTAAGGTAGCCCCATAAGAAAAAGTCTGGTGATATAAGGTCAGGAGATCGAGATGGCCAATTAATGGGACCTGCGCGTCCTATCCAACCATCATGGTAATTGTTATTTAAAACATCCCTAGCAGTACGTGCATAGTGCGCAGGTCATCCGTCGTGCTGGTACCACATTTACGATCTGGTTTGTAATGGCTCATCTTCTAATAATAACGGTAACTCCTCCGTTAAAAAGTTTCTGTGCTTTCCAACTGTTAAGGTACCATTTTGGTCCAATTACCTTGTCACCAAAAATCCCACACCACACATTAACAGACCAGGGTCTCTGATGTTCCATCTCTCGTAACCAATGTGGATTTTCCCAACACAATAGTGCATATTGTGTCGGTTTACTTTACTATGATTTGCGAAAGTACACTCGTCACTAAACAATACGAAGTGAAAAAAGTTACTATTAATCTGCAGTCTGTCATGTGCTCACCTACAGAACGTTAGTCTACTGAAAAAATCGTCATCATGTAGTTTATGTAATGACACAGTAGAGATGGAATGTATGCCGTTTCATATTCTGAGGACGCTGCTTTTGGATATTCCCGCAGTGGTTGCTAATTCACGAGAACTGACATGGGGGGTATTGTAATTCACTGCAGCTAGCACCGCAACTTCCCTATATTCGACCGTAGATGTTCTCTGCGCCTCTTATCTTTGTCTGGACACTGCCTTCTTCGGAGAATTGTTTTATCACACGATAAAAGGAAGCTCTTGATGGAGTTCTTCTATCACGAAACCTCCCCGCATACAGAAGAATATCCTGTTCCACATCTCTCCTAGATTCCCCGTAAATGAGAACCATTTCCACTTTTTCTGATTGAAAAAAGTTGGCCCATTTCATCCCACAGTCAACGGAGTACGCTTCAAATGTTAAACGACTTGAATGGAACTGACGGTTGTTACTCGGTGATCACTAATTGCAGGTACGTACTACCAGTGGACCTATCTGGACTCGAAGGCGGCTGCAAATACACTAATGACAGATACAAGGAAACCGCCCTATCGTGGAAAGTAAACAAAACAATGGACACGATATCTCATTGTCTCCTCGTCTACTGTTATAATGCTGCACTGTGTTGATGCGCTCTTAGTACACAGCCATTCAGAGTTTTCGTTGTTATTTACGCTGGCAAGAACAATTGCAAACCGCTTTATACAAAAATTGTTTAGTTATAAATAAGGAATGAGAAAACATAAAAAAAATCTGATGTGTTACACAGAGAGAGAGAGTGTATCGAGATAAACATTTGCAGACTCTATCTAATCGCTAATTTTCTTGTAGATGTAAGGGGAATATATATTTACAAGGGCAATATAGAAATACAGTAGCCTTTAAGCACACACATATCTCTTAATAGCTGGTTGCTAGGTGCGACACTATTCCCTTTGCCACAGATTAATACTCTTTGCATATCCAAGACAAAAAAAAAATGAATAACGAATTCCCATTTGAGAAAATAAGTATTGAAAAATTTAAGGGATAACAAGTAATATCTCGAAAATGGTTCACTCAACAAAAAAAATGTATATGACATAAATTGTGTATTTTAACGCGATCTACATTTTTTGTGGTAAAATTTTGTTTACCTCTTATGGTTTACCAGTTATGCAAAAGTCGTTCACAATAAAGAATATTTTTGGAGAGATTCCCAGAAAATTCAAGATATACATTTTATTTGTCATAAAAATATCTTAAACATATGATATTTTAATCAAAATCGTTAGAGCCATTTTTGAGGAAATTAAAATTTTCGAAAAATCTTCCATGTAAAGGGTACTCTGGGGTGGGGGGATTTTCTTGAAAACCTTCGTGTCGCATCCTTGGAAGATACTGAACCCAAATACCAAGTTTGGTGTTTATCCGACTGTTCGTTTCTGAGTTATGCTGTTCACAGACACACACAGACAGACACACGACACACACACACAGACAGACACAGACACACACACGGACATGTTTCCAAAAATGCTTTTTTTTGGATTCAGGGGGTCTCAAAACATGTATTTCCGGTGAAATCTCGGTATCGAAATTTTGGGTGGAATACAATACTTCCCCTACTTACTATACGTAGTAGAGAAAGTAAAAATGAATAATGAATTCCCATTTGAGAAAATAAGTATTGAAAAATTTAAGTGAATAACAAGCAATATCTCGAAAATGGTTCACCCAACAAAAAAAATGTATATGACATAAATTATGTATTTTAACGCGATCTACATTTTTTGTGTAGTAAAATTTTGTCTATCTCTTATGGTTTACCAGTTATGCAAAAGTCGTTCACAATGAAGAATACTTTTGGAGACATTCCCAGGAAATTCAAGATATACATTTTATTTGTCATAAAAATATCTTAAACATATGATATTTTAATCAAAATCGTTAGCCATTTTTGAGAAAATTAAAATTTTCGAAAAATATTCCATGTAAAGGGTAATCTGGGGTGGGGGAATTTTCTTGAAAACCTTCGTGTCGCATCCTTGGAAGATACTGAACCTAAATACCAAGTTTGGTGTTTATCCGACTGTTCATTTCTGAGTTATGCTGTTCACAGACAGACACACACACAGACAGACAGACACACAGACAGACACACACACACGGACATGTTTCCAAAAATACTTTTTTTGGATTAAGGGGATCTCAAAACATGTATTTCCGGTGAAATCTCGGTATCGAATTTTTGGGTGGAATACAATACTTCCCCTACTTACTGTACGTAGTAGAGAAAGTAAAAATTAATTGACCCTAAAATGACCATCATAACGTCTTCCAAACAAGATGCGACTAATGGCATTTACTTACCTCATAATAACAAGCAACTTTTATTAAATACAATTCTTTCTACAACGCTTAGTTTTGGAAATATTGTACAACCTCAACTTAAATGGTCCACCCTGTATATGATTGGTTTATTTGAAGACGTACCTATGTGAAATAGCCAGACGTAAGCAAATTTCTAGACATTACGACCCCCCTCTCCCCAATGCAAGAGAAAACAATAGCTGTTCCTAAGACACTAGCCTAGTATCTCAACTGTTTTGTTTCCAGAGTTAGCCATTTGGTTTCTCAAGAGCTAAGAATTATTGGTAAAAACTCAATCTTTCTTCTCGAAACACCCTCCCCCTACCTATTCCTGCAGGTAATCGATATCGCGTGCGAGTGACCCTCGAGATGTTTTTTTGTGCACACGCTGGCCTCGGTTCGACACCCCAGCCACTCCATGCGATTTCTCCGTTGCTTTGGTATTAGATACGGAGGGCTTTCACTACGGTACATTTTGTCCGCAACGTTAAGCAATGCCTATAAATTTCGACATTGCAGGAAGCTCGCGGCTTAGCGTATTTAATCGATTTTAAGTTTGTACTTGAATTACACAGATATTCTCCAAGAGTTTTAACATTCATACATAGTTCTACTTTTATTTGGAGGATTCCTCAACAGTTTTCTTCCGTTTCTAGGTGAACATAACATTCTTTGCTCTACCATGAAATCTATAACAAGATATAAACACATTAAAAAGAAACTAAATTTTATGCTTGTTACAGAAATGATCGTCAAACATTTATATTAAATATAAGAGTAGAGTAGGCAAGACAACTAAATTAGCTGCGGTTAGAATGTTATTTAAAATGTACATCTAACCATCTCATTACATTCTTCCTGCAGCTGGTCTCTGCTTTTCTTCTGTTTCTTTGGACTACATCATTTGGCATGCATTCCTGTTGAATTTATTCCTGCCTATCATTATTAGTAATTTAATTTAGTTTCATAGTATTAAAAAGTGTGTTCCATTTTACATCTTGTTGTTTAACTTAGAAAACTGAAAAGTGTGTTGCAAGCTTTGTGGAATCCATCTTCCGAATAGGTCTTTACCAGAATAAGAAACTATAGAAAATTAAGCATCAGTAGCTATACATTATATCTAAAAGCGTGAAGGCACAGAAAAGCTTTTGTGGGGAATTAATCATCGAATATAAATAATTGGTTAATAAATTCAGGTTTCACCTATTAAACAACTTCACACATTTTCTAAAGGTGATAGGGTTTTGCACACTTGAAGAAATATTTAGATAAATGCGTGGAACTTTATTGAACTTTATTTATATTTCAATTGGAAACATCTGAGGTAATTCAAAGGAGTTGCTGATGGGGCCGAAAAATGACTTAGAAGTGCTTTAATATTTAAGGAATCTACTACATTGGTTCTTTGTGGTGACATGTTACCTGGATGTACATTTTTTCTGGTGGTTTTCCTTCACTCTGAGAAGTCGGATGGTAGATAAAATTGCCGCGCTCGTTACCTTAACCTTGTTGTCTTAAACTCTGTTTATTTGTTCATAATAAACGTGTCTCTCACTGCAAGGGAATGGACTAGGCTGCTTAGAAGTACAAGGAAAATATGTGTCATCTTTGATATGTAACCGTCAACTATAAAGGAAACAACGCATTCCGCATGTCAACCTTATGAGAGCGGTCTTTCAGCGCCGTGCTCGACCGCGTATTAACCACCCATTTCATCTATAGCATGCCCTGCTTTCGCAATAAGAATGGGTTATTAACCTTTTACACACTAATGATGAACACAGTCGTCGGAGCACTGTCTTCTTCCGCGATCATTTTCTGCGGTTCGGTTTGGTCTCTTCTCTGGTGGTGGCATTTATTACTCTGGGACAGACTTCCTATTCTTTGAGTGATTTGCGCTTATGAATTGGACTCCATTTTTCAAACATTTGCGACATATTCTATAACAAAACTTGCAAATTTTCAAATAAATTCTTTGTATAGTTTCTGAGAAAAAAATATTTATTACCATACCATAATTTAGATACCAACATTTAAATGTTGTGTTCCAAATACATCTATCTTGCCAACTTTATCACATAATTTGAAAATAAAATATGAATTGCTTTAGAAAACAAATTCAAAAGTATATACTTCTGGCTACTTTAGGCTTTTTAAATAATAGAAAGTATTTCTAAAGCCACGTACTTCATTATTTTTAATTTTTTGATAATTTCCAGCAAAACTTCAATTTACTATCACCTTAAGGTTCGTTAGTGAAATTTTCAAAGCAGTTAGCAAACATTTGCATAGCAAGGAGCAATTTGAAATACAAAGCATTGAAAAAATAATACAGAAAATGAATTCCTTTTCAGGCTAGAGAGATGATTTTAGGCTTCAAAACTGCAGTCCTGTGTTATCTGGTGATGCAGCCACTGTGATTTTAGTGTCTGCAGCATTATGTACCCATCCCACTTAAAAACAATAAAAGTTATTATTGCAAAATATTTATTTTCAGAATTTTGGACAATTTTCACGTGTTGATCCCCTTTAGTGTATGTATATCAGAATGGAATACTCTAGGCATTATTTCTTAAAATGTATAATAAAAACCGCAATGCAAGACAAAATGTTGCGAACGAACCTAAAATGTAACGCTGTGTGTTTTTTATTTTGAGAGCTGGCTGCCAAAGCGCTCAAGTGATGCATATTTGCAAAGCCAACTTTGTGCATTCTGTCTGGCGAAGTAGTGATGGGTTTTTTATGCGGGAAGCTCGTCGCTGGCGTCAGCAGAACCAAGGGCGGGACTGTCGAGTACGTGAGATGCGAACCTGGGCCAGAGAAGTGATGTTCCCATTGTTTGTTACGCGAGCCAAGTCCATGCCAAAAATATTCCACGGCTCTGTTGCTGGGTGAACCCGTCGGCGGCACTCACTACCTTACGTAACCTGCTGTCTGCTCATTGCATTGTATACCACGTCTGCTTATCGAGGTGTAACTTCATTTATCTTCGATTACTGTTCACCTGGAGGGTTTCCTCCCCATTTTCACTCAAGGTTGTGCTAATTTTTACTGTAATTCCATTTGCCGAAATCCTTCACGAGTTTCGAAACTTTTCTTGTCTGTTTTGTTTCTGCATAGGGTCACCAAATCACTATTAAGTGTTTTAACGTTGTTTTTCAACCCCCGGTTGAAAATCCAGAAAAGGACAAATACCGGATTTCATATTTACATAACGTATTTATTTTTATGAAAGACTGCTTCAGATAGGTGGTGTAACTTTCTGAGCAGTTATTCATGCTTAATTTTACATGAAACGCAAGTATTTCACATTACATTACATTACATTATGCGCTCAGGACAAATATTGAACAAGCTTTTTCTTGGGTTTCCATTTAAGCGAAAACTGCGTAAGGTGCTATTTTCAAAAGTATTAAATACAAAATGTTCAGATTTGCCATCTGACGCAAAACAAGATAAAATCTGGGACAGTTCTGTTTACAGCTTTGTTTCTTTTAAATAAGATTAAAATTCTGACTCAAATACCATTTTTTCATTTCAAAATTCCGCTGTTTACGTTGATCATGCAAAACACTATGGAGAGAGATTTAATTTCATTCAGACTCTTAACAAATTTGTTATAAAAAGCGGAATGCTTTAAGATTTTCGATATTTAAAGCAAATGCATAAAACAGAAAAACAAAATATTTTCCCGGTTTTGCTTAGCTACATTATGTTAGCTTCCTCTAGCTTATTTGTGGAAACAGAAATTTACGTCTTGAGAGAAGAAGAGAACTAAGGATCTGCAGTGCGTCCACTAAAAACCACCTTCGAAACGTCGGATGGGAGGTTGACAGACTAAAATCTATACCAAACAGAACAGCGTATACCCGCCACTTTGAGATGAACATTTTCTGAGGTTCAAAACATACTCAATGTATGGTATTTACTATGGTATTTATTTATTTATTTGAGGGGAGAGCATATTTAACGTCGCTTCAACATCTAGATCACATCACGACGGTTACCTATAGGTTCGTTTTGTGGGTGTACCAGAAAGATAACCTCGCCTTTCTGCGCCATCTATGTTGTTGCTATTGATTTAATTGGAAGGTGTGCTTTTGCTTATTGCGATGTTTACCGACGTGGCACACTATCTTGAGAGCAGATTGACGCAACCGGAAGCAGATGGAAGGGGAGTGGTATGGGCGGATACTCACTCTCCATGCCCCTTTCATTTCGCCACCTACAAGTAGGAAAAACAAAACTTCCTACCTAGCTGCTCTAAACATATCAGCTACTTCCGCATGGCTGCGGAAATGAGATATAGGTACGTACATGTACTCAAGGTGATGCCAGACAGATGACCTTAGTTGCGTAGTCGCCTTCCTATACCATCCGTTTTATTTCCATTTCTACTGACTTTTGGTTCGAAGTAACGAATATCCCTCTGGGCGAAAGACGAAAACCGCGAAAAAAAAACTCATACTGGCAGATTTTGAACTCGAAACTTTTTGATTGCTAGCACCAACGTTACCGCCTCAAATTCTCGCTCGGTATCTTATGGATTATTGAATATGCTTATATGTAGCTACAGCATTTTTGCAACGGTTTATGTTCTGTGCTTACTTTTCCTACCAATTCGTGAGGTAAGGGAAGTACTGTATTCAATCCAAAAATTGGCTGAACAAAACCTGCCGGTTTGTGTTGAGGACAATTAAAAGAAAACAAAACAAAACTTACATTTACTGAACACAGTTATTTGAAATTTCTCAAAAAAGGCTCTAAATGATTTTTTTAATAAATATCACATTTGTGGAACTAGAATTAAGAACAAAATGTATGTCTTCAACTTCATATAAATAGTCTTAGGATTCCACTTCATTCTCGCCAAACTGAAAAAACCATACTAGTTAAGACAAAAATCTACTACAGGTAAAATGTAGATCTAATCAGAATATACTATTCCTGTCAATAGTATTAAACATTTTCAAAATATTTGCCGTTGTTCGTCTGAATTTATCCACGTTTTAAGACTGAATTTTGGAATGTTAATAGTTATACTTTTGGTTTTCTCTAGCTCGTATCTTTACCAGCAAGAAGGAAGAAATGTACTGTTAAATTTTTCAGCAGAGAGAGAGAGAGAGAGAGAAACAAACAATCTGATGTGTTACACTCAGATGACTTTCTCTACTCTTGTATAAACTATTTTTACAAACTCTTATTCTCCATCTATTTCATATTAATCGAGATAAACATTTGCAGAAAGGATCTTTTGACATGCAAAGAGAATAACACTTTACACATAGCGACCAGTTCTAAAAATATTTGACTATGGCTTAAGGCGTACTATGTTCCCCTTGTTTTGTATTTGCAAGGGCAATATAGAAATACAGTAGCCTTTGAGCTTCGTCATATCTCTTAATAGCTGGTTGCTAGGTGCAGCACCATTCTCTTTGCCACAGACTAATACTTTTTGCATATCCAAGACAAAAAAAATGAATAACGAATTCCCATTTGAGAAAATAAGTATTGGCAAATTTAAGGGAATAACAAGCAATATCTCGAAAATGGTTCACTCAACAAAAAAAAATATATATGACATAAATTGTGTATTTTAATGCGATCTGCATTTTTTTGTGTAGTAACATTTTGTCTATCTCTTATGGTTTACCAGTTATGCAAAAGTCGTTCACAATGAAGAATACTTTTGGAGACATTCCCAGAAAATTCAAGATATACATTTTATTTGCCATGAAAATGTGTTAAACATATGATATTTTAATCAAAATCGTTAGAGCCATTTTTGAGAAAATTAAAATTTTCGAAAAATGTTCCATGTAAAGGGTAATCTGGGGTGGGGGATTTTCTTGAAAACCTTCGTGTCGCATCTCCGGAAGATACTGAACCTAAATACCAAGTTTGTTGTTTATCCGACTGTTCGTTTCTGGGTTATGCTGTTCACAGACACACACACACACACACACGTTTCCAAAAATGCTTTTTTTTTGGATTCAGGGGGGTCTCAAAACATATATTTCCGGTGAAATCTCGGTATCGAATTTTTGGGTGGAATTCAATACTTCCCCTACTTACTATACGTAGTAGAGAAAGTAAAAAGTCGCCGGTTATGGTATTCTGTGGAAAAGGCTTCCTCTGTTTCACCATTAAGCAATGCAACAAGGCAAATTAGCCCAAAATGCAGTATTTCCTCTGGAAATACACAACGGTATTCAATTAATGTAGGAAACAGACAAAACGGAAAACAGTAACGACTATGGCGTATACTGCAACATATGCTTCTAATACTCAATATAATATAGTATATATCCTGGGAAAACACGCACCTAGTAGAAAGAAGTGCACAAAGCCTCTCGACAAGAAACACGTGACTATACGAACAAGTGCAACACGCAAGCGTCAGCTAGTTTTTTCTCCTGAACGAGCAAGTAAGACGACACCCGTTCAACTGTCCATATACCAACATGGCCAAATCGCCGAGAGAGACATTTGAGCCCAGAATATTCACTCATCTGTAACGCCATAAGTTTAGTGCTGCAACCGGTTCATTACATTTGTATCAAGCTCAACACTTATGTTCTTTTCATGCCAGTGGATACCTAACTGGAGCCCGCGAACCCCTTGTTCTTTCTTTCTTGGGGAATTTCAATGTTATAAAATAACCAGAGAACTAAAAAGGATTGATAGAGGATATGAAAATAGACTTTACTGCCTCGGTTGAACATAGCCAAAATCTTATTTTTCCATCTTCTCCCTATTAAACATGATAATGTAATATTTCCTAGAAACTATTTCGGCAATGATTTGGATCGTCGAATGTTTCAAAAGTAGGCTGATAAATGCCAGCCTTGATATTGCAAACTTATGAGTACATTAGAAACAAAACAATGCTTAAATATTCAAGTGAATGAAATATTTCGGAAATGGTTTATGGCACAAAAACGTTATTTGGTATAAACGTTTTAAAGAGTTCCACATGTTTTTCGCAATATTGTTTCTGTGTATTTTCTGTGGTTTTCCAAATGAAAGTTGAAGACGGCGTAGGCTATTTACAGAAATTTCAAAACCTCCAATTATTCTTCACTCCAATATCCAAAACTCACAACATCTGAATAAAAATGGCTCTAACGATTTTATATTTTTGATACAATAAAAAGTGGTGGCCCGAGTCCTCTCACTGAGGCGACCCGGGTTCAATCCCAGGGAACAGCATGTGGAATTTGTGGTGGAGAAAGCGACGTGTGAACGGGTTTTCTCAGAGTTCTCCGGTTTCCCCGCCATTCAATTCACCAACTGCTCCATTATCACCTTTGCTTTCATTCATCTCACCGTCATCTCAAACATTTCCTTCCTCATCTCATACCAGGCTTCGGGCTGATCACCCATCCTGGCTTGTGCTCCCCGACAGGCGTCTGACCCCAAACACCCGCTTGTAAGTCCTGGGGGTATAAGCCCTAACAACGAGTAGGGTAAACAGAGAAAGAAGAATATAAAATAAAAAGTAGCGAAATTGTTTGCATGTACATCAACAGTTTGATTCAAAGAGGTATCGAAAGCAAGCTATGATAAAAAAAAATATTTTATCTCTCACAGTGGTAACTAAATAGCTTTGTGTTTGACCATAAAACTTCTAACTAAGAATACAAAACAAATGTTAACAAGCAAGGAAGAGAATGCTAAAATATATCTGAAAGCAAAGGAGACCGCCTGTCGCCGATGAAAGTCCGCCAGGTATATGTTTTAAACGTATATTAAGGTGAAATCTCAATGTCGACATTTTGGGTGAAATATAATTATCAATCTTAGGTAAACTAACGCTACAAAAACATTCGATGTAACAGGCAAAATTTCTATCTTTAATCCTGACTAGTTTAGGCTGGCAACGATCTGTATCCGCAACGTCTTGCTGTATAAGGTTAGCAAGTTCACTGCTGTATAGTTGATTTCTCTAAAACAGATTTCTAGTAAATGTTTGAGATTTTAAGATATTTTTCAACGTTTTAACAATATCAAACTACAAACATCTACAATTAGCTGCATTCTATAAACAGACTCGTAAAAAAAAATTAGTTTCTGTTACCTCTGAACCATAAAAATTGAAAGGTTTTAGTCATAGTTAAAAACCATTACATGAAAGTATGTCGCATTGTGCCAGTGAACCAAACATTTTTCCTTTGTTTTTGTAATGAAGTGAAATGTGCATGCAGTCTCAGCTAAGTTATACGCATGTTTAGGATTCATTAAATCTTGCAGTGTCTGATTGCTTAAACGTAAGAGAACCACAGAAAAAACCAAACAGGAGGTAAAACAGCAAAATGCCAGATTCCTTTAAGCTCTGTCATTTCATATAGAAAAGCTTTAGCTCCAGATAATCCACTTCCAAGCAGAATACCAGTTCTACTGCATGTTTAAAAACCAGCTTTTCTGACATTTACGAAGAGGATAACAAGAGAACTCAGCCAGTTTTGGAGTCGCCCCCGGAACCATTGTTTCTGGATTATAGGTGTTTCCTTAAATTTCAGATTACGTAGGCAGAGAGGTATTATTCTTTTTCTGACTCTAGCGCTCGGGTCACTGTCACATTTTTAAGTTTCCATAAGACACAACTTTAGTGAAGCATTACACGAAGTCGCATGTTGAGAAATGTAAAAAATCTGATGTTACACTCACATGACTTTCTCTACTCTTGTAAAAACTATTTTTACAAACGCTTATTCTCCATCTACTTCATGTTAATCGAGATAAACATTTGGAGACTCTATCATATTGCTAAGTTTCTTGTAGAAGTAAGGGGAATATATATTTACAAGGGCAATATAGAAATACAGTAGCCTTTAAGCACACACATATCTCTTAATAGCTGGTTGCTAGGTGCAGCACCATTCCCTTTCCCACAGATTAATACTCTTTGCATATACAAGACAAAAAAAATGAATAACGAATTCCCATTTGAGAAAATAAGTATTGACAAATTTAAGGGAATAACCAGCAATATCTCGAAAAAAATGAATATGACGTAAATTGTGTATTTTAACGCGATCTACATTTTTTGTATAGTAAAATTTTGTCTATCTCTTATGGTTTACCAGTTATGCAAAAGTCGTTCACAATGAAGAATACTTTTGAGACATTCCCAGAAAATTCAAGATATACGTTTTATTTGTCATGGAAATATCTTAAACGTATGATATTTTAAACAAAATCCTTGGAGTCATTTTTGAGAAACTTAAAGTTTTCGAAAAATGTTCCATGTAAAGGGTAATCTGGGGTGGGGGGATTTTCTTGAAAACCTTCGTGTCGCATCTCTGGAAGATACTGAACCTAAATACCAAGTTTGGTGTTTATCCGATTGTTTGTTTCTGAGTTATGCTGTTCACAGACAGACAGACACAGACACACACACACACACAAACACACACACACGGACATGTTTCCAAAAATGCTTTTTTTGGATTCAGGGGGTCTCAAAACATGTATTTCCGGTGAAATCTCGGTATCGAATTTTTGAGTGGAATACAATACTTCCCCTACTTACTATACGTAGTAGAGAAAGTAAAAATGTACAGCGCTCTAATGCAGAAGTAGATTTTGGTGTTTTCAAAGCAAATCTTTAACCCCCGGTTTGGCACGTTGAAAGAGATACATCGATAGGGGTGACTTTAAGCGCTCGCACATTATTTTTAAATGAAATTATTAACATAATACATGTAATTTAAGTTAGTAACACATAAGGCTAAGAATTATAAGCGATTTTGTAGTTATCAATACAGTAAGCGTAACAAATGTTCATTATGTTACTATTTCTTACTAAAAAGTACAATATTCCTTTTTTAACCTAAACGTTTTAAGACTTCTATCACTTTCTTAGTACCTTAAGCTAAAAGCACTAGGGAAACAGGTCGCGTCGTTTTGTTTTGAAATTTCTTTGGCTTGTGCTACAAAAATATGCAGTTCATTATTTCTGCTTCAGAGAATAAGAAGTTTTCGTTATGGGCTAGGTCTCTCTCGAGTATTCTGAGATAGAGATTTGTATGTTCTTGGTGTTTCATTATACTATTGCATTCCATTCTTCCAGTCAAGAATGAAGTCAACTTTTTCCTTACAGGTGTATCTTGGTTTCGAATTCTCATTGCAACACACTAAATCATTACATACTTTGATCAAATATATTAAAATAAACATGGGGTAAAATTACATGGCAGTTACAATGGATGAAAAATTAAGTTAGCACCTGCGCGCGAACACACACAGTAATAAAAACCTGATGTGTTACACTCACATGACTTTCTCTACTCTTGTACAAACTATTTTTACAAACGCTTATTCTCCATGTGCTTCATGTTAATCGAGATGTTAATCTTATTGCTAATTTTCTTGTAGATACAAGGGGAATTGCTAGGCTTTAAGCGATAGTCAAATAGTTTAAGAGCTGGTTGCTATGTGCAGTATTTCATTCTCTTTGCATTACCAGGACATAAAAAAATGAATAACGAATTCCCATTTGAGAAAAAGTATAAGTATTGGAAAATTTAAGGGAAATAACAAGGAATGTCCCGAAAATGGTTCACTTAACAAAACAAACAAACAAACAAAAAAGTATATTGACATAAATTGTGTACTTTAACGCGATCTACATTTTTTGTGTAGTAAAATCCCTTATGATTTACCGGTTATGCAAAAGTCGTTCACAATGAAGAATACTTTTGGAAACATTTCCCAGAAAATTCGAGAATATACAATTCATTTGCCATAAAAATGTCTTAAACTTATGGTATTTTATTCAAAATCGTTAGAGCCGTTTTTGAGAAAATAAAAATTTTCGAAAAATGTTCCATGTAAAGGGTAATCTGGGGTGGGGGGATTTTTCTTGAAAACCTTCGTGTCGCATCTCTGGAAGATACTGAACCTAAATACCAAGTTTGGTGTTTATCCGACTGTTCGTTTCTGAGTTATGCTGTTGACACACAGACACACACACGGACATGTTTCCAAAAATACTTTTTTTTTGGATTCAGGGGGTCTCAAAACATATATTTCCGGTGAAATCTCGGTATCGAATTTTTGGGTGGAATACAATACTTCCCCTACTTACTATACGTAGTAGAGAAAGTAAAAATGGAATCGTCCTGAACGCCCTAATTTAGGTGAACCACGAATGAAAGGACAATGTTCTTTGCACACTTGCCACACGGAACACCAAATTCCTTTGAGTGAAACTTTATCTACAGTAGCCACTAAGGATTAAGTACATGTTTCGTTTTTAAAATGTCTTATTTTGAATGCTCAGTTTCAAAGTAAAACATTCTTGCCACATAATTTTCTACAGACTGTACAATAATACATTTGTAGCATTTTAAGAAGCCGGATTACACAAAGGCACTCTGCATTCTTTCGGCTGTCTGTCTGGCTGACTGATAGCTGAAACGATTAAGTAGCCATTGCCCACATAATTAGAAACATTAGTAAAAATTAAAATTAGTTAAAATAATTAGCATTAATTCCGGCTTAAAATACGATAATCTGGTGCTCTGAACTGTGCGATTGCAACAGCAACACATTAGGGCCGGTTTTCACCAAACGCGATTAAAGTGTAGAATAGTAACTCCAGAGTAACATTAACCCGGTGGTTGTTTCTCCCAAAGTGGCATGTATTCGTTTTACCATGCTTGTGTGGAGGTTAAAGTACTCTCAAATTAGTACTCCAATAATTATACCAGAAAAGTGCCGATCTCGAAGTTTCTCATAGTTTGTGAGCAATGTTTACAGCTTTTTTTTTCGCCATTTTAAGGAATTTAGTGCGAGTAAACGAAAGTTTTTAGAGGTTAAAGCTACGGAGAAAGAAGTAAACGAAAGCACTGGTAAGTAGAAATACATGGTAATAGATGGTTCAACTATGCGCCAGAAGATACATGGGAGAAGGCTGCAAAAAAATATAATGCTGGCACCACTATGGGACACAGAACTGCAGCTAATATAAAGGCAGATTGGGAGCTGCTAAAAAAAAGCTGCAAAGAATGATTTAGCTAATAAAAGAATAGCTACAAATAATACAGTGATACATTTGTTTTCTTTTTAATATGCAACATGAATATGTAGTGTAATCGTTTGTTCTATTCTTTCTTCTAATTTGTAGGTGGTGGACCTCCAAGGCCAGATCATAGCGATGATCCAGTATTCACCAAAGTACTGTCTCATTGGTAAAAATCCTCATCTTCATGGATAGAACTGTCCTCAAAAACTATTCTCATCAATCCTGCAGGTGTCACCATTGTAAAAAGCTAGCTAGCAGTTACTCTGTACTTTATTCCACAATATTTCGCCGAGTAACGTTACTCTCTGATTTACTTTCGCATACGCAATTTATTTCAGAGTAAGTTGTTGGTGAAACGCTCAAAGGGCTTACTCGCGTTTGGTAAAACCGACCTTTAATAGATCATAATAGAAACTCTCCCGAAAATGCAGATTTTAATATATATATATATATATATATATATCACTGGTCCATTTTAGTTGAGACTGTACAATATCTCCAAAACTAAGCAGTGCAGAAAGAAATGATTTGAATAAAAGTTGCTTAATATTATGGGGGAAAAGTAAATGCCATTAGTCGTGTTTTATTTGGGGAAAGTTATGATGGTCATTTTAAGCTCATACAGAATGTAGGTTCACATTTAAAAAAAAAAAATAAACACCCAAAAATGACCATCAAAACGTCCTCTAAACAAAACAAGATAATGGCATTTATTTTCCTCCATAATATTCAGCAACTTTTATTAAAGATTTTTTTCCTACAAAGCTTAGTTTGAGAGATAATGTACAGTCTCAACTTAAATGCTCTCCCTGTGTGTATACCTATAGGTATATATATATTTCCTGTTTTACAATATACAAACATTTTTCCGGCACGCAAGACTATAGCTTTTTTAACATTTATCACGTTTCTCCATTCTGGCATGTTGGACCATAAATCTTCAATTCAATCCATCATTGCCCCTCGAATCCACGTGTTATGTGGATTTTAATATGAGAGTTAAAATTGTACTTACCAATTAAAAACTAACATTCGTACATTTAACAATAGAATAGCAATTTTTCATACAATTTAGGCAATATTTATCTCGGAAATGAATGCAATATGCACATTTAACAAACTATACAAAGTATCGTCGCACTTATTTTGCTTTATCCGACAGGGCACTGCAAAGAGATTTTAATTTTCATTCTTGTTTGTGATCATTACATCCTCATGATGCAAACACATCCAGTAGCTATTAACGAAACAAATTAAAAGTCACAAGCGTTATTAATTTCACTAAATACCACCATATCCACCGAAGAGATTTGTGTCGCATTATATAATAGCGTTTTACTGAGTATTACCGCTGCATCTAATGCTGCTAGCTACTATATTCTCAAGAACCTTTAAAACACCTTATGTTTATTATTTCTCAGATTGCACTGATATTAATTATTTTTCTTTCTTCTGCAGATGTGGGTTACCTAAATATTTCATACACTCTTTCCAAACCGTTCACATATGCAAGATTTAAAAACGTTCACGGCGAATGTTACCGATTATAGCTTCACGGGTAGTCAATCAGCCGTGTTCCGAAGGGCATGGAGCTCACAATGGCCGAAACGTTAAGTTACTTCAGTGCTTTTATTAATCTGACATGGCTGATTACCCGTGAAGCTATAATCTGTTCACATATCTATTTGTTGACCAACAAGTTTACTACTTAAGACTGAGCACAATTATTTTCCGATTAATTCCTCAAGATTATTGGTAGTTATTTTAAAACAAGTTCTCCCTCGCTAATTACTAATATTTGTATTATCGCAGTGTTTTGCAATTTTGGTACTACGTAGAAAGAATGGTTAACAGCTTAAATATAATATAAATATAATCTGATTATTCCATTCATATGGCGTTAGCAAGACATGGGCAAATTACGTTCAAGAACGTCTTGGATATAAACAAATCCCGGCTTGATTACAGGGCAATTACTGCTTCTAAAGAAAAGTGATAATCGCTATCCGATAATTACACGCCTCCTCCACCATTTGTTTCAGACTGCGGGAGATTCAAATAAAATGGAAGCTTCGAAATTGAGTCAAGCGTCATACATTTATAATTAGTTTTAAACATAAATATTCTTCCAGAGGATTTGTATTATTATTCTGTTAATGTTAACATTTTACATTGGTTAGGCATTGTTTCATAATTCAGCAGTTGGTACTAATGTTAGGTACAATACGTGGCGATGAGTGACTTTTTAAACAGAACGTTAAGTAGTTAATTCAAATTGTATTGATGCAATAGCCATATTAAGTATCATTGGATGGTGTGATATGGTGTTCTAAGAGTTCTCTGGTGCTATGCGATGGCAATTTGAAAATGAAACACTATAAAAAGAGGAAATGACTGTCAAAGTATTTTCATTGTTTACGTAATTTGATAAAACGCGTTTTAAAATTGACCTTTTAACATATTTTTACAGGTAACAAATACGTTTCGACCGATCGTTTTAACCAATTTTCACTCTAAAATATGTACTCGCTAAGAACTGTAATGAACAAAAACACTCCAAATTCGCTTCAAAGTTGAATTATTTAAGCGGTTCATGCTTAACTTGGTGAGTCACTCTATGGAATCAGATTTAGATTCCTTTAATCAGAATTTTATTCCTTTTCGGCGAATATCGTACGCAACAACAAATTACTGGGAGGAGGGTCCCCCACTTCTCCCACCATGCACTTTCTTGTTTAATGTTTAAGCGCTGTCGTGTTGCTCACCTTTGACCTGGCATGTCGACGACTGCAGTGCGCGGGCTCCTCCTTAACCAACCACCTCCCTTCCCCTCCGCCTCCGGGGACGCGGTTCGACCCTCGGGGCACCACCACCATCCTCAGCATCTACTACATGTCACATATACACGCACACACACACGCATAGCTACCGCACTACGCCGTGCTCGACTGAATGGAGCGCATCAGCCAGCATGAATGAAACTTTCCAAACTGCTGTGGGAGGAGGGGAAGAAGGAGCTGCCTGGCGAGAAAAGAAGAACAAGACACAAGTGTAAGAGAAAATAGACAAGCTCTCTCGCTCTACCAAGGACCGCCGCGCGCGCGCACGCTTGTACTGTAACTGTGTTAACACCCTTCCAACACTTGGGATAAACAAGCTGTGGATGACTCACAAACATACACCATTCACTTTCTGTCGAACTCAGGAATGTATAGGGTTGTACACAACTACGGAAAACTTACGTATGTTCGTGGGCATTCGCGATCCATTTGGTTTTTGCTTTCATTGAAATCACATTTGTGTAACTACCCTGAGATGTACTGTTTGTACTGTGAATGACCCTCTTCTCTCTCTCTCTCTCTCTCTCCCCCCCTCTCTCTCTCATTTTGACTTTGCTAACTACCAACAAAGTGGCCGTGTTTCAATGCATGTTCTACTATATAGTATTGCTAGTCTCATTCAATTCACCAATTACAACGCTAGTTCTGTTGAATGTTGACATTGCTCCCAATGGCCTTCTGTGAAAACAGGGTAGAACAAACTGGGCGTGCACCGCATCGTCGCGCTTACTGAGAATTCGTAATTTTCACGTCGACAAAGATTTCGCGTTTGCTCTATTATAATACAACGTAGCGTGCACACCACAGAATTCAAACAAATATTCAAGTTTATAGAAAGAGCATAAGACTGATAAGACAACTTGCGCGTCATGGTAATCCCCCACAGAAAATTCTGAATTCCATTCTGTTCAATGAGTGTATTTGGAACTTGTGTCATATCTTTATTTGATGTACCTACAGTTATTTTAAATTTATTTAGATATTAATTTTCAAAAACAGAAAATGCAATCTCAAGAGAAAATTTTCAGGAATTTAAAATGTAAATATAAACATCGATTTTGAAATAATACTTCTTCAAAACTAAGCAACATCTCTTATATATTTCTTATAACTTTAGGTCATTCAGCTTTTTAAAAAAAATATGAATACATTTTTAAAAACTTAAAACCATAACCAAGAACTATTTTAAGTTAAAGAACATAATAAAGCTTGGATTTCTTTGTTGGTTTTTGAAGACTGTATGCTGCAAGTTACAAGAAACTGCGTTGTAACGAACATTTTCAAAGATGAAAGATAAAAAAAAGTGTGCCAGAAAAGCGAATTCGGATTTAAGTTGTAAATTCCCTATCAACTTACCAGAGGGAACATTTAAACTGGAGGAGGAAGGGAATAAATTTAGTAGAGTATGAATCGTCAAGGTCCAGAGATTTTTTTCTCAATGAAAAGCGAAAGGAAGAAAAAGGTAATTTTTTGAAGACTTTGTGAAAATTTCAGTGGAGAATTACCTTAAATTCCTTTCATGCAAAGTCGTCCCGTTGTAATAACGGGATGAATGTCAGCAACTTTAGGGGTGGGGTGGGGAAGAAAGTACCGAAGTCCCTCGTAATGTGGAAATTAAAATTTGTCAATTACTAACCAGTAGGTAATAGCAAGCCTGCACCGTGCTTTAAAAATATTATAATTCGTACGGAATATTTAGATACTTATTTCTGATCCGAAAAAATACAAGGAATTTAGAAGCGTTATCAATCAGTGATGCCAATTTAGCCCTGGCTAAATCTAGTCTTTCTGAAGAGATTGTTAGCCACTAGTTTGCGCAAAAAGGCACTAAGGAAATTTCCCACCATTTTAGATATATAACGACTAAGCCAATTTTAACCATTTTTCAAACTATTCAGACATTTGTAGCATTTCAATTTCCATTGTCTTTTTTTAACTAAAACAACTAAAATATCAAAGAGAGCTTGATTACGTAGTAAATATACTTTACTGAAAAATTGATTGATCAGGAAAAATGTGAATCACAGTCCTTCATTTGCAAATTTCCACTTTGTTGTCTCGCAGATGAGTGGCAGATTGCCAGTTCCTAGTTCTTCATTCTCTGATTCCATGTCCGTCTGCTGTTCAACAGGGCTCTGACCCCAGGCGCGGTTGCAAGTCCTAGGTGCTGCAATCCGTACGTAAGAAGAGGATAAATCGACTAAGTAGGTAAGTAAGCAGATGAGTAGGGACAGGGAGGTTCCGAAGTAAAATAATTTCTGTCGAGTTGCAATCCACAGACATTTGAAGCTACAAGTTCAAATTTGTGACGATTAATGTTTATATGTGGCATGTCACGTGAAATTTGTATGGCCAGTGAGTGAGCGCTGAATCCCCAAGTTTCTTTTCTCTTCAACTGTTTTTCTAACCACACTACTAACGAGCAGTTTGTGATGAAAAGGTAACAATTTATTCGAAACAATTGGTAACTTTATTTGCAGACCCGTGTCTTATTCAGGGGAGGCGCTTCAGTTTTTGCTATCAATTCTCACACATTGTTTACTTCATACACGTATTGACAACTTCCTTAAGCTTTTTCCAAAAGCTGCTTTTTAAATCCACCGTAATGCTGTTTGTTCTATTTTAACAGTCGTAGTCAGACACTCCATGAAAAGAACGCAGGCAGCGAGTTTTGGCATAGTTCACATGTTGGCAACGGCTTAGTTTCGCAACACGCGACTCCGAAACACTCGCAGTTGGCTTGATACACATCAGTGTTGCGGAGACAAACGCTACCGCAGAAAAATGTGTATTCTGTTGCCTTGTGCACAAAGCCAGCAGGTGAAGCTAAGGTGCATGCAAGTCAAGGCCAACTATGTAAATGCAGAGCATATCGTTTGGTATCATCTAGTCTTAAGATTCCTTTCATTTATGAAGCACAAACGGTCATGCCCTGCTTCGCCCCATGGGATTTCAGAAACTTAAAACAAACTACTTAACGAAATATGCGTACTGCAAAACATTTAGGTATATACCTGTCACTCGAATAAGTTTTCTTCGCAAAGGAAAGCTCCTTAGAATCCCTTCTTTACACTTCCACTTTCCTCTATCTCCGCATATGACCCATTCCTTGCAGTTCTGTTAGCGTCTCTTCTTATGCATTGTCGTGAATTCTAATTCACTTTTTGATACGAGGGCAGTCCCAGAAGTACCCGACCTGACGTACATATAGCGGTTGTTATTTCAAACAAATGCCTATGTTAGAAAGTACCACCCTTATAAAGCTGAAGTTTGAAGTTTGGCGATGCTACGTTGTTTAGTAATTGTTTGGCAGCCATCAATTAAAGCTGAAGTTTGAAGTTTGGCGATGCTACGTTGTTTAGTAATTGTTTGGCAGACATCAATACTGGACGCTCTCAGCAAATTTGTAAATATGGATAAAACTGGCCACCGTTATGTGATACAATACTTTCATTTGAAAGGTCTTAGTCCAACTAATATTAAAGCTGAGCTAAATTCTACTCTGGGGGGAGTCTGCTCCTTCGTTTACAACAGTAAAATATTGGGTGGCAGGGTTTAAGCGAGGCCGTACGAGCTGCCAAGACAAACATTGCAGTGGTGGATCAAATGAGGTGACCACGCCAGAAATTGTGAAGAAAATCCATAAAATGGTATTGGATGACCGTCGAGTGAAAGTGCGCGAGCTATCAGACATCGTAGGCATATAAAAAACTGCTGTACATTGCACACTAACATAAAATTTAGACATGAGAAAGCTGTGCGCAAGATGGGTGCCGAGTTTACTCACAATGGAGCAAAAGTAGCGTCGTGAGGATCTTTCAGTCGAGTGTTTGGCGATGTTTCGCTGCATTACAGCCGGGGTTTTTTTTTTTTTTTTTGTTTTGTCGATTCATAACAATGGCTGAAGCATGGGTCCATCACTTCATATCTGAGACGAAGGGACAGTTAAAACAGTGGATTGAAAGGGGAGAATCGGCTCCAAAGAAGGCGAGGACAGTTCCATCTGCAGGCAAGGTCATGGCGTCAGTTTTTTGGGATGCGCGTGGGATAATTTTCATGATTATCTTCAAAAAGGAAAAGCAATCAATGGCGAGTATTATGCAAACTTATTGCAGTATTTGAATGATGAAATCAAGAAAAAACGGCCGCATTTAGTGGAAAAGAAAGTTCTGTTTCATCAAGAAATGCACCAGTTCACACATCCATTATCACCATGGCCAAAACCAATGAGTTAAAGTTCGAATTGCTTCGTCATGCACCCTATTCGCCAGACTTAGCCACCTCTGATTATTTTCTGTTTCCAAAGTTGAAGAAATGTCTTGGTGATAAAAGATTTGCAACAATGAAGAGATAGAGTTTGCAGTTGATGGCTATTTTACAGAACTCGACGGTTCTCACTATAAACAGGGTATCGAAGCTATTGAACATCGCTGGGAAAAGTGTACCGAACTGAAAGGAGACTATGTAAAGAAATAAAGATGTTTTTCCCCAAAATGTTTGTGTTTTCTTTGTTAGGTCGGGGACTTCTGGGACAGCCCTCGTACTTCAGTATTATTCCCAAATTTCATATTGTTCAATATTCGCCCTTGTGTTGTAAAACTTTATTTATGTGTTTTAAATGCTCCATTCTTCGTTTCCACATTTCTAAAGCTTTTAACAATTTTACTTATGTCACACTTCACACTTCATTGATAAGTTTACTAAGTTCTCTCTTCAAAAGAACACAGATGATGTTTTTCTAGACACAGAAGCTTTATTTGCCATCACTATCCTCTGTGTGACTTATTAACGACAGCTCATGTGACTATTTACTATAAATTCCAAAGTATCTATATAAACAAATTTTGGCGACTCAGCTGAAAGAATGCAAATGCCTTTTTATGAACTGCTAAGGGATGTCTACTATCTTGGTTTTTTAAATTCCAGTATATTTCAGTATTTCTGGTACAAGTCTAGTACAAACCTCCGTACTGCAGCAGTATTCAGATGATGATGCGGCTAGCTTAACATTTTTACTGGTTTTATTTGTTTTTGCAACAGCAATATGAAGCTGTGTTTATTACTAGCTGCCATACCCGAAGTTGCATGGGAGCGATTTTTTAAATATCAAATTATGCTTTAATTATATTTACTATCTGCACTCTTTATGAAATTATTGTACAATGAACCAGAAGATTTTTTATGCTGAATTCGTCCTTTTACCGCTTAGAACTGTAATTTCATAAAACTCCCATGCTGGTAATAATAACTATGGCCCGGAATTTAATGACAAGTCGTATTTTTCCCTGAGCTTTAGGGTGAATTTTACAATTTATGCACGAATCCAGGTATTGTATTGTAGAAAAATGCATTTTTATTGTGCATATAAAGTCATATTTACATCTTTTTAATAATAGGTCATATTTCGGCCAACTTTTGCCAAAAATGCATATTTTGTCGCATGTTTAAGGATACAAGAATAAAAACTTGAAAATGTTTTTCACGTGATAATTTTTTTTATTTATTAATTTATTAGGCGGCGCCGTGGCCGAGTGGTTAGACCGCTCGCCTCCCACCGAGGCGGCCCAGGTTCAATCCCAGGGACCTCCATGTGGGATTTGTGGCGAACGAAGCGGCGTCTGGGCGGGTTTTCTCCGGGTTCTCCGGTTTCCCCCGCCATTCATTCCACCAACTGCTCCATCATCACCTTTCCTTTCATCCATTTCACCAACATTTCGTTTCATCTACTTCCTTCATCCCATACCAGGCATCGGGCTGATCACCCATCCTGGATGCTCTGTCTGATCCATGAGTGTCTGCTCCTCGACGGGCCTCTGACCCCAGGCACCCGCTTGTAAGTCCTGGGGGGTGTAAGTCCTACATAAGAGGAGGGTAAACACATAATGAATGAATATTAACTTATTATTGTCGCTTTAACAATAAAGTCATAACGCGAATACAATACATTTTAATTTTGAAACAAATTACATTATTTATATAACATTATATTATTTTATTTCTTTTAAAAACTTTACTATGTTGTGACAGATGGTTGGATCACTGAGAGGTTAGCAGGAATACCACACTGAAGCCGATGAACATCGTAGATAGGGCACTCTGCAACTATAGCTGAACTGTGAGAATGGAGTGACACTGTTTGCATGTAGGCTGATGATATTTTCCAAGGAGATATGAATGTGTAATTGCAGTATGTCCGATACGTAGCCTGGTGAGAAGTAAATGTTTTATTGGGTAACTGAAACTAGGATTGCAGCTTAATGCGATTAGTTTACTATTGGATGTGGAACTCCAGTGTAGCTTCCATTTCTTACATATTTCATACTTGAGGAAATCGTGATGCGGAATCTTGAGGTCGGCCAGGCTTGGAGAGTGGCATGTTGCTTCTTTAGCTGCTTTTTCATTTCCAGATATGCCCATGTGGGATGGTATTCATGCCAGCATCACACGTTTATTGTTGGCTTTTATATCATTATACAGTTGTAAAATGTTCTGCACTAAAGAGTTTCTGGACGACTTCTGTTGTAGAGCTAGAATAGCACTCATCGAGTCAGTGAAGATGATATAACAACGGTGTTCAGCTTTCATTATGTATTCCAAGGCAAATCTTATGGCAAAAAGTTCACAGGAGAATATAGAGAGGTAATTCGGAAGACTGTAAGAAATTGTATGTTCAGGATGTACCACAGCACAACCACTACTCCCATTCATTTTTGATCCATCAGTAGGTATATATAGGTATGAAGTTTTGGTGCATGCCACAAATTTCGTAAAACATTCGTTGGTAATGGGTAATATATGTATTCCTTTTGTTGTATTTGGCTAGAGTGGTGATGATAGGCGGGGTTTCGGGTTTCCAAGAGGTATTGCTGAAACATTTGAGTTTTATCATAGCAAATTAATCTCATGCATATATTTTGAAATTCTATAACTGAAGGAAGTGCCATGAGATTGTCCGGTTGAAATATTGTCACAAATAATCATAACAATTACTACAAGCTTTACTAATAAAGCTGGCGGCGCCGTGGTCGAGTGGTTAGACCGCTCGCCTTCCACCGAGGCGGCCCGGGTTCAATCCCAGGGACCTGCATGTGGGATTTGTGGTGGACGAAGCGGCGTCTGGGCGGGTTCTCCGGTTTCCCCCGCCATTCACCTTTCCTTTCATCCATTTCACCAACATTTCGTTTCATCTACTTCCTTCATCCCATACCAGGCATCGGGCTGATCCCCCATCCTGGCTGTTCTGTCTGATCCATGAGTGTCTGCTCCTCGACGGGCCTCTGACCCCAGGCACCCGCCTGTAAGTCCTACATAAGAGGAGGGTAAACAGATAATGAATGAATTTACTAATAAAGCTGTGTGGTAAACAAGCAGCGTAACACACTAGTTGGTTCCCTGACATAACACATTGTTGCGCAGGGTGAACAACAAATTGCAAAGTGTTCTCCAGTGGAATCCTAGATATTCTACAATATGCAAAATTAGTGACAGTCTTTCTGAGAATGTCACAACATTTGAAGAGAATGAACCAAAGCTGGCCTGCAGTGATTTCGCCGCCTTCAAATCCCCTCCTGTGGTGTGGAGAGGTGCGACGACCATAGCTATTTGAAAATGGAAAACCTGAAAATGCGCCTTGTGATCCAGACAACCCTGCAGATACTGAAGATTCACAGGACGTGTTAACTAATTTGGAATGCTTTAAACAAATGGTGTGCAGTAGTAAAAACTTAGTTTTATTGTTTGAATAGGTGTTATTGTTTTCACTGTCCCTACTTAGTGTTTTGTTTCCCCCAGACACATGCAAACATTTCAAAAATAAGTGCTAGTTAGTTTCAAACATTGCAAAAAGTAAGTACTGTACTCACAATTGGTTCTGAAATGAATTTTGTCTTACGTGGTATATAAAAGAAACCAACCAGAATGTTTTTAAATAAACTTATATAAAGTCATATTTTATCTTTTAAGGTTATATTTATATAAGTTTTACATTAAAATCCGGGCTCTAATAACTGACCAAGAATTCACTGATATTTACAGGATTGGGAATGAAATATCAACAGATTTAATATTTCTAATCTTGGCCTCCCCCATTCCCTTCCCCTGCAATAATCATTAAAATTCTGGAAATATATAGCCTGAAAAACATTTTAGGAGTGAAAGCTTATCTAAATGTTTCTGAAATTTTTACATAAGATAAAAAAATATGAAAATAATATGCAAAACAAGAACATTAAAAGATACTTATTTAATTAACAAGATGTTCCAAAAACGAATCATCTGAAAATTCAATCTGAAATAAGTCAACGTTATATGGATATTTCATCGAATTTTTCCAGTATGTAATCCCTAATTCCAGTTTATTCACATGTAAAAAAAAAGATATATTTCCAGTATCAGAGGACACACTCTTCTAAAACAATTGATAGAACACATTTTCTTAGCTCTGGAGCAAAGGAATCCCCCGGTGTAAACAAGAGAGCGATTCTTGTGGCATTTTCCTCCCATGTAATTTCCAAAGAGGAGGGGCTCGGTTTCTTTATTACAACTAAAATACAACCTGTTGCTTTGTTGCGAAGTTTTCTAACAGCACCCACTGTCAGCCTATCAACCGTTCCTAATAATAGGTCAACGAAAATGGGAAACAGCTTCTCCGCTCTACCTGAGAAAACAATGCACTGCACGGGCTGTTTTTGTTCCCTAAGGAACGGGGCAAAAAAATCGCTAATTGCCGCTTCTGTGACCGAAAAGAAATCGAAAAGCATTAGAGTTGCGATGCCTTAAGAGAGGGTAATGTATTATCCTGCGGCTTGTTGCATGAGTAACTACGGATATAAATTCTACTTGTATATAGTAGTTTTAAAGCATTTATGTTGCAGAATGGTTTTACAAGTTAGTGTTATTGTTAGCGAATATTTCAAGTTATTGCAAAACCACGGTTTATGTTTCTAATTATAAGTGAATGCTGCTATGTTTGTACAAATGCAGGATTGCCAATTACCTAAAATAGTTAAAAGGCACATTCAGCATGACATAGTGAACACATACTCGGAAAAAGTACCTAATATACCACCCGAAAAAAAAGTATTGATAGCCATGGGTCTTTTCGTTAATGGCTAAAGCCAGTTTTGTATGATTGGCTTTATACAGGGTGATTTATGAAGAACTGACTGAGTTTCGATTGCCTGACATTAGATGCACAGATGTTCATGTTTTATTCGTAATTGTTAGTTTTATTGTCGGCAACTGTTTTTGAGATTTTGTTCTAACCTACGTGAAAATGGAGTACGCATTAAATGAACAACTGTTCCTTGTAAAACAATACTGGATTACGAATTCAATTACAGCTAGGTACTCAAAGGACATACCAGAGAGAATTTGGTGTTCGGAATCCTCCCCAAACAAACACAATACTGGGACTGGTCAACAATTGGAAACAACTGGATCTCTGGTGAGTGAAAAAGACAAAACTCGTTCATCTAGGCTTCCCACGGTTGTTGTTGACGTAAGAGCACGACTGGATCAGTCATCCATAAAATCATTAAGACGTTTGTCACAGGATACAGCTACTCAATGTGTCAGAGAGCTGTGAAAACTGCAGGCCTAAAGCCGTATAGGACTGCGGTTGTCCATCAGTTAACAGGAACCAGATAAGGATAGACGACTGAATTATTGTCGTTGGTTTCAGGCGTACATTGTGCAAAATCCTGCCATATTGTCCATAATATGGTTCACAGATGAAGCATGTTCCATTTATCCGGCTATGCGAACTCAATAACTCACGCTATTGGGTCAGCGAAAATCCACATGATATTCATGAAGCACCTGCGCAAAATCAACACAGAGAATAGTGGGACCAATTTTTTTTAAAACAATGTGAACACTGCATAGTATCGACGGATTTTCATGGAGTTTGCTGAGCAATTAGACGATGTAGAGCTGAGTCACGGATATTTTCAGCAGGACGGCGCTACATGCCATACATCAAATGAATCCATGGCACTAATTGCAAGTTTCTTTGACGACCGGATAATTTCCAAGAACCTGTGGCCACCGAGATCTCCGGATTTTACATCGCCGGACTTCTTTCTATGGGGTTACTTAAAAGACAGCAGACATTGGACGATCTGAAGCACATTACACAGGAGATTCAAGCTATTGACAACAGAGTCCTCCAACAAGTGGCCAGTAACATGGAACGTGTTGAGTTATGCCTTATGCAAGATGAAGGATATTTTCAACATTTGCTATAGCGGTAAACAATCTCCCAAAATTCCTCTGCATTTCAGGTATAAGTTGAGCTAGCATAACTCGTTTTGAAACAATTAAAGAAATAAATGCGCCAGTTCTTCATAAATCACCCTATATGTGTAACAATATGATAATTATTATGTTTTATTATCAAATGCGTTATTTATTTCTCCTTCGTTTATGGAAACAGTAAATGTTAACGAAAAGTCTGGAATAACCCACTAATTTAGTTAAGTTCAAATGACAGTTGTAGGGAGTTCTAATTGATTGTACTTTTTATGAGGAAATGTACAAAGTGAAGAAAACTGGATATGTACAAAGGACGCAACTTTTGTCTCCGCTTTGAGTTTTAAACCTTCGTTAATATCAGCTAAACCTTCATGTTTCTTACGCTTTGTGCAGCAAACATTAATGATTGCAAACTGTAAATTATAGTTTGTAACTTTCTTTTAATTATATTAGCAAAATTATAGAACAGATGAACGTGCACGGATCCTATCGGTCATGCATTCCTTGTATTTTGAAGTGTTAAGAATTGTGGTGCTCATCTACAAAAGAGTAACTTTTAATGCATGGTTTATGCTATTCTAGTTACATAAAGTTCTAGAATAAAAATTAATGAACTTCATTAAAATTGTATGCTTCCACAGCCGTTGTCCATAATAACTTCACTGTCTCCGGTGAAGGCCGCGTCACGTTGGCAGTGCCCAGAAGAAGCTCTGAACACGAAGTACGAAACGTCGGCTATTTTATCAAACGTGACGCGGCCTTCACCGGAAGACAGTTAAGTTAAAATGAACTTGACTTCTTACTAATTCATTTTATTTTATATGCCTTTATATCTTCATCTCAAACTCCTGATATTTTGGTCAAAATATTTAGATTGATTTCTAGGAAAATCTACACATAACGTATCGAATTTACTAGTAATTTTCCATGTTTTATACGAATCGATGTTATTGTGCTAGCCTAAACCCACAAATAGCCTTTATAACATTTCTGTATGGCTATGAGTCGATTACTATATACAACGTATCTCAGATCCCACTTAGAGCATACATTAGACGACATCTTAATCACTTCTCGTAAAGGGGCGGCAGTTTTATAGGTGGATACAAGGTCACGAACTCAATATCTTCCTATTTATCGAGGTTTTTTAATATTACATAAAGGTAAATAAGCTTATATACGCTGGTCAGTTGTTTTGGTTATGAAAGTTTGATATAATGCTCATCTAAAGAGTTAATCCATTTTTCGTTATTATTTTTGGTTACATCAATCAGTTGTTTAATTCTTTTTTTTTCTGATTACTAGAAGGAAATGTTGAACATTAATACTGCATAAGGTTATTTCCTTTAAAGTCGCCGGTCCAGCTTCGATCCCTGGTTTCTTCAAGCTGCTTGGCTGAGAGAGAGGCTTTACATTCAAGTTTTCTCTGTCATAAGGATGAATATCAGATATCTTTAGCACTTCAGACCCCAAAGCTTGTCTGCACATTTATTACTTTCATTTATTATGTGATACAATTCGCGTGATTAAAGAAGCAAAAGGAAGGTACGCACAAGAACGTACACGAATTTGTGTTCAATAAAAAAGAAGATTAAAAGCTTTGGATTATTTTAAATTTGAAATGCTACCAACTAAGCAATATTTAGGTGTGTAACTCTTGCACATTATATAGACTATTCTCTAGTTTATATTTTGCTTTCTCTGTTAACTTCGCTGAGTATTAAAATGCGCATTAATTGTTAAATTTTAATTTCCGCAGAAGAGGAAAGGGATTGTTGAAACACGCCTTTAACCGACAAATGCAGGAAGAAAACGAAGAGAGGGATAGGAATAACGCAAACATAGCTGTGTGTTCTGTTAGAAGCGAAAACGTTTCAAGAAACTTCTGAGTTATCCGCTTACAAAGAGAAGGTGACACAAACGTGCAGATTAAGATGCATTCGGAATGACAGAAGGTGGCTTCATGGAAGAAAAATGTTAATCAAATGTTTGCTTTTGATTAAAACTGACTGACAAAGAATCATCCAGATGGAAGCCAAATGTCATTGAAATTGATTACAATCATGTCGAAACAGGTCCAGGACGCAGCAGGTAAAATAAACCCCGTTACCCTAATACACTGGTCTCTTCTCCATCTGGTGCGCAGTCCAAATCCATTAGGAAAGTTTTAGACCCATCCCAAATAAACAACTACCTTCAAAGGTCTGACAGTCACCGCTTAAATTTCCAGGTCTGGATTTTTTGAGCTTCATTTCGCAGAAGTGTAACACGCTCCGCTGGACTAAATGCTATGGAATTACTTCAACAGTTCCACTGAAGCACCGCCAAGCTGCAGGCATTAGCAAATGTTCCCGATAGTGTAATTTTGACCAGTAGTCGTTTGTAAATTGATGAACCCACTACTTTCTTGTTAAGCGAGTTACTTGATTCTTCAAAGCATTATCAGAGAGAGTGGACAATTATTTATAACAAAAGCTTTAGTTTAAGAATACTCATAACGGTTGTCACGAAAGTCTTACCTTAATTGCGGCGCGCATCTAAACGAAAATGGTTTGTCTAGACGAAGGATAAGTCAACAGTAGCCGTTTCAGGAATTACCATCTGAAATCCTGGACATGTGATTGTGTGCCTGGCAGATCATTGATACTTCGCCAAAGGATCTAGTGTAAATAAGAAGGCTACCTTGATGCTTAAAACGATTTTAGCCTTAATTCCACCGATATATAAAAAACAGAATTAGGTTTCATTCAAAATCTCATACTACTCGTATATAATCTCTCTTTATTTCGTCTTTCTTTAACAAAGCTATTTATAACTGTAAAGATTAGACATTAGCAAAACACCCCTTTAGGGATGGTTGAGCCCTTCCTTTAACTTCAACTATGAAGAAAGAAAACTGGTAGGAAACACATACAAAACATGTGACAATGAGTTGTTGACCGATTTACAAATAACGTAATCTAACCTGCATGTCATTTCCCATAATTAAACTGCAAAAATTGAGTTCTTGACACGGCGACAGACAATTATTGCTTTACAGAATTCGCAGCCTTGCCTATGATATAAACACACTAATGATTTAACATTGTTATTCTGCTGCACAACCTTCCTACTTGAACTCTTATTGGTAAATGCACATGTGTATTCTCCTTCCTGTAGTATCTATTTTATTTCCAGGTAGTGCAAAGATGAACTCTTAGTAAAGACATACTCCCCCCCCCCAAAAAAAAAACACAGTAAGTACGGCTGAAATGAGAAGTTTGAACTTACACCTCTCAAATATAATGTTCAGTTATTAGTCAGGGTCATCCGCTCCTTAGGATGCATGCACTTACATGACAAATTCTCATGCAACTCAAATCAGCACCAAAATGAATTAATATCTACACACACAAGGCCTCTGATCACAGACTCAAACAAACAGGTTTGAGATTTTCTAGCTCCTGAGTACATTCTGTAATATTTTCATGTTATTACAAGTGTTAAAAAAGAAACTTTGAACAGAAGATGCAGATTCTTTTCTACGCTGCCGCGAATTGAATCTCTGGCTTTGCTGTTGAGAATAAGAGAAATTGTGATATTTTGCAATGGCTTATGGATATTATTAACTAGCAAAACTTGCAGATCCGCTAGCCTTATTCCGTTAACTGTGAAGTATATATCAACTCTCTCTCTCTCTCTCTCTCTCTCTCTCTCTCTCTCTCTCTCTCTCTGTTTGTAACGCAAGGATTTTTTTTTCTGAGGTGTTAATAAAACTTACATTAATAGATTTAACATTACACGAAACTTACGTCTGTTATTTAGCTTGATAAGTGTTCGGAACTACTCGCGTATTGTTTACGGTGGCAACAGACTTATACACGAATAATCTTAAAGAAAACTTGGTATGTCTCCTTAAATATTAATCATATCGAAATTCCGGTATGACATTCTAACAAATGGCACAATTTGTCATAAAGAATATACTTATGCAATTTGTTTACAAACGTCCATAATAGGAAAAATATGGATTTTGTTTTACCGTATCGCACTACAAACCGCAGTTTGTGAGAAACAATTAAACAGCATTATCTAAATGGGACCTAATGTATGTAATATTCCAATATATAGTATGTTATGTTCTAAGAAATCGATTAGCTCAGCCTTGAATGAAAAGATAACATGAGCAACACATACAAATATTTTAAAATGTGTTTTTAGTTTCAGATTAGCTCAGATATCACCCTAACATAGTTATTTATCCAAAAACCAGATATTACCTCAAACATTTCGGTTTCAGTTTTATTTTCTGTATAAATGTACAGATAATAACACTTGCTATTGTCTGCTGTTACAAAATTCAACGTAAACTTTCTATTGATTAACAAATAAGGTTATTCCACTATTTTAGAATCCAGTTATAAATAACAATTATTGGCCATCAATTGTATCTCTGTGGACAAAAATGATTTATAAGTCATTTGAAATTCTTTCAGCTCTTAAGATAAAAACAATCCAACCTCTTAGCAAAATAAACTTCATTCTTACTAGAGATCAGGTGGAATGAGTTGACCTAACCTACTTCATACACACATGTGTAGGTAAGCATATGTTTAGCCACTTAACCGCTTTGTTTAACGGTTGTTATTTGCTCACACCAGACGAAATCTCCCAGACCAATCTCGTATATAGCCGGACAATGGTGTTGGCGTCAAACAAACACGCCGGCAACTTTCAAGGGTAAGCAAGCACAAGATGCTTCCTCAATACTAAGTAGGTATAACGGCTCGTCGCTTTGGACCTCAGTGCGCATCAGGAAAACTCGTCTTCCGATTCCAAGAAGCTAATCTTCCTTCCCTTATCACATTCTTACTAACTCGGTGTTACTTGCTTAAGCTAATCTTCTTCCCTTATCATTCCTTCGAAGTATTGCCTGTCTGTTCTGTTACACATACAGAAAAAGAATCTGCTGCATCATCATTCTACTCAATAAGGAGCTGAAAGGCTGAATGAAATACTCCTTCAGTCAGAAATTTCCAAAAAAGTTTTCCAACTGACGTTATTCCCAAATAACACATTTGGGTGCCCAAAATCTTTTCTACTTGGTATGCATTAAATTAATTAAACGATATCCCTTCTGGGACTTGTCGCCACTACTATGGGCCTGTAGCGTTCTCTCAGCAACTTTTGAGAAAATTAATATAATTCGTTTATTTCTTTTAATAAACATCTTCTAGCTAGTTGGTATGTAGCGGAAGAATGGAGTGAAACAACCATAATACCAATATACAAACAATCCAGTTATTCTTTCACTCGTGTTACAACAAACTATTACCTATGATTACCCAAAGATTAAGCGACATTGACAGGAGGCAATTAAAATTGTAATAATGTTGGTAGGTTGATTATATATTTTCCATAAAAATTATTTGATATAAGAGTTAAAGATATTCTATTTTCCATATATATTTATAGAATAATTAAGATTTATATAGTACGAGGGGCGTCCAATAAGTAAGTTTCCTTATTTTATAAAAAAAGTACACCAATTGATCATGTTGAATTAATTTTATTTATATTGTACAATCCTCCTGTTACTTTTCTACACAGTCAACATTTTTTCCAAGCATTTTTGGGAACGTGACACAAGTTTTTCCAAACCAGTGTTGTACCATCGGGTCCTGTGTTCGTAACCAGCTGTTCACTGATATTTGACTTCATCATCGCTGTTAAAAGTGCTTACCTTTGAGTTGGAGGAACATGTGAAAATCACTTGGGGCAAGCTCTGGTAAATACGGAGGATACGAGAAAACTCCCAAGTTGAATCATGACCCAGGCGAATATCAGAAGATTCAACTGAAAAAGTTTTCTCGCATCCTCCATATTCACCAGATATTTTCCCAAGTGATTTTCACAGGTTCCCCTGACTCAAAGGTCATCTTGGAGGTAAGCACTTTAACACCGTGACGAAGATCAATCAGAAGTGAACAGCTGGTTACGAGCACAGGAGCCGACCTGGTACAACAATGGCTTGGAAACACTTGTGTCACGTCCGCAAAAATGCTTGGAAAAACATGGTGACTATGTAAAAAAGTAACAGAAGGATTGTATAATAAAATAAAATTAATTCAACATGATCAATTTGTATAATTTTTTTTTATAAATTTAGGGAAACTTGCTTATTGGACGACCCTCGTAAATAAATGTAAAATAATTTTGGTTGCAAACACAATACGGCAAACAAAATACAACTGTTCGCATATCCAATTCTTACTAATGAATCTGTGTGTGAATGAGAAGAACCATCAAGATGCTTTACACATTCGCATGATAGTTCAACCTGGAAAAACCTAAGAATATTATTGTAATTCCGAATATTTTGAAAACGGCTAATCTCACAAAAAAACTCGTCGTTCGTTCCCTATATTATGGATATGGCCTTCGGGGATTACCTTATTCTATCAAGCGATGACCGGATCCACTTCTGAGGTGGTGGCACCACGGGCGGAATTCGTTGCCTCTGATGGTAGTAGGGAGATGAGGATGGCGGTGGAATGAGAGGATCTACAGCTTTTAGCATGGACTCCGAACCACTCTCCACGTTGGGCCTTGAGAATTCTTCACATGGATAAGTCAAGAGGTGAAGGCGTGGATAGGACCGACTTAAAATCACCACCCTATAACCGGGAATCGAACCCCGGACCCTCAGTACCACCGCGCTATTGTACGTTTCTACATTTTTACTTTCTCTACTACGTATAGTAAGTAGGGGAAGTATTGCATTCCACCCAAAAATTCGATACCGAGATTTCGCCGGAAATACATGTTTTGAGACCTCCTGAAACCAAAAAAAGCATTTTGGGAAACATGTCCGTGTGTGTGTGTGTGTCTGTGTGTGTGTGTGTGTGTGTGTGTGTCTGTGTGTGTGTGTGTGTGTCTGTGTGTCTGTGAACAGCATAACTCAAAAACGAACAGTCGGATAAACACCAAACTTGGTATTTAGGTTCAGTATCTTCCAGAGATGCGACACGAAGGTTTTCAAGAAAATCCCCCCACCCCAGACTACCCTTTACATGGAAGATTTTTCGAAAATTTTAATTTTCTCAAAAATGGCTCTAACGATTTTGATTAAAATACCATATGTTTAAGATACTTTAATGGCAAATAAAATGTATATCTTGAATTTTCTGGGAATGTCTCCAAAAGTATTCTTCATTGTGAACGACTTTTGCATAACTGGTAAACCATAAGAGATAGACAAAATTTTACTACACAAATAATGTAGATCGCGTTAAAATACACAACTTATGTCATATACATTTCTTTTGTTGAGTGAACCGTTTTCGAGATATTGCTTGTTATTTCCTTAAATTTTCCAATACTTATACTTTTTCTCAAATGCGTTATTCATTTTTTTTATGTCCTGGACATGCAAAGAGAATGGAATGCGCCACATAGCAACCAGCGTTAAAATATTTGACTATCGCTTAAAAGCTACCATATTTCCTTTGCATCTACAAGAAAATTACCAATAAGATTGACATCTCGATATCTCGATTAACATGAAGCATATGGAGAATAGGCGTTTGTAAAATTAGATTGTACAAGAGTAGAGAAAGTCATGTGAGTGTAACACATCAGATTTTTTGTAGTAGGTTTTAGTCATCTTTTACTGCTTATCAGTTATACAAAATTACATAACATTCATTCAGAATGAAGAGGACTTCGCGGACTATTCAGAGAAAAATTAAGAGAAACATGTTATTTTAGTCATGCATATGTCAAACGATTATATAAATTTTTAAATAAAAGATACAAAATTCCATTTAAAGGTTAACTTGTGGTAGGACGATTTTCTTTAAATCTCCGTCTTTCATTTTTGGAGGATGCCAAATTTAATGCCAAGTTCGGTATTTATTATTTTTCCTTCATCCAGTTTTTTTCGGAGGGGATTTTTAGAAATAATGATTTCTTTTTCCACGCACTGTCTTAGTACTCATATATTCCTATAATAGCATAAAAAGAGACACGAATTTCACAAAAACTGTAGGAACGTTGATTGCTTTTCTCCTTTACTCATCGTTTTGTTTACAGCAAAGTTCAAGGGGAAGGGTTAAGCCCCTCTACACCAAGATTGCGAAAGCTGAAGCTCAAGGACAGGGAGACCGAAGATGTCACAGATAAGCTCTCCATTCATACACCCACAGCTTATTCCCAATGAACTCATGTTAATAAAACAAACGCCTCGTTTCATCTTGTGAGTACGAGGGTACCGTCACATGGAAGATTTTAACAGACCCTGCAGACGGTCTACGGTTTCATTATCTTCAGCATGATGTGCACAGATGGGCGAGAGAGACAGTTTGTTACTCAGGATACGAACTGACGCCCTAGATCACGCAAATCTGTTTTCTAATCTTCACTTTTTACTTTCTCTACTACTTAGCTATAATAAGTATTGCATTCCACCTAAAAGTTCGATACGAGATTTCGCCAGAAACACATGTTTTGAGGCTCTCTGAATAAAAAAAAATGGGAAAAAGTATAAGGTATGTATGTACGTACGAGGGCTATCCCAGAAGTACCCGACCTAACAAAGAAAACACAAACATTTTGCGGAAAAACATCTTTATTTCTCTACATAGTCTCCTTTCAGCTCCATACAGTTCAATAGCTTCGATACCCTGTTTATAGTGAGAACCGGAGTTCTGCAAAATGGCCGTCAATTGCAAACTCCATCTCTTCATTGTTGGCAAATCTTTTACCACCAAGCCATTTCTTCAACCTTGAAAATAGAAAATAATCGGGGGGGGGGGTAAGTCTGGCGAATAGGGTGCATGAAGAAACAATTCGAACTTTAACTCACTGATTTTGGCCATGGCGACAATGGAATGTGTGAACTGTCCTGATGATAAAAACTTTCTTTTCCACTAAATGCAGCCGTTTTCGCGTTATTTCATCATTCAAATGCTGCAATAAGTTTGCATAATACTCGCCATTGATTGCTTTTCCTTTTTGAAGATAATCAATGAAAATTATTCCACAAACATTCCAAAACACTGACGCCATGTCCTTGCCTGCAAATGGAACTGTCTAACCTTCTTTGGAGCCGATTCTCCCCTTTCAATCCACTGTTTTGACTGCTCCCTCGTCTCAGGCGTGAAGAGATGTACCCATGTTTCATCCATGCTTATGAATCGACAAAAAAACTTGGCTTTAATGCAGCAAAACATCGATTGCAACCTCCTCACGATTATGCTTTTGTTCTATTGTGAGTAAACGCGGTACCCATTTTGCGCACAGCTTTCTCATGTCTAAATTTTCAGTCAGTAAATGCCTACGATGCCTGTTAGCTCGCGCACTTTCAGTCTGCTGTCATTGTGGATTTTACTAACCATTTCTGGCGTGGTCATCTCATTTGGTCGACCACTGAGATGTTCGTCTTGGCAGCTCGTACGACCTAGCTTAAACTCTGCCACCCAATATTTTACTGTTTGTAAACGAAGGAGCAGACTCCCCCAAAGTAGAATCTCAGCTCTAATATTAGTTGGACTAAGACCTTTCAAATGAACGTCTTGTATCACACAAGTATGGGCAGTTTTATCCATTTTACAAATTTGCTGAGAGTTCACTATTCATGGCTGCCAAACAATTACTAAACGACGTAGCATCGTCAAACTTCAGACTTAAGCTTTATAAGGTTGGTACTTTCTACCACAGTCATTTGTTTTAAACAAAAACCACTATCTATACATCAGATTGGCTACTTCTGGGACTGCCCTCGTATGTATGTATGTATGTATGTATGTATGTGAACGTAACTCAAAAACCATTCATTCATTATGTTTACCCTCCTCTTATGTAGGACTTACACCCCCAGGACTTACAAGCGGGTGCCTGGGATCAGAGGCCCGTCGAGGAGCAGACACTCATGGATCAGACAGAGCATCCAGGATGGGTGATCAGCCCGATGCCTGGTATGGGATGAAGGAAGTAGATGAAACGAAATGGTGGTGAAATGGATGAAAGGTAAGGTGATGATGGAGCAGTTGGTGGAATGAATGGCGGGGGAAACCGGAGAACCCGGAGAAAACCCACCCAGACGCCGCTTCGTCCACCACAAATCCCACATGCAGGTCCCTGGGATTGAACCCGGGCCGCCTCGATGGGAGGCGAGCGGTCTAACCACTCGCCCACGGCGCCGCCTAACTAAAAAACCAAAGGTTGGTTAAATAGTAAACTTGGCATTTAAGTTCAACATCCTCCAAGGATGAGACACGAGACTTTCAAGAAAATCCTCTCACTCCTTAAACTAGCTTTTACATGGAAAAAATTGTCGTTATTTTTATTTTCTCTAAAATGGTTGTAACGATTGTGATTAAAATAGCATCTGTTTAAGATAATTGTATGGCAAACAAAATGCACAGCTTGAATTTTCGAGAACAGCCTGAAAAGTCTTTACGCACGCACGCATACAGGTAGCTCTTATCATAGTACACAATTTATATCAAATTTTATGTCATGAAAAATCATTGGGTTAACCATTTCCGAGATATTCTTTGTTAATAGTTTGAATTTTCAAATACCCATATTTTTCTCAGGAGGTAGTTGCAGCTCATATTTTCGTGCTCATGAAAAGTACATGGGATTTAAAGGCCATTACATAGCGATCCGTTTATTAATAGAAATCTGACTCGCTTTGGCGTACTGTATCCTTCTTAAATCCAAAACAAAATATGTAAATATATAATGACAGTTTACTTCAATTATCAAGAAGTAGATAAAAGAATGTGGTTTTGTAAGAAATGTTTGTGGAAGTGTGAGTACAGAAAGCCATGTGAACACAACATAACAGATTTTAAAGCATTAGCTTTTAATTTTTTCTGCTTCTACTTTTTACAATGAGAAGAAGTGTTGCATTTGACCCAAAAATTATTATCGAGATACGCCGTGTATTGCCTCGCGCTGACCAACTTCCCAGTCCAAGGTGAAGATTTTTTCCTAAATTCCCTTCCACGCCAAAGAAATATTTATATGTTTATATATTTGTGACGTTGGCACGATGGATAAAATGAATATCGTGTACTTCATTCAGTGAAGTACAGTGAATGTCAGTGAGAATAAATTCAGAGCCACTGAATTTATTCTCACTGACATTCAGATAACCGAGAAACCATAAGAGTTAAAATCTTACTGTAGAAAATAAACGAATACTTGTTAAAAAAAACATAATTTATGTCAAACATTTTTTTCCGTTATATTATTTGTTTCCGAAAATTTCATGTCTCTATGTCTTACAAGGGTGAAGCCACTTTGCTGTGCCGTTAATAATCAATTCCAATTATGGTATAAACAACTGAGAATTTCTGCATGTAATTTGAAACCATTCTAGGTAAATGTATTGTGATTACCTCTAACTGGATAGATAAATTCCATTTTATATGAACAGAATAATAAGGACGCATGTATTCTTAATGGATAGAGAAAGTTGGTATGAGTAGCGCACATCGAATATTTTTAATTGATTTATTAATGTAATTTTGGTCACCACAAGTTCGCTAACAAGGTCATTCGTGTCCTTTAAATTCCTTTAAATACGAACGATTTAAAACTTCCTTTCTTCATAGTCAATCTTCAGAATAATCATATGTATATAATACCTAACAAAAATAAACAGAAATTATGTTCCAATGATGCAAGACTGAGTAACCTAATCCATATATTCTGTTGCTTGGTAAATCTAACGTTCTGAAGATTTATACCGTACGCTTATTTCGGTTTTTTTCGAAATACAAAGTGAACAGAACAGTTACCCAAATCAGTTGCGTGTGACGTAACACCGCTTCGCGGATTCACAAAAAAATGAAGGTAACCAATAGGTCTAAACCCAACCTCGCTAGTCTTTCGCTAACGGAGGATTAGAATTAGGATTCTAGGCGGAGGGGAATATAGCACGTCGACCTAAGATCTTTTGTGGCTATGACCCCGACAGGCACCCCCGGGAAGGAAGGATAAAGTGAGAAGAGACAGAGGGCGGTCGGATCAGGAGGCACGACAGGCAGAGGGCAGGGTCCCTACCATTTACACATTGAAACTCCCCGGATGGGCATTGGTGCAGCTGGGTCCTCTCCCGTCTTGTGGGGCTTACACTTCCCTGGGAGGCTCGGGATCGTCCCCATTCGGGACGAAGATTTCCTCAGAGCATCCTTTTCCCCTGCCATGCACACGCCGAGACCTCCTGCCGACACCTGCAACCCTGAAAGAACCACGCGGATGGAAGGTGAAGCGAAATGCGAATGGAGGCGAAATGGAAGGACAGGAAATTCGGAGGACGTAATGATCCTTCCCAGCATTCGCCTAGCGTCCCGGAGAAACCCTGGAAAATCCCGGCCGCTGGAATGGAGCCCACGACTTCACGAATGCGGGCCACAAACGTTACCGCCTGAGCCATCCCGCTCGTTTCACTAACGGTAAGAACGCCTTACGCTTCTGAGTCTCTAGCTGAGAACAAGGAGAGACCGGCTCGCTGACACTGGAATTGCACTTTAAACACTTTAAAATACTTTAACTATGGCCTTCCTTTCCGTTTATAATCCTTTTTTATTACATCATTTGTTTTTTCAAAGCGGATCCTAAACCTCGATTGACATTTGTTTCTTAACACTGCTACTAAATTTGTTCCCGCAAAACGTCGCCATTGAAATTAAGAAATCCACTTAAGAAACAAACATTTTTCACAATTGTAATTTACTACCTAAAACTGCTACCAGGTTAAAACACAGATTCACTTCTGAAGTTGTGTTATCTTAGGTTAGATAATCAAAACCGTAAATGTTCATTAGGACGCAGAAGATTACGACAAGGACAAATAAAAAAAATCTGATCGATATACATTCACACGAGTTTCTCTACCGTCTATAGTTTATTAGTGGGTATACAAATTGTATTACTAAAGCTTATTTTTAAATCTCAATTTTAATCCAAATAAACTTTTGCAGCGCCTCTCACCGAGGCGGCCCGGGTTCAATCCCAGGGACCCGCATGTGGGATTTGTGGTGGACGAAGCGGCGTCTGGGCGGATTTTCTCCGGGTTCTCCGGTTTTCCCCGCCATTCATTCCACCAACTGCTCTATCATCACCTTTCCTTTCATCCATTTCACCGTCATCTCGTTTCATCTACTTCCTTCATCCCATACCAGGCATCGGGCTGATCACCCATCCTGGACATTCTGTCTGATCCATGAGTGTGTCTGCTCCCCGACGGGCCTCTGACCCCAGGCACCCGCCTGTACGTCCTGGGGGTATGTAAGTCCTACATAAGGTGAGGATAAACAGTGAATGAATGAATGAATAAACTTTTGCAGAAATAGCCACATTACACATTTCGTTATAGATACCTACAAAGGGAACAGCGATAGTCAAATGTTTATGAACTGGACGCTACACGCTGGCCTTAAAATTCCATACTTTTTCTGTGGAATCGCGAAAAACAGTTGAATGTTTACAGGAGTTTAAAAGAATGAGTATTGAAAAATTTGAACCATTCATAACGGATGTGTCGGAAATTGTGATACCACAAAAAAAAAAGCTTATTTCAAATAAATTATGTGTTTTAAAGAGATCTACATTTCTTGTATTGAAAGTTTTCATCTGTCGCTTAATGTTTACCAGTTATACATGATTATATAAAATTACTACCGAATGAAGAGACTTCAAAGGTTATTCCCAGAAAATTCAAGATAAACATTTTATTTGTCATGTAAATATCTTTAATATTTAATCAAAATCGTTAAGAGCCATTTTTAGACAATAAAAAATTTCGGAAAATTTTCAATGTAAAGGGCAGTTTAGGGTTGGAAGACTTTTTTTGAAAATCCTCCGTGTCACATCGTTGGAAGGTACTGAACTTAAATACCAAGTTTGGTGATGATCCAACTTTTTGAGCTATGCTGTTCACAGACAGATACAGACACATATACACGGACCTTTTTCTAAAAATGCTGGGTTTTTTTTTGTACTCGGAAGCCTCAAAACATGTATTCCAGGTTAAATATCGGTATCGAAATTTTGGTTAGAATCCAATATCTTCTCTACCTACCAAGTACGTGGTAATGAAAGTATTATACAGCAGTGAATGTGCAAGCAAATTCAAAGTGTTAAAGACAAACGTAAGATATACTTAAATCCTTACATCATGAAAGCAAACTTTTAAGGTTTATTGAAATGATGAAACTTCCAATCCTCGGGACCAACGCAAACTGCCTTTGTAAAGCATAAAAGTGGTCTAACATTTGCAAGTGACTGTACTTCACTACCGCACGCCCATACGTGAACCAATGTTTTGTCCACCATTCAGACAATTACCACAATTATGAAGAGGTATTAATTCTCAAAACGTTCTCTCTGAAACAGGGACGTACAAACTGCCATGGAAAGGCGGAATTGCATTCCCCTTTCCAAAAATCCAGTGGCGTAGACAAAAGTGGCAAGTTAACACTCTAGCGTTTTGCCAAACACCCATTACTGAACGCAGGACTGAACTTTTCCATCAATGAAATATTCCCCTGCCCTGACCCTCGAGATCTTTCGCATGATAGGCTGTGAAATGATGAGGTTGCCAATAATCATATAAAAATGGGTAACGATTTACTCGACCCACCTCTCACAATGTTGCCTTCTGCATCATAGGTACTTACACCTTCGATATAACACGTTTTATCGAGTCAAGCAAAGGGTAGGAGTACATACAGGAAACTTTAAATGTTTGCTTATTCATACTGCGGTAAAGAAATATCTTATCAGCTTGTACACAAAATCAATAAAATTTTGTAATGGCCCAAATTCTCTTATGCTCTAAAGAAAGAAAGAAGGGAAAACCGAATTGTCTTGTGGTCGAGTGGTCAGCGCCCTGGCTTCTCAACTCAAGAGGTCCCCGGTTGGGTTCCCGGCAGGGCGGGAAATTTTTCCTTTGACAGAATCATTCCCTCTCCTCCGGAGAGGTAGTGTGAATATCAGCGTATTCAATTTAAACGTTAATGAAAACAGTTACCTACAGTTCGGAGAGTAAAAACTCATCAGTAAGTAAGTTGTTTCCCCCTATTTGGCCATAGAAGATAAAGGGGGTATATACACAAAGGAAACAATAAAAACATCCATTTTTCCCTGCAGGTAGCTCCCTAGTAATCCTATTGCTCAACTAGCTGCATATCAGTTTTTGCATTTTATACACTAAAGGTTTGTTTCACTGCGAAATGCAATCACGCCTTAAATTTAGTCACTTTGGAACATAACACAATTGCGCTTACTACAACCGTATCAGAGGAACTACTGTTTTCTTGCACAGACAAATATGTCACAAATTCACATATATATTACACCATGTTTATTAGTTTTCTAAGTCTTGCAGCTGGCAAGAAAGCTTTCCTTAAGCGGCAACTGCTGGCCTGGTTCGTATGGATTTGCAGATCGGTGGAAAACTCTAGTTTCATCCATTCAAATATTCCTTCCAACATATAACACCTGAAGTGCAAAACTGTTAATGCAAAACCTTTTAATTAGCAATGTAAGTTTTCCTTTATTTGTATCTCGAGCTACTATCAACAACTTTTATAGCCCACAGAATACAAACAGAATAAGCATGCATTGTGTTCTAAAAGAGACATAAAATATAAAATTGGCTTGAATGAAAGCGTTAATATTTTATAACAAGTCTTGAATATATAATCAAATTTTAACGACTACAAATGTTCTTAACTGTTAGCTTTTATTCTTCTCTATAATAGAAGTAACTAACGTTTAAGTCTTAGATATTCCTTCCAGGAGCTTTCTAGATTTTATTCAGATTGTTCTTCCGTTTCATTTATACAACCCTTTTAACTGCTATGGTCATATCGAGAGCTTTGATCTGAGAAAGAACTCCTTGACCGTAGGTCCTTTAACATTAACTTTTAATCTCCTTTAACTCGAAACCCATTCGCATTCGCCCCATATGAGTACTTACAGACCCTACGTAGGGTAGGAAAAGATTCTAATTTAATAAAAACTTCCCTGCCATGGCCGGGACATGAACCCTGGACCTCTGGGCTGAGAATCTCAAAATCTGTCCACTCGACCACAGAGGCATTCATCTGAATGGAATTTATTACTCCAATTCCATCGAGAAAATTATATTTCTCTTCTATATTTGTGTACAATGACTTCAAGGGTTCAAACAAAAATTTTAAAACTTCATTCAATCAGCCAACTAAGTCACGGGTGGTCTTCTCCCCCTTGGGCTTTGGAGATGATTTCTCGCCCATTCCAGCACCATTTACTAACGTTCTCGAAACATTACACGAGCTACGGCTTTTTAGAACCGTCCTTCGCAGCTGCTGTGTTTCCATCTTAAGGGGAAAAAATTATGTATACACTGCGCCGGCGCTCAGCTGCCAACAGTCAATCTTTTTTTCCTTACACTGCGTTCAAAACATCTTACACTGTGACCACATTAATCTTCAAATTAATGAAAAGAAGGCACTAACAGGCAAACAAACTACTTTGCTAGCTACACACATTGTTTCTCAGTTGGCGGGCACTAAAATGGCATCCATTGTCCATGATAATTTCTTATTTCTGTTTGTACGATTAAAAATAAAAAAAGTGATTTTGATTATGATCTCAGTCTATAACATAACGGCGCGCTTTCTATGAGCGCATAACTAACAACGAAAAGCCATAAAAACGAAACGTCGTCTCCAACTCTGGTAGTTAAGGATCATGATGAAGATCCTAGTGGCATCCTCTCCATCCTAAACCACCCCAACGATTTTGATTAAAACATCATTATGTATGGTTTTAGGGTCACTAGTCATACTAATAACTTTCGGTGAACTGCATCAGTGGTGTTATAAAAAAGCCAATGTTTCAAACACATTGCTGTCCTCCTCTTCAGGGCAGTGAAGTTTGAAATACTGGCATGACGAACAAAATGCATATATTGGATTTTTTGTAAGTCTTCATTCTTAATGAATATTATACAACTGGGAAACTAGCTTACAAAAGCTTATGTAAAGCTCAATAAAACATCCAAAATACGTATTACATTCAAATGACTTTCTCCATCCATTATCGTTTATGTTTTATAGTTTTTACACACTGTTCTTACAAAACCTTATTTAACTATCAATCGAGATAAACGTTTGCAGAAATAGTTTCATCACACATTTCGTTGTAGGTACAAGAGGGATACAGGAAACGAATCGATGGTTTAATGTTTAAAAACGGTCGCTATATGTTGGCGTTGGAATTCCATACTCTTTACATGACATCGAGAGAAATAACCGAATGATGACTGCTTCAAAAACGTTCACACACACACACACACACATGTATATTTTTCTAAAATGCATTTTTTTTTTAATTCAGAGGATCTCAAAACATGTTTCAGATGAAATATCGATATCGATTCTTTGGATAGAATACAATATTTCCTCCAACTACTACGTACGTGGCAGAGATAGCAAAAATAAACTTCGTCTGTAATAACTAGGGAAGAGACCTCGATACTCTTCGATACTCGGTGGTATCGAAGTATGTCTAATACTTTGAGATAAACCTTCGATACTTTTTCGATACTTTTAAGTTTTGATTATTGAAAGTTGTTGCGTTTACTTTATGCTAGATAAGGAACGAAAGGAGTGAGCCCGGCACGTATCTCCAAAGTCGCTGACTATAGTTCTTGATAGACCTTGACTGCGTTTCCTTGGGTAAATGAATACAACATTCCCTAGACTCTGGTGTCTGACGAAAACATGCAAGACAATGGAGGAAAGATTAGAGGCACTTATATAACATGTAGCGTTAACTAAGTTGTGAATGATGCTGATTTAGCTGACGCACCAAAACACATTTTTGCAATAGTATGGCTTGGCAACTCACTCTCAGCTATAGCATTTACCTACTCCGGTGACCAAAATCTATGAATCCAGCAGAAACAAATCAGAACTTAAGACGTGAGATAATATAATACATGGATATATAGAGTAGTTAAAATTATATTCGAACCCCGTCGCGGCCTCTCTCTACTGCGCGAAACAGCCGGTAGTCGCCGGAGAAATTACGCTGGCAGAGGCGGATTAAAATCCTTACCTTATAATAGATGCTGGAAATATTGACCTTCTGCTCTCAAACGGCAGCATATCTCGTGTAAATATTCTCGCTCACTCTCCGAAGCTCAGCAGCAGGAATTCTTGTGATTGGTGCCGCTTTGGAGCGTTCGCCTCGAAAATCGCTGAAAAAACTAGCCAGCAAACAGGTGTATCTCGATTCTCTGCGAGAAATGCTACACGTCTCTTGAAACTGAAGCCCTATCGCTACACACGAGTGCAAGAGTTAAAGTCAAATGATCCCGCTAAACGTGTGAATTATTGTAACTGGTAAAGGTGTTTCATTGACCCACAGCTTTTGTTTTTCAGTTATGAATCTTGCTTTCATCTAAGTGGACGTGTGAATACTCACAACAGTCGATACTGGGCTTCAGAAAAGCCTGTGCTACTGAATGAAACGCCTCATTGTGATCATAAAATTGGAGTGTGGTGTGCGATAAGTGCTAGATGAATAATAGGGCCCATATTCTTTGATGAAACAATAAATGCAGAGCGATATCAGAGGTTAATTCTGAGGCCATTTTGCTATCGCTTGACAGAAGGAGAGAAATCGTATGGTTGATTCCAGGAAGATTCTACAACAGCACTTACGGCTGCCGATACATTACATGCAATAAGAGAAGTGTTCGATGACAGAATAATTAGTGTTGATTTGTGGCCCCCTTGTTCTCCTGACCTAACGAGTTGCGATTTTTATTTATGGGGTTCTTTAAAAGACAAAGTGTACTGTTCCAATCCTCACACACTACAGGAACTTAGAAAACATTGTGCAAGAAATCACAAAAATTCCTGCTGCTGAGCTTCGGAGAGTGAACGAGAATATTACACGAGATATGCTGCCTGTTTGAGAGCAGAAGGTCAACATTTCCAGCATCTATTATAAGGTAAGGATTTTAGTCCGCCTCAGCCGGGTAATTTCCCCGGCGACTGCCAGCTGTTTTGCGCACAAGAGAGAGTCGCAAGTGGGTTCGAATATAATTTAACTACCTTTATATTTGTTCTTTCCTTCCATGGTTTAGTGTTGGCGCAAGTCAAACCCAGGTTATGAGCGTAGTTTACAGGTGTGCCGTATAATTAATTTTCATCATATGGAAAGAAAATGCTTTAAAATAAAGCTTTTAGCACAAAATATAGCTACATCAATAGGGAAGCAAAGAAATAATCATATTTATTTATTATTACTAGTTTTGCACAACAAAATGGGATATATTATAATCTGTAGCATTAAGAAGATAAAAAAATTGGAGAATGTAAAACAGCAACAATTTCCGAATTAGCACACAATACAAAATTGGTTACGTGCGTTTATACACATAAAACTACTAATAAGACACAATTCAGTGGACAAGCTATCGCCTTTGTTTTTATAAAGTGACTATCGGGAAATAGTGGCACCGTCCCATCACTAGTAATAACCCTTTTTCGTAGCATTGGCGGTTGAAGCTTCCGAAAGTTAGGTTTATTTTGATGCGCAATCTACATTACATGCGTGATGATGTGCAATAATTTGTCTCCTTTTCCAATACCAACAGTGATACAGAAGTTAAATGTTATCTCTCCATTTACGTGTGTATTGCCTAAGCAAACATCTATTATTATTATTATTATTATTATTATTATTATTATTATTATTATTATTATTATTATTATTATTATTATTAAATAACCCAAAGTGGATAGGCGAAGCCTATCACCAACTGATTTGCATTTTTCCCGGTAAACCACAAGGAGATCTCAAATTGTATTGAGATGACATACCCCAATGGCGACTAACAATGTTGCAAGTACTTTAAGTTCCAGGCTTCATATTATTAGGTCAATTGATGGAATTAATTGTTCTTCCACACAAGCCGTGTGTTGGACAAGTTGGAAAGGTAGAATCAGACGACTGTTAAATTCAGTTGGAGAATTTAATGCCATACTGGCATGGTAGCTCAGTGGTTAGAGCAACCGGAAGATCCATGGTTCAAATCCCGGCTATGGCATTGAATTTTTAAGTCGTCTGATTCTACCTTTCCAACCTTGTCCAACACACGACTTGTGTGGAAAAACAATTAATTCCAGTAATGAAGATTATTGTCTCTGATCTTGTTTTGAAGTTAAACACAAATACATTATTACATTTTATATATAATTTCAGGTGAAATACGGACCGGGGAATTAGATTATTTATGCTGGTTTACCTCCATCTTACATGTGTAAACAAAACTGTTTTTCTTGCTAATGCTGTTGAGCTAGTGATTCTCGAACAATTTTAGGCAGATGGATCTCAGAAATGAGTGATCAAACAGCACTCTAGGAACACCGTTAGCCAGGGAAGAAGCTAATGGCCTCACAGTCTCTGTACATTGCACCCTTCCACAATCGTAAAGTGCATATAAAACATGGCTGCTGCAAGTCACGCAGCTGCCATTATGACTTTGAACTGAAGAAACTAGAACATCTCATAAAATGGTACTTTTATGCAACCTAATGTGACAGCATAGTTCATTAATATGCTTACATTGTTATTTGCATAAGAGCGGAAATGCGTGGCGGTTTCACTTTTACATGTAATATATGCTGCGTGACGACCGGATATGTCTTTAAAAATTACAGTTGACTGTCCAACATCAGGCAGGCATGACATTACGAAGTCTACAGTCTGCAGAGACTTGTGTTTATTAAATATTCCCTGCAAAAGTTTCACGTGATTTGTTCAATGCCAGTATGCACTCCTTTCCTCTCTTCCGCCCTCTTCGGCGATGCACTTGAGAATTTTTAAGATAGTTAACAATACACATGCCGCGTTACATCCAAATACTTAGTACAAAGCGTTATCTCGAGTAAATTTTCGCCTATATATCGCAAAAGCTCATTAAAAAACGTGATTGGTATGATAATTTTCAACATTTTACATAATTATAACGGCATTGTAAATTGTAACGCAACGAACTATCTAGCGTTACTTTTGAAAAACTGGTTATAAACATCAGAACCATCGGTTAATGCAAGGTCGGACGACTTATTTTGGAATTGTAAAACTGGACTTATGACTTTTTCTTGGAACGGTTCCTCGGAATTGTTTTAAAATAATGCCTACCTAATTTTCCCTACACCTTAAACACGATCGTGGTACAATACTGACAATATAAAGCGTTCGTCGCCCTTTCACCCACTGCTTATGGGACATTCCATTTCAAATTGTCCAAAATAGAAGGAAAATCCACCTGGCATATTTTAAACGAAACAAAACCTTTTTACTTTCTCTACTACGTATAGTAAGTAGGGGAAGTATTGCATTCCACCCAAAAATTCGATACCGAGATTTCACCGGAAATACATGTTTTGAGACCTCCTGAATCCAAAAAAAGCATTTTTGGAAACATGTCCGTGTGTGTGTCTGTGTGTGTGTGCGTGTGTGTGTGTGTGTCTGTGTGTCTGTGTGTCTGTGAACAGCATAACTCAAAAACCAACAGTCGGATAAACACCAAACTTGGTATTTAGGTTCAGTATCTTCCAGAGATGCGACACGAAGGTTTTCAAGAAAATCCCCCACCCCAGACTACCCTTTACATGGAACATTTTTCGAAAATTTTAATTTTCTCAAAAATGGCTCTAACGATTTTGATTAAAATATCATATGTTTAAGATAATGTCATGAGAAATGAAATGTATATCTCGAATTTTCTGGGAATGTCTCCAAAAGTATTCTTCATTGTGAATGACTTTTGCATAACTGGTAAACCATAAGAGATAGACAAAATTTTACTACACAAAAAATGTAGATCGCGTTAAAATACACAAGTTATATCATATACATTTCTTTTGTTGAGTGAACCGTTTTCGAGATATTGCTTGTTGTTTCCTTGAATTTTCCAATACTTATACTTTTTCTCAAATTCGTTATTCATTTTTTTATGTCCTGGACTTGCAAAGAGAATGGAATGCGCCGCATAGCAACCATCGCTTAAAAGCTACCATATTCCCTTGCATCTACAAGAAAATTACCAATAAGATTGACATCTCGATATCTCGATTAACATACAGCATATGGAGAATAGGCGTTTGTAAAAAATAGATTGTACAAGAGTAGAGAAAGTCATGTGAGTGTAACACATCAGATTTTTTATATTGAGACAATCCTTAATGCAAGATCTTAAAGTTTAGAACATCATAGTTTTACAATTAAAATTGTTCAAATGTATTGTATCTTCCTAAAATTCCCAATTTCAAACTGTTATAACTCTAAAACCTTTAATCTTATTATTTAAATCTCTTTATTTTGATTCCCTAAATTTTAATTTCATACTGGTAAGTAAATGTGTTCCTCTTACTTTTATTTAAGTGATTAAATTTCTATTTTTTCAAGTGTAGGCGGTAACGGATTAAGAAAAGTAATTGTATTATACATGGTGATATTCCGCGATTTAAACACATACATGTAGTTTACTGTAATGGTGACTAACAAGGATTATTCTAAAATAATTGGAGTAAAATACGTGCTCATGGTCGCTCTCGCTCGTTTATTTTGAACTGAAGGTCAAGCAAGCTGCTGTGCATAACGTTAAATAATGAGAACGCTTACTAAGCATGCAGTTCTGAGAGTTTCCTCGCGGATTCACAGAGCGCTCGGTGATCACCGTGCATCAACCGCGTAAATCGCTACGTTTATTCACTTTTTGTGTTGTAACTACGAACACTCTAACATTACCACTTTATCAACATTGCCGGCTTCTCTTAATGCCACTACGGATTATTCTCAATCTATTGTTTTAGTTTTATAAAATTCCGAAGACGCTTAAAATAAGTAAAACTGTATATAGATTTTTGTGAATATTATAAATATAATTAGTATATGCTGTAATAAAATGCGGACTATTATCTACAAAATAAGATTTGCTACAATATTCTGAAATAAAGGGTTCCGGAACTATGCGCACTTCAAATGCGACAAAATGAATGAATACATTTATCTTCAATAACGTGACAACCGCTGGGTTTTAGATGCTAATATTGGATAAATATGCTTTCCTTAGCACCCCTTATTAATAGGAAAAATTACAATGGAAACAAAAAATGCGAGGAGTTTTTTTTGACGTTCGATTTCACATGGAATGTCTCATATGTGGTCGAATTTGCATCAGTATCGCTTAAGATATACCCTGAAGAATTGTGGAGAGAACTACCACTTCATTTCACCTGAAACTGCACATTAGCAGCGAAGACCGTAAACTTTAATGAGAAGAAAGACGGTTTAAATAATTCACAAAAATTTCAAGACGGGTATATATTTTATCCGTCGTGCCAAGATCTTAAACATAATACTTTAAGCAAATTTTTTAAATAAATTGAGAACTATTTTTCTTCCCTCCTAAGAATTGCTTGGGGTGGAACGAACCTTTGAAAACCCTTGTCTACCACTCATGAAGCGCGTGTGACTCAAAAGTTATTTGGAATCTATTTGACTTAGTTTTTGAATTATACTGTTCGCACACTCATGATCGGTTAAAGCCCCAGAAGTTATCTACTTGCAAAATACACATTTCGCCGGCATGAGAACAACAATTAATGACGGCAGACGCGTTATGTTACAAATAGTGCCGTCACCCGCGGGCAAGCAAAAAGACACAAAAAGCTGAACGTTTGACCTTGTGACTGGGGCTCGCCTTGTCTCCCACACAAAGCAAAGCTGTGACTTTCCTATCCTCGGCATCTCATGCTAATCCAGTATTTATACCGCTACTATGTGGATAAACCTCTTTAGATACGCCCATGCACAGGCCATACACTCCATCTTGCACTATAGGGATATAATATAGTGCATGTGTTACTGCAACCGTGCAGGAAAACTGCCATTTCGCTTGGGGCTATAAGTGGACAGCTTTAACGACTCTTTCTCAAAATTAAACGTGAGGAAAATTGTTATTTTTCAGTAACAGTAGTTCCAGTACCAAAAAACTAGGTTCCAGATAACCGATGCAAAACAACAGTCAAGTACGTGCAAGATATCTTGTTGCTTGATTGATTTTGGTTTCGTTAATTCATAACATACTATTGAGGACAATATATACCAGTACATCGCCTAACATCTTAATAGTTATTGTCAGAGACGGGAACTTAGGCAGAATGCCTTTTTAACTGTGTCAAATCTATATTAAATTTGAAAGTGAATGTGTATGAATTATACCTTTGTGATTGAAGTGCCACAGTTTTATGTTGCCTTTTTATGCCTTTTTAAAGATAAAGGCCTATTTTACGAAATGAATGCTTTTTGTTGCCTTAATTCATTCTTTATCTATTATGCATTAATTATTAAACATTTCCTTCAGATATATTTTATTTCAATAACCGTTAGTCCGTAACAATGAAAGTTAGTTCGCCAAATATATATTATTGTCTTTAAGATAGATAACATAGGCGCCCTTCATTCAGTTCATTAATTTCTTTGCAACAATGAGTGCTGCCGCGCAAATAAATGAAGCGTTTGAATTAGCGCTTATGTTTATTTTAAAAGGCAATAATGAGTGCGGGTCTAACTGTTTTTCTTTCAGTTTACATTGCGACGTTGTTGTAGCTTATAGAAAGATGCCAAAATTCAGTGTTTCTTTACGCGGTAAATTACAAAGTTACGTTAATACTTTTGGATCTCACGTATTTTGTACCGAAGGTAAAGTACTCACATGCAAAATATGCGAGCAGTCAGTGAACTACGAAAAGAAGTATTTTATATCACAGCATATCGGCACAATCAAACACAAAAATGCACTTTCCAAGGCTACTGGGAAGAAGATTTCTTTGCTTCCAACAGTAATTGCAACATCGAGTCGAAAATCCCAGTGTGCATTCGACTTATGTAAAGCTCTCCTCAGCGCTGGAATCCCTTTGTGGAAATTACAGAATCCTGCATTATCACAGTTTTTGGAGAAGTATACTATCCTACAATGATGCTATGTTTTAGATTTGCTCCAATAACCTCTGTCGATGTTGAGAGGTCATTTTCTCATATGAAAAATGTGTTATCTGACAGGAGACATGACCCCAGAGAACTTAAAAAAGCATTTGGTAGTCATGTGCAACGAATAAGGGATTGCAATACACAGGCCTTTTTAAAAAATATTTCATTTTTGTGTCAATTACAACACTAGCATTTTGATTAAAACTCTGAAGTTCTTTAAAATATGACGATCGAGTTATTGAATAGTGTAATCTATTAAATAAATGGGTTTTTCTAATTGCCTTTTATTGCCTGTTTTAATATTTATAATGCCTTTTTGCCTGCCTATTTTAATGATTTATAATGCATAGACTTCCGGTCTCTACCGCTCGCTTAGCTCACATTAAAGGAATTCAGTCGTCATCGTAGTAACTGTCTTGTATTAGTTTCGAAGACGATAATGACTACACATTACAAAACGACATTGTGGGTAGTTCTATTTCTCATTGGTATCGTTAAGAGCTCAAGAACATATAAAAGCTGACTGGCCGGAAAATTTCTAGTAGGCGTTGCCCCCCCCCCTATTGCAATTTGGAAGCAGAGACGGTTCCAAGGTCTCGCATATTTTAAAATCTTTTATCTATTGTAACGCAACTACTGTCTACACTCCGAGCGTATTTTGGAACTGGTTATAATGATCGCGTTAGGGTAAAGATGGAGGAGAACTGTTATTTTGGAACTGTACAACTGGACCCATGATTAACTTATGAAACGGTTCCTTCCTCAAAAATTAAATTGAATTTTTTATTTATGGACGCTCTTTAACTACTGTGGTCTTTAGCGTCCCATTCTATATTGGGCGTAAAGGACCGGTGATTTTACTCAGAAGCCTCTTTATCAGACTTGAGGTTCTTTTGCGTGTCGTAAATCTACGACACGGGACCACCGGCTTTACTTCCTTTCCGAAGGAAGCCATGCTAAGGATTTTTACGTCCGAAAAAATCCATCGCCCTCCGCTGGGTTTGAGCCCGGGACCTCGGTAACTAGAGGCTAGCACGGTAACCAATACACCACGGATACTGTTCCTTCCTCGGAGTCGTTCTTAAATAGCAGTTATGTTATTTTCCATTACCTCTACTCAAAACTGTATTTGAACGTCCAAGGACTACCCACCCCGCAAACCCCTATAAGGTGCAATTGCTAGTAATTAAGGTGGCAATTCGCACTGTCTTCTCCTTCAAGCAAATGTTGGACTAAAAAATTTACAAAAGCGGAATTTAATAAGGAGCTGCAGGGTGATAAATAAGTCAGAAGTGTCGTCCTCCGTGGTATAGTGGTTACCATGCTAGCCTCTAGTTCCCGAGGTCCCGGGTTCAAAGCCGGCGGAGGATGATGTATTTTTTTCGGGCGTAAAAATCCTTAGCATGGCTTCCTTCGGAAGGGAAGTAAAGCCGGTGGTCCCGTGTCGTAGATTTACGACACGTAAAAGAAACCTCAAGCCTGATAAAGAAGCCTCTGAGCAAAATTACGCCCAATATAGAATGGGACGCTAAGGACCATAGTAGTTAAAGAGCGTCCATAAACAAAACTCAATTTAATTTTAAGTCAGAAGTATACACATGTTGGGTTTTGCCTTACTACTTAGATGTTCGTTGTATTTGTCTTCATGCTGGCGTGCGCATTTAAGGCTATGCCATAATTTGCAAATAGCCAATGGGAGTTGGTGGAAGTAAATAGCCGAATATCAAAAGTGGCATGTCAGGCAATCGAAACCTTATATCATCCATCGTTTGGAGTTAGTCTTTGATGGCGTTTACACATCAGTGGATGAGTAATTCCGTCAGTGACTGAACATTTACGAAAACTAAACGCCCAATAAAGCCCGTCATATTTGATTAACAAATACTGTTAATTCAAACACAAACACAAACATGCGTGTTGTGATCACCCCTCTCTTAGAGTTTCCTCCAACCCTACCGTCATTACCCAGTTCAGTTATTATTTACCCTTCTTTCCAACACAAAACTCCAAACTTATTGGGACGTATCTTTCCCTCACAATAAGGGACAATTCCAAAAGCGCATCCTGAGGCTAATATGAAGTAGCTATGCAAAAGGGAACCCAGCAAGGGAACTGCGATAATTGAGCAAATTATTTATGTTTCCAATTCATTTATCAGCACTCTGAATCATATTTTTGTCCAAATGCGCATTAAAGTTGCGGAATTACTTTGTCAATATCATGTAGCTTTTGAGTCTTACTTTTATAAGAAATTAAAATATGCAGATGGTTCATTCTTGTTACACGCATTTTCTTACCTCCTGTGTGTTAGTTAAATCATAACAAATTTCACGTTTTGCCTTCTGGTAGAAGCCAATTAATCCCTCAGCCAGCTCCTGGCCACCTGGTTATGGTTTCTCCTTCGAAAAAGGCAACATTTATTTCGGCATCAGCTTTTACAATGTTGAATGACCTAGCTGGACTAGTTGAGACCCGAGTCAACCGAGAGTTGAACCACAGAGGAGAACTATGCGGCCTCCGACAGTTGCCATCCGTTGGAAAGCGGTCATTAAATTCCAAACGGGTTGTATTGAAGTACAGAGAGAGGCAAAAAACTACGAACCGGCTGCGTGGTGTTTTTCCTGTGCGCGTCCTCGGCGCTCGTTGTCGTCTGCCGCGATCATAGAAAGGCGCGCATGAAAGCATACAACATTTTTAAAACTACTTTTAAAGGCTTGACTTACCAACTTTACGAAAGAAGATGCTGAAACTGGCCCCCGTCGTTGTCCATACATTTTTGGCACTCTTTAGGAAAACTATCCATCACTCGCCGTAGTTCACGTTGAGAAATGCTGGCAATTTCCTGGCGGATATTTTGTTTTAATTCTTCCAGGGTGTGTGGAATTGTCTTGTGCACTTTGTTTTAAGTTACCCCAGAGACAGAAATCGCAAGGAGTTAGGTCGGGGGACCGAGGGGGCCACAAATCTCTACTAATATTTTTGTCCCCAAGCATACTTTCATAAAGTTGTTAAGTAAAGCCTTTAAAAGTAGTTTTAAAAATGTTGTATGGTTTCATCCGCGCCTTTTAATGATAGCGGCAGACGACAGCGAGCGCCGAGGACGCGGACAGGAAAAACACCGCGCAGCCGGTTCGTAGTCTTTTGGCTCTCCCTGTACCTATGTAAATGCAAGTACAGTAAAAATGACATTTAAGTAAGAGTGTGCTATTTCTGGGTCACATTTGCAACTAGAAATTTACGACACGACATTTCCATTGGTGATTAAGTATCGCTATATTCTCTTGCTTACGAAACTGATTTTACGCAACCAGCACTTTTCATCTAGGAGTAATCAACACCTTTATAGAAACACCAAATAGGATATATTTAATCCAAAACAACGAATGTATCCCTGCTTATATTTTTAATATGTCAATAAAGAAAGACAGATTAAAATGTTTATTGCAGCTTGTACCTACTGGAGAGAAGTCTGCCTATGTTTATCACTTGATGTAACCTAAGGTCACAAGTCACTTAGATCATACCAGGTGCAATGTAATATATTCCCATTAAGATAATTCTTTACTGGATTCCGCGGATATTAAGCAGCTCCGGGCATGGAGAAGTTTGAGAAGTGCTGCCTTACTGTTTCTCTCTCATACACTTCGTGTGGCGGGTGGTTCACCACAAAATTGACATCGGCGCTCCATGAGCATTCAGTTTAACACGCCCGTTTCCAGGAAAATGTTATTCATTCGCCTTCCACAGACAAAGCCAAGCAATGGATTCCTGGAGTTCTGTTTTTAACTCAACTGTTAAACCGATCTCAGCTGTGAAATCACCACCCATTTTAACATTCGTACTTGTGTCTTTCTCAACTATGTCAACATACACACAAGTTTTCAGTATAAACCTAAAAAAAAAATTATTTTCCTAAGCTTACTTGAATTATTTTATATGCTCTTTGCTGTTTGGGAGGACTCGTTACCCACCCATGGCAGAAACCTGCAAAATTAAGGGTCATAGGAACTTAACATTCGTACTACATTTATAGCTTTTGCGGAGTTGAATTCCAGACTGCGTTTAGTGTTCCTATATTATGTACCTTTCTTCCACTGATACCATTAGCACTCTGAGTTAACAGAAATGAAACATAATACACGTTTTATACTACTGTATATAGGGGACGGGTTTGCCCTTCCATGCAGACAGAGGTTTAGCTAATGGAAGGGGATATTGTATACTTGGTTTGGGGCATGTGAGGGGTAAAGACGCGCGACAGACTGTTTATCTGTTTTCCAATGTACGCATCACGCGTGGCACTAGTCCAGCATACTGTGTACCCCTCCAACCAGCTAAAGCTATACCTGAAAGATAAGCCACGCCACCCCTAGCTAAAACGTCGCTGAACAGACAATACAATCAGAACCTAACATGACTTTATTGCCGGCAGCGGAGAACACGTAAATAAGAGAGTCCACGGAAAAATAGCGCAAACCTGCTTCACAGGTCGTTGCATCTCTCGGTGTCTGTTCTCATGGCAAGAAGCCCAACTATTCAACGTGGCTCAAGAATCATCGATCTACGAGTCAAACTGCATTTTTATGGTAAAGTATACTTATTTTTAATATTTAGCTATTACATTTATACGTGACTGTTATTACATATGATCAAATAAAGAATATATACTATATCGCAATACTTAGGTAAGTGAGGGCGTGTATACATAAATTATGGCTTGGCTTCTAGTACATAGAATTTGTCTAAAAGCCAGACCACATTGCAGTTTTCTCGGAACATTCCATTATGCTATATTAGATGGAATCCTCTTGCTTACAAGTTGGACAGTGGGCATAGCACCCTACAATGTCAGTACAAAATGTCTGCTGTAGGAACTACTTCATTGACTATTTCATATGCTGCTGCTGTCCATTCTGTAGGTAAAGTTATGAGATATGTGACACAGCGGCTATAGCCCAAGGGTATCGGGAGGTCGGCGCCGGGCAGTTGAGTAAACAATAACGACAGCTCGCCAGCGTAAATGCCGTGCTGGCTATCGGCAGTAGCTTCTGGAAGCTACTTCTCCCCACCTCCTCCAGAAGGCGTGATGAAATAGTTCTAGAACGTTAGAGAACCTTGTGGGAGGATTCCACTGACTATATAAGCGAGCGCTCTCGCAGTAGGCAATCAGTACGAGTCAGTGCGAAATGAGGAGTGGAGTTGAGTAGTCGAGTGAGAGCTGAGTTGACGACGGCTGTTGTGACGTGCAGCGAGTGCTACTGCGAGTAACGGGTTGTGAAGTCTTGTGTTCGACTCCCAAATGAAGTGAACCGTCCGCGTGTAGAGGCTACGTCACAAAAAAGGTGAAGTGACGGAGAACCGAATAGCTCACCCGAGTGAAGTGACATTAGTGGAGATGAACTAGATAAGAACAAACTGAGAGAAGTGACAGTTATAAGAAAAACTGGGCAGAGTGACGATATGAAGATTTTTTCCTTATCCGTTCCTATGGTAAAGTGGGATAGTTATTTTGTACGTGTGGCACGACTCATATCGTGTTGCAGAAATATTGGTATATTACTTTTACCGAGCATAGTGAGCCATATCTAGTTCTTGTTGTCGTAGTTTTGCTACTTTTCTATAAATGACAAATAGCAATTTAACGATTTGGTATTTGGCATTTTGAGTTCTGTACATGAATTGTATTCCTTTAGAGGCTCTATGAGGTCTATTTGTTTATTTACTTATTTCGTGCTGGTCTGTACATAACAAGCCACTAATTGGCCAATAAAACATTTTAAAAAGGGGCAAAATGTAGACAACCGTTGTTTTATCAGCTGCAGCAGCAGTTTTCTGTAAATTCAGCCAAAATCAATTGCCCCTTCAAAGCCCAAAAGGAAAAAAACTTTTTCCCCCATACAGCCCTACAAACCATCTCCTGAACGTATTTCTGAAGCACTCAAGTATAACAAGAAAGCAGTTACAATCAGGAGATAGTCCATAACTGTCACTAGCAAGGCGCCAAAGAGTGACATAGCTGCGGAAGCAGCAGTTATTACTTTAAGGGTTGAGAACAATAATTTCGCGGCTGACGTTGGGAATCTCTGTTCTATCTTAGTACACCCAAGCTCATCTCATCTCAGACACTTCCGCTGGGGATGCAATACTTCAACCATGACATACTTCCGTCGGTAATGAAACATTTCCTACAGTCGCACATCGCTTCCTTTCCACATCCTCCAGCTTCAAAACTATACAAATAACGCGAGTAGAGACAAACAGAGGCTTTCACAGGTTCACCTTGATATTTCGTACATGGCAGATGAGGTGGGCGTCTAACATGGTTGTTTTATATCAGGAATCATCGGTTATAATTCGTTGCGCTATGCCCTACAAAGCCACACGTTTTCCTTTTGTAAGGTTGCTAAACTCTGGCATCCATCAAATGAAAACAGCTGATCGCTGAATCTGAGTTTATTTACAGAAATAAATGACAAAATTAAATGAAGTAGACAAAGCAAAACTATCAAAATAACCGGTAAACTCAAAATCTATAGCTAGGAGAACCGCATTACCACTGTGATATGAAGAGACTATTGAACAAGCACCAGTTTTAGATATCCGTATTGATTTGGGAGTCAAACGCAGAGGTGGGGGAAAATACTGAAACAAACAAACTGAATAAACGAGTAGCATATATATTATATATTTTGAGGCAGTATTTTTTATCGTTTAGCTGATATTTTAATTGTGCAATATAAAAATAATAACCTGCCTATAAGTATCAATAATTTGTAGAGGGTTTGTTGCTGCTACGTATGGTAAAAAGTTTCCGGTAGCCTTCGCCCCAAATATTTAAAAAAAAATTAACTTTAATTTTTGACTGTTTCTTTAAATATTATATGTTTATGTTTGCCTCGGCTGCGTCAGTATTTATATTTTTTTAGAGACATGAATGTCTTAGCAGGGAGTGGTGCGACTGAAGAATGTAGGCTTACACAGATTATAATTTTACTTCACTCCTTTTATTAATGCTTGACACGATTTAAATAACACCACTGATATAGAGAGCTGTGAGATTTGTTTATTAATTACTTGCACTTTTTAACACGTAACCTATTTTTGTCCCACACTGAATACGCATTAAACTTCTCGAGGACGCATCTCGCGTCCGGTTAGGAACACTGTCTACAAGTAACTGACTTCTGAATTTGTAAATTTTGCTCCATTTTAGTTTCTGATTGGTTAATCCTAGTCCAATAGAATACCTTCATTTAACTAAACCTTTTTCTGGTTGTTGATTGGCTATTTTATAAGCTGTCACAAAAAATTACATTATTGCTTCCAAGAATTACAAGTAGCATTGTTAAACTTTCAAATTCATTATTGCCTCAAGGCTACCTCATTGTTAACAACTTTTGACCTATTTCTCACAGCTCCTACATTATTAAATTACGTAATACATTCACATAACATTATTAAACACGTATACAATAATATAAACATATAGTGACTGTAATATACACTTTTTATATATGTTTACATATACATATTGCTTTAAGGCGGGCTGTTATTGAATTTTATATTATATAATTTGACTGAAATCATTTAAGTGTTAAAAACACTGCCTCAAATTACTATAAAATGTACATTACAGCCATTTTTATTATGTGTATTTATTGTATGTATAAATTGTTAGATGAATGTATTTCTTAGTTTAGTAACGCAGGAGCTGTGAGGGTAAAAGTAAGCTGCCTTTTCGTAGCAAACAAGCTAATAAAATGGAAACCTAAGGATGGCTAACAATAAGGTGTAACATAGAAAACTAATAAGGTTACCATAAGACGATGGAAAAATACTGGTGTAGCGTCCAAAAAGTTGCAGTGCACTTCAGTGGGTTCAGTGGTTGTAGCTCAGAGTGGGCAGAGCTCCATACTTAGATACGTCAGTAAATTGTTATTTGATATAGATATATGTTATTCAACTGCCATGAAGAAGTAATAAAGTAAAAATTTACAACTATAATCAGTGTAAAATGTGTAAAATTATTCTACAGCCGTACCACTCCCATTTAGAGATACTTGCTCTACCAGACATCACTGACGCAGCCGAGGCATAAATAAATAAATAAATTAAATAAAAAAATCATAAGTAATTAAACTTTAAAGATTTATTACACAAACTTTATTATTAACATACTCACACGACACCTGATGTAAATTTTGTACCCATCCTGGTGGGCTACCGATGCAATATATATATATATATATATATATATATATATAATTACAAATATGATAGAATATATAAAACTTGATATTACTAATATTGTTCTTTTTACGCATACACACGTGTAAATAAACGTCAGTTTTGAGAAATAAACAAAAATAGAAATTGGAGATTACGCTTGAGATGTTTAAGATCATAGCTGTGAAGAATAGAAGCAAACATGTAGAATTGTAAATACAGAAAACAAGGCGACAACTAACGAAAGTAATAGAAGAAAAATTAAAAATATAAAAAACTACAGAGACTATAAAGTAAGAACGTCTCCTTCAAGATATCGTAAGAAAATGAAAGAAAGAAATACGCTGAACAGCAACAAAAATGGTACGATCGTTTTAATTAGCATCCGAATAACCGAAAATGGGATTTTGGCCACAGTGTAAAATCGTTTATGTAGGGTTAATAATTTAGGTTTCATATACATATAGATATATTTTACTTTGAAACATTTTTCATTCACTCTCGTATTTACAGTTCAAGACTGTGCTAACCACTTGGTGACAGAGGCAGTCCAGATAATGTAGACTATGGCATCGATTGGGATTACGACGCTAAACATATGTGCAGGACAAATACATTGAACATCTCGGTATTAGGGTTTCTTCCTGTGATTTGCTGGTCGGCGATCCTGAATAACATAAGGGACTCCTTAGTGCGCACCGACTAGTGCGAGGAATTTTTCAGCTGTCGAAAACTTCCGTCCTGGGTTCAAGACTGGGCGTATGTGATTCATTTCAATGCCACATCTCGGAAGACAATGGCAAACCACCAGAGTATTCTTGCACAGTACGCCCTTGAGCGAGTCGTAGTTGCCAATCCGGGCTGCTCCTTTGTATCATCCGGTGTTGCTACAGAATTCCCAATTGTTACTACATTTTCATTTGTTCAACCGAGAAATTAAATCTCTAGTCCAATTTTAATCATTATTATTTACAATACATAAACTCAGAGTAGACAGCCATTTCAAGAGCCACCAGCCTTCGGAGACTTACAAACTTTCGGCCATGCCTCTTAAGCCTTCCTCAACAATCAAAGGTGAGAAACCTTCCATTGTTTATTAAACCAATTATTATTCTTCATATGCTTAGGATACATTTCTTGCAACTTTCGGAGTTACAACTGATAGCTACACGGAATATTATTTTTCCATGTTTTATTATTTTTATTTTATTTTCCCCCGATAATTTAACTATCCCAGGTCTCCACATGCGAATGCTACTGAAATGGTTCGTTGGTAAAACTGAGACTCGCTTTAAGGTTAGATTTTTCATTTTGAATAAAATCAATAGGATTTATCGTGTTTCAGCCGCGCAGGTGAATGTCGGTTTGTATGTTGCGTAACCCACAGATTATGTCTCAATTACAGTCAGCAATAAAAAGGAATAAACCTATTTGAGCAGTACGAAAGGAAACTCTTAAAGCTCGCTGTCTTCAACAAATAAACAAGTCATACAAAAGGCAATTCTAAGTTCATCTGTCTGGCATGACGAGTAAATGGCTTTTAAGTAATTAATATTAATTAAATATACAAAGATTTAAAAATATTTTAAATGTTTTAATAAGTGCATATCAGGTATCTAGAGATGCCCAGAAAAAGACTTTTATATCAGTTAAACACAAACGTTTACGATGGAAGACTTTACGACGAATTTCATCGTGTCTGCTTCTAATCGTGATTAATTGCATCGTGTATTTAGTCGTATTCTAAGAATGAAAGCTTCATTAATAACCCTGACCTATGCTCAAACAGAAACTGAAAGAGGCCACAAAGGTAAGCATATTTCCATCCTCTCGAACAGTCAAGGCGCTCTTAAAGCACTTGAATCCCATCAATTTAAATCTAATTGGTGTGGGAATGCCTGCAAACCCTGCTGCACTATCAGGGCGTTACCCTCTAACGCTGCAGGACTTCAAAGAATAAGGCGAAATTAAACGAGAGCAGCTAAAACCCCTTTCATCGGTCCCTCCAATAGGTACATGGTAGAGGCGCAGCGTTACAGTCGTCGAGAAGAAAATTGTCCAAATATTGTAACCAAGGGCTCATTGTTGCGGACAGCTGGCTTAGCGGAAAGGGCGACATTTAATTTACTTTCGGAGCGTAATCAGGAAGTTGACTCGGCTAGAAGTTAAAAACATTTTGGAAAAGACGCGTCTGAATAGGGGCGAGAAAAATAACGTAATGGTCCACTGAATGCGAGCTGTAGCTATTAGGTAATGATCTGGAACCATGTACAAACCAGCAGACTGTTGCAGAGTTAATAGCAAAACAAATGTACACTAAAAAAAAAAAATCTGATGTGTTCATTCATATAACTTCCTCTACCCATTCTTCTAGACACTATTCTTACAAAGGATTATTCCTCCACCTGCTTGATGTTAATCGAGATAAAATTTCCTTTCACATTTGCACATTCGTTGTAGGTATAAGGATACAGTAGGCTAAAGCGATAGTCAGATTTTTAAAAAACTATCTGATGGCTTTGAAATTCCTTGGTCTCTGCATGATCACAACAAGAAACGAATAGCGACTTACCAGTTGGGAAAAGTATTGAATATTTGAAAATTCAAAGCAATAACAAAGAATATCTCGGAAATGCTTAATGTCACAAAAAGTTTGACATAAATTATTGCGTCCTTTGAAGAGATCTACATTTTTTGTGCAGTAAGATTGTGTCTATCTCTTACTGTTTACCAATTATACAAAGTCATTCAGAATGAACAGGTCTTCACAGTCTATTCCCAGAAAATACATATACATTGTATTTGTGATGCAAATACCTACAATGTTTTACCTGTTTTAATACCTACCTCTTTTAATCAAAATCGTTAAGTCGTTTTTAAGAATCAAAAACAAAGAAGCATTTACCAGCTAAAGAGCAGTTTTGGGTGGGGAGATTTTCTCGAAAATCTTCGTTCTGTATCCCTTGAAGATTGAACTTGCAAACATGGTGTTTATCCAAGATTTCGTTTTCGAATTATGCTGTTCACACGTATATCTTTTTTTTAATTTAGGGAGTCTCAATGCATGTATTTTCGGTGAAATATGGTTACCGAAATTTTGGATAGAACAATTTATTTCCTCTACTTACTGCAGGTAAGCAGTAGAGAAGGTAAAAAGTAATTGGCCGACTCTTGGAGCTGCTTTTAGAGCACACTACAGGCATTAACATTCCTGTGATCCTGTATTTCGACTCTGAATAGTGTACCGAGATAGGTATGAGTGTTAAAGCAAAATTCATATTTCCTTTGGTAAGTGACTGTTATTTGTGAGACACCTTTCAAATACCCATTCTTGCGAGTGTTGTTTCTTCTTTATTTCTTGAATAAATTACAATTGGCTATTTCAAAGTATCAACGTGATGTGGAGTCTACTAAAAGCAAACGGAACTGTGACTGTCTCTGTGGTCTGCTGGTTAAATGCTAGGTTTCAAAGCAGAGGTTCCCGGCTGGAGGATGGCAATTTTTCTTCAGCCAGGATTATTCCTTGAATTTAATGTTTATAAAAGGAAAACCAACATAAATAAACCCAAAGATATAGGATAGTGAACAACTGGACAAAATTGCCAATGAGCAATCGTTACAAAGGCGAAGCCGCCAATACGACCTATGTTAAAGGTGGCCTATAAACAAAAGAAGAAAAAACTTCTGATGTGTTACACTCACATGACTTTCTCTACTCTTGTACAAACTATTTATACAAACGCTTATTCTCCATGTACTTCATGTTAATCGAGATAAACATTTGCAGAGTCTAATTTTCTTGTAGATGTAAGGGGAATATATATTTACAAGGACAATATAGAAATACAGGAGCCTTTAAGCACATACATATCTCTTAATAGCTGGTTGCTAGGTGCAGCACCATTCCCTTTGCCACAGATTAATACTCTTTGCATATCCAAGACAAAAAAAATGAATAACGAATTCCCATTTGAGAAAATAAGTATTGAAAAATGTAAGGGAATAACAAGTAATATCTCGAAAATGGTTCACTCAATAAAAAACATGCATATGACATAAATTGTGTTTTTTAACGTGATGTACATTTTTTGTGTAGTAAAATTTTGTCTGTCTCTTATGGTTTACCAGCTATGCAAAAGTCGTTCGCAATGAAGAATACTTTTGGAGACATTCCCAGGAAATTCAAGATATACATTTTATTTGTCATAAAAATATCTTAAACATATGATATTTTAATCAAAATCGTTAGAGCCATTTTTGAGAAAATTAAAATTTTCGAAAAATCTTCCATGTAAAGGGTAATCTGGGGTGGGGGGATTTTCTTGAAAACCTTCGTGTCGCATCTCTGGAAGATACTGAACCTAAATACCAAGTTTGGTGTTTATCCTATTGTTCGTTTCTGGGTTATGCTGTTCACAGTCACACACACACACACACACACACACACGGACATGTTTCCAAAAATGCTTTTTTGGATTCAGGGAGTCTCAAAACATGTATTTCCGGTGAAATCTCGGTATCGAATACAATACTTCCCCTACTTACTATACGTAGTAGAGAAAGTAAAAAGTAATGAATTTAACTACTTAGGCCAGTATCCTTTAAGTACAATACTATTTGTCGATGATCAAGCAATATTCGCAAGCTCGGAAGACAATTTGCAAATATCAATCTATATGTTGGGTATTATAGCAGAACAGTGCAATGGGCCCTTGAGTTGTACAAGTCCTCTTTGTAGAGCATTGCGCATGCTCCAATGCTGAGAATCTCTTAAACGTGAAATTACAACCTGCCCTGTTACCGTTAGTATCGTATCGTATACCAAACCATTTTCTCAAAAATGGCTCTAACAATTTTGATTAAAATATATTATGTTTAAGATATTTTCATGACAAATAAAATGTATATCTTGAATTTTCTGGAAATGTCTCCAAAAGTATTCTTCATTGTGAACGACTTTTGCACAACTGGTAAACCATAAGATAGACAAAATTTTACTACAAAAAATGTAGATCGCGTTAAAATACACAATTTATGCCAATTACATTTTTTTGTTTTTGAGTGAACCATTTTCGATATATTGCTTGTTATTCCCTTAAATTTGTCAATACTTATTTTCTCAAATGGGAATTCGTTATTCATTTTTTTTTGTCTTGGATATGCAAAGAGTATTAATCTGTGGCAAAGAGAATGGTGCTGCACATAGCAACCAGCTATTAAGAGATATGTCTATGCTTAAAGGCTACTGTATTTCTATATTACCCTTGCAACTATAAAACAAGGGGAACATAGTACGCCTTAAGCGATAGTCAAATATTTTTAGAACTGGGCGCTATGTGTAAAATGTAATTCTCTTTGCATGTCAAAAGATCGTTTCTGCAAATGTTTATCTCGATTAATATGAAGTAGATGGAGAATAAGAGTTTGTAGAAATAGTTTGTACAAGAGTAGAGAAATCATGCGAGTGTAGCACATCAGATTTTTTTCTTAGTGTACATATTAAACATTCACATATGTATTTACGTTCTCATCTATCACTGGGTTCTCTCTGAATCTGCAAGCTACAAGCGGACTCTAGCACTTAATCCTGAGTTTTAATGCTTTCGACAGAAGCCATAAATAAACCTCCTGTTGATGACCCGCCTTTTCTCATTGAAGCCCCACTGCGGCAAAGGGTCCGCCGCCACGGCCGTTTGAATGAAGAGGTCATACGAAGGTCAAATTAAGACTTCGGTCACCATGCACATCTTTCGCTCTATTGCCGTCAATTAAAATTATCTCTTCGAATCGATAAGCAGCAATTTATATGCCAGTCCATCATATCCTGACAAGTGATTTGCTCTCATCAGACGGAATGATAACATTGTTTTATGGTCTTGAATTCAAGCATTCTCATTTAGTGTACACTTCGCATTTCTATTTCTAGGTTTGGGAAGAATTTACATGCTGGCAAATAAATATGCTTAAAATATTTATTAATTTATTAAAATATTTATTATTAATACTGAGCGAAAACTCAGTATTTCACGTTTAATTGCTCTGTTTGGTCTTCTAGCTGCACACACTCCATTTGTTTGCAATGTGAACAGCCTTAAGAGTTTTATGCCAGTAAACATAACCAGAGGGATCTCGAGAGTATGCATTGTTTTTTTCTGAACTGATTCATTTTATTGTTATTGTATTGTATTACTGTTCATTATCTGTTATGTATTTCTGGTGATGTGGAAGAGAAAGCATGATGGCCTTAACTTTATCAGAATAAATAAATACATATATACGTAGAATGTGTACACGTAATTGCTACTAGCAGAACCAGCAGCTCCGTGTCGCTTCATCTCATTTTGACATCCCCTTCTCTTCCTCACCCAGCTTCTCCCTCTCCCCCTTTCCTTCTATTCTTCATTATCTCACCCTCTCTCCCTCTGTCTCACTCTTTATGTCTCTCTGCAACTTACGCTCATGTGGCACTTTGAAAACCGACAATAAAGCTTTTTTCTGTTAATAATAAAAACTAAAATGCAATAAATAAACAAATAAATAAGCTAATAAAAGTACAGTTATAAATAAAAAAACAAGAAAAAAGGAAATAGAACAGAAATAATAATACACAAACTTCCTTACCTATACTTGCAACGCGATCGGAATTATGGAGTTTCTCGTGGTAAGCGGTTTCGCCCAAAGGAAAGCTTATACAACTTTTTATAAAAAATCTGATGTTACACTCACATGACTTTCTCTACTCTTGTACAAACTATTTTACAAACGCTTATTCTCCATATGCTTCATGTTAATCGAGATGTTAATCTTATTGCTAATTTTCTTGTAGATGCAAGGGGAATGTGGTAGGTTTTAAATGATAGTCAAATATTTTAAGCACTGGTTGCTATGTGGAGTATTCCATTCTCTTTGCATGTCCAGGACATAAAATAAATGAATAACAAATTTGAGAAAAAGCATAAGTATTGGAAAATTTAAGGGAATAACAAGCAATATCTCGAAAATGTTTCACTCAACAAAAAAATGTATATGATATAAATTGTGTATTTTAACGCGATCTACATTTTTTGTGTAGTAAAATTTTGTCTATCTCTTATGGTTTACCAGTTATGCAAAAGTCGTTCACAATGAAGAATACTTTTGGAGGCATTCCCAGAAAATTCAAGATATACATTTTATTTGTCATGAAAGTATCTTAAATATATGATATTTTAATCAAAATCGTTAGAGCCATTTTTGAGAAAATTAAAATTTTCGAAAAATGTTCCATGTAAAGGGTAATCTGGGTGGGGGGATTTTCTTGAAAACCTTGGTGTCGCATCTCTGGAAGATATTGAGCCTAAATACAAAGTGTGGTGTTTATCTGACTGTTCGTTTCTGAGTTATGCTGTTCACAGACAGACATTCAGACACACAGACAGACAGACAGACAGACACACACGGACATGTTTCCAAAAATGGTTTTTTGGATTCAGGGGATCTCAAAACATGTATTTCCGGTGAAATCTCGATACTTCCCCTACTTACTATACGTAGTAGAGAAAGTAAAAAGGGGAATAACAAGCTTTAAAGTTAAGACTTTTTTTTATTTTATGCGCCATAGAACTCTCTCCGTTTAGGAGCAAGTAATTAATAAGCATATAGCTATTTTAAAGTAAGGATTCTTATGTTAAACCCCCTCCCCCATAACAAGGCGATTTAAAAATACAAGCTTTTCCTTTAAGGTTGCACACACGTCTGCATTATTCATCCAAAATCGCAAATTACCAGAAAAGTTCGGTTACAGTTTGACTATAGGTGGGTAGCATCTGCATACTGAAAGTTTGCAATCACAGAAACATTAAATACATACATAGAAGCCGTATTGATCCGCAAACATAACTTGCATGTCTGTATTACGCAACAAGAGCGCTCGATATATTATTTCTGAATTAGAAGGCAGACACGGCCGGAAGACAGTAATTACCTGTTTACTCCTATAAATTGCGTAAGAGATGTTGCTTGCAAAGTGATAACCATGTTATCTCTGACAAAACACGCCATCTCTGAAAGATACTATAATCAATTGCAAGTCTTGGTAACACTTTAAAATTCACAACTTTTGATAGTCGCAAATTTGTAGCCGATGTTGAAGTCGTGTTTTAAAATAACAACGAATCTTTAAATAAAATATTAAGTCTGACTTGTTACATTGTATTACCTTCTCTTAGATAAGCGTTTGCAGAAATGGTTTCTAACAGCTCGTTATGGTATAGGAGTCTGAATCGGTAGTAAGACTATTTGGTGGCTTTGTAATTCTATAGGCTTGTCATGATTTCGTGTGAAACAGAGGAATGGCTACTTAGCAATTAAAAAAGATGTGAAAAAAAATACTGGAGAATTAAAATCTATAGCGCAACGAATATATCAGAAATTGATAGCGCCAAAAAAAAAATATTTACCATAAATTGTGTGTTTAAAAGAGAGTTTTATCGTATGTTTATGGTTTACCAGCTATATAAAAGTATACAAAATTCATTCAGAACGAAGATGACGTCGCAAACTATTCGCAAAAGATTCAGGATATACATTACGTCAGTCATACAAATATTTTCAATGAAAAGGGGGTAGGGTTTTTTCTAGAAACATCGACGTATTCTTCCTTGGAAGATAATGAATACTAACGTAATTAATTGTTTTCCACACAAGTCGTGTGTTGGACCGGGCTGGAAAGGTAGAATCAGACGCCTGAAAAATTCAATGCCATAACCGGGATTTGAACCAAGGATCTCCCGGTCTCCGTCCAGTTGCTCTAATCACTGAGTTACCATGCCAAATTGCCGGTACGACATTAAATTCCCCAACTGACTCGCATTTTTCCCGGTAAACCAGAAGGAGATCTCAAATTGTATTGAGATGATGCAACCTAAAGGTTCTAACGTCAATCAAGCTTTATCAGAAGTATATCGTAATGTCGGCCTCCATCTCGAGGAAAGGATGCTAAGAAAAATTCGCACCTCTTATTATTCGTAAGTTGCAAAACGGATTTTAAGTTCAGGGGTTCTATTCGTTGTTCTGACGAAAAGAAAGAAAGAAAGAAAAGAAAAAAAAACTTTCAGCTTTAGGAAGTATGTTACACTTCAACTAACATAAAAATCTGATGTGTTACACTCACATGACTTTCTCTACTCTTGTACAAACTATTTTTACAAACGCTTATTCTCCATATGCTTCATGTTAATGGAGATGTCAATCTTATTGCTAATTTTCTTGTAGATGCAAGGGGAATATGGTAGCTTTTAAGCGATGGTCAAATATTTTAACGCTGGTTGCTATGCGGCGCATTCCATTCTCTTTGCAAGTCCAGGACATAAAAAAATCTGATGTGTTACACTCACATAACTTTCTCTACTCTTGTACAACCTAATTTTACAAACGCCTATTCTCCATATGCTTCATGTTAATCGAGATATCGAGATGTCAATCTTATTGGTAATTTTCTTGTAGATGCAAGGAAAACATGGTAGCTTTTAAGTGATAGTCAAATATTTTAACGCTGGTTGCTATGTGACGCATTCCATTCTCTTTGCATGTCCAGGACATAAAAAAAATGAATAACGAATTTGAGAAAAAGTATAAGTATTGGAAAATTTAAGGAAATAACAAGCAATATCTCGAAAACGGTTCACTCAACAAAAGAAATGTATATGACATAAATTGTGTATTTTAACGCGATCTACATTTTTTGTGTAGTAAAATTTTGTCTATCTCTTATGGTTTACCAGTTATGCAAAAGTCGTTCACAATGAAGAATACTTTTGGAGACATTCCCAGGAAATTCGACATATACATTTCATTTGTCATGACATTACCCTAAACATATGATATTTTCATCAAAATCGTTAGAGCCATTTTTGAGAAAATTAAAATTTTCGAAAAATCTTCCATGTAAAGGGTAGTCTGGGGTGGGGGGATTTTCTTGAAAACCTTCGTGTCGCATCTCTGGAAGATACTGAACCTAAATACCAAGTTTGGGGCTTATCCGATTGTTCGTTTTTGAGTTATGCTGTTCACAGACACACACACAGACACACACACACACACAGACACACACACACACACACACAGACACACACACGGACATGTTTCCAAAAATGCTTTTTTTGGATTCAGGAGGTCTCAAAACGTGTATTTCCGGTGAAATCTCGGTATCGAATTTTTGGGTGGAATGCAATACTTCCCCTACTTACTATACGTAGTAGAGAAAGTAAAAATGAATAACGAATTTGAGAAAAAGTATAAGTATTGGAAAATTTAAGGGAATAACAAGCAATATCTCGCAAACGGTTCACTCAACAAAAGAAATGTATATGATATAAATTGTGTATTTTAACGCGATCTACATTTTTTGTGTAGTAACATTTTGTCTATCTCTTATGGTTTACCAGTTATGAAAAAGTCGTTCATAACGAAGAATACTTTTGGAGACATTCCCAGAAAATTCGAGATATACATTTCATTTCTCATGACATTATCTTAAACATATAATATTTTAATCCAAATCGTTAGAGCCATTTTTGAGAAAATTAAAATTTTCGAAAAATGTTCCATGTAAAGGGTAGTCTGGGGTGGGGGGATTTTCTTGAAAACCTTCGTGTCGCATCTCTGGAACATACTGAACCTAAATACCAAGTTTGGTGCTTATCCGACTGTTCGTTTTTGAGTTATGCTGTTCACAGACACACAGACACACACACACACACACACACACACACACACAGACACACACACGGACATGTTTCCAAAAATGCTTTTTTTGGATTCAGGTGGTCTCAAAACATGTATTTCCGGTGAAATCTCGGTATCGAATTTTTGGGTGGAATGCAATACTTCCCCTACTTACTATACGTAGTAGAAAAAGTAAAAATATACCATAAGCTTGAAATTACGTTGTTAGCTTAGAAATTAGCTTTTCTGTGCTTAATACGTTTCATTAGCGACAATCTATATAAAATATGGAGTTAATTGTTCTTCCACACAAGCCGTGTGTTGGACAGGGTTGGAAAGGTAGAATCAGACGACTGAAAAATTCAATGCCATAGCCGGGATTTGAACCACGGATCTCCCGGTCTCCGTTCGGTTGCTCTAACCATGGTCATCTGATTCTACATTTTCAACCTTGTCCAACACACGGCTTGTGTGGAAGGACAATTAATTCCATTAATTGACCTAACAGTGATCGAAACTATAAAGCCCGGGGCTTAAAGTACTTACAACATTTTAAGTCGCCCTTGGGGTACGTCATCTCAACAATTTGAGATCTCCTTGTGGTTTACCCGAAAAAATGCGAATCAGTTGGAGAAATTAATGTCGTACTGGCATGTTGCCATGGTAGCTCAGTGATTAGAGCAACCGAACAAGACCAAGAGATCCGGCGATGGCATTGAATTTTTCAGTCGTCTCATTCTACCTATATAAAATACTACTGCACTTTTGCTCAAGGCAGTTCAAAAATTTGAAAGCCTGTTGGATCATGAATTGCCAAATGTAGTCATTTTTAATTAATATTTTAATACTCCAATCTTTGTTCTGCAACCCTTCAAATATGCTCCATTAGCGTATTTTACGTATGTGGTTTCTGTTAGTCTGTTCTGTTACAGCAGCATTATATTCTTCTTCCTGATATCGCCCACTCTCCTTGTACACTGTTTATTAACCTTGGTATGGATTCACGCGTTGATTTGGCGATGGTTGCCGACAGAAACGATAAGTATTAATCCTAACGTTTTTATACCCCCCCTTTTTCATTCAGTTGTAGGCCTGCTTTGGCCTATGGAGGCTTTGACTTAAGAAACAACTGAAGGTGTTATTACTCGCCGAAATATAGGTTTTCTTAACATGGTTTTAGTCATTTAGTCACCTCCAGACTTTGCTGAGATTAGGGCATGATTCTGGTTTAAGAAAAATTCCCCGCCCCAACTAGGAATCGAACCCGGGACCACTGTGTTCATAAGCAGGTCCGCTGGCCACTCGACCACAGAGGCATTCAAAGAAACACGGACTTGTTTGAACACTTGATGGCAATATAAAGAAATGATCAGAGTTAATAAGGAAAGCCTTGTCAATCAGAGTTCACAAATGTACGTTTTCAGAATATCGGGTACTGACAAGAGACCCTTATTGGGACAAACGTTATTATTTGCGTCCAGAAAACTTTGATGTTGCTGTCCTACCTTTAGCGGTAGGAGCTCGTGGATCACCTTCTCATCAAGGAATTTTAACTGACTGGAGCATTTCGCGAGTCTCAAACAAGTTGACACGAAGCAGAAAGTATCATCGAAATACCACTGACGAAATAAAAACTTTGTCACCATTTACTGACAACAAGTTTTCAGTCAACTATAAACAGAGTCCAGAACTGCAATAAATCCCAAGTACAAGATAACAGGGCCATGTAATATTTATCGAGACCCACCACGCTGGCCAGCGTGTGTGGCAAGACCTGATGAGGAAGTGACATGGAGAACAACCTTCCGAAACCACCTACAAAAACAGACAAGATCTCAAGTCCAGACGCTTCAGAATGCATGCACCACAGCAACGAGTGCCAGCATGCATTATTCCATCATCAAAGTAACCTTGACGGTATTTTCATGTAGATCTTGTTTCATCGAACTGTATCTATCAGCAAAAATCGAACACAATACCATTTCCTCTGTTGCAGCAGACTCATCAATCAATCGCATTATGCAACACTGGGACATGGAAAAGCAGACTTTGGACGCGCTTCCCTAAAACAAAAAAACTGGTTTCATCACCTTGTTGCACACAAAAACAGCAACGTTCAGTAACAGCTCAAGTTCAAACCTATTTTAAAGGATTCTTCCATGCTCACATTGTGGCCTACTTGGATTTTACGTTTCTTAACGAAAGAAAGATAACTGTATACATGAAATCTGTAGCATTTCCATGATACTAAAGAGCAGAATTTGACTTTTATTCTGCTATTCACACCCACGCAAGTAGCATTAAACATGGCTTTCCTCTCCAGTGAGGAACACTCACCATAAACCCCAAATGGTGGTGGTGGTGGTGGTGGTGGTGGTGGTGGTGGTGGTGGTGGTGGTGGTGGTGGTGGTGGTGGTGGTGGTGGTGGTGGTGGTGGTGGTGGTGGTGGGTGTTCTGCCAACCGCCTTAGATTTGGGCAGCTTTGCTAATTTTTTTTCACCTGACTTTTTTTTTTTAAAAAAACTGTCATTAAAATCCAATACGGTACCAAATGTTACCATGTTACCCATTGAGAAACCTCTACCACTAAAGCGATTAAATGAGTTTTCAAAGTTATTGGGACACACTTGTTCGATAAACTAATATATATAATTCAAACAAAAATATTTTAAAAGCTAACTAAGAGTATGTCAGATGGTCGGCAGCTATTGAATTAGAGTTTCGCACCGCTCTTCATGACCTACCTAGGATCTTCGTGAAGTAATGGGTTTCATCAAAAGCCTACGTACGACATATACAAAGATAAATAACACTGTAATTGTTATTTTGTTACCCCTTTTCTTCTGTATGTCTCCTATGAGGGTTTCCCCTTTCCCCTACTAACTATCCTATACTCGTACATAGGTGGAAGCAACGCATTTCAATTACGCTGTTTTTGACAGGTGTTACAATTCCACCTGTGCAAGCTGCTTCTTCAGTGAAAATGCAAAATTCCCAGGAAATGTTTGTTGACTTTCCAATTATTAGGTTGTTTTCGAGGTAGGCCGTTGTACTGGGTACTGTAACACATTTATGCAAATTAATGGTTTAATGAAATTTTAAAGGGCTTTCTCTATCTCAGAAACGGTAGTGCTGAATATATGAGATTTTATTTTAACCTTATTGCCTAGAAAACCATTCCGAGGTCAATTACCTATTCATACAGCACGAGGTCCCATTAATTCTGTAGAATGGCCGTGTGTTCTTATGTTGACGTTCTGACATTTGACGTTGCTCATTTTCATGCACACAACCTGGATACCTACTCCCTTCTTGCACAAACAGCTTGTACTGTGCGTGTCTGTTTTGCAATGAAACGTTTTGCTCTTACATTAACCTTCACCACGAAATAGGATTATGGTCATTACCTCACCAAAACACGCGAATCTCACTCATTTTAGAGGCGTTCCCGTCTTCATGAGATTCTTAACAAAGCTTAAGCAAATCATTAAATACTAAACAGTAATAAGTGCGAAAGCTTACACGGCCGGAGTTAATCGATAAAAAAATTAAAATCTTCCGGGCCTCCCAGCCCTGGAACAGTTATAATTAATAGTCATGCAGTTTAGCCATTGCTATAAATTTCTCAGAAGCACGAGACTGCTGATGGTGATGACATTTTTACTTTCTCTACCACGTACCTAGTAGGTGAAGAAAGTAGGTATTGTTTCTACCCAAAAATTTGATACTGAGATTTCACTTGAAATACATGTTTTCAGGCCCTCTGAATCCAAATAAGAGCATTTTTTTAAAAATGTACGAACACGCGTGCATGTCAATGTGGCTAGATAACTAAGGTGAGCCACTCCGGGGTGGGAGCTGCCATTGGCTGCCCGCCTGTGACGTAAGTGATGCATGTGTGTTTATAAACACCCTAACTCAAAAACAAAATGCCGAAAAAATATAAAATTTCATATTTAAGCTTACTATCTTCTAAAGAAACTACATCAAGATTTTCAAAAATCGCCCACCTCCACTCCAAAGTATATCCTTTGCATGGAAACATTTTCAGCCTTTTTGATTTTATCAAAATGGCTCTAACGATTTTTATTAAAATTCCAAGTTTAAGATATTTACACGACAAATACCTGTAACTTATATATTTTGAATTTTCAGGTAATAGCCTGTGAAGTCCTCTTCATTCTGAAGAAATTTTGCATAATTTTGTAAAACTGACAAACTTTAAACTTGCTGCACAACAAAACATAGACTCTAAAACACACAATTTATTTATAATAACTCTTTTTTGTAGAATCGCCAATTTCCGGAATATCCGCTGTTATTGGTTTGAATTTTTCAAAACTTTGTCATTTTTAAAAGTGCTGTCGCTATTCACTTGTTTCCCGCGATGTCAATGAAAGAATATGACATTTCAGGACCAGCACATAACGAACCACTTTTAAACATCTGGCTGTGCATGTGGTTTCCTCCTTGTACCTAAAAAGAAATGTGTAATGAAATAATTTCTGCAAAAGTTTATACCGATTAACATGAAGAAGATAGAAAAGCAAGCTTTGTAAGAATGTGTAGAAATTATATAAAAATAAACGATAGTGGGTAGAGAAGTAATGTGAATATAACGCATCAGACTTTTTAAAAGTGGCACTTATTACATCTCAGCCCTGTAGACCCAAGGAAATAATTGATAGTAATTCATGAGTTCTCAAAATAAGCTGTCTAAAGAGCTGAGAGATATCTACACATTTGTGTAATATTAAAAAAAGAAGAAAAAAATGCTATAAAACCTCCTCGAAGCAAATGGACCAATCCCAGATACAAAAAAGAGTGTATCGGAGCCCAGGAAACATCAGAGCGAAGGACAGCGTTGTGCACTCATGAGTCCTCAACGCGCAAAGCACAAGGCTGAAATGGAAATATTCGCTATAGTAAAAACGGTGGTGGTGAGGCCAGGATTTGGTACTGCGAGGGGCTTTAGCGTTGCAAGTGCATTCGCAGAAGATATGTTAGCATCACTTTATAAGTCCATAAGTATGAAACATTTCACGAAGCTCTGCATGTGCGCAGTCTAAACATACGTAAGTGATGCAAAGTTAAGGTCAGTTCATATGGTGAGACTTTTAAGCGAGCTGCAACGTATACGAATCGTATGTATCGGAGATTGAACAACATTTATTGGGATATTTGAAATTGGTTGAAATTGGTATCAATTTAAGGGCAATTTATATGGAGAACCTCCTAATATTTACAATTTTTTGACGAAGCGTTGCACCTACGACTTGAAATCTTAACCGGTATTCGATTTTGAGAACCTTTTGTCAATAGATCTCGAAACTGCTTGAAATCGGAACAAAATGAAGAGTAAGGTATTGACAGCCCTAAAAAATTTACACCTTTTAAGCGAGTCGCTATAGGTAAAGAATTGAAATTGTAGATGTAAGAGCTTGAATTGCATGTCTTTAATTAAAAATGTGACTTAAAATCGTTAAAAATCGAGGTTAGTTTATAACCGATTGTTAGGCAAATTTACCCATCGTATTTGACTCCGTAATTTACGTAGGGTGAAAAATGAATAAATAAACGTTTTTATGGTAAGAGTCACTTATAAACTGCAATAATTTTCGTACTATGCAGTCTATGGTAACATTAATGGTAATAATAAACTGCATTGCAGTTTTATTCACCTCACACGAAGGTAAGGTATATAACCGCTATTTTTGCTTTCTCTGCCATGTATCTAGTAGGTAGAGAAGGTAATTACATTTCACCCCCCAAAAAATTTGATATCAAGATTTCACCGGAAATGCATGTTTTGAGGTCCTCGAATAAACTTAAAATTTTTAGAAAAAGATCCGTCTCTCTCTCTCTCCCTCTCTCTGAACAGCATAACTCAAACGAAAAATCTGATAAACAGCAAACTGGTATTTAAGTTCAGTATCTACCAAAGATGCGACACGAAGGTTTTCAAGAAATTTCCCCCACCCCAACTACTCTTTACATGGAAGACTTTTCGAAATTAAACGTATAAGTATGTTTAATTTTCTAGAAGTAGCCTGTGAAGTCATGTTCATTCGGAAGAAATCTTATATTTTATAACCTTGTATAACTGGCAAGTGCGGAGTAAAAGACGAAAACGTACCTAAAAAAATTGATCTCTTTAAAACATACAATTTATTTCAAATAACTTTTTTCTGGCATAAGCCATTTCCGAGATATCCGTTCAATACGTTTGCCATTCTTTTAAAGTTCTGTTGATTTTATCGCGATTGCATGGAAACAGTATGGAATTTTAAGGCCAGCACATAGCGTTAAAGCATTTAACTGTTCCCTTTGTGGGTATATACCTCTACATATAACGAAATGCATAATTTAGCTAATTCTGCAAAGGTTTATCTCGATTATAATGAAGTAGATAGAAAAATAAGTTTTCGTAAGAATTAATTTGTATACCCGCTAATAAACGATAGAGGGTGGAGAAAGTCATGTGGATGTAACACATCAGAAAATTGTTTTCTTCTTCCAACTGCTCCTGATTTACCGAAAACACAAATTGCTACTAAGCAGCGTAGAGCCATTTTGTGCTTATAAGGTGGCGGTTGTCGTTAATAAGTAGCTTTCTTTCTTTTTTACTTTCACTACTACGTATAGTAAGTAGGGGAAGTATTACATTCCACTCAAAATTTCGATACGAGATTTCACCGGAAATACATGTTTTGAGGCCTCCTGAATAAAAAAAAAAGTATTTTTGGAAACATGTCTGTGTGTGTCTGTGAACAGCATAACTCAGAAACGAACAGTCAGATAAACACCAAACTTGATATTTAGGTTCAGTATCTTCCAGAGATGCCACACGAAGGTTTCCAAGAAAATCCCCCACCCCAGATTACCCTTTACATGGAACATTTTTCGAAAATTTTAATTTTCTTAAAAATGGCTCTAACGATTTTGATTAAAATATAAGTTTAAGATATTTTTATGGCAAATGAATTGTATATCTCGAATTTTCTGGGAATGTCTCCATAAGTATTCTTCATTGTGAATAACTTTTGCATAACTGGTAAACCATAAGAGATAGACAAAATGTTACTACACAAAAAATGTAGATCGCGTTAATAAACACGATTTATGTCACATACATTTTTTTGTTGAGTGAACCATTTTCGAGATATTGCTTGTTATTTCCTTAAATTTTCCAATACTTATACTTTTTCTCAAATGGGAATTCGTTATTCATTTTTTTGTCTTGGATATGCAAAGAGTATTAATCTGTGGCAAAAAGAATGGTGCTGCACATAGCAACCAGCTATTAAGAGATATGTCTATACTTAAAGGCTACTGTATTTCTATATTGCCCTTGCAAATACAAAACAAGAGTAACATAGTAGGCCTTAAGGGATAGTCAAATATTTTTAGAACTGGTCGCTATGTATATAATGCAATTTTCTTTGCATGTCAAAAGATCGTTTCTGCAAATGTTTATCTCGATTAATACGAAGTAGATGGAGAATAAGAGTTTGTAAAAATAATTTATACAAGAGTAGAGAAAGTCATGTGAGTGTAACACATCAGATTTTTCCGTTTGTTTCGAATTTTGTCTAAACGTACATTAAACAATCTGACTTAACGCCTTCTTAGAATCTCGATCCCGTTTCACATTCACAACTTCGTTTGCAATGCATAGGTTCATTTAACTGTTAAGGTCCTTCAAGACATACACTGTGTTAATATTTTTCAGTCATAAGTGTTCACATCCAACTTACTATTGCTTCTTGAACGACGACTTTCATTTATAGGCAAAAGCGTTCATTTTATCAGAACTCTTTTCGGGAGATTCTCCTTCCAGAAAGAAGCAACGTCAGTGTTCATCAGTTTCATTGTCATTCTGCACGCTGCAATGAAACACTGGATTCACTCTTTGAATAATGCAGCACACAAAACGACTTTTCCTGTGGCGTCGCCATTTTCTCGTAAACAAACACAGCGCCGCTGTTGCACTGAATGGAACTAATGGGTAGGGCTTAAAACTTTGAACTTTCCTCTATTCAATGATGTCGTATGTGTTACTATCTTTTGTCGTTCATTAGAAATAAATATCTAAAATATATTCCTTCTTTTTGTATAACCCTGTATTATAAAGTGTCTTTTAGATGAGAAGGTGCTTCAGAATCGGCTTCATGGAAAAGTTTCCAGCGTACAAGTCTTGGATGGTGTTAATTTCGCTCATCCAGGCTTTGAATCCTTGCATGAATCCTTGCATTTGGCAAGATATACTCATACTCCTTTTGAATCGAAAATAACACAGTATCACACAATTTAAAGCTATCCAAGTATTGAGTATGCACTCTGTTCTCACTCAATCTGCTATAAGTTAAAAATATGCAGCTAAACAGATAAACAATAACTTCACACAATCAACACTACGTCCGAAATTCGGTTCACGATTACTAAACATCCAGAACAGAGCAGTCACTAGAAAAATCGCCGTGACATCACAAGTATTCCTACAAAGCTAACAGCTCCAGAATTATTAACATTCAATAAATGACATTCTGCTCAACTGAAAAATCTGCCCGTTCACAGCTCAACCTAAATTGAGGAGTATCACACTGATTAGAGCCAATATAACTGCAAAAAAAGTTTTTTTTTAATTGTTTCATTGGTATAGCCCCCTTTTACAGTGTGGTTATATAAGGAGGCTTCGACCTTAGAAACCACTTAACTCGTTGATTGTTGGTTTTTACTGATTTTCATTGGGAAACACAACTCACATTCACACTTCCAGACTCTGTGGTTGGTACGAAATGATTTTGGTTGTAGCCCAGTCGGGAATCGAGCCCCGTACTTCTGGTTTGAGAAGCCATAATGCTTATCACTCGACTACAGAGACAGTCAGTGGAAAATCTGTTCGCCCCCCTTCCATCGGTTTCCAAGAGTAAGTTTAATTCTCGTAAGTCTTCCTGTGAAATGAGCTATTTGATGGTTACCACTTGATCTTAATGACCATTCCTTATATACGTAAAGCACTAATATGTTACATTCTCATGGCTTTCCCTAGCCATTATGGTTTATTTTCATATAATTCCTACAAACACTCCTTCCAAATGTTTAATTGTTTATCTTCTTCCTGTTAATCGAGATAAAAGGTATGCAGAAAATGTTATTACACATTTCGTTGCAGGTACGATAGGGGTACCTGTAGCGATAGTCAAATCTGTCGCTGTATGGTGGCTTGAAAATTCCATACTGTTCTCATGTGATCGTGAATGGCCCGACTATTCGTTTTTGAGTTATGCTGTTATGCTCTTTCATAATTTTCTACAAGTGCTTCTTTTTTTTGGGCGGGGCTCGGAATGCAAGACTTCCTCTACCTAATTAGGTGCTAGAAAAAGTAAAACTATTGTGTGTTAAGACTCACAAGGTTTTCTCTAACCGTCGTTAATTCACTGATATTCGTAACGTGTTACATCCTTCTACCCATTTTACGTTATTCATGACAATTGTGTGTCTAGAAATAATTGCAAATTGGGAAATATGGACTGACTGGTTTTCTTGTATGAAGCGAACACAATGTGCATATGTTTATATCGCATGTAATTTTAGTTCTAATATACTCATCCTTCAACATGTTGCATGAGAGATAGCACTTCAACTTAGGAAAATGTAAAAACACAACAGCGAATATTTCGGATACGACAAATGCTCTGAAAAATAATTTGATACTAACTGTAAATTTTAATAAGCTCTTTCTCTCTTCTAGTTTCCAAGTAATATAAGATTTAATAAATGTGAAGAGAAGTTCGGAGGTCATACACAAAAAAATTATGGATAATATATTATTAATCATTTGAGTAATTTTGAGAAGGTGCGAAATATCGAAATACTTTATATGTAAAGTTTGTATGGAATGAAAAGATTTTCTTCGCAAGTTTAAGTATGAAATTTGGTGTTTATCAGATCGTTCTGTTTTTGAGTCCCCTTGTCGAATCGATAGATAGTTAATGTGTAAAGAAACTAAAAATTAGAACGTTATTTTGCACGTAAATATATTTTCCCTAATCCCCCATCTCTCAAACTTACCATCTCCAAATCTCAAGTGAGATTCATTTGCTAATTTCCAAGTTAGAATAATCTATGGTATACTTCGCACGACTTGTACGTATTACCAAACGACACTGCACGATGATCACAGCTGTTCCAACTCACCTTATATTCACACCAAAGCAATGCATCGCGACTGACAAGGCTGTATTGGAGAAAAAGAATGTGTATCTGTTGGTAAATCGCCGACCAATAATCAAACACAGGTGGCAACACAACTATTGGCCTTCCCCTACCTTCACATTAAATATTTGGTCAACACTGCAAGTGCTGTCCATGTCAAAAGGAAACAAAGGAGATAAAATGTGAGAAACGCCTTCCACAGGATGCTAAATAATACTACTATACTGTGTATGGCATGTCAACTTTTCTAAGACACGCTAAGAAAATAACTTGTTGTAGTGCGTGTAATTAATTTAAGAGAAGGATTAAACGCAGTATAATAAACTCATCATTAAAGAGTAAGGAAATGGCAGCAAAATAGTTTAATTTTGACCGAGCAATAGTGTACTGAAGTATGAATGCCAGGAATGGACTCGATTCCTCAGCCAGCTGTTTTTACTACTTTATACCGTACATACTTTTTTATTCCCACTCTCTGGTGAGGTATTATTTAACAGTTAAGGAGGAAAACTGTTTATATACAAATACATTTACACTACAACCATTTCAACTAGATCCCCCTACAAGTCGAAATCTGAAATCAGCACGGCCCCCCCCAAAAAAAAACAAGTCTGGTGTCACTTGCTTTACCATCTATCCTTTATTGTTATACCTATCTCATGTACAAACTGCTCTTACAAGTTTATTTTATGTTCCTTCATGTTCGAGATAAACGTTTGTAGAGATGGTTTCATTACGACTTCCTTTTAATTATAAAGGGATACAGGTGGCTCAAATCTTTAAAAAGCGTTACAATATGCTGACTTTGAAATTCCATCCCTTTGAACAACTTCACAAGAAACAAATGAATAGTGGCTTAGCACTTCAAAAAAGCTTTGATCAAAGTATTGGAAAATTCAAACCAGCAAAACTTAATATATAGGAGACGGTTAGATAATTGTATGTTTTAACGAAATATAAATCTGTTTATTTGTTTGTATACTAAGTTTTTGGCAAATTGCGTGGCTAGAAAGGATATATAACACAGTGGTGGAAGCAAGGATGTTATACGCAGCAGAGATCTGGGGACTGGAAAAAGGATATGAAAATGTAGATGCTATACGCAGGAATTTTTGCAAAATAAGCCTGGAATTACCAAGTTCACCGAATGGAGTAGCACAAGCAGAACTAGGGAGGGTAGGAGCTAAAGGCAAAATAGTAGAAAGGGTAATCAAATACTGGTTCAGAATAAAGCTACTGGAGGAAAATGACATACTAAAGCAATGGAAAAATGGGGCAAAGAAGAAACTTGGATGCACACATATACAGACAACATTGGAAGAAATATAAATGGGGGAAACATGGGCAGAAAAATACAACAAAAGTAAGGGTTTCTGGAAAGAAAGTAGAACAAGAGTGGAAGATATTGAAAAGCAATAAATTATGAGTAGTTTCAAGGAAAAAAGGTCATTAATAGATTATAGATATTTAAAAACGGGGAAAAGAAAAATACATCGAAGAATGCCACAAAGAGGCCAGAATGGGGTATGATGACAGGTGTAATGAATTTAAGTGGTCTAACAGGGAGAAGAAGGGGCGGGGGGGGAGATGTACTAAATGTAATGATTACATGACAATTGGTATTATGTTCTGGAATGCGAAGACACGGATAAAGGAAGAGAGAATTTAATACTACAGAAATGGAAAAATTTACGAATAGAGCTAAAAGTTAGGAAGATTTTTTAATACAAGATCAAATGAATATATGGAGAAAGCAGGAAAATATTTAAGAAAAATAAGGTTAAAGTGGTTAAAAGAGATGTGAAGCAAATTGGAGAAAATACGGAAAAAGGGTAACAAGGCAAAAAAGTAAATAGTGGAAAATTATACTTCCCCATTATAAATACTACAGAATGTTAAATATAAGGGGAAGAGAAATAAGCAACTCCATTGTATTATAAACATTGTATAAATTGCATGCAAGTACAAAGTAGACAATAAATCATTCATTCATACTAAGTTTTTGTCTATATCCTTTGGTTAAGCGGTTATAAAAAGCGTTGCGAATATATAGGATTTCACAGAAATTGAAATTGAGTTTTTTATTTATGGAAGCTCTTTAACTACTGTGGTTCTTAGCGTCCCATTCAAATTGGGCCTGAAAGACCAGAAATTTTGCTCAGAGGTTTCTTATCAGGCTTGAGGTTCTTTTATGTGCCGTAAATCTACGACACGGGGCCACCGGCTTTACTTCCCTTCCGAAGGAACCGTGCTAAGAATTTTACGCCCGAAAAAATCAATCGCCCTCCGCCGGGTTGATTTCACAAAATATGCATATGATTAATAAATATGGTACTTTAATAAAAATAGTTAATTTTCAAAAATAAGGGAAAATGTTCCATGAAAAGAGGATCTGAGGATTTTTTTTAAAATGTTTGTATATATGCTCGATCATTACTCATTCTCTCTCTCACACATACACACGGACCCTAACAATGCTATTTTTGGGAGGGGGTTCAGGTGACCGACCTAAAAAGTACGTGTTTCCAGTGAAATCTCCATATTGAACTTTTGGGTTAAATACGATACTTCCTCTACCTACCATAGCTAAGTGGTAGAGATGGAACTTCGTGTGTATTATTCTCCACACTATATTTTTAACACACCCTGGGAAAATCGAATGTATGATTACAACAGTTTAGAGCTCACAACAATATAAAACACAATTAACAAAGTATCATTTTTTTGCTACATCCCATTGCGTATTATCATGTTTTTAGGAAACAAAAACATACAATGCAGAACGAATATTTAATGGACAGGATGTTGAACTGTGATAAAAGAACAAAGTATTAACCTTCAAGTAGATCTGCGCGATTAATTGTTAACGTCACAGGTGCTTGAGATAACGAGGCACGATAAATGTTGCTTTCCATCTGATATTTCTGGGAATTAATTCCCTTTTCTGTTTGATCACTACATTCCACTATAACTAGCTAGTTGAAAGTATCTGATAGAGCAACCCGTGTATCAATAAACAGATCATTTGAACGATCAGAAGATAACTCATCTTTTATTGAGTAGCTCCAAACAACTTAAAGGACGATTCCACTGCCTTGATAAGATACAAAAAGGATTTGCAATTCCTACAGAATGAGAATCGTGGAGTATTCCTAGCAAGGCGCCATTTAAGTTCCATTTAAGGTCGTAAAAAGAATGATCGTTTCAAGAATATCTGAGCCAAATCAGTAGACTATTAATGTCTCTCTAATTACTTCATTTATATAGCCCCCTTTAACTTTTATGGTCATTTGGGGGCTTTGAATTCTAAAACAACTCGTTGACCAGGTTTTTTTAATCCTGGTTTTTAATAAATTTAACATGAAACACATCCAAATCCACTCCCGCAGATTTTACGGAGGTTAGGAGAAAATTCTAATTAAAGACAAATTCTCCCGCCCCAGCCGGGAATTGAAACAGGGACCTCTTATGTTTGAGACGCCAGAAGCTGATCACTCGATCACAGATGCGGTCTAATATGCTTTCGTAGTTCCTTTTCCTTCATTAATGATTCCATTGAATGTCATTGCTTGCTGAAGCATAAAGAATATTAAGACAAGACATAAGGTTTTAAAGTGGACTGACCACTTCCACAAAATACTCCGACCATTTGCACAAAAAAGGTGCAATTTTCTAGTAAGATTTGTGAAAGCACTACGTTTCAGGTTACTTGAGCTTAAATCCAAGACTCAAGTGACGCTAAACTGCAGTTCAAGTCCAGTAACTCAAACAAACCACAAACAAGCAAAACATGAAATTTCGTTTTCTAGTCCAAGACTGCTATTGCTGTGGGGATAAGAATTTTTAAGATTTGCATAGGATAAAATTCAATTAGCGATTTAGAAAATTTTCTATTTCTTAATATGTTTCATTTTTCGGTTTAAAAAGCAGAGTTCTTTTCTTCGTTTCAGCGCGTCGCCCATCCGCCCTCGCCACCATCAATATATACATTTGCGATGAACCAGATCTCCAGTATACCTACAATAAAACTGCATTATATAAAACTGGGAAAATAATTAAGTTCCGGGGATATTCTACCAAATCTAATTTTCTGTTGAAAAAAAAATCCACCCTATTCTAGTATCCATGGACTGGTCACTGTACCCTTACTCTTTTTAGGGAGCAAGTCGAGTGCCGGGTGGATTATATTATACTACCATGAATTTCTGTGGATCTAATTTCCTCTCATTTCATCTTGCACGGTAGCAGGGTTAGGCACTGTGGATGGTGATACGCGGCGTCTCCGGTGGATGTGCTTTGAGGAGAATACTGTTTCTTCCCCAGCATATAAACTTCTGTTCGAACCCGTTTATGAGGTTAGGGGGAAATCGAAAGCGCGGGCAGGGATGTTCTAGAAACATGAGCCCCGATGAACTGCGCCTGAAGACATCAGATCTGGCCGCCCGTCGTATTCTCGCGCCTCCTCCCGACCTCCCGGAGATTTAGTAGGAACAACAAGCTTAGCCTTGGCCGCAGTGCTCCTCCGTTTTAATCGTTATTCGTATTTCACTATGCATCAAGTTAGTAAACTTGAGAAGTTAAACACCAGCAAAATAACAACCTAGAAAATGTAACATCCTACAAAATATGCTCCTATTACATAAAGAGATGCGAAGTGATCCTTTTCATCTTACAGAATAATACTGACAAAAGAAGCAACCAGAAAATATTGTAAAAGGTTGTTGTAGTTTATTGCAACTGACGTTTAAATCCAGCCATAGCAATCAGTTATTTGTCATCTCAATATAGCGGTTTCATTTAGCTGGGACACTACGAGAATTATTCAACCGTACTTCTATTTGGTGTTGTTGTTGTTATTATTATTATTATTATTATTATTATTATTATTATTATTATTATTATTATTATTATTATTATTATTATTAACAAGATTTATTGAATGTAGGCCTTTTCTTCTTCAAAACTATAATGTAAATCTTTCTAAGCGGCTTAGGGTAAAACATATTTTGCTCGTAAAATGTGTTTCATATTTTGGAACATTTTGTTCATATTTTAAAATTTAGGCAAAACATGTTTATATAATGACAATAACATGAGTACTGTATTTTTGGAAGTAAAATTATATTTGTCCATTTGGAATGTACAATAAATGAATATGCATGTCCCTAATCTCGTTTTTACTTTCTCTACTACGTATAGTAAGTAGGGGAAGTATTGCATTCCACCCAAAAATTCGATACCGAGATTTCACCGGAAATACACGTTTTGAGACCTCCTGAATCCAAAAAAAGCATTTTTGGAAACATGTCCGTGTGTGTGTCTGTGTGTGTGTGTCTGTGTGTGTGTCTGTGTGTGTGTCTGTGAACAGCATAACTCAAAAACGAACAATCGGATAAGCACCAAACTTGGTATTTAGGTTCAGTATCTTCCAGAGATGCGACACGAAGGTTTTCAAGAAAATCCCCCCACCCCAGACTACCCTTTACATGGAAGATTTTTCGAAAATTTTAATTTTCTCAAAAATGGCTCTAACGATTTTGATGAAAATATCATATGTTTAGGGTAATGTCATGACAAATGAAATGTATATCTCGAATTTTCTGGGAATGTCTCCAAAAGTATTCTTCATTGTGAACGACTTTTGCATAACTGGTAAACCATAAGAGATAGACAAAATTTTACTACACAAAAAATGTAGATCGCATTAAAATATACAACTTATGATATATACATTTCTTTTGTTGAGTGAACCGTTTTCGAGATATTGCTTGTTATTTCCTTAAATTTTCCAATACTTATACTTTTTCTCAAATTTGTTATTCATTTTTTTATGTCCTGGACATGCAAAGAGAATGGAATGCGTCACATAGCAACCAGCGTTAAAATATTTGACTATCGCTTAAAAGCTACCATATTTTCCTTGCATCTACAAGAAAATTACTAATAAGATTGACATCTCGATATCTCGATTAACATGAAGCATATGGAGAATAGGCGTTTGTAAAATTAGGTTGTACAAGAGTAGAGAAAGTTATGTGAGTGTAACACATCAGATTTTTTGTTTAGCGATTTGTTTACAAACGACATGTTATGGCTCTCAGAGCATATTATACTTCGGTTTCCAGTTTATCAACCTTTATCATGCACGCGCGCACACACAAGAAAATATTTGTCTGCATTATAAAAAATCTGATGTGTTACACTCACATGACTTTCTCTACTCTTGTACAATCTATTTTTACAAACGCCTATTCTCCATATGTTTCATATTAATCGAGATATCGAGATGTCAATCTTATTTGTAATTTTCTTGTAGATGCAAGGGGAATATGGTAGCTTTTAAGCGATAGTCAAATATTTTATCGCTGGTTGCTATGTGGCGCATTCCATTCTCTTTGCATGTCCAGGACATAAAAAAATCTGATGTGTTACACTCACATGACTTTCTCTACTCTTGTACAATCTATTTTTACAAACGCCTATTCTCCATATGCTTCATGTTAATCGAGATATCGAGATGTCAATCTTATTGCTAATTTTCTTGTAGATGCAAGGGGAATATGGTAGCTTTTAAGCGATGGTCAAATATTTTAACGCTGGTTGCTATGCGGCGCATTCCATTCTCTTTGCAAGTCCAGGACATAAAAAAATGAATAACGAATTTGAGAAAAAGTATAAGTATTGGAAAATTTGAAGGAATAACAAGCAATATCTCGAAAACGGTTCACTCAACAAAAGAAATGTATATGACATAAGTTGTGTATTTTAACAAGATCTACATTTTTTGTGTAGTAAAATTTTGTCTATCTCTTATGGTTTACCAGTTATGCAAAAGTCGTTCACAATGAAGAATACTTTTGGAGACATTCCCAGAAAATTCGAGATATACATTTCATTTCTCATGACATTATCTTAAACATATGATATTTTAATCAAAATCGTTAGAGCCATTTTTGAGAAAATTAAAATTTTCGAAAAATGTTCCATGTAAAGGGTAGTCTGGGGTGGGGGGATTTTCCTGAAAAGCTTCGTGTCGCATCTCTGGAAGATACTGAACCTAAATACCAAGTTTGGTGTTTATCCGACTGTTCGTTTTTGAGTTATGCTGTTCACAGACACACACACAGACACACACACACACAGACACACACACGGACATGTTTCCAAAAATGCTTTTTTTGGATTCAGGAGGTCTCAAAACATGTATTTCCGGTGAAATCTCGGTATCGAATTTTTGGGTGGAATGCAATACTTCCCCTACTTACTATACGTAGTAGAGAAAGTAAAAATGAATAACGAATTTGAGAAAAAGTATAAGTATTGGAAAATTTAAGGAAATAACAAGCAATATCTCGGAAACGGTTCACTCAACAAAAAAAATGTATATGATATAAGTTGTGTATTTTAACGCGATCTACATTTTTTGTGTAGTAAAATTTTGTCTATCTCTTATGGTTTACCAGTTATGCAAAAGTCGTTCATAATGAAGAATACTTTTGGAGACATTCCCAGAAATTTCGAGATATACATTTCATTTCTCATGACATTATCTTAAACATATTATATTTTCATCAAAATCGTTAGAGCCATTTTTGAGAAAATTAAAATTTTCGAAAAATGTTCCATGTAAAGGGTAGTCTGGGGTGGGGGGATTTTCTTGAAAATCTTCGTGTCGCATCTCTGGAAGATACTGAACGTAAATACCAAGTTTGGTGTTTATCCGACTGTTAGTTTTTGAGTTATGCTGTTCATACACACACACACACACACACACACACACAGACAGACACACACACACAGACATGTTTCCAAAAATGCTTTTTTTGGATTCAGGAGGTCTCAAAACATGTATTTCCGGTGAAATCTCGGTATCGAATCTTTGGGTGGAATGCAATACTTCCCCTACTTACTGTACGTAGTAGAGAAAGTAAAAATATAGCAGCCAAATTAATCAAAGGAAAAATCCAATTTTTTGGACATAAGATCAAATACTAATACAGTTTACGTGTTTTAGCTGTTTTTCAGATCGCTCATTTTATGTTTTACAAAATTTTGAAAAATATGCCAAAATTGCAACCCTTTTTACATTGTATTTTTAAAATTATCTTATATGCATAGAGTACAGCAATTTTTTGTGCACTGCTTGATTTTGCGGTGAAAATAGGATTTTATTTGACGGATGAATAAAATGACAAAGTTGGGAATTTTCAACGCTTTTGCCTTAACTCATTTTTGGCTCACTTTTTATAACTTCACGAATTTATTTTTCCACCAGATAAGTCACATATCGATGAGAGTGTGTGGATGTATGCATAAAAAAGTACTTTACCCAATGCATACAACATAATTTTGAACTGTATTACCATCCGATCTTTATGTAAAAAAAAAACGGATCCCCCCCCCCCCCATTAATTTGGCTGCTAGAATTTTTTCAAGTGCAGATGAATACTTTGAGGGGGTGCTCGTATATGTATTGTTCACCTTTCTTTAATTCTCCAATCCCTCTATTTCCTCTGCAACTTTAAACCTGTTTCTTCCCTTGAGGCTGTTAATGATCTTCTTACCAATCGAAGATTTTACTACTACTGTTCAACAACATGATCCGAGTCTTTCTGTTCAGAATCAGAGCCTTTTGCGTTAGAATAGACATAATCAAGCATGGTAACGATGACGTAAAAACAGTGTGTAACAATATATCTGCTTCATGCACAGTTATTGTTTGCACAGGTGAAGACACAGTGTCAATGAGGATACTTGCGTCACTAAACACGACTGTCCCTCATCAGAGAGACCAACATAACGCAAATAATCTGTATTGATGAAAAGCTGGGACATTCATTTAAAATGGTATTCATTCAAGTGTTTGTGTATGTATGAAATAATATACATATGCGCAAGAAATTGTCGCATATGGCCACCTACAATTTAGCCGTGCAAAACAAAGCAATGTAGCACGTATAACATATACAGTAGGTGACAATTGATGAACGGCTCGCATATTTAAGTCAAACATGAAAATACCCAAGTCGCTCACCAGTTCTGTTTCTCACTACAGCGTACAGAGTTTTCATTTGGACGCGTGGCCGTAGTACGGGCAATTACATGCCCTGCAATGCGCTGTTTCTAACGCTTCTGCTCTCCCTCCACTTTCCCTCCTCACCGTGTGCCGGCTAATCAGTTGACGCGAAGTCTCTGCTGTACAGAGGTTGATATGTTGTGAGACCACATGATTCATTGTTATGTGTTACGTCTGTTATAATGCCAAAAGGTCCGTATACTGCAGCACACACAAACTTCATGTATGATTCCTATGAGACAAACTCTTGTGGAAAAGTGAGAAGGCGATTTATAGACAGAAACTCTGCTGTTCGTGCGGTTTACAGAGAAACGGTTCATAACTTGCGAATAGATTTACGAAATCTATTCCTGATCAGGGATCTATTTCTGTTAAGAAACCGAAATTAAATTACCGTGTTCTTACATGGGAAAACCTTGATGGCATCGAAAGTTAGAACGTAATCCAAAGAAATCTCTAAGAGAGCTTGCACAGTAATCAAGTATTTTTCAAATCTCGGCTTGGAATACCACTTAGCTTTTAAAATTAAAACCCTATAGTTCAGGAATTACAAACACCGGATAATGTGAGAAGAGTTAATTTCTGCAATTGGGTGTTGGATAATGTTAATGATCGCTTAATTGACCCGCGGTTGTTTGTTTTTTTTTCGGACGAAGTATGGTTTATTTAAATGACCGTGAGGAATTCATGAGTGTTAATGTACATGTTCTTCAAAGGTATGAGAGATGTGTGGCGGCACAAGGCCATAATTTTCAAAATCTTATGAGATGAAGGTATGTGGATGGTTATTGCAGTTATAATTTGCACGAGCAAATCATGCGCTTGAGTTTAAGGGTCTATGAATATCAAACTCCCCCGGCAAACAGCATGCTTCTGATACCAAGAAAATTCCAGTTAGGCCGGCCATGCATCCAAACGAAGACTCTGTAGTATGGATGCTATTTGGCGACAGTGTATGTTTGATCCGCTAAAAGATAATGCATCACCATCGTCATTAACATATTTCACTCTATTTCCCAACAAATCTTGGAAAGTTACTTTTACTTCATCGTCACCACTGTACGCTATACAGTAAACTTAAAACAACACTAACGTCAGCAGGTGTTTCTGGAAAAACTGTATCACCGCTTAGTAATTGTTGAAAATTTCTCAAAAAATATATAACGAGCTTCTACACAAGTAGTTTAATCTCAACTTTGTTACTCAAGAGTTGGCCCGAGACCATTACTTCCCTTTTATGAAAACGCTGAACCTGCCATTAAACAAGAGCTACAAAACATTGTTTCTATTCGGTTTAATTACTTCACAAGAGTGTGCGTTACGCTGAGTAGCACAACCTGTGTGGTCGCGTTATTTTGGTGCCCAGGACAACGAGGTGCGGTCCTCACGTTGTCAGGATGCCAGTGTGTCACTTCTCTATGCTACTTGTTTGTATAGCCGCCTAGGTAGCGATGGGGAAGGAATATCACAACTTAATTACCTTCGCTACTGCTTGCAAGAGGGATATTTCTTTCTATGATGGTGTAGTAATGTTTAAGCTCGCTGGGCTATATGAAATACAAATTCAACATGATAGATTTTGAAAATATTTGACAGAATAACCAAACTTCAAAAATACTGTAACTGCTCGCTATAAGCATATTTACAATCCATGTCATTTTGAGTTCCTCGCAACCTAGTAATCTGCAAAATTCCGAAGCACTTAGCAACGCCGCTGGAATAATTCTGATTCAATTTGGGAGGCACAGTTTCACAACCAGGCTTTGACCATCCTTGCGGTAAATGGCGGAATCTCCTCACAATACTCAGCTATTCAGAATTGTAGTATTCCAGTTTTTCCCAATGGCAACGATAATACTATTAATTTATATGGAAACGTCATCCTACGAAGCGTTTTCGTACATAGGAAGGGGAAAATGGTCTATTTCGCAGCTTACGCTTAAAAGACAGTACGGTTTAAATGAGACGCACTGTTGCCACATGTACTGTATAGTACGTACGTTTGCAACATTTGGCGCCCAGCTGCTATCGGTCTACCAATTTAATATCATCTTGTGAAATATACTCACCAAATAGTGATATATCTGCACTGCTATTTAAGGCTGTTGTAAGACATTTAATTTTCACCTGCAGTTTGTCTCGTCTTTGCATTTTTGGTACTTCGAAATACGACTTCACAGGCATAAAAAATGTATCATCAAAGATGTATTATATCTCCATATTATAAAATATGGAGATGTAAAATGATAAACGTTTAAGTTAGTATGGTATCATCACTACATACCCTTGACAAAATTGCATTCAGCGTGGGTGGAATGTTTTCAAACATAAAGAATGAACGATGCGGCGCACACCGCTTTGTGCTTTTACATCATATTGCGTTAAACTAACACGTGTTGTTTTAGCGACACTTTTTGCTTTAATTTTTGATGGCGTCCTTAGAGGTCATTTCATTCATTCTTTTTACTTTCTCTCTACGTATAGTAAGTAGGGGAAGTTTTGTATTCCACCCAAAAATTCGATACCGAGATTTCACCGGAAATACATGTTTTGAGACCCCCTGAATCCAAAAAAAATTTTTGGAAACATGTCCGTGTGTGTCTGTGAACAGCATTAACTCAGAAACGAACAGTCGGATAAACACCATACTTGGTATTTAGATTCAGTAGCTTCCAGAGATGCGACACGAAGGTTTTCAAGAAAATCCCCCCACCCCAGATTACCCTTTACATGGAACATTTCTCAAAAATGGCTCTAACGATTTTGATTGAAATATATGTTTAAGATATTTTCATGACAAATTAAATGTATATCTCGAATTTTCTGGGAATGACTCCAAAAGTATTCTTCATTGTGAACGACTTTTGCATAACTGGTGAACCATAAGAGATAGACAAAATTTTACTACACAAAAAATGTAGATCGGGTTAAAATACACAATTTATATCATATACATTTTTGTTGTTGGATGAACCATTTTCGAGATATTGCTTGTTATTCCCTCAAATTTTGTAATACACTTTTTCTCGAATTCGTTATTCATTTTTTTTTGTCCTAGCAATACAAAGAGAATGGAATACTCCACATAGCAACCAGCTCTTAAAATATTTGACTATCGCTTAAAGCCTACCAATTCCCCTTGCATCTACAAGAAAATTAGCAATAAGATTAACATCTCGATATCTCGATTAACATGAAGCGTTTGTAAAAATAGTTTGTACAAGAGTAGAGAAAGTCATGTGAATGTAACATCAGATTTTTTTATCCTATACACTACTGTTTCTGAACGCCCGATAGCTTTACTGGTTTACTATCACTCATTTTACTTGAATAATCTAATACTTTCATTATTATTTTGCGTTTCTTCTTAGTTTACAACATTTCATCTCTTCCTAGCTTCTCTCTCCATAACTATAAATATTTACGTAAAATTTTAAATAAATAACCTACATCACTCTTCACAGTGTATAAACGTACCCACTTTCTTACAACTGATGTTAACCCAATTGCCTTCTGCCTGGCGTCTGTTAGCTGAATGACGTTTGTCACGCACAATGAATGCATGGAGTTACAAGTTTATGGTTTCTTTTAAAAACTGTCCCCAACTCTCCAACATTTTCCCTCGCTTGATCCGTTGTAAACCTAATAATAAGTTTCTCGCAGTTGACTTTTCTGCTGCATAGGTGTAGATTTTCCCAAATATGTTTAATTTAAAAAATTATAACGCTCGTCTTATTAAAGACAGAGAATTAAACTGGGCAGATATCAGCACCTTTAGTTTATTAGTTACTGCGTGATAAGCATAGAAACAGCAAATATCGGGCTTGAAAAGCTGTTTTCTTTAAAGAAATTTGTGAGCCCAGAAACGTATAAGTTCTCTAAAAATGCTATAATCTGATAGCAAAAAGTATTCTGAATAGGATAATGTATTCAAGGCTGAAATTTATAACAACTGAATATGCACACTATGTTATTAGCAGCTTGGCGACAGCGCGAGAGTACAAAAGGACGAAGCTAACGGCAACATGCAGGATCAAAAAAGGATGTATTTAAATTTCGATGGTTAAAATATAGTAATTGCACCTGCGCTTTTATTATGATCTTTTTCATAGTTATACCTATTATAATTGGTAGTTTCGGTAACTGATTAGTACCTTTAATAATGTGTTAGATAGAGACAGAGATATCCCATTTACCTCCATGCTGTGAATTAAGGTTGAGACAAGCTATAGATTGCAAACATAAACGATATATTAACTGTCGCATTTGTATTTTTAATAGTATTTTACTTTTAGTTCCATTTATACCCCGGCTTTAACTACATTAGTCTTATCGGCGGCCTTTCCTTTGGAACTAATTGACTACTGGTAATGGTGTTAACACGTACTCTCCTGTCGTTGGGTTTTTTTTTTTTTTTTGGCACTTTCTTGGGTTTTAATCATTACATCACATACACACAGTCACACTCTCATTTATACTTCCAGACTCTGAGGAGGAAAGGGAATAATCTTGGCTAGAGAAAAATTCGCCACCCCCATTCGGGAATCGAACCTGGGACCCCTACCGACTGAGCTACGTGGCCAGCCTTGAATAGTATTTATGTGGTGAAAATAAGATAAACTTCTAATATTTCTCATTACATTTTTCGTGACCTTAAATGTGCTGCATACGCTTTCGCCCAAATTATGTGACAAAATGCAACAAATCCGAAGTTATACTCCCAAAAACCCTTATTACATGCTCTCAAACATATCAACGGGAATCAATTTAAAACAAAATTGGCTTTGCTCCATTTCTACGCAATCATTCGCATAACTATTTCTGTGGCCCAGGGCATAAAGGCATAGGAAGACAATACTTTATATCATAACTGCTAAACTATATCTTGCAGATTCATAGTAATATTTCTCAAATTTGCAACCAATTAGGCCCAACAATCCAAAACTATTACATGTTTCATACCACTACGCTTTAAGCAGTCAAGCTCTGAAACAACATGCTTGTCTTCTGCAGGCAGAGAGGAACGTCACACTTAGAACTCGCCGATTCCATTCATACTTGGTTCATTTTCAAACTATAAGTACCACACCATTATTTATTGGACCCATTTTACTGGTAGGCGAAGCTCTCCAGACGCGTTATTTTTGGCACGCGGCTTCTGATTGCGGCGTTGGAAGAAAAAATAACAACTGCTAGCTGTTTCAAAAGGTGTTTTATAATACCAGCCTTCATCAATAGGGAACTTTACAATGTACCACCACGCATGGAAGGGAGAACATTTGGTGAAAAGTGTGTAAGGTACGATGGAACGTCCTGTATAACTACTTGCTGACAGGTAACAGATTGGTGCACAGCTGGAAGAGATAAACCAAACTGTCTGGTCGATATCTAGAGGCAGTTTTTCCAATTCATTATGCATGAGTACTGGTGTCGGAGCGATATTACCATTAAACTCCGCTTGCCAATGTCAAAACAAACACTGCTAATCCATTACCTTCCTTTCCCAAGACCTGGGGATCTCCGATGCGACGATACAAAATACGCACATTTCAAGGGATTTAACAATGAAAATACAGAACGAGACTCCAGTTTGACCCTTAGTAAAATGTTCATCTATAGTTATTCAGAAATATTTTCCCCAAAATTGTCCGCCTTCTTTCACAGTATTTTAATTTTAAAATTGGTGGTTTTTCTTTTAGATTTGTTTTTTCGTTTTTTTTAACGTATAGTACCAATTGTAAACAGCATAGCTTTAAAGCACAATATTTCTAACAGCTATGTTTATTTAGATATAACAAAAGCGTTTGCAGCATTACAAATCTGATGCGTTGCAGTCGGACTACTTTCTCTACCCATTATACAATTTGAAGTAATCCATAGAAATGCAATGCACATTTAGTTACATGCAAGATACGGAAAACAGAACAATCGTTCGATATCAGTTTGGTAAAAAGCACAAGAAGCGGGAGGAGGGGAAGAGTTCCATAAGATACCTTATAGATGCTTGGAGAAACTTCAAGATGTAGCACCGAATATTTCGAAAACGGCATAAGCTATAAAAATGTTGCTTCACAAATTATATATCTCAATTGCAATTTTATATTTCAATTTTTCGTGAAGTAACTTTTTCCTATCTTTCATGGTTTACCAGTTATACAAAATTCATTCAAAATGAAGTGGGCTTCACAAGGTTTTCACAGAAAATTTAGGATATAAATTTGATTACTCATTCTACTAACTTAACCATGTGGCATTTTCCACGTAAAGAGTAACTTAGCGTCGAGGGAATTTTCTTAAATATCTTCTCTGGTACCTATACTTAAAACAGCGTCTAACTGAATATGACATTTGATATTTATTTCTTAAATGAACACTTTTCATGTTCTCCCCTCTCTCTCTCTCTCTCTCTCTCTCTCTCTCTCTCTCTTTCTCTCTCTCTCTCTCTTTCATGCGAACAACTTTCTACAAATGCCTTACTTGGGTTCAGTCGAACTCAAAATGTATATTTCCGGTGAAATTCCTTATTTGTGTTTATAAATAAACGAATATGCTCGCATGCACAGCAACGCCGTTCAAATAACTAAAATAATACATAAAATATATAAGCTGAAATATAACGGGGTAAAATAACTTAAAATAACTTCACCGTGAATGTAGCTTTCAAGGATTAATGTTTATTTTCTGTAAAATGAGGTAAAATACACAGACATATGCTCCGTGAACTTCACGTGGGGACTAAATCCATTAGGGACTGCTCGTCTACATTCAACGAGGTCTCTGCATGTATTTGATTTTCTCTAGTATCAAGAAAGCCCTACGTGGTTCATTACGCACATACAGTCAACTCCACTAATAAGTTTATTAAGCGTGTATTCCTCCCATTTCAGGAATTTTCCCCCTATAAACGAATTTACGCTGTTTATTGTCCTTGAAACTTTCCTTTCAACCTACTTACACCAAAACCATTTGGTTTATTAAAACAATAAAGCTTTTAACCAGAGATGCATCGTACGATAAAGAATTTCAATTAGCCTGAAAGTAACTATCAAAGAAACGTTATTACCTGAGTGAACGCCAATTATAAAACAACTTAATTGTTTTTCCCTAGAAGGGATGCTGCCAAGATACCAAATGGACCGTTAAGTGAGTTACGTACCGATCTTTCGTGAAATTTAATAACTGCGGGGGAACAAAAGAGTATCAACAACTACCCTCCTGTGTAGGATATTTCTGTTCCATATTTTGGGTGGGTTTTGCAGAATATTTCTGCTACTATATAATATTTAAGCAGATTCAGAAGTTTAAATTTTTTGTGTGTTTATACAGGGTCGTCATAAAAAATTGCAGATGCAATTATATAGTATTCCTTCGTATTCAGTGTCCCCCTCCGTGGTGTAGTGGTTACCATGGTAGCCTCTAGTTCCCGAGGTCGCGAGTTCAAACCCGGCGGAGGGCGATGGATTTTTTTCGGACGTAAAAATTCTTAGCATGGCTTTCTTCGGAAGGGAAATGAAGCCGGTGGTCCGGTGTCGTAAATTTACGGCACGTAAAAGAACCTCAAGCCTGATAAAGAGGCCTCTGAGCAAAATTTCCGGTCTTTCACACTAAGACTCATAGTAGTTAAAGAGCGTCCATAAATAAAACTCAATTTCAATTTCATTTCGTACTCGGTGTTCTGTAGCTTCGGTATAACTAAGCAAAGTAAACAACGCTGAAAACATTGCTTCTGAAATGCTGTTGTGCATTCTATACGTTTAGGGCGAGGAGGTGGTGGATTTAAATAAAATCCCTTAAACACCCATATAATGTATTTCTAACTTCATGCAAATAATGTTTCTGCCTAAACAGAATATGCCATTTTAAAAAATGTAATCTATTTGGTGATCTTAAAAGCTTAGAAGCCATAAACTCAGGAGATCAAAATAAAATAATGGGCAGTTAAGATTACCAATCGGTAAATTTGGATAATAATGATCAAAAATGCAATGTAGTTTTTTAAATTTATTATTTCGTCCGATTCTCTAGGAAATATTTTATTATCGGAATGAAAACGAGAGAGTTTCGAGATGATTTAAGCAATCCTAAAAGGAAGGGGTGATTTCGCATTTGAGGATTTTTCTGATATTTAACATTTTTTTAAAAGCTTTATAAAAGTGTTTTTGCAAAATTTGCTGCACACATGATGCTTTTAAATTATGTATTTTAAGTAAAAATGTACACTATCATATAAACAGAATTTCAGACCAGTTTTATGAGTGAATTTTCTGGAGGTTTTTCTAGGATGAAATATATTAGACATTTTTCAACATTTAAGATGCTCCTTACGATACAATTTTAAGTTGTGAGAGTGAAATATCGGAAATACTTTCTCCAATACATGCTAATTAAAACGTTCTATGTAGATATGAATATAAGGCAAATCTGTTACGTCACCAAGCTCGTCCAAGTTTGATAAGTATATATTTTTGTAACAGTGGAAATTGAACAAAACTTGTTTCTTAAAACCAATTTATTTAAAAGTATATTTCTTAGTAAACTTATTCTCTATCTCAATATGGAACATAAGCCTGCAACGTTGTTTAAAAGAAGCAAAATTTCATCGTGAGCATCTCTTTATCGTGTGTTTTAAAACGCATAGTCCAGATAACAACTTAATATTTATACACCAAATTTTGCAACCACACTTCTTTATACGCCATAAGATGTAAAACTGTCAAACTTTCAGTATAATACCTTGGATTTAGGAAAATTCACAGATCGGACCCCTTAACTTCTCAAGGCATGACTTATGAAGATGTAAACATAAAAACATATTTCGGTAATGGTTATTGCACATAAACTGTATTTTATTTTGTCATAGTGAGGGTTTGTTTTTATATCGGAATATCGGATAGAAAAATAAAATTCATATGTTTTTCATATTATATCAAACTTTACAACAATGAAAAATTTATATTTATTATTCATATTATTATTTCAGACTTATAATTTACTCAAAATAGTATACACACTCTGGAATATCAGAAATAGTGAACGGGTTAGCTTGGGAACAGAGTAATTCCCTGAAAATGCTACGCGAAGAATGAGAAGATAATACCAGATAAAAATTGCAGGGGTCCAATTCACGACTTTCCTTAGAATTGCATTTTGAAGTACCTTTTGACTTAGTTTGCTTTTGCCTCTTATAGTTTATTTCGGGCAGTGATCCCAGACAGTAGGTATCCCTCGCCAAAATTCTAGCAGCCAAATTAATGGAGAGAAAATTACCATCGTCAATATGCAGGTAGAGTAAACGATGTTGCAGTTTACTTGTAATGGCATTTATCAAGACATTCATTATAACATTCTTATATTTTTTGAAAATTGCGCCGATTTTTCAACTTTTTCGTGTGTGGTGTTATTTTACGTGCGTTTAGTAGTGCAAACATTTTGATGAAAATGGGTTTTGATCTGCCGGGAGGGAAAAAATACCTAAGCCAGAAATTATAAACGTTTTTACTGATTTCATTAACGCCTCGGTTTTTACGACTTAACAAATTTATTCCTCTGTCAGTTTAAATCATATGTCGCTGATATTATATATTGTATTTAAAAATTTGAAACACACAATAATTTTGTAAACACACAGAAGAAATTTGAAAAGTAAAAACTAGTACAATGAAACATCGAAAAAAAAACCAACAAAACACGTAAACCATAATATTTTAATGTGGAGACGAGAACTTTCTGGCGTTAGTGCATAATGACGAATACTACTTTATTCAAGATTTTACATTGTGACGAACAAAATATGACCTGAAGATTTAGAGGCGAATTTCCTAGATCTTAAGTATATACTTCTCTACCTTGCACAATTTGACCATGAACAAGTACCATGAAGCAGCCTTGAAGAAGTCGTTTTACCTATGCAGTAAATGAGAGTGGGATCTTCAGTCTGAAAAAAGGAATATGGGCAGTTTTTATGCCAGCTACTGATGAAAACATCAACGTTACCGGTGGCAAATCCTTTGTCCAGTAGCACAGAATGAAGAAGAGGGTTATCCTTGAATATATCTGCACCCCCCTCTCCAATTATGTATATCGAGGTGCTTCCTGTGAGATCGTTGGTTTGGAACAGGAAGAAAGCCCCAGACCGCACTTCCTCTTCAACAGGTAAACTTCTTCAGTTACACACACCAACAGGTTATACAAACACCCTCCTTGCTCTAAATTTAAACCTCGGGAGCAGACGTTCTGTCGCCATGTATACGAACTAGCTCACTAAGTTCACTTCATCGTTTTTGGCATGCAACTAATGTGATGCCTTCCCAGTTTCAACAAGCATTTCATTCATCCATCGGGAACTGTGTTGAGTGAATGTAAGTGCGAAAATTAGACGCTTGTCAATACAGCTACAGCTGCGTGGACTGGAGTAAGGCACTCAGTTCGATGAATCATTCATGTACCTTCTAGTTTAAATGCCCTGTGCGGAAAAGATTTGGGAAGAATGTTTGAGCACAAGTAATAGTAATTTATGGTAAAATAATATTTTAATATTGAGAGAAAAATTTAACGCTCGAGGCTTACCGAGGGCGAAAATTTTCATGTAATTTTAAATATACTTATTTAATCCACTACTAAAACGTAAATCAGAGTAATTATTTTAATTAAATATGTAGATTTATGGTTGCTGGATGGGAACATGGTGGCACAAATACTGGTTGGCTTGGAGATAATGAACGTAAATAAATTGGAACTGATGACAGAAAGTATACAAGTGTAAATTAACACGTGTACAAAAAAGAGAGAAATATTTTTTCCCTGAAAAAGTTCTAATGGATGTTCAGCGTGCAGCGAATTATTGGTCCCTAAAAAGTCTGGCTTTATGGTAAGGAGTACGAGTTATTTTTTATTGAAGAAAACGAAGGAACGTAGAGTGAGTTAAGGCATCGTTCTTGTATACCTTCTAGAAAAGATAAGTAAATGTAAAGCATCTTTATTGTAGTCATATCATTTTTTGTTAAATAAGACATTACGGAATATTAATATATTCTGTAATTGTTGAAAAGTTATTTCTGTTAATTACTAGGTATTACTGCGTTTTTCGTGGTTTTCCTCTGGTCGCTTAGACAAATGCCGGAGTGGTGTATTCTACCACGCTTTCTCCTTTTCCCCTCACGTCATCTCTCTTTTTCACGATTCAGGTGTGTCTTCGGGTCCTGCGCTGCTGGCGGTGTCGGGCAGATGGCGTAGTTATTTGCGCATTGTAAAGATTTCTCATCATGAACGCCAGAGTGCGTCGCCCTCTCTCGGAAGTCTTTGCCTCTACTGGTGCAATTAGGGACTATTGCGCGTCTCAGTGGACCTGTCTGCCAGCGGACTTACGACCTCCTACTTCCTCATCCCTGCCTCCCGGAGAATGTAGCCACAATAGATCAAGCTGGTTGCAATGGCAAGGTATCCCCCTGCGATAAACGCATCCTACTAGGTATTACTTGAAGTCTAGTTTCAGAAATGGAATAAATACTTGTAGCAATAGATTAAAACGTTTCAATCCACTCCTGTGATTAACACTAGTATTTAGGTTGCTAATAACGACGAAACAAAGGATAGTTTATATGACAGCAGGGGATAAAACAAGCAATAAATAGGTTTTCTCAAACTCTACACTAGCTAGGGCATCCGAATTGTATCACCGATCATTTAATAAGCTTTCCTGAATTTATTAATCATACGTATATATAGGGCTCTTTTTCCTAAAAACGAAATTGAGGAATATCAAGACTGAGAGTCGACTCAACCTCCAACCATCAATTTTATTTAAAGTTTCTGGAAGCAGAAAAGTTGTGTCTGATCTTGAATCTCAGGACCTGTCCCTATTTAGGATTTTGGGGTAGAAATTTTGAGGTACATTTGTTGCGTTGAAAGGGAGTGTAACAAGTGTATTTTTTAACGAGTTAACTAAACACAAACTACTCAGGATTCATCGTCCATACTTGGAAAATAATAGCCATTTATTCCCAACCAGTTAGACCACTTTCTTGCTATATCTACAAAGCCTTAGTGTTCTAACACGCGTTTAATACGCAAAAATGTAGTAATTTTATAGCGAAAAAAAAGGAAATCATATTAAAAGTAACATAATAAACGGTTCTGACACTTGTCTTAATCAGTGACACAAGCATTATTACTCCTTCCCTTTCCACCAACCGCAGTCTCCGTATATTCAAAAGTTCCTACAACGCAATGCTTTTGCTGTATATTTTTGTAATATTAATGAATAGCTCTATAGATTATACACTATAGCTACACTACAAAATTTTGCAGAATAAAGTCTGTGGAATGAAAAATGCTGTGGGGATATTAATATTTCCTAAATTAGCATTTATTAAGTGTGTACTGTGATTCCTTCTTACGCCAGTAGGTAGATACAGTACTAATATTATTCAGCAGTGACAATGAATAAAAATAAGGCAAACCAATTCCACCAACATACTTCAATAAATGGCTTCCATTTGTAAAAGAAAAATTAAAACATTTATCGGGTATAAGTATTGCTATCCTCCAGCCTCCTCCCACTCCCTAAAAGAAGCCTGCAATTAAATCTATTTTCTTACAAATTATACTAATTTTAATAGCAATGTAAAAGCTTTCAAAACGTACAATTTAGTAGACTTTCTTCTTCACAAACTAAGATATCTAAAGGTCAGATTTAATTTCACTGAAAATGCGCTAAACCACTCTAAAAGTTTCTCCTAAATAATAACATACTAATGCAATAAAATAACACTTATTAAAATTAATTACAATTTAATGAAAATATATTACTTTAAAGGGCGGCGCCGTGGCCGAGTGGTTAGACCGCTCGCCTCCCACCGAGGCGGCCCGGGTTCAATCCCAAGGACCTGCATGTGAGATTTGTGGTGGACGAAACGGCGTCTGGGCGGGTTTTCTCCGGGTTCTCCGGTTTCCCCCGTCATTCATTCCACCAACTGCTCCATCATCACCTTTCCTTTCATCCATTTCACCAACATTTCGTTTCATCTACTTCCTTCATCCCATACCAGGCATCGGGCTGATCAGCCATCCTGGATGCTCTGTCTGATCCATGAGTGTCTGCTCCTCGACGGGCCTCTGACCCCAGGCATCCGCTTGTAAGTCCTGGGGGTGTAAGTCCTATATAAGAGGAGGGTAAACAGATAAAGAATGAATGAATATTACTTTAAAGATGGTCCGGTTTTAAAATATTAAAACTTTCACGTGCTTACGAACAATCAAATCAGCAAAAATGGCAATTCCTGGGTGAAAATTTGACAGAGCTAATGAGGTTTAGGGAAACTTATTGTACTTCTGGTCAATTTATACTAGAAATCAACAAACCTTCGTGATCAGGTATGCTGTAGTATGTGGGCCCTATGTTTCCCGGAGGTGAAACCCAAGCACTTCCAAACCAAAGCACAGCAACTAAGAAGCATTACTTATTTAGTCGATTTATCCTCCTCGCGTGTAGGATTTACACCCGCGCCTAGGATCAGAGGTCTGTCGAGGAGCAAACGGACATTGAATCAGAGAATGGAGAATCCGGGACGGGGCATCGGCCCGAAGTCAGATATGAGAGTGAGGAAGATGATATGAAATGAGGGCGAAATGGATGAAAGGAAAGGTAATGATGAAGCAATTGACGGAATGAATGGCGGGGGAAACCGAAGGGAACCCTACCAGACGCTGGTTCGTCCACCACAAATTCCACATGCGGGCTCCTGGGCCGCCTTGGTGGGAGGCGAGAGCAGTCTAACCACTCGGCCACGGCGCTGCAACTAAGAAGCAGCATGTTCCTAAATTATTTTTAACAGGTGTAAAAATGTGTTGCTGCAATTTCAACGGGATTGGAGTGGAAGTTACAGTTCAGATGAGAAGGGGGTGAGCGGGGTCAGGAAAATTTATCTGCTTAAGCTGTCAATCGCAGCTGAATTCTGCTGCGCCAAACCAAACCGAGAAGAGTTTATCTGCTCGCATTTACAATTTGTTTACAACTGTGGGATTGCAACCCCTCGTGGAGATCTGGCTTAAGTATTTGCTTGGAAAACCTCAATGTGTGTACCTATGTTTTTGCACTAGGAGAGTAGCATTCTTGTCATCCGCAGACAGCAGAATCTCGCAGATGTTAAATTTACGAGACAAAAGTCAGGACTGTCGACTGTAATATTTAAATTTATGCAGCTTAAAGTGGGGTACTTTTTTTTTTTTTTTTTTTTTTTACTTTCTCTACTACGTATAGTAAGTAGGGGAAGTATTGTATTCCACCCAAAAATTCGATATCGAGATTTCACCGAAAATATATGTTTTGAGACCCCCTGAATCCAAAAAAAGCATTTTTGGAAACATGTCCGTGTGTGTGTCTGTCTGTGAACAGCATAACTCAGAAACGAACAGTCGGATAAACACCAAACTTGGTATTTAGGTTCAGTATCTTCCAGAGATGCGACACGAAGGTTTTCAAGAAAATCCACCCACCCCAGATTACCCTTTACATGCAACATTTTTCGAAAATTTTGATTAAAATATTATATGTTTAAGATATTTTCATGACAAATAAAATATATATCTTGAATTTTCTGGGAATGTCTCCAAAAGTATTCTTCATTGTGAACGACTTTTGCATAACTGGTAAACCATAAGAGATAGACAAAATTTTACTATACAAAAAATGTAGAGCGCGTTAAAATACACAATTTATGTTATATACATTTTTTTGTTGAGTGAACCATTTTCGAGATATTGCTTGTTATTCCCTTAAATTTTCCAATACTTATACTGTTTCTCAAATTCGTTATTCAATTTTTTTTGTCCTGGTAATGCAAAGAAAATGGAATACTCCACATAGCAACCACCTCTTAAAATATTTGACTATCGCTTAAAGCCTAGCAATTGCCCTTGCATCTACAAGAAAATTAGCAATAAGATTAACATCTCGATATCTCGATTAACATGAAGCATATGGAGAATAAGCGTTTGTAAAAATAGTTTGTATAAGAGTAGAGAAAGTCATGCGAGTGTAACACAGAAAATTATTTTGTACACCGGTATTGGTGCAAGAAATAGATATGTTTTATCTGAAATTTAAGTTTTTGTTTACAATTTTACACAAAAAGCCACAAACCACCCTAATTCAACAATTGTGCTTCATTATGAAACTAACACAATATTGCCGTAGCTCGTAAGTAATGCATCTATTTTAAATATTTTGCATAGTAAGACGAGAACTTGTAACCGAGAGCGATACCGATTCTTTTCCGGCCACTGCTGCTCTACAGGCCGACAAATTCACTGTTCACTTGCGGTGTAAGGAAGTGTGTATAACTCAGTTAATCACTTACCTTGGGCATTGGGCCTCCAGGAGCGGGGCTAGGCGCAGCGTAGAAGTCCTGCTCGTCCAAACTGTAATCGCCGTAGAGGGAGTCCAGGTCCATGGCTGGCACCGCTGCAACAGAACATGATAATTATCAACTCTACTCTATCATTATGCGAACCGTTTATTCATCCATGAAACACCGCTTCTGACAAACCAGCAACTTCATTAAAACGCGTATTTTTTTTAAAGAAAAGTAATCATCAATTAGCTTTTTTATGGCCATAAGCTCACAATTTTTCTGCAATAAATTCTAGGTGGAAAAGTACCTATTTTGCTGTAAAAAGGAGTTTGTAGTTAAATTAAGTCTGGGCATTCAACATGCTTATTAGGGGTTTAGGAAACTACAACCCGCTTATAAGAGGCTTGCAATTAAGACAATCATGCTCAGAAGAAGTGTTAGGGCTACATTTACAACATAAAGCTCAAGAAGGTTTTCAAAATTGCAATACTGCATTCACATTTTTACGCTTTGCACGAGGTAGAGAATGGTTCTAACTATAGAAATATACCTTCAGCTGACATTCGAAAACAGAACCTCTGGAATGGGAAGACAGATTGCTGACCGCTAAACAAGATATAAACTTGTACGCCATTGAACCTTTATGTTTTAAAGGAGTTTTATTAGCCTATTTTTATGTCACATGGTATTTACCTTACCCAAAGAGATAGATAGGAGGCGCGAAGTGAGGGAGAGAGGAGTTGGAGACACGGAGAAAGGAAGAAGAGAAAACAAGATGGAAATAAATGAGAGGGAGGGGGAATAGCTGTGGGGGGTAACAGGGAAAACAAGAAAATCTACAACTAATGCAATTACATGGTTTTTACAGTGCTTTTCTTTCACACTGTGGCTACCGCACCTCGGACTCTCGCAAGACGGCTACAATATCCCCGCAACCGCCTCACATTCTCATAGTTCAAATTACAATGATAATAAGCACATACCTCATGTAAGAGATGTTAAAAATGCTGTCCTCTATCCAGACATTTCTGGCAACTTCACAAGATATTTTCATTCACACTCGAGAGTTCAATATCACCTGATGTTGCCTTACTTCTTACATCTATAGAGCTTTATTGTATCAGGGGCTAGTGAACGCCACTTCGTCTGTTTTCTAATTAGGCACATTCGAACATATCTTATTTTATCTCTATTTTTAAAAATGTTCTATTTAAATATTCCACTACTCACATAAAGGAGTATAATTTTACGAATCACTACCCTAAGAGTGAAAATCGCCAATTCCGAGGAGTTACCGCGGCAGTAGTAGGGAATAAGGAAAATGGGTTGTAAGCGAGCGAAATGGGAAACCCGCGAAATCCACGAACAGGTACAGAGGGTTGCTACAGCTACTCTTGGCTCTGGGATGTTTAGCTGCACTGTGACGGTCGCCATAACAACAAACTCAAGCCTGGACTGTTAAAGCGTGGTGTGCACCTTCCACAAACTACCTGTTTCAAGACTACGGTGAAGCTAAAATCCTGGATTGTTTTGGGGTAGAAAGACCCTTGTAGAGGTTATTCGTGGTCATTGACACTTGTGAAATATTTTGCAAACTTGCAGACATCTCTTCCCTTGGGCAACGGAATGTTTTCTCTCTCAAATTACTTTTCAAACTTCAAGTTCTCGGACTGGTCCTTCAGTGTCAGTTCATGTACGTATCAATTATTGTCGTGTGTATAGTCTTGGAAGTTCGCTAGTGTGAATTTAAGTATCAACAAGAAGTTTATTCTTAAAAACATTTAAACCATGTGTGTTGCGTGTTACATAAATATTTTTCGCGGTGAACTGGGGACGATGAAATAGACGTGATATTTACGGGTAAATTTAGCATGTTAGTATATAAAGTGGAAAGGAATGGTGCGAAGTGTTACATCACATATTTTAAAAGGTCTTGGTATAGTCAGTACGCCAACTGAAAGCATAGGAGAACCAACTTAACCTACAACAGATAGGTAGGTTGCATGTCTTGTTTGTGCGAAAAGAGCTTCACTTAAAGTTTAGACAACCAGCCGCCACTGTGTTCCATAATCTTATTTTTCATGTGACCATCCAGTGAGGTAAATTTCTGTAATTGGATTTTAAAAAATCATAGAGTAATACTCTTCTCTGTCGAAGCATGGTTCCATTTATATGGATATGTTTCATCGCAACATAATAGATATTGGAGTACAGAGAAACCACATTTTACACACCAGATTCCCTTGCATGACGCGAAAATTGGTGTGCAATAAATGAACAAAGTATGATAGGACCTGTATTGTTTGAACCAACAATAAATGCAGAGAGGTGCAGGAATGACTTACTCGCGCCATTTTTATACAGCTGAAGAGTCATTAAATTTTTAAAGATGGTTTAATTAGTAAAGAATTATGGCCCTCACAATGTCCTGATTTAAGCTGTACGTGATTTATGCCTACGGAGAGACTTCAGAAATAAGGTGTGTGCAATACACCCTACACATTGGAAGAACTAAAAGAAAACATCAAACGAGAAATTCACTCAATTTTGGATATCGAACTTTCCCGTGTGAATGAAAATTTCCTGAGAAGGTGAGAAATATACACTAGAGAGACACTATATTTCCAACATCTCTTATGATAAGGTGTGTGCTTATTATCATTGTAATTTTAACTGTAACTACTATGAGAACATGACGCGGTTGCGGGTATAAGTGTTTCGGGGGGGCGGTGCGTGAGCAGCAGTGAGGTGGCCACATTGTGAAAGAAAAGCGCTGTATTAATTTACAATACGGATATACTTATCCATTTAAAAACAAGCTAGAAGAGCGAAACAAAATTAACCTTCGGCCGAATTCCCGAAAGCAGTTTGTCTCCGAAATAGTAATGAAACCACCTGTGCTCTAACTATAGAAATTGTCAGAGAAATAATCCAGGGGACACGCTCTTGAGTGCAGAAGTCATAAACCAATAGCGATCGATATCTTTAATATCGATCACGACATTTAAACAACTAAAAGCTGAAAGCAAAAATTGTGAAATAGTCATCAAGAACGACAAAATGTCCAGGAATAAACAAACACTTGAAACAACTTAATAACACATAAACTAAAAAGCGGATTCTCTCAGTTTGCTGTCTTCAAAACACAGACCAGAGACTCTTGAATGTGAACTCATAAAATGAATGTACATTTATATTAAAGCCACACGAACACAAAGCACATAAACCTGGAGTTATTTTCGACACTAATAAACAATTAACCACCTGAAGTGAATGTCTCAAGTTCCTCCATGTCGTGGTGATGTTAACTCCGTCCACCTCACGTGAAATAAGACTCGTTTCTAGAATCTGGTTTGCAGTGTATGGAGTTATCTTATCAGCCTAATCCCTCCGCCATTCCTCCACACAAAAGTGCATCTTTAAAGCTATATAGCGTGTCCTGAAAGTCTCTATGGAAAAGGGATTCGGTTTCTAGCAGAACTAGTGGTTTAAGCAGCTAATGTTACAAAATAGCCAATTTAAAGTTGAAACTAATGTGTTTCGTATCGTTTTCAAAAACAATACCTCATATTTCTAAAGTTTTAATCAATTTTAACCATGGGTGTCACCAGGGAAGTAGGCTTTGGTGGAGTGGAGCTCTAGTTAATTTCTGCCACGCCGCTGGCGTATAGCTCCTACTGTCCATTCCAAACCAGAGTTCCCTCTGATGTAAACAGAAGCACGAGCTTCGGCTTGTCACGAACCCAAGAATATACTCTTACGCCAACGTAAATAGTTCCTTAATGCATGTATTGTATTATGAAATATTTGAACAGGAAAGGTATAGAACTGCACATTGTATTGCTGTTATCATAAGAACTCATCGTTAAAGGTAATGGATATATACTAGCTGATAAGAGATTACAAAATATTATTTTCGTCTGCTTTTGCGCTAACGCCGAGAGCATCTTGCTTGTTAATACCAACCGACATGCACGACTGCCACTCTTTTACGTACATAAGAAATGCAGCAATGAATTCCCAGAGGTACTATCTGAGTACCGAATAAACACTTTGCGTAACACAGGATATATGATAAGCGAAGTCATGCATAATACACTAACACACATATGCTCAGCTCAGGTCAAATCTTATGATTTAGTCAGTTGATATTTGAGCTCACATGGCAGAGGAAGGTGCGTTGTGTGCGAATAAACTGTTCAAACACAGAAGCGGGAAACAGTTAAAAAGTGGCTAAAAACAAACAATACTTCATATATTCAACTCACTATTACAAAAATACCCGACACTTGCATTATTGCATATTACGAAACTAATATCGGATTTTACAGGCGTTTCAGTGAGAAGTGTAACCAAAGCGAACAGGCAATATAAACCCACATAATACAACATAGAAGAGGAGAATCAAATGGGGGAACGTGTTTTAAGTGCGACAGTGCTGTGGAATTGTGAATAAGCTTGTCATTATTTTGGAGAGTAGTTCTGATTCTGGTATGGCAGCTGAGTCTCTTCGGAGGATTCGGATTTGGGTGTTGCACTTTTGCCCGAGGATTGTGATCAACGTAAGTAAAATGTTCATTGCCGCACTCTTATAAAATCGATTGTTACCTCAGGTTGCATTTTGAACTATGATTCTCACGCAGGGCGCCTTTTTATAGATTAAATAGTGTTCAACAAGCACGTGGGAGGGGAACAAGCAGCCATTATGGGCGGGGACTGCGAACTACTTTCGCGCGGATAATACAAAGAGTTTGCTTTCAGTGAAAGGCGCTCTGGTTTGGAATGGACAGTAGTGGTGCTGTCTGTACTAAGATGAAGTTCTATAGTGGCTGATTGCGCCACCAAGCGCGAATGAGGCAGATGATTAACCTACAACCCATAGATACCGCCACGGGGAAGAAGAGGACTCTCCGGGTATGAAATGGACGTCAATTTTGCTCAGGAAGCTTATTTTTCAAGGTATTACGTTATTTACATGTAAATAAACATTAAACGTGACAAACAGGTGTACTTCGCTTGCAAAGGAAGCCATGCTAAAGATTCATCAACCTCTGGTGGGTTTGAATCCGCGACCTCGGAAACCAGAGGCTAACATAGTAAACACTGGACCACGGCGTACGATGGGGTGGAGCTCATCAAACGTAATTTGGTAATTTGAGTCCACCTTTAGACCCTCTCAGTGATTATGTTATTTAAAATGTAAGAGGATGATAAAGTATTTGTTTAAAATAATGCATTGCAATTAAGTTTTATGGGAGTCTTTATTAAGCAACATAGAAAGAACGTTTATTACTATCATAACTCGCACATATACTCGGGTTATTGCGTTAGCTAGGAGAATGCTACTCTTTGTCGCGCTTTCTCTTATCATTTTCCCCCTTCCTTCTCCATCTCTCCATTTCTGTCTACCTCTATGCAATGTATACCTCTCTAATATTTTGAAAAACGGCATTAAAACTGTGTTCTCTGAGCGTTAATAAACACAATGTGGTGTGTTATACGCACATGACTTTCTCTAAACACTAAGTTTTATTTTTGTGTAACTTCCACAAACTATTCTTTGAAAAGCCGATTTTTCTATCTACCTTATGTTAATCTACATAAACGTTTGCAGAAATATTATCATTATACATTTCGTTGTAGGCACAATGAGGATATAGGAGGCTGAAGCTTTAGTCAAAACTTTAAAAAGCGGTCGCTATATGCTGGCCTAAAATATCCATACCCTTTCCATGGCATCATAAGAAAAAAATTCAATGGTGACAGCACTTCCAAAAAGATAAAGTATTGAAAAATTCAAACCAATAACAGAAAATATCTCGAAAATGGCTGATGGCACAGAAAGCGTATTTGAAATAAATTTGCGTCTTAAAGAGCTCTACCTTTTTGTGTAGTAAGTTTTTGTACATCTCTTATGTAAAATTAAGCTACATTATTAATTTCGAATGATGACTTCAGAAAATCTAAAATATTAATTTTGTCATGTAAATATCTTAAATCAAAATCGTTAGCGCTAGCTTTGAGAAAAACAAAAGTAACGAAACATTTTCCGTGTTAACGAGCAGTTTAGTGTGTGTGTGTGTGTGTGTGTGTGTGTGTGTGTGTGTGTGTGTGTGTCTGTGAACAGCATAACTCAGAAACGAACAGTCGGATAAACACCAAACGTGGTATTTAGGTTCAGTATTTTCCAGAGATGCGACACGAAGGTTTTCAAGAAAATCCCCCCACCCCAGATTACCCTTTACATGGAACATTTTTCGAAAATTTTAATTTTCTCAGAAATGACTAACGATTTTGATTAAAATAGCATATATTTAAGATATTTTCATGACAAATGAAATGTATATCCCGAATTTTCTGGGAATGTCTCCAAAAGCATTCTTCATTCTGAACGACTTTTGCATAACTGGTAAACCATAAGAGATAGACAAAATTTTACTAGATCGCGTTAAAATACACAATTTATGTCATATACTTTTTTTTTGAGTGAACCATTTTCGAGATACCTATTGCTTGTTATTCCCTTAAATTTTCTAATACTTTTTCTCAAATGGGAATTCGTTATTAATTTTTTTTACATACTGGACATGCCAAGAGAATGGAATGCGCCACATAGCAACCAGCTCTTAAAATATTTGTCTATCGCTTCAAGTCTACCATATTCCCCTTGCATCTACAAGAAAATTATCAACAAGGTTAACATCTCGATTAACATGAAGCACATGGAGAATAAACGTTTGTAAAAATAGTTTGTACAGGAGTAGAGAAAGTCACGTGAGTGTAACACATAAGATTTTTATTGTATATGACCAATAATAGTAAGCCTAATTGTTCTTTTGATTTCACCCATTTTTATGCTGAGCAGGTTTATTTAAACATCTTAAAAACAAATAACAGTTTCTGTTGTGATGCTTATGGAATTAACTATAATATTTTAAAATTCTCTGCCACTTATATTTGTGAACTTTGTGTAACATTTTTAATTCCTGTTTCATCTCTTGTACATATCCTGATGCATTTAAGTGTTAAGGTTTTACCTACCAGTGCACCAAAAAGGAGACAAACTGGATTGTAATAATTATTGTTCTATTAGTATTATGGTAGCTTTATCCAAGTTATTTGAAATTGTTATCAATGACTAAATTACTTTATACTCTGAAAGCAATAAGTTATTTTCAAATAAACAGTTTGGCTTTCAGAAGAAACATAGTACTGTTGTTGCTGTAAAGTCCTCCGTTGAACTATAAAATGAATGTCTTGAAAGTAAAAAGACTTGCTTTGAATAGGATTTATGATTTAAGCAAAGCTTTTGATACAGTTTCTCACAGTACACTAAGCTAGCCTCTAGTTCCCGAAGTCGCGGAGGGCGATGGATTTTTTTCGGGCGAAAAATACCCTTCGGAAGGGAAGTAAAACCGGTGGTCCCATGTAGTAGATTTACTGCACGTAAAAGAACCCCAAGCCTAATAAAGAGGCCTCTGAGCAAAATGTCCGGTCTTTCATGCCCAATACAGAATGGCGCGCTAAGAACCATAGCAGTTAAAAAGCGTATATAAACGTTACATTATTTCAAAAGCTTATATTTTATGCTTTCACCAATAATGTTATTCAGTTTTTACAATCTTAGTTTGCTAATACATATCAAGCAGAATTTTATAACAGTAACATCTATCATTATGAATTAGTTAAATAAATCGTTCCGCAGGGATCTGTCCTTGGACCATTATTACTTCTCTATTATCGCGTATAGTAAGTTGGGGAAGTATTACATTCCATGCAAAAATTGGATATCGAGATTTCACCGAAAATACATGCTTTGAGGTGCTCTGAATCCAAACAAAGCATTTTTGGAAACATGTACGTGTGTGGGTCTGCCTGCCTGTGTGTCACAGTTTGTGTACAGCATAACTCAAAAACAAAAAGTCGGATGAATACTAAACTTGGTACTTGAGTGTACTATCTTCCAAGGATGCGATACAAAGATTTTCAAGAAAATCTCTCACCCCAACTACCCTTCACATGGAAATATTTTTCGAAATTTTTTATTTTCTCAAAGATGGCTCTAAAGATTTTGGTTAAAATTTATGCTCGAGATATTTTCATGGCAAATGAAATATATAGCTTGAATTTTCTGGAAACGTCCCCAATAGTCCTCTTCATTCTAAATGACTTTGGCATAACTAGTAAACCGTAAGAGATACGAGACAAAATTTTATTACCTAAAAATGTCAAAACACACAGTTTATGTCATATACTTTTTTGTGGAGTGAACCACTTCCAAAATATTCCGTATTATTTGTTTGAATTTTCCAATACTTATACTTTTTCCCAAATGGAAATTAATTTTTTTTCTTTTAATGTCTGGACTTGCAAGGAGAAAGGCGTGCCCCACATAGCAACCAGCTCTTAAAAGATTTGACTATCGGTTAAAGCCTACCATATTTCCCTTGCACGTGCAAGAAAATTAGCAGTAAGATTAACATCTCGATTAACATGAAGTAGATGGAGAATAAACGTTTGTAAAAATAGTTTTACAAGAGTAAAGAAAGTCATGTAAGTGTAATGCATCAGATTTTTTTTTTATTATATATGTCAATGATCTTCCTGCTATTATTAACAATGATTTTGCTATACTCCACATGTATGCTGATAATCTAGCTTTAACAGCTTTCCACAGCGGTAGTGTATTATTCAAACCTATATAAACGAAATTTATGGTTTTATTGTAAATTGATATAATCTTAAATTGAACATAATAAAACTGTAGGTTTAAAAATGTGTATTAAGCAGGACAATGCTGTTAACGTTTTAGGTCTATATTTGGAATCTGCTCTTGGAATGCATACACATGTGAATAACTGGCTAGTAAAATTAGTAAATCAATATTTTTGAAAAGAATATTGAAAATCTACCTTAATCTGGAGTCTTTATTGAATGTGTAGTATGCTTATAGTTATCTTGCATATGGTGTCAACCTGTGGGGTGAAATCATTCCTATATAGACAGCCTATTAATTTTACAGAAAAGATGTATTAGATTGACTTGTTAAGCTCAAGTGCGAACTCACTGTAAACCTCTCTATCTCTCTCACTCTCTCCAATATATACGTATATATGGATAAATGCAACTTTAACACAAAAGAGCTCTGACTACACTTCTAAAAGGTTTTTTAATATTATTCCTTTACATCTTAGAAGTTTATCTATCATACAGTTTAAGAAAGCAACCAGAACTACGTTGTTGGCAAATCCTCTATATAGTGTAAATGAATTTTATAATATAAACTAGTCTTTAATGTTTTGTATTATTATTGTTATTATTATTATTATTGCTGTAATTGACATTTCCATAACCATTTGGTTTTACGTAATAAACATAAGTATAGATGTCTTAGATCCGTCTTCCCCATTCGCTTTTAGCTCGCTTACATGTTTAAGCAAACTAGACAAAGGTGGAAAAGCAGTGTAAGTTATTTTGGAGAAAGTCCATCTCAGAAACAGATCCTTTACTAGTTACTTTAATGGAGTCTTCTAGCTAATTTTCTAAACTTCAACTCCTATTGAGTAAACACATGGGTACACTGCCAGTCAAAATTGCTGGATCTACTGTAATAAATAAATAAATAAATAAATAAATAAAGGCTACGACTAATAAATGGCCATGGTACAGCCACACCATAAGGAATACGTGTAATTAATATACAAATTTTGGTAATGAACAATATGTTATATTTTATGTAGCATACCATACATTTGCGGGCTGGGTAATAAGCTTGGAATGTCTATCGGAAACTTAAGAGTGGTTCCAAAAGGTTAAACATACGAGCAAAGCTACGATGCGACATCCCAGTCCTTCTGATAAACAGCTGAAGTGCAATTTAAAGTTTAAAATTTCAAAATTGCTAAAGAGGTAACATGGCCATTCATTCAGCATTTCGAAAGGCCAGCACAAGTTCAAAACTTTTTTTTTAAATCCCCTTTCTTTCTTGTTTTGAGCTTGGGATTGCTTAACTCTGATGACATATTGTATGGAGGTTATAAATACACTATACTGCTAAGATTGTTTAGGTAAACTGGAAAGTAATGTTTGCGATATTTATTGTCCCGTTTATACTCCGCCTTTAACTGCAATGATTATATCGGCGGCCTTTTACCTTTGGAACGTATTGCCTGTAGGCAATATTGTTAACTCGTATTATATTGTCACTGGATTTGTGATTTTTCTTTGGGTTTTATGCATTAGATCACCACACGCATTCATACTCTAACTCATACTTCCAGACTCTGGGGGAGGATAGGGAATAATTGTGGTTACCCACTAGCCGGGAATCGAACTGTATATCTACTCCTCGCACAGCAGGCAGGTACCGTCTGAGCTACGGAGCCAGCCTCGATATTCTTCTCCGCTCACGGAAAGAACATACACTAAATTAATAAAAACTATTCCAGAGCACCGGATACAGTTATCTAGTTTATAATTATGTGATCAAAATTATTATTGATTTTAACATTCTCGGCTCAAGTGATAAGGTATAAATAACTAATTTAAAAAAGGGCTTACCATGCCACGAGATTTGAGCCCACCTGCTTTGTTTAGAAGCAATAAACCATTTAAGCTTATGCAGCATTTACTGTGAAGAAGGTGTTTTGTTACGTTATTTGCACCTCGCTTTGGGCGTCAATTTGAAGTAGTTTGTATTGAAGGAGTTGTATTATATTTCAACTGTTGGGGAGCCGAACTTGTAGTAGTTGCAACCGCACGTATAGTAAACAGTTTCCAGTAGCCTTCGCCCCAAACATACTTTCAAGTGGCCTTTGCCCAACGTTTAAAAATATTAACTTTGTAATTTGGCTGTTTCTTTAAATATTATATATTTATGCTTGCCTCGGCTGCGTCAGTATTATTGTTAGAGACATGGATGTCTTGGCAGGTCATGATGCGACAAGAATGTAGGCTTACACAGATTATAAGTTTTTCTTCACTCCTTTTATTAATATTTGATACGTTTTAAATAACACTTCACTGATATAGACAGCTGTGAGATTCTTTTTATTAATTAATTAATTACACTTTTTAACACGTAACTTACATTTCGTCTCACACGAATACATATTATATTTCTTGAGGACACTTTTTGCGTCTGGTTAGTAACTCTGTCTGCAGGCAACACGTCTGGTTATGAGCACTGTTTGGAGGCAACTGAATTGATTTCAACCGTCTAAACTTGTGAATTTCTGTATTTCAAGTCTCTTATTGGCTAATCCTACTCCAATAGAATACCTTCATTTGACTAAAGCTTTTTCTGGTTGTTGATTGGCTATTTTTAAACTGTCTCAAAATTTACATTATTGCTGCTCTAATAATGACTAGTAGCATTTAAACTTCCTTACTCATTATTGCCTCAAGGTTACCTCATTGTTAGCAACTTTTAACTTATTATTCTCACAGCTCCTACATTATTAAATTATGTAATACATTCACATAACATCACATGGATACAATAATATAAGCATATGCAATGACTGTTACATACATTTTACAAATTATTACATACACATATTGCTTCAAGGCGGGCTGTTATTGAAATTACATATTATATAATTAGAGTGAAATTATTTAAGTGTTAAAAATACTGCCTCAAATGAAGTGCTCAGAACGGAACATTTTTGTGTTATTCTGCTTTAAGATCTACTTTCTGCAACTTATTTGCATCTGTGCAACAATTAATACTTAATGCCGGTTAGGCATAGGAAGGAATACATATTTTAAAGCAGCCTGATGATGAACTATGTGCATTTTGTAGCAAAAGGGAATATGTTTTCAATTAAGATATAATCCGCGAGGTGCATAGATACGAAAGCCTAAGAACGGATTCACCTAGTACACGTTCAGCTTATTTTTCTTGTTGCAGAAGATCGAAGAAGGCAACAAAAATATGATGGATCATCATTTGGCAGCCAGTTCGCAAAGTATCTGTTTCTTTATTTCAAGAGATTTAAGTAATGAAATATCTTAAATCTTAGGTCTCATTTCGCGCATTGAGATAAACTGGAATGTCAGCAGTTGTGATAATAAGGTGGAGTCTTTGGCAGCCCGGTCGACTCCTTCCGTTATATGCCTTCTTAGGATGGAATCCACACGAATGTAACTTGTTTATCCTGACAAAGTGTTTGGCGACAAAATTTGAAGATCTTTAAGTCGGATATGCTTACCTTGAAGGTTCAGCAGAGTACCTACTTAAGGAATGGAATAGATGACATACCAGAAAGGAGGGAAGAATACCTCTGAAACAGAACTTGTTTCACAGCTCAGACCTCACAATTTTGGGCAGGTAATAAGCGCAAGAATGTTGGAGTATCGTGAATATAACAGCTTACTGTCAAATCACTCAAAGTGATGGCCTTTGGTAAAAGACCAGATCTAGTACTCTGCGTCTGACACATTTAATACTGGCCTGCCACGTTTCTAACCGCAGAATCATGGCAATAAATTCGACCATAGTATTCCTAGATGATAGTATTTCTTGGGCTATTTTTCTTTCTGAACAACGTGCAACATACTTGAAAGGCGTTTTGGATATGCTTGTGACTAGCTGATTTTACTGTTCCCTATGTATAGGGACTGTTGGGGCACCCTGTACGTCAGCATTTCAGCTGTAGCTTACTGCTGTGTTTTCTAGCTTCGTTATTTGAAAACATTTTAGGCAACGCAAGCTGAAAATTCTAAATTATGTAAAATTTATTCAATAATGCCAAAGAAATTATCTTCTAATCGAAACACTCTTAAAAGTTATTAAAAAGGAAGGTGTATATGTCATTTCACTCTCGCGCCAGGTGCATGAATGTAGATATACAACCAGACCGACGAACAGGCTGAAGATCAATTTGCTCCTCAATAGGTACATTCCCTATGATAAATCTAACAAGATTGCTAGTGCAATGAAGAAAGGTCAGTTGAACATCAACTGGTTTTATGGACCTTGTGAACATCAGGCAGTATGCTGGCAAGTGTAGCAAGTAAGGCAGTATTCGTTCCTTCTAATTGGTTAATCTTTTGCAGCTATATCATGAGATATATTTTTTCCTAGAATACGATCCTTGAAAGTTACCTCTGTAAATTTGTCCATAAACTGTAATATAATACAAGTTCCATTCGTGTCATCTTCAGTGTCATTTCTTTATATTATATTACCAATAATAATTCTATTTAGTACCAGCTTATTTTTCTTTTTATCTAAACCAGTTCTATCACTGCTTATTTTAATACTTTTTTCCCTTGTAATTCACTAATGGCTCAGTTCTTGCAGTTTCTTCTTTTTCATGTCGTACTCTGATCGGTCAAAATTATGTTTAACTTGTTTTTATTTCTACTTCGGGAATGTTCTTAGTGTAACATCATCTAGAAGCAGGAAAGAACATAAGTACTAAATCATCAACATCTTCAAGGTTTGGACCTCGCTCAAGATCCGTTCTGTCCCCATTAATCAAACTCGTCTCTCCATGCACGCCTAGGTCTTCCTATATCCCGTTTCTTCAATGATTTGTATTCTGTTAATGCCTTTCGTAATCTTCTCTCATTCATCCTTTGAACATGTCTCCATTTTCCTTGTTTTGGTTAATCCTTTCTACGAGTTTTTCAATTCATCCCTCATTTCCTGGCCATATTTGCAATCCAAGAAAGAATATCCAGCAACAGATCTTAAAAATTTCATTTCTGCCGATTCAATTTTTCATTTCTGCTTCATGTTTAAGGCCTACGTTTCACTTAAATATAAAAGTACAGGAATTGCCATTGTTTTATAAACTTCGTCTCCTTCTTTGTCTCTCTTAGTACTCTTCTTATTGTGCCACAATCAGATTAAATTTATAGAGTTTACTGTCTAGATCTCTTTCATCTAATACAGCATTTAAATCACATCCCAGGTATCCAAATATTGGAACTCGTTCGATGATTTCGTCATTTATTACAATCTTGCTTCTAATATGCTCTTTACCTTCAAATGCTAAAACTTTTGTTTTATTGTTTGATATTTTCAGATTGTAATTCGTCAATAATTAGTTTAATAATTGTACTTTCATTTGTAAGCTATCTTCTGTTTCAACCATTATTACCTAGTCGTCAGTATACAATATGGTGCACATTTCTTCTCCGTTAATTTTAAAATGTTTATTAAAACTATTTAGCCAAACTGCATATGGCATCGACAGTATATAAATTAAATAAAGTAGGCAATAATGGACAACGTTGTTTAACACCTTGATTTATTTAAATATTCCGGAAACTGATGTTATTCATTATGTCTGCTTTTATGATTGTTCCTACGCACATTTCCTTTATTACACCCACTACACGTGCTGATACTCCTTTCATTGTAATTATGTCCCATACTATGTTCCACTGAACACAGTCGAAAACTTTCTCTTAATCTATAAACAGTAAACGTGTTTCTAATTTGTGTTCTCGTTCTTTTCTATTAACTGTTGTAGAGTATGATACAATCTATGCAAGATCTTCCTTTTCTAAATCCGCTTTGATTTTTGCAGATTAAAGAGTCCATTATAATATTTAAACGTCTCACTATTATTTTGGCGAATATTTTGTACAATGAAGATAATAAACCTAAGCCCCTGTAGTTTTTGCATACCGACTTATTGACTTTTTAAAACATTTGTTTGATTACTATTGTCTTCCACTCTTTTGGAATAGTTTAGTCATTCAGCATATGTTGAACTTCAAAAAACTTGTTTTTACGACCTCTGAAGCATATTTGAATAGTTCCTGATTCATGTTGTCCTGCCTGGGGATTTATGATTTTTGCATTGCCCAGTTCTTCTATCGTAATGGGATCAATATCGTCGGCGTATTAATATTTTTATTGGATTGGTTAGTATTTTCGAAAAATAATCCATCCATTCTTCCTCAGAAATATTGTTTATGATTGCTTTGTCTTTCTCTTGTTTATTTAACTCCCTCATGACTTTGTAGGCCACTGGCTGTGTGCCATACAGACCAGATTCTATATTAGAAATATAGTAACCCCACGACTCTAGAATTATTTTTATTTCTCTTTTCACTTTAATGCATAAGCGTTTATATTCGTTCGGTTCTCTTCATTATTTAATTGTAGGTACTTTCCATAGGCCTTTTTCTTGTTCACTATTAGTTGTATTTCTTAATTTCATTTTTGTAGGCCCTTTCTTTTATAATTCTTATTTCATTCTCCTAATGCTTCAAATACAATTGTTTTAAATCTTCCCATTAGAGATATCTACTTCTAAAGACAGAGCTCTATTATCCAAGTTTTGATCTAGTCTATTCCAGTATAATCTCCTTATACCAGGATCTCGGAGATTTACCTTGTATGTCTTTTTGATTATTTTCATTTTGGTTTAATATGTACCCTCTTTTCTGGGAAACTCATTTTAGATATTAATAAGTATTGGTCTGAATGTACGTCACATCCTCTGTATGCGCGTGTACCGTTAATTAGTGGTGCTGCCTTTCTATTTGCTAAAACATAATAAATTATAAATTTGCTAACTCTAGATGCCCAGGTGTATTTATGTATATCTTTATATATGATTTTTTTTTGTGTGATCTTAATGAATTATAGGCCGCGAAGTTCAAGATTTTCTGTTCTCGTTAATTGTAACTTATCCGTTTGTTTCGACAATGTTTATTAGAGTGTTTCCAATTCAGCATTAGGTTTCCAGCCACCATCATATAATCCTTCTAGTTAATGCTGTTTACGTGTATTTGTAATTCATTTTGTTGCTTCTTCTTTCTTTCCTTCCTTTGGTAAATACACCCTATAACCGACAAATATCCTGGTTTGCTTTAAATCTCATATTGATTATTCTCTAGCTCATGAGCTATGGATTCTTTTTCTCCGTCGTTTTGCTACCATTATCGTAACTCCCGCAGCTGCTCTTTTCTCTTGCGATACTCCACTATACTAAAATGTATCTAGTTATTTAATTCCTTTGAACCTTTAAGCTTCTTTTTTGTTTCTGCGAGATATCTACTTTCTTTTGATTGAGTTCATAGTGTATACTTCTTACATTCCAGACACCAATTTTGAGGGCTTTCTCAACTCGTTTTCGTTTGTCCTTTTTCTTTGCCTTGATCGTCATATATTTATCCATCCGGCTTAATATCTGGGGATTGCCATTAATAGAAATTTCTCTAGGTTGGATTACGAGCCCTACGCTATAAGTACTAAAGAAGATGAATATATTAGCAGAAAGCAAACGTAACTTGTTTAGACAGCCTGATTTATGAAGAACTGACACATTCATTTCTTTAATTGTTTCAAAACGAGTTATGCCAGCGACAACTTATTATACCTGAAATGCAGATGAATTTTGGGAGATTGTTTACCGCTATAGCAAATGCTGAAAATGTCCTTCATCTTGCATAAGGCCTAACTCAACACGTCGTTCAATGTTACTGGCCACTTGTTGGAGGACTCTGTTGTTAATAGCTTGAATCTCCTGTGTAATGTTGTGCTTCAGTTCGTCCAATGTCTGGGGACGTGTGGCATAAACCCTGTCTTTTAAGTAACCCCAGAGAAAGAAGTCCGGCGATGTCAAATCCGGAGATCTCGGTGGCCACAGGTACTTGAAAATTATCCGGTCGTCAAAGAAACTTGCAATTAGTGCCATGGATTCATTTGATGTATGGCATGTAGCGCCGTCCTGCTGTAAATATCCTTGACTTAGCTCTACATCGTCTAGTGGCTCAGCAAACTCCACGAAAATCCCGCGGTACTCTGCAGTGTTCACACTGTTTTAAAAACAAATTGGTCTCGCTATTCTCTGTACGGATATTGCGTACCAAACTCCGATTCTAACCGGGTGCATAGGATCTTCATGAATAACATGTGGATTTTCGCTGGCCCAATAGCGTGAGTTATTTGAGTTAACATAGCCGGATAAATGGAACCAGGCTTTATCTGTGAACCATGTGATGGACAATATGGCAGGATTTTGCACAATGAACGCTTGAAACCAACGACAATAATTCAGTCGTCTATCCTTATCTAGTTTCTGTAACTGATGGACAACCGTAATCCTATACAGCTTTAGGTCTGCACTTTTCACAGCTCTCTGACACATTGAGTAGCCGTACCCTGTCTCCTGCGACAAACGTCTTAATGATTTTTAGGTGACTGTTCCAGTCGTGCTCTTACGTCAACAACCGTGGGAAGCCTAGATGAACGAGTTTTGTCTTTTTCACTCACCAGAGATCCAGCTGTTTCCAGTTTGTTGACCAGTCCCAATATTGGTTTCTTTGGGGAGGATTCCGAACACCAAATTCTCTCTGGTATGCCGTTTGAGTAGCTGTAATTGAATTCGTAATCCAGTATTGCTTTACAAGGAAGAGTCGTTCATTTAATGTGTACTCCATTTTCACGTTGACTAAAACAAAATCTCAAAAACAGTTGCCGACAATAAAACTAACAGTTACGAATAAAACATGAACATCTACGCATCTAGTGATAGGCAATGGAAACTCCAGAACATTCTGCTTAATTTGGTGCTAAAATTGGGGTATTGAGTGAATTTCGAACAGAATAATTAAAGAAAGAAATATGTCAGTGCTTCATAAATCACTCTGTATATTTCCCTCATATCTTTCAGCTGATGGAAATACACAATATTTCAGTAAGACTTAACCTATACTTCGTTGGTAGGTGCACTATATTATTTCTGTATATGCCATGCCACTAATCTGGCACTGGATTAGAGATGGCCGTGAGGAAATCACGGCAGCACCTGGTGATTTCAACATTCACGCCCTTGGCAGGTCATCCATCCCCATCTGTTGCTTTTTACAGCACTGTCTGCCCGCCAGGAATACAGTTCCATTTGTCCTTAGAGAAGAACTCCGAACAAAAAGTTTAAATGCGATCGGCGCAATGAACCTAGAAACAGGTTTCTGATATTTGCAGCTGCTAGAAGGCTTGCTTGTCTGATGATCCGCTTCGAGCTCTTACAAATTCCTTTCCTTTCAGCAGTGGCGCCAACTTTTCAAATTCCAAATTACTAGGAGTTGGTCCATCATCTGTCATTCTTATGGCTCACAATAAAATTCAAATTTACTCGGTCATTTTAATAATGTCAGCTAATATTCATTTAGTAAATCCGACGCAATACAGAAAACCGTCGAAATGAATGCTCAGGATGAAACATCTGAAGGTTTGTACAACAAGATGTATCAATGTGCACAAATAAAAAATTCTTCTTGCAATTCAGAGTCTCATACACCAACTCATCCCTTTTGTAACCAAAGCATTACAACTGAATTATTAGTAGAGATTTGTGGCCCCCTCGGTACCCCGACCTAACTCCCCTGCGATTTCTATCTCTGGGGTAACTTAAAACAAAGTATACAAGACAATTTCACACATCTTTGATGAATTAAAACAAAGTTTCCGCTAGGAAAGTGCCAGCATTTCTCAACGTGAACTACGGCGAGTGATGGATAGTTTCCTAAAGAGGTGCCAAAAATGTATGGACAACGACGGTGGCCAGTTTCAGCATCTCCTTTCATAAAGTTGGTAAGTAAAGCCTTTAAAAGTAGTTTTAAAAATGTTGTATGGTTTCATCCGCGCCTTTCTATGATAGCGGAAGACGGCGAGCGCCAAGGATGCGGACAGGAAAAACAGCGTGCAGCCGGTTCGTAGTTTGTTGGTTCTCTCTGTACTAAAAGCAGTTATTTTCTGTTTCCTCATGTTATATGCGCGGGTTTAACGCAGTTTTATTAAGGTTCACTCACCATAAATTTACCCTGTTCAAGAGGTTCCAAAGCAGAACTGTGCATCATACATTTTAACAGGCGTAAAATATGCCAGGGTGCATGCAAACCGTATTTTTTTACGAGTTATCAGTCATTCATATCTATGCCTATATTAAGCCTTGGGAATTTTTAAACAAAAGACTAGAAAACCAAATGTTCATTCCCTTTCCTTTTTTTTTTTACCTGGCCCTTTGTTTCCGAACATCATTTTGTATTCTCGTATGGTCTTTGTTTGTCTTCCGCAGGTAAGTTGACCCAAAATCCCTTGAACCTGCCCCCTGGGTGCCAAGCGGACGTATGCAAACACCTAGAAAATCGGGTTGGGAGATAAAAGGTCCATGCTAACTTATAGAAACGTGTTTTATTTGTAATGTGTAGACTAGAAGAATTACGATGTTGTGAAGCAATTCATTGTCGCAATGCTCGTGCAAGACAACCCAGTGATTTGATTTTGATATTCATAACCAACTCATACATAACAATTTAAATCTCACTACCTGCCCTTTAGCCTCAAAATAAAAAGTTAATACAGCGACACGTGGATATTAATGGCAGAACCTACTATTGCTATTTAGTGGCTTCAGGAAATATATTCGTTGTTCTAACTAATAAAGATGCGAAGGTACATTTATGTACGTGCATTTCTTTACTATAACTATATTCACTCTTAGGTTGATCCGCAGCAAAACAAACCCACGTGGTCAGTGCACCGTGGTGCAACACGGTAGCAATGCGCCCAGGAAAGTAGTCCCATGCTAATCTCTGAATTTTAGAACGAATTTAACCTTAAATAGTATAATATTCTATACAAATACCTACGGTTTTATTTAACGCTGATTTATACCATAAAACAGAGCTACAAGACCCATGACGCAATTCGTATGGATCACCTGACATCCGGGTAGGCGCAGAATATTGTTTACAGCCAGAAAGCAGCAGTTGTGTTCAGTATCATGGAGGACAGTGAATTTGCTCTTGTGTTTTCGTCGAATTACGTAAAGCATTAGCCGCGCAAACCATTGACTAGTGGTGATAAAACAATAATGTTGAATCTTTATTATAAGTTATGTGAGAAATATCCTACACTTTCCCGCGAAAGAAATGGTGAAATTAACTTCTGAGTTCGCCGGTGTTTCAAGTACAAGTATAAACAGTGTTTGTGCAGAAAAATCTGAAACGAGAAAAGTGGCTACACCCGGAAAAAAAAGAAAGCATATATAATACGCGATGCAAGAATGTAGTGAGTTTAAGAAGAATGCAATTCGCATAACAGTGCACAATTTCTTTTTTAAAACGAACCGCCAACAGTTAATAAAGTGCCGCTTTCAGAGAGCGAATAAATTAAGTTATCGCATACCTGGTACTTTATTTTTCGCTCATTTATTTTAGAATTAACTATTATTATATGTGCAAACGTTTATTTTGTTACACTATCAATCTTATCACCTTTAACCCTTAACAGAATATGTTAGTCACCGTTTGAGTTGTCGAAATAAGGACTCTGTTCTCGCCACATGGTCTGAAAGTGTGACAGTATTTCAAGTGCGAATGGCGGAAGGATACATTATAGCGGTGCACTGGTCACTTGGGGTTTGTTTTGACGCGGATCAACCTAAGAGTGAATACAGAGTAGTTTTCACATGCACTAATTATCATTCAAATGTTTCCTTGAGATTACATCATAGTGTTCGAACAATGCTTATACAGCTTACAATTACCACTTAGAGTTATGAAAATCTCTTTTCTCATTTTCCTCTATTTGGATGTCGTCCTCTGTGGTGTAGTGGTTACCACGGTAGGCTCTGGTTGCCGAGGTCGCGGGTTGAAACTCGGCGGAGGGCGATGAATTTTTTCGGGCGTAAAAATCCTTAGCGTGGCTTCCTTCGGAAGAGAAGTAAAGCCGGTGGCCCCGTGTCGTGGATTTACGGCACATAAAAGAACCCCAAGCCTGATAAAGAGGCCTCTGACCAAATTACCGGTCTTTCACGCCCAATATAGAATGGGACGCCAAGGACCGCAGCAGTTAAAGAGCGTCCAGAAATAAAACTCAATTCATTCTTAACTGGCTATTTAAGTAAACTCAATGCATTTAAGTCCATTGTTCAGAATGTGAGCTTTTAATTTAAACAAATATAAACATAGAAGTTCTTCTCAGAATTACATGGTTACACTTCTTTTACTGAAAAACTGTAATAGCTTGAGATCTGACATTTTGTACACCAAAGTTACACAGCCAAATATAATTACTTCGACCAGATTTATAAATATATAAATAATAATGATAATGGATATTGTGCGAACATATATTTTAAAACCAATAAATGAAATATTTTTAGTCAAGTACATAAATGACGTACAATGACGTAATGGACACATAGTAAAAGTGGAATGAAACGAATGTATTCATTCGTATAGAACACAAACATATTGTTTTTGTACTCAAGCGGTTTCTTTGAAAAGTAGAGCGTAAGTAATCCATGTTTTGAACGGCCCCCCGATTAATGTATAATATTAGGTGATAATATTATAAACATAGCAGTGTGTGTGTGTGTGTGTGTGTGTGTGTGTGCGCGCGCGCGCGCGCGCGCGCGGAGGAGGCAGTCTCCAAAAGCCCTGAACTAATTATGTATGAAAATTCTTTCGCCACTGAAAAACACTGTTCTTCCCGACAGGCTGTATATCACCTCTAATTTCAATTCCTAAAATGACCAAAATTCTTTAAAGGATTTACACGGTCTGATAATACAATATTTACGCTGGAGTCATAAAAGAACATACTTGTGAAAGTACCTTTGATTTTTCAGCGAAAATGCAATGGACCAGTAAATTACTACTCCACAGAAAATGAGCGTAAAAACAATACAAAAGCGGTGGATATTTCTTTCCAAGCAATATACACAAATGGTCACGATTTAGCAACTGAGAGATCAGAATACACAGCTAAGAACAGACTACCAGTTCCTGCTTATAACAATTCGATGTGTATGTAATACATAATATTTCGCTGATATTGTGCTCAAATACTGCAGGTGTGTGCAGAATTCATCATTAAAACACCTGACTAAAAGTTATTCTAATTCTACAGATTATGTAGTGAATTTTTAGGAACCAAACCCGTTGTTATCTTTATGAAAGAAAACCTTGTAGTACCTTCTTTATTCGTTGTAATCAAGTTCATGAGTAGTGTATACCTAGAGAGAGAAAACTGTTGCATAACATCGGAAATTAATTCAAGAATTATTACTCTCAATAACTACAGAGTATATACCATTTCAAAATAGTTTAAATTACTTGCCTGGGAATCTACATGTTCACCGGCTTAGCCCATATTTCGTTGAATATTGATGTTAAGAGTTTCTGTATTATGTGAACAACTTGGAGTCATTTTAATAATTACGACCAAAGGCAAGGTATAAAGGTTCAAACTATCACCTACCATGATTATACAAAAAGGGCCCTAGACCATTATCTGTTTCACCACCATAAGATACTAAGAGGCTATATTATATTTCCAGAACTTGAAAAACTGTGGAGGTCAAGGAAATAAAAAACACAATATGTCGATATTTCACTTCCATTTCCATGAATGTTTGGGGGGGGGGTCATCTGTTCATAGGCATCACGGGTAATTTACAAATTACAAATATATGGACAAAGAGGAAGATTCCCAATAAATATCTTCTAGATACAAAAATGTTACAAAGAAAACGGAGAGGTAAATGAAATTAACCAAATATTCATTTCGACTATGTGAAGGCATCCTTGTAACTCCGGCAAGACAGCTAGATTTTTATAGAATGAGCGCCTACTGAGGAAAAATATCAAGATGCAACATAACTAACAGGCGTTCAGTAGTATTTGGAACAAAAGTCAAGAATGTTGAAGTAAAGACGGATTATTGTACCGGAGTGTAGCAGGAGGATAGACTGAGGGTGTCGGTGAGATGGGAACTTATCTAGTGGTTTGCCACCCCCAGCAGTCCTCTAGACCGGTGTTCGATGCCACACCCGAACAACTGTAACTGCCACAAATGTATCTTCAGACGATAGGAAGCTGAGAGAAGACAAGATGAAAGAGCGAGTGGTGGGGATAACTCCTGCTGCTTACCAGCTGCTACAAGATGAAGCGGCGTTGCAACATCCCCACCAACGGTCGGTCAACTCCCTTTTTTTCCCCCGCTCGATGTTTTCTTGCTTTTATTTTAGCCCTTTCAACCTTGGGAGCGATCCTCATACAGCACAATCTTCATACAACAAGGAGCTGAAACGTTTAATGCTCTCTCTTCTCGTAAAGTCACAATTTACAACGACCCGGGATGGCCGTAAACATCACACGCTCGTAAACGCGACATCGCCACATTTGCCGCTCATTCTGTAACGCCCAAATGGGCTGTAAATGGTAATAGACAACTCCATGACCATTACAGGCTCTTAATATCAGTAACTTTTGACCCAGGGAATCTAGTTCAATCCTCTTCAATAATATTGTGTGTATCTGTCCTCTCCATTCAATTTCTTCTTAATTTGATCCGCAAACTGCATATATTTATATTTAATAAACCCATTAACAATCTTTCGTTGTGCCTATAACGTACGTTTATCTATCACATGTAATCCCACAAGAGGTTAGGAGTTTATGGGAGTTGGGAAGCTTTAACCCATGTATTGGACCGGTGTTTACTCAGTATCATGATCAATTTCAGTAGCTGCGATAGGTAGTCATCTGTGAGTTTATATAAACCAACATTCCGGCAGATGCAGCATGGTGCTGACCACATCATTTCGCCGTATCGGTTGGATGATCCCTCAAACTTGTTGCGCGCAAGAGTCACGTTGGTAGGCGTCTCAACAAGGGCTATCGCCTGGTACGCATCTCTGTATGTAATATTGAAAAGGGAGTTTTTTATAAGATTAATGCGAATAAATATGCTAGTCTCTAGTTCCCGAATTCAAACCCGGCAGAGGACGATGGATTTTTTCGGTTGTAAAAAGCCTTAGCATGGCTTCCTTCGGAAGGGAAGTAAAGTCGGTGGTCCCGTGTCGTAGATTTACGGCACGTAAAAGAACCTCAAGCCTGATAAAGAGGCCTCTGAGCTAAATTACCGGTCTTTCATGCCCAATATAAAACGGGACGCTAAGGACCACAGCAGTTAAGAGCGTCCATAAATAAAACTCAACTTTACGTTAAAATTTATAGTTTGAAAAATAAAAATGTGCATGGAACCTTAGGATTTGATTAACTATGTACAATGTCTAATGCATTTTCCAAGACTTTATGTAAGTTGTTGTTCACCAATGGCACTGGGGATTAATTGATCTGCATCATTTTCCCTCTGGCTTCCCAATATAACGTCTGTAAGCTATCACTGTTAAGGCCTTTGCATTTGGCGAGATGTTGTGACTTTATGTATGTTTACCTCAATAATTTGCTAGCTAACAAGTCGGTTTGCAGGCTACCCCTTATGAGAACCATATGCACTTTTAATTATTTCCAGCTCCTCCCGTTTCTTCGGGGAAGAAACATATTGTAGATTCACGCCTTACAGTTTCTGATTTGTAATAGTTGGAAATTTGTACCACCAAAACATTGTTTTTTTTTTCAGTAAAGGTAATATTATATATACTTCTTTAACCATTGCCTATTTCAGAAAGAACAATAGCAAGCAACGTGTCTAAGGCAGTGTGTTAAACCAGGGCTTAAGAATGCTGTTAGTCAAGATTTCTACAGACCACGCCTTATACGCCTCTCATCCTACTGGCTTCTGTTCGACTCTCAACTTAATCTTGGTCATCTACATTGTTTGAAAAAAGGTCACTAAAATATTGCATAAGCATCTTATAAATGGGAGGTTGTTCGGTTACCAAACTGGAGCACGGCTGCAAGCGTGATACATCCGTCCCCTATTAATTGCGTGTTTCATGTTCACCTCAGTTTCACAATAATAATGTTACTGAAAGTCTATTCACAATTATACATTAAAACTTCATATTTTCAGCGTTTTAAACATTTTCCAACCTCTGTATGAGAGCCAGATATTTCTTTTTCTGTTCAAAATTTGTTAATTCTTTACTGAAAGCCAATTTTATGAAAACCTAAATGAGATAATACGGAAAAGATATTTTGGAGTGTTTATGCGCATCATAACTCGCAGTTTATTAAACAAAACTGGAGGTTTAAAAGAAAATAATGTATTTTGTATAACATCTGCATAAGAGCTAAATGTATCCTCTTTACATTGGCCTTGAAAGCGTTTATTCACAGGATAGATTTCGCGTTAAACTCTTCCCTTTCCCAGTATGATTAGCACATCTCACCTTTTAATCACACAAAATTCAAATTATGGTGTAAAATTTACTTTGTCATCTGTGTCGGTCAGTTGTCGTGGTGATTTGTTAAATTTATAAATTAAAACGGTTGAAATTAACGGGACAAGCGAGTCGGGAAGGAGAAAACCAAGAAAATGATTAGTTTCATTATTTTTTTATTATTTCCATTTATACCCCGCCTTTAACTACGATGGTCTTATCGGTGGCCTTTCCTTGGCAACATATAGGGTTATTAAAAAAGAAGAAACCGACTTTAACTATTTATTTCTAATGAACGACAATAGATGGCGACACATGCGGTAGGTACATCGCTGAATAGAGAAAAGTTCAAAATTTTACTTTACGTGTTCAAAATGAGCACCATTTGTTATGCCAGGGCGACCAGCGCTTTTCCGTTTACATACGCAACCATCTTCTACGAATTTATTGTATCAATTATACATTTTTTATGACGAGGCGGCTCGTTGTACTTAAACGAAATGCACGCTGCAATGAAACAATGGTCACTCTTTGCATAATGCAGCACACAAAACTACTTTTCCTGTGGTGTCGCCACAGCGCCACTGTAGGCACTGAATGGAACTAATGGGTGGGGCTTAAAACTTTGAACTTTCCTCTATTCAATGAAGTGTCGTATGTGTCGCTATCTATTGTCGTTCATTAGAAATAAATATTTAAAGTATGTTCCTTCTTTTTGAATAACCCTGTATTATTGCCTATAGGCAATGGAGTTGACTCGTATTCGCTTGTCGTTAGATGTCTGGTAAACTTTGGGTTTTATTCATTAGACCACACACATTCACTCTCATTCATACCTCCTTACTCTGGGAAGGATAAGGAATAATCTTGGACAGAGAAAAATTCCCATCCCCCAGTCAGGAAGAACCCAGGAGTCCTCGCACAGCAGACAGGTGCTCTACCGACTGAGCTACACGCCAGTCAATATTTTGTTCTTTACTCTACAACTCACGTACGCTACTAACTTCATACAGCTATTAGATAATTTTAAAAATATGTGAAATCATTCATTTAAAGTAAAGTTTATGCTAAATTTTGCTGTGCGCTATTCAGAATAAAATATTTTAATCTATAAATGCACTCCAATCAGCTTCATTACTCAGAAAATCTGGGTGAGAACTTGATAAACATAAACAGTTGAAGTTCTCCTCACATGCTAAGACATAAAAGGCTCACTTTTGAGAGACACGAGAATAATACATTTGTTTACAGCAGGTATTTCTGTACCAAAAATTAAGAACTGAGATAGCATTTGTTTGTAGCCTGTCTTTGCAATCTTTAACGTGACGAGCACGGGTTCAGACTTGATAAAAACCTTTACTTTGATCAATGAATTCTATAATTAATTTTAGAAGAACTCTACTTGTACGTAGATATGCGCAGAATTACTGAATTTTTCGTTGCGAATATTTACGTTTGGTCAAACCGTTCCGGTAACTCGTATAACCCCTTGGGTTCGGGTCGTGTCTAAAAAGTCTCGGCCCTTACAAGTATGAACCATCGGTAACAATTTCGCAAGGGACTTGTCAAGTATATCATGGGCGTTCTGGAAACGAAAAACAGGGGGAAGGGATTATCTTAATAATTACAAAGTCTGTTTCGCAAGGATCTATCAATCAAGGAGCAGCAGATGCTTATGTTGTTTCTATTGCCCTTGAACTTAGAGCCTGCGATAAGGGCACCATTAGCTAGCTCATTCATAAATACTTGCTTTTCTTGCTGTCTTTGATTACTCACTCACGATACTCGTGCACGCGTTCTTAAACTCACTTTTCCCTCCAAGCAGAGAGTCTTTGTGTCGCCAGCATTAATAAAGAACATTTTGTTCGCGTGTTTACACTGGCGAACGAACGCTCTGGTGCTTTTCTATGTAGTAATACACCGAACAAAACTGCTGTTCAGTTTAAAGAAGTTCAGGAAGCTGAATTTAGACATTTTCATGAAAAAACCTATAGCGAACATTTTTAGAATCATAGATATTGCAATAAAACATGAGCATTTTTCCCAACTTCATATTATTTTTTTAAAGTTTAATTTATTGCTAGAAAAATACTACATAAAACATAAATAACATTGGTTAATTTCATGGGGGGGTGATCTTTTTCTTTTATTTTGCATTATTAAATTTGTCCTCTAATAAGTTTAAACGCGCAGAGAGCACCTTTAAAAAGCTAGATATCGCATTTAAAACACACAAACGCTTTCCTCAACCTCATATTTAATTTATTACTAGAAAAATACAATATAAAATATAGGCAATATTGATTTATTCCTAGCACTAACCCAAAATGAGAAAATCTCGAGTTCAGATGAAGACGTACACAGCATACAAATAGAAAAAGTAAAATTATTAAATAATAATAATAATAATAATAATAATAATAATAATAATAATAATAATGAACTAGGTGTCCATTATTTTAACGTTGATTTTAAGTTATAAAAGCTATTTTTGTTACACCAAAGTTTAACAGCGATTATCTGTCCTTGTCCCTTTCCTGACCTTTGGATATATATTAATATGCAAGATAAAGCAAAAATCTGGGCGAGATGAAACCTTTTAAGGTTTAGAAATCTGTATATTCAAATGCATTCATCAGACAACATATGTAGTGCAATTCTTCATTATCTACATTTACATTACCGAGGCCAAACATACGCCAGAAAAAATAGAAATTGCTAGGAGCATTTTATATGTGAGTTTAAGTTATTAACTGCGATACCCCTTGAGATAGCAAATTAAAATTTGATGTGAGAGAACATGTTAAAAGATATACGAGACTATGATCAAATTTCGAAGCCCTCTGGTTGCAAAACTGCAAACTGAAAAATTCAGGCTAATGGCTCCGCTAATACAGTGACACTAGCAATACATAGGTACCACTTCAATGTTAGCAGCCAAATTAACGGAAAGAAAAAAATCTACCTCATTGTCTATGTGTTATAGCGTTTTTTCAATATTTTAATTTTGTTAGTTCTACACTCTTTTTAAGTTTAAGCAGATTTTTCAACTTCTTCATAGCAATCTGAAAAGTTCCTCCAATGGAATGTTGCTGTTTCAGTCTCTGTTGTTCATCTAACTTTTCTTTGTCTTTCTAGCTCGTTCACTGACAAAATCAACTTACGGTATCACATTGAGTACTGTTTCCCTTATCTTGCTTATAACCAACTCCGCATTGTCTTACATATAATGTTGATCACGTAAGGTGGATAAAAGAATTACTTTTATATTAAGTATCTGTGAATTCCCAATGGGTAGTGAAAGTCATGTGCCTGCAACACGACTTGTTTGACACAGTGCATGTTTTAAAATGTGCTAATACACTGACTCGTATCAACTTGCTTTGTTAGTAACATAGGTGCGCATATGTTGAAATTACTGTTGCATGAAACTGTTTAAGATCATTTTAAATTATTACAATTTGGCATTTAATAAACGATTATAGCATACATTATGCTAATGTCAGTCATTTGTCCAAAAATTACCAGAAATATTTTTGCTACAGTTTTACTGCGTACCTCACAACTGCAAAAAATATGAATTGATCTCCAAGCAGAGCTACGGAAAATGCTGTGATAGCTTTTTTAGAGCCAGGTTGTCTGTTGTTAAAACATGTCGTAGGGTGAGTCAGCCATCAGGTTTTTGTATCCATGCAAGCTATATATTATAGTCTCATATGAAACCATCTACCCTTTGATCAAGAAGTATGGTCTAAAGCCACGACACACTTTATTCGTTAATGTGCCAGACTGGAATTAATTACTAACCAGTGCACGAATGCAAGGAAGCTGCAGAAAACTTAAAAGGCAATAGTTTCTCGTTGACCTAAATAAGTATGATGCACACATTTCATTAACATTTCGCAAAGATGTCAAGTGGTTGAGTGGATTAGCGCTCCAGAATTACCACGTGGACTTGAAGATCGATGGTTCAATCAGAAATCCTTTAGTTTTAATCGTTTATTACTTTGCAGAAGAATTCCACCCAAATATGAAAATGTTTTTAGTATTTTAACGTTAATTCTTTCTTAGGTGGATCCAGCAAATTTTTCCTTTCTCTACTACGTATAGTAAGTAGGGAAAGTATTGTATTCCACCCAAAAATTCGATACCGAGATTTCACCGGAAATATATGTTTTGAGACCCCCTGAAACCAAAAAAAGAATTTTTGGAAACATGTCCGTGTGTTTGTCTGTGAACAGCATAACTCAGAAACGAACAGACGGATAAACACCAAACTTGGTATTTAGGTTCAGTATCTTCAAGAGATGCGACACGAAGGTTTTCAAGAAAATCTCCCACCCCAGATTACCCTTAACATGGAAGATTTTTCGAAAATTTTAATTTTCTCAAAAACGGCTCTAACGATTTTAATTAAAATATTATATGTTTAAGATATTTTCATGACAAATGAAATGTATATCTCGAATTTTCTGATGTCTCCAAAAGTATTCTTCATTGTGAACGACTTTTGCATAACTGGTAAACCATAAGAGACAAAATTTTACTACACACAAAAAAATGTAGATCGCGTTAAAATACACAACTTATATCATATACATTTTTGTTGTTGAGTGAACCATTTTCGAGATATTGCTTGTTATTCCCTTAAATTTTGCAATACTTATACATTTTCTCAAATTCGTTATTCATGTTTATTTGTCCTGGTAATGCAAAGAGAATGGAATACTCCATATAGCAACTAACTCTTAAACTATTTGACTATAGCTTAAAGCCTAGCAATTCCCCTTGCATCTACAAGAAAATTAGCAATAAGATTAACATCTCAATATCTCGATTAACATGAAGCATATGGGGAATAAGCGTTTGTAAAAATAGTTTGTACAAGAGTAGAGAAAGTCATGTGAGTGTAACACATCAGATTTTTTTTATATTCCCGTTGCAAATACAAAACAAGGGGAACATAGTACGCCTTAAGCGATAGTCAAATATTTTTAGAACTGTCGATATGTGTAAAATTCAATTCTCTTTGCATGTCAAAAGATCGTTTCCGCAAATGTTTATCTCGATTACTATGAAATAGATGGAGAATAAGATCAATAATTAAAAGGGGGGGATATAAGCTAGACCCTTTGTAAAATTCAAACCCGTGCTGACACTTCGTAAAACTGAACGTATGAGTAAACTTCCAAACAGGGCTCATATTCTGATAACATATCATCTCTTAATTGTTGCATTATAGATATTGCTAGCGCAGGGCCGTATTTAGAGGGGGGGTTCTAGGGTTCAACCCCCCCGAAACTTCTGACAGTTTTATTTATTTAAATTCATAGCAAAGCACTATGGGAAAATGTCGTTAGATAACAGTAGGTCTATTGCTAGTAGCACATTCACAAGAAAAAAGGGAAACAATATCAAGCCTTACATAGTTAAGGTGGCCATACGTTCCGGTTTTCGAAGCAGTCTCCATGTTTTGTGATGTGAGGTGGAATATTCTCATTCTGGTGAGTTTTTCTTGTTTATATAATGTCTCCAAGCAATTTTCTTATCCACGTAACGTCTATATACTATGGAGTAGGTACATGGTAACTGTGAGCGGTACTGTTAAGTTTAGACCTACTTGTGGAAAACCCTCCCCGAAATCTTTTTCTGGGTACGGGCATGTGCTAGCGTGTACATAAATTCTAATCATGAGTACCAGCTTATGAAAATGTATATTTATTAGGTCATTTTATACCATTTTCTATTTTAGGGCAATTTTTTTTTAATTTTCCATTATCATTTTGTAATTTTCTTGTACTTCGCATCTTAATTTAGTCATTTTCTTGCATAAGTATATAGAGAGTTTTTATTATTGATTTTTACTTTCTCTACTACGCATAGTAAGTAGGGGAAGTATTTCATTCCACCCAAAAATTCGATACCGAGATTTCACAGGAAATACATGTTTTGAGGCCTCCTGAATCCCAAAAAAGTATTTTTGGAAACGTGTGGTGTGTGTGTGTGTGTGTGTGTGTGTGTGTGTGTGTGTGTGTGTGTGAACAGCATAACTCAGAAACGAACAGTCGGATAAACACCAAGCTTGGTATTTAGGTTCAGTATCTTCCAGAGATGCGACACGAAGGTTTTCAAGAAATTCCCCCCACCCCAGATTACCCTTTACATGGAACATTTTTCGAAAATGTTAATTTTCTCAAAAATGGCTCTAACGATTTTGATTACAATATCATATATTTAAGATACTTTGATGACAAATAAAATGTATATCTCGAATTTTCTGGGAATGTCTCCAAAAGTATTCTTCATTGTGAACGACCTTTGCATAACTGGTAAACCATAAGAGATAGACAAAATTTTACTACACAAGACATACACCGAACATGTTTCCAAAAATGCTTTATTTTTTATGTCCTGGACATGCAAAGAGAATGTAATGTTCCACATAGCAACCAGCTTTTAAAATATTTGACTATCGCTTAAAGCCTACCATATTCCCCTTGCACCTACAAGAAAATTAGCAATAAGACAGAGTCTGCAAATGTTTATCTCGATTAACATGAAGTAGATGGAGAATAAGCGTTTGTAAAAATAGTTTGTACAAGAGTAGAGAAAGTCATGTGAGTGTAACACATCAGATTTTTTACATAAGCAAATATTTTCAAACAACAGAAATTTCACCATTCAACCGAGAAATAATGGTTAGTCTGGAAACGGTTGCTTGTGGGTGGAGGGTTGGCTATTGTTAAGGAAGCAGGTATCGTTACAGTTATGAATTCATGTCCCAAACTAGGAATGAGACAGATCAGTTTCCCGTACAGTCCGGTTGTTATTGTCCTTATCGTTATGTCGTGTCATAGGCTAAGAATTCCTCTTCATTCCTTATGAATTTTGTATAATCTGAGAACTCAAAAGAGTTAATGCTAATTTTTTGTAAGACCTGCTTCAAAAAGAATTTCCTTAATTTTCTTTTCAAATTCTTCAAACAAAAACAGGGAACAAATATATTTTAATTAATTTTCTAAATTGCATCATCGTTATTCTTATACCTACCTACGTTTTCACTTGCATAGCAGTTATATCCATGTGTAAATTAACTTATAACTGTCTGTAGACTAATTTTAATAAATTCAATAAATCTCAATTTCAGGTCAGTTTTTGTTATTGTGTACTTTTTTTACAGTTTAGAGTCGTTTTATAGGCCATTTTTCAAAATATTGTAGGTCGTCAAAATTCAGGCAAAGTGGAGTCCACTCTGAAACTTTGCTTGTATGTTAATGCCTTTTAAGATGACTTGTAAGTTCGTATTGGAAGTTTTAACTTTATTAATCAGATGACGCATACCATTGTATATGTAGGCCAAACATACGAGACGTAATTCTTCCTCTTATTGGCGACGTTGTTTCGCATTGGTATATTATTGTAATTTCTGTGTGATTTGCCTGTACAGCACCCATCTTGGCTAGAAGTGTGCCTATCCTCCAATTCGTCTTGGGCTTATTTTGACAATGGACACGTAGATGTTTCACTCATCATGAGTTTTCGGAGGTGGCTAGAAGAGTACACTGTATACTAAAAGTTTAGAAAATCTGCTACAAAACTGGTTTATGTCTAAAGGTGGACTGTTTTTAGATGGTTATCCCGGGGAACCTTATGTTCCTTAAACAGATTTTTCACTGCGCTGCGTGTGGAGCGCTCGTCTTTCTAAACACGTAACAGACTTGCACAGAGTTCGTCGGTAAAGTATATTGCTTAATAGGTTACATAAATTCATAAACTTAAGAGCAGTTAAGTTGTGATATTGTTCACAACATTCTGGCATTATTAAAATCATTACAGATGCTATTCCTGTTTGGACAAATAATAGGGAAATGATAATCGCAGTTTTATTGGCATTAAAAACAGCAATTGCATCATTTGCTCTGCTCAGTACAATCCTGGCATACGAAACAGGAATCACAGGGGTTCTGGCTCTCCCCTTAGATGTAAACCAACATGAAGCAGCGGGAGATGAGATGCTACCGTCTCTGCAAACCTTGAGGGTAGGACTCCATCAACCCCAATTCATCTCTCCCCACTCAACAGGTCGTCCCTGCCGTTGTTAGTGAATTATGATTGGGGACCTCCACTTGACTCATATACCTGCCGCGTGCAGTGGCGTTTTCCAGCGACAAGACATACATGGACTACACGAATCCAATTTAAACTGAATGATGCCAAAGTGTATTCTTTATACAGCGTGAATCACCTAAAACTTGCACCGCAAACATTTCGGAAATGAAAGTGCTATTGATGTGCAGTTTTTACAGCATACGTTGGTAGTCAAGGGCTCGTACATTTGGTCTATAAACAGATTTTAATAATACTGAGAAAGTGTATTTTTGAGCAAACACACAATTTTTTCATTTGGAACAATGCCTAGTTACATCAACAGCATAAAGGTAAGGTAAATTAGAATGTCAATGGTCTTTGTTGCAGGATTCTAGTGCAAGTAGTTTACGAGAAATCGTATTTTGAAAAGTTTCCACCCCGGCAATTGTTTGTCGTAACCAAGCTGCTTAGTTGCTAGGAAAGTTGCTTAGTTGTTATGTTTGTTTGCATTGCGTTTTCTGTTCATTGATGGCAGTGCGACTCTCTGGTCAGTTAGTTTGTAACAGTTCAAACAGTAAGTCGTGAGTGGAAGATGGGGTTTACTAATGCAGAAAAAGCCGACATGCTCATGGTGTATGGAGAGTGTAGGAAGAATGCAGTTCGTTCCTTTACGGTGTATACGGAAACGTATCCCAATAGACGTCAACCATCCCGGCAATTATTTATCAATCTCTTCAACCAATTACGAGAAAGTGGTGCTGAACACCTAGAAAACGTAACAGAAACAAACAAGTGACTGGAGAAGAGGCAGAAATTAATGCTTTGGCTGCCGTTGCAGTAGATCCGCAAAATAGTCCCAGCACAATCGGGGGAAAAAATAAAATATACATAAAAATATTTAAGTTTCTTAAAGAAACTATTTCTAAAATTACATCCTTTGAATAAAAACCTGCTAAAAAGGTATTCCGCATAAAGCAAAATTTGATACTATAAAACAAGATGAAGTAAAAGGCATAAAAATTTATAAATTTCCTATTAAACGAATATCTTGTAAATCGCACGTGGAAGTGGCATAAGTCAGGCAAGTGTACTGCGCATTCTCCATCGACATAGGTTCCATCCCTATCACATCTCTATCCATCAAGAGCTGCATGGAAATATTTTGAGAATCGTGTTAACTTTTGTATTTGGGCATTAAGACATGATACTCCAGATTCATCATGTATCTTGTTTAGTGATGAGGCAACATTTGCTAAACCGCAGAAACATGCACTATTGGCCTGTTGGCAATCCCCGTTGGCTTCGTCAGGTGGAACGTCAGCGTCCATGGAGTTTAAACGTGTGGTGTGGGATAGTGAACCATCAGTTCATAGGCCCTTTGTTTCATATAAAGAACAATGAACTCGCATAAGTATCGCAGCCTCATGACAGACCATCTGCCACAGATGCTAGAAGACGTTCCTTTGCAGACTAGGAGGTACCTGTGGTACAAACATGATGGCTGTCCAGCCCATACTGCACGAAGTACTACAGCTTGTCTTAACGGATTGTTTCCGAATCGTTGGATTGGACGAAGAGGACCTGTACATTGGCCCGTTCACCGGATCTGATCCTTTTAGACTTTTTTCTGTGGAGAAGGCTGAAAGACACTGTCTACAAGGATGTACCAACTACACCAGACGATATGAAACGATGTATTACTGCTGCCTGCTCTGAAATTTCCGCTGAAATGCTAGAACATGTGCAGCAGTCTTCCATAGCAGATTGAAAGCGTGTATTGAAGTTGCCGGGGGTCATTTTGAACACAACCTTTGAAGGGCTTTCTCTTTATTTGTAAGAATCCACAGAAGTATTGCAATTCCCTTTTGTTTTTCTTTAGTTTGTGCTACCACAGGTTGCACAAGTGTCGGTGCGTAAAAGTTTCAAAATAAGATTCCTCGTAAACCACTTGCACTAGAATCTTGCAACAAACGCCACTGGCATTCTAATTTATCCTACCTTTATTCTGTTGATGTAACTAGGCGTTGTTGCATTTAAAAATTGCGTGTTTGCGCAAAACATACACTTTCTCAGTATTATTAAAATCTGTTTATAGGCCTAAATGTACGAGCCCCTGTCTACCAATGAATACTGTGAAAACTGCACATCAATAGCACTTTCCATTTCCGAAATATTTGTGGTGCAAGATTTAGGTGATTCACCCTGTATACTGTTTTATATAATTATGATTGTTATTAGCATTACTGATACCATTATTATTTCTTTTTTACTTAAGTTCGAAACATTCAGCATTTTATACCTTCTACCCTCCGCCAAAATATGCTTAATACATCACAAATTGTATTAATGCATTATTCTAAAGCATATCAAATCGACAATCATTTCACCTTGCCAGCGCAACGATCGGACGATTTGCACAAACCCTAAGCCATTTAAATAAAACTTTTGCTGTTAAAAACTAATGTTGACGCTAAAAACTGTAGGTAAATATAAATCTAAAAATTAATTTATCAAAAAATACTTGAGGTTCACATAATTACCTACAATAGATGAACAATTAATGCAAAGATTGACACATCATTGTTCTTTTAAGTGCTGAGGCGTTTTCAACAACGTGTGAACCTTTTACGAAAAATGGTTTACCGTAAGCTACCAATGAATTATTATTTTACGTAAGGAGTTTTTTAATGCGTTGCATAAAATATGCAAAATAACCGTTGCATATGGCAGATTAAGTTTAAAATAATTATATGTGCGTGTTATATACAATATTGCTTTAAATATTGACATGAATTACTGCATATTATGATACTCTACTGTAATTAAAAAGTGACACGATAGCTTAAAGCATGCCTCTAAAAACGCAGCGACGAGCTGGCGGCTCGAAGCTATTGATAGAAAAACAGGGAGCAGTGATTGGGAATCATGCGTCCTTGAGTGAGTGGACAAATATGCAAATTTGGTGAAAGTTCAAAGAGTATGTGGCATCCAGAAGGTTCGAGCACATAGGTGAGATGATACAAAAAAAACTGATCGGAAGTCGTGCAGAGCAGGGAGGGACCTACGAGAGAATGTCGAAACCAGGATCGTAGCACATAGAGCGTGCCTCCCGGTAACGTCATTCTATTAACCGAGGCTCTTATGCGTCGTGTCACAAACTTCAAGTATACTTCAGTCATTGTAAACACACTACTTTACAATAAATCAAGACTTAAACACTGCATCGGCTTCGCTTGGCTCCATCAGTCACCCGCTCGGCAATCCAAACACACACGAGGCAATACAATTTTCTGGTGTCAGGTGTGAGGTTGGCACAAGGTTTAATACCAGTGGTATCCGTGTGAATGGGTAGACGCCGGAGTAACAGGAGTACTGATTCCAGGTGAGAGCCACTTTTGGCGCAGCGAGCCTCACTTGCCGCCAGCGATACAGTTCGGAAGAACATGGAGCAACAGTTTCAAGACAACGCACTTTGTCATCCAGAGGAGTCGAGGTTCGGGGTCGAACGCAAGAGTAGATACATAACTTCGCAGGGACGAAGGCGTTTACAGCAGTCTACTTCACCGGGACGGAGGAGTATGGCAGCAGCACCGCGGGTAATTCTTCATAAGGGAGAGTCCTTGCTTTGATTTTTTTTATTAGAAATGGCAGTGGATAATAACCAGGGTGACTACATACAGGAAGCTCTTAAGCTAGCGTCACCGTTTAGTGGTAACAAAAATTATATCATTCAGTTTATTGCTGACGTGGATACTGCTTGTGAAATGATAAGTCCTGAAAAGGCACAAATTTTCTTTAAATTGTTGTTAACAAAGATAAAAGGGAAACCTAGAAAAGCCATTACTCATTGTGAGTTAGAAAATTGGAACGAAGTAAAGGAGTACTTAAAGAATTCCTATGTTGAAAAAAAGGACATTACATTATTATAGTACTCAGCTACTCGCAACTAAGCAGGAAAAATCAGAAATAATTAGTGCTAGGAGAAATGGAATTCAGAGTTTAACCGCAGAATTTAGGGAAGCGGCACTAAAAAATTGCAGAGATACGGGGCGGGAGGGCATCTTCGCCTTAACAGACAAACTTAGAAATATGTTTCATTCAAGGGTTACAGGATGATAGAATTAGGCAATTGTTCGTAACCGGGTGCTCCAAGATATTTGTAAGACTTCCTTAGATGAGGAAAGTGCCATCATATTGAAGCAGGAACGATATATTTGGATAACCCAGGTTAAGTGTAATAAATGTGGAAAGCTAGGGCATGTAGCTAGCAACTGTTTTATGAAAGAAACCAGAAAGGTTGTGAATCGTGTGGTCACAGAGGAAGAGGGTAGGAAGGGCCCTATCAGTTGATTTAACTGTGGGCAAGTAACACCTTGCCAGAAATTGTAGTCCCAGAAAGAAAAAGAAAAATGTTACTTCCAAAGCAACTCAAGTAATAATAGTAAGGCAGCAGAAACTATTGCTAAAATAGGGCTTGTATCTAGTCAGAAATGTGAATTCGTGAAGGTAGTTTGAGGCAATATTTTATATCAAACACTGTGAATGCCAGAATGAGTGTAGTGTAAATTAATATTATTGTATGTACAGCATTTTAGATGTTTGTTAGCCATAAGTATAGTTAGGAAATATGTTTACACAGCCTCACTGAAACTGATAATAGAAATGGGTAACAATAAACCGAGGGGGTGAGTTGTTTATCACTAACAAGAGACAAACAAATGACGTCAGGGTAGCGTGAATTTTTTTTTTAGAAATGGAGTGAATATCTTCCCTAGAGTGTATATGTTAGTAGTACTGATTGGCTGACCAAAACAGACGCTAAAGTGGGCGCGATTTGGTAACCAATAGCAGCTCTATTATGTTTAGGCAATTCGGGGTGAAGGAGTATATATTCTCGAGCCATAAGCAAGTATCGTGCAGTTCGGAAGAATCTCTCACGAGGTGCACGTCATTCAGTCCTAAGGAATCTCTCACGAGGTGCACGTCGCAAAGTTAGTTACAAAATGTGAAGTACGCGAAGTAATTGGTACGCGACAACTAAAACGACTGTAGTTACATTCGGAAATATCACAGTTTCAGTCAGGCGTGTATAAAGATTAAATATGTGAATTATTAATTAAGTGTGACGGCAATAAAAGTGTAGAAACAAATTATTTTATCAGTGTTATCTTTTAGCAACACTTCCTTTCCGTTTACACGCCCTGCTTAGAGACACTTGCCCGACTGAGTTGTAATAGCTAGCCGGAGGACAAAGAACCCTAAATTTAAAATAATAAAAGAAGAGGCGCTCAACAAATAAGATAACACGAGCCATGAGAACTGCGACAAGTTTCACCGTACCAAAACTGGAGAATTTATTATGTTGATAGACACAGGCTCAGACATTTCCTTGTTGAAAATCTACTCGGTGATAGGTAGTTTGCACTAGGAGTGCCAGTGGCTCTATCATAGAAACCTATAGAGCGTTAAGTGCGGAAGTACATTTACTAAAAGCAAAGATAGAACATGATTTCCAGTAAGTTAAAGGTCAGGTCGCTATTACATATGATGGAATTCTAGGTCGAGACCTTCTAGAGGTTACTAAAGGAGTCATACATAATGAAAATTTAGAACTAGTTATAGGCAAGCAACGCCTGAGGTTATTAACCAAAGATAGCATAAATATTACAGTAAGGCGAAGCGGTCAGAAGTTATCAATAGAATGATAAACAGTCAACCCAGGGGAAGAAGGCGGCTTAGTAGGCAAGAGAGTAAGTCAGGGATGTACTAGCAGACGCCATGGTCACAGTAAAGGATGCTTATGCAGTAAACAGTGTGCTCAACACTACAGAGGAGGATTTAGAAATAGATGAAACCGAGGTCGAAGTAGCGCCTTTCAACTCTGAAGAATTTAAGGAAGTATGTGTAACTAGGATCGAACCTAGCACTGCAGTCAGAGAAGACGAGCTTCTCCGTTAACTAAGAATAGAGCATCTACATCAGGAAGAGAAAGATGTGATAAAACTTGTAGAGCATTTCAGGACAGTTTCTACCTGCTGGGAGATAAATTAAGTTGCAGGACAGCTGTAAAACATACTTTAATACTAAACCCAAATACAGAGTCTATAAATACGAGGCCTTATAGGTTAGCAGAACCTCAAAAAGAAGTAGACAGACAGGTGGACAAATTACTTAAGGAAAAGCTTATAGAAGAGAGCGATTCTCCTTGGAAAAGCCCCTTCTTGCTTGTAAGGAAAATGACGGATGGTAGTGGAATTAGAAATTCCGTTTAGTAGTAGACATCAGAAAACTCAAAGAAAAGACAATTGGCAATGCATACCATCTTCCGGATATAACAGAGACATTAGATCAGTTAGCAACTCTAAATATTTTTCGTGCATTCACCTGGCCATGGGCTCCTCGAAACTCTTGATAGAATATAGAATAAACAGGGAGCAGTGATAGGGAATCACGCAGCCTTGAATGAGTGGACAAATATGCAATTTGATGAAAGTTTAGGGGTACCTATGTGACGTACTGACCGTATGTGGCATCCAGAAAGTTCGAGCACACAGCTCAGATGATATACGAGGGCTGGTCAATAAAGACCGAGACTAATTTTTTTTCCCCACAGATATTTATTACTCCATTTCAATGTTGACAATCTTTTTCAAAGTAGTCCCCTCCTAACTGAGTGCACTTTTTATATCGTCTCTGCCAGTCCTCGAACACATGGTGCAGGCCATTCTTTGTCAGGTCTTTGAGAATCGCCTCACTTTTCTTTAGCACTGCTTCAGTGCTCTCAAATCGAATGCCCCGGAGCTTTGCCATTAGTAATGGGAATAAAAAGAAATCACAGGGGGTAAGACCGGGCCTTTAAGGCGGATGCGGCACACAGGTAATGTTGAATTTAGCCAAAAATTCCTGGACTTGATTTGCGACGTGAGGCCGCGCGTTGTCGTGATCAAGTCGCCACCCATTCCGATGATGTTCTGGACGTTTCCTTGTAATGTGCTTCCTCAGTGTAGCCAATACTGACGTGTAGTAGCTGCTGTAACAGTAGTGTGTGGGGGGAACTGCATGCTGGTAAATCATTCCATTCCGAAACACCAGGCCCACCTTGCTTAGCACTGAGGACTCGCCCTTCTTTGAAGTCCTTGAACCACCTAAACACCGTTGCACGAGGTAGTGCATCTTCACCGTATGCTTGCTTCAGCTTTTCGAAAGTTTCCAGGTTGTATGATTTAAACGAAAATAAAATTTTATTGCGCTGTATTGCTCCTCTCGTGTCACCTCCATTGCGAAATTCAAGTAGGGTCAACAATATACAGCATTACTACCAACCTACCGTTACGAGAGTGGTGTCGCTTATGGGCATTATACATGAAACCCTGCTCTTTTCAAGTATTCGTGGTAGAGACATAAAACTATCAAGGAAACTACAGAAAAAAATCAGTCTCAGTCTTTATTGATCAGTCCTCGTAAAAATCCCCTGATCGGAGGGTGGGTCATGCAGAGCAAGGACGGATCTACGAGAGAACGTCGAGACCAGGACGCAGGGCCTGCCACCGGTAACATCACTATCTAAACGAGGCTCTTATGTGCCGTGTCATACTCTTCAGGTATAGGTACTAGTCATTGAAAAACATTATTTTACAATAAATCAAGACAAACGCTGCAACGGCTTCGCTTGGCTCCATCAGTCACCTAGTAATACCACCTCGCGGTTGAAATTGCAAACAGCTCGGCAATCCAAATCCTTTCTCCACACACAAGGATACAATATATCAGAATATCTAGTACCTCTCACAAAAATATTGAGCAAACACAGAAGTTTACGAATAATAAGTAATTCAAGATTACAAAATTCGCTTAAGACAAACTTAATCCAGTTTTAAAATCCTAGAACTTTCATAACATGATTTAATTTCAGCATACTATAAGGTATGCCTTTCATGAAAGAAAACGTAACTTATTTTAAAATTCACGAAGAGCGCAATCTTAATGTTTCTGCATAGAGTTTATTTCTTGACACTTTCCCCACCTCATTTAGAGCCAATGTAGATTTTAATCGTAGGAAAACGAACGCTTCCGAACCCTTCCGTTTCATTCCTGTGCACTCCTTGGAAGCCACGCCTTGCAGTTTAAGAACGACCGTTTACACAAGCCGTCTTACCAAGTTTTGAATAAAAGCTGGAGATAATGGCCAAGCAATCCAATGAAAAATAGGTTTACTAACCTGTACGTAAAAATAAGAACGGACAGTCGGGATCCTTCACAACAACTGCATATATGGAGTTCGGAAGAAAAGCAAAGTTAAAATATTCAAAAGATAAGTTATACGCTTAATAAACAAGTACATATTTTACTACTTTTATTTTTCTTTCTTTCTTCAATGGATGTGTCTGTATTTTTTAACACTGAATACATTCACACCACTCTGTAACATAACAAACAAAACAGAATAATATAATACTATACATAAAAATAGATTGAAACGTCGTGAATCTCACTATATATTTTAAAATGAAACTAAAAGTCAAGTGAGTTGCTGTTTTCCAGAACCGGGATTTAGAAGCCCATCTTCGTCAACATGTGGGGGGGGGGGGAGGACTGGACAAAAGCTAACGTTACTCAGGCCAAAGTATGGTCCATTAACTAACGCTTATAGACGCAGCCACGTGCTCTCATTGATTACTGCCCGTATTCCAATTATGTGCTTAGCAACCCCCATAGTGAGAATTAGCTAAATTGTCAACGTTACAATTCACATCCCTTAAAAACATTACTATTAACTTAAATCTGTCGTTTCACACGACTTTCCCTGCTCATTGCAACTTACATAATCTCATATTTTGTAGTATTCACACAGAATGCAATTCTTTTGTTCACGTTAGGTCACTCAAAGTACACTTTTTACCACAAATAATCTCAAAATAAGCACAATACGCAAAACAAAACACAACTGTTCGCATAGCTTAAGTCATGCGTGGGAAAAACAGGAATCGCGTAACATGCTTTTTAATGACGCATGACAGTTCAACTTGGGAACATTTAGTAAACGGCTTATGCTATAAAAGAAGTTATTTGACCTAAATTGTGACTAATTCTATATTTTTGTGTACTAAGGTTTTATCTATATCTTACGGTTAACCGGTGATTATACAACATTCATACACATTGAAGAATATTTCACAGTCCATACACAGAAAATTCAACACTTACATTTTATTATTCATACAACTAGGGGCAAATAATGACATTAGCAAACATCAAGGATAAATTAAGAGTCTAAGACTTCTCTAACAAAATATTTCGTAATCGGAAACATAAATCCGGGATGAGACATCAATGTAAAGGCTAAGAAAGTACCGCAATCTGACAACGAACACACGAAACGAAACAGAGAACTACAATTAAGACGTAACCACAACAACCCATTAATGCAACAGTGTAACATACTATTTGTTACTGATATCGGACCTGTTGGTGGCTATGTAACACTTGTGGTTTCATAGGACAAATCAGATTTGTTTATAATCTTTTAGATGACGACTTCTCATTAAGAACAGGTGTTCATGATGACTAAATGCTGCAGTGGAGAGCTTAACAGCATACTACTAATTCACTCAACTGTTGCAGACAGCTTTATTCGAGCTAGAGATAGAGCTTTCGCTCGAAAATATCTATACGATATATCCACCAAAGAGATAAAAAACGTAACGAGATTATGATAAAGAATTACAATTCGTTATAAATTAAATCATCTTTTTAAGAATGTTTACATTTTATAGGTTCAATAGAATCTCAAAACAAAGTGACCAGATGAGAATAGTTCCTTTCTGCTTTTTCTACCAGTTAAACCAACAGTACGCAGAGAAAATGTTGCATTTCGCATAAAACTTAATATAGAGGTTTTACCGGAAACACCCAAAAAATATTGCTGTGACAACAGTATAATTCAAAATGAAAAAGCGAATAAATATGAAGCTTTATATTCCAGTCAGACACTGTTGAATCATGGCAAGTGAAGAGTTTCAAACAAATGCCCCCCCCATCCTATACTACCCTTTTTTTCATTTTCTCAAAAATGGATCCAATGATTTTAATCAAAATACCATATGTTTTAAGATATGTGCACGACTAATAAAATGTGTATCTTGATTCGCTGTGAATAGCTTAAGACCCTTTCATTGTGTATGAATTTTCTATACTTATACTTTGGATAACTAGTGAACAATAAGAGGTAACAATAACTTCTACAAGGAAATCTACAGCTAACTCAAACATACAATTCATGTCAAATAACCTTTTTATGGCATTTGCTCTTTTTGAAACATTCGTTGTCACATTTAACTTTTCTTAGTTGAAATGTTATGCTGCATCTTTATAGCATCTTATGTGATTCTTATTTTTTTCGTGAGCTCATTAGTTACAAAAGCTACATTAAGATATGCGAACAAGTGTGTTACGTTTTCCATATTGTGGCATGTGCACAGATGATATAATGTTAAGACGCTCTCTGGACTCCGAAGCACGGCAGTTTGTCTGTGAGTAGGGGCGAATCAGGGGAAACTGTCTAGGAGGGGATAGCGTTACTGACGCCAAATTGGCGTGGGGCTTCTTGTGGGATTCAGTGAGTAGGCTTCGGGTAAGACAGACGGAAAACTGCTAACACACGATGTCCTCGTCGGCAGGCAATGGGCAAAGGTATGTAACTAACTTCATCCAATAAATTGTGTGCCATCCACGCCTTTTAACTTTTAATTATGGTAGAATAGAATCCTTTCCTCTCCCTTGAGCCAGGCATTGTATTGGTATAACAAATATTTTGTGAGTTAACTTAGCTGCGTCCTCGTCGTTGCCTCGTAAATTAAAGTTCTTTGTTTGGTTAACGATCCCTCTCGCAAGCGAGTAGCTCCCCTCTGAAGTTAAATAATAATATTAAGTGAGGCATACGACAATTGGTGGTGGCGCCAGGTATAATTGAATTTGTTGTGAGATTTTTAAGTGTAAAATTTTTTCCCTCTAAAATGTAACGGCTGTGGTCCTCCACGTGGTCGTGAAAAATCTAAATTTGTTTCTGGCTTAAGGGTAAGGATTTTTATGCTTTAATTTGTGATTCTCTTATTCTAAATTTTGTTACTATCATATCTGAAAGTCTGGTTTCGAAATTTTAATTTTGAGCTCATTTTTGCATTTTTCCATTGTCTGCCGGCGTGACGCTAAAACTTCTGACTCCATTTTCCCCTTGTTTTGGCTTCATTTCCTTTAAATTGTATTGCTGTGCTAAGTGGTTCGTACTGGTTATTTTCAAAAATGTTTTTGTGAAAGTTGAGTTGTGAAACGAGTGAGATAACGAGCGAGATAGTTGTAGCTTTGAAAATGTGCTCGTCACGTGTTGGCCATCTAGTTGAAAAGTTTTCTGTGCTTATTAGCAGTGGTTTGGAAACGTATAACTTTATATTCCAGTGATTGTGATTTCTAGCTGTGTACTATACTTTTCTGGGACATTTTTCGTGTAACTTTTATGTACGCACGTGTGTTATGTAATTCCCGCGTGGTCATGCATTTCAGCAATAATTTTAGCTTGTGAAACCAGTCCTCTTCAGCACGTGTTTTGGCGCGCTTATTTGCGTGTGTATATCAGATCAGATACATTTGTTTAAAAAAAAAAAAAAGAGAGAAGGAATTTTTGTGTGCTACGTATAAATTACAAGTCTGTATTCTGCTCCTTTTGAGATAATGTTAGCGGTGGTCACAGTAGGTGTGACGTGGTTTTTTTTTAACTTCCAGTTCGAGGTTTCTCACTGAAGACATTTTGCTTTTCTTCCATGTGTTCATTCTGATTAAAAATCTTGGTATTGTGTCCAAGTGGCTTGTGTAGACGTATGTTAGTACAATTTTCTGATATTTCGCCGCGGGCGCTTAATTGTATTCTTTCTGGAACTGTTTTATTTGGCTATGTTCTGATCTTGCTACTTACATTCATGTGATGCTATAAGGGTTTAGTTTGGTGTAATCTGTATCGCTCTGTCCTACTGTTTGTTTACTGGTTGCGTAAACGTTTGTGCTGCAATCATGCCTAAGCGACGTACTGCACAGAAATCTGATATAGCAATTGCTCCAGTTAGCGAGCACAGTGAAGTAGAATCTATGTCCAGTGTTAGTACGCCTGCTGTTACTCAGTTACTAGCGATGTCTAATCCGCCTGTCGTGGCCCATGCAACGCAGCCAGCTGTCTGCCGCCCGGTCATTGATCCCTCTTACTTTGAGAATTCCAGTAGGTTGTCGGCGCATGAATTTCTGCAGAACTTTGAAATGTCGCTGCTGCTAATGGCTGGTCAGAAGAAATGAAATTGAAATGCTTTCCATGCTATTTACGAGATACTGCTGCATCATGGTTTCAAACTTTTCGCCATCGGCACCCTCACCATGATTGGGTTTTCTTGTCTACACAATTTCTAAATGCATTTCAGATAGCAAACCAGAGTGATATTCTGGAAATGAAACTTAGACAGCGGGTACAGCTGGATGATGAACCTGTTATTAGTTACATCTATGACGTGCTATCTTTATGTGACCAAGTCAACCCTGCTATGTTGCAGTTGAAACAAATTAAACACTTGCTTAAAGGTCTTAGACCTCTGTATGTACAATCTTTATTGCCATTGAATCCTCAAACTGTTGATGAGGTAATACAAATCATTCGACGAGTGGACAAAGCACAGTTTTACATGCAGAACCGTGAACATCTAGTGTCTGCTCAATCTCAGGCTGCAGTGGTTACGCCACCCTCTGTTATATTTAATAATGCATCTGTTCCTGCTGTTACTTTACCAGCCTCTCCTCAGCCTTCTCAGGCTTCTTCTCTTGTGGGCGTACCTATCGATCCTATGCATCAGCTGATTGATCGTGTGGAACAGTTATGTAACAGAGTTAACCAGTTTCAGTTACCATCTTCGGAGAGAACTTCCCAGCATTCACAGCTTCCACGGTCATCTGACTTCAACCGGCGGGATCCACCCGTCACCTGCTATAGATGCAACAGGCAGGGCCACCTGGCTCGCTTTTACCGGAGCCGCCTCCCGCAGTCAAAAAACGACTGGCGCCGAGCCTCGCGCGACGAGACGTAGCAGCACCACCACCGCCCACCAGCATGGCTGCACCTCAACGGGACATAGCTACACCTCAACGGGATGTGTCTGCATTATCAGGTCAGATATTGCAAGTTCCTGGTCGTATTGCCCAGACAGAGCTCTCCATCTTGCTCGATACAGGAAGCGCAGTGAGTATTGTGAATGCTGCACATGTTCTTGATCATTCTACATTAAAACCTATAGAGATGATGCTCCGCACTGCAGGAAACAAGTTACTTGATGCGCCTTATCACACTGTGTTAGATTTCCATATTAATGATGTTCTTTTTCGGGAGGATGTACTAGTTGTGAAAGAGTTGTCCCAAGATTTGATTTTAGGCAATGACTTTTTGCAGACCCATGATGTTATAATTGACTATGCACATAATCTGATAACCCTGAAATCTTCTAAAAATGATGCGTTCAGTATACCAATAACCCTAACACAAGGACCTTTTGTTGATATGGCAGTAAACCCTCTCCAAGATAATGATTGTACAGATTCTGGTGTTAAAATGGCAGTTATGAATGATGTTAAAATTCCACATCTGTCTACATGCTATATATCAGTTAAGCCTTTGTCAGCGATTAGCAATGAGGTTATGTTTGAACCTGCTCTTAACATAATGCAAAAGAAGAATCTTTCCATTCCAACCTTTATTGTGTCATTCTGCCTCTGAACTTACTATTCCAGTGCATAATAATACTTCAGTTCCACAAACATTGTTTGCACATACAGTCTTAGCCAAAGCGTATGATGTTGCACTCGTTCAGAGTAATTCTGTTTTGTCATCCGATGTTACTCTACCAGCTCCAAATTGTAATTTTAATGTTAATGGTAAACTCCTGGAAACCCAAAAGGCTGACTTACATGCTTTATTATTGAAATATAGTGATCTTTTTGCCACAACATTACAAGAACTTGGTACTACGGATGTTGCAGAATTTGATATCAAAGTAAATGACCCTAAGCCAATTAAGCAAAGACCATATAGAGTTCCTCATAAACAAAAGGAAATTATTGCTGAGCAAGTTAAAGAGATGCAAGATGCTGGCATTATCAAGGAATCAGTCCTCCTGGGCTTCTCCTGTAGTACTTGTCAAAAAGAAAGATGGCTCCATGAGATTTTGTGTCGACTATAGAAAATTGAATGCTGTTACAGAGACCACCTCTTTCCCTTTACCATTGATAGATGATTTGTTAAGTTATTTGGGGGAGGCTAAATGGTTTGTCTCATTAGATTTACTGTCAGCATACTTTCAGGTACCTATTGCAGAGGATAGCCAGAAATACACCTCTTTTGTTACTTTTCAGGGTCAATATCAATTTACACGCTTGAGTTTTGGGTTGGCAAATGCCCCTAGGTTTTTCAGTTACATCGCAGACAAGTTGTTAGGCGATTTGAATTTTAAAAAGGCTATTGCATATTTGGATGACATTGTTGTTTTTGCTAAAACCTTTGAGGAGTTGTTACAAAATCTTGAGGCTGTTTTTCAACGTCTGGATCACCACAAGTTTAAACTTAAACCAGAAAAATGTTTCTTCGCCATGCAAAAGATCAAACTCTTAGGCTTTGAAGTTTCTAAAGATGGCATTTCACCTGATTCTGACAAAGTTGTTTCCATTCAAAATTTGCCTCGTCCTAAAAATGTTCGAGATGTGAGAAAAGTTTTGGGATTGTTTAATTTTTACAGGAAATTCATCAAGGACTATGCTAATATTGCTCAACCACTAATTCAGTTGACTAGGAAGAATCAAAGTTTTATTTGGGGATCTGATCAGCAAACTGCATTTCAAAATTTGAAGGACTTATTAGTTTCGGCCCCTATCTTAGCTCACTATACTCCTGGTGCTTATACCGAACTACACTCTGATGCCAGTGGACTAGGGGTTGCCTCAGTGTTGTATCAGAAGATTGATAATGTGTTGAAACCAGTGGGCTATGCTTCAAGGACACTATCTAAATGTGAACGTAATTACAGTGTTCCTGAGTTGGAATTGTTGGCCATCCTGTTTGGACTTACCCACTTCCGCAGTTTTGTTTATGGCTACAAGGTTCATATTGTATCTGATCATCACTCCCTTTGTTATTTAAATAATTTGAAAGATTTGACTGGGCGTTTGGCACGATGGAGTTTGAAATTGCAAGAGTTTGATTACACCATTTCTTATAAATCTGGCAAGAAACATCATGATGCTGATACTCTATCGAAATTTCCTGTGTTACAACCTACAGAAAGTGATCTTGAACAGCTTGAAGAACTCCCCACATGTTTGCTGTCATCAGTTGAAGTTGCTGACCACCAGAAGAAAGATCCTGGGTTACTTGAGCTTATTAATGCTCTCCATGATCCCCCGTCGGCCCCTGCTAAGCTTCAGAGACAAGTTTCCAACTACACACTCAAATCAGGTGTTCTTTATCGTAAAAATGCTGGCTCCACTGGCCCTCTCCATCTGCTGGTTATTCCAGAAGCTCTAAAACATGAAATTCTTTCTTCATGTCATGATGATCCTCTTTCAGGCCACTTAGGATTCTCGAAAACATTTGCCAAAATTCACTCCAGGTATTACTGGGTTGGTATGAAGAAAGATATTGAACATTTTGTCTGAACCTGTCCCAGCTGTCAAACAAGAAAAGGACCGAAGAATCAGAAACCAGCAGGCTTATTACAACCAATTCCGGTTACATCTGTAGGCGAACGGTGGGGTATTGATTTGCTTGGGCCTCTCCCACGCTCAAATTCTGGACACAAGTATGTTGTTGTTGCGACCGAGTATGCTTCTCGCTGGGTCGAGTCTGCGTCGCTTTCTTCAGCAACAATCCCTCAAGTTGCTAAATTTATTTTGCATAACATCATCTGTAAGCATGGAGCCCCTGCTGCCTTGTTATCTGATCGTGGCTCAGTTTTCTTAAGTGAGGTGACACAAGAATTGTTGAGATCTTTATCAGTGTCTTCCAATTTCACCAGTGCTTATCATCCAGCTTGCAACGGACTTACTGAAAGATTTAACCAAACCCTCTTAAATATGCTTAGCCATTTTGTGGACAATAATCAGAAGAATTGGGACTCAGTTTTGCCCTATGTTATCTTTTCGTATAACTCAAGTGTTCAAGAGTCTACTAAATTTTCACCCTTTTTCTTGATATATGGTCGAGAACCTTCTTTACCTAACCAGGTTCAGTTACAAGCTACGTCTAATGACCTTTTTGTGAGACAGACATTGCAAGAGATTCAGAAGGCACGGGAGGTTGCTGTTGCTAACATTACAAAGCAGCAGGTGAAGCAAAAAGAAGCATTTGATGCTAAACACAGGGATGTGGTTTATAATGTAGGTCAATTAGTTAAAGTTTTCACTCCCATTAGGAAGAAAGGTAAATGTACAAAGTTGCTACATAGATATTTTGGCCCTTTTGAAATTATCCGACAGATCACTCCTGTTACTTACCTTGTTGATCGACCTCATGCTCCCCGTACCAAACATCAGAGTGTTCATGTGTCACGCCTTTACCCTTACTATGATCCTGTGGGTCCTTATAGACTGTAAAGTCTGAGTTTGTGATGCTTAATTAAGCTTTGCTTTTAGGAATGTGTGATATGAATGTCTCTGCTAAATTAAAAGTGTATTATTATTATTGTGGGTGTAACTTAAATTTTGAATTATGTTTTGGGAACTGCAAATCATTTGTTTTGTTGTTGTGTTATGCTGCAGGAATGTGTTTCAGGTGTACTATGTGCTTAATTGAGCTTTCACTTTCAGGAATGTTCTGTGACAGTATTGTTTTGAGTAATGATGTGATGTTGTTTTGTTGCATTCGATTTGATTTGATATGATTTGATTTGATTTGACTCGATTTGATGTTGGGTTTCATAATGATGCTGTGATCTTTATTTGCAGAAAATTGTTGCATGAATAGTGTGTGTATGTATGTGTGTATTTGAGGTTATGTGATATATGTGAGATTTGCCTCGGTGGGAGTGCCAAAGAGTAACCCCGATGGCGTAGTGTGAGGTTATGTGAGAAATAAGAGTTGAGATTTGCCTCGGTGGATGTGCGTAAGAGTAACCCCGACGGTGTTAATGAGATGAGAAGAGATGAGATGATGTCAGCTTCGGTGGAAGTGCCACAGTGTAACCCCGACAGTTGTATGATTTCAGAGATTTTGCTTATTGGTGTTGCTGTAACGTGCCCAGTATAGCGTGTTGATGAATTCACACGAGAGATTAAATGGATGGAAGTGAATGTAATGAAAATAATTTTTTTTTCTGTTTATGCAACAAGTTTATTACCATCTTAGATAGCAAATTTTAATACCAACTGTTTTCCAGCTTAAATTTTCATTTGGAGGATGTGGATGCAACAGTATAATGTCATGTTATTTGTGTCATTCCTGCAATATTAATGTGATTTCTTGAAGGTTATGCCTCTGTTAGATGTTTTGAATTTTCAGCATGGTAAATGAGACACGTAAGTGAAGATGTTTTGTTTTGAAGAGAAAATTGAAAGCTGCGATAAAGATCTTAATGACTGAAGTAATGATGCTGATTGCAATACTGCTGCTGATGCTGATTATGATTCAGTTGATGATACTAATGAGATGAGGAAGATAGTATGGGGGCGAGAAACTGTATTAGTGACAAGAGTAGGACAATAGTAGTTGAAAGCATGTCACGTGGCGTAGTTTGGAGATGAATTGTGGATGTAGTTTGCAGTGATGCATACACTAATTTGAGTAGATAGTTAAGTGAGTGTTGTGTGTAATTTGGGCCATGGTCAGTGTGAATGAGTTCATTTCATTGTCATGTGTGATTGTTTTGTAAGTGCACTTATTTTCTTTTGTTAGTGATACCAGCTGGTTATTAAGATTTAATATTGGGATCCCAATTAAGGTTATGTTTCTTTTCTGTCATGTTCATGTCTTCTGAGTCTGTTTTACTGTTATATTTGGTTTGTGAAGCATTGTGAGTTAAATTTTGGATGGCAACTCTCTATAAATTTTAGTTCTTATGCCAATTTGTACTTATGTTTTTTTCCTCTTTCTTTGCCCATGTCAAAAGAATTTTTAGTGTAAACTTTTCAACCTTTAAAATCTTTAATTGTACATGACATACCGTTCTTTTTATGTGTGATTGTTTGTGGGAGCACCTTTTTTATTGTTTGGTGGTTTTGTTCTAGTCTTTTGCTGTGGCGGAGCTCGAGAACATCCAAGAGCATACCCGTAGCACACCAGAAGTCAAGAAACACCACAGGGAAGCTGTCGGGCAGCCACTACACTGCCGTGGCATAAGGAGCCACCATGTCGGGGGGCAGTCCAAGCCAGCGACTGCCCACCCTGTTGTCATCACCAGAGACCTGCAGTGATAATTCTACACCAGGACAAATCGTCGTTGTGGGCACTGTATAAAATCACCCACAAACAGTTACAGCAGACCATCGATATTTTGCGCAGTGTAGTGTGCCTGTGAACTGAGGCAGCGTGGTGTGTGCGTGTGCGGGGTGCTCAAGATAAGTGCATTAACAATATTAGTCGACAGCACTTTAGTTTCTCGTGTCTCCACATCGCCCAGCAACATTGTGTCGTTGTCTGGGTGCTTATCACACATGTATATTATTGTTATATTTTGGCTCATCACACATGTGTATGTCATTTTTTTGTTCTTTTCATGTTTATTATCTTTATTTTCCTTGTGTCGACGAGGGCGTCGACTTCGGTGGCCAGGGGGAGATGTGGCATGTGCACAGATGATATAATGTTAAGACGCTCTCTGGACTCCGAAGCACGGCAGTTTGTCTGTGAGTAGGGGCGAATCAGGGGAAACTGTCTAGGAGGGGATAGCGTTACTGACGCCAAATTGGCGTGGGGCTTCTTGTGGGATTCAGTGAGTAGGCTTCGGGTAAGACAGACGGGAAAACTGCTAACACACGATGTCCTCGTCGGCAGGCAATGGGCAAAGGTATGTAACTAACTACATCCAATAAATTGTGTGCCATCCACGCCTTTTAACTTTTAATAATGGTAGAATAGAATCCTTTCCTCTCCCTTGAGCCAGGCATTGTATTGGTATAACAAATATTTTGTGAGTTAACTTAGCTGCGTCCTCGTCGTTGCCTCGTAAATTAAAGTTCTTTGTTTGGTCAACGATCCCTCTCGCAAGCGAGTAGCTCCCCTCTGAAGTTAAATAATAATATTAAGTGAGGCATACGACAATATTCTTGAAACAACTAAGCCCATATTGCTTAATTTGGGTTAATTTTTGTCAAACATTTTATTATAACGTAATCTAAAAGAATTGCCTTCTATAAAAATACTGCAGTGTATGAGATTATATAAAACCTAAAGGCAGAGAAAGTCGTGTGAATACAAGTCAAGATTTTTTAAAGGTAGAACGTAAACCGATATTTCTTATACGTTTCTTTGTGTCAGATTGATAAGGTAACTAAAACCAGCACGAATTATACTATTACTGTAATATTGTGGAGTACAGTACGATTTTTTCGTCGTGACAAGCTTATTTGTATGCGCAGTAGTTGGACAAGTCCCTTTATTTTCTGGGAGGGTTGTTGGTTCAGTTGTAACAGAGCAGCAGGCGCGTACAAAACGTGAGATAAGATGACATCACCACGGCTGCGAGCACGCAAGGAGAATACTGCCAGCCGTTCTCCCCCACGCTTTACTACCTTCTCCTTCTCCTTCTCCTCCTCCTCCGTGTTTCTGCCTTTTCACGACGAAAAAATCGACCTATACCTAAGATTTGGGAAATAAGGGATTGATGTAATTGACTAGTGGACTATCCGTTATTTTGCACTACAAGAAAACGTCACTAGCTTGTTCTGTTTCTTTTTAATTCCTCAGACGTATTTATGATTTCTAACAATAATACTGAAAACCGCAAACGTACCTATCTACAAGAAACGAATTCATTGCAGTTGTAGCTTTGGTGTAAAACGATATAGGGTTCCATACTTGTGAAATACAACGTATTTTTACTTTCTCTGCTACGTATAGCAAGTAGGGAAAGTATTGCATTCCACCCAAAAATTCGACGCCGAGATTTCACGGAAATACATGTTTTGAGGCGCCCTGAATAAAAAAAAAAGCATTTTTACTTTCTCTCTATGTATGGTAAGTAGGGGAAGTATTACATTCTACTAAAAAATTCAATACCGAGATTTCATCGGAAATACATGTTTTGAGGCCCCCTGAATAAAAAAAGCAATTTTAGAAAAAGGTCCGTGTGTGTGTGTCCGTGAACAGCATAAATCATAAACGAAAAGTCAAATACCAAACTGGTATTCAGGTTCAGTATCTTTCAAAGATGCAACACGAAGATTTTAAAGAAAATCCCCAACCCCAAATTTTTCGAAAATTATGATTTTCTCAAAAATGGCTAACGATTTTGATTAAAATATCATATTTAAGATACTTTCATGGAAATGAAATCTATATCTTGAATTTTCTGAAACGTCCCCAAAAGTCGTCTTCATTCTGAATGAATTTTGCATAACTGGTAAACCGTAAAAGATGGACAAAATTTTACTTTAAAAAAAAGCCGATCTCGTTAATACACACGATTTATGTTTTAATTTTTTTCCCCAGTGAACCATTCCTTGTTATGAGTTTGAATTTTCCAGTACTTATACTTTTTCTGAAATGGGAATTCGTTATTCGGTTTTTTTTTTTTTTTTTAACTTTGTCCTCGAGATGCAAAGAGAATGAAATGCTCCACTTAGCAATCAGCTCTTAAAAGATTTGACTATCGCTTAAAGCTTACCATATTCCGCTTGCACCTACAAGAAAATTAGCAATAAGATAGTTTCTGCAAATTTGTATAACATGAAGTAGATGGCGAATAAGCGTTTATGAAAATAGTTTGTACATGAATAGAGAAAGTCATGTGAGTGTAACACATCAGATTTTTACTTTTTCTACTACGCATAGTAAGTAGGGGAAGTATTGTATTCCACCCAAAAATTCGATACCGAGATTTCACCGGAAATACATGTTTTGAGACCCCCTGAATCCAAAAAAAGCATTTTTGGAAACATGTCCGTGTGTGTGTCTGTGAACAGCATAACTCAGAAACGAACAGTCGGATAAACACCAAACTTGGTATTTAGGTTCAGTATCTTCCAAGGATGCGACACGAAGGTTTTCAAGAAAATCCCCCCACCCCAGAGTACCCTTTACATGGAACATTTTTCGAAATTTTTAATTTTCTCAAAAATGGCTCTAACGATTTTGATTAAAATATCATATGTTTAAGATATTTTTATGACAAATGAAATGTATATCTCAAATTTTCCGGGAATGTCTCCAAAAGTATTCTTTATTGTGAACGACTTTTGCATAACTCGTAAACCATAAGAGATAGACAAAATGTTACTACACAAAAAATGTAGATCGCATTAAAATACACAATTTATGTCATATACATTTTTTTTTGTTGAGTGAACCATTTTCGAGATATTACTTGTTATTCCTTAAATTTTTCAATACTTATTTTCTCAAATGGGAATTCGTTATTCATTTTTTTGTCTTGGATATGCAAAGAGTATTAATCTGTGGGAAAGGGAATGGTGCTGCACCTAGCAACCAGCTATTAAGAGATATGTATGTGCTTAAAGGCTACTGTATTTCTATATTGCTCTTGTAAATATATATTCCCCTTCCATCTACAAGAAAATTAGCAATAAGATAGAGTCTGCAAATGTTTATTTCGATTAACATGAAGTAGATGGAGAATAAGCGTTTGTAAAAATAGTTTGTACAAGAGCAGAGAAAGTAATGTGAGTGTAACACATCAGATTTTTTAAAATGTTTTAAGTAACACCGTCACCGTCGAGGAGGAAATAAATAAAAAGGACGATCTTTAAGTATTAACTTCAAAAGTGCGTTCATTAACACTGGTGTAGCGTCAGGGGAGACAGGATAGGCAGCGCTTACCCTAAAGTTTGAGACATTGTTTTAGTTGATTTTTGTTTTTAGGCTTCTGTGACATTTGAAATTACTTAGTGCCCTTTGTGTACATAGATAGCTTCGCGTGTATATCGTTCACTGGCACAATCTTGTCTTTCTCCTGGGTGTTAAGAGATTTTATGCTAGACTTGTTAATGTTATTTAAGACTCTTAAATCTGTGTATTAATACAACTAAATCTTCTCAGAAAGACGGTAGAGTGACAAGAAAATTCGAAAACAATTGTTACCTAAATTATAGATGACTTAGAAAGTTGTAGTCCTACGTCTCGCCGTTGCTACCGCGGAGAAGAGCCAGTAAAAGACTGAAGCTCACCGCAAGAAGAGGTGGTATTTAAATCGGAGATTGATTTATATGCTAGAAAGTAGCAGGAACATTAATTATTTGTCGAAACCTCTATCGGGCAAGTAATAAAACAACGAAAATGTGACGCATTAATCGATGATATTCGTCAGCAACAGTGCAACATGTGTTGAATGACAATATCTGCTTAAAATCTTCTATTACGCTAGACAACTTTCCTTATATTGGTAATTTTAATCATATTTTTACCAAAAAAAAGTTAAAGGGACTTAATAAAGAAGATACATTTGTTGGCAAAAAGCTATTTTAATTCTAAACGGCTACTTGGTTGGAATGAATTGATTGCCACAATATACCTACAAATGTCCTTATTGAACTCAAAAGTAAATATTTATATTTTTTCTGTGTGTGTATTTCGTTTCATTTAAAAATAGAGATCACTTTATCCAAAAACACGCGTCAGAAGAAGTATATCTGGAGAAACGCTAATTGAAATTGGCCAGCAATATCGTACCAAACTAAAAAGCCCAATGCTGGAGTAATAGCTTATCGAAACCTGTATCTATCCTATAATTCATTGAACTAATGACTGGAGCAACACTTCTTGGAAACACCCAACACAACAATAATTACATATTGACTGTGTTATGACGAATCAATGCAGCGCTGCGCGTATTATCTATGTATTTTTCACAAATAAGTAGTTAAGACTGAACATTGAAATTTATATTACGGCTTGGGTTCCCATTTTCACTTGTTTATACAGCCTTATAGAAGCGTCCATTCGAGCGGAGACGTGCATTTTGATTCCTGAAGTGGTTTCCTTTATCGAAAGTTGACAGACGCTGTACCTATGATGAAACAACCTTTTATTGCTCTGAAGTAAATTCTTTTACGCAAACACATACTTGACAAATTCCTGAAACTCTTAAAACTCTCCCTCGTCCAGCAAAGCGTAATCATTTTACGATGAGATAAACGAATGCGTAAAATGTTCATGGCAATAAATGCACAAAAATTACAATGTAAAATAAATGAGAACTCCGTTTTATAAGAATTCTTAAAGACCTGGTAATACTACTACTTTTTATCACACATACTGAAATTCTTCTTGGTACCACAATAAACACGCACTAAAGTAAAAGGCACTTCCTAGGCTATACGCACATTTCTAGTCCATATTTTACGCGTTATAACACGAACTATAAACAAAAACTCACAAAAATGGGAGAAAGTTATATTCCGCAGCCATAGAACGCGAATAAGATAACTATTTTACATTAGAGAGTTGATTTTACAATTCACGCTGTCCATTACTGAATGCCCGCGCCCATTTATTACTGGTTACTAATGACGCAATAAATTTTTAAATCCCACGCTTTGACGTATCGTAGCACTGTATACCAATTAGCGCGGTACAGCCAGTCTGTAACTTTCAGATGTAATATAATTGTCCGTGGAGAAAATCTATCAACATTGAATCTGCCCACAAAGACGTGAAGTCTCCTTTTCCGAAGTCGTAAAAAGGGTTGGTTCTGATCGCGAAGTAAAAGGGAAGGAGTGATATGACTTTAACCTGAATGGCTGAAAAGGCGCTACTTTACTATAAAACTAATCGGTACATTTCCTTTTACGAAGTATGAAAAGTAGAAGTTATTGACTGCTGATATGCTTATCTCACGATTTTCTTGTGTGCATTTACAGAAACAAGTAACACCGAAGGTGATCAAGTACTACTTATTCGAGACAAGTCGAAAAGGTCTGTGACATCAGCTTTACTTGCGAGTAGGGCCGTAACTTTGTCACCGTGAGCCATACAATGCACGTTAACAAGTGGATGTCAGCGGAAGGGTTCATAAAACCTTCATCAGACTGAGAAATAGCTTGCAGCGGAAACAATACGGGAGGCCTGGAAGACAAAATAGGCAGCGGAAATAGGAACTCCACGGAAGCTCCTTCGAATTAGAAGCCAAACATAGGTGACAATACACACCGTGTCGCAGATGGCACCTCTAACACATATTGGGATACCATCTTTTAAAAGTTTAAGGGGTTTCTGGCGTTTCCTAGGAAACCATAAAAATATAAACTCTTTCCTTCAGCAGATAATTTCACTTCGACAGAAACGGAAGGGCTTAATTATTTAGAACGTTTAGAGTGGGATTTTTATAGTATGAGAATTCTCGTACACATCCTCAAGTTTCGATATAGATACAAAGCTACACCTAATTGTATGTAATATAGATACAGGAGCTCTGGTTAAGTTAGAATTATGGACAATTGCAGGGAAAATAATCAGGATATTATTGCCAACTACTACATCTGAGTGTGTTATTTGCAGTATGCATAAACTGGTACACGAACATGATCGTTGGTGAATAAAAGCCAGCAGGAGATGAGTTAGGATGAACATCGGCCAGAGGGTTGGTTTTGGGTGCATTTGAGACTTGAAAATCCTACCTGAAAACAGAAAATTAACTAACTAAAATTAATGTATGATTTATCCTGGAGCACCGATATTCTTTCTATCACACTCAATTTGGGTGACGGTTTCAGACATAAGAGGTATCTATTTTCCACTGAAAACCATTAGGCCTTATTCACATTACTTACATGTTAAGAAATCAAAGTAAATAACACCTAGTATTTGCGTTTATGTAATGAACTTGTACTAAATTCCTGCGCCAAGTGATTGCTTTATGATTTATATGAATGTAAGCAGCCCCACCGTTTTGGGTCATGGATGATTTCTATATTATATGCATCAAACAAATTAAATTGGCAAATACTTTTAGAGATATTTTTATTGTGATTTTATTTAAAAAACACAAACTGTAAACTTAAACACAATGCCTATTGTATAATTTTCAATATGAGCGAAAATTTTGTTACGTTGGTACGACGAGAATCAATAGCTGAACGGCGTTTTAAAAAGTGCCATGTGGTCAATTAAATTACTGTAAGAAGGCTCAAAAGAAATATCTGTTATAAGAAAGCGAGTACAAAGAAAACGCTGGTTGAAGAGAAGCTAGGACGCACGGCAGGTGCTTCTTTACTACAGTTCAGAAACAGTGAAGGTTTTAAACCAGTTTTCTCGAGTTTCAATGTTTGATAAACCTCTGGCTGTTTCACACGATGCAGCTTGCAATATGCTTGTGTAAAATAACAACAAACACGTTAAGATTACTGTTTGCTAACTGAATCGTGCTGGTGTGATTAAACAATCATAATTATGTTATGGAAATTATGCAAATAAATTAACTGTCTCACATTTACAATAAAATTAACAGTAAGATTAAACTTTTATTGTGTAGAACAATATTAAAATTTAAGAACGATGATGAAAGAAATATCAATATATCAGGAACTAACGACGAATAAATACGTGAAATTTAGTAGGTATATATCTATCTTGTAAACTGTACTATAATTATATATAATAGTTTTCAAATAATACAAATTAAATTATGTATTTTAGAAATTTCAGTTAGCTAACTTACTTGCCCTCCAGCTTTGTATTTAGAAAGAAAACTCTGAGAAAAAGAAGTCGCAGTCTTTTTAAATGCTGAACCCTCATTTTGTCATTATGGCTGGTAACACAGCAATATAAAAGTCCAAGACATTTGGGTTAAAGGACCATACATATCCGCTAGCATTATATTGAATGAGACAGAAGGTAAAGAATCACATACATGAAAAATACCCACTCCATCGCCCGAAAACCTAAATCAAACACCATATAATCACCAGGAAGAAGGAACGATGACAGCATTTACTCAAAGCAAGTTAGTAGTTTGAGTAAACGGTAGCATTTTAACGGTAACCCTTGGGGTTTAATATGGTAAAACCTCCAACTTAATGGAGATAAGGAAACACACCCAATAACCTACTGGCAACAGCCTTCAAGGAAATATGAACTACTTAGGCTTTCAAATTTTGAACTTCCATTGCCCCTTTTGTTCTTTTTAAATCCCACTCACATCACTATTAAATTGGTTATGAATAGACCGAGAGATATCCACTAAAAATATCTATAATTGGGAGCTCAAGCGGTTACCAAAGTTAGGAATGTGGTGAGATAAGACTTTGGACCTCGTTTCCCTCAAGTCATGTGTGCTCATCCACAAAGTATTCATTCTCCCATTCCCAAAGAGCTATTAGCCTATAAGCATCTTACCGACTCTTATCAAAACTACTAGAAAAGCTCCTTCAAAAAAGCCTCCTTCGTTTCGTTGCCGATACCTCAGTTATACCTGCTCTGCAGTTTGGTTTCCGACGCCACCATTCGAGCACTCGTCAGCTTTACGACTTACCGAACACATAACCCATAGATTTGAAGCCAAAGAACATACTGTAGCGACGTTTTTAGATTTCACTCAGACGTTTGATAGAGTGTAGCACGACGGCCTTTTCATAAACAGTATGGCATTGGCTTTGCACTTATTTTCTTCGTTTGATTACCAGTTATCTTCAGGACCGCCAATTTTCTGTACGTTTTGGAGCGACACGATCAACACCCCGTAAAATACTATCTGATGTGCCCCCTGGGTAACATTCTTGCCCTTATCTCTATTGTACACACACACACACACACACACACACACACACACACACACACACACACACAGTTGATATGCCTGCATTACCTACAGCAAGTATTGCACTCTTTGCTGACGATACAGTGGTCTTTACTTCTCATTGTTCCATTGATACTGCATCTATAACTCTTCTTCATTGGACATTTTTCTTCGCTGGTTGTCTCGCTGACGCATTGCTCTCAGCAATGTCAGATAAATCGCCTGACCTTACGTAAACCTCATACTCCAGCAAATAAACATTCCAATGTACGACACGGAAGTGACATGATTGCCTTCTGATCGTGCAGTAAAACATTTGGGCGCTCACCTGGATATCCACTTCAAGGCTAAATTCAATCCGGCATATTCTCTTATCATAAGCTTTATCCGATTCTAAACCAAAAATCCTCTGCGAGTTTTCTGTACTCTGCTGCTATACAAGAGCATTCTGCGACCACTCCCCCTGTATGAGAGTCCTATATGGGGTTGTATTTCTCCAATTAGTACTAAGATCCAGCGGCTTCAGGTGTTCCAGAACAGGGTTTTGCGTATATCTGTGAACCTCCGTGGTACATCCGGAATGCACAACTTCACCATGAATAGGGAATCACCAACATCCGAGAACACATCTCTACTACAAGTCGCAACTTCTATTGCTCACCCTCCTCGAGTACCTGATGCTGCACACTTTGAACTGGGACGTCGTACAGGTGCTGAGCTTCGATTGAAGCCGCGCTTACCGGAGGATATCTTACCTTAAGGATATAACTTGTTTCCTTACTTTCTCTTCTCATTGACTGGCTTGTGTTCTCACATATGAGCACCCTCTTTAATTTGTATTCTTCAGAGTGAAATTTTATTTTATTTCTTAGTATATCTGCAATCTGTATAGTACTTAGTTGTGTGAGCAATTGATCAACAAACAAAAAAGAAAAATCCTCCCATTACTTTTTTTAATACGTAGCTAGCCATCTCTCCAGCTCCCATGTGTGTCCCTAAACACACTGGAAAAGACACTTGACCTATAAACACCGGGAAACTAGATTTTCAGCGGTGAATGATAGGGCAGAGAAGGCATAGATTAAAAGTAATTAGTGTAGATGAGGTACCTATTCAGAACAAGCTTTTGGAGCCTTAGTTAGATTTGCCTTTCTTTTGAAAGAAGGCAAAGAATACCCCATAAGATCCAGCCAAACCCCATAGTAAATCCCATAGCTTTGTATAGGAAGGGATCTAAAAAATACAGCGCGAATTTCTAAGATGAAGGCTCGTGCAGAAAGTTATTTTACTACGTGATGTGAAAAGTAATTGAACAAACGAACGATAAAGTCCAGATTCTCCGCAAGAAAACGAGGAGGTATAGAATAGATTAGTCCACAAGGCGTGACTTAAATTCTATAATTAAACCTGACATTCATAAAAGAATTGTGTAATGAGATAACAATCTCCTTCGTTAGCAACAGTGCAAAACGCTGCATACTGATAACGATCAGGTACATGTACGTACCTGTGTTATCACAATGCAAAGACCTTTGCCAGTAAGAAAAAGACGGGCACACTACATTTAAAGTCAATTCACCTACAGGAAGGAGCATTACGAAGAAACAAAAGGTAACGTTGGGGAACCCGTTAAATGACGTTTTAATTATTACGTTTATTTAGAAAAGCACGTCTTCGCTGTAGCGTATTATTTCTGGAATTTATATTCATTACATTTTTAGGGGATGTACCAATGAAAAGCTAATTCTCAGGCAATTTAGCTAACAACAAATCTGTCGTATATAAGCACTGAATGGTTTTAAATATCATTTGGACATATATTTGGTTATCAAGTTATCTCGCTTGTTTTGTGGCCTAATATAAAGAGAAAATATTTTTTTTAAATTTCCTTAAGCTATGTAACTTGAATGATTTGAATTTATCTGTGGAAGTTAAAAAGCATAGATTGCATTTATTAAGAGTATTTCAAGAATCAAATGAATAAGTCAAACATAAATAGCTGCTACTACTACCGCCAGTAATACAGTAATTAACTAGGTATTATGAAACTTTTCCGGAGATTTAATTCAGCTTAACAAATGTTTGTTGTGATTACTATTTCGAGATCAAAGGCTAGAAAATAATTATTTTATGAACATCAAACGTGGGTTTAAAAACGAAATTAATTTAGAAAAGGTTTTGTTATTGGAGTTATTGCTAATATATGGCAGTGATTTAGTTTCCATCTACCTAGCAAAATACAAGTCAAGATCCATGTTTATTTTAAGCAGAACCAGATAGACCTCGAATTAAATTGTATTAACAACTGAACATTTAAGGTTATAAAGGCATATAAACGACTGGGGAGGGGGGGAAATGAACATAAGAAAAAAAAAACCATTATGGCTAACTAGTTTTTCAACAGCATGCTTTGAATTATCAGAATATTGAATTCTCACTGGTCAGTAATAAAATATTACCTCACTTCAAATAGAAGTGTTGTTTAGAAACAAATCTACGACATCTCGTCAACAGAAACAGCAGAAGGCTGGCCTCGTAGCTCAGTTGGTAGAGCAACTGCCAGCTGTGCTAGGGGTTCGATTCCCGGCTGGCGGTGGGAATTTTTCTCTAGCCAAAATTATTCCCAGAGTCTGGAAGTATGAATGAGAGTGTGAATGTGTGTATGACCTAATGATTAAAAAAGTTCAAGAAACCCAACGACAAGAGTTACACGAGTTAACACCATTGCCAATAGGCAATAAGTTCCAAAGGAAAGACCAACGATAAGACCAATGGGATATAAATAAAAAAAACAACAAAAAACAGAAACAGCGATATGAAACAATGCCCAACCTTAAAGGAGCTAAAGGTGTATACAATAATGCTGCAAGAACTTCATACTCGTTTGTCTCAACCTTATTCTAGAAACGATCTGAAAATCACAACACAATCTTCCACCTAAGTTTTAAAAAAGCGGTATATTGTTTATTGCTTTTGAGCGAATGATAAAAAAGTTCGACAAATTTTCAACCAAATATGATTTTGAATAACATCTAAAAATATTCTGATACACGTAGTTGGTTCATATCAGTTTAAGCATCTATTTTTAAACAGTCATTGCTTTAAAGTCCATCCTGCTTTAAAAATCAATTATTCGAAAACCCTTCGCAGTACAGATACAATTTAACAGTTTACACCACATGACTTTTCTGACTGAACATGTAAAAGTTCAGAGGATCTGGATGAAAACTCTTATGTGAGGGACATTTTGAATGTGTGAAAATCCAGAGAGAGAAAAAAGGGGAGGAAATAGGTTCATACCCTATTACATATGAAGACGTGTGTTCAAAATGACAAATGAAGCTGGATTTTCAATTAAATTCTGAGCAAATTTCGGCATGCAATTCAATGTTATATTTTCCTGGGAATTTTACTAGATTTTAGTAGCGTGTTTTTTTTAGATTATTTGTGAGATTCGAAAAATACGTAGTTAAGTTTATTTTTAATATTAGGAACATATTACTGCACATATTTAAAAAGGCATGGTTTGAATACTTTGTGAAAATTGTTTTTATAAGATTTCGATTAAAATGGTCCTTCTGTCATAATTTTAACTTAGGATATTTAAAATGTATGCGCTTATTCCTCCGTTATGCCTCCCTATGTCATCCTGCTTGGAACAATTTGACATTGGCCGACTCGTTTGTTTATCGTTATAGATTAATAACTCTGTATGTAAACTTTCAAAAGAATATCTAAAACTTATATTATCATACTAGCATTTATGAACACATTGATATGTCAGAACATAACAACATTTCATAAATGTATAACAAAGCAAATATTTCTTTAGAATTGGCTTCCTTAATCCTAAATTGCGATTCTGGTCTTCACCATATGGAGGAAATGAAGGTAAGCAATTAAGCTTTGCGTAAAAAATAAATGTGTCAAATCTTGCCATGTATACCCGTCTTCACAGGTGAGTTATTTTAAGAAATGCACAAGCGAAATGTAAAAGTCTCGGGTAAAAGAAATTTAGGACTGTGCGTATAAACAATATTCAAAAGTTATTTTCACTATTAATACTGTAGACGTTTATCCTTGTATACGACAAGTATAAACATCATAAAATACAACATAAACAACAAGGTAACCATTTGGAATTATAATTCTTTCAATTTAAGAATTTGAGTTTTTTTTTTCTTTCTTCTAAGCACGTTTGCTCGTTAGAAAGTAAAATATGCTTCACAGGATGGAGTTTTTATCCAATTCTTCTGAAACTTTAAGCAATTAACGCTGAGTTCTACATTTATCTAGCTCTTATTCATTTTTAAAGCAAAAGGGGAGACATAAAATACAGAAATTCGCAGTGATAAAGATTTTAAAAATTATTTTATTTTGAACTATAGGTAGGTGCCATAATTATAGGCATGTTAAACGACATTGTTATTTAAAAGAACGACTATTTCTAAAACATAATCCTGTTAAGAAATTGGCATAGACAGTAAAATTAGTTTTTGAAACTCAGTAATTAACAAAGGATATTGAAACTACATTAAAACCGTTCAATGTTTAGCAAGACAAAATTCGGATTAATTTTCGGCCAAATTGACAAAAACTTTATAAAGTAGCAGTTACATTCATTCATATTCTTAAGAGATTTTGAAGAGCAGAGTCTCCGTTTACTGGCCTACTTTCTCCCTTAACCCCTGGTTCTTGAAACCTCCCCGATACAATAACAAGGGGCACGCCCGCCACTGACAACCCCTCTACCCTCGTGCAGACCTGTTGTCGGGCAAGTCTACGAGTTCAACACTCCATAAAATTCCACACAAAGAAACTAGTGAACCCCATTTGGACGATGGACACAAGTTACTCTTTAACCACTTAAATGGTCTTTTGTGTTTGTCTAAGGCCGACAGTTCGGAAATGCACTGTTGATTTATGGGATCGGCTGTGAAACCTGTCCCTCACGTCTATAGATCATAATTCTGCATTAAAGGATATCTATGAAATATACCCGTATGTTAGATATAGACAAAATGTGCAAGCACATTAATGTTGCACAAAGTCGTAAGAAAAACTGGGGTAGACTTTGTAATTTAATCGTCAACATTCTGGCTAAGAAACCCAGGGCTCCCTGGTTGCATTATTGAGAGATAAGAATTTTTCTTTTGAACACAATCGAGAGAGAGAGAGAGAGAGAATGTTTTTCACTACCAAATTGTTATAATCTAGTGATAAAATCCAAAGTCAATAGTTATTAACGCCAATAGTACATAGTTTTTTCTCTATCCAAAGTCCTTAAGATGACCTTAGAGGTTAAAAAAGACCATACAAATGAAAGTATAAAACAATGTGCAATATAAGATTCTGAATTACGAAAGCTGATTAAACAAGGTACAAATGAGAGAAATTTTAAAAACAAGTGTTAAGCAAACATCGAATGTGTAGCAACCACGCGACTTTCTCTACCAGTTAACATTTATTTTCATTATGTTATACGAACTATTTATATTAAAGCTTAGTTTTTCTATCTACTTGCTCATAATCCCAATAAATGCTTGCCAGAAATGATATAGATAAGCAGACTTGGACATTTACTGTTATAAAACAAGTCAAATATGCAAGTTTTGATGTTGTATAGTCTTTCCTTGGATATATACATTGTGTGTGTGTGTGTGTGTGTGTGTGTGTGTGTGTGTGTGTGTGTGTGTGTGTAATCTCATACTTTCAAAAAGCGAAGTTTAAGTCTGCGACCTTTAAAGGGTCACATTGCTTATTTATTATTTTATATTTTAAAATTATTTTTATTTATTACCTTCACATTTTATTGTTTAAATATTCCATATTGTGTAATTTACTTTCTCTACCGCGTACCTAGTGGGTAGAGAAAATATTGCATTTCACCCAAAAATTCTAAATCGAGATTTTACCGGAAATACATGTTTTGAGGCCCCTGAATACAAAAGAAGCATTTTTAGAAAAGGTCCGTGTGTCTGTAAATAGCGTAACTCAAAAACGAAAAGTTGGATAAGTACCAAACTTGGTATTTAGGTTCAGCATTTTCCAAGGATGCGACACAAAGATTTTCAAGCACCCTAAATACACTTTACATGGAACATTTTTCGAAAATTTTGATTTTCTAAAAAATGGGTCTAACGATTTTGATTAAAATAGCATATATTAAAGATGATGAAGATGATACATGAAATATACATGAAAAATAAAATGTATATCTTGAGTTTTCTGGGAATAGCCTATGAAGTCCTCTTCATTCGGAAGGAATTTTGTATAATCTTGTATAACTGGTAAACGTTAGCGATGGACGAAAACATACAACAAAACATGTAGATCTGTTTAAAACACACAATTTATTTCAAATAAGGTTTTTTGGGGGGGGGCATAAACTATTTCCGAGATATCCGTTATTAATGGTTCGAACTGTTCAATACTTGGTCTCTTAAAAGTCCTGTCAGCATTCAGTTGTTTCTCGCGATTGCATGGAAACAGTATGGAATTTTCAGGCCAGCGTATAGCGTCGTTTTACCATGCTAGACTCTAGTTCTCGAAGTTGCGGGTTCAAACCCGGCGGAGGGCGAATGGATTTTTTCGGGCGTAAAAATTCTTAGCATGGCTTCCTTCGGAAGGGAAGTAAAACCGATGTCGTAGATTTACGGCACGTAAAAGAACCTCAAGCCTGATAAGGTTTATTTGGATTAAAGTATAGTAGATAGAAAAATAAATATTAGTAAGAGTAGTCTGTGTCCCCACTAATAAACATAGGGGGTAGAGAAAGTTATGTGAATGTATCACATCTGATTTTTTAAAGATATGTTTTATTTTTACTTTCTCGTAGCACAAGAAAATTAAACGTAAAGTGTACTTCTTATGCAATTTGTTTTCTTAATGATACTGCTTTTGAAAAAGGGCACAATTACAATAATGTTTGATAAATTATAGCTTAAAAACAATAAACGTTAGAGAAGAACTTCTAATATTATCGATGTAAACCAATAATTATGCACGATATTTTATTTATAAGGCAAATATATTTTCATGTTCATTATACTCGTAACATTTTCAGTAAGTGAAACATTTTAATAACATGACTAATTAATAATGTTAATGTCTTCGAAACTAGATGAGCTAAGAAAGTAATCCAGCATTATTATTTCACTGTAACAGGTGGAAACCTCGCCTTCACTAGCTTAACATTGTAAAATTAGTATATTAATAGTTTCTGCTCTATGTACTATACACCTAGGTGAGAAACTTAAATCTGTAGTTTCAAATATTTCGTATACTAACACTGACATGATGAGCTGCAGGAAACTGTACCTAAACGTAGTTTTAGTGTCTCACCCTATATGCTTCAGGGCAAGCCTCAATAACCTTTTCTCACGGAACGAAAGCCCAGTCCTGTAAGTATTATCAAATAGCACATAGAACATGCAGTGGGGCGAAGTGAGGCGATTAAGATTTGTGATTCCTCCTTTTCAATCTTGTCCTACACACTGCTTGTGTGAAAGAACAATTAATTACCATTGATTGATCTAATAATTGGTTCAATTATGAAACCCGAGAATTAAGTACTTCTGACACTGTAAGTGACCATTGGGGTGTCATCTCAAAATAATTTGAGATCTGCTTGTGGATTATCGGGAAAAATGTGAGTCTGTCGGGGAATTTACGTCGAGCCGGCATGTTGCCATGATAGTTCAGTTGGTTAGAGCAACCGAAAGGAAACGGGAAGATACGTGGTTCAAATCCCGGCTATGGTATTGAATTCTTCAGTCTGATTCTACCTTCCCAATCTTTACAATTAAGATTTCTTATAGATTTTAGATAGGAACCTCTTGCTTTAGCCTCATAAGGGAAGTATCCGGATGAGCTCTCAAAATGAAAAGTGTTGAGTACAAGTATTATGGGATTATTCAATGTACTTTATAATCGTACCAGAGAAGAATCCCTCGAATTTTGTAAGACAGGAGTACACAGCTTCAATTTATATTATTTTTTTTTTTCTCGAGCAGAGAAAATGAAATGCACAGATGACATTTGTAGTGAAACTCTTCCGGTACTTCAGTCAACACTGGTTTGCAGATTAGCGATCTGGATAACTAAATCAATTGAACTTGCCATTAAAATTTCCACTTCGTTCTGGATTGCATGCGTGCATATATTGTCAACTGCTTGGAAGAATTCGATGTTCTCTATACATTTCTACAATGAAAAATTAAAATACCAGCATAAAAATAATTCAGGTTTCGAGTAGCAGCATTAAATTGTGTTCCAACTTACTTATTTTACGGGGCACAGTTTATTTTGCTGTGTGAAAAGCAAGACCTTCTTCTCGGATATATAGTACAACAACAACAATAATAATAATAATAATAATAATAATAATAATAATAATAATAATAATAATAAAACAAATGCATGGCAAACATGTTTCATTTTTTTACGGATACCTTGTTATCACTGTAACCCTGATTTTCCTCTTGATGGACCAAACATATCCTGTATAACCTACACCTATAACTGCAAGGATATATATATATATACGGTTGGAATAAATAAGCATTATAATAATGGCAATGTTTATCATTCACATCCTTCTTGGAAGCAAAGTAGTAGTGAACATTGCCAGTACAACATACATAGACCGATACGGTTGGTCTGTTGTGTAATGCTGTGCTTGACAGATGAGAATATAATATGGTAACCGATACACTTGGCCGGCTTCTCGAGTAGTAAGAAATTCAATTTCCTTGCGCTTTATTTATTTGTAGGCAGAATGTGTAGCAGTGTTTAAGGTGAAAAAATGTTTTACTAACATGCAGCTTGTGTTTTATACGGTTTAAACACATGCATCTGCGCGCGCATAAAATACAAGGGGCAATTGCTATCTGGGAGATTTCAGCAATATTTACGTAAACTTAGTAGATAAATTGAGATGATAGCGTTATCATTTTATTTTAAGCTTTAGCTTACGATCCACATTGGACCTGTTATGTAAGCGAAGTAACTTCAGACGTTTTCTCCTTTTTTCTTGAAATATAAATCCATAATTAGCATATGGGATCGCTAAATCATACTTCATAGTTCCTATAAGGAGCATAATTTTGCTGATGAAGCAGTTTACAGGATGAGAAGCATAGATGCCTAACCTGCATTAATAGAAGAAAACCTGTCCATTCACTACAAATTCCATCAGAAGTTACCAGTATTGAACTCCAGTTGTCTAGGTGGAAGGCAACTTTGGTAGCTGCTGGAAACTGTTATGATTTTTACTTTCCTATCCTTAGCACAATTAGAAAGAATTATATATCCGCTTAGAAGGTGATTGATTCTGTGTACAGTGACAAACTCACTTGCCTTATTTCTTCTTACTGTGCTACACAGCGTGGCAGTTCGGTTGTAACTGTTTTTGTGAAGCATGAGACAATCATTAAAGTCAGCGCGAAAGGGGATTATTTGTGCGACTTAATTTGGGATTCTGCAATACAAAACATTTGCTTATTTAAGAAACAAAATATATTAGTACTCGTATTATTTTTAGCCATTACACACTTCTTTGCTTTCTTAACACACGTTTTAAGTACTAATCATTTCACAAATTAAGTTTCAACTCCGCCAAAAGTAGTCGTACTTATAAAAATCCCTGTGAACAAAGAATTTCATATAGTAATAAATATCATTCCAACACATGATTGTAAGAGTAATTCACGGTATAATAATTCGAGAAGTCTAGAAACATGGAGATATATGCTTCCGGGCAATAAATATATTAAACCAAGATTCACTCGAATAGCGAACTTTCTATGTATATTCCCCGCAATTTAATTTGCAATCGATCTCCTTTATGACTGTATTGTTATTATTATTTCGTTTTAGGCGCGGCACTCAGAATTGGTCATGAATGCTGTGCTGAGTGCCTGTGCCCAGAAACCTTGCGGGCGAGGAAGCTAACTCGTTCTGGTTGTTGCGGAATAGCTAGGGGCAAGCAAGTTCGAAATGGAATCTTTGTTGCATAAAACTTATTGATGGCATTGATTACATTAGCGAAATTCCACAAAAGTAGCGTAGTCAGCGCTACCGTTCGAGTTCACTAATTCACTATCGACAAAAACTAGCATGTTACGTTTAGCTAATAGTTTTCGGAACTGTACAACTTCGAAAAGTTGTTAATGTGCTCTGCTTGCATGCTGTTACCTCCATTTTTCAAACATTTTTTTCATCAAAAAATAGAGAAAACTGTTCCAGGTTAATCCAAGCTTCTCATTTGCGGTTACATTACACCGACGAAAAATAAAATCATTGCGTCTTTGAGAAACAATGTTGTTATAATGCATAACTACATTCACAAAAAACAAAGAAAGAAACGAAAGAAAAACAAAGGATGGTAATGGTGGAAAACTTTGGAACGGCACGAAATGAGGTAAATTATTTCTTCTATACGATTTTGCTTTTTTGATGTTTTTCTTTCTTTCTAGGACTCAATTAACTGTTTCTTTTTGGTGATTTCACAATAGTAAGCACTAATAATTTGTAACATTAGCAGTCATTTTACAACAGAAGCTTTTAATATTCACCAATAGTATTAGCTATTTTACTTGTAATTCGAAACTTTTGTTCAAACCACTATACGACAAATATTTTACCAACTACAATACTTCCAATAATACGAGTTCGAAGTTATTATGCAAAACGCTCCTTCCTGGTACTATGCAGATATGAGAGCATAGGAATATTTGGTGGCCGCTCACTTGCTTCGAATTCTGGGAATACACGGTGTCACCTTAGTCTGGACGCCCGAGATCGGGTCGTTATGTTAGCGGGATATTTGACACCACAGTTTCACCAGCATCAAGGGTCCCATATCCCTTAGCTATCCAGTTCGAAACACGACACCCCAGAGGAGAGTCTGCAGCCCCTGATGAACTCACTCATGCACCCTTTACGTCTTGGTAAAGAAGAATGTATCATCAAGTCTCAAGCATATCATGTACTGTCTTTACGCGAGGGCACATGAAGTTCACTAAGAAATGAGACCTGTATAATGGGTTACTCACGATACTTAATGTCCCTTGACATAAAACTTGGTTTTAGACGCTAAGCGCAAGAGAATTTCTGGGTCGCATTCCATTTTCTGTATTCACCTTCCTGTCCTTTAACATCAATTAGATTATTCCGCCAATATTCCCACTCCTTCCGTGAAGAGCCTGGGGCTGGGAGAAAATTCCCTAGTCGTAAACCCCTACAGTCTACGCAGTCAGTAATCAATCGATTGTACTGAAGATAGGACTTCTGATTGATCGTAAAATAAAAAATCGTATCACATTAATCAAATGATTCATGTTACTATTCATTGTGCCTTCAGTACTATTTTTATAGGATTAATAATATTTGTAAATGTTTTATCAGGTCGCTCACTGTTATTAAATTAAGTAGGTGCCTTTTTCCCCTTTTGATTTTGTTTAGTTTTTTTTAGATCCATATTGTGCATATTAGACTCTTCACTCTAGAGGTTATTCTAGGTGACCGTGACATGAAGCAGCCGTTAGTGCTCTCTAAATCGCAAGCTGGAAACATGAAACTGGAAGAAATTTACAGTAAATGTGTTCCTAACCTCATCCGGACACCCGCAAATCCAATGAGCGTTGGTTTCTCTGGCGAAAGGGACATCTGTAGTTTGTTTATATGCAACTCAAAACTGGTCATTGCCACAAAAACAATGGCAAATCTTCAAAGAACAGCAAAAACCAGTGGAAATTAAAAAAGAACCATAAACAACTTTAATATATGCATTAAATAAAGGGATGAAAGCTTGGCCGGCGCCGCCGTGGCCGAGTGGTTAGACAGCTCGCCTCCCACCGACGCGGCCCGGGTTCAATCCCAGGGACCTGCATGTGGGATTTGTGGTGGACGAAGCGGCGTCTGGGCGGGTTTTCTCCGGTTTCCCCCGCCATTCATTCCACCAACTGCTCCATCATCACCTTTCCTTTCATCCATTTTACCAACATTTCGTTTCATCTACTTCCTTCATCCCATACCAGGCATCGGGCTGATCACCCATCCTGGATGCTCTGTCTGATCCATGAGCTCCTCGACGGGCCTCTGACCCCAGGCACCCGCTTGTAAGTCCTGTGGGGTGTAAGTCCTACATAAGAGGAGGGTAAACAGATAATGAATGAATGACTGAATGAATGAAAGCTTGGCACAACTAAAGGGATCGGAAAGTAATTGATATGCATTTATATAATGTTTACTCTATCGAATTTTGACGTTGCTAACCCATATTATGTTGGCTAAATTGGGAGTAGGTGAACAAATATAATTGGTTAGTTAAAAACAAATGAAAACCGAATGCGAAAAATCGACTTGGACTTTGTGATCGATATGCATTACCGTTCTCGTTACCGGGCTGTTGTGAACCAATATTTTGTATGCTGTACGGTTTCCCGATCTCGTTTTGGTTACCGTTCTCGGGAGGTTGTGAACCAGCCTTAAAAATTAATAAAATCAACGTTAAAAACTGTGATGTGGGGAAGGATGCCCAACCTTACAGAGAGGGGGGATGAAGGGAATTTCCCTTCCCACTCATTTCCACTCGTGCTGCCAAGGACTGAAACTTGATTGGTTTAGTTTGTCAATCTCTTCAAATATAGTAAGTGGGGTGAACTATGGCCTTTGAACCTTAGTTCTTAAGAAAGAAGAAGAAAAAAAGATTGTGCTTCACTGGGGTAGCATGTCTGCCTCACATTAAAGAGGTCCCGAGTTCGAATCTCGTTTAGGATGAGTTACCTGGATAAGATTTTTCTGGGGCTTTCCCTTATCCTGAAAAGAAGAATGTCGGATAACTTTCTCTATGGACCCCGGGATCGTTCGAGTAGTATTTCACTCATTCATTGTCCGATATGACTTACCAAATTAAGAGGCGTAAAGTTATATATATATTGAAGAAGATGGTTGCTTCGTTTTGCTATTTGCCCCACGTTTTGGGAGGCAATTTGAAGAAGGTTTGTTGCTGCTACGTATGGAAAGTCAGTTTGAAGATGTATTATATTTCGACTGTTGGGGAGCCGAACTTGAAGTAGTTGCAACCGCACGTATGGTAAAAAGTTTCCGGTAGCCTTGGCCCTAAGTTTAAAAAATATTAACTTTGTAATTTGACTGTTTCTTTAAATATATATATATATATATATATATATATATAATTATATATTTAATGTTAGCCTCGGCTGCGTCAGTATTTATTTTTAGAGACATGAATTTCTTAACAAGGTGTGGTGCGACTGAAGAATGTAGGCTTACACAGATTATAATTTTTACTTCACTCCCTTTATTAATGCTTGACACGATTTAAATAACACTTCACTGATATAGAGAGCTGTGAGATTTTTTTGTTAATTACTTGCACTTTTTAACATGTAAACTATTTTTGTCTCACACGAATACGTATTAAATTTCTCGAGGACACATCTCGCGTCGGGTTAGGAACACTGTCTACAACCAACGCGTCCAGTTATGAGCACTGTCTACAAGCAACGGACTTGATTTCTACCGCCTAAATTTGTAAATTTCTGTATTTCAAGTCTCTGATTGGCTATTCCTAATCCAATAGAATACTTTTATTTAACTTAAGCTTTTTTCTGGTTGTTGATTGACTATTTTATAAACTGTCTCAAAATTTACATTATTGTTGCCCCAATAATGACTAGTAGCACTATTAAACTTTCTTACTCATTATTGCCTCAAGGTTACTTCATTGTTAGCAACTTTTAACCTATTATTCTCACAGCTCCTACATTATTAAATTACGTAATACATTCAGATAACATTAATACATGTATACAATAATATAAACATATACAATGACTGTAATATAAACTCTTTATATATTGTTACATACACATATTGCTTTAAGGCGGGCTGTTGTTATATTTTTTTTATTATATAATTTAACTAAAATCATTTAAGTGTTAAAAATACTTACATACATACATACCAGTTTTGAAGTTCAAAGAGTAATAAACACCATCAATTGTTTCTCAAATCAAGAGCCCCCGATATGAGCATAGACGTTAAAGGGGGCTAAACAAATGGGAGGGGGGGAGCAACAGTAAATGGGAGTCTGCAAAGGCAGATAATCTGTGCCGCATTAGCAAATCTTATGCATTTTTTCCTATTCCTCTTAATGTTACACCTTTCTTGTTCTGGAAACAATTCTACAACAAATTATTCAAGAAAATGTTGCGCAAGCCTCTTCCGATTCTGCTTCCCTCTAAATTGTCTCTTAACGTTACGGATTATAAATCTTTTTAATAAAATAATACCTCGCTCATGAAAAAAAAGATCTATTTATTTATGGACGTTTTTTAACTGCTATGGTTCTTAGCATCCCATTCTATATTGGGGCTAAGGACAGGAAATTTTGCTTGGAGGACTCTTCATCAGGCTTGAGGTTCTTTTACGTGGCGTAAATATATGACACGGGACCACCGGTCTTACCTCCTCTCCCGAAGGAAGCCAAGCTAAGAGCTTTTACGTCCGAGAAAAGCCATCGCCCTCCGCCGGTTTTGAATTAAAGAAAAAAGGATAGTGTGTACATGCAAGCATTAATGAAAAATCAAAGCTGCATCTTTAAAAGGAAAGTAAAAAACTTTGCCTCACTGATTCAGAATTCCTTCACAGGTGTATAATAACCTCAAACCGATACAGCTCTTCCCCAATGCTGCACTTGACAAAGGAATAACCCGGCATTCTACCTACCCTCTTTCCCACGCGCAAGGTTCACAGCTGGTCGGTCTCGGGTGTCTACAAATCAGTGGCGTGTGAAACTGCTCTCTCAAAACAAACGGTCAAAAATGGCCTACGGAATATCGAAGCTTGGCATTTAAATGTTGATTACTAACTAATTAATTAAATTGTTCCATTCCTGATAACCAAGCAATAGAAACGTTAAACTTTTATCCCTCATTAATTTATTACTTTCAGCTTTACACAACCCATGGTTTAGGCGCCTTATTGCCCTTTGAATCTCGTATGCTCAACTATAGAAGCTAGTTAATCCATGTATAATTTTAAAATGTTCAGTTTAGCTTTCAAACATAAGCATTACACTTATTTCTTTTTACGAAACAGATCACCACAGATTTGTACTTACAACCGCCATACCCCATAAACACTCCCAATTTTACTTGATCTTTGCAAATTGCTCATCTATTGATTGTTTATCAGAGATTATTGCATCATTTATAAATGATGAATGTCATTTTGATATGATTCTGCTTTTAAAGCTCTAAGTGAAAAAAGAAAAGAAAACATCTTTTGAGATAAATTTTCTAAACATACATAATTAATATGCACTCGCATACTGCACTTTCTTCTGCAACATACGAGGATGAATAAAAAAGAAAGTTATAAACATATGTATACTGAAAACACATTATCGCTTCTTCTTCCAGCCTCTCTCCGTTTGGGAAGGAATCTGAACTCAATTAAGAATCCCAAGTAATTCTTTCAATAGATTGACCTCCATCCATTTATAGATTATCAGTTCTGCGAGGCTTACATAAAACGAGCGAAAGCATGTCGTTAAGCTTGTATTTCTGCTTTGATAAAAGGGGGGTTAGTATTCCTGTTTTTTACATGCTCCGAGTTCATGTGCATCTCTCTAGCTCGTTTAAAAGAATGGTGAGGCCATATGCGTTGCGTAGGAGACCATCTCTCGGGTAATTTGATAAACTGTGTAGAATAAAATAAATATTTCATACCCTAAAGATGGGATGTTGTATAGAAGCTGATAACACAAAAGACTGTTACTCTCAGATTCTGGGATTATACGCGTGTTAGGCAGACAACCGTGCGTGCATAATAGGGATTGGAGGAGGGCAAGAGGAAAAGAAACAAAGCTCTTTTTCGATTTTACCAACACACACACAGCTGCGGCCGACGTGTTTGGGCGGAGGTCTTATCTACTTTTCCACACTGAAAGTCAATTTCTAATAACAAATAATGACTAAACATTCTGCAGGAGACAGAGCGATCCTTATTTTCGAGTTATCGCCATACGAGAGATAAGAAAAAGTTTGAAGAACGGTTTTCCTTTGAGATGCATGGCCGGCCATTATGTAATATTTGTAATGCAAGAAACAGAAACAACTTATTTTTAAATTTCATTTGTATACCTTAAGCATTTGTTATGAACGTACAAAGCATGGACTTCTTTAACATAGAGGGGGGGATGTTTATAATAAAAACAGTCCGCACTTACGTCATGGCTTAGGCTAATTACATTGAGCGTATAATTTACACTATTTTGTCATCAAATGTATTTACGCGGCCAATTTTAACAACAAAAAAAAATAATAAAACTAAAGAACAAACAAAGAAAAAATTAAAATATTCGAGACCCCCTACGCTCCCGGCTAGATGATCGGCCATGTGAGCCTCTGTTGAATGAAACACATTCGCACTACCGCATGTACAATTTGAACTATCTCATCCTCGAACATTAAAAATATTATTTGAGCATTCATGATTAATACCTACTGGTTTCTCTTTTTTTTTCAAAGAAAAATAAATGCCCGCTCATAGTTTCTGCAAAGTTTTCAATTCGGGGGCATTTTATCCTTTTATTCACATTAAACATCCAGAAAATCCGTCAATTTCTGTTTAAAATCTACACTGCAACTTTCTTATGTAGCTACACATTTAAATATCACGGAGGTTTGTTTGTTTACCTTTGCATTCAGTTGTATTCTTTTGTAACACCGAGTTTCCTCCCACGGATTTATCTAGAGTTTGTTATACCTGAATTTTTACAATAATACCTTAACGCAATTAGTAGTGCGGATCCAATGAGGGCATTTTGGAGAGGTATTAAACCCTCTCACTTTCGAATGCATTTCACATTATGAAACACTTGTTGAAACGTGCTTCACGTACTTACCTAGCCAATGTTTGGAGTAAAACACCACAGTTCAGTATTCCTTGACTCTTGTTCGTAATTATTAACTATAAAGTACACTATTTTCTCACATTCGTCAGTCACTTAAAAAAATACAGTTCACACACGCCACTTGCACACGCGCTCCTGATAGCCCCTGGTAGTAATGTTCACAACATAACCCAAGCAGATTATGGCTGCCGAAACTCAATGAATGAATGGAAACACAAAAGCCGATTGGCTAAGCTACACATGCTTTCCGTGACGTAAGAATGAGAACAAAGACAAACTGGTCCTTATTAAACGTATACGGTATAAATGTAGTGAAATAAATAAAACGAATTTAAATATACATTCTTATGTTTGCCTTGCATATCTTATTAACATGAGGTTTTAAACATTAAAACAGTATCTTCTTTGACTCGGTCTTCCGCCATATTGAAATCTCAGCAGCTGATCTTGCGGTCAAACTACAAGGTGAATTTAAGAGCTTATTTTAACATATTAACTTATTTATCTTGAAAAAGCGATTTAGGTGTTGATAGATACTATAGATACAGTCATAATTGAGAGTCAAATGGGAATGTGAAATATGGATCCAATGCTTTATTTTACATTGTGCCAGAAAGCAAATGGTTTGAAATTTTAGCGAAGTGCATTCCGGCAGAACGTTTTGGATATTTGAAAAATGGTACAGCGAAAAATGATCTGTCTAAGATTACATTTAAATATTTGTGAATCTTCAAATTTGCGTAGCATTGTTTTAAACCAATTTTTAAGGTTAGGTATCCAGACGCTGTACTCCCAAAATGCTGATCAATACTTTACAGATCCATTTCGCACACTAAGTAAAAATTTGGATATCAAATTTTCGAATATGGTATAGAATTGTAGTTTGGAACCTTTAGGACATTAGAAATCAACTAATTCCATCTTGGCTTCATAATATTGCTTAAAGCATGCTGCATCTTTGATTGTTCAACTAGCATGCAGAAACAAAACATCAGTTTAAACTTGTTTTGAAGTGTGTATTAGGAATAGATAAAGCATTTAATAAAAGAAATAATGGATACTTAGTTTAAACTTTTTTAAATGTGTATCAGGAATAGATAAAGCATTTAATAAAAGAAATAATGAATACTTACAGAATGCTGGCCTCAAGGGTTCTGACTAGTGTAAAGAGGGCTCCTGTTCTCAGGCGCAACATTGGAATATGTGCACCAGCACTTCAGAAAGCAACAGATCCTATTCAGCAACTCTTCATTGACAAAATTCGGGAATATGCTAAGAAGAGCACGTAAGTACATTGAGAGTATTGGATCATGCTTTACTTCATTGTAGCAAAGGATGTTCAATATACACACATACTCAATTCATCCAGAAAACAATTAAGTCACTTTTTATGAGAATGATAACAGTCCAGAAACACAAATGTTGGTTAATGTGTAACTTTTTGACCTCCACAAATATGTTGTTCATGTCTTGAAATGCTGTCCATGTATTCTATAAACAGAATTGCATCTTTATGTTTACAAGTTAAATGGAGCCAAAACTATAATTTATGGCCCTTTTTTGTAAGCAGTTGTTTAAGACTGATGCAATGAAATTAGTTTTATGGCAAGGGTATTTTCACACTCGTTAATGGGCATGCACTGGAAAGTTGAACCAGATTTGAAAAATTCATTGCTGTCTCTGTCTAACAATCTAAGATGAAAGCCATTTGAGTACCTACTTCCTGCTGATATTTTGTGCCTCCACATATTTCTTTTATCAGTACATTTAACCAAAATCTATTTCCAACTCAGAGTAAACTATTTTTTTTTTCTCATGCAGATACTCTTCAATGCTCTTGTAGTTCTTGCAGATACTGCTTTGCTCACATACGTGTGCTTCACCTTTAATTCCATTCTTTTAACCAGAGCAACTTTTCTTTTCAATTTTAGAAATACATGTTTGCATTGTTTATCTCTGAATGAAGAAACACAGTAATGGGAGATGTAATATAAGTGCACTGACAATGGGCTATGATTTTGTGAAACCATTAAATTTAAAAAAAGTAACAGAGGGGGATTATAGTTGTTTTACGAAATAGCTATGTAGAATAATGGCAAAAAGAGGCAGCAGCACATCCTGATGAAACTGAAAAAAATTATGGCTTTGGACTATGACACTTTGTATAAAGGTGCTTCAGTCATACAAAAATAAATGTCTCTTGGTTATATATCTGTAAGAATACATGCTAATTTCAGCTTAAATTGTGAGATGTCTTTAATCTTAGGTTGAGTGCATTAAAGAATGTAGTAGAAAATTTTATAAAATTCTCTACACTAAAATGTTGAAAAGTAAGCTAAATTTTAAGCTAATGGGTTCATACCCCAATTTCAGCATTTACACTTTCTTCTGTGAGTGTATATATATATATATATATATATATATATATATATATATATATATAAACAAGATTAATGCAGTGATAGTTACAATATAAAGTTGTTCACCAATGGCACTGGGGATTAATTGATCTGCATCATTTTCCCCTCTGGCTTCCCAATATAAAGTCTGTAAGCTATCACTTTTAAGGCCTTTGCATTTGGCAAGATGTTGTTGGTTCAGGATATCTTCTTCACAGAGAGTGCACTTGGATGTAGGTAGGCATCGTATCTTCTAGTGTTCTGCGAGGCAATTGTGGCCAGTTGCCATCCTAAATAAGCCCACTGCAGTTTTCCTTGACCTTTTTTTTGTGTATATCAACTCTATGTTTAATATTCTTATAATCTTTATCTTTTAATTTATCTTCTTCATCAAGTCTCTGCTGTCTTTTGAAATGTTGTTTAATGTTATTTGTTTATATATTTCTATTTGTCCTACAGGTTTTATTTTAGTGTTTGCATCTTTCTTTGTTAATTGATCTGCATGTTCATTGCCCAAAAGTCTGACATGACTCATTGTAGAGTGACATGATTTCTAGTTTCAACTGCTTTAATTAGGCTTCTTATTTCTTGTTGTTTTATTATTGTAATTTACTATCCCATCTATGGCTGATTTTGAGTCTGATAATATATAGTTTTACTGTGCACTTTGCATAGAATGACAATTTCTAGTTGAAATGAAAGCTAAGTTTATCTGAACACAAGATTTTCTTTTTAATTTCAGTGCTGCTGGCGGGAAGCTAGTAGATGCTACGCCAGAAATTCAGAAAGAGTTGTCAGCTGAACTAGAAAAAGTTGCAAAACAATTTGGTGGTGGTGAAGGTACAGATATGACGCAGTTTCCTTCATTTAGTTTCAAAGGTATGTCATGTATATGTATTTGGGAGATATTTTCGAACATGTGATGCGAGAAAATTTCTAAGTCCGAAGGTTCTCCATTGCGCATATGCCAGCAGACTGAAACAACAGATTGCTATTAATTTTATTGCTTCTTGCGTAGCAGCCAACATGTGCTTCATTTGTAACTGTAGCCAACCTCTAAAAAAAAAAATCCCATACATGTGCACAACAATCTGGAAGCGATTAGCAACCGGTCACTTTTGAAAAGTCCCTACCATGCTTTCTCTCAGGTTTTATTGCTTTACAATTATGGTCATGCAGTGAAGTAGTTTATCGTTGTGTGAGAAGCAAGTTTGTATGTTCTTGGAGATATTCTTGTAAATAATAAAACTTTTAGAATTGGTTTATCCGATTAATAAGACATTTTACCTCACTGATACACAGAACACCTACTGTGCACTCCAAATTTCTTTACATTTCGTGACAACCAATATGGAGTTAACTGCGCGGTTGCCACACTTCACTTCGCTTTGTCAGAACGTCACGCGTTTGTTATAAACACCATTGCAATGTTCACTTAAAAACTACAAGAAAACAAGGAGACACACAATAATGGAAATGTAATACACAAATTGAGAAATAAAACCCATACCTTTCTATGCATCCTTTGTTATTCAAGTGACAAACTATAGGCATATCCTTATTCGCCTTACTACACACATGAAACAGTCGGTGTACTTAATGAGCATGCCTCAGCCGTAAGTTCTTGACATTTCGTGAAGTTAGGATTTTTGCGGGTGTTCCGTTGGCATACCTTTTATAGAAATTATACACACTGAAAACGACATCCCTAACCTTACTGTTATATCCACCAGTACTACTGGGCTTACTAAGCAACATTTTCATGAAAGATTAATGCAGTTAACTTTATAAACACTGGGACAAAGGCTATCACAGTAAGAACTTAGTAGTCACACCGCAGTTGAATTCACAACTGAGTTACTTAGCTTTCTATTAGCCGCACTGTAAAAAATATCTTTACTTTGCCAAGTTTTAACAATGGTTTAACCTTGAGCTATCGCATCAATGGTGCAATGAATTCCATTGTTGATGCTTCCTCAAGAATGTGATGACAGGTGGTGATTATTTGCTTAAAGTTCATATTTAGTTTATTCTTTATACGGCGTTGTTGTTTTGCTTTCCAAGTAACGTGGTGTTGAATGTATTAAAAAGCACTATACGCTCTTCTCATGTAATGGATACGTGCTTACTGTCCATTCCAAACCAGAGATCCCCTGATGTAAGCAGAAGCACGTGCTTCGGCTTCTCACGAACCCAAGAATATACTCTTACGCCAATGTAAATGGTTCCTTAATACATGTATTGTATATGAAATATTAGAGCAGGAAAGGTATAGAACTGCACATTTTATTGTGGTTATCATAAGAACTCATCGTTAAAGATAATGGATATATACTAGCTGTTAAGAGATTACAAAATACTATTTTCGTCTGCTTTGCGCTAACGCCGAGAGCATCTTGCTTGTTAATACCAACCGTAATGCATGACTGCCACTCTCTTACATATACAAGAAATGCAGTAATGAATTTCCAGAGGTGCTATCTGAGTACCGAATAAACACTTTGCATAACACAGGATATATGATAAGCAAACAGTCATTCATAATACACTAACACACATATGCTCAGCTCAGGTCAAATCTTGTGATTTAGTCAGTTGGTATTTGAGCTCACATGGCAGAGGAAGGTGCGTGTAGTGCGAATAAACTGTTCAAACACAGAAGCGGTAAACAGTTAAAAAGTGGCTAAAAACAAACAATACTTCATATATTCAACTCACTATTACAAAAATACCTGACACTTGCATTATTGCATATTACGAAATTAATATTGGATTTTACAGGCGTTTCAGTGAGAAGTATAACCAAAGCGAGTAGGCAATATAATCAGACATAATACAACATAGAAGAGGATAAAATGTGGAAACTTGTTTTAAGTGCGACAATGCTGTGGAATTGTGGATAAGCTTGTCATTATTTTGGAGAGTAGTTCTGATTCTGATATGGCAGCTGAGCCATCTTCGGAGGATTTGGAGGGTGTTGCACTTTTGCCCGAGGATTGATCAACGTAAGTAAAATGTTCATTGCCGCATACTTATAAAATCGATTGTTACCTCAGGTTACATTTTGAACTATGATTCTCACGCAGGGTGCCTTTTTATAGATTAAATAGTGTTCAACAAGCACATGGGAGGGGAACAAGCAGCCATTATGGGCGGGGATTGCAAACTACTTTTGCGCGGATAATACAAAGAGTTTGTTTTCAGTGAAAGGCACTCTGGTTTGGAATGGACAGTAGTTCTAAGACTCAGTATTATGCACATTGGTTTTCCAATGATATTCTGTGGAACAAAAACATTACATGACGTTTATTAAAAACAACTTCATGTATGGTTTTCTAGAGTTGTGTCAGAGGGCTTTAAAAGTATTTTAATGACGAGTTTGTGGCTGTATTAGAAAACCTTGTGGGATAACTATTTCTATATTTAGGACATGGTGAATTGCACATCAATAAGTCATAATTATGTATGCGACATAATATAAAATAACGACAGCTTTGGATTTATTACTATTACAAGCATAACTATAAGTCTCCATTTAAACATCACGAGAGATAACTAAATTAATGGCGAACCATTGGATGTAAAACATATGATTCCTTTTTGTACTTGTTCAGGAAAATGTCGCCTTTTATCCTAGCTACTTGTTGCTCTTCTGAAATCCGCATCCGCGAACATGATATTGCAATTAGTTTTACCAGCGACAAGGTGTGCTGTCCGTATGAGGCAATGCCGCCCTGCTACTATTCACTAGTGCCATATTAGTGGACATGCCTCCGTCAAGAGATTTGGACCGCATAATAGATGCTCACATTTCAGTATTTGTGGCATCCTGACACCAACAACCGTTCAGCAGACATTTTCCAGGAACTAATGGGAGACATTAGGCAGGTCTAACCTGTGGTGTAGTGATTAGGTTGGTTAATGTTTAGTGTACATAGCTAGTCAGTATAATTCAGGAACAATGTGTATAATTATATAGTTAATGTAATTTAGTGACAAAAAAGTGTGTTGGCTGCATTACTTTGATGCAAGATGGAGAATTCAGCTGGCCTGCATTCTTCTATATGGCTACATACGCAGTAAATAAATAAATAAATACGTTTTTCAAAAAGAAATCATTCAAATACACATTACACCACGAAAATATGCCACAGACGGACTTAAAAAAAATCTGGCATCGCATGTTGTCAAGTTGAGCGATGTATCTGACGGCATCTTATGTGATGGTATATATTATTGTTTTCTTTTTCTGCCTTTCCAGAACCTGAAATTGACCCTATCAACCAAGAAAAGTTGTAGAGAGGCCTGCTATATGTATGTTTATAATATTAGTATGTGAAACCTAAATTAAAATTGTTGATCTTTAATAAAACGTTCTGTATAATTAATAAATGTTTTATTGTTAAAGTTGGTAACTTTCCTTTAACAGAGGCATCTACATATCCCATCATTTCCTCCATTAGAGATGACATAAGTTTGATGTCAAAGTATTAAAATACTATGGCTTATTAGATCAGGGCAGTCTAATAGAAGTAGAAATTTTGTTATTTCTGCAGTGCAGCATTGCCAACTGTATGCATACCATATTTTCAATCTTGGTAGTATAACATTTCTGTTATGCAATTTTGTAATTTAATTTATCTAGGATTTTCCATTGTCTATTAAAAAAAAAAAGAAGTAAAATTATGTAGAGTTGAATTCATAGTCGTCACTTATTTCAAGGAAGTCCTTAAGCAGCAATTTTCAGAACATAGACACTAATCATACATCAACTCCAAAGGAGGTTAACGATAATAGTGATTTTGTGGAATACAGTAGAATCTCGTTAGTACGTTTTTGCAGGGACCTAAGGATTTGGACGTCATAGGCGGGAAAACGTGTTAACGAAAATGCAAAATCTGCAATTTAAGAACATAGGTAATAAAAATCTAATAATTACTACGTCTCCATGGGCAATTTAAATCGATTTTGAGTACAATTTCATACTGAATACGATCTGCGTTTCCATGTTAAATTCAATATGATTAAATGGATTTGGATACACAAAGCCTGAGAATAAATAATTCAAGCTTTTATTTTGGTCAACTTGGATTTTTTAGGTTATGAAATGTTTTTGAGAAAATAAATTTCGAATTGTGGAAGCGGCAATAGTGGTTTTGCTGTGTGTTTTATTACACACGTGATAACAATTTCTGCTAAAAAAGAAAAAATTATGAACGTGCATCGTGTTACGAGTACAATAGACGATATTATCTTTGGTGTATACAAGACGATTTGAATACGGAGGTGTTTCCATGCAACAAATTTCGTTCCGGTCCTTTTCTGATCCTATTTTCCAAGAGAAAAGTTTTGTTTTAGTATTTTTCCCTTCTTTAAAAGCAGTTTCAATCAATTTAGGTTTGCTAACAATCATGTTTAATGTTGACAGAGGAATGTTTAACTTCCGCACTATATCGACATGTTTATCCACCCCGTGACCAAGGATTGACCAAAGTAGCAAATGAGGACGTCAAACTATGAACGTGTTAAACGCCTATTCCCACTGTACCGATCAAGGATTGGCCAAAACAGCGAATGAGGACGTCAAACTTCAAACGTAGTATGCAGGACCGGGGAAACGCACTAAGCAAACATTATATTTGGTGATTTGGTACCGGGACTTTTATAATTCAACGTAATACACGGGTAAACGTGTTAATGAGGAACATGCTAACGAGATTCCACTGTATATGGAATTTCATAATGAAATTGTACTGTGAATGAATAAACGTATTTGCAGAATTTACTTGAAATGTATAGGGATGCTGAATTTAAGAAGTGATGCTGGTTTACTAAAGCTGCTGTTGTAATAATCTAATGCTTCTGCTAAACAACCTAACCTTAACAAACAGGTTATGAGTCCTAACTTGAGACAAGACTTACTTTAAAAGATAATGTATAGTCTCTTAGTGCTATAACACTATCCAGATGTTTTCCCATTTATGTTGTCTAAAATCTTTAGGTCCCTAGAAAATGTGATTCCGCTGCATTTATTCACAATCATTTAATAAAATCCCAAAACTAAAATGCGAAATATTCTGCAGTAAATAAAGTACACCTATGCAATGCTTTTCTCGATCAAATTGCCTAGTTTGCATAATTGCTATGACTGCAATGGATCACTTGACAAGTCATGTGTCTGTACCATTAATTCTCAAATATACGTTGGGTTATCAGAATCTTGAACAGGTGTTTACCGATTTTGCATGTAAAACTGCTGTTCAAGCCAAACTGTAAGTTATTGGTGCTACTTTGCTTACTGCTACATTGGTGTAGTAATTACATTTGTTGTATGCATGCACACAATGTGCGTATTGTTGTAAATACTTCTAGCTATTAACACCATGCTAGAAAGTCAGGTTTTCAGTTTTAAAACAGTCCACGAGAGATAGCACTTAACACCAGTACATCTCACAGCGTCTGATTTCCTGCTTGCTGAAATGTTTCCCTTTTGGCATGTTTTCAACCTAATATAACTGTATAAGTAATACTACAAACCCTTAACTAAATTTACAATCTACTTCATTTTAAACTAAAGTTATCTAATTAATAAATGTACCATTTGAAACTTGTAAACTTCTACCACGTGGTCACCTGCATGTTCGTTTACGCATTCCTTTGTGTATCTGAGTGGCTGTGAAACAGCCGAACCATGTTGCCAAATGTGCTTCGGAAATAAGCAAGCATTTAGCACCAAGTATATAAGTACCTGTATACCAATGGTAATAAGCATTTCCTTATCGGCAGGAAATGCTTATTGCTTAAGCATCTCCTTTTCACATAAGCGATGGCTATGAGTTCAACCTGTAGACTATCTTTACCTGTAAATGGCAAACACACATACTTACACTCACTCGCTGAAGACAGGAAAACAGAAGAGCATTAACCTTACCTATATTTTCTGGTTGCAACTTATTCAAATGTTTTCATGCCTAAGGATATTAATCTGTGCTGTATACTTTTTGATCCTTAAGTGTGCAATACATAGAAGTTGCAGTAACATTCTAGAATAACTGCCTGTATTGTTAAAGAGAAGTGAACAATGAAGCCAACTTAGAACAAGGGATGACTGAAATTTCTGTCTTTTAAAATTGAAATATAGTATTTCTGAAAATTTGGGTATATGCTCCAAGTATACAAATAACTATTTTACAAATGTTGAACCCTCTATCATAAACCGTACATAACCATTGAAAAGTTGTGATGGTGATTTCGAATCTGAATAATATAATAAAAAATCATGAAAATGCTGTGATCCTCTAAAGCAAGAGTGGCGAAAACGCCTTCCTTCCGCGAGTCCCCAAATATGCAGCATGTGAACAGTAAATGGGAATGTGGTAGAGAGGGAACAGCGCCTGTGAGTCAAAATAACTCGCGAGTCACATTTTTGCCAACTCTGCTCTAATGCAACACATACTGAGTCAGAAAAATATGCATAGGCTTGTATTTATTGTTATATTTCAGTGCTTTGACATTGATATGGGAATTAATAAATAATGGAATAGTGCTTTATATTGAAAAATATATTTGTGTGCTTAGTTTAGGGTAAAACAGTATTACAACAAACTTTCTAAAAATCTTAAGCATAGCATTTTCTAAGTATGAAAATAATACAGGACAATAATCGACACATAATGATAAACATTAAATTATCATCCAAACAGAAAAAGAACGGATAAGATAAAAGTTACAATTTAGAGGAGGTACATAATTTTTGGAGATAGGAAACAAATTGGCTGAATGGTCTTGGCGACACTGGTGCTACATAAAATCTTCAGCACCCAGTTTGATTATGCAGGTGTACAATCACACATTGAAGCGTGGTGGAGAACATTGTAGGGAAGAATGATATGAAATTGTCGTAGTACATATGATTTGTTATGGAAATAGAAGCAAGTATACTTGGAAGTCAAATAGGGTAATAGTTACTTTGGTTTGTAGGTGTACATCTGCAGTTAAATGTCAACAAAACACCAATGGTCTGGTGTGTACAATGTGTTCCTTTATCTTAAAATGTTGGAATTCTTGGTAAAAGTATGGATGCAACATGTTCATCCTAGTGCAGTATCTAATGTGCTGTATGTGGCTTATCTTCAAATATAGTAATGCAACTTCTCTGTGCAATGTCAGAGAAACTGATATCTGAATACCTATCTGTTTCAAACTTTGAAATAATGTAAGGATATAATCATTACATTGCACACAGATTTTCAAAGAATGTTGTATGATCCACCTGATGATGCTTGGAATAACAAAAGTTTAAACCTCTTGAAGCATTACATTACCTATACGTTTGCAAAAACTTGCCAGATATAATATGGGTTCCAATTTATGGATTTTTTTGATGCATCTAATATGCTCAGGCTTTTGATAATGCATATATTTTGTACTACACTGTCTTCCATTTTTGCAAACTAATGAACCAAGTGCAGTGGTAAGCATGTAGGACCATGTTCCATGGCTAAACACTTTAAAGCTTAAGTGCTTTAACATTATTTTATTTGAATAAATACACATAAAAATACAAGATAACATGCTTCAGTCTTGGAAGTATATATAAAATACATCTGTTAAAAATAGTAAATGTCCAATGCCAATTACATATTATATCACTTCCAACTTGTGCATGGGTATTACTAAGTAACAATGTAAAGTACTCTAGTAACAAACCTAACTTTCTCTAAAATAGTGAAATATATCTACTGACAAACCTTGGACAACTTCAACCTCTATCTTTGCTCCAATATCATCTTGCTGCCTGTTCCGAGATAACATACATTACCATAAAATGGGATGAAAAGAATTTAAACTTTCCAAAAAGTTTGAAACCATTTGACTCATTGTAAACTTAGTGGCACAAAGGTAATCTTTTTCTACATGGCTTGGTTAAACTGTTTGATGTTATATATTTGTTTCCAAGGTTTGCAGCACTGAGTCATGGAAAGCATCTTTCATTTTTTGCAGCTTCCAAAACTCTTAAGATGTAATAAGCTAATATTGTGTAAAATAATTTGTTTTTATGTAACAATAATTTAACGAGCTTATATCAAATTTATAAGACATGTGGGGCAAATCAAATTTCCTATCCTTTTATGCATAAATCTATACAAAAAGTAGTAATGCAAGAATATGTTTTTCTTGAAATGTTATGATTGAGAAAGTTTATCACACGTTCCCTTTTTTCAATATGCCACAAATGTCTCAAGCCAGACAAACAATTCTTCATTATCTATCTCTGCAAACTGCTTCCAAAGAAAGCAGTTGGAGAGATAGATAATTGCCTCAGCCTTTAAACTATAACATCCACTACAGCGTTCTCTATAAACATCACAAAAAGCATGATAGTATACAGAAAATAGGGGACAAACAGCTTTGATCGAAGAGGAAAAAACACTGGCGAGTTGTCTTTATTATTTGTGCTGATTGGCGTTATGCCTGTTGATTCATGAATCTTAAGAATGTTGATAAAAGAATCACTTAATCGTCAGGGCAGGACAGTCAAAAAATCTTGTCAGGATTTTGTTTACTCTTTTTTGAACAGACAAGTCTGAATTGTCATCACAATTATTTCAAAATATCAAAAGGCCAAGAGCATCTATCACACCACACATGATAAATGATACTTTGACAGGCTTGAGTCAGAACTAGAAGAGTTTCCTCCATCAAATATAGCCAATTATGATAAAATCAAATCTGCTATGATCCAGTAGTGCCAAAGTTATTACTAGACGAGGATGTAAATATCCTGAGAGAATAATGAACTCTACAAAAGCCTCACCCTCAGTGATGTTTGCTGCTACTGCACATCCCCTGTATGTATACCTCTTTATGTTGTGTAAAAATCCATCAACTTTATGAAAGTTGGCGAGAGCAAGTCCTGAAGGCAGTAGATACAATTGAACTAAGAGTGGTTGGTTTGACAACTTTTGTTTCTCTGATTGGGTTGAATTTATAGTCCTTCCATTTTTTTGAGACGTTTAGATGGGAAAAAATTCCAGATCAGAGACAAATTGGCTAACCATTTATCACTGGACATCTCCAAAAACCTGCTGAGAGTAATGTCCATTTCATTTTTTTTTGCCAGGAAACTCAATGCACCTCACAAAGCCTTTGGACATAGTTTGTTTTTCTTGCTGTGAAAATGCCTGGAGTGCCTTCAAGATTAGAAAAAAAAGGACCCAGCCGAAATGAACCTACTACATCAAAAAAACAAATTTCCCAGAGTTAAAAAAAAACACGGATTGAAACTCTCAAAGCAGAAAATGTTATTTCTGGATTTTGGAAATGTGGTATTGGTATTGCGCCTCTGGATCATAAACAAGTTTTGAATATGTTACCTTCAACTGATATCTTGAGTGCATACAACCAATCTAAAATATCAGAAATCTGAGCTTCTGCGTCAATATCAGCATCTCCATTGATGAAACCTTCAAGGAACTTGCTCTGAGAAAATAAGAATTACCAAAACCTAGGAAACAGAAAGTAAAAATTGCTGTTGAGCCAGGGAAGAGGGTTTTTGTGACAGAATTTACACCAAAGGATAACGAGCAAGATAAGCTCAGTACATCCTGGTAGTATGCCAGTATCAGTGTTACAAAATTGACTGCTTTTAAAAAAGATCTGCACGTCAGCCATAAACAGAAGATGGCTCAGATTATTCCTTTCAAGACAGTGACCCTGGTCTATTTTGTTCACCACTTTTGAGGAGTTTATTTTCTTCTACCTGACAATTTTCAGTTTTCAAAATTTATGGGAAATCCAAAAACATACACAGAATGAACATTGCCAAAATAATTGAGCTTCCACATGAAGGTTATGTTGGTTTTTTTTTTTTTTTTTAAACCCAGAGTCTCTTGATGCTAACACATTTACTCCAACTGCTGAAGAGAGTTATTTTAACAAAGATGATATCAACAAGAAGCTGATTGCACCTATTGATTTATCTAAGTCTTCCTCTCGTTCAAGAGAGAAAATCAGTTTTGCTGATGACCTGTGTGGGTTTACCCTCTATTAACTGGACTAGCCTCATGCTTGATGTATCTATTCACCCTTCAACGTTACTGATTTTTTCCATTGGCCCAGCATGCTCTAGAATAGAAACCACCTGAAAAAGTTTATGAAAAAAAACATAGCATAGGATTAAAGAGTACTGCAAGACCCACACACTAAGGTAAGTTTCAATTACATATGTCTCATAATACTGAAAGATATTCAAATCCAAAGTTGAAAATTGTTTCCATTCACCCCATTTTATGTTACTAAGGATATTCTGAGAAGTTAAATTTGTTTTCTGTAGAATTAAGGATGAAGAACATTAAAAAACATGAAGTTGGGATCAGAATTTCCACATTTTGCATACAACAGATTATATGCTACCAAACTCATTGTGCATGAAAAAATGGGATTTTTTTACATGGCACAGTAATAGTTCCTCAAAATAAACAGCATAATAAACTTGTTAGAAATGTCTTTAAACATGATGACCTAAATGAAATCAGGTGGTGGGCCGAAGCAAACAAAATGACAATTAATGCTGGGAAAAGTAAGTCCATTGCTTTTAGCAGAACTAAGGGGAAGATTATACATAACTATCAAATGGGCGGGGAACAAATTCCACAGGTGGACAGCTGCAAATATTTGGGAGTGTGCTTGTCAAGTAATGCTGGATGGGGGGAACAGATAAATAGTACATCTAGGAAAGCGTGGAAAGCATTGCATTTCGTAATGAGAATACTGAAAAAGGGGAGCGCAAAGACCAGGGAACTAGCCTACAAATCTTTAGTGCGGCCGGTTATGGAATATGGAGTAGCATGTTGGGACCCATACAGAGTCAATCAGATTGATTCCTTAGAAAAAGTGCAGAGAAGGGCTATAAAATTCATAAGGAGAGGTAAAGATTTTGGGTTTACAAAAGGTGAAGAGAATGAATGGGAACCGCTAAAAGTTAGGCGTAAAAAACATAGATTAGTTGCGTTATTTAAAGCTTATACTGGTTCAAATGCTTGGGCGGATGTTAGAGAAAGGTTAGAGAATCCAGCACACTACGGTCGAAACGATCATCTGTTTAAAATTAGGGGTAGAAAGTGCAGAACCGACGTGGGAAAATTTTCTTTTGTTAATAGAACCATTGAGGAATGGAATGAATTGCCTGTAGCAGCCTTTCAGGGCTGTCCTCTGACCTTAAAGCAGTTCAGAAATAATATTAGCAGAATAAATGTTGGTTAATTAACTAGTGTACTCATTTCACAAACTATACTATTAAAGTTGACACTACCAGGTTGAAAATACTGGTAACTAAATATAAGGACCAATTGTAAATAGTTAAGTACCTCGAAAATAGTTACGTACTTTGTAAATTGTTAAGTACTTTGTAGATAGTTAAGTAAATTGAGAATAGTTAAGTAAATTGTGAATAGTTAAGTAAATTGTGAATAGTGAAGTAAATGGTGAATAGTTAATTGTGAATAGTTAAGTAAATTATAAATGGTTCAGTAATTAGGGATTTTAAAAGCTTTGTTAATATTTAAAATTAATCATTTTGTATTGTTAGTCTTGTTTATTATTATTATTATTATTATTATTATTATTATTATTATTATTATTGTAAGCTAGTCATGGTGATGTAAATTTTGTACGGTTTAATTCTGCCACCGGGAAGTACCCAATTGCAGAATAAATAAATACATACATACATACATATAACATTTCAGAAAATAATCCTGCATTTATCAATTAACTTTGGATTGTAACCAAATTTACATTATAAAAACTATACAGAAGTTTAGGCAATGAGCGGTACAGAGCAGAAGTAGGAGTTGTGGGTGAGTGGGAACTGTTCCTTTCACCTGCATCACTCCCCTTACCCACAACTTCGACTTCTGTGTAGTATAGGCTGATTTTTTCGTCATGACAGGCTTATCTGTGCATGCAGTAGCTGGACAAGTCCATTTATCTTCTGGGAGGGGTGTTGGGTCAGTAGCAAGAGAGCAGCAGGTGCATACACAACATGAGATACGGTGACACCACACATTCTCAGTGAGTGTTTGTTTCAAGCAAGGGGAATACGGCCAACTGCTCTGCCCCACTGTAGACTACCTTCTCCTCTCCATTTCTGCCTTTTCAAGATAAAAAAAAATTGACCTGTATCACTTGTAACCTGTACTTCAGTATAAATGTAATTTTGAAACCAGAGTAAAAGAGCATTTTACAAATATGAACTACAAGCAAATTGATAAATCAGCTGTAGCACATTACTTTTAGACATTTTATCATGGAATAAACCCTAGTTAAAGTATTAAAAGCAACTCAAGAGATCTATAAAATTAATTATGTATTTATTATAAAGAATAGAGATTGTGAATAAAGTTCAATATACCACCCGTTGATTCTATTAAATTTGTTTTATTTCCTGTAGATGACAGTACTGTAGCAAACAATTGATCATTAGCAGTAGTAGTTTTAATGATATTGCAGGAACAAATTGTAAACATAGTGATGAATTGGCAATGCATGTTCTGCATGTGGATTTATGTGCCTTTTTTTTATGACATGATGACCTTTCACAGAAGTTAATGTATGCCAACTTTTCATTTTGCCATTTTGGAAAATGATAAACAGAAAAACTAATTATGCCTGGTTCCCATAGTGCACACTATGAAAGAGGAACAAGCTAAAGAATTAATGTGTGGTGTAAGCTCCTAAAGCATATTATTCCACAACTGAGTGGATGTTCAAATAACAGGTTAATCATCAAGTGGCTCTTAGCTGATGATGAAGACAAGACATCTTCGAAATGCGTACCAGGTAATTATCTTTAAAGAGTGAAGTTAGTGTGTGTTGCCACTAGAATTTTTATTAATATTTTAACTACTTCACTGTGTTTCCCATAAAGTATTATGTTAAAATAATCACCAAGTACTTAAAATAATTACATGCTGTCATTTATCACATAAGGTGATGTTACTGCAAAGCATGGCCACAAAGATGATGTATGAACAAACCATGTTTGTAAGTGTGCAACTAATTTCAACCAATGTGTATTCCAGCATTTGCAAGTTAATTTTTCTCACTTCTGACAAAATGATGGCTAGCCATTTTTTCAAGCTATTGAGTTATTCAGTCTTCAGCACTAAAGTCTCTCTCATAAATCCTTGTTGACACAATTGGACAATTTCCAGCAATTTTTATGACTACGAGCTAATGAGGAGCATGAATTTAGCAAAAATATGTATTAGTTGACTATTCATGAAAATGTGATGCACAACTAAGCCAACAATAATGCATTTAATATATTTAATACAACTTTGACTATGATGAAATTATGTACTGAAGTCTTTTATGTTATGGCCATTGCCTTCCAAATCTATAGTATGAACTCTGAACAAAGATTAATGTAAGAATGTGATAATTAGAAGAATAATAGTTACACACTGTCAAATCTTAAAGTGTTGTTGGAAAAACAGCTTTTCAAAACTGGACATGTCCAGCTACCAAGATTAAGAAGTTTTGAGGCATACAACATTGAATATATATGTAACACTGCTGACATGCAATTTAACAGTATTTTGTCTTTTTCTTAAGTAGCAGTTCAAAAGAAATTTGTTTTCCAAACAGTATTATATGTCATTATCTTAACTTCCATTAAAGATAGACCAATCTGGTTTTGAAAAATTATACCTCAGTTTTATGTAGGTATATTTGTATGTTGGTGATGTTTACAAGCTGAAAACTGACATAAAAATGCTTGAAATTGCTATTGCTGTTCTACAGTTTATCTTAACATTCTTAAAATTTAGTTTAGCATTGCCAAAATCCGACATTACACAATTGAAAAAATAAAACCAATTTCATAAGACATTACCACTATTTGCAATGGATGAATTAGATAGTGAAAACAGTCAAAGGAAGGCAAGTAGAACTTAAATGTGAACAAAGAAACCAATGAGTACTCTAGTGACAGAAATAAAACATTGTTTCTATAAACATAGTATCCAAGAAACTGGACTTCAAACACCCAAACTTGAGTTCATTTTTATGTTGAGTTCTATATGTTCCTGAAGTATTTCCATCTTGAAGTGCTTAGCAATGCTTAGTAATGTTCTGAAGTGCACTGCAAAATCATTCCTTGAAATGAGTGTTTGGAATTCACCAGCACAATTGCAATATAGTGGCATATTTTCCATTTTTATCTGCAAAATATCAATAAATGTTATTTCTAAATTTTTAAAATACTAAGCAATGCACTGATGGGAGAGTGGAGTGTGCAAATACATATTAACATTTTCTAATGGAAAGTGAACACAACATAACATATGCATTTGTTTTTTCTGCCACTCAAGCCATAAGGATCATACACTGCAGGACCTAATATGTTTTGAATGATTGTGACATAAACCACTTAGGATGTATGGCTACCATGTCTGCATATGAAATGAAAAAACCTTACCTGGAGACACTTCTTGCATTGAAGATCCTGTAGCGTATAAGCCATTGCTTTTCTATGTAATATATCCAGCAGAAGATATTCAATTTCACTATTGTCGTAACTATTATGGCATAAAGGACACTGCCAAACTGGCCTGTAAAGAATTATGCAAGGTAAAATGTTTATATGGTAATATTGCATTCAGAATGATCACTATTGGTCAATGGGAATAAGGAAGTAGTTCTAAAACTATTAGTTGCTGTCTACAGGAAGTGCATGTGATTTGAAAATCACATATTGGCTTGAAAATATGATGGCCTCAAGTATGAATTTGAATTTATTGTACAACTTGGTTTACAATACATACAATGTATATTCATATATCACTGTACCCCTACATCTTTTGTACAATTTGTCTGGTGCTTGTTTTCTTATTGAGCCACTCAAATTACTTGGCTTCCTGGCCTTATCGCTCACTGAGCAGCCCTTGCTTCTTTTACTTTTCAAGACCGTTTTTCCTTTACCTTCCTTAAACATTTTCCCATGCCCTTGATTTTGTTTCTTAGAACCTTTTGTTGAGTCAGGCATATCTTTTTAAGATTTTACCTTCCTCCATTTTCATACACCTAAACCAAAATTTTAAAAGTCTTTCTACTATTATACCTTTCCTCCTAGTTCTACTAATGCAACCTCTCCTGGTGCTGCTCTTGGTAGCCCAATTAATTCTTTACAAAACATTCTATACATTTGGTCAATTTTCTTACTTAGTCCTCCCCCCCATATTTCCACCGCATAAAGCATTTTTGATTCTACCAATGCCTTGTACATTCTCTCCAACCATTTTGTTGACATCTCTAATTTATATTTGCATATTCTTGTTCCTGTCATAGCTGCCTTCCCTTTAGCTAACATCTTCCTGCCATGTGCTCCCCATTCCCCGCTATTACTCAACTTTACTCCTAAATAATCATATTCTTTGACTACCTCGAGTTCTTGACCACCTAGAAAGCATTTTTCTTCCTTCCTCATTTTATTTCCTTTTTTATACACCATCACTTTGGATTTATTTATATTTACCTTAATTCCCCATTTTTCAACAAATTCTTGAATTTCATTTATTACTTTTTGTAACCCTATTATCAATATGGCACCTACCATAATAAATATGGCATATAATAAACCTGGAATCTTCTTATCCTTATTACTGGATGATGCTGATTTCTTATTTTTACTCCTAATATATCATCTATGAATAGGCTAAATAACATTGGACTCAGATTACATCCCTGTCTTAATCCTATGTTTTATTGAATATCAAATTTATCCCCATTCCCCATTTGTTCTTTGTTTTATCCTGATATGTATATTTTTCCATTGCTTTTCTAAGTCTAGTAAGTCTGGGTACCGTATCAACACTTTCCTGCCTCTGTGGCATTACCCTCCCTTCCCTCAACTCTATTATTTTTAACCCCTCTTTCTTGCAATTTCTTCCACTTCGCTAACACTTTTCACTCTTATTACTTCCCCACTTATCGCTTGCATCACTCCCTCCTCCACATATGCATTTCTTACTGCACTGGTAGTCTTCTGTCCTCTCGGCTTTTCCCCGCTTCCCCCTCCTTGCATCTCTTCCCCGCTCGCCGCGCCTCAAGTATACAACAATCTACATTTCTGGAGCTACTTAGACAAAATGTAACAGCTTGCTTCCAACAATACTTTACATATTTATTCATTGTATGCTATGTATGGTGTTATGTAACGTATCAACCCTAAGATACCAGCAATGGTATGGTACTAGCGAAAGGTGATGGCATGTTCTGTAGTCTAATTCATTTTTCCCACTGTTTCTCTCCCTCTTCTGAGATGATGTGGGGCCACTATCCTGCAAGTGCTCAAGTGAAAAAAAAATTGGCAAGTTTGTGAAACCTAAGTGTAAATACAATGTGTAACCTTTCACGTTTGTGCTGCTCAAGCATATTGTGACACAGTGGATGGTCCAAGGTTATTGGGAGGTTGGCACTATCGGGAGATAACTAGAACTTTCTGGAAGCTTTATCTCCACTCCCCTCCTCCAGAAAGTGTGTCAAAATAGACTCCACTGGCTATATAAGCAAGTCCTCTTGCGGGCAGTTAGTACAAGGTGAGAAGTCGGTCAGTCACGAGTTGAAAGTGAGCCGGTGTGTGTCAAGTTGCGGCAGTGACAAGTTGAGTCAGTGCAAAGTGAAGAGAGTTGTTGTGACAGTCAGTGTGAGTGAGGAGTGGCGACAGTAGAGTGAGTCGTGTCAGTGAGCAAGCGAGTTGGCGGGTAAGTCTCCCATGCAACATCGAATAATTCTCTGAGGGAGTTGGTGACAGCTTCTGTGACGAGCAGCGAGTTTACCGTGGAGTGACAGTTATGGAGGTCTTATGTTCGACTCTCGAGTGAAGTGAACCATCCGGTGTTAAGAGACAGAGAATTGAACTAGTTCACTTATCACTTAGTGAAATGAAAGTGTGGGAGAGGTGAACTACATAAAAACTTAAAACAGGGACAGTGAGAACTGAGAGTGTGACAGTGCAAAAACTGGATGGTCACAATATATATTTACTGTATGGTATATATTATAAAGGCATTGAGGGCGAACTCAACATAGGTTGCTTAACTTTTTAATAACAATCACTGAAGAAATGCATATGAATTCAGTAAACTAAATTTCTTTTTCTGAATTGTTAAATTGGAATAAAGATATTGTGAAATAAAGATATCTGAGTTTATTTCTTAAATAAGATAGTAAAGAAAAGAAATAAAAAAAACAGAAAGAAAGGAATAAAAGAACTGGCAATTCTTCTTCCTCCTGCATTATTTTGCTCCACTGCTCTCGTCCTTTGCCTTATTTTTCCATTCTCTAACTTCACTTTTCCATTAGTCTATTGCTACATTATTTAAGCATTTCAACTTTGGTCTTCTTTTCTTTCTTCTGGAGTATAATCCTTTTAACATTCTTTTTCGCATTGGATTTTCCCCATTCTTTGCTCCAGCGATCTTATTGTTTGTGGTTTTATAAATCTCACTATTAATTTTTGTAATTCATGGTTATCTTACTCTCCACCTTTAACTCACCATAAATTCTTCTCTTAATTTTTCTTTCAAATCATCTCAAAATTTCTTAATCTGCAAGTGGCGTGGTCCACGTTTCTCAGCATAGGTTATTATAGATTCTAAATTTCTGCACTTCCACTTTGAATTTTTTTCTTTAAACATTCATTTAAATTATTAATGCTATTCATAGGAGCTCCTAAATACAGGGATTTATCACTACTTCAAACATTTCCCCTCAGTATTACATCTTGAATTTTTTTTTAAAATTTATATGCCACTATTTTCATATATTTAGCTTTTTATTAATTCACTTCCAATCCAATTACTTTTAAATATTTCTGCAGTTAACATGGCACTAATCTTAGCTTTATTGTTTAACCTGGAAAACAAAATAAGTATGAGTCCACTGCAGTAGTAATTTAGTATTACAAGTGATATGCAGAGCAATTTTCACTTACAAACAAGCACTGTACATGGGAAGAAAAGCATAAATAGATGCATAAGCCACAAACTTTCAGTTGCCTATACTGTTCCGACATAAGGGTGCTCAAATCATGAATGACAATTTAAATCCCAGCAGGATATTTATTAGTGTTTGTTAAAAAACTAACGCAAGCAGTTTGAGAAGTGTAATTGCATATGTTCTATGTGATATACACATAAAAGTAGTGTTAATATCTGTTCATCTTTCTTTTTCATTACGGCAATGCATGTTCATCTGTATATATTTAGCTAAAGTTGTTTTCAAATGAAATTATGTCTGTCTTTGATTGCCACGAGACCATCAACCAATGAGAGTCATGCAGCGTTGTCGTATTGTGATACTGCTAGTAGGAAGTGCGTAAGTGAATTCATCTCTAATAAATACCACTTACACTAGGTCCAAATATTCTAATTTTGCAAAAATTTATCCACGAGGTAGATAGAGGGCAAAATCTGTAACACAACTGTGAAAACCACATGGTTTTAGCTTAAATAGTTTTCATATTACAAATGAATAAACACAATCATATATTTGATCATAGCTAAGGCACTGAAATGACCTTTATTTGTATGTACATATATACAGGATGTTTCAGAAATACTTTTACAAACTTCCGGTATGGGTTCCTTACACCACAAGAAGGAAAAAAGTTCATATGAACATGTCCCATAATCCTTTGTTTTCTGGTTAGGAGGTGTTCAACACAGTGGTATACTTATAACACACAACACTCACAATAAATGCTCAAAATGTCCTCCTCTTGCTTCTATGCATGCCTGTCTCGTCGAATCATGGAATGTTGCACCCTGTCAAAAACTCCGGGATGGTGTCGAATGGTTTCGCAGTCTTCCATGACACGTCGATGAGGTGTTTCTACATCCAGGATGGCTGCTCCATAAACCAATGATTTAAGATGCCCCATAGGTAAAAATTCACAGGATTGAGGTCGGGAGAATGTGCAGGCCATGGAACTGGTCCTCCTCTGCCTATCCATCGGTCATGGTAGATACCAGTCAGTGCATCTCGAACAATGCGACTAAAATGTGCCGGAGCCCCATTCTTATTTCTTCGTGAAGTAAGTCGGGAAGAGTGTGCTGGATAAAGCACCAGTAAGACGTGCTGGTAAAACGTATGGACCTACCAGACAGTCACCTACAATGCCAGCCCACACATTCAGACTAAACTGTTGCTGATGTCTAGCCTCAAGTACAGCATGAGGATTACGATCTGTCCATACGTGTACGTTGTGGAAATTAGTAACTCCATCTCTCCCAAACGTTGCCTTGTCTGTAAACAAAACTGACGAGACAAACAATGGATTGGCTGTTTGTGCTACAAACCATCTGCAAAAGCTATCTGTGGTGCATAAGGCAGGCGAAAGGCCCCATGCACACGTTGAATATGATATGGATATAGGAGCTGCTTGTGAAGTACCCTCCATGCTGGCACGTGTGATGTACCAGATGCCACAGCCAATTGTCTTGTACTGATACCTGGATCGTCTTCGACACACTTTAACATCTGTTCGCGTTCCGGCATATGAACAACTCTTGGTCTTCCTCGATCAGTAGTCCATGGTGCAACGATTCCTGTCTCAGCAAGGCGACGATAAACAGCGACAAAGGTTGGATGACTTGGTTGTCTTCGGTCTGGAAACTCCATCTGATAGAGCCGTACAGCCTCGCGTCCATTACCATTCGCGCAACCACACATAAAAATCATGTCTGCCTGTTCACAAAATGAATATCCAGCCATGGTGGAATGAAACACGTGCAGTTAACTCACTACATGTACACAATTGAAACGTTGAAGACAGACTAATGACAAATGTAAACAAGTCTCCATGGCAACACTTCGCCATCTACTGTATGTAGTACAATAGGTCAACGCCTTCTATGAATGCATAGAGAAATGAAGTTTTGAGGTTGGACCCTAAAGGCCGTTGAATTCACACTTTCATTGTGACAGGAATAACAAGGATTATGGGACATTTGTTCATATGAACTTTTTTCCTTCTTTTGGTGTAAGGAACCCATACCCGAAGTTTGTAAAAGTATTTCTGAAACACCCAGTATTTGTAATTACACAGTGCTGTAATGCATAATATTGCCAGGGTAGTGCTAAAGGAATTATGTTGAAAAAGCACCAGGAAGTTTTTTGTTTCCTCTCTCTGTTATTCAAGATGAGAGCCAATGCACTCACTTAGCCTGGTGGGCAGAATGCTGCATCTGGAGAACATCTGCCATTACATGTTTCTGATGCAAAAGCATGTGGGGACTTAAGAGTTCAAATACAGTGGAATCTCGTTAGCACGTTCCTCATTAGCACGTTTTCCTGTGTATTACGTTGAATTATAAAAGTCCCGGTACCAAATCACCAAATATAATAAATAATGTTTGCTTAGTGCGTTTTCCGGTCCCGCTTACTACGTTTGAAGTTTGATGTCCTCATTCGCTGTTTTGGCCAATCCTTGATCGGTACAATGGATGTAGGCGTTTAACACGTTCATAGTTTGACATCCTCATTTGCTACTTTGGTCAATCCTTGGTCACGGGGTGAAAATCGGCAGCCAATCACATACATGCATTTAAATATTTGTGTGACACGATTTCTGTGGGCGGGATAGAGAATGCTTTACCTTGGCGTGGTAAACACGGTAAACGCCAACGATAGTTTCTAATGTTGAGTGATGACCAAACAACCGTAGATTGCGTTTTAACTTTTCATTTACAATGAAAAAAAGAAAGTGTAGTAGGTAAATAACCAACAGTGAAAAACTGAAAATCCTTGATGTAATACAATCCAAATATAAAACATGTCGATATAGTGCGGAAGTTAAACATTCCTATGTCAACCTTAAACACGATTGTTAGCAAACCTAAATTGATTGAAACTGCTTTTAAAGAAGGGAAAAATACTAAAACAAAACTTTTCTCTTGAAAAATAGGATCAGAAGAGGACCGGAACGAAATTTGTTGCATGGAAACACCTCCGTGTTCAAATCGTCTTGTATACACCAAAGATAATATCGTCTATTGTACTCGTAACACGATGCACACTCATAATTTTTTCTTTTTTAGCAGAAATTATTATCACGTGTGTAATACAACACACAGCAAACCACTATTGCCGCTTCCACAATTCGCAATTTATTTTCTCAAAAACATTCATAACCTAAAAAATCCAAGTTGACCAAAATAAAAGCTTGAATTATTTATTCTCAGGCTTTGTGTATCCAAATCCATTTAAACATATTGAATTTAACATGGAAACGGGATCGTATTCAGTATGAAATTGTACTCAAAATCGATTTAAATTGCCCATGGAGACGTAGTAATTATTAGATTTTTATTACCTATGTTCTTAAATTGCAGATTTTGCATTTTCGTTAACACGTTTTCCCGCCTATGACTTCCAAATCCTTAGGTCCCTGCAAAAACGTACTAACGAGATTCTACTGTATTTCTATCAGTAATCAATTCTTTAAATAGCAATAGAATGGGTGTGAACTCATGAAATGGCTTTAAGCAGTGAGTTTAGTGATGAGACAAGGATGCAGGTATTGCAAAGCCAGGCTCGAAATATTATTTTTGGTTTATACACCTTTTTTAAAGGATGCAACAATGAGGAAGATTGAAATCAACTCAATTTAAAAAATGCTCAGCAATTTACTGCCAAAGTATATAGTATGTCTCATGAGGTGCTGGCTTATCTTGAGCTGGACAGTGTGAGTGAGAGGGAAACATTTAAAGAGTGAGGGTGATGAAGTGCGGATGCATAGTTAATAACAGCATCTGCTTCACTGGAGAGTCAAACTCTTCCCATTTGAAAGGCACTGTAGTATACTGGATATTTCTGAACAACAGAATTTTGGGAAACCAACCATAAAATAGACACAAACTCTGAACTACTAAAAGAAGTAAAGCATCCATTAGAACTAGCTGTATGGGAGAAGATTTTTATCCAAAAACACAAACACAGAGTTATGAACTTTGAAATCCCACCTCCAGACATCTATACCAAATCTACCAGAATAAAGACAACACCAGTGCTGCCAGTTGACCTACAGCTGATGAAGGAAGCAAAAGCTTCTAAAACATGTCCTGTATAAATAACAGAGTAGGTGAAGCAAACATGTCCCAAATTCGACTCCCAATGCTTAAATACTAAACTATAATATAACTATTTTCATGCACTATAACAACTATTTTATTTATCAAGCAGAACGCTTTAACTCACACATTATTCTCCACGGAACGGTAAGAGTCCTTGCAGAGATCTATATCTCTGCAGTGATTGCATGCCTTACAGATCACCTCTGGAAGAACAAAAGAGATGCAAGGATCCTGCCAGTTAGCCTCATCATTGAACTCTCCCACATTAAGGAGCCGTAACATATTCCTTCGCACTTTCATCACCTCTGTTTCAACACTGGAATCCAAAGACAGTACCTGCAAACATTTATTTTAAATTGTGACAGTGGTGCTTCCGCCAGCTACATTTTTAAATACAAAGAGAAAATAATGCAGTGTTCCTGAAACATTCTTACAGCAAGTTATGTTGTCTTTTTACTTTCTCTACCACATACCTAGTAGGTAGATAACGTATTGTATTCCAACCAAAAATCTGATATCAAGATTTCACTGGAAATACATGTTTAAGGCTCCCTGAATCCAAAAAGCTCCATGTGTCTGTTAAGATATAGAAATGGGAGTAGCCTGTGAAGTGCTCTTCATCTAGAAGAAATTTTATATTATTTTCTATAATTGATAAACCTTAAGAGATAGACAAAAAATGTAGAACTCTTTAAAACACACAATTCATTTCAAATAACTTTTTTGGTGGCATTAGCTATTTTGGAATTCATTGTTATTGGTTTAAATTTTTCAATACTATGTCTTTGTTGTTCAGTTGTTTCTCATATTATGAAAAGAGTATGGAATTTCTGGATAGCATATAGCAACTAGCTCTTAAGCGTTTTACTATTGATTCAACTTCCTTTTCCTCCTTGCACCTTCAACAAAATGTGTAATGAAACTGTTTCTGTAAAGGTTTATTGCAATTATTAACAGGATCTAGATATAAGAATAAGCTTTTATAAGAATAGTTTGTGCAAGCTATATAAAAACAAACAATAGTAGGTAGAGAAAGTAATCTGAATGATTCTTTTAGTTTAGTTTAATGCTCGTAACCTAATGGTCATACTAGATGAATAAAAATGTTAAATGAACACATAAATGGGCTTGAGGATCTGAAGAGCTAAAGAAAATTAAATTCATCCTAAGGATTGAGAAAAATGCAGAATAAAAGCTACACTTTTATTTATTTTTTGCTAGAGAAATATATATAAAATATTAGTAATAATAGCTATTTTCTACACCACCTAAGAATAATAAAAATCTTTTCTTATACAAATGCTTTAGTAATTAGCACTGAAAGTTAAAAGAACAACAAATAAGAAAAGAATGACACTAATACAATTAACTTAAAGTATACAAAAATAATTTTTGTTATGGAAATTCTTTTCTCATAATGCTTTTAATTGTGTTTTTGAATTTGCTGTAAATCTGAATATTTTTGTATCATTATATTGCTTAACCTTAGCCCAAGATTGCTACTTGTTTGTTAAAACATTTACGTTCAGACAGGAACACAGAATCAGATCATTTGGTTAGGTTGCTTAATCCAACTTAAGTCTGGTCCCAATGCTTGAGAATGGTCTTAAATATCATAGGTGGCTGAACCTATTGAAGTCTCTTGGAAGTGTACCACCTTAGCTATATACAACTATACCACATATCAAAGAATGTTTGAGGCGGGACTTAACATTGCTGTTCGACAGATTTTCCCCCACTACTGCTCCCCCTCCCACTCTGCTTCTTCCCCCAGATGTCTCCTGCTTGTGCAATGCTACTCATTGTTACTATCACTACAAATGCAAACTTCTTTACATTCATACAGTCTTCAGTTATATTGATGATAATTCTATTTCTGAGTCTATGTTACTATCATGATGCAAATATTGCTGTTCTATGGCATATACATGTTGACAACAGTTCCTCCTTTTATCAGTGGTATATTCTCAAAAAAAGTTTCTGGCACAATGCTTTCTTTTATTTTAAAGACTTTTCAATTGACTGCTATGCAAGCTGATCTATAATGTCTGCCCAAACCAGTTCAATTGGATTGAGACGTGGGCGGTAAGGTCAAAGACATAAAGGAAGATGTCCATGGCAATGTATAAGTTCATTTGCTAAATAGGTATTTTCATAAGGGATGCTTTGAGCAATTTGAATAAGTTTAGCTTGCTTTTTAACATAAGATCAGCTTCAGTTCCAGCCCCATGTATTTATAACCATTGAATAATATCAGCTTTTAAGTATGCTTGAGTTGGCACTTTTAACTCTTTCATTGCGGTGGTATTTGGCATTGTCCTTTACAATGACACTTGGAGAAGAAAACAGTCAGAAGAAGCTGGGTTTCCATCCATTTTAAACAATTTTCAAAATTTATGGAGGTGTAATAATTACCTGACTTTTGACTTGATTTAAAAATCAGTAATGCATCATCCGCGAAGCCTTTCTCACCTCCTCCATGAGAAATTATAAGCCTTTATCCTGCTCCAATGCTTGTAGTGGCCCCAATTTCTTCTTCTGATTGCCAACATTTTGACACTGTATAATTCTCCTAAATATAAGGTTCATTGATATATGTGATGTTCCAACCTTCCTGCCTAAACTCCAATTTGGTGCAAGTATATTGTCCTCCATACTACAATGTCTAAACATTCAACAAGTAGCTTCCTCTTGAGGCAGTTTTGTATACCAGAATAATGTCATGCCAATGTATTATTAATAAACATGTAAATACTATCTGTTACTAGTGTAATCACAGTGTTAATCATATTTCTATATCTGTTATTTTACTATTTGTTAGATACATTTTCTTGTACAAGATACAAAACATTTCCACTGGATATAGTTTGGATTAGCGAGAGCTAAGAATTTTCTAAAATCACAAAGACCTTTTGTAAACTGTATGCACTAGCAAGGCATAAGTGCTGACTCTGGAAAAATACCCAAAAATTTCACAAGCTGGGGATTTCATCATTGTTCTAAGTCATGTGACTTTGCAAAATCGGATAGGAAAGAACTAAACCTCTCCAGATGTCTTAAAATTGAGAAATCGTGTTGCTGGCAGCCAATCAGAAAATTGAAGATAAATTTTGCACTGCCACACAATTAGCCTATATAAGCGAAACTCACATGTAGCTATAACCTGCGACAGTCAGCTAAAGAATTCTGCGCCAATAAGTAAATACGATATAAAGATATCATATGCAGAAAGAATATAATCATAAAAGAAATCATATAAAGAAATATTGTGTGTGCAAAGTTAATAAGTTTAAACTAAAGTGCTAATTTGAAGTGAATAGCCTCCATGTGAACAATTAAGTCAGCGCATTATCGTGTGCACGAAGTAGTCAGCAACCATTCGTGTGACCAGTGATAGATAAACTCAATGAAGTAATAGTCACGAGATAACACCAAACTCAGTGAAAGTTCAACATAGTGGAAAGTGTACAACATAACCAAATTAATTCTTATAAAGTGTTAATGTTATAACTTTCATACATTTCAATTCTACAGTTATTAAAATTAAATACTCCAATTCAAGTTTAATTTGTGTCTTCATTTAGTAATCTTCTTATGATGCATGCCCTTGAGATCTCCATGCCTAATCTCATGCGCACTGTTAATTATAATAGCCAACAGCAGCCAAGGATCCAAGAAGAAGAATGAACTTTAAATACAGCAACTAAATCAGAAGACACACCCTCATATCTTGCCGACTCAACAATTAATTGCACACATATTAATATGAGTCAAGCAAATATGTTGTCTAGTATCCTTTATTATTAAAGCTGCATAATTAACAAGACAAGAAACATTACAATATCGACGAGTAGTAAACAACATAACAATTGACGAGAGAGATACCGACGCACTCTTAGAGTGGCATGTCCACCATTTAAAGCTAATTGTTTAACTTTTTGTCTTAAAAATTCCCTACCACAGTCAGTGAATAAATGCACTAAGAAGTTTATTTATAGTGGGAGCTTCTTTTTGAATTGCATAAAAGAAGTGAATCTTCTGTCTAATAGCACATTCTGTGAAACATTCTACCTCAATTCTTTTCTTTCTTGTCTCGTTCTTCCTAGGAAGAATGGAAAACATGAGTAAGTTTCTTGCAGCAGTTTTTCTTTCCTTCTTTAAAATTCTAGTCACACTACTCACTGAAACAGCAGTAGTCCTACTTTCCATAAATAAAATGTTCACGTTTATTATATTATGGCTTGCTTTAATTTTTTTAAAATATTGTGCCCACGCTGTACACTATTTCACGTGCTTGGCCTCTAATAGGTCTCCCAGACATGGTGAAAGATTTTGATCATGTGGGATTCATTGCACTAATAAAGCAAATACATATACTTTTGCAAGAAACTCAAACAAGTGTAAGTCAAAATCCACAATATACATATTTGCATGTTCTCTCTCCATATGGAAGTGTATATAGGGGAAACGTTCCCTCTTATGCTTGCACATGTGCAGACAGACATTCTTCGTTACGCAGTACCCTTTAGCTGTGCAACTTCAATGAAATCCCAGCTTTGAATGAGTGAAATGTTCCTTGCAAGAGAAGTTTGTAAGCATCCAACTCAACCTGTAATCACCAGTTTGCAACACCTCAATGCTTTTAACTGTGTTGTTGCTGTTCTTTAAAGCAGTGTTTAACACCCATTCTTACTACATGCTGCAGAACAGGCAGTGGACACTGATGATGTATGCAATGAAATGATACTTGGTAAATGAATTTTGGGAAGGAAACTTTCCAAGCCAAAGTTTAGGGAACCTCCCTGATCTGTGCCTGTTGTGAGGGCTTAAGAAAGCTAGAAAAAAACCTGCCAAGGAGATTAGCCCTGGTGGGATTTGAACCAAGAATCTCCAGAATTCAAGCTTTACGCATTACCATGGAGCCATCTCACTGTGATTCTCCCTTAACCAATTGCATTGGATAAATTACCTTACAGACAGTCTTGACAAATTCTAAGGCAGCTTTCTCATATGTTGGTTGGGTATCTCGTATCCATGGGTACAGTTCCTCTTCTCTGTTCTGAACACGATTCTTTGCAGCCTTCAGGGCTTTTTCCTGGACATTCTGGGTCATCCTGGATCCAAAATAAAACAATATGCATTAGAAATAAACAATTTCAATGCAATTAAGAGCAACCTTAATGTTTGACTATATTAGATTCTTTTACATTTTAACTTATACATCTATTTGATTTTCCAATTTGCCATACTAATCTGATAATTATCAGCTTGTTTGCCAGTCACTGGAGTTCCTCATGAAGGACAAAGAGGCTATTTTCTATGCATGCAATTTAATCTGCTGGACTCCTTTAGAGTAAATGAATGATACAGTGATTGCAGAAATGAGAATAACAGTGATAATGGAATAATTAGCAGGGGAAACCAGAATGGCATAAACCTGCCAAAGTGCTGCTTTCTCTGCCACAAATCCCACCTGCAGCCATTGGGATTGAACCTGTCTCACCTGGTCTAACAGCTCAGCCACAATGAGTCCACCATCCCAAACAAATTTTTAGTGCATTGCAATATAAAGCTGAGGTTCTGTTAAAGGCTAAGATGTGCCTATCTCTCTTTCAAAGCAGTACTGGGACAAATGCATCCTCATTATTAATGCCACGATCATAGCTTACTTCTTAAAACTTCTTATTGCAATATTAATTATCTTTGAATTAAAATGACAAATACCCTACCATGGAATTTGTTAGGATGTTACTCATTACTGTGTTTTCATACATAGGATGTCTATTTTAAGAAGTCCAGCCTTCCCCATAACTACAACATGCTTATTGTGTTAAAATTTGTCAGTTTTCTTGGCCAAATTGGACCAGTTGAGTAGCTAAACAAGATTAACATATCATCTAGTGTCCAGCAACTGTATGAGAGAGCAGTGAAGCAACTGCCCTAAAGTTTCTTGTAACTTGTCATATTGCCAGCTCTGCACTACTATACTCTTTACCTTTTACCAAAGGTTACTAAAGTAAAGCCTTGACATTTTTCCACTATTATGGGATAAGTCACTAGAATCTAGTGATATTTAAGCTGTTAGGTTCCATTCATAACCAGCAACTCTTCTTCAAATATGCATTTGTTACGTATTGCAAAGGTTGGTATTATTGTACCTGTTGTATTGGCACCCTTTTTTTATAGAGTTGCAGGAGTTCAAACTTTTCATGCCAACCATTTAGTCACTAAAGCTTGGCTCTCCTATATCTTAACCCTCTATAGAGATACCATAAGTATCTCAATTTTCCATATCAATTATAGGTAAAGCAGTTTACAAGACCAATGAACATTAGAATTTAAGCATAAGCATTTCTAATTGTATACTTATTGGAGATAAATAAATACATGAACTAGCTGTGCATAATAGAGCAATTTGTTGATGCCTCCTGCCCTAGTTGTTTCAGGCAGGTAGCGCCTATAGCCTGCATTCAGGAGGTCTTGGGTTTAAATCCCATATGCTGGCCAATCTGCTTAGAATCTTTTTATAAAATCATTGTCAGTAACATATATGGTACAGATAGCCAACTATACAGTCTTTGCCACTTTTCAGCAGATGGTACAGGAAGGAGATATACAAAACTAAGGTCAATTGTCTGACATAAACTGACATGCATACAACCAGAAGATTAAAAATCTGATGTGTTACACTCACATGACTTTCTCTACTCTTGTACAATCTAATTTTACAAACGCCTGTTCTCCACATGCTTCATGTTAATCGAGATATCGAGATGTCAATCTTATTGGTAATATTCATGTAGATGCAAGGGGAATATGGTAGCTTTTAAGCGATAGTCAAATATTTTAACGCTGGTTGCTATGTGGCGCATTCCATTCTCTTTGCATGTCCAGGACATAAAAAAAATGAATAACGAATTTGAGAAAAAGTATAAGTATTGGAAAATTTAAGGAAATAACAAGCAATATCTCGAAAACGGTTCACTCAACAAAAGAAATGTATATGATATAAGTTGTGTATTTTAATGCGATCTACATTTTTTGTGTAGTAACATTTTGTCTATCTCTTATGGTTTACCAGTTATGCAAAAGTCTTTCACAATGAAGAATACTTTTGGAGACATTCCCATAAAATTCGAGATATACATTTCATTTCTCATGACATTATCTTAAACATATGATATTTTCATCAAAATCGTTAGAGCCATTTTTGAGAAAATAAAAATTTTCGAAAAATCTTCCATGTAAAGGGTAGTCTGGGGTGGGGGGATTTTCTTGAAAACCTTCGTGTCGCATCTCTGGAAGATACTGAACCTAAATACCAAGTTTGGTGCTTATCCGACTGTTCGTTTTTGAGTTATGCTGTTCACAGACACACACACACACACACACACACACACACACACACACAGACATGTTTCCAAAAATGCTTTTTTTGGATTCAGGAGGTCTCAAAACATGTATTTCCGGTGAAATCTCGGTATCGAATTTTTGGGTGGAATGCAATACTTCCCCTACTTACTATACGTAGTAGAGAAAGTAAAAATACACCTCAAGCCATGCTTTAGAAAAAAAAATAATCACAGCATCAGGCAAATTTGTTTAATTATACATATATACCAAAGAACCTGTTTAAATGATATATAACTATTATTTTAATGTAATGACATTAAACATATGATAATGTCTCATATTAGCAGAAAACCGAAATAGTACATCTTTTGTAAATAGGTTGTCTGGTAATTTTTCTGGTTATATATCCAGTGACTCATGTTAAAATGTTGGCTACTCTGACATGTGAATCAGCCATCTTTGTGTTTTGGTAACCTAAGGCTGTATTTTCCTGTGAATATATATGTTAAACACCAACACATTTGTACAACACAGACTCTAGCTAGTTCCTATATTTGAAAATTTTTAAGCTAGGCAGAATGTTTAAAGTTCACTAAAATGTAGCTCTTCAGATAACCTATGAAGATAAGAGTTTCTTTTTGTCACACTTTTAACTATTGCTTATCACTCCCTCAAACTTCCAGTGCTCCATTCCTGTAAGAGAAATAAAAGATTTTCTGCTGTCTCATTTGCCTCTCAAATATTCACATGGCCTGAATATAAATGTATCTTCATCTAAATATATCTGACTACTTATTAAAAATACAAACATCTACTCATATAACACCAGGGGAAGCATAAATCATCATAGATTACACATAAACAAGGTCTCAACAAAAAAAGATCTGATTATAATGGGAATGATACCATATATAATGCCCTACCACAAAGTATAAAAGATAATTCAGGAAAAAACTCTTTTGCTAAACAGCTTAAAAGGTATCTAATTGAGATGTGCCCATACAGATTACACGAGCTATTAAATTAAAATAGTATATAGACTAGAAATATTACCTTTTTAATTTTATTTATGTTTTTTAAGATCTTGTATTTTATATGTATTAGCTTTTGACTATATTCTAGGCTTGTAACACAAGTTATATAAGCAATAAACAATTGAATTGAATTAATTTGGCTTTTATAAGACCCAAGATTTTGTTGTTTTGATCCTGTAGAACCACTAGCCAATTGCTATAAATAAAAATAATTGTGGCAATGATAATACAATAAAATACTCATGAACAAAGAGCAGCTTCACCTGAACTAAAATAACTGAGGCCACATGCTCCTTTCATAAGAGAGTTGACAAAACAGCATAAAATACAGAGGATATACATGCCAAGAGGACCACTGGTTGGTGCTAGCAGATAGGTTTCATCCTTGATGCATTTTTCTTCAGCATTGTAAATAGTGACTGAATTCTTATTCTTCTGGTTTGTGCCTAGCAGAAAACTATTAGCATTTTAAAAATGTAGAAGAAATAGAATCAGAGGGACAATTTTCAGAATTTATCAATTAAAATGAATCAGAACAGATTCATTTACTGTAGAAATGGTTCTTGCTCACACATGCACCCTGCAGCCTTTTGTTGCATAACCAGCCAATGCATAAAGTGCTCAATGAAAGAGCAAATTTGCTAATTTATTTATCACCAATTTATAATTTGAAAATACAGTTTTTGTTAGTAACAATTCTTCTTGTCTATGGATAAATGTGCTTAAAGGGTGCTGAATATGCACTATTATTTGGCTTATTATCCTTTAAAGTTTGAAGTGACCTTTGAAAGCACTGATGGTAAGTGGATGGGGTATAAAAGATCTTGATTTGTACAATAAAAAGGTTTAAGAGTGCTTTCAAAGATTTGTAGAAAAACACTTTGAAATATTCAGATGTTTAGCACGGATACGAGACAAATTGCTCATAAGAGGAGAGAACATGGTTGCCCTATAGTAGAATGCACACTAAGTTTAAGAAGCTGGATGCAAATATGTTACTGTGTTATATTAACAGGACTGATATAACTGTTTATTAGCATCCAAGTTTAATTTCTAAGATAGTTCCTTTATGTACTTGCTATGAAATCTTGCTGTTACTCTCACAGCAACAAAAAAACAACACACATTTGTTTTAACTTTGAATGAAAGAACAAAAGCAGTTTAACTTACACATTTCTTATATAGACTTGAAGAAGTGTGTCAAATAGATGCAACATTTTTTTTTTAAGTTCATGTGCTTATATTAGCATTCAATGAAAACAAATAAAAGCTAAATGAGTATTTTCATTTAAGAATTTTAAAAAAAATACAATATAATAATGTATATGATGTTATTTCAAAATGTAATCCTATGCTTCAAAACGACTTGCCTTATTGTTATATATGTGAATTCACTCTTTTCTTTGCATAGAAGCACTAATGCTTTTTATGCTGTAATGTTAAAGCAAACTGTTTAAGTTCTTATTGACAGCAAAATATTAAAATACTTTTACCCAACATAGCTGGTGCAGATAATGTCTTAATTATATCCTTGCATTACACATTTCTGTCTGTAGTCATCTACATATCTTGTTTGTGCCACCTTTTATTTGGTGTTCCAATATTTCTTTACCCTATTGGTCTATAGTTTTTAAAATGGAATGGTAGTCTGCCTGTATTCATTTTTTGAAGATGACTTGTCCATTTAGTTTTACACTTTTTAATTTTTTCATTTAGATTGTATACAGGGTGGACCATTTAAGCTGAGATGTACAATATCTCCAAAACTAAGTGTTGTAGAAAGGAATGTCTTTAATAAAAGTTGCTTGATATTATGGGGGATTAGTCATTAAAAATAGAGAGTTGAGGGTTGTTACACTACATCACTATGATATTCTTACTTGAACGCGTTTCGGGAGACGGCTTGTTCCCATCGTCAGCACTTTCTCTCAACTGATTTTTGCCGGTCATCGTCTGGGGGATGTGTGTGGTTTGTGGTGTTCTCTGGTGCTGGGCTGATGAACCTCCAAAGGCTGTTGGGTGGCGGCAGTTCGAAATTCATTAGGTGATTCCTGTGTTTGACAATATGTATTTTTTCCCAGATGTCCAATTCATTGCTGCTGTTGATCGGTTTTAAGAGTTTTATGTTTGGAGTGATATCATGGTTTGAAGACCAGAAATGATGTGCTACTGCTGATTTATCTTGCTGCTTTTGGTAAATGCATCTCATATGCTCTTTAAGTCTTATTTCAAGATTTCTTTTGGTTCTTCCTATGTATACCAGGTTACATTCATAACAATCAATTTGATATACACCAGCTGATTTATCGTTGGGGATAGGATCTCTTAAAACCGATCAACAGCAGCAATGAATTGGACATCTGGGAAAAAATACATATTGTCAAACACAGGAATCACCTAATGAATTTCGAACTGCCGCCACCCAACAGCCTTTGGAGGTTCATCAGCCCAGCACCAGAGAACACCACAAACCACACACATCCCCCAGACGATGACCGGCAAAAATCAGTTGAGAGAAAATACTGACGATGGGAACAAGCCGTCTCCCGAAACGCGTTCAAGTAAGAATATCATAGTGATGTAGTGTAACAACCCTCAACTCTCTATTTTAAATTTATGACACATCACTGTTACTAGCTTCTAAATCTTCAAAATTAGTCAACCATTAGTCATGTTTGGTTTGGATGACATTATGATAGCCATGTTAGCGTGCATTTAATTTTTTAAAATGGGAACTTACAATTAGGGTCAAATTAAATTGACACTAAATAAAATGACCACCACAGCATCCTCCAAATAAAACACGATTAATAGCGTTTACTTTCCCATATAATATCAAGCAACTTTTATTCAAGATATTTCTTTCTACAATGCTTAGTTTTGGAGATATTGTACAGTCTCAACTTAAATGGTCCACCCTGTATATCTAATTCATTTCTTTGATGATCTGTTCTATTATATCCTGCTACTGCTCTTAAAAACTTCATTTCATTTGCTTCGAGTCTCTTTTTGTTTTTCTCCATCATATCCATGATTCATTCCCATACAGTAATTTTGGCACCGACATTTCTTTATAAAATTTTAATATTGTGTCTTTTCTCGGTTTGTTTTTCAAACATCTTTTTATAGTATTATTAAAATAATTAAAGACTTCCATTTTTTTAATAAGATCAGATTGTTTTTTATATGATAAATTGTATCATAAATATTTAAATTCTACAATCTTATCCTATTCCTTCCCTGCACATTATAGTTTGATCATCTGAGATTACCACAGGTATAAATGAAACCACTTTTCAAATATCAGTACTTACCTGTAGAGTTTCTGTGCCATTTCGCCACTAATGAGCTGTTTTGCAAATTCTTCCACTGTAGCAAAACGTCCTACTCCAAGTGGTCGTGGCTGAAGCTGACTTTGACTGCCTAAGCGACGAGTTCTTACAGGTGTCTGAGGCTGCTCCACTAATTGTATATGTTGGTAGATGGCACTGATGTAGCCTGCTATCACAGCACTAAAATACTCTCTGCAGCCACCCACATCTCTCAGATGCTCAACAACATTCCAGTTCATCACAATAGATGGCTATGGGAACAGAAAATACCTTTATATTTTTCAGTGATACACTTATTATTTAAAAGAGGAAGCATAGCTGTATTAGACAGTAACTGACAAATCATTGTTATTCTATGGCCCTGGAATTATTGTTAGGTTTCGAAGGTTTAATATTCCAAGTCATCAATATTAGCTTTGATTTTGATATCCACACTTTTCACATTAAGCCTCTGGTACAAGGGGCACTATTTATATTTTGAGCCTTGGCAACCCTGAATGTTGTAGGTGCCATCTAACGTTTCCAATGGAAAGTTTGACATTTTTGACCATAATCTACTTCAAACATTTTGTCAGTAGAGTGTCATTTTTGTTTGTTTACACTAACTTGAAAATTATGTGTCAACAAAAACATGGCTTTAACTCGTGAAAATGTTCGTGCAATGATTTAGCACGACCTTCAACATGGATTATCAAGACAAGAGTGCATCGACCAACTAACTTCCACATTTGGCGACGAAGCTCCATCCTTTGCCACTGTGAAACGCTGGTATAACAAATTTAATCGTGGCCTCCATTCACTCAATGATGAAGTTCGTGAAGGTTGTCCAAAATCAGTTGTTGTGCCAGAAAACATTGATGCTGTGCAAAAACTAATAATGAAAGATCGTCATGCGACATATTGTGAGATTGAGGCAACCCTAGGCATTAGTTCCACCACTATATATAAAATATTGCATGATTATTTAGCCGTGAAAAAGGTTTGCTCTCGTTGGATCCCACATAATTTGACGCAATCTCAAAAAGATACTCGCTTCGATTGGTGTACAAAAATGCTCAAGAAATACAATGGCGGCATCTCAAAATAAGATTTTAACAGGTGACGAATCATGGATCTATGCGTATGAGCCGGAATGTAAACAGCAGTCGACTGTATAGGTGTTTCAAGATGAAGCAAATCCAACAAAAGTTGTTTGCACTCGAAGCACTTCGAAGCAAATGGTCACCTGCTTTTTCAGCAAAACTGGCCATGTGGCAACAGTGCCTTTAGAGGAACGTAAAACGGTCAATGCCGAATGGTACACAACCATTTGTTTGCTGGAAGTCTTCGGTGAAGTAAGGAAAACCAACTAGAACCGTAGGATCGTTCATCACACATCTCGAGTGAGCGCACACACATTTCGTCTAACAACAGAGTATTTGAAGGCTCAAAAAATCGAACTGATGGATCGTCTGCCATACACTCCTGATTTGGCACCCAATGACTTCATTTTGTTCCCGAACATCATGAATAAATTGCGTGACAACGATTTTCATTGGCAGAAGAAGCCGTTGATGCCTTCAAAAACCATGTTTTGGAGGTGTTTCAAGAAGACTGGAATAAATGCTTTGACAAATGGTTCAAACGGATGCAAATGTGCATTGATCATAAAGGAGAATATTTTGAAAAACAATAAAGCAGTTTTCAATCAGAAATTACTTTGTTTTAATTATTAGGCTCAAAATATACATAGTGTCCCTTTTACCTGCTTTCTCCTTGTGGTCTGGGCATTTCTTGCATCTTTTGTAACTTGCTTTAATAAAAATATGCAATTTCTTATGTAATAACTGAATTTGAAAGAAAGCATGTTTTAGCTTACACCACTTATTTTTTCAAACGTCTAAAATAATATGAACACTTATAATTTTATTTAGCAAAATATTCTAGTTACAATAACAACAAAGTACTATATATGTTGCAAAATATGTGTTAACTATTTATGCATTATTTAAATATACACTATATTGTCCGAAGAAGTCCAGCACTCTTACACCAAGATTACTGTGCCCCACTTATTATTTTATTCTAATATCCTTCCCTCAAATACAACAGTAAATAAAATTCCTAAATATCTGTGTTAAGCTGATCTAGAGGTACAGATCCCTCAAAATAGGAAGCTGCCACAAAAGGGGTGGTAGTGTAACACTTGGAGGAATCAATCCCGCTATGCGCATAGATCAACTCAAAAGTTGACGATTGCATTCAACTCTAATATCATACAAACAAGGATAATTTAAATAAGGCACAGTAGCAGAATAAAATGCTTGAAAATTATTTTTAATATACTACGCACATACTAAATAATATTCCTATTCACCTTTATATGTACTTTTTTTCTGTTTTTTCACAGAGCATAGAAAAAATTCAGTTCATTGAAAGGCATTTAACTCCCGAGATATCTCCATCCGATTCACCACTATCCTCAGCCTGCTCCTCCTCTTCTTGTGGGTCTTCATCTTCATCACTACTCTGTATATGTAATTAAATAATGAACGTTTCAATAGCTTCATTTGCTTGAGATATTTCTCTAAAGTGTTGTGTTTCATAGGATAGGAGTTTTTCACAAGATTCTTTTGTCATTGCATTAAATTTCTCTGTTGCCAATTCTATGACGTTCTCCATTTTGAATGTGGTGTTGTTTGCCGCTGCCCAGTTTTTTACTTCAACCCAAATGAGTCTATAGATTGAGTTCTGGATGATATGGTGGCAGCTGTAGAACTGTGTGACCATGTTGTTAAAGCAAGGAATCTATCACATGGGCTGGTCTATTTGCACCTGTTGTTCCTAGTTTTCTTCCACTTGTAACTCAGCTCTTTGACGATTGTTCTCAAACTTGTTTTACTGCCCTCGAACACAGAATCTTTCACCAGCTTGGCATGCAATTTGGTATTGTTGGAAGACATTTTTCAGTTAGGCAGAAATTGTTTATCATCCTCCTTATTAACCCTTTATCAAAATCATCAAGACTTGTTCTTAGTTTGTTCCTTTTTCTTATTTTATTGGAAGTTTCAAACAATGGTTCACCAACACTTTTTTCTCTCTTTGCCTCACAATGTATCTGCATTAATGTTGTTTTGGAAACTCCTACTGCCACAGACACTCGTTCCCTCATCGTTTTAATATCTATAATAAATGTCCTGGCTTCAATTTCCTTTTCCATAAATTCTATCACATTATTTATAGCCTCTCAACCTCGGCTGTGCAGAACTTTGCGCGATAATTTGCTCATCTTAACACAAACAGCTACTATGGAAAATTACACTTGCACCACTACTTAATCTAACACAGCAACTATTTCTGTAAAGGGTGTATACTCTTCGGTTAGGTAGTGGCGGGCAGAAGTGGGGAATTCTGGCTCTGTGCACTTAAGTGAACCAGACAACTTCCTAATTTGAGCTATCTGTAATAACACTTAAAACTTCACTTATATTTTTTTTTTGAAAAAGCATGTTTTGAGAGCACTTGTTCACATCCTTAAATGTCTTTGATCCAAAACATGTAAGTGGATTAAGTGTTACTAACTCCAACTTAGTTAAATGTATCTGATTGTTATTTTGCTTTTTCTCCATTTTTGATCTAAGCATTGATAAGTGCCAAAACATATGTTTCATTACACTTTAAACAAGCAAAGATGTGTTATCACTAGGGACAGGAATTTATGCTCTAATAATCCCTTTAATGTGTATGCATTTAAGCATTGAAAACTTCCCTAATATGCCATAAATATGTCCATTTAAAAAGTATTTGGACAACATATTGGCATAAAATAAAAACTAAATGCAATTTTATGCAATCTATCTGTGAATAAAAATAATGTGGAAATCGTATGAATTATTTAACTCATCAAAATTTATCTTTAAAATATTGAAGAATAAGAATACGAGAGAGAGAGAGAGAGAGAGGGAGAGGGAGAGGGAGGGAGAGAGAGAGAGAGAGAGAGAGAGAGAGAGAGAGAGAGAGAGAGAGAGAAGATTTTAGTTCTCCGCACTTTGAACTTCTTTTTTGTTGTTCTTTTGATATGCTTTTTAAGATATTGGGTATACAAACTATTCTTACTAAAGCTTTTCTTTCTATCTATTACATTTTAATCCAATTAAACTTTTGCAGAAATAGCTACATTACACAGTTCATTATAGATACAGAGAGAACAGCGATAGTTAAATGTTTAAGAACTGGATGCTATATACTGGCCTTAAAATTCCATGCAATCGCGAGAAATAAGTGAATGTTGACAGGACTTTAAGAGAATGACCAAGTCTGCAGTTGGTCAACAAGTTCTTTGGACTTAGCTGGGAGATAATTATACTGATCATCAACTGTTCCTCCTTCGGCCAGTAGGGGATGACTTGGTGCTGTTGCAGGTCAGTATGTGGCGTTTGAAAATCTAACATCAAAATATTGGGAAACAGAAGGAGAAAATTTCATTAATGCCTGAGCAATAGATACATGCACACACATACACTCATTAATTGTGTAGTACATTTTCATCTTTCGCTTAACGCTTACCAGTTATACAAAATTCCTTCTGCCGAATAAAGAGTACTCCGCACGCTATTCCCAGAAAATTCAAGATATGTTTTATTTGTCATGAAAATATCTTTAATATGTGGTATTTAATCAAAATCGTTTGAGCAATTTTTCAGAAAATCAAATTTTTTTGAAAAATGTTCCATGTAAAGGGTAGTTGGGGTGAGGGGATTTTCTTGAAAATCTTTGTGCCGCATCCTTGGAAGATACTGAACTTAAATACAAGTTTGGTACTTATCCGGCTTTTCGTTTTCAGGGGCCTCAAAACATATATTTCTGGTGAAATCTCGGTATCAAATTTTTGGGTGGAATGCAATGCCTTCTCTACCGAGTACATACAGAAAGTAATAACAGTAAGCATTTGGGTTTCATTCTTATAGCTAAATCAGGTCAAACACAACAGATACAGACTTCATGTCGAAAGTGTTAACCACATTCTGAGTTTTGTGCAATATCATTGAGAAGTACGGTAGGGTAGCTAATAAATGAGGCCATACACCAATAAAAGGTACTGAAGGTCACTATGGTGGTTTAGAATGCTAGTTAAGTTAAGGCACTTGGCTGAAGTATGTTTTCTTTGGGGGTTTCCTCAGGATTTATATTAGGTAATTTCATTGTTTTAAGTCTCGTAGCTGATTTGCATATTCACTTAATTCATTCATCATTTGATATTTTCTGAAGGACTGTTTAAGTGGGATTATGAGAGAACTTTTTTCTTACCCAAATAGCAGCATATTCATTAATATTTATTTTTAGTAATACCCACCCCTTCATCATCTACATCTTCATCATTTTCATCTTCTGCATTCTTTACATTTTCCTGCAAATCATTGTCTTCTGCATCCTCATCATCACTATTTTTACTTATGATTTTTTCTGCAGCTCCCTCGCCTGCTTCCATCAAACCTTTAGGCAATTTTCCTTGAACTCCAGCATAGTTGGCCTACAAATTAACAAAAAGAAACATCAAATGAATCATGGGATCCTCCACTTCAAGAATTGTCAGAATACACTGCATTTATTTGCAAGTAAAATATTTATAACAGTGTTCAGTTTATTTCCAACGAAATAAAATAAATAAATTATAATATAAGTTGCTAATTATTTATCTGAAGGGTTTTAGGATTATCTGGTAAGCTGGATCATACCATTTTTGTTATTTTATCTTGGATGTGACAATCTGGCAACCAATGAAGCTTCTTGAATAATTTCTTATTTTGATGGTCTTTAAAGTTTGATATAATGGTAACACTTACAGGATCCAGCCACATAAGATACTCCCAGCACTGGTGATATGAGATGTCCATACTATGAAACAGTTCTTTATTGTGTATGCTCTGTACAACGTACTCCACATATGCAATGGCGTCTTCGATGGTATGTTTTTTTGTGCACACAATCACCTTGTTAAAGTTAGCATATATCACCACAGAACCCAGTCTCTTGAACTCCGCAATGAGCTGCAATTATAACAAATAAATGCAGATTTCCAGAAATAAACAATTTCAATAGCATAAAAAAGACTACACAAAGTGCTGTGTTTCAAAATAGATCAGTAAGTTAGATTATCTAGGATGTTCAAAGTAGAGAAGGTTAATAAAGTGAGTGCACGATACACTTAAATGTTTTTGGGCATTTGGCTTCCTAGTCCTCAATTTTAGGTTTTAGTTAACTTTATATGTGGAGCTGGCAACAATAAAATGTGGAATATGTCTTTACTAACTAATACATATGTGGTGCAGGTTTTCTCCAATGATGGAAGTTTGATGAAAGCAATAGTAAGAGTGACTGTGCATATCCTATTGTGTGTTAGCTTATTTTCTACTATTGACTGTTAACAGTTTGTTTCAACATCACCTTTTATATTCCACAAAGGTGCAAATAACAGGTTTGTAAAATTCTAAGAGAGTATGAGATGACTGTTATTAAAAATGCTACATTTTCATAGATAGAACAGAATATGACTTTATAGAGCAAAACTTTCTTCATCAGTAAATTACCTAACACACTGATTCAGTTATAGATTTTATGCTCAACATTAAGCTGTAACAGATGACAGTTCTTAATTATGTCCCCACATTTTTCTCAAATTACTGTAAAAGTTACTCTAGGCTGCATAAAACATGCAAAAACACTTAAGTACTGAGTGAACTACTTTTATCTTTCTAAAATGCTATTTCTTTTCTTTCTTTCTTTTTACATATATACTAAATCTGCATACATGAAGTAACTAATGTATATATTGAGTTTGTTTTAGTGCTTTTCTTCATTTGTTTAACTTTCTTTGTTTGGCAAACTGTGCACCAATATAACCTTTGTATGCACAGAACAAGTAAACAAAAATATTCCTATTCTGCTATCCTGCCAATTAAAATAAAAGGATAGTGTACATTATTCTATTATTATGTTAGAAGTTGATGTTTGTAAAACAGAATTATTATTTATGTGAACACACTTATGGAATGTAGGCAAATTACACAATAATTAGATATTGTAGTGAACCCTGGGGTGTTAACCCGGAGGCCGCTAATAAGGGAGTGAGCTCAGGTGATAGAGCCACCTCAGGCTGGAGCAAGAGGGTGCAAACTAGGGGGGGGTGGCAAATAAAACTTCAGGGTCTCTAAAAATTAATGACTATGCTATTTTTTTTCTTAGCATTTGGGCTGGGGGGGGGGGGGTCCACTGTTTATATACAAAGACACATGGACATACCTGGAGAGTTCTGGCAGGGCTTGATGCACAGGGTTAAAAGAAAAGAAAACATCAAGTTTGGGATTCGTGATCCAAGCTAATGTGGATATGTGTCCTCTGCATAGCAGCGAGGTGGTTGAGAGAAACATTTGACCTAAATTGTGACTAATAAATACACTACCAAAGCTAGCTCAGCATTGCTTGACTTCTTCCAATTTCACAACTTTACAAAATCTGATGCAACTACCTGAATGTGGGTCAAGCCCCAAAGGGTTGTTACATTTCCCTCAGGGCTGAAAAATTCCGTCCCCGGAATCTTCAGAGCAGCCAAATCAAGTGTTAATCAAGGCATTTTGCAATAAGGAATACCTTCTGTGTCCCATTCGCAGACTTGAGAAGAAAGCTAAGGGTGCTCCGACACAGTCAGGGTGACTTTGGTCTGTTGACTTCATTCCGACGGTTTTTCATATCTCGACGACACAGAGCAGCCTTTCACTGTTTCTTGTTGCTCCTTGCTCAAGTTGCAGATTCCTAATGGTGGCTCAGTTTCCTGTCCGCTTGGCATGTGCATTTGTTTCAGCAATTCCCTGATAGCCACCTTCAGCTGTTATATTTGTCATTAGCAAATTACTGTCTGAGCTGCTTGAGGTATGTGCATTACAATTGTATGTGTCTTCAGAGAGTTAGCTATGAACCAAGCAAATGTGGCCTGCCAGTCTTTGCTACTCCAAATATGATAACAATATAGCAGCACTTGTGAGCTGGGATGCATCAAAATGGATAAAATGAAGTTTCAGTTGTTCTTACTTTCGCCGGAATGTACTCAATTTTATGCATTTTGCCTACACTGAATCATGTTATACACATTTGAAAACACTTCATAAAACATAGAGATTGATGCATGAACATTTCCTTTTTGTGAGCACCTAGGGTTGGTCACAAAGTATAAAAAGGACTGAATTCAAGACTAGCTCACAGCAACATGGGTCATGTACTCTCTACCATCTTCTCTTTCTGTCAACATATTCAAGACCAAGATACCAAATCCTGTTTCTAAATTCATAACTATGTTGGAAATATAGAACAACTTGCACAATTGCACAGAAAATCTTGGAGAAGATAAAAGATGTAAAGTGGGAAAGGAAGGAGCTAGTTGCCATTATCAAGATTTGCCAACAGCTCAGCTTACAAGATGTTGTGAAGCCGCTCTGATAAAATTGCCCACAATATAGAGGAAAATACAAGTAATTACAGAAATAATAGTGGAAAATGTATAAATAAATGTGTAGTGAGTGCAACAACACAGAAAAATAGCAAAAACATGGAAATTTAACTTGAAAAATCAGAAATCAGGATGAAGCTGGCGCTATACCCCCGCTGTTGAACCGTTGCACTTGAAGCTAGCGATTAAGTTGGTATACTCGCAAATAAAACAGATGAACAGCTTTAACCGTTAGACTTCCTAAACCAATCACAAGGCAGCATTCCAGGTGTTCGATGACAAAGCGGAAGTGGAACTTGAATTGGCTCTGTTATTGGATGTAGCTATTTCCAACCACCTGTTTCAGCTTGTGAAATTTTAGGACGTGCGTTGAGTTGTTCTTTGCAAGCTGGTATTGTTATTGTTGGTGTTCGTTTATACATTTATTTATATTTATCTATTTTTATATATATTTCATTAATATTATTTGCTCAAGATTCAAAGTGTGACAATGTCTCAAAAAACGACGCCGATTACCAAGCGATATTCACAAAGGAAAAATCCTTTGCGTCGAGATGTGCCACTTAATAGCCAGGCATTGGAACTGTTAAGAAGGGCCTGGGAATTCTTTGAACAGGAGGAGTACGTGAAGGTTCATGAGCATCCCTATATTCCTAGTGATAAAGCCGTACAACTAACTGCAGCAGCTCTTGGACTAAACATGAGAACTGTTGTTTACAAGGGAGTGAAACTCCGAGAGAAAGAGGGCAAAATTCATAAACCAAGCAGCATGAGTGAAAATAACTTTGTTATGGCATGCTTATAATTTGTTTTATTTCTCCTCATTGTAGCAGACAACTTTGCATTATTCTGTTTCTATATTGTCAAATGTGGTAATTTATTCTACACATGTTGCATGTTTATGCTGGGTTATTTTTAATTAATGACAATAATGTAAAATAGCTATTCACTGATGTTCGCTGCTTACGTACACTTTTTGTATGTGGCTTAGACATGAAAGAAAGGAGAACAATCAGCTACTGTTGTTTACTAGCCACTCTGGCATCGTCACAACCACAATATAGCCAACGTTACTTGGAGTCACATGAACTGTCAAGTGCAAAGATTCAATGTCGGGGGTGCAGAATCAGGGATAACAGCGAAACCGAGAGAATAAATTCCCTTCATAAAGTGATTGAGATCATGGCAAAAGATTTAAATGATGCTAGGAGGGAAATAAAACAATTCAAGGAACTAGGCAACTATTTCCATCTATCTGCTGAACTCGCCATCTTCAGTATGGGAACAATACTCTAGAATACACTAATATGCTCATTTAAAGAAGACGCCAGAAAGCTTCTGCTTGCCGATAGCCATGACAGAGGTCTTGTGGATAAAATTAATAATACGGATGAGAAAATTCTCCGGGATCAGTACCTTGTAAAGCCTGGAGTTAACATCACAGAAGTTTCAAGAAGCATTTATGGAAAGTATTTGGAATTTACGAAGAGAGATTGTGTAGCACTTATTGGTGGGAGCAATGACCTTGCAAATGGTGAATCTGAAAACATAATCCCAGAATTGGAAAATGCGATAACCTCTCTGCAAAACTTAAATGTGATTGCGTTAAAACTTCCACAAAGACGTGACCAACTAGCAACCTCCTACGAAAATCGTGAAAGAATTACAGTGAATGCTAACACATCCTTATTGTCTAAAAAATTTGGAAATGTAAAAGTAGTAAATACATGCAATGCAAAACATGAAAGTATGTATACATTGGCATGCATTTTAACAAGTATGGAAAGAAAATATTAAGTGAAATATTAATCCGAGTTATCATGACTTAATGGAAGAGCAGTGTGTTACAGAAATCAGAGAACTCCAAGTGAATCAATCTTTGAGTGATAGTAATTACCGTATACTCAAAAAAAAAAGATGCATCCCTTCACTTGTCCAGCGAAGTAGCTGTGGAACTAACTAGTGAAGATCAGTTGACATATAAAAGAATAGGAATTTTGGGATTGCATCATTCAACATGGGAAGCTCATCACCTACGACAGATATTAAAATCAGCAGCAGCAGTAATCATCCACTCTGGAGTCAGAAGTTCAAAAAACTCCTAGTTGTACGGTATTTAATTCTTTTAAATCTTGTATAGATAGGGAATCTGATAAATACACAACAAATTGTAATCTTACCCTAATATTTTAAAATTTACAGTTGCTTAGGAATAAAATAGAAGAACTAGAAATAAAGCTAAATGATGAAGTAAAAAATGTTAATATATTATGCTGTGCTGAACTTTGGCTCAAACAAAGAGAAATCAACAACTATCAATTATTGAGTATGAAACTTGCAAATTCATTTTGTAGGGAAGTTGGCACTACTGGAGGAGTAGCTATATATGTGGACAATAATTTAAAGTGTAAAATGTTTACCAAAACAAATTGTTTATATATTAAAAAAATATTTGAGCATGTATTGCTAGAAATAAATATGCAGATATTTGGATAATAGTGGATTGCATTTATAGGACACCTGATGCATACAAACCTTTCTTGAAATACTACTAAGTCCACTAAAGTGAGAAAATAAACCCTTGATGTGGTGTGGGGATTTCAATATAAACTTTTTGCATAATTCCAAAATTACTCAGGAGTTTAGGCAATTGTTGCACCCCTACAACTTACTCGAAACTGTTACAACTCCAATGCGCATAACTACTACATCCCAAACATGCATCAACCAAGTAATAATAGACAACTATTTCCCATATAAAATTGAAAACCGAGATTTTGGAATTTCTGATCACAATACAAAACTTTTACATATAGATGAGTACAATAACCCAAAGTTGAATACCTCCACTTCAATTAAGTACAAAAGATGTTTCAGTCCAGATAAAATGCAATATTTTAAACACTTATTAGAAACTTGGAATGATACAATGAATTCATTAACACATGCAATGCAAATATTCAGATAATTTTGCCCTAAAGCAATCCGCGACTCATATGTTAAAATCCTAAATACTGCAAATGAGGACATTGAAGTTATAACAGAAGGAAGGTTAATAAAAAGTCCTGAACAAATAGTAGTTATTTAATAATTATTATGCTGGCATTATAGGAAACTAACATATTCCGACTCTTCAGCAGCCAAAATTCCAACTCGATGGCAGTATTCTATACATCTGAAACCAGTATCCAAGGATGAAATGCTCAGGGCAATAGCCTCCCTTAAAAACAAATCATCTTGTGGAAGACATGAAAATGCAAGAATTAGTTAAGCAATGTACTCAACAAATCATTACTCCTTTACTTGATATTGAAAATCGTTACATATTTTGGGATGTTTTCCAAAAATTTTTAAAGTAGCCAAAGTCCATCCCATTTTTAAGAAAGGGGATAAAAATGATATTGAAAATTATAGGTCTATTTCAATCTTGTTCTGTGTTTTCCAAAATTCTTGAAAGATTTATGTAGACCAGACTGGTGTCTTTCCTCTAAGTAAACAGACATTTGCTGGCTCTCAGTTTGGGTTTAGGCAGGGCAAAGGAACTAATCAGCCATTCAGACCTTTACAGAATTTATTTATAAAGGTCAGGATAACAAAGAACATGCAATAGGCATATTCCTAGATGTCAGTAAAGCCTTTGATATGGTAAACCATGATAACCTCTTCAGTAAGTTACAATACCTTGGCAATAAGAGGGTTAGCCAATGACTGGTTCAGAACATATTTAAGTGATATGAAACAAATGGTTGTAATCAACTCTGCAAAATCCAATGCAACAAACATATGGCATGGTATACCAGAAGGATCCATTTTTGGTCCAGTGCTCTTTTTTACTGTTATAAATGATTTACCTCTGCATTTGCCTGATAGTAAAACCATTTTATTTGCAGATGATGCAAACATTAATAGATGATACCAATTCACCTAAATTACAGGATAAAATAAATACTCCACTTCAAACTTGGTTCAGTGGCTTCAAAGCAATATGTTCAAATTAAACATGGATAAAACTGTGTTCATGCACTTTGGAAATAAAATACTTGATAAGCCCCTCCATATTTCAATAAATTGTTCTGATATTAAAGAGGTGAATAGCAGTAAGCTTTTAGATATTAGATTGATTGCAATTTATCTTGGGAATGCCATATTCAATCTCTAAATGGAAAACTGAGCTCCTTATGTTATGCATTTCTGTGTCCTGGTAGAAGCCTTCCCATTGGTGTATTAAGGTCAATATATTTTGGATATGTACATTCTCTCCTTTCCAATGTCATAATTGTAAGGGGGTCTTCACCCAAAACCAAAGAAACACTAATATTACAAAAGACGATATTAAAAATTTTATTTCAAGTACCAGTTAGAACTGATTTTAAAAAAGTGTATTCAGATTTGAATTTATATCCTGGAATCTGTATCCTTCATTAAACAAAACCTAAATTTTCCGCAATTAAATTCTCATTTACATGATCACAATATGGAATCATCTAAAAATATTCATTTAAACTCTCACAGACTTGCCAGATGCCTTAATAGTACCTCATATCAGGGCAACTTCTTGTACAATCATTTGCCATAAAAGATCAGATATTTAAATTATAGAACGTTTATCCAATCAGTATAACAGATTCTTCTAGAATTTTTATCTTTTAGCGGTAGTGAATTTTTAAATATAAAACTATAACACTATTGTTGGCCTCAGTATATGTAAATCCTTACAAGTATATTGTAATAATATTATGTATTAATTTTTTATTATAAAATTTTTATATATTTTCTGTATTTTTTATCTGAAGGTTATTTTATATATATATATATATATTTTCAGTTATAAATTTTGTAATTAAAAAGCATTTGTAAATATTCTTACTACGTAAAATATTGCACATAAATTGTGTTTTGACAATGCCATGGATCAGGTTAACTCCTACAGCTAATAAATCATCTGAATCTGAGAAGCCATTTGCCATTAGAGAATTTTGAACAATGCTTATCATTAATTAATTTTGAAGAATTAAAGCTAGTAACAGTGATGTGTCATAATTTAAAATAAAGAGAGTTGAAGGTCATTACACTACATCACTAAAATGTACTTACTTGATCGCATTTCAGGAGACTGTTTGCTCCCATCGTCAGCATGTTTTCAACTGATTTTGCCGGTTATTGTCTGGGGAATGTGTGTGGCTAGTGGTGTTCTCTGGTGCTGGACTGATGAACCTCCAAAGGCTGCTGGGTGGCGGCAGTTCACTAGCCACACACATTCCCCAGACAATAACTGGCAAAATCAGTTGAAAACATGCTGACGATGGGAGCAAAGCGTCTCCCCAAAACGCATTCAAGTAAGAACATTTTAGTGATTAGTGTAACAACCTTCAACTCTCTTTATTTTAAATGCTTATCATATTTGAAGGCAGCCTTATTGCAGTAAAAAAATGACCATTCCTAGAATTGTTTATGCTTATATGTCTGTTACAGGAAAACAAAAAATATATTTTCAATTAAGATTATAGATCCATATGACACTTGTTGAAAAATTGCTTAACAATTATTATTTATGATATTGCATTATGAAGTTATGGGGGAGAGTATTAAAATCAAAGAGTTCTGTTAAAACAATAAGTAAATAACTAAAATGTCTAACCTGAATAAACAACTTCTTCATTAAATTGTGCAATGTTCGCCGAAGAGCTGGATCATATAACAATGCTCCAGGGGATCTCAACCATCTGCAAATAAAAGGAAAACAGTATAAAACCACATATTCCTGAATTTTAAAAAACAAAAAATATACAAAGAAAGAGAGAAAGGGAGGGGGGAGGGAGGGAGAGAGAAAGAGAGAGAAAGAAAGAAAGAAAGGAAGGAAGGGAGAGAAAGAGAGAGAGAAAGAAAGAAAGAAAGAAAGAAAGAAAGAAAGAAAAAAAGAAAGAAAGAAAAGAAATGAAGTCATAAAATGTAATAAATATGGTATGTGTAGAATTTAAGAATGCCATCTTGTGCATAGTATTACAACTGCATCATACTGTACTTGAATGAATATTTATTTCATTTATTAATAGAAACACATACTATTGCATTTATTATAACATAAATACAAATGTATAACTATTGACAAAATGGCTCTTCTATTCTGACAAAATACAATGCAAAACTATTCTTTCAGGCTAAAAGTGTACAAATTTGTGTTGCTTTACAAAAACTGTGAAAATTGCATTATTTGCATAAAAACCACATTCACACAAAAGCTTGAGTTATTACACATTCAAAAAATCAAGGTTCCTAATCATTATAATTTGCAGATATTTATTAAGCAGATAAAAATTCTTCTACCAAGGAAGATTCAAAATGTTACCTGTAGAAGTGGAGAATTTGAAAGTCAGCAAACACATTCTTATAAATGGTGACATCCCGAAGCCAAGCGCTCACCATGGAACGCAAGACTTTAAATGCAGGGCTACAGAGTGCAGTTTCATCATATGCTGGCAAAACGGCTCCTTTCTTACTCATCATTTCTTCCAATGAGGCTTGAGGAATTGTATCAAATGATACACTTGAGCTAGTACCTGTAAACAAAGACACTCATGCCAATAAATTTGTCAATCTAATTATAACGTTTTTCATAGATTTTTGACAGTTTGTAGCACAGGTTGAAATTCCTTTCTAGTGTGAAATACCTTCAACATCATGCACACGATGAGACTGCAGCAGTGTGTTGACAGCCAGTCCATCTATAGTCAGTTCGATGCACACAGAGGAATAGCATCCTGGATTATTGGTTACCACACTTGAGCTCTCTTCAAAGTCTGTCAGCATCCTTTAGAAAGTACAATAATAATTTACCATTTGATGTTAAATAACTTTTTGAAACTATTTTATTTCAAAATGTATTGTCACATATACACATTTTATATTAATTTATAACCTTTTATTAGTCTGTCACAATCTTCTAAATTTATGTGGAATTGCATTTTACATTTTCTTAACTTGCTGTGGCTTTGATAAGCTGTGTATGAGACAGAATATAAGTGGCTTACCAGACCCTATGGTAGTCCCAGTGGACTTTACCCTGACATCACTTTCCAGACAGAAACTTGTAGAATAATGTTGCATCATGTAACTTAACAGATGTCACAAGTCTCTAGGAAAATCCTGGAAATCCATGCAAAACCAGTGTGGTGACATACCATATATGGTAAAAGCCACCATTACAACAGAAAGATCCCTATAGGTAATTAGCTCCTATATAACCGGGCACTCAGGTCTTGCTTGGGGGACTTTGACTGAACTGTCTCCTACTGTCCATGTTGGCTCACCCGCCTGTCTGTCAGGCTTTGGCTGATCATTGTGCTAGTGCCTTGACTGGCCCATCTAGATGCCCGCTATGACACTACTAAAAGTGACACTCCTCGGCACATCTTGACATACCCTTCAAGGTAAAGTCCGTAGGGGAAGAGTTACTAAACCATGTAAGTTGAACTAAATAACCAATTCAGCCCCATATTGTAAGCCCAACACTGGCTTAATTGGCGTTCTTCTACCATAAAAAATATAACAGGATCGTTCAAACCAAGCTTTGAGTTGCCTCTACCCTTTCTTTATTCCAATCAGCTATTCCCCCAGTCGCATTCCCTATGGTTGTGACAGTATGGCAACCTTGATAAGACATTACTACATGGGGAAAAGCAACATTGTTAAGTTTAAAATAAAGAGAGTTGGAGGTTGTTACACTACATCACTAAAAGGTTCTTACTTTGAACATGTTTTGGGAGAACGGTTTGTTCCTATTGTCAGCATGTTTCCAACTGATTTTGCCAGTTACTGTCTGGGGAATGTGTGTGGTTAGTGGTGTTCTCTGGTGCTGAGTTGATGAACCTCCAAAGTCTGCTGGGTGGCAGTAGTTCGAAGTTCATTAGGCGATTCCTATACTTGATGATATGTATTTTTTCCCAGATGTCGAATTCATTGCTGCTGTTGATTGGTTTTAAGAATTTTATGTTTGGAGTGATTTATTGGTTGAAGACCAGAAATGATGTGCTACTGCTGTTTTATCCGTCTGTTTTTGGTAAATGCATCTCATATGCTCTTTAAGTCTTATTTCAAGATTTCTTTTGGTTCTTCCTATGTATACCAGGTTACAGTCATTACAAACTATTTGATATATACCAGCTGATTTATCATTGGGGATAAGGTCTTTTGTTCTGTTACATAGTAGTTTCTATATATTGTGGTAATTCTGTGGAATCCAGGTGAGATGTATTTCTTGAAAATCCTTTGAAATTTATGATGTGTCCAAGGGTGATAAGTGAACCTTATATATGCTTATGGTTTTTGTTGTCCAAGTAAAGTAGTCATTTGTTGGATGTATTTCAGTCTTTCAAACATTTTTATCTTCTTATCTATTGTTTTGTTCTGGTATCCATTCATGGTGGCTATGTAGATAATATGTTGGTATTCTTCTGGTATTCCTCTTTCTCCAATGGTATATATACTAACCTGTTTGTAATGCTATTTAAAATTGCATGTTTGTGGCCATTTTCTTTTCTTTCTATGGTGGATTTTATAGATATTTTTTGTGAATTCAATAATTTCAAAGCATCTTCTGTAACAGTAACTGGCAAAAACAGTTGGAAACATGTTGACGATGGGAGCAAACCATTCTCCCAAAACGCGTTCAAAGTAAGAACCTTTTAGTGATGTAGTATAACAACCTCCAACTCTCTTTATTTTAAATTATGATACATTGCTGTTACTAGCTTCTCAATCTTCAAAATTAATTAACATTGTTAAGTTTTTAAATATTAGCACTATGATTACATTTAAGTTTAGAGATTGGTAGCTCTACATACTGTACAAAGTAAGGAATCTGAAAAGTGCTGTTAGCTATGCGTGCATGTAAGGAAGGGTTTTATTTTTTCAAATAGCTTGGACAGAGCGCTAGCAGTTTTATGGGAAAATCTGATATTGATTTGATATGGGCTTTTCCAGATTTGTGTATAAAGGCACACAATTGCATACTTCCAAGTGTCAGGAAAATTTCAGGATGTCATACAGAATAAATGTGAGGTTAGTACTGCAAGAGCTTTAGGAGTACCTGTGTATTTCAAAACAATGTTTGGTGAAGTAAAATTAATGGCAATGTGGTTAATATGACTTTGAAAATATTATATTTCTTAGTTCAACTGTTGGTTTTAAGCAGCCTGGACTGTTAATTCACTGACTCAATCACAGCAAAGTTCACACCTATCTGGCATAGTTTGGACAGGAAAATAAGGGAACAATGGCCAATACCATAGATGACCCAGGGATGAGAGACCTCTTTACCTTAATTAAAGAAAAAATATGGCATTTGTTATATTTAAGGTTATGATGTTGCTTTGCTTTGGTAAAATAAAAAACAACACTTCAGATAGTTCAAAACTAATATACTTTACATTTACTAGTAAATAATTTCTGAATAAGAATTAAACTCAGAAACAAAAGGAGCAACAACTTACAGTAAACTGAGTAATCAAATTACTTAAATATTACATTTGAAAGACATATTTATTTAATAAATCTTTTCGTAAACTTTTTTAAAATTTAAATTAATGTTTGCATCCAAAGTAGGATATGTGGATCACTTATATGATGTTTGAAACCCTAGAAAGGTAAAATGCTCTATTGTCTTTTTTAAAAGTTTAACGTCCTTTAACCATATAGGTCATATTGGATGATGAATGAAATGGGCGAAATGATGCTCAAATGAGCCTGGGGTCCATAGAGCTTAAGAGTTATCTGGCATTTATCTTTCAGGATAGAGGAAAACCCCTGAAAAACCTCATCCAGGTAACTCACCATAACCACTACAAACTTGGGACTACTTGAATGTGAGGCAGACACACTATCCCACACCACAAATGAGGGCTACTCTATTATTGACTGCATTTTGCTCATTGGTGAGGTATGTTTCAAAATATATTAACCCCTTCCTAAAGAATCTTGCATCTGTCTCCTAATCAATACTATCAGGTTCCTTTCATGCTTCAATTGAGTTCATGAGTTGTGCAATCCGCTGTGGCAACTGCCGTGCGAAACCAGGAGTGCTGTCTGAATATTGTCAAGATGGTGACAACCCTTTTGAGCAATGAGCCAGAATTGGAGGGGCAGTAGTTTCCTTTCAACACGTATGAAACGGATGGGAACATAACTGAAATAAAGGTGTTTCAAGAGGGGGAAGATGACCAAACAGTGAAAATGGTGCTGATGTTTACTGAAACACTGAGCTTACAAAACTGAATAAGCACATGATGGTAATGGATGCAAGCAGCAGAATATTTTAAATGAGGGAAGAAAAGCAGCAAAGAATCAAACAATTTAAAGATCTTTTCCAAAAAATGGGGAGGATGGATCCGTATGTATGTAATTTATAAATATCCTGCATTCACTAGTTTCCAGCATTTTTGTTTTTAAACCCTCTCTGCCAAGAAATAATGAATCAAGGATCAACCGTATAGGAAGTCTGACTGGTGATAAAAAACACCTTCCACAAAAGTAGGGTAAATTATAAAGCTAGAGATGAAGAATTAAGCTGTTAGATCTTAAACTGAATTACTTTCTACTCAATATGTGAAAGATAATGCACTAAACCTTTTTCACTATAAGCTGAAAGGAGAAGTAAACAAAACCACGTGACAAGATAGCACCTCATTGGCTGGTGGGCAAACTACAACCTTTCCTGCTTAGCATGTCTCCTCTTCCTCTACAAAAAAACAGTTCGATTCAGATCGTAACATTTTATTGTTATTCTCGTGCAGAGAAATTTAAAAAACTCATTATTGTAACACTTAAATTTATGAAACTAAATGTGTTTGTTCAGATTCACCTATAACTAAATGAACCGTTATAGCAGAGAGTTTAAGAGGTTTTGCGCAGGCGCTGCAGTTCGTTTCCGCTTTTTGGCTAAGAATCCTCCACAGAACACCAAAGTATCATCTACCACTGTGGAAAACATAAACGTGGGAAATGGAAAGAAGACAATTGTGTTAAATACTTTTAACAAATTCTGTGAAAAGTACCCACCTTTAATCCACAATGAATATGTTGGCCATTGTTTAGCAATAATTTAACTTCTTTGCGAATTTTGATGCGTTAGTTCTGATTGTTTGGGTCGCATTTGTTTTTTGTTGTGTTTTAACCTATAGTGCTAATCTATTTTTTAACTTGTTGACTCATAAAAGGTTAAAGCAAAAGTGGTATATTGATATTAGTTATTAAATGAATGGTTTCTAAAGCCTGAAGTTAAGAACAGTTTAATCCAGTACCTTTAATCACAGATGCAGAACTGATCAGGTACAGCTTTTATTTGTCTACTCTTAGTATTATGCGTTAGAAGTTTAGGATGTAAGGCAAAATATAGGAATAAGACGTACGTGTTTAAAAGCTAATGATCCCCAAGGCGTGCAATATACTGTATTAGCATTCTGTCTGAAGCAATTTCCTCTCATGGGTCTTAGTTCCGGTCATCCTCCATGTGGTGCTGCTATGTACTCGGCGGAGTGATACATTTGTTTTGTTTACTTCTCCTTTCAGCTTATATGAAAAAGGTTTAGTTAATGCTCTTCCACCCCCTCTCTTCTGAATAACAGAATGAGGCCAAAATTGTATTAGAGATTTGTATTTCTTTTTCTATTTATGTATAGCATGGTATCAACCTAAAACTTATAGCAATGATTTCTGCTGTATTTGTTTTTGATTTATTAGTAGGACAGTATAGAGATGAACTATGTCTTCCATTATAATGAATGTACATACCTATTATCATCAGCTTCACGTCCTCCAAGATCTGGCTTCTCTGTTGGAGAGGACCAGAGAACAAAGTTGTGCTTGTTAAGGTGTCTTGCATAGAAGAGATCTGCAGCAAATATAGTGGGGTCATGAGGCAAATTCCCCAAAGGCACATGGAAATACCTTGCCTGCTCTGTCATTAGGTCCAAAACAGTTTCTGCATTCAGGTAATGTCGAATCATAACACGTGCTCCAGTGCGCTGCCAATTGAGGTCCCATATATCTTCTGCATCTGACAAGTGTATTGATACCAGAGGAAAATCACCCACACCCGGCATCAGCGAATTCATAGTTGCCAAATCTGCAGAATGTACATGAACAGAATAGCTTTTATTGTCTTATGTTCAGACATAAGCAGTTTATCAAGCAACTAACATAAAACAAGAGCATAACACTTAAAGCTTTATATTAGGATTTAACAGAACAAAACAAAGCCTTCAATAACTTTTGTAACAGTAACACAGTAATAGGTTACATTCAGGCAATTGGTTTCACTTACACACAAACTCCCACAATGAATAGTTTTGAGTATTAATACATTTTTAGATTTTATGACCAATTTAAGCTTAAGGTTTATATGTATTTAACATTGCATACCAAATGGAGACTGTATAGCTAGCATTGTTGGACCTCGTTTTTCATCCTTATAATCTTGAAGAGCTTTTTGTAACAGACGATAAACCTGTCGGGGTTCAGTTTCTACTCGTACTTCGAATGTGTGCTGCTTTGGTGGCAATACATTCTCTGCTTTGCCCCTGCCAAGCCTGCAATATTAAAATCATTTTTCTGATTAACTGAACTCATAAACAATTCAGATAAAAAAAAAATGTACCAAAGCATACCACGATATAAATTACATTTCAATGTTAATTTTTTTTTTGAAGTTCCATTTATACACCCGCCTTTAACTACATTGGTCTTATCGGCGGCCTTTCCTTTGAAACTTATTGCCTATTGGCAATGTGTTAACTCGTATTCTCTTGTCGGGTTTCTTGCACTTTTTGGGGTTTATTAAAAAAACACACACGCACGCGCGCACACACTCTCTCTCTCTCTCATTCATACTTCCAGACTCTGGAGAGGATAGGGAAAAATTGAGAGAAAAATTCCCACCCCCTAACTGGGAAGCAAACTCGAGACCCCTCACACAGCAGAAAGGTGCTCTACCGACTGAGCTATGGGGCCAGCTGTATGTTCAATGTTTAAAGAATTACATAATGGGAAATTTGTGACAGGAACAATGTGAAAGTTTACTCATCAATTGCACTCATAAATTTGAAGTTTTAACAAACACATTCCCTTAAAAGTGAAACGTGCTCTTTTGACCCAAGAGGAAGTGGATTAAATTAGGAATAATGGCAGATTCCTACTTGAAAATATATTCCATAAATTAATTAAGAAGCCGAATTTCTTCCATTTAATAAACTCACACTTCAATAACATAGATAATTACAATTTACAAAACCCTTATTCGTTCACCATTCTTTACATTCTTTACGGCTTCAATGCTTTAAATTAAATTACAATAATTACAGAATTGCTTCCTGCTCTCACATTTAGCGATATATTTCTAAACTAACCGCAATAAGTCTATAGTTCAGACGATCAATCTTTTCCCAGTGAAGAATTACTAAAGAGAATTTTGAATACGTTAAGCCAAAAATGAATTTAGAAATACCGTCCAGAATGCCTTCTATCTAAACGTTGTCCTGTTGTTTTCCTCGTAACCTAGCTCGCCGTCGAAGAAAGACTGATCAGCCTTGTGGACAGCACATTGAAGCAAGCTGGAACTGATCCGGCGCCTGCGCAGTCGACGACCACAATCGCCTGACTTACTGCGTGACTCAAAATAACTGCGCCCTTTCTTCTTCTTGTTATCGTCTGCTTGAGAACCACTACCATAGTCGTTTCACTTCTGTTCCGTACATGTCAGCCTTCTTTTAGTACAGCCCAGTCGCCTAAAGTAGATTTCTCCGGGGAGGGTCAATTTGGCACAAAAGCTATTGCTGCAAAGGATTACATAGCATAGAATAAAAGAAGTGAATAATCTTGATGATTACGGCATGAGATGATGTTTGTCACACTCATTATTGTTCATGTAACAATTTTTATGAGTGTCATATTAAGATCATCTATGGGTTGGATACATGCAATCTTAGCATTATAAATCGTAGGAAATAAATCATGAAATAATTTGGATGACACAAGTGAGAGCCTCTTCATACATCATAAGACATGTTAGTTTGTCTCCCTGCATTTCATTTGTAATTATCATGTGTTGAACCGATAAAAGCAAGACAACACTTGCATGCATTCTCTTCCTGCGAGAGAAGTGAGCAGATGTTACAGCCAATTATCATCACAGTATGGTAAGTAATTGTTCAGAGAAAAGAATATTACAAAATGGTTTCATCTTCTCCCTATAATACACCACTGCTATTATTGGCAATGTGCCAATTATACACAATACTGAATACAGTAACAATCTGGTTATAATCGTAGGGTTGCATAAAATTTATTTTGGAGTGATACAAAATCATGAAAATACTAAAATATGAATTAAAGTGATGAAGACCAAAATTTTCAATGAAGTTATAAGTTATTCCTCAATGATGAATATCTGAGATAAACTACTTACTTTTCGGTGCGTTCAGCACTGTAGAGATTGCTCATGTTAGGCATCTGATTGGTACGCACTGAGTCAAGCACATAAATGAAGGCACGTTGACTAGGCGGTAGGAAAAGCCCAAACATGGCTCGTTGGCCAGTAGGAGCACGATTGTGGTAAAGGTAGAGATATTTCATGGCTGCCACTCCATCAGCATTTCGATGGAGATAGGGATGATGTCCCAGACTGCGGAATTGAAGCTGTTGCAATGAGAAGGTGTCTGGATTGCCTTCCCGTGCTGCTAGTCTTCTTGCTTCTTCACGTTCCACAGAGCAAATGCAACCCAAACGCAGTAATGTACGGAACTCCAGGGAAACTTGTGTTTCATAAATACCCTCAATATCTGGCATTGAAAGGTCAGCAATAAGCTCTCTGTGAACAGACAAATCCTTTCTTAGATGAACATCATTCATGTAAAAACAAAGGGAAGGCATATTAAATGCATTTTAGCTTTTCATGGCTCTCATTTCTCAGAGATTATTATAACTGTGAAATAAAAATTTAAGTTAAGAAACATAACTGGAAAGAAAACAACATGTAATTTTAATGTGCAAACCAGGGCTGTAAATAAAACCTGCATTTATGTTTTATTTTCTCCTCTTAGAACAAAACATTGTAGAATTTAATTTAGATCTAACTTATAATTAACTATAAACATAATTCAGGAGTGAATTACAACGATTATTTTATAGTTATATACATTGGGGAGGTCCTAGGCTACAGGGTAACTACAAACAGTAGTGGCAGCAGCAGCAGTAGCAATATAAAGACAGCAGCAACAAACCGCAGAATGCTTATATATACAGTGGAATCTCATTAGCACGTTCCTCATTAACACGTTTTCCCGTGTATTACGTTGAATTATAAAAGTCCCAGTACCAAATCACCAAGTGTAATAAATAACGTTTGCTTAATGCGTTTTCCCGGTCCCGCTTACTACATTTGAAGTTTGACATCCTCATTCGATGTTTTGGCCCATCCTTGATCAGTTCAGTGGGAGTAGGCGTTTAACATGTTCAAAGTTTGACGTCCTCAATTGTTACTTTGGTCAATCCTCGGTCACGGGATGGATACTGGCATCACATCACATGCATGTATGTAAATATTTGTGTGACATGATTTGTGTGGGCAGGACCTTGGCGTGGTAAATGCCAATGATAGTTTCTACTGTTGAGTGTTGACCAAACATATGTAGATTGTATTAACTTTTCATTTGCAATGAAAAAAAAGAAAGTGTAGTAAATAACCAACAGTGAAAAACTGAAAATCCTTGAAGTAGATCACAATCCAAATATGAAACATGTGGATATAGTGCGGATACCCAGAAGTTAAACATTCCTCCGTCAACCTTAAACACAATTGTTAGGAAACCTAAATTGATTGAACCTGCTTTTAAAGAAGGGAAAAATGCTAAAAACTTACCTTTTAGAAAATGGGATTAGAAGAGGATCGGAATGAAATTTGTTGCATGGAAACACCTACCGTATTGAATACGCCAAAGATACATTCGTCTATTATACACGTCACACGATCCAGCTTATAATTTTGTTTTCTTTCTTAGCGGAAATTGTTATCACATGCGTAATAAAGCACACAGCAAAGCCACTGTTGTCGCTTCCATAATTCGCCATTTATTTTCTCAAAAACATTCATAACCTTAAAAATCCAAGTTGACCAACATAAAAGCTTGAATTATTTATTCTCACGCTTTGTGTATCGAAATCCATTTGAACACATTGAATTTAACATGGAAACACAGATTGCAATCAGTATGAAATTGTACTCAAAATAGATTTCAATTGCCCATGGGGACGTAGTAATTATTACATTTTTATTACATAACTATGTTCTTAAATGGCAGATTTCGCATTTTCGTTAACACGTTTTCCCGCCTATGACGTCCAAATCCTTAGGTCCTTGCAAAAACGTACTAACGAGATTACTGTACACCTGTTTACAAACCATTCACATGCTTAGGTAATAGTCAAGCATAAATTTATTTACACCTTTAAAAACAACCATGTAAATGGTGCTTTTAAGTTCCTTTTTAAATACTTTTTCATTTTAAATGTCTAATAGAATGGGAACTTATTTCCCAGTTTACATATTGCTGAAAAGGTTTACTTTTTGTAAATTTTTAATGAGTGCCCTTCTCTTGTGTAAGTCTTAAGATTTGATTGGACTAGATTGTTATCTATGAGTGAGTGGTGGTCATTGAGATCTATAAGGATAGAACATGTCAAGGATATGTCATTACACTTATACATAAAATATATATGAACATAGAAATATTAAAATGAGTAAATAAATAAACAAAATGAGCACAAGCATGCATAAATGTACAGTTAAAGAAACATCAAAATGTACAGATTTTTCCATTAGTTATGGAATTTACAATGAATTTAATTTTGTCTACAAGCAGCATTTAGCTTTACTTTGCATTTCAATGGTCATTTACAGCACATCACAGTATGTTTTTTTTATTTGATTTGTAATTTATAACTTTGCTTGTCAATTACTAATAGTTTAATATCTGCCATACATAAGTATGTGACATAATGCAATAGTCAGATTTTTAAAAAGTGGGTCACTATGTGATGGCTATTCATTATAGGTTTAAGAATCTGAAATAAAAAGGAAGAAAAATCTGCAGTAGCAACTTACTTTTGGCTAAAACCATGTTATTGTTTCGGAATTGGTACTTTTAAAAAGCATTTCAAATGAAAAACAACTAACTGCCTGGAAGAACATATTTGTTTTGAAAAACAAAGATCAAATCTTCAATTTTGAATTACTGCCAAGTGACCTCAGCTTCAAGCCTGAAAAAGAGGCCTCTAAGCAAATTTCCAGACTTTCACGCCTAATATGGAATGGGATGCTAAGGACCACAGTAGTTAAAGAGCTTCCAGAAATTTAAAAAAGGAAATTCCTTGAAAAACCACCAGAGGATGACGACAACGCAGCAATCACTAGCAAAAGGACAAACGACACCATGCTGCAGCAGTTGGCATCAGGTTGATGATGGGAGCAATTGAGTTCTAAAAATATCTCCCGTTTTATAAAAAGTAAGTGGTGTAGTGTCAATAAACCAACTCACAATAGTGTTATTAAATTACTTAATGATTTAGCTATTAAAAACAGAAGCACTTACAAGCAGTGAAGTTTTCTTCATGTTGAATTAGGAATGAGTCACATTATTTTTACACAAAAGTTTCTTACTAAGTTATTAAAACTGAAATGTTTCAGAGGGCATTTGTCCTCATTATCAGCAGTTTGGTGACAGAAGCATGTTCCTGCTTCATTCCTCTTCCTCCTCTCCTGGCTGGGTTGGATCCTGCTACCATCTACTGGTGCAGTGACACAGCTCTAACAACCTACTCATTGGCAGGATTTCAAAATTTACAATATTTTCTTCATTCTTGATAATGAATATTTTCTCCCAAATAGTCAGTTCTAGTGATGAGGAAATTGATTTTAACAATGTTGTGGTTTTCAGACCAAAAGTGGTGTGATACAGCAGATTTGTCTATTTGTTTGTCTGTTTCTGTTTTATATTTCTCTGGTGTTGTTTCAATCTGATGCTCTAATTTCTCTTGGTTTTGCTTATGTAAAATTTTTCACAATCTTCATAGTTGATCTAGTAGATTCCTGATCTGGATGCATAATTCTGTTAAGCTTTAATTTCTTCTAATTCTGCAGTACTTGCTGTTAAAGACTCTAGCCATTTTCTAAGAAGTGTGGAAAGCTTTTCTGTCCAACAAAACTATTTTACATTCAACAACAGGTTCTATAAGCAAGCACAAGGTCTAGTTATGGGAAGCCCTCTGTCGCCCATCCTAGCAGATTTATACATGAGCCACTTGGAAACACATATAGTAAAAGTCTTTCCCAACATCCTCAAATTTTGGCTCATGTGTAGATGATATCTTTGCAATCATACCAGACAAACTCAAGGAAGATGCCCTGAAACTACAAAATCTGCAGGATGTATAGAATTCAAAATAACTGAAGAAAATAATACCTTACCCTTTTTGGACCTCAAAATAATCAGAGCAGGAGAAATTTACTTTTGGAATCTACAGAAAATCAACACACGTAGATAATTACATTAAAAACAATGAATGCAATCCAATCTCACACCAGCTTGCAGTCTAATCTATAGGTTAAAAAACCTATCTCTAAGCAGAGAAAAATATTCAAAAGTACCCAATGCATACTGGAAATTGCAGTGGCAAACGGCTTCAAACCAGGTTCTACATGTGATGTTCAAGCAGAGCAGTTAAAACTCAAAGAAATAACCCAAACAACTACTCTTGAGAGAATCAGTGACAGTAACTGGAAATATAAAAATTCACTTATCATCCATGGGCGTTCAGAAAAATTGGAGAAAATATTCAATAAGTTTGGCATCCGATTAGCTCCTCAAAACAGATACAGCTTGAACAATTTGCTGAGCAAACCACTCAAGAACACAATTCCGGATACACTCAAATCAGAAATCTACCAGATCAACTGTGAAGATTGTGAAAAATTCTACTTAGGCAAAGCCAAGAGAAATTTGAGCATCAGATTGAAGAACACCAGAGAAATATAAAACAGAAACAAATAGACAAATCTGCAGGATCCAACCCAATCAGGAGAGGAGGAAGAGGATGAATGCCCTCAAAAACTTTCCAGCTTTATTAATTTAGTAAGTGAAGGTTTTGTGTAAAAATGTGCAACTCATTCCTAATTCAATACTTAATGATAGTTTAGAGCTGCAATATCTTTTAACAAAAAAGATTTTATTACGTACTTTGTCTATGCGCTTCTACAACAAGTGTGTTTAAATTATGATCCTCAGAAAGTTTGTTGACCTTATTCCTTTAGCTTGGTTGTTCTTGATGACAACCTTGTGTACAAACCACACTATTCCTATTTTGTAGTTTCTATTAGTATACACAGTAAAATGCTATTTGGAAGATTTAACTGAATTTAAATATTTATTTTGAGTTGCTTATAAAATTATAATTATTTTAATTGCTGCTTATCAAAGAACATAAAAAGATAACTCACTGGCTATGTTCTCTGTAGAGTGTTTCTGGTACAGTATATTCATAGAGGTTGAAGACGGGACGTGAGCGAGGCAGTAAACGTGAACATTTTCTCCACAGAGCTGACTCATTCTCACTAGGTTCTTCACGAGGAAAGCGCTGATTCACATAGAAGATGCGGGGCACTACAAGACGGAGGTTGTGGAGTTCTTGCCCCACTAGAGCCCATACCTTAAAAACACCAGGTTGACCTGTCTCTGTTACCTAAAAAAGTAATGTGATGAATGACACCTATTAGCAATACAAAAGGGTGTGAACTTATATTAAGACAGATCCACACTATGAAATGTTTAAAAATAGAATGTTTAATTACGTTGATATTGTAATGAAAAGAAGCTAGAAACAGTGATGTGTATTGAATTTATTTAAAGGTGAGTCGGAATTGTAACACTAACATCACTTAAGTTTACTCACTTAACATGTTTCGGGAAACCGTTGTTCCCATCCTCAGAAGGTTATCACGACTGGCCCGTGTTGTTGGTGTTTCCATTTTTTGGACTGGATACTGTGGTGGCATCTTGTGGTGGAGAAATGTACTTCCAGAGAGGATTTGGTGGCGGCAAATCAAAATTCATTAGATGTGTGTTGTGTTTTAGAATGGTGATCTTCTCCCATGCATCTAATTCGGCTGCAAATTTGGCTGGTTTGACTAATGTAATATTGGGTTTGATGTTGTGATTAGTGATCCAAAAATGGTGTGAAACTGCAGATTTGTCCATTTGTTTGTATTTAATACATCTCATGTGCTCCTTTAGCCTAGTTTCTAGGTTTCTTTTTGTCTTACCTATGTATACTTTATTGCAATCTGAACAATTGATTTTATAGATTCCAGCTTTTTTGTCTTGTGGAATGGGGTCTTTTAACTTGTTACAAAGTAATTTCTCTATGTTAAATTTGTTCTGTGGAGCTAGGCTGATGTTATGTTTCATGAAAATCTTCTTAAATTTGTGAAAAGTTCCTGGGTGGTATGTGAATTTCTTGAACTTTAGCTCTTTATCTTGCTGGCTGAGATTTGTTGTGTTTCTGATGTGCATCTGTCGTTTGAATTTTGCAATTTTTTTGTCAATAGTTGTTTTGTTGTACCCATTATGTATTGCTGTGTCTACTATATGCTGGTATTCTAACTGGTATTCTTTTTTATTTAAGGGGGTATGTACCAGTCTATGTGTTAGGCTGTTTAGTACTGCATGTTTGTGTGTGGTTGGATTGAAACTCTTATTTTTTATGTAATTAGTAGAGTGTGTTGGCTTCCTGTATATGCCAAAAGTTAGGTTCTTTTGTTCTCTGATGATTTTTAGGTCTAAAAATGGTAGCATGCCTTCTTTTTCTATTTCTATAGTGAATTTTATTGATTGGTTCTGTAGGTTTAGTAAGGCTAAGGAGTCTTGTATGAATCTGTTAGGGACAACAGCGAAGATGTCGTCAACATATCTGTGCCAAACTTTAAACATGTATGGAAAGGAAGTTGTTATGTGTGTTTCTAAGTAGCTCATAAATAAATCTGCCAAGAAGGGTGAAAGTGGGTTGCCCATGGTTAGACCAGTTGGTTGTTGATAGAACTTCTTATTGAAACTAAAACAATTTTGTGCAATGCATAAATTGGTAAGTTGTATGAGGTCTTCTATTTCTTCTTCAAGTAGGTTAGTCTGCTGTAGCCATTTCTTTAATTGACGCAGGAGTTGATCTGTAGGAACACTTGGAAATAGTGCAGTGACATCAAAGGAAACTAATCTGTCTTCTGGTTCGAGTTCCAGGGATTTTATCTTCTGTATTAAGTCTTCTGAATTCATTATGTTTTTGCTATTGAATTTTGGTAGTGAAGAGAATCTCTGTACTAACCATTTTGCCAGTTTGTAGGTAGGAGAATCAATATTGCTGACGATTGGTCTCATCTTATTACCCGGTTTGTGTATTTTAGGTAGAGCATACATTCTTGGTAAAGTGGGGTGATCTGGTTTTAATCTAGATTTATCAGTGTCTGTTATAGTTTTGCTTTCCTGGATGGTTTGATTGAATGCTTTTAAATGTAATTTTAATGGGTCTTCTTGAATTTGTATGTAATTTTCTTGTTGCAGCATATTTAATGCAGAATGTTTAATGCCAAATTGGAAACACAATGAACAAACTTGAGTCTCTTAAGATGTTGGATTGCTAACGCTGAAACTCAAAACTGTTTTCATGATCTACTGGAAAGCTTGTGAATGTGCAACGATATTTTGACTGTCTGTAGTTATTTAAGGAACTATGGTATCAACTATTTCTCCAATTGCCATTTCCATTCAGTTAATATATAATTATTCCATTTTGTTGGAGTTTCAGCTGGAGCTATAGTAGCACGGAGAGGAATAAGAGAAAACGGATGATTTAATCATTGCAGTTTGGGAATATTTCAACTTCACCATCTGTAAAAAGAAATGCAGTAAAGAGGACATCCCGGGGGGGGCGGGGGCTTTATTTTTGGATGTAAGTTGGTACAGAAAATACAAAATAAAAAGCCTGAACTCTGCAAGTATGTAGATGTTCCATGCTTATTCCATTCTCAACTGGCATTAATAAATATAAAAAAATAACCCTTATGATGTATGTGACACTGTTTTTAATAAGAGTCTGTTATGTTTAAATTTTGTGGCATGCTGCAGATCATCTTCCACAATATGTTGTTATATGGCTGATAGGACATTTTTAAATCCCAGTGTTTGTGTGTCCATGTGTTACTACAAAACTTAGCCATTCCATACAGAGAATATTGTAATATGTTCTTGTTATAAGAGTTCTTTCACTTAGTGCATCAAAAAGTGGTACAGGTTAATACTAATTTGAAAAAAATGCAAACTAATCGATGTGGGGAGAATTTCAAATATTATTTATCATAGAACATGTTTTGGAACTTATTTTTTCAACATCCTTAAGGATCACTTTGTTTACCCTTGATCATTAACAAGCTCTAGCTGAATTTAAGCAACAGGAAATATTCAGAGGCTCATGTATATATTTCTTAAGATTTCAGAGAATGCACAAATCTATGACATGGTTTAGGCTCATTAAGATATTCTTCCTTCTATTTTTCTTTTTGTGTCAAGTGTGTTGCCATCTATTGACGATTTGTAAAACTATATGGATAGAAGTGAAAACTACATCATCAGCTGTTTGCACCATATTTAGTGGATTGTGTTTTAGAAATTTTAGTCAACTGCCATATTTTGTTTCAAATGTCAGTGTGCAGTTTACAGACAACTTTCTTACCAACTAGTATTAATATTACATTATATGCTTTACCAACTTTTCTTCAACATAAAATTCCATGCATTTTAAAATAATGCTATCAAGGGCAAATAATGCTGTTAACACAATTTTCTCAGACTTTCTTTAAAAATATTTCCTCCAAGTATAACAATGGCTTTCTAAATGTTCATTAAAACCTGATCCAAAATCGTTTAAAACAGCACTAAACTGTCTTAGTTTTTTGGTACTGTAGGTGACAATGCCTGTGATTCAAAACTAAAAATGTTATCCAATATGAACCACTTTTTTAAGGTGTTCTGAAGCGCTTCATGTCACATTATGCTTAATATCACTAGCCCCTGTGATGAATTCATTGCCTCAATTTTTTTTACGATTTTAGTATACTAATATCACTCTTCTACAAACTATTCTTATAAAAGCTTATTCTTCTATCTACTTCTTGTTAATACAGATAATATTTCATTAAACGAGGGTGATTCAAATATAAATGGTAATTGAACCAGTATACTGAGTAAGCAGTACCGAGCAGTGATGGAGTAGGGGGTTGAAGGTCATTGTGTTAGAGAGGGGAAACCACCTTGGTTACCTTCTTCACTATTTTCTGGCATCAGTACAGCCATGACTGAACGAGAGGTTCCTTCGTCTGTTGTGCAATGCATTATTATAAAGTTTTTAACCAATGAAGGGGTTAAACCCTCTGAGATTTTAACTCATTTGAAGGCACAGTTTGGGGACACTACACTGTCCCAGAACCTTGGGCCAGAGAATTTAAGGGCGAACGAGAAATTGTAGAAATTTCTGCAGTGGCCGCAGTGTGAGGGAAAATCACTGTAGCTCAAAAATTGTGGATAATCCTCTCAGATGTGCTAGGCACCCTAATCACATTCCAATCTCATGCACAATGGTTATTTTTCAATATAACAGCATCTGAAGTGTGTTCAAACCTTTTAGTGATACTAATTAAAATTTTGTTGCTATGCAGCTTCTGCAACAAAACTACCAATTTTAATAAGGTTTGAATATTGATAGCTATTTGAAACCAAACTTTAAGCAAAAGACTTTCGTTTATCAAGAAATATTGGTTATAATGAATTAAGTATAAAAGCAGTGATTGCTTATAAACTACAACCCAAATGGAAAAATTGAATCTGATGTGAAAAATTGGTGTCTCAAACTCCATGACTTTCCCTACTCATTACAACTAAATTGTATAATTAATAAATTATATAATTTGATCAGCACTACCTTTTTTCATATAGTAAATTTTATAGTATCTCTTATGTGCTATTGGGAAGTAGGGAAAGAGAGCAAGAGATATATTTCAATGCTGATGCACTACCATGATGAAATACCCAAATAATTAAATTTCTCTCATCTGTTTCATATGTTCAAATAAACCTATAAGTAATTTCAATTACTGACAGATATTGTACCTTAAACTCTGGGCTTTTACCGGGATAAATTAATCAGATGAGAGTTTAATACATACAGCTGTAATGAATCAGTATGGAAAGTAGATCTGTGACTTGGGTTCTGGACATGACATTGAATTTCAAGTCTGATTCAAACTTCCAAATTTTAACATAAGAACTGAAGCTTTCCTCGCTACATATTTTCAAACGACAGCTAGTGTGAAAATAACCATAATTAACAGATATATACCTGAATAATTTGCCATGGTGTATCAAGTAGTACTCTTCGGGCTCTCCTCAAGAATCCTGAAAGTGTTCCAGCAGCAGGATTCCTTGCTCTTATTGCTCCCCCACTTGATCCTTGTCCATCCATACATGAGCGCTTACTGGCCGAACCAGAGTTACCACTCTTCTTACGTTCTGCTCGCTGCTGGGCTTGAATGGTCCATTTCTTTTTGTGATATTCTAGCCAAGCCTGACGAGACTCCTGATGCGACAGATTAGTAAAATCAATTAACTAAATGAAATCACAAAATAATTTGATTTTGGGAGGACAATGTACTCAAGGCAAAAGTAATTTTCAAAGAATGCATAAAAAGGTTCAACTGATACATTAGTCCACTGTGACCCTATGGATAATAATAAACAGCAATTGTTATGCACTGAATTACAACAATAAAGAAATAGATAAGATAACAACAACAACAACAACAATAATAATAATAATAATAATAATAATAATAAATAAATATTGTCAATACTAGTACAGTATTCCCACCCAAAAATGAATGCACTTGAATTTAACACCATGTATATTTATGATATTGTTTTGACATATAAACTGAAAGATGGTTAACCTTATGACCATATTAAGACAAATGCAATGATCATTTGTGGTTTGCATAATACATCAATGTTAAACATTGGAGTAACTATTTCAGAAGGGAGATAAGAAAACTATAGGAAAAATGAGCATTTACAATCATTAATGGTGGTGAGACTGATATTAAGGGGTTAAATATTTTTAAAGAAACGAAATATTTTAAAAGAAATAATAATTTGTTTACAAAGTAAGAAAGAAAAGGAATATTTAAAGATGGAAGTCATTGTTAGGAAGTATTTGATGATTTTTAAATATTTATTAATTTAAGTTAAAATAATTCAAAAAAATTATAGGATTTATTTGTTTATTTAAAGTATTATTTTTATAGTATTGGAATAGTTAAAAATGTCCGGAATGTTAAGTAAAAAGAAGAATATTAAGTGCTTTAGTAGGCCCTATAGCCAACCATAATGTAACTCATCATTCTGGAAAATTTTGTATTGGTTGAAATAATGTCTACAAAGGTCCGTCAACAATAAGTATTGACTTGGTTACTATGGCAACACCAGAAAAGCTATATAAAGATGTCCTAAAGAGAGAGGAGTCACTTGGTAGTGTCACTTTGCTTTAGTGCGCATCTTTGCACAAGTTGCGGACTCGATAGCAAATACAATTTTTACTATCAACATTCCAGATGCGCATCATTAGTGTTAAAATTCAAGAAACATTGTAAAAGTGTGAAATGTATCATTAAATGATATTCATTGATTATTTTTGTGAGTTTCTGACATTTTGAGAATAAGTTCAGAAATTCTCAGAACACGTAATTTTCAATCAGATTTCTTATACTGCAGCCCAAGATTAACAAATGGAGTACAGGCATTACAGAAACAAGAACGCAGCGCAAGATCGACATAGAAATAATAGAGGACCAGCGAGAGAAATATATTGCGGAGATAAGTCAGTTTATTGAGATCTTCGAGTTTGGTGAGTACCATAGTTTGAAGTATACCGCCAGAAACAATCACCAGGGCAGCATTTAAAACCCATTTCAGTGGGATCATATTATACTGTAGAGGCAGAAGAAAGAGTGTGACCAGCAGAGAATGACAGTTTAGTGGGGAAGAAATAAAAGAGGTTTTGCTCTCCCTGTAACATTAAGCAACAATTATTCTTTATAATCATATGTAATTTGTTTTCACCAAGTTATTAAAATTAGTGATATACCTTGGTGTTTCCAAAAGGAGGTGGAGGGCCTAGTATTTCTCTCCAACTCTTATTCAAGGAAGATGATAAAGAAACAGCAGTGGAAGAAGAGCTCTCTGATATGTTGCGTTTTCGTTTATTTACACGTGCCAATGTCCATGGAGAAGGCATTTTCTTCCCTGCACTGTCCTCAATATCTACCTGTTGTACCTCTTTTGGACCCGACTGAGAAGCAAACAGGTCTGATTCAGGCTGTAACCAAAACAATTAGCATTTAATTAAACATTCAATTTTATAATATTAACTAAAGAATAACAATACCCACTTAAAGTAAGGTATACAAAAACTAGTTTATTACAGAATCAACTCTCTGACTGTATTTCATGTCATCACAGCTCTATCAAACTGAATATCATTTATGTTTTGAGTTGTATTCCTGCTTAGAAGGATGATTTTAATGCATTATTGAATATGTCATTTACTTTTTATTGTGCTAAGCAATTTACTTAAGTTTCTATTTACATTTTATGGCATTTTAGTAGCAACTGATCTGGCTCAAGTAATGCAATACTGACTGTTTTTCTGCCTTTAAATCATAATGCTGTTGTGACGCAGTCTTAAAGAGCTTACATCTATTTCCTCTGCTACTTCCTTTGGTTTAACGGTGAACAATTCATTAATACGTCTCTGCTTCAGTGTGTCATTCTTTTCCATAACCTTTTTATGTAACCAATCAGGATGCCTCACACGTGGGACTGGGTTTGATATCTGAAAAAACAAGGAAACAAAGATTAAAGTTAAAATCACCTTAGGCTATCTTTCAGAGTCTTGATTTACAAATCATCAAAGTTGTAATGTTGAGCAACACAAATCCCACATTTGTTAGTCTTGTCAAATGACCTGCAGCACGTCTATATGCTGCAAGAATAAGATTCCATCCCTTGACATGCAAGATGTTACCAAAAGCAGTTTGCTAAAATGACAACACTTTTTAACATTAACCTCCAATGAGACAAAAGGGGTAGAAGGAAATTTGATTAGTAGGAATTTATTATAGGGCTTCTGGATTGAAAGTCAGAGCATTAGTCATCTGTTGCATGTTTTACAATGTCGAGAGAAATGTACAAATTATTCAGTTTTAATTAACTTCTTAAGCAAACCAGTATTACACATTTTGGTTCATTTTATCACATCAATGTAAGCACATTCTTAACTCCTTCCACTCTGCGAACATAGGGTTAGTTAAAAGTTTTGCATAATTTGAATGAATATCTTTTAAAATAAAAGTTTTAATTATTTGAACATTTATATGTGGACTAATCAAATAATAGAAATTTAAATAGGCGTTTGTCAATAAAATTTTACACATTTTTTGATTTTATCAGAGGTGACCACCAATACCATCTGTTTCCCTCATATTTGAAAGTACCCTTTAAACAGTGTTTCAGAAATATGGAGTTTGGCATCAGTCTAGCTTTAACTAATATCTTTTTAGGTACTCATTTATTTGAGAACTCATACATTAGTGTGCCTAAACACTTTGGGAAAACATATCATTAAGTTTTAACTCCCTCTGTGGCTACATTTCTTTTTATTTTGATGCAGTAATTTGTATCACAAATTACTTAAATGTAAATAATGATTGTAATATGAATATGCATTTTTATGTGACATTGATTTGAGATGTTTCTTGACTGTAATTATTGTTGATAAGTAAGTTTATACGACATTACTGAAACTGTCAATAATAGCGCGCAATAATGCAGTGAGAGGGGGTGAGCTGTTTATCATTATTGGAAATGAGGAAGTTACGTAATGTTGGCGCGTTTTCGGTAGAAACTTCTGGAATGTTTTCTCCTTAGAGCATATGTATTCATAATTTTCATTGGATATTAAAATAGACGCTAATGTTGGCGCGTTTTATTAGCCAATAGCAGTTCATTTATAATCTTTAGGCATATCTGACTGAGGGAGTATAAATAAGGTAGGTTGGAGGTAAAGTCAGTCAGTCCTTCAGTTCGCCGAAAGCATTCATACATTACACGTCGTATTCAGTGGTCAGTTCATCAAAAATCTGTGTACACTACACGTCGTCTTCAGTCAGTCAGTTCGTCATACATCGGATATAGATTCACAAGTTACGCGCAGCAGAATTATGAAAGATCTAAAGTATTGTAAGGTTAATTATATAAAAGATTGAAGTATGTGGATTGAAAGAATTATCAGTAAGAAGTTATTATAACAGTTTCAGTTTGGCAAGTGTTAAGATCAATGTATAAATGTGATAGTTAACGTGTTCGACAATAAATGTTTAAAACAAATTTCTTCATCAGTGTAATTTTTGGATAAAAGATTCCTTTCCGTTTACACAACCTGTATAGAGATACGTGCCCAAGCCAACAGGATAATAGCTAGCCGGAGGACATTTGTAATGAAATCAAACAAAAGCTAATACTGCCGCAAATTGCTAACACTAGATGGAGCTACAAACCAAACAAATGAATGACGTCACAAGATGGCTTCAACACGTGATGTAAACAAACATTATAAGCAATACCGCATCAACGTTGAGCTACAATAATGTTAAATAATATAACATTAATACCGTTATAAATTGGCGCCCAACGTGGGACAAAGTGACCAGGAAAGGGGCAGAGTAAACAGGAAAGTAGCAGAATTAACCAGGATGTGGAATGAATGGAACAGTGAACTGATCTACAAGACGCAGATTTCAGAAACAACTACAAGGACGACAGACTACGCGGATGATTGGACATCGTAATTCCGAGATTAAAAGGCAACAGGGGAAGTCAAATACGGAACACCAAAACGACGTAGATTCATCGTAATACAACGCAGAAGCAACATATCACCTAGGAGAGAGGGGCAGGAAGCTGGACATCAAAGTAACAGCAACAGACAGCATCACAAAGGTCAGAGTATCGTAATTTTTTTTAGAAAACAAAAACAATGGCTACTAATAATATTGAACAAATAATTATGGAGGGAGATAATGTAACAGTTAGCTGTAATTCAATACAGATTACAGAAAATAGCTCAAACGATGTAGTATTTGAGGGAGAAAATGTTAGTGCAGAAAGTCAGAATAGAATAGCAGGAAATATTAATTTTGATGCTAGTATGATGATGGAAATTATGGGAATGCTGAGAAATATTAGTGAGAAAATGCAAAAGAGTCATAGGGAATTAAGGGAAGATATTATTAAGAGTGTAGAAAAAAAAATAGATCAGAGTTTTGAGAAATTAGGGGAAGCTATGGACAAGAATCATAGGAAATTAATGGAAAGTATTGGTAGGAGTAATGAGATATTAGAGCAAAAAGTAGATCAAAGCAAGGAAGAAATTGAAAAGAAAGTTATGAAGCTAGATAGTAGTATGCCAAAAATGAGAGATGAAAATCAGGAAGTAATAGCAAGTGAGATAGGAGAAATTTCAAAGAAAATGTCAGATATGAACAGGGAAATAGGTAACAAAGAAAGTGAGGTTAATACTAAAAGTGAACATGTTGATGTAAAATGTACAGAGTCAGGTAGTAGAATGAGTAATATTTCAAGTGAGATAAGAGAGATGAAAGAGGTTATGAATGTAGATTTGAATCAGGCGCAAGTTAATTTCAGAGGGGAGATATCAGAAATACAGAAGGAATCAGTAATGCAAAGAAATAAATTGTACGAAGAAGTTAAAGTTTTGCCTGTAAATAATCAAAAGCTGACTTCTGAAATTAATAAGTACCAAGCTGTTCAGAATGAAAACTCCAATCCAGTACAATTTATGACAGACTTGTCAGAGTATTCTCAAATTACTAAGATACCGCAAGAATTGAAAATGATAGTTGTTAAAAGATGTGTAGTTCAGAAAACTTCAGATTGTTTTCAAATTATATCAAGGGACGAAATTTCATTTGAATCCTTTAATAGGTTATTCATGAACAAAAATTTGAAGGTTAGGGTACAGCTACGAGTAATGTTTAGCCACACACAATTTGATCCAGGAGGGTAAATAGCAATGAGATGTAAAGTAAATGCTGGATAGTTAAAGATGACTTGCAGAGAAATGTATTGGAACGTAAGAGGGTTAATTATTTATATGTCATTTGAAAAGAGAAATAAATTACAACAAAAAAAAAGAAAAAAAAAAAGAGAAATGTTTAAAAAAAAAAATTAAATTTTTAGTAACTGTAACAACATTTGAAATTGAGAATGTAAAGATTGAAACTTAATATGATATTAATATAAAGTACAAAACAAAAATTGGGTAAAAATAATTAAAAAGAAAAACAAATACTTATGTAGCAAACAGACAAATGTGAAACAATGCCTAGATTTAAGAGATGTAAATATATTTATGTAGAGGGTGAATATGTTTGGTAAAAATGTTTAATAATTACAAAAATTCTTAAATACACAAATTTTTGTTAACAACTTAAGAAAGTAAGCAATTTTGAAACAGTAATTAAATACTTCAGGGTACAGTATTTGCTATAAAAAATTGTGATGTCAGATTAATGTCTAAAAACATTAAACCAGAGCCAGTAAGTAGTGGCGAGATATAAAAAAAAAAAAAAAAAAAAAAAACAAAATCATATGTCGTGTGTTAAATGCGTGTGAAGTGTTAAGTGAAAGTGATAGCGTGTGTTCCAAGATTTAGGAGACTAAAAACCCAATTATAAAATTTCCAAACAAGTTATAAATATTTATAATTATGTTTCTAGTGGGGCATATGATGCAGTAATTTGTATCACAAATTACTTAAATGTAAATAATGATTGTAATATGAATATGCATTTTTATGCGACATTGATTTGAGATGTTTCTTGACTGTAATTATTGTTGATAAGTAAGTTTATACGACATTACTGAAACTGTCAATAATAGCGCGCAATAATGCAGCGAGAGGGGGTGAGCTGTTTATCATTATTGGAAACGAGGAAGTTACGTAATGTTGGCGCGTTTTCGGTAGAAACTTCTGGAATGTTTTCTCCTTAGAGCATATGTATTCATAATTTTCATTGGATATTAAAATAGACGCTAATGTTGGCGCGTTTTATTAGCCAATAGCAGTTCATTTATAATCTTTAGGCGTATCTGATTGAGGGAGTATAAATAAGGTAGGTTGGAGGTAAAGTCAGTCAGTCCTTCAGTTCGCCGAAAGCATTCATACATTACACGTCGTATTCAGTGGTCAGTTCATCAAAAATCTGTGTGCACTACACGTCGTCTTCAGTCAGTCAGTTCGTCATACATCGGATATAGATTCACAAGTTACGCGCAGCAGAATTATGAAAGATCTAAAGTATTGTAAGGTTAATTATATAAAAGATTGAAGTACGTGGATTGAAAGAATTATCAGTAAGAAGTTATTATAACAGTTTCAGTTTGGCGAGTGTTAAGATCAATGTATAAATGTGATAGTTAACGTGTACGACAATAAATGTGTAAAACAAATTTCTTCATCAGTGTAATTTTTGGATAAAAGATTCCTTTCCGTTTACACAACCTGTAATACATGCCCAAGCCAACAGGATAATAGCTAGCCGGAGGACATTTGTAATGAAATCAAACAAAAGCTAATACTGCCGCAAATTGCTAACACTAGATGGAGCTACAAACCAAACAAATGAATGACGTCACAAGATGGCTTCAACACGTGATGTAAACAAACATTATAAGCAATACCGCATCAACGTTGAGCTACAATAATGTTAAATAATATAACATTAATACCGTTATAATTTGCCCAACTATTGCATATCCCATATATCTAAGTTCTCTAAGACTAGTTCAGTGTTGAATATTATAATTATTTTAGTTGTGATTATTTAGCTAAGCCCTCATATCAGTTTTCAAGCAAATAAAGCTTGTACCTTAAAAGATGTTAAGTAGTGCACAATTTTTAATGGTACACAAAAATCCAAGAGGAGATTCTATGACACTCAATATCAATTCTGCATGTTTAACTTTTATTTAAACTTTTGTTTCTTGCAGTTATTTGGCATATTTTTATATATAATTTGATTATAGAGTGCAAGTAAATATAACATATTACTGATCAAACATAAGACAATATGATTAATCTCAAAATGTATTTATAGAACTACTTCACTGTATTCATACTGTAACTTCCAGATTGACCTTCAACGGGTGTCTTGTAAAGTCTGAATGAAGTCAGTCAAAGGTGAGATTAAGGACTACATCCATGTTCATTAATTTTGTCAGCTTTTTCACAATGCCAACATACATAACTGGGAATTGTGGTGGCCCTGCCCTCTCTGTTATTTGTAAATAATGAAGAAGAGGGAGGGAAGCAGTGGGAAGGATGATTTATGTGCAACAATGATTTGCAGAATATGTTATCACATCATGCAGTCTTCCAGTTTTATTATTCTTGTATGTTAAAGTTGTTGCTTTAACTAAAACCATGCATTACAGTTTTGGCAATCAGTTGCAAAGGATATTACAGAAAGGAAATCATCTTCAGTTGAACAAAGGACAAAGGAAAATGTAAATAGGAGCTTTAAATTGTTCATTGTAAATAAGATAAAAAGAACAAATAAAATACAAGCTGCAATGAAGTTTGGAATTTTTGGATGTAATGTATGGTGGTGATGGAATGATGAAAAATTAAAGAATGCTGATGAATCACACAAATACATGAGATATTCTTAAAAGCAATCTGTTTTACTTTTTACCCCAAGCGACTTTAAAAAAGTCCAAAGTCAACTTGTACTCCTAACATTTACTACCATTGTTAACTGGAAAACCCTTTGATTTTTCCAATGAAGGTTTATCATATTTTATGCTCTTCTAATGTTACAATCGTAGCAGCTATTGTGAAATACATACTCCTTGCATGGCTGCTGGAATAGTAACAATTTTCTGAATAGTGCCACCAAGACGCTCTATATAGTAATCCCAATCCAGAATTTCTCTTAGGTCTGCATCTCCCAGTCTCGGATCCTTCAGCCACTTGCGTAAGTAATGCACTCTTATGTTCTCTTCAGACTGAAATATTGCAAGGGGAACTGCCCTGAAAAAGAAAATGGTCTGTAACGAAAATACCTTAAAGGAAATATTTTAATAAATATTACTTGTTTCAGCATGAGGATATACTTAAAATAATATATTTCCTTAAACATTGGTTGGTTGGTTTGCAACACTCCTCCTACAGTTGATGATCTCCATGAAAACCTTGTTTCACCAAATGATGTATGGATCATTTATTAACTGGAGGTACCCAAATGGCGGAATCTGTTACCTCCGATGAAGGGGTGATAATAGTAATGGAGATGGAACAAGTGGACGTACAGCTTTTACCATGGACACCAAACCACATTGGGCTTACGATATGCGCCCTTACTCTCAGCACAGAGCCTCAGTACGAGAGCCACGAATGAAACCAATGAGCTACCCTGGTGCCCTATTTCTTAAACATACCAATTACCTTAATGATTTTCAAATTGAGCCTCTGCTGGATGACATATTTAGATCATTATGGTTTTTGTTTAAATACAAATTTAAATCAGGTCACTAGGCTCAAGAAACACAAAGTGTTCCCTCACATTTTTTGTGAGATCTTTGCCGAAATACATCTCAGTGCAAGTTTCTACCCAGTCTGGAGCAATATCCACAGTAAAACACACATCTACACCAATGTACTACAAGTGTAACAATCAGACTTATATCCTTGTCTTAGTTCCTTCTACCTCACCACTTTCATGTTTATTACTTATTCTGATGGAGATAATGCATGCTCCAGGAACAAAGAATACATTGCCTGGAAGCTCAAGAAAACCTAGAGTTAATATTAAGCCAAGAAATATTTATTTCTTAATTCACTTTAGCAGTTAGAAAAGTGTTTCAGCAATTACAACTGTCAACTACAGCTCAGAGAAGTACATGTATCATTACAAATATGAGAGATAAACATCGTTTATTTCTGATATGGTACCAATAAATTTTCCATAAATATCCTTTCAATTAGGCTTTTAAAACTCAAATTTTATTTAAAAATAACTTCGAGAAAGCAATTCTATACGTTAAAATCAACAATGATAAACCCAAGTGAAGCAATACCATTTCATTATAGTTTCCTTTCTGATTGCCAGAAAACTAACAACAACATTGAATAGAAAATGCATTTACTGAAAGTATTCAAGGGGCAACAGGATTAACAATATGGGAGATGATTACATAAGAAAATTTAGAAAACAGTAATGAATCTTAATGTTAGATTAGATGAAATCCAAACTTCAGGATCATCACACCAGTAAGAGAGAAAGGACCATCAGAGTATACAACCTCTCACCAAGTCATGTTCAATTCTACCTGATGTGGACAACAGTCCAGAAACATGCCCTAGAACATGAAATACTTAAATATTGAGTGCTTTTTGATTTAAACATACATCTTATTATTTTTTATTTCACTATAAACTCATAATTTTCAGTGATATTGCAAATATGTTTTGCAATAAAATATAAAACAAAAATACAGAAAGAGAAGAGTAACTTCGGAAAACATTCAAATACCTTTCTGTAACAGGAGCGCCTTCTGGTTTCTTGGAGATAATAAATTTACAAGCAAGTCCAGCATCCTTCACCATCTCATCCCCAAGAAATTCTGCAAGTCTTTTGGCAGTGGAGATTGATGTTGACTTCTGAGCTCCATAGTCTTCCAGTTTGCGAGACATGGATCTATTCTCGGAAATCAATTCAATTAACTCGGAATCTGGCATATTAGCAGCCTGTAAATGATTAGTTTTACTTTATTACTGTAAGGCAATAGAAGTCAATTCATTCTTCTTGTAGAAATCACTGTATATGTATAATGATCATTCTAAAATTATTTTCAGCCATTTCATTTATAGTTAGTAGTTGCTCACAAGCTATCTTATATTTAAAATTGAAAAATCCATTCCATGTATTTTAAGCAGGGATTGTAAAGAACCGTAATTACAGATTCTATTGAAGTAGACGGCAATTATTTATTTTGAAAATGTGTATGTCCTAGATAGTCTAAAAACTCATGACTGACTTTTCATTGTTGTTATTGCTACTCCACAGAGAATGTGTGAAAATCAAAAGTTGAGTATATTTTATTCCAAGGAATTTTACATAAATGCCAAAGTAAAACTTTGGTTTGTCTCTATCATAGACTACTTGAAACAAGGAAATCAAAAGGAAGTTTGTATTAAAGGCTTTGGAATTTTGCAGGCTAACAACTTGTAATTGTGATATTTTTAAGGTTTAGGTTATCCATTTTCTTAAGATTTTTCTACATTGTCTTAAAATTCTTCTGGTTATGGAAAAAAGAAAGAAAGAAAAACAAAATGTAGCCTCAAGCACAGCAATAAAGACAATACACTACAACAACACAAGTGCTGAATTTTTACAGGTTACAAGGAAATGCTTATTATCTATATCAATTCAGAGTTTCAAAAGCATACATCAGAATCATATAGTTATAGAAAATCTGTGAATTAAAATAATGTAACCTTCTAGCTTGAATGAATGAAATTTATTTGTCATTAATCACACACAATATCTGGTTACATTTATACAATATAAACTCCCCCCGTTAGACACCTTCAACTAAATTCTATCCTTAAGAGTTGTTTTATGTTTGTTCCTTTGGACCTTATACATACTAACACCCTGGTTATTGGTGTATAAAAATCCTGTTTAACTAATCCTATTCCCTCCTTAATTTAATTTCTTCCTCCTTTCATTTCTGACAGTTCTATATCATTTCTTATGTCCTTTCTTACTCTCTCTAATCCTGTACCCTTTATTTCCTTTGTTCTAAGTTCCTGTCCCTTCTAATAAACACTTGTATTCCCCCTGGTACCCTGCCTTTCATTTCCTCACTCCGTGTTTTCCAAAATACTCATAACCTCCATGTATATCACTGTGTTTTTGGTTAACCAAGTTTCCACCATTGCTATAGATCACCTCACATCCACACTTGATCCAATTCCCCTTTATTAATTTTGACTAATAAACCTTCCGCATTCCAGCACCACCGCTAGGGGAGACTCATCCTATGCTGAATCAGTTCTATTTTGTCTAAATTGTTGTAGTTTTGCTTTCTTTCTTGTTAGCCTCCCCTCCTGTTGTGTCTGAATCCTCTTGTGGTCTTTTACTATTAAGATGCTGCCTTCAGGTGTTGACACTACACTCATACCTTCTCCATCTTTCCATACGTCACGTCCCGCTTATGCCGCTAATACGGCACTCCTTGCTTCATCTACCAGCTGTTTCTGTGGGCTGACCTCCTTCAATGGTGATGTCACCTCCCTGGTTGGTTCGTTGCTCTCCTGGTCCTTCCCTTGTGGCACGATTACTTCTTCTCCCCTCCTTTCCTCTCTTCACCTCTAGCTTAGCATGCCATAATATCTTAAGAACTTTCTAGGGAACCTCAAAATGCGTTTCTGGTGAATTCTCTGTATTAAATTTTTGGGTGGAATACAATACTTCCTCTATTTACCATAAGGAAGTATTTTCTCTATTACTCACCATAGGCAAGTAGTAGAGAAAAGTAAAAATCATTCTGAAATTAAAGAGCCAAGATATTTCAAGAGAAAGCCTTTAACTTTCTTGCCTAATTGAGCTAATATAAGATATGAAATACAGAGATTTTACCTTACTGTATAAAACATCCAGCCAATAATCAGCCACTTTTGCCACTGCTGCATAACATTTCTCCAGGGTATCACCTTTAAGAAAGGCCTCAAATACAGAGGACTGAAATATCTTGATAAGTTGCAACTCTCCTCTGCGCTTTACTTCAAACCTGTCAAAATGAGATAACACATTTAAGAGATTTTTTCAATATTATATATGAGGCATATAAATATCCACCCATTACCTCATTTTCTTTTAACTAGCTTTTTACTTTCTCTACTACGTATAGTTAAGTAGGGGAAGTATTGTATTCCACCCAAAAATTTGATACCAAAATTTCACCCGAAATACATGTTTTGAGACCCCCTGAATCCAAAAAAAGCATTTTTGGAAACATGTCCGTGTGTGTGTCTGTCTGTGAACAGCATAACTCAGAAACGAAGTCGGATAAACACCAAACTTGGTATTTAGGTTCAGTATCTTCCAGAGATGCGACACGAAGGTTTTCAAGAAAATCCCCCCACCCCAGATTACCCTTTACATGGAAGATTTTTCGAAAATGTTAATTTTCTCAAAAATGGCTCTAACGATTTTGATTAAAATATCATATGTTTAAGATATTTTCATGAAAAATAAAATGAATATCTTGAATTTTCTGGGAATGTCTCCAAAAGTATTCTTCATTGTAAACGACTTTTGCATAACTGGTAAACCATAAGAGATAGACAAAATTTTACTACACAAAAAATGTAGATCGCATTAAAATACACAATTTATGTCATATACATTTTTTTGTTGAGTGAACCATTTTCGAGATATTGCTTGTTATTCCCTTAAATTTTTCAATACTTATTTTCTCAAATGGGAATTCGTTATTCATTTTTTTGTCTTGGATATGCAAAGAGTATTAATCTGAGGCAAAGGGAATGGTGCTGCACCTAGTAACCAGCTATTAAGAGATATGTATGTGGTTAAAGGCTACTGTATTCCTATATTGCCCTTGTAAATATATATTCCCCTTACATCTACAAGAAACTTAGCAATAAGATAGAGTCTGCAAATGTTTATCTCGATTAACATGAAGTAGATGGAGAATAAGCGTTTGTAAAAATAGTTTGTACAAGAGTAGAGAAAGTCATGTGAGTGTAACACATCAGATTTTTTCTTTTGCAAGCTATGTTACTAAAGTGCTGAGAATAACACAATTAACGTTTGGTTAAGTTTACTGTCATTTCATGCACTTTTGGTATGACAAAAACTCATGTTTATTAAACGTGCTAAAGAGCACTCTGGCACATATCAGGACAAAGGAAGCAAATGAGTATATCTAACCTACATTATGGCATTAATACCCCTGTGCACAGATAACTGTACCAACTCAGCATGGATAGTAATGCTATAAATTCATTATACAGGATATCCTGAATTACTGTAACAACTTCCCAGGGTAATATTTTGTGGACAAATGAGATAAAAATACTAAAGAAAATATCTTCCATGAATAAAAGTTCTCATGTTATAACCATAAAAGCCTTAACAAGTCAGAAGGTGCTAATGCTCCCAGTCTTTGTGAACTTTTTGAAGGTCAACTTGCTGCACTGCCACACAACTCCTGTGACCTTGTTTAGCTTGCTGACTTTAGGGACTTGTAACAGAGAAGCAAGTGAGAAGAAAGCCTTCAGGGGATTTGCCAGGACTAGGTATAAACCTCAACAGCAGGCTGGTAACTGACTCATGCAAAAGTGTGATATGATAGGCAGCCTTTGACTGGTTAGCATTTTATGACTATACTAGAGGCATCTGTTTTTCACAAATCACAAAATTGTGCATTTTTTGGCTAAAAATGCAAAATTTAATGAAACTTGTGAAATAATTAATGAAATGATAAAAACTCATTACATTTGAATTTGGTGCGCAATTAGTCTTGAGCTGTAGCAATTTCGACAAAAAGCTTTGTTATATCATATTGATAGTTCGATTCTGGCTGCATTCTGCTTCCATTCTCGCTTGCTTCAGTTCATTGTAGTAAAGCTTCATGTTTGCTTAATATGCATTCATCTTACATATAGCGACTTCTTTTTGTGCCAAAGTTTAGTGAAATGGTGGTTGTAGTATTTAACCAAGAAAAAGAATTTGCATCAGAAGGATTTTAAGTTTTCAATAAAGAAAACAAATTCCAATGTGCAAATTCTGTAATATGCGCATTGAATGACTTTGAAAAAACACATCAATGGTACTGCTGCACACAGGAAGAATAAAATGATGACAACTACATTGGGGGTCAGCAACAAACTACATTGATGAATATGCTGACTGCAAAATGCAGTGTAACCCACAGGGCGTCCAGTGAATCTCCTAAAAAAAATTCTCTGAGTTTTCCAGGTTTTCCAAGTAAATTTTTGTATTTTTCCAGGGTTTCTTTTAACTTAATTCTAAATAAGCTTTCCTCAATTTATCTCAAAATATGTGTATTTCTGGGGTTTTTCAGTCCATATAAAAAATCCAACAAAATAACATGGTTTATTTTTTATTCAAATCAGCACATTGAGCTTAAAATTTACAGGATAACTAGAAGTCACTAGTTTAATAAGTTAACATACTGAAACAGTTTAGGTAAGTATGCTGACACCGCACAGAGGCATTCAGCTTAAGGAAATGCAAAATAAACTAAGAACATTGTTCATTGCTGTGAAAAGGTGTCAGATACATTTTAAAAATTAAAATTACATAAAATCTAGAATCAAGAGTAGTTAAACAGTGAACACATTAATGACAATTGGTTCAGTCAAGTAAAATTACAATATAATAAATAAAACTAGAAACAAACTAATTTAGAAGATGCCACAAAGAAAAAGTCACTTGCTGTATTGTTTTAAAAACTGTACTTCAACTTCAACCTCTTTCTCTGTGTCTTCAAGAAGTTTACATTTCTTTGCTAGGAGATCTTTAACCTTTCTTTTGACCTCCTTCTTTTCCTCTCATGTTCCATTAACTCTTTAGCAGCTGCCTTCCTCTCCACTAATCTTTCACCGTACTTGGAAAGAGCATTGCAGAAGCTAAAATCAACTGGTGTGTGATAGGTATGGCTTCAACTCGCCCAGCCGCCTTTATCACATTGTGAAGGGCACAAAGGCCAACCAGAGAGGTTTCTGTTAGATTTTTGGCCAGAAGAGATGAATTATTTGAGAAGCTTCTTTCAAGAGTGGCATTACCATGGAAGAACAGACACACTAGCTCAATAAATTCTTTCAAATTGTTGTAGCCACTTTTGTCTCCAATAGCTTTCTTCAGCCAGAAATGGTCACAATGATCATAATCTCCAACAGATTCTTTGAGAACATTTGTCATGGACCTCAACTCCAACACATGTTTTAACTCAGTGCCAATAGAATCAGCCTCATGGCTGCCAATGCAGTTCAATTCAGTGAGATGGGCCAAAGCTGAGCCTAAACGTCTCTTGGCAAGGTCAATATCGGTGGCCACTTCTGGATCAAGGCATATGACACTCTTTGTAAAAGAATATGCCATGGGTGACTTCAAGTATTTTTACCACCATGGCCTTCAAAAACTAGACACCTTACATATTTCCTAAGGCTTTCTTGGTCTCATAACCAATGTCTACACTATGAGCACTCAGGAGATTGTTATTGTTGCTCAGATCTATCTTGTGAATTGCCTGACTCTCCTGTTTTACAAACTTGCACATCAAATCTCTCATGAGAGATCGGAGTGAAGTATAAAGGAAGGGGGCTAATGAAGCATCTGACTACAGCTTCATCAGGAATGGCTCAACAATAGCTACCATAGTAGCTCTCAGCAGTTGAGCTCTCAGCATCGTGTTCTGCAAACACTCATGCACCATGTGATAGCTGTGGCTGTCTGGAATTCCAATGTTAAGTTTGGGTTTAGGCTTAACATCTTTCTGTTCCTCCTTCAATTTTTCCTCCTCTTTGACATACATTTCCACAGCTGGTAGAGTTTCCTGGGCCCTCAACCACCACATTTTACTTTCCACCCAATACACATCACAGAACTTCTGAGGAAAGATGGAGGAGCCCGTAATCTTTGTGAAATTAGCACGGCAGGAGGGCACAATTTTTAAAGAGATTACATAATGATCTCAGCAGTTGAACTGGGTTCCAACCTGCTGCCTCACACCCCATCTTAAAGACACCATGCGCTGTATGTAAGCTGCATGTTTAAAAGTCAATGAGTACAGGATCATCTTGGTCACCAACTTTCAGCTTGTTTTTGAATGCTTATTCACATTTGGGCCATCCATAGAAGCCTGAATAACTTGCCCCTTTAGATTTATCTTGGATTCGGACAGACCTGCTTAAAATGCTGGAAGTAAATCCTTTGCAACACTGAATTACGGTAGCTAGTAACAACCTCGTCTGATACATTATCCCAAAAATGTACGAAGTGGTCCATCTGCTGATTTTGACAAATCTTATTTAAACTTTCATCAAAATCTAGTGTGATCATGTCACAGACAGCAACGGTAGCTTGTAACTGTTTAGTGAAAAATGGTCCAAGTCCAAACACAATGCTGGTTGGCTTTCGAGTTTTGAAGCCGCACTTAAGGGGTAATGTCACTGTTTGGAAAAATATCAGGCAAGAGTGCAACTAGACTGCCAATGTCACAACAAGAATTGTGTTTTGCAACAGCTAACACACACAAGAGAATTTCTGCCTTCGTCACTGCTTCCCTCTGCATGTATACTGCGACTGTTGGCTTCCACCAGATGAAATTACTGAAGATGAGCCTGTTGCGACTGCCTATTTGCTGTAACTTCTAGTTGCTGGGACACATTGCAACTGCATGATGCACCCTCAACTGGACAGACACAAAATAATAAAGAGAGAACAGTCAGAAATGCGACCTGTATTGCTGTTTTACAATTGTTTTTCAGAACACTTACTGAGTCCGGGATATCAGGATGGCCATCTGATCGTCAGAGTTGACAACCAGTTGAGTGCAGCCAATGGTAGAAGTCAGCGTGGCAGAGGCTACCACTGCAGAAGTAGCATTGGAACTATGACTGGTGGCAGCAAAGAGTGCCAAGATCGGGACTGTCACCTTCATAGAGGCCTCCAATTGCATGGGCTTTTTTCCCTTCGCATAGCTGGTTAAGGCCTGTTTGCCCATGTTGTTGAGAGAGAAGGTCATCTTGCAGAGTGTGCAGCACGCACTGAATCTGTCGTGCTCTGTGATCCATGTAAACATTGGATCATCAGTCCAGCAGGGATTGAGTCCACACTTACAGTTGTTTGAATGAGACCGAAGTGAATATTTGAAAAATAGAAATTAGATTTTCCCTGACAGCAACAGTTTTTGTGAAAACAAAATCAAAGGAAAAAAAAAAAAAATAATAATAAAAAAAATAATAGTAAAAAATAACAAAAATAACAAAAATAAAAAGTCCATCACAGAGGAGCTGAGCAAATTTTCGTGGTTAGGGTAATTGATTGTATTGAAGTTTTGCACATAAAATACGTTTATCGGTCCATGGCTTTTTATTTCATTAATTTGCTTAGAATAAACATTTATTCTGTTTATCAGTTTATTCTGATATAAAATTCAAAATTTTTGTTCTCAGCAACTGCACTTATATTAGTATATATTTTTCAGAAGACACTGTTGGGGGATTGCAGGCACAGTAAAGATGGATATAATAACCTTATAAAGTAGTTGCAGCCAATTTTAAATAAAGCATGAAAGTTTGTCCTTTTACCAAAATCCTACCATGATTATGATTTTTGTAATAATTCGCAATTCTTAAGCCAAGAGTGAAGACATCAAGCCTTTTTCCAAACTGCTGCCTTTTCATCGAATTTTCATTTTTCATTCAAAAATTGATTGTACATACCTACAATAATTATACACGATATGTATAGACCACTTCCCCAGTGGTTCACAAAGGAAGGGATTGCTCTCCTAAGTGCCTGTAATCTGAAATGGACCTAAGGCCTGCTGTGGCCAAACTGAAAATGTTCTTCACAAGAACAGAGACAAAGCTAAGAGCCACAACCGTCTAATCTCTCTATCAACTTTCATGATTTGTTGCATGAAAAAAGAAAGATGTGAGCATAGCGTATGGGACGGACAAGCACAGGAAACCTTGTAGTGTGGGATGGACATTTTCATTGGTATCACTTGCGATACCAAATTCATCAGTTTTTCAAAAGAATATTATTTGGGTGGTTACCGTACATGCAAATGCAACAAATGAAGGAAGCAGGCTCAGGCTGAGTAACAGGCACAAACATATTAACAATCAGCAAGCCACATCGGCTCAGCTTGGCTATGCAGGCACGATGCTGGGCTGAGTGAGCCAACATGGCAAGCACAAAATAGAACATCTAACAGAAATCGGCTATTGAGCGGATTTTTCCAAGTTTTTAGGCAAAATGCAAAATTTCCCTGAGTTATTCAGTACCAAAAAAGCCCTGAATTTTCCCAGGTTTCCAGGTCACTGGACACAGAATAATTTATGTCAACAACACAGGCATTGATGGAGGTAAACATCCCAATGAAGAAAGTTGATCATCCAAAGCTGAGAGAATGGATGATTAAAAACACATCCGTTTATGTAATTACATCATCACCTAATATCTTTAAAGCAAATGTGATTTTTTTTTTGCAATAATTATGCAAAAGGGGTGAATTATCAGCAAAGGTGTTTTTTTGGGGACATGCTTTCTCATAGAAAGTAAAAGCTCTGTGGACTCTGGGCTCATTTGAACATTTCATTTATTCAGCTTTCAGTCATACATATTATGAAAAGCAGCTTGTAAATATCACATTCCTTGTTATTAAGATGCTAGAAATTTACCTACATCTGGCAGACTTAGGAAGGTAGACACTTCAAATCATGAAAGAAGAATGGACAGAGCTGTGAAGTGTGAAAGAGTTAAAATTCTTTGTAATGAGATGACTGACAGAAGGGACAATGTGTGTTTGTTGTCCTAATTAAAATCCTTACCTGTTGAGATAGTAGTGTTCCAAAATTGTTTATGGAAGAACTGAAGGTTCTTTAAATGCTAATGCTACTGAATGTTCACAAACTATTTTCGGAGTACTATAGAAACATGGCAATCAATATAATAACATTGTGTCAATAATGGAAAGGTAGAATCAAACAACTGAAAAATTCAATGCCATAGGTGGGATTTCAGTCATCTGATTCCACCTTTTCAACCCTGTCCAACACATGGCTTATGTGGAAGAACAATTAATTCCATTGTATTAATAACTTCTTATTCAGCACATTGAATGACCAAGTGTATAAATGATAAGTGTATTGGTATCAGAAAGGGTAGTACATACCCTGTTGGATTTATAAACTGAATTTATTAGGGAATATGTAGGCCATAGAGCTTAACGTTTGAACCACTGTATAATACAAGTAAAGTACATGTTTTTGAATACACTAAGAGAAAAAATGCCTACCTTAAGTTTTTTACACAGCAGTATGACAACAAATCTACCCAAAGTGAAGCCTTTTCCTATTCGTGTTATCACCAGAATGGAACACTTGGTTTAAGAGTTGAATGTATTAAAGAGTATCTCTTTCATATAGTAGAATTTGTTCAGAGCATTGAAGAAGAAACTGTACCTGTTAAGTACTTCAAAGCATTGGAACAAAATGAAATTCAAACTATTCACTGCCAAGCTGCCTTTCTTGCTGAACACAGTTCAAAATATTGTATCCCATTAATACATATTAAATTAAAAACTTAGTGACCTCTGTAAAAGTTTTCAATTATTAGAAGATGCATTATTTTTTTCAGTAAACTTCAGATATATTTTCAGGACTATTCAGATGCAATTAACCACTGTTTAAATCTGTGAGCAAACTATATGTGAAAAAACTGAAAGATCTAATATAGTCTGATACAGGAATAATTGTGGTTACCTCTGTTTTTGATGCATACAATATAACTAAAGGTGTTGCAAGAAATAATGAAGTTTGTTGACTTATGGAACAATACCAATTTTGCAAGAACTACCCCCATCACAGTGTATACAGCCATACACTGTACTTAGAGATCTGGTAAGTAGCTCTTGCAGAACTGGCCAAGATATTGATGTGATTTCTCCTCTTCTTGGCTTAAAATCAAAGTATAAATATTTTGTTGAAGCTGCAGTGAAAGCTTTATGGGTTCTTGCCAATAATGTAGATAGTGAGAGATCATTTTCATCTTATTTAAATGTCATGTCTACAAAGAGAACAGATTTGATTCCTGCTAATATGGAGCTAACGGTATCTCTCTCATTTGCTGATTGAGATTTGTGAGATTTATCTTTTACACGTAAATACTTTTAACTTTGATGTTATTGCACATATTTTGTAAAAAAATGGTGTCATGTATTAATTAATGTACCTTTTACTACTGGGAACTAAAATTAAAAAAAAAAAGTGAAATAATTGACACAATATAATAAAAAATACTGCAAAATATACAAAAATTGACATTTTTAAAAAAAAGACGAAATGTGGTAAAAATGTTCGCCAAAAACTGTCTATAACATGAGAATTGTTACACTAAAAAGATAATTTCTTTGTCACTGATTTGTCCATAGAATACGACCCTGCAGTGTTAGTGTACAAATTTTTGAACAAACACACTCACAAAGTTTATTTTGCTAATTACATTTTGTGAAGCAAAGCTCAAAATTTACCTTCTTTTTCTTTCTTTTCATAAAAAAAAATTGCCCAAAGCACTACCTGCAATATTTAAGGATCCCTACACTTCATTAACTTGTATTTCGTGATACGTTTTATGATTACATAAAGAATATAATTGCATATAATTACATCTTGTTTAAAAGCTGCAACACACATAAAATTGCATGTTATAACTGAGCCACTGTAAAATTCAAGCTAACAAGAGAACCAAGAAGATACTGCTCACCCTTTGAGTTCTGCAAGTGAGCCGTCATGGTTGAATACAGCATAACGTTTCTTAAGCCTTTTCCCTTCCTCTTTAGAAGCTGGCAGAACCATGGCAAGATACGGCCCATCAACTTCAAAGAAAATGGAGTTTTCACAGCGAATCTGATATGCTAGATGTTCTGGATCTACCAATTCATGGTATTGGTCATTCGTGAAGTGATCCTGTGGATTTAACAAAAGATGACTTTTTGGCATATTGATGCAATGAAGTAACATTGCCATACGTAAGATAATTGTGCAGTGCATAGAAGCAATACATGTATTAAACTGAACACCTGCATCCTCTGCACTTGAAACCATAAGATCCAAATTTATATCATCTCTCCCTGCTGTCTTCTAATATATATGCATTAGGACATATTTACATAAAAAGATATTACAAACTTATATTTTGGAATCATATACCCCTATATCTCCTATGGCACAGAATTACGGGGAAGTACCAGCATTGCTAATATGAATAGCGTATTGGTACTGCAAAAAAAATGCTTACGATGTATATATAGGCTAGCAAACACAGAATCATGTAGAAATGTATTTATAGATAACAAAATTCTTACAGTGGTGGGGTTATATGTATATAAGGTAATAGTCATTGCAACAGAAAAGGTAAATAATGGGCTACGTAACAGTGTACTTTACACTTATCATACTAGGGTACGGACAGTTATCACAGGACACACGTTAACCTTAAATCTACCTGCAAGGACCCATTGATCAAGGGATCAATACTATTCAATAAATTACCAATGGAACTTAAATTACATAAAGGAAAGAGATTTAAAAATGAACTTAAAGCATATCTAACTCAAAAATTTTTATATAGGGTGAATGAACTGTGATATTTGTGTTAAGAGAAGTTAATTATAGTGGATAAAGATTTGTAAAAATGTTATGCCATATAAATGAAAGAGATTGAAACATATCTAACTCAAAACTTGTTTGTTAAACTGCACAAAGGAAATAGTGTGTATGTAAATTAATGTGTACTTAATATAATTTGATAACGTAGAATGTATGACAATGTCTATGGACAATAAACAAATAAATACACATTATTATTATTATTATTATTATTATTATTATTATTATTAATAATAATAATAATAATAATAATAATAATAATAATAATAATATTCTCTGTATTCAAAATATTCACCTTTTTGCTTATTTGCTTTGTTTCACAAGTTTGCTGAATATTAAATATTACAACCAATTACTCATGTTTTTAGTTTTAACAGTACCACACAAAAAATCTGATTGTTACACTCCCATGACTTTCTTTATCGTTTGTCATTTATTGGTGGGTATAAAAACTATTTTTACGAAAGCTTATTTTTCTATCCACTTCATTTTAATCGAGGAGGAACTATAGAGAAATAGCTACATTACATATTTCATTATAGATACATAGAGAACAGCGATAGTCAAATATTTAAGAACTGGACGCTATAGTCCAGCCTTAAAATTCCATACTCTTTCCATGTAATTGCAAAAACAACTGAATGTCAACAGTACCTTAAAAGAGTGAGAAAGTATTGAACAATTTGAACCATTAATAACAGATATACCGGAAATGGTTGGCGTCATAAAAAAGTTGTCTGAAATAAATTTTGTGTTTTAAAGAGATCTAATTTTTTGTATAGCGTTCTCGGTTCTTGCTTAAAATTTACCAATTATACAAGATTGTATAAAAATCCTTCCGAATGAAGAGGGCTTCACAGGCTATTCCTAGAAAATTCAAGATATACATTTTATTGTGATGTAAATATCTTTAACGATTTTATTTAAAGGTGAGTCGGAATTGTTACACTAACATCGTGATGTTAGTGTAACAATTCCGACTCACCTTTAAATAAATTCAATACACATCACTGTTTCTAGCTTCTTTTCATTACAATATCAACGTGATCTTTAACGATGTTATTTTAGTCAAAATCATTAGAGCCATTTTTCAGAAAATCAAGAATTTCCAAAAAATGTTCCATGTAAAGCTCAGTTTGGGACTGGGGGATTTTCTTGAAGACCTTTGTGTCTCATCTTTATAAGATACTGAACTTAAATGCCAAGTTTGGTATTTACGACATTTTTTTTTGAGTTATGCTGTTTACAGACACACAAACACTCAGGACCTTTTTCTAAAGATGTTTTTTTTTTTTATTTTAATTTAAGGAATAATTAATTTCATAATAATATAATAAAAACATGAAAACACGAATTTCCAGTGAAATCTCACTATCAAATGTTTGGGTGGAATGCAATACTTTCTCTGCCTACTATGTACGTCGTAGAGAAAGTAAAAAGAATTTAATGTTTCAGTTTTGAAAACACTACACTGAAGTCTGTATAGTAGAGAGGAGACAGAAGAATCTCCAAAATAAAGCTCTTTTCCTATAAGTATTGTCTGGCATACATAAACAACCTTCAAGCACCTTCTATCTGCTTCAACATCATCTACTTTCCACTGCATGATTTTCCCAGATGCACTGGCCAGTCTTCTAGTTGGGATAACAAAGATAAAGTTACTTTTCCAGGAGTAGCTCAGATGATGATTCCCCTGCATCTCAAAGCATTTAGAGAAGTTTTCTGTTTCTCAGATACACAAGAAATGTGTAATGTTAATGAACAGCAGCAGCTTATAGAGTACCAGTATACTGCCCTCTACAACGTGGTATGTTTCAAACTTGAGAATTGCACTAGAAATGATTTGGGTGAACACTGGAAAAATCATTGATTACTGTGGTTTTTCTTTCATCATTTTGTATCAATAGCAACAAAAGCAGAAGTTAACATTTTCCACTAGATGTTAAGAGCTATAATTTTCTATCTATTACCACTGAGTAAAACATTGAAGTAAATGGTAAGAGGGAACTTCTTTAGCCACTAAGTAATGTGACCTCAGCACTGCCTAGAGTAAACTGAGATGCAACAATCTTCTTCCTTCTGAAACTGATTACTAATGATTAGGGACCCCGACTTTTCGCGAGTAGTTAATTCGCGAAATTGGCCGAAAATTAACCATAAGGAAAACCTTTAATCAATTATTTTTAAATTCCACATATATATCCATTCTGAGTCGCGAAATAACGTGACATTAGTTCTATATCGCGAAAACGCGAAATAACACCATTATGAAAAAAAATGTGCAAAATAACCCGAAATTTTTCTCTGTCTTTCCTTTTTTTTTTGGCGTTTGTCTCTCCTTTTCACATAAACAATAAGATATATGGCTTATCAATCATTTACGGATACGTGTATTGTCATTCGCTACAGCCATGCTGCACGGTGTTGTGCGCTGCACGGCACAGAACACCAAACTGCACTGTGATTTAACCAGAGCTTCGGCAAACATCGGTACTGCTTCGACTACCCCGTCCCCTTCACTCTTCACCTATCGCATGCACAACAAGAGGAATGCCATGTTTATCGGAACTCGGCAACACCGCATCAGTGACGGATTTCTCATTTCACTCAAATTATTCTTTGGATTTAAATGACAATACTACCTGCAATTCTTCTCTAATGCCGTATTTTAACGATTCGTGCTTGCATCGCCCCATTTCATGCCGGCTGGAAAAGACTGTCGTAAAAGTATCGTTAAATAATGCATGAATTTCTAAGTTTGGTTTAAGTCAATTCTGACAGTAGACAGCCTCTTCTACCAATCACTGTCTCCGTTTCCTGTACCCCTCGCATGAAAATTGTTGCTGTCTCGCGACGTTGCCATAATGTGAATGCATGTCTAGGTATATTTTGTGTCCGCTATACTGAAAGATTCGTTTGGAGTCAAGTTATATTCTTTAAATTACGTTACAATTTAGCGCAAGGAGCCTGTTTACCTTCTGCTCTGAAAAAGAAAAGGAATTATGCCGAAGGAGCCAAGTTTCAAATTAAGCTAGCGCATGCTCAATTCAGCTGACGGTGGAGTTGGCAACGTGCCATTCACGCGCCGTACAGACAGCATGTGCAAGACGTTGCCAGGTCAGTTTAGTTTTGCAGCATGCAGGAATTCAAACCGATTCCACAGTAGTATTTCAATGCGGTCTTAAAATATAATAAACTGCCAGGCATCTTAACTTCTTGAACACTGCAAAGACACCATTTGCCTTATTGAAGTGCTTGAGGGATCTAAATATCCATTTGTTCATAAACTATATAGCAAACTTAAAGATATATCAAATGGCTTCACAATAGTAGCTGAGGGCTCGTTTGGAGAGAAAACTTCAAGTCTTCTTCAGAGACTGCCAACCCTCAAGAAGTCTTATGTTATCAGTCAGTTCAAGCAATTGGGCATAAAGTCAGTTACCAAGCTGAATTCCTTAATGTCAGCTGATCCAGCTGCTGATATTATTCATTCTGCAGGTAAATTGTTTGATGTACGAAAAATAGTATCAAATGAGGCATCTACTGATATAACTATAGAAAAAGCAAGACGAATGTTACCTTTTCTGCGAGACTTGCCAGAGAAGACATTCAAGGAGGGATATGCTGCTCTGAAGAACATAGTGTGTGAGAAATTAGATGATGCTGCTGAAGTGAACATATGGATTTACTTTCTGGACTTCAATGTGACCACTTGTGTTTCAGTGAGAGTGTATGAAACTATTGTGGGTACCCATGTCCAATGTGGACAGTGAAAGACTTTTCTCTGCATATGGGAACATCATGACAAACTTAAGAACAAATCTTAAGCAAGAGAACACCGAACTTATGGTGGCTTTGTCTCTAACAAAGTAAATCAGTCGAAATGTATACTATGTAAATATTTTCATGCTCCTCTTTTTTAAGTTACATGTAAGGTGCCCTTTGTTCCACAGTAAAATAATTTAAACTGTGTTTTTGTTTTCTCCCTTTTTTTTGCACGAGATAATACTGTTAAGCAGTTTTATTTACCGCCCAAAACACCGCTCACTATAATATTTTTACTCCGATATTACATTATTTTATTTACCGACAATCTGGGGTCCCTACTAATGATATATTGAAATTGTGAGTGGATCAATGACACTTTAGTTTCACTTACCAAGTTTTCACTCAGAGCATGTTTCGAAGATGCTCCTCTCCGTCGTTAGTTGTATGTCTACTAGCATCTAGAAGGGGATACCCTACTTTAGTGTCAGTTATACTGCCATCTAGCTGTGTTCCGAGTGAAAACTCTTAGTAAGTGAAACTAGTAAGCAATCTACTCACAGTTTCGATATGTTAAAAAAATTCACTGTTTATAATCTCTTCTAACAACTTAAAGTGTGATACTGATGACTTTAGGCAGCAAGCAGAGATGAAGTTACCTATGCCACATGGCACCTCTTGAAAAACTTAGCTTTAAAGAGGTAGTGCAAGCAAGGCTGCAGGTCTGTTGATGAATGTGTACAAATACCTTAGTATAATAGGAACAAACTGTAAGCATTAAGACTCCCAAATATGTTATATTAAAGAAATATATATGTATGCTCATACCTTCACCATACAGTTAAGGACAGCATTAGTATACGAGATTTCTGTCTTAGCCTTTTTAGGATAAGTGCTCTTGATGACATAGTTCTCTGGGAAGGACTGAGGCAGTACACACCAAATTCCATCAGTGTCCAGCTCCAATGGTCTACCCACTTTCTCAATAATTTCACGAGCCTTTGTAATGATGTGGGCACCTGTATGGCACACAATACCAGCCATCTCCATACTGTGCCATCGAGCCCTACCAATAAATAAAATGTAAATTAGTTATTGGCAATGGAAAGATAATTGCAGTATTTGCATCAGATATATCTGTACCCTCCTCCACCTATCCTAACTTTGGAACTATCAAACCGTTCATGCCAAAGCATATATTGAAATTCCTGTGATAGAAGCTGTACTGGAATAAAAAGGCTATTCAAAAACATTAGCAGACAGTTGAAACAAGAATTTAAATATTTGTAACAACTGCAAAGATGTCCAGGGAAAGCCATAATTTAAGCATAAGCAAAACACACTTATAAAGCATGCAGAGGGAAGGACACCTCATAAAATAATGTAAAATAACATGTAGTAAAGTTAATTGGAATCAAAAATAAGAATACAGTTGTAAGTTAAAATGTAATTAATAAGCTTTCAATTTTATAATGGCTAGTTGCCAACGACGACTATAAATGCTTTAAAATGCAGAAAAATGTCAACTGTCTAGTGAATTGCATTAATATTATGATGTGGTAGGTGGGTTGCCATGGTGACTGCCTATGTCACTACCTAAGTATAATAGACTAAAAGTGAAGCCACGTCAAAAGGTACTATTTCTGCAATGAAATCAGTCAGATGCATTGTGCACTAGCGCAAGTGAATATTTAATAATCTGTCGCAGTCCAACTTCAATTATATTTTTTTATAGTGTTCAAAGATGTGGATATACTGGAAAGAGAGTATAAACAATTATACTGTGAATATTTTTGAAAGATATAAAGTGATTGGAATAAAGAAAAATATTCTTATAGTGACCATTACTTAAATGTCTAATCCTTTACTGAAACCAAGACAAACCAACCCGAGATCCTGAAAACAGTAGATATCCATAGTGATTTTCTTACAGAGTCAAAGATAGAACTGCTGACTGAAGCTAGAAGTGAACTGAAGCAAACCCACAGGCTGCAAAATGTAAGTTATTCAGTACTCCAGCCAACAGGTAAGATACAAACATGAGGCAACTTCTCGACCATTCATACAAGTTGTGCCACAGAGTTTTAACTGAAGTTTTTGAAGTTGCAGCCAAATTCCAGCAACAGCAATATAGTATGTGCTGCAGATGGATTTCCAATTGAAGTGGGGTGAAGTTACAGTATTACATGACTCACTATACTTTTGCTCCCAACATGATCTTCAAGAGGCAATAAAGGCTGTACAATCCAATCCAGTCATTAGTACTTTCTTCAAAAATTAAGGAGGAATGGAGAGGAGTTGGAATGTAGGAAACTAGTTATTAAAAACTCTGGAAGAGGTTGCTGTGGATCAGTTAACAAGCTCACTTCTAAACTCAATACGGGTCTCTTGTGAAGGTGTCGTCATGCCTAAATTTTGAAAGAAGACTTGAAAGCCTCAACTACCTATTGATTAATGATGGACAAAAAATAAAGTAATGGTTACATTGTAACGATTACCAAAGTAACTAGTTACTCAATAATGCTTACCAAAGTAACAAGTTACATAATAACGGTTACCAAAGTAACAAACACAGAGTAACTAGTTAATTAATAGTTGTTACCAAAGTAATGAATACAATTAGTTATCGCATTAAGGGTTATTGGAGACTCTACCCAGATAACCTTAGCTTGCCCATAAAGCAAGTATGGTACACCAGAGGAGCAACCCATGCAAATTTTCCGTTTGCATAAGTAACACAGGTGCCCATGATGGCACAAAATGTTACTTTCCTAGAGTTTAAATAAGTGATTTGGCACTCAAACCTTGCAATTGTCAAACAGACAATTCTTTATATGCAGTCTTTTATGACACATTCCTTCCATAATGAAAATTCTGCACTGATTTCAGCATGAAGGGTTTGATAGTTCCCTTGTAAGTAAAGAATAGGAGAAATAAAATTTCCAAATTTCTCTACATCACTTACCCCCTCCTCATGACATAACCATAAAAGGAGTTCAAGATACATTTGTGGGCCAACTGTAGAGAATCATATAACACCTCTCTGTTTTTTGCTGACTTTATTTCCCCTGCATCTCCTTTGGCAATGGCTTCTGATACTTGCTTTTTGGCAACCTATTAAAAAACAAAAGCCACAGAAGTGAATGTAGCTTCTAATGCTAAATTAAGCTATACCTACTGAATTTGCATTTAAATGTATAACTATCTCATTGTAATTGCATAAATACCCTGAGATATAGACAGTTTTGATGGACCAGTAGGACAACTACCATCATCTTAAAACTTGCAGTTGGTCTACACTGTAGCCACTTTAACAACATAAATTTCTTTAAATGAAATATTCAATAGCAGCTCCCTTCTCTACTTAATCTGTAAGCATCATTATTCTTTTAATTTCTGAAATAAAAGGATACTGTTTTCTCTTTCATTTCTGAAGCAAGAGAATATTGTTTTCTCTTTCTTATTTGCATTTACAACACAAATAATATTGGTTTGAATGTAATATTGTTGCATTTAGTGGGTTTATATGGATTATTTTAGCATATTTTGGAGGGGGGTTTGTACATTCAGGGATTGGCAGGATGGGTTGGTAGTGATGTAGGGTGTAAGGGAGGAATCAACAGGTATTTTACTAATGTGCATACCTGCCTCTTTTAGTGTGCCGAGGATGGGACAATCAACATGTGAAAGCATACCTCTTCCGCCAACCACCAGGTAAATTTGCAACATTTAATAATAAACATGCCAGTATATCTTTGAATTTGTGTTAAGTTATTGAAGGTATATTCCCTGTCCTTTCTGTTATGTAGGAAAAGCTATCTAAGTTACTGGAATGTATTAAGGTGGGATAATCAGCTGCGTCCTCATGTCCAACATCGTTACATTATAAGATAGTGCAAATGTGATCCCTAAGAGTGCTCAACCCCCCAAATTTGTTTGGGTTCGCGACAATATTAGCTAGAATATAATTATGCAAAATATGTTTAATAGTTTAAGTTTTCAGCATTTTTTTCTATCTTATGATATTAATTATAAGAAATATCTAATTATGAATTTACAATATTTTTAGTTATTTTGCAGTCAGACCTCAATGGAGACCACCTTGACCGCATTGGTTGGCCTGGATGATTGGGAGAACATGCTCCCTAAGTCAGTCAATATATGCAGTAAATTGTATCAGACTCGGAGAGCATTAGCAAAACATTGTATTCTCTAAGGGGCAACATTCCAATGTATACTAATGACACTATAATCTTGAGCAGTGAATCAGTAGTACTTGTATCTAAATTCTTTTCATGGTGGAGAGTATGACATGTTCAGTCAAGCACAACACCAACTTAAATTCGATTAGGAACCTGAGGCAAGTCTTGCAGCACTAAAAAAAAGTGATAGATCTCTCCAAGCTGTTCAACAGCACTAGTCAAAGCGTACTTTTAGAGTGGCTGCTCTAAAGATGAGAGCCTCCATTTTCTTATGTTGTTTTAGACCTCTAAATGCAGTCTGACTATCCAGTTTAATGCACTAATTAATCTACTTTATAATATTAAATAGTTTTATACAAATGTAATTCTAAAACAATCCAGAAAATGGCTAGCTGTAAAATATTATAATTTTGTACTCACTTTCGACAAACCTTTATACTCATAGCGCCGGTCTCTGAAAGCTCGCACCGTGTCTACATAAAAGCTATTCTCCTTCTGGCAAATGGTTGTACATCTCTCCTCCATACGTGTCACATGAACTTTTTTGTATGCCTTACGACAATAATCTGACAAACGCTTCTTTTCATATGTTGCTTGCTCTTCACGGCTGAGCTCGTGGAATGCTCTGTTTGGTCCATCAGGAAATAATGGTGGAAATTTCTCTGTCTCTAGCTGTTGCAGAATGCGCTGAAATTCACTTCGACTTGCAGGCACTGAAAATATTCAACAACATTCTAGAATGCACAGAATACATTGGTCATTAAACTTCTTTAGACATTATGCAATAGTGTAGTGTCCCAGGGCTAGGATAAAACCCCAGATATCAAAAGTGAGGCAACATTCAGAAAAGTGTTGAAATTAGGATACATGGTGAATCTAGATTAACAGAATGCTGATGCCTTACATCGTAGAATATTTACATTGACCAAACTGATGTCATCAGGAACAGACCATCACAACGCCCACAAGAGAATGTTGCCATGCTAGTTGTGGTCATAAGTATTTTTATAACCTGTGAATAAGAAGCAAGCTTACAGACAGCCAAGTATGTAATAAGATGAAGTACTAACAAACTGGGCCAAAGGTTTTTAGAATAGAATGAAGGGCTCAAGGCATAGGCAATAACTTTACCTGAAGTTCTCAATGAGACCCCTTCCTGAGCACTCCCCCGTAGGCGACTGCTCTATCTCTCAGTTACATCCTCCGTATAGCACCTGGTAGTTCCACATTATTATAATATATTAATCCCTATATACATATGTGGAAACTTAATAAAGTGAAGTGATGAGTAATAATAATAATAATAATAATAATAATAATAATACACTGTGTTGGGTTTAAGTGCACAAACTTCTTGTGCAAGTATGGGGACATGTAGTTTTAATGAAGTTTGTGTATTTAAAGCTGACTTAGTGTATTATTATATTAATCTCTACTTCCATTTTAAAGAGTACTCCTACTCTGGAAAGGTAGAATCAGACAAGTGATAAATTCAATGCCACTGCCAGGATTTGAACCACCTTTCCAACCCAGCAATGGCATTGAATTTTTCACCTGTCTGAATTCTACCTTTCCAACCTTGTACCACACATGGCTTGTGTGGAAGAACAATTAATTCCAGTACTCTTACTTCATTCAGCTACAGAAACATAAGTCACTCTTATTTTAGGTTTCAACTCTCCTCTCAGCCAGCAACAAAGTTAATACCTCTAAATGCCAGCATGCTTCCAGTATAAACTTTTAAACAAGTATAGTGAAATCTTGATGTATCATTCCAAATACTGTCTTTTCATTCATCCATCCAGTTCTGCTCTCATGAACTGTTCCATATAAACAATGGTATGCTTTCTGTATCCTGAGATACAGAATGTAAGAGAGAATGAAAGAATGTAATTGCTGAAAGCAGAAACTATTTATCAGGACTGTTCATATACTTAATTGTGCATAACTTAAAACACAATATTGTAAGTAAATTTTACTCTGCAATAGAGAGTGCATTTTAATAGTGTTGCAGTCTAAGGGACTTGCATCTCTTTCACAAATATTTTGTACCATCATTCGTATTCTGGATCTTGCTGAATCCCTTGAAGAAGTTCTAATCTTGAAGAATCCCTTAGCACTATACCATGCTGCCATGGACATCCTCTTAAACAAAGACTCATTATTAAACACAGAACATAGTTGCAATGATGACAATTTCTGTTGCCGCCATAAGCAAATGTTGCTCTCCACTACATTGAACCTGTTTTTTGTTACCATGTTTTTGGTATAAAGAATCGCTATATACTTGAAAGTAGCATCTGTATAAAAATAAAATATTTTTGATTGTTAACGACACTGTCAATTGCCATGATCATATCAGTGCTGCCAGAGTGCTAGAATTTTGTTACACAGGACTTCTTTTACATGCTACTGACATGGGACTGCCGCTTTTAAGCACACTTAAAACCATCGGTCTAAGCCAGGTATGAATCCACAACCTTGGGATCAAAAAAGGTGTACAGTAGATTCGCAAAAATGTGGTATAATAACTTTAGGCTTGTGGTAAAATCTTTCTTTTTTTTCTTCCTCAGGTAAACATTTGGCAACACAGTTACCAACATTCAATGTACCATTGTTCAAATAAGCACTTTCTTCTGTTTGACAGCAACAAATATACATGGCTAAATTTGCCTTGCTTCACAATGGTTGCATATTTCATTTAGCAGACCACCATTGAACTCTGCAATAGGGTTTTCATTTTCAATAGTGTTACAGTCTAATGGACTTGCATCTCTTTCATGAATATTTAGTACCTACCCACACTCAATTTCTCGCTCTTGCTGTTGAAGAATCCCTTAGCACCAGTGGCATAGTCAGAAAAATATTAAGGGGGGTATGCGTAAGGATCCATTTTTTAAACAATTTGTTTCAACTCAAATGATAAATATGAATTAATCCTGAGTTGAAATATTTAAATAAATCATTTTTATATTCATAGATTAAGGTACAACAATTGGAACTAAAATTAGGATAGAATATTTTTCATATTCCAAGAGGCAAATTTGTGTTGACATGAGAATCAATGACCATCGTGAAGTATTTTATATTGGCGCTGCAGGTCATTTTATTTCACCACAAAATAGGGTTTCTAGTATGTTCTAAACTGGGAGATATTACACTCATTTGGAAACCTTTCAAATTTAGCACTGGAACAAAAACACGCTGTGATATCTTAACATGGCTGTACTCACGACATCTTAAGTACAGTTTCTGTTACTGTCACCTTTAGCGATATTGCCTCAGACATATAGCACTACCAGTGATACAATTAGGAAGTATCTCATTCCCACCAACCGAGAAAGATGCTATTATTTTAACAAAGCTATTTTACTATTAATTTTTACATTATTTTACCAAGGGAGGTTCCAACCCCCAAGACCCCTCCCTAGCTACACCTTTACTTAGCACTATACCATGCCGCACGTCCTCTTAAATGACTCATTATTAAACAAACCAATATAACACAACGAACAGAACACAATAATATAACAACACTTTTATGCTTGTGGCATCACCTTTTTTGTAGTTTTAAGTGCATATTTAGTTTTAAGCTTCTGGCACCGTCTTCTTTTTATCGGGTAAACATTTAGTGACAAGGTTACCAACACTGTGATCAATGTATCAGTGAAACTACACACTTTCTTCTATTTGATTGCAATAAATGTAACTGGCTATGAACTTAAAACAGCCAATTGTTGTAAAATTGATGCATATGTTGCAATGACACATTGAACAGGACAAAAGAATTTAGTTTTAAGCTTATGGCACTCTTCTTTTTAGCAGATAAGCATTAGGTGACATGGTTACCAATGCTGTAATCACGTATTCTTCTGTTTGATTGCAACAAATATAAGGTGGCTATGAACTTAAAATAGCCAACTATTGTGAAGTTGATGCATATTTTACAAATATTCTGACAATCAATGAAGTAATTTAATATTTTTGCGACATTGTAGAGACTGAGCAGTTTCAATTGGTATGCTACTCTTACTCTGTACTTTCAGGATTAATCATAAATTCATGTACAGCTTAAAAATTATTATATATATATAGTTTTATATAACCATAATAAAATAAAGTTCAACTTAAGCATTTCACTCTCATGTTTGCAGTTATTTATACTTACTATATTCTCCTCTCCACATCCAAGTCATGGTACGCTGACATCTAGCACCTGGTCTGTTAAAGTCGCAAGCAGCACACATTGTCTCATCTACTACAGCTGATGGCTGTAGTCTGTTTGTCAGGATGATATTGGGATACATAGCACCTGCAAGTTTTATTCAGTATTCCTTTAAAATTCAATGTCCCATCATCAAATTATCAAAAACATATTAGGTTTAAGTTATAAAACTTGGCTCCTCACAGGGAGTTTTATGTCTTGTGTATCATGCACAGTGCAGCCAGCGATGCATTACAAAGATATTCTCAGCACACCTTGCAAAGTATATTCATCTGCCAATACTACTAAGAAACCAACTATTGGTCTAGCATGAGTTTGTGTAGGCAGTGAATTTAAAGCAACTTTCTCACAAATTGCCTAAGTTTAGAATGGCACTTCATGATACTGTGTGCAAGAAATACAAACAAAAATATACTTTTAATGGAAGAAAAACTAAATGAAATTCAATGTTCAATACAATCATTCTCTGAATTAACTCATTTGGTGAAGGGATCTGCGTTCTCTGCATATGAAGCAATGTGATTATTAAACCTCAAACCCTATAAGCTTACAAGGAACCCTTTTTGGTCAGAAAAACACTTAGTACTGATGTTGAAAGACACAGTATTTGGTTTTGCTATATTGTCACTTCAGTCTCCATATCTAACAGCTTGTGAGTTTTTTTTGTAGGTAGTCAAAGAAGAAATTTTTAAAACCAAATCCTTACACATCCTGCAACATCTGAAATAAATATTCTTATAAAAGCAGCAAAACAATCATTGCTTTTATCAAACAACCACCTAACAAACCAATGAATTTCTAGTGGAATAATACCTTAACTGAAGACAGAAAAGCTATATGGAAAACCCAAAAACAATGGATGAATTATAGAACTATAGAATCTAAAATTAATTACAATAAAGCAAAAGCAATTTTCGGACAAAATCTTTCAACAGCAAAAAGAGTAAGCTGGTAACAATTTGTATTTTAATTAAATTCAAACACTCCCTCCTCCATTTGGAAATGATTTAAAGGGTAAACGAGCATTGAAACAAAAAGCACTAAGTGCATAATAAAAAAGTTTTAAGGAGAGACGAAAAACTGCACCTCCTAAACTTTGCGGCGGTCAAATTTTTTACATCGGTCGCACCACATATGGGTACAACATTTGCGGTGATCTTTGCCCCACGTTTAGGAACCAACTTTTGCGGCGGTGTCATGTGTTAATAAGGTTTATGGTAATAGCTTTTTAATGTTTATTTTATTTATTATTTATGCTTGGCTGCATCAGTAATATCTGATAGAGCAAAGTATCTTTAAACAGGGCTGGTACGGCTGCAGAACAATGTTTACACACGTTACACCAATTATAACTGTTAAGTTTTTACTTCTTTATTAATCCTTCACGGTAGTTGAATAACACTTTACTGACGTATCTAAATATGGGGCTGTGAGATGATATTCCTCACTACATTTTTAAAAGGTCAACATTTATATATTATCCGCACTGCACAAAATTCTCACATCTACACACACTGACATACAACCACCGAACCGAACTGCTTGGGCACGCTAATTCCTAGTGTCTATGGTTTAAACTTTTACATTTTTATATTTCTAGCTTTTGATTGGCTAAGCCTACTCCAATAGAATACCTTCATTTTTACTTTGGCTTGCTTTCTGCACCCACGTGAGCATTTACAAACTGTTTTGAATGTTACATTGGTATTGTTCCATGGACTGTTGGTAGCCTTTTTTTAACTTTTTAAGTTACTGTTGTCTCAAGGTTATCTTATTGTTAGCAACCTTCAGCTTCTATTCTGTGACTCTGTTTGCTACGAAAAGCAGCTTGCTTCTATTCTCACATTCACATAACACTTTATACATATACATAATAAAATAAACATAATACAATGACTAACATACACTTTATATGCTGTAATATATGCATATTGCTTATAGGTGGGCTATTATGTTTTATATACTATATAATTTGACTGATATCAGTTAAGAGATAAAAAATACTGCCTCAACTTACTGGCATTTTTTTAAGTTCTTCACACTTAACTGTAGTGGAAATGCCACTTTCTTAAATACTGTTATCACCAAAATATTTCAATACCACATTTATAATTAAAAATGTTTTGTAATTAGTGCATTTTGAACCAATGAAACTGAAGACACTCTCCTGGACATTACTAAAAAATGGCAAAAGATTAAATTTATTGATATTTGAATAAACAATTTCAATTTCACTTATGAAAGCAATTCCATACTTTGCTTTGTGCATTTATTGGAAGAAAAAAAATTTAATTTGTCAGTTTTTCTGTAAACATTTTAATGTCAATGTTTCTTTCAATAAATGCAACTGCGTTTCTTATTTAAACAATGCCCATTTCTTCCTCCAAATAGTAAAATTCTTCATTCTAGTTTTTGCTGCAGAATGCAAACTTCCTCCACAATCTTCACGCAAAACTGCAGTTCAGCTTAACATATTCATTTACTCTTGAACCTCTTCTGTAACAATGCGTAAACATTCTATCTCTTTGCTAAGTTGACTCTGCTTTGGAGTGTTAAACCTTGGATCTCTGGTATATACTCAAACATAATTCCCCATTTTGGTGGAATTATGAATGGTTTAAAGGGATAGCAAAAAGTTCTTAGGTTTGGATCTTATCTTTTTATATGAAGAATAATGCAAGAAAAAGAGAACTTAATAAATTTCCATACTTTTAAAAACTAGTATGAAAGACAAAACAACACAGATCATCATCTCAGATTCTTTTACAGGCATTCCATTGCATTTATTTGCATGAAAGTAATGAAAAAAAATATGTTTTAACGACATGACACAAGCTATTTACCTCCGTTTTACATCTTTGCTTCTCATCATTTCCTGCATTTTATTCTCTTTCTGGTACCTCTTCTATAGCCTGCATATTTCCTATTCCATGCTGTAATACTTAGCAAATCTACTATTAGTGCTTCCTCGGCACAGCTCCCTATCTCAGACCAGGTAAGGAGATTCGTTTTCATTCATTTAGCATGATGTATTATTGCTAAGAGCCAAGGAAGCGAATCTGATATTGTTTGGCAACAATATGTGCACTACTAGTACTACTACTAGTACTAGTACTAGTAAGAATGCAAATATAGCAGTCATAGGCACGTATGTAAATGTGTTGCGCATAAGCAATTCTTTACTTCTGTAAAACAGTGCATTTTGTTCCATTTGTCTTGGTGAACTAAGCAGTTTCTGAACCAAACGCTGTATTCGAAGCCATTTTACAATAGGAAGGAGTGCTATTTGAAAGAAACGGATTGCATTGATTAATTCAGCACTATCGAAATAGGGGGAATCAGTATCAAAAAGCAGTTTGTCTGTGGGTAGAGTTAGAGTGTTTTGTTCCAATGCTCCAAAAATATGACATTGTCACATATGTGATTGAGGAGTACACATTTTATATTAGTTGATAACCTTTTATTAGTCTGTCACAATCTTCTAAATTTATGTGCAATCTCATTTTAAATTTTCTTAACTTGCTGAAGCTTTGGTAAGCTGTGTACGTGACAGGATATAAATGGCTTACCACATCCTATGGTAGTACCAGTGGACTTTACCCTGATATTACTTTACAGACAGAAACTTGTAGAACGTTGCATCATGCAACTTAAGAGATGTCACGTGTCTCTGGGAAAATTCTGGTAACCCACGCAAACCCAGGACAGAGGCATATCATATATGGTAAAAGCCGCCTTTACAATAGAGACCCCCCCCCCCCCATAGGGAATTAGCTCCTATATAACCGGGTGCTCAGGTCTTGCTCAGGGGACTTTGACTGAGCTGTCTCCTACTGTCCACGTCGGCCTCGCCCACCTGTCCATCAGACTGTGGCACAACTAAACAGCGACACTCCTCGTCACATCAACCAACTACCAACTGAAGTAAAATGTGAAAGCAACAGCTTTAGATTCAGAGCGTAAAAAAATATCTTTTAAACAATCTCGTATATAATATTAATGTTTTTCTTCTTTGTACTTGACAGTGCTTGAAAGAGCCTGTATACAATATTCATACTTTCAACAAAGTGTAAACTAACATGTATATTTTCTAAACTGTAATTTAAGTTTTTATCTTTGTGCTTGACAATGCTAGAAACTTGTAATTGAGCCTATGGGCAATAAACACACATAATCTTGACATATCCTCGAAGGTAAACCCTATAGGAGAAGAATTACTAAGGCATGTAAGTTGAACTAAATAACTGATCCAGCCCTATAATGTAAACCTAACACTGACTTAATTGGAGTTCTAATATAAAAAATATAACAGGATCGTTCAAGCCAAGCTTTGAGTTGTCTCTACCCTTTCTTTATCCCAATCAACTATTGCCCCCAGTTGCATCCCCTATGGTTGTGACATCATTACTGTTTAAAGGAGAATGAAAACTTTATTACAAAAAATTGTGAAAAGGTAGAATTTTTAAATGACTATTATGCAAAAGAGTCTGGTAAAACCATCACATGGCCCAAAAATCTTTAAACAAACAGTATTTTACAAATAACTACTGTGTCTGCGCAACAATATAACTGATGCATTGTTTACAATAGGAGAATTTAATTTAGCTCTCTCTGATCTTCATAACTCTGCTACTGAAAGTGATGACATTCATAATACTATGCTACAAAATGTATCACAAACATTACAAAATGAAATTCTCCAACACTTTAACATATCTGGAAAACTGAAATCTAATAATTATAGTACCCATACCCAAACCACATGAAGACAAACAGATGTGTCAGTCATATATACCAATCTCTATAACGTCTTGCTTTTCTAAATTGCTGGAACATATGGTTCAAAAGCATATCTTGGGGATTAGAAAAATTCAAATCTTCTTAGCCCTTTCCATTTGGATTCTGTCCATCAAGTGGAAGAGTTGATGCATTACTGTATTTAACTGAAGAAATATATTTATGATTCATGAAGTAAGAAACTACTATTGCAATTATGATTGACTTGAAAACGCTATTTGACACAACACCACATGTAACTGATCTTAAAACTCATGAAAGTGGATATAAAAGGCAGAATGCTTCAGTTTATATGCTAATTTCTTAACAAAGGGTTATTCAGACTTCTATCAGTAATAATTTATCATCTCCCAAATATATTAATAATTGTGAACTACCTCAGGGATCTGTTATATGCCCCACATTATTCAACATCATGCTACATGAGTTACCTAATATAATCTATTCTCCAGTAAAAATTATTATTATTATTATTATTATTATTATTATTATTATTATTATTATTATTATTATTATTATTATTATTATTAAGTAAGAAATTGTTGTGTTCCACTTTTGTGTCCAGTTATTGATTTTTAAGTATTGTTAATTGCACCTGACTTATTGCTAAAATTTGGATCTATATTTTGTGGCACAAATTGTATTGTTGTTGTTATTATTATTGTTGTTATTATTATTATTATTATTATTATTATTATTATTATTATTTTCACTGGAAGTTATAATTTGAAAATTTCAAACCAAATGTTTTCTTGAATGATTAACAGACTCAATATAATATAATACCAAAAATGTTAGGCATTACATTTGATAAGTTCATTTGAAAAATTTGCATTGAAAATTACTAACTCAATGTATAAACATATTAAATATACTCTAGATCATCGCCAACAAAAAATGGGGATCTGATATACATTGCAGTATTTAATATTGTTTCACAGATCAAAATTGTTGTATGGCTGTAAAATATGGAGGGGCACCGCTAAAAATTTTAAAAAGTTCACTCTAGTTCAAAAACCAACTATTATATTATGTCTAGGTGTCCCTAAAACTTCTCCCATAGGAGCAATGGAAATTGAACTGTCTATAATGCCTTGTACAAAAACAAATTTGGATGAAATATCTGAATCTATCTAAATATTGCAAATTTAGAATGCCTATATTTGGGGTGATGCAGTAATTTGTATCACAAATTACTTAAATGTAAATAATGATTGTAATATGAATATGCATTCTTATGTGACATTGATTTCAGATGTTTATTAATTGTAATTATTATTGGGAAATAAGTTTATACGGCTTTACTGAAACTGTCAATAATAGCGCAATAATGCAGCGAGGGGGGGTGAGCTGTTTATCATTATTGGAAACTAGGAAGTTACGTAATGTTGGCGCGTTTTCGGTAGAAACTTCTGGAATATTTTCTCCCTAAAAGCAATATGTATTCGTGGTTTTCATTGGATATTAAAATTGACGCTAATGTTGGCGCATTTTATTAGCCAATAGCAGTTCATTTATAATCTTTAGGCGTATCTTGATGCAGGCGTATAAATAGGGTAGGTTCGAGGTAGCTTGCCCCGCAGTTCATCAAAAATCTGTGTACACTACACGTCGTCTTCAGGCAGTTCATCAAAATTCTTTGTGCAATACACGTCGTCTTAAGTTCGTCAGTTCGTCAAAATATTTGTATGAGATACGTCGGCTATAGATTCACAAGTTACGAAAATCTAAAGTATTATAAAGTTAATTATACACAAAGTTGAAGTACGTGAATTAAAAGTGATCAGTAAGAAGTATTATAACAGTTTCAGTTTGGCGAGTATCCAGATCAATATGTAAAAGTGATAGTGAACGTGTTCGACAATAAAAATTATAAAACAAATTTCTTCATCAGTGTAATTTTTGGATAAAAGATTCCTTTCCGTTTCACAACCTGTATAGAGACACATGTTCGACCCAAGCCAACAGGATAATAGCTAGCCGGAGGACATTTGAAATGAATTATTTCAAAAACTGATACTAGGAACCACAAATTACTAACACTAGATGGAGCTACAAACCGAACAAATGAATGACGTCACAAGATGGCTTCAACATTGATGTAAACAAACATTATAAGCAATACCGTCGCAAATTGGCTCCCATACGTGGGGCAGTTAAAAATTATGTAACCAAACAAAACAAAAGCAGCACAACATAAGATCTTCAAGTTTTAACAACATTACGTAAAAACATATTACGTAAGCAATAATGTTAGTCGCAAATTGGCGCCCAACGTGGGGCAGTTAAAAAATTATGCAACCAAACAAAACAAAAGCAGCACAACATAAGATCTTCAAGTTTTAACAACATTACGTAAAAACATATTACGTAAGCAATAATGTTAGTCGCAGGGGAAAGCACTATGTTAAGGTTTACAGATTGCAACAAAATGAAACTCCGTTGAAAATAAACAACAAAAGTTATTCCAAAAGTTTCAGTTGTAAATGAAGTCCAGTCATGGCTATGGAACGTTCCTTCAGCTAATTTTGAATTTCCAGGAAAATATACTAAAACAAATTTTGAATTCCTACTTCTAGCTAGTGCTTTTGAATTAATTTCAAAGAAATATGAAGGTTACATGTATATTTATAGTGATAGTTCTTTGAATAATGGCTAGACAATTCTGGAACTGAATGTTACGTTTCGTAAACCAAAGAGAGTGATTATATTCCATATTCTTCTTGTTCTAGCTTGGATGGAGAATTGGTGGCTAAGAAGCAGCTCTTCATATGCATCACAATCTCCTTATTTGTTAATCTGTATCTTCACTGACTCTCTAGCAGCATAGTACCATTCAATGTCCCCACAATATATGCACATAGAATAGCACCAATGCAGAAGAAATGGCTTGAATAAATAATCAAGGAAAAACAATATTTCAATGGATTCAAAGCCATTGTGGTATATTTGACAATGAGGTGGCAGGCAAAATTGCAACAGCTACAACATTATTTCCACAACCTAAAAGACTGATATCCCTAAATAAAGCAATAGCATCTATAAACCCAGACTTCTGAAAATATTGGACAAACTTATGGTTAACATCGGAAAACAGGAAACCAAAAATTTTGAAGAAACCAAATTATTTAAAGTGACTGTATAGCGGCATGTGCAGACATTTGCATCTAGAGCAAGAATATAGTAACTAATCCATATCTATACAAATTCGACTTACGTGTCCACTATGCCAAATCAAAGAAGAAAATTTAGAACATATTCTGCTGAACTGTTCATCCATAAATTATCACAGAAATATTCTATAGTCGTTATTACCTCAAACATCGGTTGATAAGCATCAATATGCAATGCGTAAATAAATAACACAGCATGGGTTTTACTGGCAGTAGATGCTCCTAGTCAATCAATTTGAGATAAGAAACCAAGTTACCAAGTTATGTGTATTCAAAGTAATTAGAGACTGGGATCGATAAATCAAAATCAGACCAAAATATGTAAATAGTCTGCATTAGAAATGAAGTACAGACTTAGTTAAACCTGCCTTTTAACTCTGTGAATAAGTATATCTAAATTTTGTCGTTACCAAAATTGCTGCAATTGTTAACCTAAAACATGGCTGTACACCACTACAATGGATAACAGTTTGTGGAGAACGCCTAAACAAGGGTAGGAAGATTCCAATAGCTGTACTGTGGCCAAGCACTTAGGCAGATCAGCTGTGAACTAGAATAAGCATGTGAACTAACTCAAGCTCAAATCTGGATTCCCCCCCCCCCCCCCTGTTTTTCATCCTGGGAACAAAGTTATGCTCATCCCTTAAACAGGCAAAGTACCATCATCATGCACAAGGTATCACTTACTGCTGTGTTTTCTCGCATCTAAGGCTGAAGGGTTGTAAACCAACACTGACTTGAAATTTTCGGTTGGCAATGTTTGCGTGTGCAGCCAATAAGGACAACTTGAATCTAACAGTTAAGCAGGTGGAACAAATCGACTCATCTTTGAACCAAGCAACACTACAAAATACTATGACCCCCCCCCCCAAAAAGAGATGGTGAGAATGTTGTAGCATGATAACCCTGACACCAGCAACACCATATGACATAGTTGTTTCTTACTCAAGTCATAGGTAACGTCACTCATGTCTCATTTTCTGTTTGCCTTTAGCATACAACAACAATATGTTGAAGTGGGTAAACACTTGGGGAACATGGAGCAAAAATGCACTTTTGCTGAATTCCTTGATATGCACCATGGGTACGGCACAGCAGGAGGTCATGCTTCAATAGATGCGCAAATTTACAGTGAAAAGTACTCAAATAAACAGCATCCCCATACTACTTTCAAGTCTGCAGATTGGAGTTTGTGAGAAAGTGGTTCTGTGATGCCGAATATTGAATTTTTTAAAAATATATATAAATATTAAAATTAAAAGAATTTGAAATTAAAACTTGAGCATTAGTTAAAAATGTTACGTACACAACACCACAAATGTTTTCTGTAAATATAATTAAACTAAGTATGTGCTTAAAAAAAAAATAAATAAATAAAAAAAAAATTGGCCATTGGGATTTGAAACCAAAATTCAAATGTCTATTTATTTACCTGCGCCTTGTAGCATATCCATTGCGCTAAAGATGCAAGCGCTGGTTATCTCCACTTATTTTCTTATCATACCTTTCGGTTGAAGTGGAAATGATCAGTGGCATTCAAAGTCTCTAGCAATTTTAAGACATAACTCAGTAATTTGTCTTTGTAGACCATAGGTTTCCTATCTCAAATTGTCTATGAACCATCTATTATCAATAAAATTCATACGGTGTTATTAATTTATACCTGTTATATTATCTACACCTAAATTGTAGACTATAGCAGAGCTTACATATCAAAAATCAACAGTCAGCTCTTTAAGAAGTATAACTACAGCAATAGACTCAAGTCATCAGTTAGGGCTAGATACACGTAATGAATGAATACTTACATACTGGGAATACTAAATGTAAACACTGTAAATTAAATAAAAACGTATTACTTCAATTGAAATTAATTATATCAGCCACAATGTATTTTTCAGTTACTATGCCTTTTTGGTATAAGAAACAGACTACTCAATAAAGGTAAGCATTTAGACAGTGACATCATCCACGGCATGTTTGGTACCAGATTTAAAACACCACATGAATGACCAAGTTTTAGAATGGAATCTCTCTATATTACTAGAATTCTACTGTGTTACATTCACATGGCTTACTCTACCCATTCTTCAACAAAGTATTCTTACAAAAGCTTATACTTCTATCTACTTCATGTTAACCGAGAGAAATATTTATAGAAATGGTTTTATTATATATTTCCTTATAGGTACAATGGGAGAAAAGTATAAGTATTGGAAAATTCAAAACAATAAGGAATATCTTGGAAATGGTTAACTCCACAAAAAGATGTATTACACTTAAACTGTGAGCTTTAACAAGATCCATATTTTTTGTATAGTAAAATTTTGTCTATCTCTTACGGTTTACCAGCTATGCAAAAGTCATCCAGATTGAACAGGACTTCAGAAGCTATTCCCAGAAAACTTGAGATATACATTTCATTTGTCAAGAAAATATCTTAAACATATGGCATTTTAATAAAAATCGTTAGGTATTTAAACGACTCTTCGTCTTTGAGTTACGCTGTTCACAGACACAAACACAACTTTTTCTAAAAATGCTTTTTATGGGTTCAGGGGGTCTTGAAACATATATTTCCGATGAAATACTGACATTGAGTTTTTTGGATGGAATACTATACTTTCCCTACTTACTATATGCAGGAGAGAAAGAAAAATGACATGAAATGTACATATGACAATACAGGCTACTAAGTAACTAAAACCTGCTGCACAGCAAAGAATATATTTGAAGGTACAAGTTGAAGATTGGTGCCTTAAGGTTTCAACTGAGGCACCAAAAACAATTTATCAGTATCAGTTTAAACACTTATAGAATCATTACATCTGTAATAGTTTAGCAAATATTTAAAGCAATAGTTAAGCAGATATTGAAGTGTTAGTTTTAAGTATCACATATTGTAGTGTGTATGTGTGTGCATTGTCGCGTCGGACACATTATTGCTTTGTAGCAACAACATTGTTGGGTCTAATTATTTCGGCTGGGATTTGAATTTCGTCCGACGGGGCATCTCTCCCCAACTCCCAGCCAGAGGTGGAGAGAGGAAAGGGGTGGCATCAGTAGTAGCTAGTCAGTCTCTTCAAGTCTGCTGTGTGGCACGGAAGCGTGTGTGAATGTGACCTTGTGTGTGTGTAACATCTCCCTCCAATGCCTTTCCTTTAATCCTTTGTGAACGATGTAAAGGCATCAAGTTTAATATTTAATAAACCACAGGTAATGTGTTTAATGTGAAAACCAGTGTATTTTTGTGATAATTATCCCATGCCTGCTCTAAATTGTACAGTTAAGATCCTGGTCCTCTCATTGCCACTGATGTTACGTCCCCCAATGTTTATGCTGGGGTAACTAAATTTAATATCTAGCTGCAAACCTTTTGGCCTCACCCTAGTATATAATGGTATTTAAAGCTAATTCATAAGGTGATGACTTGCAATATTTTTTTCCTTACTTACCCACATCCAAATGGTATATAACAGGATTCTCATGCCTTTGAGGGTTATCTCGCAGTACTGTTAATTTTTCTTTTATTTCTGCTACGACTTCATCAAAATTAGTCACTGTTTCTATTGGAATCTTTTCCTCTTGTGTTATGGCATGTATCATAGCTCTTTCAACTCCAGCTATCAACACATCAAATGCTTCTGGGATCTAAAAGAGTAAATACAGTTTTAAAAGGTCAACTTCTCACTTGCAGTAAGCAAGTAAAATGTTTCACACTAGCTTACCAATCTAAAAGGACATGGAATATCTGAGCGGAATACTCCGGATTCTAGGGCCTCCACATGACCACCAACATAAGTTTCCTGGTCCAGCACATGCCCATCTGCAGTCATTTTATTAAACTCAGATTCCTGCTTGTTAGGGAAGATGATTCTGGCATGAAATGCTTCAACCATTAGCAAAGCCTCGCACAGGGTCCCTGAACCCTTCCTCAGTACCTGAAATAATGGTGCAATAATTCCAATTATAAGTCAATATTTTTGTTTCTGATATAGGTGAAAAAAAATTTTTCTCTCCTTGTCCTACCATATCAAAGCAGAAAGTCACATCATGTACAACAAAGTTATCATTGCATTCCTGGAAGGAATGAAGGAAGGTGGGAGAGAGGAGTATTTTGATGGCTGAGAAAAAAAGTTTTTTTTAGAAAAAGCGAATAAAGTTTCAGCGTTCCTGACACCAACATGTTAGATGTTGTATTATAACTAGGAAAAAAATTATTAGGTAAATAAATATTTTTTTCCGCTTGCAGTTACAGGTGTGAAACTAAGTATAAATATTGAACATGACGTCACTATCACAAACACAATTTTATTTCACATAAAAATACATAATTTTAGAATAAAAATATGTAATTACACGCTTTTCATAATTTAGTTATTAGCACATATTTTATGCATTTTTAAGCAATAAATTTTGTTTCCCCCTTTATTGTGTGTGACAAACAACATAATTTAATTTCTCAGAAGAGATACTGTGCAACCTTCTGCTACATTCTGTAACCTTAGATTAGATTACATGTTGTCAAAAGTACTCTGGCATCTGTTTTGATTGCAACCTTTTATAAACATATACACATGGGAAAGAAGTTTCAATGTCAGAGCATTTGCAGCATACACTTCAACTCAACGTGATTCTCCTTTTCATTTGTTATTATTCTTCCTTCAGTTGAGAAGTGCCTGGCAATGCCTAACACAATGTGTTAACATGTGCTGAACAATTTGTTCTTGTATTTTATTGTTCTTGCCAAAATACCGAAAATAAAATATAGTGAAACTTTTCGGTTGCAGCAGTATGTTAAAGAATTCTCAGGTACATTCAAACAGATGGAAAAATTCTATATTGCCTGCCTTGTGGAAAGTCTAAAAGCCACTCAATACTCCCAAGTAATGCAGCATTGTAACTGATCATTCTATTATGAACCAGGTGCTTTTAGGTGAAAAGTACTCTCCAGCTAACATTCAGGACCTTACGAGTGTTGTGAATTTTATTCAGATTTATGCAGATCCATTGTTTCAACGGGTATTCCTCTGTTTAAAGTGAACAATCCAGGAAGACCATCAAGTATACATTCATTCACAATGGAAATTAACCATTAACATAACGATGTAAAACTTAAGACATAAATTTAACATGATTGTTTTCATTCACATTGACAAATGCAAACTTAAGCAACAACCAATTGCAATAGTGTGTTAAATAGCCAAGTTAATATGGTAGCTTGCAAAGCAACCACTGACAAAAGAGGTAATGTACATGTATCAAAATAAAAAGCTACCCAGTCAAAGATGCTAAAATCACAAAAATATAACTACACCTTCAATCACAATTTGATAAGCTGTAATTTCTACAGATATCCCAATAATTCATGGCCCATGATGTGACACAGAAGGGCAGTTAGCGAGTCAACACATGGCAATGAAAACTCTGATGGGAGATGGAGAATGATCACATGATGAGAATCACTCTCTGATTGGCTAGTTTCTTATGTTTCATTCAATGTTTATTTTTATGTTTAGTGATTCATTGTGAATGATTCCATTACAATACAGCATCTAGTTTCTAAGTTTATGTTATTCTTATGATTAATTTTCATTGTGAATGGGGTATAAGTGCTAGTGACGTGACTATTATGAAATATGCAAGAGCGACTTCATGTGATATTCAATCATTCTCCCAATATCAGGCAATGCTCCGTGACATTTGGCAGAGATTTCTATGGACAATTTAGAGAAGACATATGTCGTGCACTGTACTCCAAAGAATTTTCAACAAATTGACAAGTCATGTCATTAATTCATCACTATGAGTTGTTAATATACTATTTTTTATTACAACTTGTTCTATTACAGAAAATTAAAGAAAATAATTTTTTTCTATTAGTAAATGTTTGTTAACATTTTGATAAATATATTTTAAATTTTTAATGCATTAAAAATATATAAACTTAACTTTTTATCACCTAAAAATCTGTTTTCTAATATAACATTTAACAGGGTTGTAGAGTTTGGAATAATCAATACAACAAGTATTTATAAAATGGATTTTTCTGTGTTATAACCCTTTCATTTTCAACCATCAATTTTATAAAAATGATAATTGTTAAATCCATTATCCAACTGTGAGGGCAATAAAAGTGTTGCCAGTACGCCAATATTTTGTTTTGCAGGAGTTCTGCATGCCAGTAAATTTCTGATAGAAGATTGTTGTATTTAATTACACCTAAACCTACTAACTTGATAGAAAGCCAGTACTCAACTCACTGTTCCACCCAGGCCAACTAAAGTGGTGTGATTCCTTTGAACTACTCATAATACAATTCACTGTATTCTTATAAGCAGTTCTTTACATTTATAGTTTATTTTGATTTCTTAGTATTATCATTTGTAATACAAATCTATTTTTTTTTCTGTCCCTATCTCTGTCCCTGTATTGACACTTTACACATGTGAATAACTATAAATTAAATTGAGTTTTATTTATGTATGCTCTTTAACTACTGTGGTTCTTAATGCCCCCATTCTATATTGCATGTGAAAGACCGGAAATTTTGTTCAGAGGGCTCTCTATCAGGCTTGAGTTCTTTTGTGTGCCGTAAATCTATGACAAGGGACCATCAACTTTACTTCCCTTCCGAAGAAAGCATGCTAAGGATGCAGAAAAATCTGTCATGCAAAAAACATCTGTAGCCCTTCGCCGGGTTTGAACCTGCAACCTTGGAGTGAATAACTATGGCAATATAGTAGAAAGTAGGCATAACAACTCAAACAAGATTATTTGTGTGGTTATAGCATTATTTGTGAAGTAGTTTGGTGCACTGGTAAATTATACACATTTTTTAAATAATCCTAAAAATATTAAAATTCAATGGTTGATCTAAAAACAAAACAACTCTTAGTAGGATTTCCATATCAATCACATTTTGAGCAGATTTTATTCAGATTCTCAAAAAATAGAACTTCAGTTACATATGTAGAGTAGTTTTCCTAAAAACCATGAACTTATAGGAGTCAATGTATATAAACTACTGTTAATTTTGTACCAATTTCACCAAATTTGAAATAGGGCTACAAACTTTTCTCAGATTTACGCATTAAATTTCAACTCCTTATGGGCAATGGTTCTTGGGATGGATGCACAGATATATTGATACTAATAGACGCTTTATAGTGGCAGCAACAACTAAAAATAAGATAAGTGAGAAGCAAAATTTACTGGAGCAGCACATTTCATAGTAAACCCACCATATTTCTCATTTACAAGACAATCTCAAATGCAATATGACCTGCTCTTTCCTGTACCTGATTTAGGAAATTTAGGACAATTTTAGAAATGTTTAAGGATCTTTCTAGTATTCCTGCTCAAGCTCCAAAGCTAAAATGTAAGAGTTCCAATGTCTCAATGATTTGTTGAGAATAGTTTTAGATTTTGATTCTCTTTCTTTTATTAATTTATTTAGGAGGAATATTAGCTGTTACTAGATCAGCTTGAAACAAAATATTTCTCTATTCAAATAAAATTCTATTACTTATTAGCATTGTTATACAAAGTAAATAAACAAGGAAAACCAAACACAATAACTTAATCCTTTGCAGTCGGAACGTGGTCATAACCACAAGCACCTGGAGGTAAGGTTATCTTAGTTGCCAATAGAGCATTTGTGGCTGGATATATCCTATGCTTTGCATAAGTATAATCAGATGTCATATGTAGGCAGGGATGCCATTTGTAGTCTCTTAAAATATATTTGGGGGATACACAGCCACAAGTTTATGATGTGCATGTGCATGTGTGAGCAGCTCCATTTTTAAAAGTTGTTTATGTGGTATGTGAAGATGGTGTCAAAACAATACTGACAAATAGTGAAATAATTTCATTTTTCAACACATTCAGGGATGATTCCTCTTATTTTGAGTAAGTTGGCTCAGAAGAAGAAGAAGTGATCTATAGCAAGCTAGGTGCAACAACAGCTTAAGTGACAAGTGATGAGTGCCCAAATTCACATGCTGTTGCCAATACCGGTACTTGCAGTGACAAGCCTTGTCTCCATCCAGACAAGTGTTTCAAGCCTTATTCACGCAAAGAAAACCTACTTGGAATTAACCACAGCCATTTTAATTCATTTGTCGTTAAAGGATGCTAAATTAAAAATTTAAGTAACTTTCGGCATATAGAGATTTTGCACATCTTAGTGAATTGTATGATCACTTACACTTACACAATATTAGTTACAATGTGCATGAATAAATGAAAGTAGCACAATATTTTCAATGTAAAGCAATTTTAAACTTGGTTAAATTTGGCCCAAACTAATTCCATATGGGTAGGGTTAACTTTTTAAAACAAAATCTGAACATCATTGTGCATGATTTTTGTACAAACTGAGATGATCATGATGATGGAATGACACAAAGATACACTGGTCAGTTCAAGTGTTTTTTTATTCGCCAATGATTCTGTATGGCAGTGACAATATAATTCTTTGGCCTGATCACATGTTTAGCTCGTGCAATACATTTTTCTTATTCCCTTTCCATCTTACAAAACTGTTTCAAGCCATCAGAATCAGATAGAGATGATCATTAACATGATTTAAGATGCATTAAGAGACAACTATAAGAATTATGCAGACATAACATATAATACATTGTTGTTGCTAATTTACAAGGAAATGTATACCGTGGATTGAGTAGGAAGGGAAAAGAGCACATAGTAATATCTCTTTTTAAGAGATACCACAAATTAGAAAAGGAAATCTGTAAAGACAAGGTTTACCTAATGGGAATATTTATAACCATTAAATATTTTCTAAAATCCACTAGGCTCATTGGTAAATTGCTTAGCTTCCAAAATGAAACATACAAAAACTGAATGATACACTGTTACCTTCACAGTAACTTTTAGCGTCTCATTTCTCTCAGCCTAAATCAGCAAAGTTTGAAGCTTATTTCTTTCCAAATAATTTACATAATTTACAGAAAGTATATGTCATGAATGCAACACGTCCTGTGATTTTCCACATGCATATTCTGAAAAAAAAAATGTCATCTTGTATTCAGACAAATAAGGTAAGTGAAAGTTTTCAATGGTGCTAGAGCTCACCTCATCAGGCTCCATAGGAATAATGGTGCACAAAGCAAAGATGAATGGATGAACATATTTCATGTAAAGATAGTATGTGGCAACAGCATCAGATACTGAATAGTTAGACAGGACCTGAGGCTGCTCTGAAGCTAACCGCAACATGTCTTCTGGGTCCAATTCCACAGGATCATAGCGCAATTTGGCTTTAGCTACAGCCTTTAAGTTTTGTGACCCCACTGGCAGATATGAATCTCTCTTCACCCAGCTATAAACAAAGAAACAAAAGGATACACAGTTACAGGAGAGAATACATCCAATAACACATTTCAACAGACTAATATTTGCATATGTTATTTCAGACAGAATTTATGATTCAGAAATCGGAGAAAAAACTGATAAAGGTTTTAGCCATCTATTTGTCAATCTCATTTCCAAATATTACCTGCCAGAAGGAACAACTGCAATGAAGCCAGAAATCGCACCAGTGTCTCTTAGCTGATGAGGCAACATACCTTCGAAATGATTCAGGTAAATAGTTAAGTGAATCACTGCTATTATTATTATTATTATTATTATTATTATTATTATTATTATTATTATTATTATTACAACAATTAGTGAGCTTCACTGTGTCTTCCCAAAAAAGTCATTGGTTCATAATGACAATTTTGTTGTTATACTGGGTATAATTTACAATTATGGCAAAAATGAATATTTTTGTCACACACTGATAAAATTTCATAACACATAAAACAAAGTCACTTTGCTTGTCATGAGCTATTAAAATTCTATCCTGACTGGTGTTTATCAATGACAACCCTCCCAAAAATAATATCTGATTCAACGTATACATGGCCAGTGTGGAAGAATAATTTAATTATCAGCCATAAATTGATTCTAATAGTGTCGCTAACAACAAGTCTGGGCATTGAAAGTATTTGCAGCATGGAAATCACCTTCAAGTCACAACATTTTGAAATTACCAAGATCACTAAGAGGTTCAGTGGAATAAATGAATCAGACAAGAGAAGTTTAATGTACATTCAGGAATATTGCCTTAGTAAAGTAATGGCATGGAAAGCATTGTTAAGGCAATGAATTTTTCAAATGTGATTCACTTTCTAAAGCTGTGCCCGGTTCAGGCCATGTGCATCCAGTATGCAATGTTATTATTCAGTTTAGATCATTTCTTTACTTGTATTATGTAGAATGAATTGGAGAGAAAACTAATGTTTTATTTATTTTAGTTTAACTTGGTTAACATACCAAGGTAAATGTGTTGTTTACAAAATCAGTCATTGTTTTGAGTCAAGCTATTACACAGTGGTCTACCTTCATTACATCATTATTGTCTACATTCCAGAAGCATGCAACTGAATTAAGGAGAGATTAACCACCATATACCGCCAATGTTAAATCAGCTTATTCAAAAAGAATATTTTAGTGATGTAGTGTAGCAACCTTCAACTCTCTTTATCTTAAAAAAAAAAAGAATTACTTTAGCAACTATTGAAGACATTTTAAGTTTTTATAGGTTAAAGATATAATATTTGTAGATAAACTCATTCAAACACATGAAGAAATCATATCAGAAAAACATGATTTTTCAAAATAATTTTGATTTTTAAAATGTTTTTTAAATAATTTCTTGTGACCACACAATACATATATATGGTTCCAAATATATGTTGTTAACATGAAATTATTTAAAATTTTATCCTTTGAAATTTTTAGTTCCAAAGAGAAAATGGGAATTTAAAACAAAACTGTATTTTGGGGAAACATCATTTAAAGTAGAAAATGTAAAATAAAATCTACCTGCACAGTTATCAGCATCCTACTCTATGTCTTCCTGCTTCAGTCTAGTCCTCCTCTGGCTGTATTTCGCTGCTTTAGGCATATTTGCATTCAATTTCTGCCTTAACAATTCTTATGTGATCCAAGTCATTTAATGTGGTCACACCTGAATCTTGCAGTACACTCACTCCACTTTATGTTTCCCAAATTAAATGTAATAAAAGCATCATGAATATACCAATGCATTAAGTTTAAATTAAACTAATAAACTAAATACCAGCTTTCTAGTGCCAATGGTTCCAAAGCTATTTTATTTTCTGAAATAGTGCATAAAATGCCTAGAACATTGAAATCTTTGAAAATATATTAAAAATACCGTAAATTGACCAACAAAAATAATACATAAAAATAAGCAGAACATTTCAAATATTAATATGACAGCAAAAACAAAATAATGCAACATTTTGACCAAAATCTTCAGTTAATCTCCCCTTAAAATAATATTTTAAATGCATGAATGAAATGTAGTATTGCTGTGAAGTGTAAAATGGATGAAGAGTGTCTTGTGAGTGTTACACATCAGATTCTTTGTTACATAAATCTTCTGGGGTTTGGTTACTCTATAATAAATCTGCTGGAAAGCAAGGATAGCGGAAAACTCTGTGTGTTAATGACATGATGTGTGCCTTACCATAAACAATCCATGTGCATGGCAGGTCTGCAAGCATAAACACCATCTCTGCTACGAGAGAATCCAATGCGTTCTTTCATATCCATGTTATAAACTGCAGCTCTGCCTTCTACAAATGGCCAATCAAAGAAATCACCGTTGTATGTCACAAAGATGTGAGGTCTAATTTCAAGTATGTGTTCAAAAAAACGTTCAAGGAGGCTTTTCTCATCTGGCTCATTGAATATGGTAAACATTCCCTCAAATTCAGGTTTTGGTGTGTATTCGAAGTCCTCTATCTCAGCAAGGATGACTCGACGGTTTGTTATCAAATATCCCTGAAATTTCAACAAAAAAAGACGGTATACAGTACCGATAATAAAAGAGACAAGAAACTTCATTATTACTTTACACATTTCTTCAACTACAGCAAATGGTAAATTCTTTGCACACGATAAATAAAGGGGAAACCATCCCCCAACCCAAACCATCTTACAAATTTGAACAAAAGTTTAATTAAAATAAAAAAGAACTTATATTTGGAAACCAATTTAAATTGAATAAGAATGGAGCCAACTGAACACTTATATGGTTTCACTATGCATAAAAGTGTGGTGAATGAAACCATATGAAAGTTTTGTCATGCCATCCTTGTTTAATGTAAATCTTTGCTTATTTCAACCCCTTATAAATAAATCTATATCACTGAGATACATGGTAAAACACTGGGCACTTATGCTAAGGGCCAGTGAAAATTATAAGCTATTATACAACTTGCAAAAACTACTACTACTACTCATACTTTCAACCCCTTACATGTACATGTAAATAATTTATCAATCTTGACAAAACTTAGGAAACTCCTGTTAAGTGTGTTGTGTGTTAAGGGCAATGAGGTCCTTATTGAGTTGGTTAAAATATTACTGATGTATTACTGATGTTATGTTCTGCAAGCAGCATAATACAATACCAAACTTACGAACAACTTCATTGAAATGTTTACCAATTTTTAATTTTAGATTATTTTCCACTAAATTCATATCATAGATTACTTCTATCTCTGTATTGTTTATGGTTCCATAATACACATATAAAATATAAAATTACGCTCGTGCAACACCACATAAGGCAGGTTATCTGATAAAATTTAGTCTTTTGTACCTTTTTAGTTCTCTTGCATTATATTCCAAAACCTCTTTCAACCGTTTTCCAGGCAATTATTGCTAAAGTAACGATGAAGTTCAACATGTATCTTGAATGTCCCCTTGCAACTTAAAACTCTGACTTACCTGACCATCAATCATGTAAGATATCATCATGATCTGATCTGTATTGACATCAGGAAACTTTAGAGGAAGTTTTGTTGTTTCTATATCAAAAGCCAATACAATTGGATCAGGTCGCTCAATAAGATCTGGCCTTTTGGTTATAGTTGGAGGATTACTGCCATAGCTCTTCACAGAATACCATAACCCACAAAAGATTTTCAAATCAATTGAAACCCTCACGTGATAAGGAACATCATATTCTCTGCAAATTAATGACATTAGATTACAATGAATGAATTTTTTTAATTATCAGTGATCTCACACAACTGTGTAAAATTAACTAAGTGGACCACTCACTCAAAAACATCACACAATTTTTGCATAATTAATTCCTTTCAGAAACAAATGTCAAAAAAAGCCATCAAACAAGAAAAGCAATAAACTTTAACAGATTAACTTTCTATCCCAGGGCACATGATAAATTCCAAAAGATTGCTAAGGGAGCATATACAGCTTATACCAGTCACTTTTTGCAAATGTTCAATATATTTTTTCTCTATTACTGTTATAGATAAAAGGGGCATTCTTAAAGTTCTCGGATTGACTTAGAGATGTGAATTGAATTGAGTTTTTATTTATGGACGCTCTTTAACTGCTATGGTTCTTAGCGTACCATTCTATATTGGGCGTGAAAGCCGGAAATTTTGCTCAGAGGCCTCTTTATCAGATTTGAGGTTCTTTAATGTGCCGCAAAATCTATGACACGGACCACTGACTTTACTTCCCTTATGAAGGAATCCATGGCAAGGATTTCTATGCCCAAAAAAATCCATTGCCCTCTGCCAGGTTTGAACCCGCAATCTCAGGAACTAGAGGCTAGCATGGTACTCCTAGATCACGGAGAACGACAGAGATATGAAGATGGCCAAACTACCATGAAAACAATGAACTTTAGATTGTGCACTGTAAAGTTTCAGATGCATAAGGCATGGTCACTTGCTTGACAATCAAATAAACAGACTAGCATTAAGATTTTCTACAAAATCAATAAAACTGAAATATGGGATGTGATAAAGTACTTAATTTTGAAGGGTATCACCCCAACAGAAACCCAAAAGGAGTCCAACTGGACATTAAAGAACTCTTTCCCTTCATTCTTGAAAGTGCTGCTGGCTTTAAGTGTGGTTGTACATCAAGATGAGCGCTCAGAGTGTCCCAAAACCATTATGACCAATGAGATTATGAAAAAAATCCATACTCAATGATCACTAATTGCAGGTATGTGAGCAGGCTGACATTGCAAAGATCTCTATAGGTTGTGTCCACTACATTTTACACAAAATTTTAGGTATGAGAAAGCTTTCCTCTTGATGGGTGCCAATGCACCAAAAATACACTTGAACATTTCTCAAGAGTGTTTACACTTATTTACATGCAATTCCAGTGAGTTTCTTTGATGTTTTATAATAGTAGGTGAAACATGGATTTATCACTACATGCCAGAGATGAAGAAATAGTCCAAAAATGGTTCTATCTGCAGGAGAGGGTAGAGTTTTCTGGGTTTCTCAAGGTGTGGTACCTCCAGAAAGGCAGAACCATCACCGGGAGTTTTAAACTTCACTTCTGCTTCAGCTGAAGGATACTTTCAGGCTAAATGTCCACACCTTGCGAAAAAGAAAGTTCTCTTTTAACAACGATAATGCACTTTAGCACATGTCTGAGACTGTTGCTGCAAAACTGTTGACCCTTGCTTCTAAATGCTTTCACATCTGCCAAATTCGCTGGATTTGGCTTCCAACAATTAATTTTTGTTCCTAAACCTGAAGAAATGGCTGGGTGGACAAAGATTCCCATAAAATGAAGAGGTTGAAAAACTCTTGATGCAGAACAGGGATTATCAATTAAATTTTTTGCTTTCTGTGCAACTACAATCTCATCTCTATATACATACAGCCAAAAAGAACATATGTACTAAAGCCAGGAACTGCATCAGTGGATCTAAGCTGTGGCAAAATTACTTAAAAATATCAGCATTTTCAAGTGATCTGTTTGGTTAATTACTGCAAAAAACAGAGTAGTTCACTGTTTTTTCCCAAAATGTTATTGGTTTACAAAATGCACATAATTTGGTATACAAACATGACAGTCAAATTACCATTTCCAACTAAACTTCCCACCATATTTAAATTGCAACAGGGATATTTAGAAAAAGAAATAACAAATATTCTAAAAGTAATTGGTATATTTCATCACCTATCTTGTACAATTATAAGTCATCATTACCACTCTCATGAAATCTATAAACATTTGCTACTCAGCAGTCATTGTCATTCTTTTATATACGCATATTTAATCTTAAATTTATTCTATCCATTACTTCACTTAGTAGCTTATTCCAATTCAGTAATACATACTATTTTCTGCAAAACTTAGATTAAAGAACATGATAAACTACCAAATGGACATTTTGTTTCTGTCTGTATCTTATTCCATTAAAGAATTCCACTGCAGAACTGCTGCCTCTTATCTGATTTATTGCATATTTCAAAATATTTTTCCCTCCCTTAATCATGCTTTAATGTGATGCAGTAATTTGTATCACAAATTACTTTAATGTAAATAATGATTGTAATATGAATATGCATTTTTATGTGACATTGATTTGAGATGTTTCTTGACTGTAATTATTGTTGGGAAGTAAATTTATAATACCTTACTGAAACTGTCAATAATAGCGCACAATAATGCAGCGAGGGGGGTGAGCTGTTTATCATTATTGGAAACGAGGAAGTTACGTAATGTTGGCGCGTTTTTTCCGTTGAGAACCTTCTGGAATATTTTCTCCTTAAAGCATATGTATTCATAATTTTCATTGGATATTAAAATAGACGCTAATGTTGGCGCGTTTTATTAGCCAATAGTAGTTCAGTTATAATCTTTAGGCGTATCTGGATGATGGAGTATAAATAGGGTAGGTTAGAGGTAGCTTGATGTCAGTTCATCAAAAATCTGTGTACACTACACGTCGTCTTCAGTCAGTCAGTTCGTCATACATCGGATATAGATTCACAAGTTACGCGCAGCAGAATTATGAAAGATCTAAAGTATAGTAAAGTTAATTATACAAAAGATTGAAGTACGTGGATTAAAAGAATTATCAGTAAGAAGTTGTTATAACAGTTTCAGTTTGGCGAGTGTTAAGATCAATGTGTAAATGTGATAGTTAACGTGTTCGACAATAAATGTGTAAAACAAAATTTCTTCATCAGTGTAATTTTTGGATAAAAGATTCCTTTCCGTTTACACAACCCTGATCAAGAGACATGTTCGACCGAGAGATAATAGCTAGCCGGAGGACAGTGAAACAGAATTGAATAGAAATTAAAAGTTAAATTCTTTCAAACACAAAACTAATACTGCCGCAAATTGCTAACACCAGATGGAGCTACGAACCTAACAAATGAATGACGTCACAAGATGGCTTCAACACACGTGATGTAAACAAACATTTGTAAGTAATACCGTTACAAATTGGCTACCACAACGTGGGGCTACAACAACAAAATAAACATACACAAAAATGTTAAATATAAATAACATTAAACCGTCGCAAATTGGCTCCCATACGTGGGGCAGTTAAAATTATGTAACCAAACAAAACAAAAGCAACACAACATAAGATCTTCAAGTTCTAATAATTTACGTAAAAACATATTTACGTAAACAATAATGTTACTACAAATTGGCACCCAGAACGTGGGGCATAGTGACCAGGAAAGGAACACGATGACCAGGAAAGGATCAGCATAACCAGGAAGGAGCAGAGTGACCAGGAAAGGAACCAGGACGTGGAACGAATGCAGCAGTGAAATGATCTACAAGACGCAGATTCCAGAAACAACAGGGACGACAGACTACGATCGTAATTCCGAGATTACAAGGCAACAGGGAAATTCAAACTATAGGACAACAAAACGACGAAGATTCATCGAAGCGACATACAAATCTAGGAGAGAGGGGCAGGAAGCTGGACATCAAAGTAACAGCAACAGACAGCATCACAAAGGTCAGAGTATAGTAATTTTTTTTTTGAAAACAAAATTATAAAATTCAAATGTACTTGAGGAGTGGTAGGATAAAGAAGACAATGGCTACTAATAATATTGAAGAAACAATGATGGAAGGGGATTTAGCTGTAATTCAATACAAGTTACAGATAATAGCCCAAACAATGTAGAATTGGAGGGAGGAAATGTTAGTGCAGGAAGTGAGAATAAAACAGCAGGAAATATTAATTCTGATACTAGTATGATTATGGAAATGTTGAGAAATTTTGGTGAGAGATTAGAAAAAAAAATAGATCAGAGTTATGAGAAGTTAAGAGAAGCTATAAAAAAAGATCATAGGAAATTAATGGAAGCCTTTGGTAGGAGTAATGAGATATTAGAGCAAAAAGTAGATCAAAGCAGGGAAGAAACTGAAAAGAAAGTTATGAAGCTAGATAGTAGTCTACCAGAAATGAGAGATGAAAATGAGGAAGTAATAGCAAACGAGATAGGAGAAGTTTCAAAGAAAATGTCAGATATGAACAGGGAAATAGGTAACAAAGAAAGTGAGGTTAATACTAAAAGTGAACATGCTGATATAGAATGTACAGAGTCAGGTAGTAGAATGAGTAATATTTCAAGTGAGATAAGAGAGATGAAAGAGGTTATGAATGTAGATGTGAATGATGCGCAAGTTAATTTCAGAGGGGAAATATCAGAAATACAGAATGAGTCAGTAATGCAAAGAAATAAATTGTACGAAGAAGTTAAAGTTTTGCCTGTAAATAATCAAAAGCTAACTTCTGAAATTAACAAGTACCAAGATGTTCAAAATGAAAACTCCAGTCCAGTACAGTTTAGTACAGATTTGTCAGAGTATTCTCAAGTTAAAAAGATAGCAGATGAATTGAAAATGAAAGTTGTTAAAAGATGTATTGTTCAGGAAACTTTAGATTGTTTTCAAATGTTATCATGGGACGAAATTTCAAATGAATACAAGAGGTTATTCATGAACAAAAATTTGAAGGTTAGGATACGGCTACGAGTAATGTTTAGCCACACACAATTTGATCCAGGAGGGTAAATAGCAATGAGATGTAAAGTAGATGCTGGATAGTTAAAGACGAAATGCAGAGCAATGTATTGGAACGTAAGAGGGTTAACTATTTATATATGTCATTTGAAAAGAGAAATAAATTATAAAAAAAAAAGAGAGAGAAATGTTAAAAAAAAAAAAAAAAAAAAAAAATTAAATTTTTAGTAACTGTAACAACATTTGAAAATTAAGAGTGCAAAGATTGAAACTTAATATGATATTAAAGTAAAAGTACGTAAATACAATTCCAAGAGTATTGTTAAAATAAAGTATAAAATAACAAAAATGCGTAAAAATAATTAAAAAAAAAAAATACTTATGTAGCAAACAGAAAAGGTGAAACATTGTCTAGATTTAAGAGATATCAATATATTTGTGTAAAGGGTGAATATGTTTTGGTAAATATGTTTAATAATTACAAAAATTCTTGAATGCCTAAATTTTGTCAACAATATAAGATAGTAAACCATTTTGAAACAGTCATTAAATAATTTAGGGTATAGTATTTGCTATAAAAAAAAAAATTGTAATGTCAGATTAAAGTCTAAACACATTAAACCAGAGCCAGTAAGTAGTGGCGAGATAGAGGAAAAACATATCGTGTGTTAAATGCGTGTGAAGTGTTAAGTGAAAGTGATAACGTGTGATCCAAGATTTAGGAGACTAAAAACCCAATTATAAAATTTCCAAACAAGTTGTAAATATTTATAATTATGTTTCTAGTGGGGCATATGATGCAGTAATTTGTATCACAAATTACTTTTATGTAAATAATGATTGTAATATGAATATGCATTTTTATGTGACATTGATTTGAGATGTTTCTTGACTGTAATTATTGTTGGGAAGTAAATTTATAATACCTTACTGAAACTGTCAATAATAGCACGCAATAATGCAGCGAGGGGGGGTGAGCTGTTTATCATTATTGGAAACGAGGAAGTTACGTAATGTTGGCGCGTTTTTTCCGTTGAGAACCTTCTGGAATATTTTCTCCTTAAAGCATATGTATTCATAATTTTCATTGGATATTAAAATAGACGCTAATGTTGGCGCGTTTTATTAGCCAATAGTAGTTCAGTTATAATCTTTAGGCGTATCTGGATGATGGAGTATAAATAGGGTAGGTTAGAGGTAGCTTGATGTCAGTTCATCAAAAATCTGTGTACACTACACGTCGTCTTCAGTCAGTCAGTTCGTCATACATCGGATATAGATTCACAAGTTACGCGCAGCAGAATTATGAAAGATCTAAAGTATAGTAAAGTTAATTATACAAAAGATTGAAGTACGTGGATTAAAAGAATTATCAGTAAGAAGTTGTTATAACAGTTTCAGTTTGGCGAGTGTTAAGATCAATGTGTAAATGTGATAGTTAACGTGTTCGACAATAAATGTGTAAAACAAAATTTCTTCATCAGTATAATTTTTGGATAAAAGATTCCTTTCCGTTTACACAACCCTGATCAAGAGACATGTTCGACCGAGAGATAATAGCTAGCCGGAGGACAGTGAAACAGAATTGAATAGAAATTAAAAGTTAAATTCTTTCAAACACAAAACTAATACTGCCGCAAATTGCTAACACCAGATGGAGCTACGAACCTAACAAATGAATGACGTCACAAGATGGCTTCAACACCGATGTAAACAAAAGATATACAAATAAATACAACATAACTATCGCAAATGTTTTGTAAAATTTTAAAGATTCATTATCATTAACATAAGCCCATAATTTGTTTTTCTACATTTTCAAATCTAATTTTAATTTCTTTTCAAAATCTTACTGATTCAATGCTAATTTCTTGTAAACTTTCTCAATGTTATATCATTATATTGCTTTCCTTTGAGATATCAGGACATATAGTGATAGTACTGCCTTCATCTAACTTCCAAAATTCTAAAACTATTACTTTATTTCTATATCCTAATCTTTGTCATTTCATTAAGACCATTCCATTGGGAGAAGATCGGAGTATAACAAGAATATATAAAATAATTTAAAATAAAGAGAGTTGAGGGTTTTTACACTACATCACTAAAATATTCTTACTTGAACGCGTTTTGGGAGACGGCTTGTTCCCATCATCAGCATGTTCAGTAAGAATATTTTAGTGATGTAGTGTAACCACCCTCAACTCTCTTTGTTTTAAATTATGACACATCACTGTTACTAGCTTCTAAATCTTCAAAATTAGTCAATATAAAATAATCTATATTTTGCCTCTGTTAAGTTCCATCCTTGATCTGCTCCCCAGATTCGTGCATCATGCAACTTTTGCTCTTTGTATTTGAGCTATATTCACTTTGTAATAACTTATTTTCATATCAGTTAAGAAGCATAGTACATTTTTCTTCCTAGACATACTCATTGCGTGCATATTTTACTACAGTTAATATATAATAAGGGAAAAGTTATAATTTATCACAACACATTAAAGTCATAGATGATAATACAAAATTAGGTTGATGCTTTTTCTGTTTCTGGTATTCTGCTAAATTTCATTTATAATTTTCTCTCAGCGATGATTAGCTTTATAGATATTAGCTAACTGAAAATGACTGAATAAGCTGCTTGAAACCTTGGAAAATTCAATTGATCTCACTCAGATTATATTAAATTATAAATAACACTATTTTCAAACTTCATGCATTATGTTACCTTATATCTATAATATTTTCCATCTGATCAGAAATCTTCTTTGTAGTTCCAGTGTCTCCTTTGGCAGTTAAAGCTTCTTTAAGCATTTCTGTGTAGGCTGTGTTTTGTTTGCTGCGCTCTTTATTTTTCTTTGCAGCTGCCATAACGTCTTTACGCACTTTAAGTAAATCATTTACTGTCAAAAAAGCTAGCTTCAAGAAGCGCTGCTTTAAACCAATAAGGTGATTAGGCTGGAACAGAGAAAATTAGTGTAACGCAATGATAAATTAAAATAAATATAAAATACAAAGTTTCCATTTACAAAAATGGGCCGACCTACCTTAAGCTTTAGCCTGCTCTTTCTCATTAATAAACACTAAAGCTTACTTTTAGAAGTAGTAAATAATAAAAATTGTTGATTCTGATATCATTTGCTTTTTCAATCACAAAGCAACTCTGAAAATGGTCTAGGCGCACACTCCTGCATGTGTTATGTTTTTGTGTTACACTGAAGGCTGATTTGTATTGAAATTAATACTGTGCATTTAATGATGGCACAAATGAATTCAAAATTCTTTGTCCTCAAAACATATGCTACTTGCATTTTCAACTTATGGGTAAAAACACATGAAACATTTTTTAATATTAAACTTGTTGAAAATCTTAATGTACACTAAAGTTGGAAAGGTGATTCAAAGTTGAAAAATTCAATCCCTGGACCTTCAGCTTTCCTTGCCTACACTCTTTTGCTGAGCTACCTGGTGTTCATCACTAGTGAAAGAGCATTGACATGGAAATGCAAGCATCTGTAATTCAAGTTCCAGACAAAGCATTGATTTTCTCAAGTCTGATTCACCTTTTCTAAGTAAATGTATCTTGCATCAATGTGAAACTTCATCTCAGTTTAGTGAATAAAAACTGGTCCACAATAAACCAAGAACAGGAACCAGAATGGAAAGTGAAAATACATGAGCAGGTTTGGTTCACAATACACAGGGAAAGGGAACGTCTATTGATGACTATGACAAACAACACGGAAAGTGCATTTTGCTCCTGTTTGTTTGTAACTAGTCAATGATATATTTTCACCTTTTTAAAGTTCAGCCAACATAATGCAGGTTAGCCAACTTTGAAATCTGTTACAGCAAATATTTTCTAAGATACACCATTATTATTCCTGATTCGTCTAGGGAAAGCATTATCCTAATCATCTTATAACAATGAACATATATTACAGTTGGTTGCTATCTTGTTTTAAAGCTTATTATTTGCTGTCATTTGTTGTCCTGGTTTTGTTTTTCCAAATTTATGACTATAGTAACTCTAGCAGTTGTTATAAGTCACAGCTTGTTTAAATACGTACTTTCTGTTATGTATACATTGGCCACAACCAGGAATAGAAGGTGAAACTTGACCACATTTGCTGTAAGTTCTGGTAAGCTTTCCGTTAATTATGAATTTTCACACTATAACACACACATATTAGCTCTGGCATTTCCATTCTGATTTACAATCCTGGTTATTGTGGTGTCATCTCTTAATTAAGATGAAGGGTGGTGGACAAATAACTTACATCAAAATGCAGAAAATACCTAATAAAAAGTAAATTAATGGTGATTGCTTAACAGCAGTATTGAATTCTGAATATCTAACAGCTGTATATACAAAATGCTACATCTTAATATAATTACAAATCACCATCTTTGTTTTCTGAAATGCAAGTAATGGAAAACCTGATTCATACAAAAATTCATACCAAATCCAAATCTTCCTTTGTAACCACCTCCACCTTGGCAAGACCACCACTGTATTTCTTTGTAAGAAAAGCAGATACTTCCTGTTCACAATCTTTTCTGGTAAGAATATAGAAATACGGGCAATATGGCAGTGATGCTTTAAACCTACTACCATCTTCTTGAATAAAATAATAATCAACTGTGCTTATCAGTCTTCTGTCTTCATCCAGAATCTCTGTCTGCAGGAAAAAAAAAAGTTATCAGTACAACAGCATTTCAGCTTCTTTTGAAAATTCTTATTTTTCCATGTTGAAAACACAATGATACACTACCAATATACAATCTTAATTTTAATTATTGATTTCTAACTGCAACTTAACCATTTAAAGTATAATAAGTCTACACAAACCTGGTAATTCTGCATTAGTTCACAATTACAGTTCATGGCACATGGCAATTATTTAAAATGGCTACCACACTGGCTTTGTTTCACATACTTCTTAATTTTCTTCCTGACTCATTTGATGTGATTTATTTTTTGTAACTTGAAGTTAGGTGAAAAATGACCTTGTAATTGATTTTGACGCAAGTAATTTGTACACTTTTTAACACAGGCTTGTGATTAGTGTTTGCATAGTCTTAAGGCTGGTTCACAACCGCCCAGGAACGGTAACCAGAACGGAAACGAGAACAGGAAGCAATGCACCATGCAAGATATTGGTTCACAACAGCCCGGTAACGAGAACGGGAATGCATATCGATCACAAAGTGAAAATTGATTTTGCGCATTGGGATTTCATTTGATTTTAACTGACCAATGACATTGTTTCACCTACTTCCAATTTAGCCAAGCCAATGTCAAAATTCGATAGAGTAAACATTATCTAAATGTATATCCATTACATTTCCAATCCCTCTAGTTATGCCAAGCTTTCATTCCTTTATTTAATGGCATACATTAAAATTGTTTATTGTTCTTTTTTCATTTCCACCAGTTTTAGCTGTTCTTTGTAGCTTTTGCCATTGTTTTTTAGGTAATAACCAGTTTTGAGTTGCACATAAACAAACTATAAATGACCCCTTCACCAGAGGAACCAACACTGATTAGATTTGTGGGTGTCGAGACGAGGTTAGGAAGCAAATTTACTACTAATTCCTTCCAGTTTCATGTTTCCAGCTTGCGACTGTAGAGAGCACTAGTGGCTGTTTCATGTCACGGATTCCTAGAATAACCTCTAGAGTGAAGAGTCTAATATGCACAATAGGGATCTAATATGCCGTGCCGGGGAACGAGAATGAGAAAGTTAAAAGTTGGGCAACTCATCTTTCTCGTTACCGGGGCCCAAGAAGGCTTCCCGTCGGTTGTGAACATTCCCATTTGAATACATGTATTTCAACTTTCTCGTTCTCGTTCTGGTTACCATTCTCATTGGTTGTGAACCAGCCTTTATAGTCAGTCTTTAAAATGAACAAATCTTAGACAAAAATAATTTTTAAGCACAACTATTATCAGAACATTCAATACCAGAGGAATGCATTCAAAGAAAGAACATATTGAGAACTTAAGACAAGTAAAATTTTTTTTTGCTCATATTTGTTCGTTTTAAAATATTCACCCCGCTACAGTGCTATGGAAGAATCTACAATACGGCATATAATAATCGGTAACGGTTCCGTAAATATCTTCCAATTGAAATGCAGAAGATTAAAAAAGGAAAATGCATATAGTACAAACTTTAAAAGCAGATGTGAACAGTTATAAAGCCTGTATCCCACCCAACCCACCCTTTTTAAGACATTTTCTTATATGCAAAATAAATTGTTAAATGTCAACAAAGTACTTCATTTTCTTACCACTGTGCATGCACGGAAGAAGGTGCCAACCCATGAGTACTAGCGGAATCCGCAAAAGTGCCTGCTACCAGCCCAGCATGAACTAATTTCTGGAAGGTAGACTAGGAATAAAGTCCCAATAATCCTCCAACTTGTTTAAAACTGCTACTCAATCCAGGCTATACACAAAACCACTTAAAGCAATCTTTAACTCAGTCTTTGTATGACAGAGAAATAACTTATTACAATACAAATTAGATTTCCATTGAGTGCTTTGGCATTTAGTGAGATTGGCATGTTATACATCTCAGAACTGCCACTTCTACAACTAAAGCACATATTATAAATATGTTTTATTAATATACTCACTGTATGCATATTAATAAGAAATCCAGTGCGCTCCTGGTAGTCTGTAACTCTTTCAAAACCATACTTTGTATCAATGTTATCATTTTCAAGGGCCTCTCGAATTCTACGCTCTGAAGTATCTTCCCTGGAAAAACAAACACAAAATTCATTGTTATTATGAAAGCTTTAAATTAAATGTAAAAAAAATATTGAGTGAAATGAGTGAAGTCAAGGACCTCTTTTTTCTTTAAAAAACAACTTTTTTCATGAGGTTGGATTGAGGAGCATTCTGTAAGTTTGTGTAAAAGTCAAAAGGACTAACGAACATAGAAACTGTCAGATACTATTTACATACTTAACATATAGAAGAAGTATATACATATACAATAATAATGATAAACAGAGGTTATACATCAGTATGTATCATCATTCATATTACTCATCTGCAGAATAAGGACTTATGAACATAAATTTTACTAGATACAATGGTTATACACCAGTATGATGTGTCTTTAATCATATTGCTCATGATCAAGGATTTAAGCTGGGATTATGCTGAACTTAACGTGACCTGAAAGTCTAACACAATTTATTAAATGGAGCTATTTAGGGTTGACTTAACCTGACTTAACACAACATAACTTTAGAGTTTGGCAGTGTCAAATGTTTCCTTCCAGTTATGCAGTAGCAAGAAGTAATAAAAGAACTATCAATCAAGAGCCATTCTCGTTACATTACATTTTGTGCATCCTAATTAGACCTTTAATTTAGGAGTATTACTTAACTTCATGTCACATCCCATCACGTTAAGTAAAGTTCATCGTAATCTTGGCATTACACAAGTAGAATCTCACGATACAAAGGCTATTTACATATATTGTACATATATAAACAGCATACTCCTAAGAACCATGCAGGCATTTTAAGGTGAGGCCAAGACCAGCTATATGCATAGCAGGCTGTACTACAGTGAGCTTGGTACTTTTCTGATGTGAAACTGGTGGCGCATTCAAGGTTATCTTTGACAGCTGTGTTCCAGTCGCTGCTTTATGTTCATGCTGTAAACAGAGTTGACATTGTTCATCTTAAAGGTGAAAGTTTATTCAAGACATCTGTGTTGTGTGTGATTTACTTAAGAGTGTTAATGTCTCTTTATTAGTCTACTGTAATGCTTGCCAACAAATTGACGCCTGAACAACAAATTTTTATGTGGGATGCATATGTAAAAACTGAATCATGTAGACAGGAGCATAGACAATTTCAGAAGAAATTTCCTGGTATTCCAGGTCCAAGTAGAGAAACTGTTAGACGTCTGGTTAATGAGTTTAGGATGAGATCGCTAAATGCTAAACCTAAGATGTGAAAATAAAATGTTCTAACGCACGAAAAAATTGACAAAATTGGTGCATCTATGTGGGGAACCCTAAAAGAAAATTTATAGGAACAATCCCCACAGCATAGATGAACTTAACGACAATATAAAAACAGAAATTATGAACATTATGCATGTGAATGGAAATTTCATTCGAAGATACCAGGAATGTCTTCACACAGATGGACACAATTTCTAACACCACTTATAACAAGGTTAGTACCCATTAGAGTGCATGATACTATCACTCGTAAGCAACATGGAATTTACAGAACAAGACCCCCAGTGTAATAGACAGTGTGCGGAGCATGCATACACACAAACCATGGCCTCACCCATAAAATAATCGCACTGAATTGTTTACATAAATTAATACAGATTTCATGTAAAATCTAGGTATATATCAACTTGGTATGTCATCATTCGTACTTATCTACAGAATAACACACCTTTTAACACAGGTATATTTTAGAGCAGTTTTGAATGATTTAACATTGTTAGTCAAGAACTTCATATGCATTCATAGTGAACACGTTTTTGATAACAGGATAGAGCTGAAACTGATCTATGTAATTTCCTTTTTGCCTTCCTAATATTTTTGTCATGAATATTTTGGTTTAGTATGAATATTTACAGAATGCCAATATAAATAGCATATATTAACATGGAGGAGTCAATTAGATTCTCGCAATTAACTATGTAGTTCCCAGTACTATGTGTACTGAGAATTACTTGTATTGCCTTTTTCTGTAATACAAAGACACTTTTACTTTCAACAGCTTTCCCAAAACAATAGACCACATTTCATTAATAAATTAAAATAGGTATAATAAATTATTTTCGGTCCTCACTGATTTTAAGAGTGATAATGCACAAATTACATAACATGCAGAGCCGAATTTAGGTATAACATCAATATAGACATTGTACACGATATATCCTAAGCTGCGAGAAAAGAAAGAAATCACTGATCCAATACAGCAATGAATGATAAACTACTTAATGCCCACTGGGCTAGCTTTCTACACTAATAAATAACATTAATATATGCTTTCCGAATCAAGTGATTATCTATCTGTAGACTAAGGATGAGATAATTATTTTAAAAGATCCCTAGTTAGGGTAGAATTATGATAATACAACAAAGCCAATGGAATATAATAAGGAGCAACTTCTCAACCTTTTGCATACTTATATAAGTAGGTTCTTATGTACACTTATATAAGTAGATTTCCTTCGAAAGAAAAGATCAAGTCTACGACCCAGATTTCTGATCAGTAGATGTAATTTTTTGTCCTTTTCATTTCTAACGAGAAGCTTGTAGAGGAAGCTTCAAAGGTATGTGAAGTGAATAGGCTACTATGGAATGTTGAAGGAGTGATGAACATAATTAAATCAGCACCAGAGGATATTTTTGACACCTATGATATTTTCTTAATGGTAGGAACCTTTCTGACTGCAGAGTGGAATGCAACTAAATGTTATGTAACACACAAAAAGGCAGAACAAGCACCTTTAGGAAGACCAAAAGGGCAAATAACATGCTCATTAAAACCAAAATTTGTGCCTATTAAAGTAAGACACAAAACCAACAATCATTAGTAGTTAAAACTAAATTGAGTGTATTTATATGCATGTATTTTCAGCCATAGTTTGCTTCCCACCAACTTATTGATGCCTCAAACACTACACAATGAAATGACAGTATCATACCAGCAGAGGACTTAACGGTCAAATTGACATACCATCACAGAAGACAAAAGAGGTTTAAACCTATCTGGAAAAGAGACTATTGCTGGTAAACAAAAGAGAGCATAAAATGCAAATAAGTGAAAATGGGACTGGCACTATAGATCTAGTGTTTTACAAATGGGAAAAAAATAAGAACAAGGAGACAGAAGTGATACTAAAAGCATATAGGAAACATCAACTTGTACAAACCATCTTCCAACTGAACACTAGAAAGAACAAGAAACACAGAAGATCTCAAGGGCACAGAAAGATTTTGTAAGAAGAAATTTGTGAAATGGATAACTTCATAGTTTCAAAAATGGCTCTAGATGGCAACTTAGATGAAGTTCAACTGCAGCAGTTGCTGATATCTTGAGCGCTGCACCAAAAGAAAGACAAAATCATGGTTCAATAAGACATGGTATACAGCTTGAAAAATCTCCTTGGAAGCTCATCACATAACCCTTGTAACTCCAAATAACTGGTATCTCAAAGGCTATGCTAGCAAAAGGAAAGAGTATAAGAATCCCATCAGGGAAATGAAAGTATTATATCAGAAAAAAATGAACAAAAATTAATAGAAATAAGTCGAACAGGATCCGCATAAAGTATTAAGTCTAAGACAGTCAATGTATGGTGGGAATATATCATGGGAAACACATCTGAGCAGTTTGCTACAAAATAGACACACCCAACCACATGAGAATTTACCTGATGTATCCAGGAATGAGGTGGGCCTAAAGTCAGAAATATTTGTAGTTAAGGAAATAGAAGAGGCCATTAGTGCTAATAAAAAGCCTGTGGACCAGACAAGATCTTCTATAAAAACATCAAAATTGTACTACCAGTATTAAAAGATGCAATAACAGTTGTCATGAATGAGTGCCTCAGACATGGAAATATACCGTTTAATTGGGGAAAATCTGTAGTCAAAATGATATATAAAGAAAAAGAAAACATCATTAATTAATTTTGAAGATTTAAAACCTAGTAACAGTCATGTGTCATAATTTAAAATAAAAGAAAACATCAAATATATGCCTCTATATGCATATAGAAGCATTGCGATTGAATGCATGTGGTTTAAAATATTAACGGCACTCCTGTGTAAATGCCTGACAAGAGAAATAGATGATAAATTACCAGAAGTTCAATTTGGTTTTAGAAGAGGAAGAAGTACAACCCAAGCTATTCAGAGCTTGCAAACAGAAATGCAGTCTCAAAAGGCAAGCTACATGCAATCTTTGTAAACTTCTCTAAGGCCTTTTAACTCCATCAGTAGGAAAATTCTGATAAACCGGAAAAATTGGTATGTGAAAATACCCTCACAAAGCGACTCGTCAGATATATTCCAGCCATCAATGATGGGATCATTACTTCAAGGCTAATAAAGCCACAAAGGTATTATAGGGAGACCCCTTAAGCCCTGTATTATTTATCACAGCGATAGCAGATATCACAGAGATCATACCAGAAGGTGTCAATCTATGTATGTATGAAGATGATATGGTACTAATCTTAAAGCCCCAGGAATAACTTCAGAAAGCCTTTGATCTGTTGATGAAACGGACAGAAGAAAATTAATTAGATCTAAGTGAAGAAAAGAATATCTATGACATTTAGGAATGGAGGAAAGCCAGCAATTTTTCACATAGAAGAAAGATCCTTGAAAAGTGTACCTGATTTCAGGTATCTAGGTGTCACATTGCAGACCACTGGAAAAGTATTCACTCATCACATGAATGACAGTATTATAACTGATTACAGCCATGAATGATACATATAAAACAACTGAACAGACTATCCATCAAACCTGCACTGAATTTATTTCAGGTAAAAATCACACCTATTGGAACGTATGGACTAGAAATTATCTGGTCAAACTAAAACATCTGGAGCAGCTGGAAAAACTAAAAATGAACTCCTTAAAGAAAATTCTGTGTGTCTCTAAATATAACCTCTCAAGATTGACGTATGAACTGGCTGGAGAACTGTTTTTCATGGAAAAGCTTTGAATTAAATTATTGATGTCCTCCACCCCTGAATATGAACAACTCATGGAGAAATTAAGTATGAAGAAGACAGAAATACAGAATGATTTCTACAGTACTGATGCTATGACTTGTGATGACTGGAAACATGAGGTCTATGACCTCAGGCATATTGCTATGTGTTTTGCTGTACATGGCTTTCACCACAAGATATGCAAAGTTAGAAAATCTGATGTGATCACTCACATGACTTTCTCTACCCTCTATCGTTTATTATACCTATGCCGCTGTATCTCCGGCCCTAACGTTTCATGAGGGCAAGGAAAGAGAGAGGCATATATCAGAATGGCCACCTTTAGCAATACTAGCACTGTGAATTTCCATACTAAAGGAACCTATTCTGATTTAATTCAACACATAAATCGGGACTGTAATTTGATTTCTTGTAAGTATGTAATAAATATAGTCTACTGTTGTTGTTTAGACCTTTGCTGCATGTAAAACACAACATGAAAGAAAAGAATAAAAAATCTGGTAAGTTTTGCAGTGCTGGATTGGCTTGCACAGCAAAGAGTAGAAGCTGTCTGCTAGGACCAATTACAGACTCCCTCTCTGTGTGCATCCGCTACAGTTTGGGCTGTATTGTCGATTCTCTTATAAGTGAAGCACGTGTTGTCAGTAGTAGTTTGCTTTAGTCCAGGTGAAGCTTGTTTTCTGTGCGCATACGATTTACTGCATTACCCTTGTTTAAGTTTCCTGTAAGTTTCCATAATTTAAATACTCTAACATAGGCAGCTATTTCATCGTTTGCATTTTATGAAGAGACGGCACATGTATACACACATGTTCACAGTAGGGGTAAGAATTGGCAACACTACCTCTCTCGGTAGCGCTAAATGTCAGAGCCGGGGATAAAACGGCAGTAGTATAATGGGTATAAAACTATTCCTACTAAAGCTTATTTTTCTATCTACTACATTTTTATCTAAATAAACCTTTGCACAAATAGCTACATTATACATTTCATTAGGATACAAAGATAACCGATATTCAAATGTTTAAGAACTGGATACTATATGCTGGCCTTAAAATTCTAGTTTCCATGCAATGCAAGAAACAACTGAAAATCAATGGGGCTTAAAAATAATGAAAGTAATGAACAAATTGAAACCATTAATAACAAATATATCGGAATGGCTGACGCTACAAAAATGTTAGAGATAAATTGTGTTTTAAAGAGATCTACATTTTTTGCCTGGCACGTTTTCATCTATTGCTTAACGTTTACCAGTTATACAAGATTCTATAAAATTCCTTCCAAAGGAGACTTCAGAAAATTCAAGATATACATTTTATTTGTCATGTAAATATCTTTAGTATAAGATATTTTAATCAAAATTGTTAGAGTCATTCTTAAGAAAATAAAAAATTTCTAAAAATGTTCCATGTAAAGGATAGTTTGGAGTGGGGGATTTTGTTGAAAATCTTTGTGTCACATCTTTGGAAGGTACTGAAGAAAAGTTTGCTATTATCACACTTTTCCTTTCTGAGTTACACTGTTCACAGATGCACATACATGGACTTTTTTTTTTTCTAAAAATGCTTTTTTTGGGATCCAGGGGCCTCAAAACATGTATTTCCTGTGAAACCTTAACATCAAATTTTGGGTGGAATGCAATGCCTTCTCAACTTACAAGTACGTGGTAGAGAAAGTAAAACATTCCATCAGCCAGATACAAAGTGTATCTGTGAATGCTGTAGGAAACACTGTGAATGATACCATGTGATGCTCTGTGCAGTCAGAAACAAATCTCTGACATCATCCTTCTGTAGTGATGATTAGTGATTATATTGTGCCCATTGGATGAAATTCCTCTGTCATTCATAAACAGCTTCTGACAGCCCAACTTGTCAATTTAAAGCACTTTCAGTTTTTTTCGGCCTTTGAGTTAGGACCAAATAACGTCTGCAGAGTGTCAATTCACCAACATTCACCACCTCTGCACTATATGGAAGACACTGTCAGCCCTCATAGATAGAAAAGATTATTAGCTCGTTGAAAAGCCTCCCGCCTCATGGGTGGGATGAGATAAGTACCAAATTGTTAAAATATTGCTTACCAGAGCTGAGCAAGCCTCTTAGTCATACATGCAATCATTCCCTTTTGTCAGGGATATTTCCATAAAAAAATGAAACACAAATTGTTAAGCCTCTATGCATGAAAGGAGACAAAACACCTGACTTCCAATTATAGGCCCATTTCTCTTATGACAGCCTTTTCAAAAGTAATGGAAAAAACTGTATATAACCGAGTAATAAAATACATGGAGTTAAACAACATTCTCTCAACATCCCAGTTCGGATTTAGGAAAACAAGTCAACAGAAAATGCAACATACATGCTCACTTCTGAAGTTTTAACAGCCTTGGATAAAAGGAACTACATTAGGAATATTTTGTGATTTAGCTAAGGCATTTGACAACACAGATTACAACCTCTTGCTGCAAAAGTTAAAAGTTTGTGGCTTCAGTGATATCTCTATAAATTGGTTCAGATCTTACTTAAAAATACAATCCAGAAAACCAGAATCAATGGTTGTGATTCAGAACCTGTGTTATTACTAAAAGGTGCTCCACAAGATTCTATACTTGGCCCTTTGTTATTTTAATATTTATAAATGACCTGCCATATTATCTTAGCAAAGATTCAACAGCTGTGCTTTTCGCAGATGATACTAGTGTACTTATATTGAAAAGCATATCAGCAATTAAGAAATTCCATTGTTAAAGTGTTTGAACACTCAACAGTTGGTTTGAAGCTTAATAAGCTTTCATTAAACTATGATAAAACAAGCTTTATTTAATTTCAAATGAAGCATAAAAAAGTGAATGAATTAACAATCAGGTACAACAATTACACCATAAATAAAGTATCTGATGCAAAATTTCTTGGGCTTCTTGTAGATGGAGAGCTCAGCTGGAGAAAACAGATAATCATGCTACCCAAAACTTAGCTCAGCTTGCTTTGCCTCAAGAAACTTAATTTGTTTAACCAAAATGCCTTAAGAACAGTATATTTGCCTACTTTTACTCCCTGTTACGATATCGAATAATCTTCTGAGGTAATTTGGCACACAGCAAGCAAGTATTTATACTACAAAGGAAGGCCATATGCATTATTTGTGGTGATGGGCCCCGTCTTTCCTGTAGGCCCATATTCAAAACCCCAAAAATTTTTACTCTTACTGCTGAATACATATATTCTCTCGAGTTTCCTTATAGATAAGGTTCTACTGCAGTTTTGGATTCTGGGATAAACTGAGGTGTTTTACTTACAAAATTGGGATTTTTTTGATATCCAGAGTAATCCTTGTGTTATGAGGAACGTTTTGATGTGTTAGATGTTGCTGTGACAATATTATAGGGTCCACCTGCCTTCTCTTTTATGTGACCTTTCTTATATAATGGTTTCTGGTATATTTTGCCAACATTTTGAAGGAAGTACTACCAATGTGAATCATTTGAATTTTAGACACTCAGATCCTACGGTTATGCCCTGTCGTTGTTTTGCAGTTGCGACCAAAACTCCACTCCTCTCCTTCTAGAAAACATCCCTCGGCTATGCTTTGAGGTTGAGAGCCCTCAAATCCCTTGGCTACATCTTGAGGCTTAGGGTCCTCAATCATATTTTCAGCTATGTTGGGATTAAATGTTGGCAGCAGAAAGACAATGCAACTAATGTTCTCATGATGCCATGGGTGAGATGCATGTGATGTGACTTCTGATAGCATATATATGACAAAATATGTCATAAATTCATGAAAATACCTAAAGCACCAGGTTCATTGTTATTTATTGTGTAATGGTGGCATTAAAGAAATAAAATTAGTGCAGTGTATGCTGTGTTTACATGTGTATAGTGATTTGACCCATAATCAGATACTGCCAGATATCCACAGATTTTTATTTATTTGAAAGGTGAAAGATGATTATGAGAACTTCACAACAAACCTTGCTGTGCAGACCGCAATACGAGGCCTGCAGGCAATTTACATAGATCAGCAAATAGCTTAAAACTGTTCCAAAAAGGATGTTACTATTCTGCAATAACAATTTATAACCTTCCATGTTACCTTAAACCATTAGACAATCCTAATTAAAGTAAAATTTTCAAAAAAGATTTTGTCTTTCTTATATACTCACTCCCCATACACTATGGAGGAAACTTTTAATGTTTGCAACATGTTAACATTTAATACATAGGGTAGATTGCATGTTATGGTAATTTACACTTATTTGTTATTGTTGTCCTGCTGCAATGCATGTCAAGAATTTTACTTGAAATGTGATGGTTTTCCATCTCTTAGATAATGCATTATGGGGGAAGAAAGGAAAAGGAAAAAAAAAGGGTTCTTGGTGTTGAGTGTATTATTTTTTAATGAAACGTTCTTGGTGTTGGGTATGTTATTAGTTATGCTGCATATTTCATAATTGTATGACGTGCTCAATGTCCCTGAGCATTGCTCACAGTGGGGCCAAATGAACAAGCATAAGGTATGAACTTCACGCATTTCTTCTATTCCTATGGATAATAAAACATCATTCCCAGTGTCTAGGTTGCCTGAGCGAGGACTTTGACAACTTCTCTCACTCACGTACCACTGCACTGACAGCCTCTATTCATTATTTTCAGAAACTGTTTTGTGTATTTCTCCTATTATTTGGCACGCACTGAAATGGCTTAAGTATAAACTGTTAAAACCCACAATTTTAGGAGTTATATATATATATTAGTGCGACCGTAGTATTCTATACAGGTCTTGATTGCTTGTAATAAATTAAAGCACCAAGTTTATGCTTTATTAACTGATACTATCATTAGGCTCACCTTCCTCCTCGCACGGCGAACTTGGGCGCATCTTGTTTATCGGGACGATATCTGCCGCTATTTTGTAAAACCATTACGAATGAAATCTGTAAAACCTTTTATTAACATCTACCACATATACACACTGGAGGCAAAACGCGCGCGAAGTTCATGAATAACAACTGAGCGCAATAATTCGTTCAGCAGGTATAGCAACAGCTTCGATATCCTAAATGTGAATACAAACCACACAAACTAAACAAATAATCGAAAGGGTATTTATTTTCTCAGGTTAAATCATACCTTTTAGTTGCATATTACCGTTATCAAATAATAATAATATAAGTTTAAGAGAATTAACGCAAAAGCTTTTTCATTAATATAAATATACCACCAAACTCATGTTTTCCAACCTGATGATTCCACGTATGACGTATTAGTGTTATGATGTGGAGCGTTCTGTTTTGGAAGGTTAGGTATCATAAGTGAAACAGTTCTTAAACCTATATTTTTGCAAAATACTACCTCAAGAATTCTTCAAAATGGTTTCTGTGTTAAACACGGTGGACACAGGTCACGAAGATATGATACACGATGCCGAAATGGATTATTACGGCCTCCGCTTGGCAACTTGCTCCTCAGATCATTCTGTGAAGATATTTAACATTAAAAACGGCACTCAAACATTGGCTGCTGATTTAAAAGGGCATTATGGACCCGTATGGCAAGTTGCATGGGCCCATCCTAAGTATGGGAATCTTTTGGCCTCGTGTTCGTACGACCGCAAAGTAATTATATGGAAGGAAGCAGGGGAGTGGACCATGCATTATGAATATAGCAGTCATGATTCATCAGTGAATTCTGTTGCCTGGGCTCCACATGAATTTGGCTTAATGTTGGCATGCGGCAGTTCAGATGGTTCTCTTTCAATCCTATATTACAATCCTGACACTGGCAGCTGGGAAGCCAAGAAGGTACCAAATGCTCATACAATTGGTTGTAATGCAGTAAGTTGGTGTCCTGCAACTGCACCAAACCCTGCTTTTGATGCCACGGTATCATCCAGGCCATCTCCTGTAGCCAAGAGAATCGTCACTGGAGGATGTGATAATATGGTCAAAATCTGGAAAGAGGAAGGAGATCGATGGATTGAAGAAACAAAATTGGAAGTGCATTCAGATTGGGTTCGAGATGTTTCATGGGCACCATCAATTGGACTTCCTCGCAGCGTCATTGCAAGTTGTTCGCAGGATCGAAGAGTCATAATCTGGTCAAGCGATGACAATAGAACGTGGAACCCAACTATCCTGAACACATTTGATGATGTGGTTTGGAATGTCAGCTGGTCATTGACAGGCAACATTCTAGCAGTTTCTGGTGGTGATAACAAGGTTAGCTTATGGCGAGAGAATAATGAAGGACAATGGATATGCATCAGCGAAGTGAATAAAGGACAAGGTCAGATAACTGGTAGTGAACAAAGAGCATTGTAAGTTGCATCTCTTTCATTGCATAGGTGTGAAAATAACTGTCAAAAAAATTATGTTAAAATATGCCAATTTATGTTTCTATAAGTGTGGATGAGTGTATAAGTACCGAAGTTATATTGTACTTCTCTTTACATATTTTTTAGACATTTCAATTTCAATACCAAGCTCAGATAACCTTATGTATATTGGATTTAGTAGAACTTAATTGAAGGGATTTTATAACAACACTAACAAATGCTGTAACTTACAGGAACAATAAAGTATGTAACTGTCATTTGTTTTGTCAATGTGTTAAACATCAACAACAATCAAACTGTCCTGGTTCAAAAATCAGGCACAGAAAGAAAGTGCTAAATGAATCACTATTTTTGTAGTGTATGCAGTTGAACCTCACTTACACGTTATTCACTTCTATGTTCTTTTTGTAAATATATGTTAAATTTTTAGTCACTGAACTTGTCCTTTAATATTTAGCTCAATAATACATGTTTATATGTTTTCCCATTAATATGTCACATTTTTCTGGTTCCCATATTAAAATATGTTAAGATATATGCATGTTTTCTGTACGATGCATTTTTGCTGTTGGAGCATAAGAGTAGGCATGTTGGGCGAGTCATGAATATTTACAGAACACATTATTGCAATGCATATGTAAATACGGTTGGCAAGGTAATTCTTTCTCAGGCTGCATCTGATGATGATGATGATGATGATGATGAAGATGATGATGAATAAGTAGGCCTAAATAAAGTGTTCCCAGTGTGCATGAGGCAATTCAAACTCTTAGAAATTATACAAGGATAATGATAGCATTTCTGTGAATTAATGCATATAATCGACGTGTGTGTGTGGAAAAATCAAAACAGCAAAGCAAAATTATTCTTTTTAAACTAATGTAAAGGACCAATACTCTGATTTTTTACTTTCTCTACTACGTATAGTAAGTAGGGGAAGTATTGTATTCCACCCAAAAATTTGATACCGAGATTTCACCGGAAATATATGTTTTGAGATCTCCTGAATCCAAAAAAGGCATTTTTGGAAACATGTCCGTCTGTGTGTCTGTCTGTGAACAGCATAACTCAGAAATGAACAGTCGGATAAACACCAAACTTGGTATTTAGGTTCAGTATCTTCCATGGATGCGACACGAAGGTTTTCAAGAAAATCCCCCCACCCCAGAGTACCCTTTACATGGAAGATTTTTCGAAAATTTTAATTTTCTCAAAAATGGCTCTAACGATTTTGATTAAAATATCTTATGTTTAAGACATTTTTATGACAAATAAAATGTATATCTTGAATTTCCTGGGAATGTCTCCAAAAGTATTCTTCATTGTGAACGACTTTTGCATAACTGGTAAACCATAAGAGATAGACAAAATTTTACTGCACAAAAAAAGTAGATCGCGTTAAAATACACAATTTATGTCATATACATTTTTTTTGTTGAGTGAACCATTTTCGAGATATTGCTTTTATTCCCTTAAATTTTTCAATACTTATTTTCTCAAATGGGAATTCGTTATTCATTTTTTTGTCTTGGATATGCAAAGAGTATTAATCTGTGGCAAAGAGAATGGTGCTGCACCTAGCAACCAGCTATTAAGAGATATGTATGTGCTTAAAGGCTACTGTATTTTTATATTGCCCTTGTAAATATATTTTCCCCCTACATCTACAAGAAAATTAGCAATAAGATAGAGTGTGCAAATGTTTATCTAGAATAACATAAAGTAGATGGAGAATAAGCGTTTGTAAAAATAGTTTGTACAAGAGTAGAGAAAGTCATGTGAGTGTAACACATCAGATTTTTTTGTTTAAATTATACTAATTATAGAAAGTTGCACAGTGTGCATTAATTTAAATTATGAATAACATCACTGGCATGCATGTAAGTACTCTAAATGGTCTAAATTATTATTTATGTGTTGTTTCATTTGTTGGATTTCATTCATCTAATTGGCAAACTTTACTTTTTGCTTTGGCCTGTAGTAGGCACTTTGTGTCTGTGTTGTTCATACGGGAGAGCCGCAAACATCTAGACAAAAAAACATAGCGTGGTTACACCAAAGTGCTCTTTAATAATGTGTATGATTCACTATTTATATAAGCTTAGGTTTCTGATTCATGGGAGGTTACGTTAAGTTTAGTGTTTTTAATATAAACATAGCATAATTAACAACCAGTGGTTACACCAAAGCATGCGAGCTTTGGTTAGGTTGGGTTTAGTTTATATATACAGGCAGAGTCAAAAAACTACGAACCGACTGCGCAGTGTTTTTCCTATTAGCATCCTCGTAGCTCGTTGCCATCTGCTGCTATCATAGAAAGGCGCGGATGAAACCATATAACATTTTTAAAACTACTTTTAAAGGCTTTACTTACCAACGTTATGAAAGGAGATGCTAAAACTGGCCACCGTCGTCCATACATTTTTGGCACCTCTTTAGGAAGCTCGCGTTGTTCAGGTTGACAAATGCTGGCAATTTCCTAATGGATATTTTGTATTAAATCTTCCAGGGTGTGTGTGTTTGTCTTGTACAATTTATGTTTTAAATTACTCCAGAGATAGAAATCGCAGGGTGTTATGTCGGGGGACCGAGAGGGCTACAAATCTCTACTAATAATTCTGTCCTCAAACACACTTTCAATTGTTCTCATCAAAATATTGGCCATGAGCTGTTGCAGAATCTTGTTGAAAAAAAGGCAAAATCACGCTCCCTGTCTGTTAATTCTCTAAAAACAGCGGGCAAAATTGTATGCACCGGCTTCAACTATTGACTCGAAAAAAATTGGCCCTATAACTCTTTCGCTGTCTTTTAGATTTCTTAGCCTGAACACTTCCTGTGGCCTGAAATTTATTGTAAAGTTCATGAATTGTTATACAGCCTGGAACTTTTACACCTGGAAATCTTTCTGCAACTCTACTTTCACTTGGTGAACTGACTGAGTTAAAAAATTGGTGTATGGTGCATCATGAGCGGAGAAAGAATTATAGGGGCAATTTTTTTTCGAGTCAACAGTTGATGCCTGTACATAGGTGAATACAACTTTGCCCCCTTTTTTTTAGACAATTAACAGACAGGGAGCGTAATTTTGCCTTTTTTCAACAAGACTCTGCAACAGCTTATATGGCTAATATTTTGATGAGAACAATTGAAAGTGCATTTGAGGACAGAATTATTAGTAGAGATTGGTGGCCCTCTCGGTCCCCCGACCTAACCCCCTGTGATTTCTATCTCTGGGGTAACTTAAAGTGTACAAGACAAATCCACGCATCCTGGAAGAATTAAAAAACAAAATATCCACTAGGAAATTGCCAGCATTTCTCAATGTGAACTATGGCGATTGATGGATAGTTTCCTAAAGAGGTGCCAAAAATGTATGGACGACGGTGGCCAGTTTCAGCATCTCCTTTCATAAAGTTGGTAAGTAAAGCCTTTAAAAGTAGTTAAAAATGTTATATGGTTTCATCTGTGCCTATGATAGTGGCAGACAGCAACGAGCGCCGAGGACGGGGATAGAAAAATCACAGCACAGCCGGTTTGTAGTTTTTTGGCTCTCTCTGTATAACTTAGGTTAATTAGCATCCCATTAATTTTCTCTTATAGAGTATGTTTTGGAAGAAAAAAATTGATTTTCATGGATTTTGCTAATACTCATGTGTTGGCACTTTCTTCTGCACAGGCACACTAGTAACAAAATGGAGCACTTTATTGACAATTTAGCAACTATTTCATATATAAGAAAGTATCTGAAAAAGGTAGGGTGGGTGGGTGAGTCACAGGCTCCCAAAGTACTTGTATCTCATTTTAAATAGTGTAATATGTGTATTTTCATTCGCTAAATCATCTTATGGCATTTCCATTGCCGATTATTTATGGAACTGTTAACCATTGATTGCTTTCTTATATTAAATAATACATAAGTGGTTTGAATAATAATGTAATAAAACAGTTTCAGTTCCACAAGAAAATTCATTTTAACGTTTTCTTGTTTATACGTTATTTTAATAGTCTCCCTTTGAAAGCATATAATGAGGTTGTACTATAATTGTTGAAACTATAAAACGAGAATCATCTAACACACACACACACACACACACACATATGCACATACAATTTTTTTTTCTTTTGTTCTCTGCCACCTAGTGCGTAAGAGGAAGTGTTCACCCAAAAACTCAATATCTAGATTTCCCAAAACCTAGAAAAAGTCTGCATTTGTGTCTGTCAACAGCATAAAACAGCTGAATACCAAACGTGGTATTTAAGTTCAGCATTTTCCAAGAATGTGACAAAGATTTACAAGAAAATTCCCCCCTCCATCCTACATTTTACTTGGAAATATTTGTATAATTTTTTTTATCAAAATGTCATATGTTTAATGTATTGACATGAGAAATGAAATGTATATCTTGAATTTTCATTAATCTTCTTTGTATTTGATTGCATTTTGAATAACAAGGAAATCTTAAAAGCATAAACAAAAACCTATTATAGGAAAGATGTAGAGCTCATTAAAATACACAGTTTGTGTTAAACTTTTTCATAGCATCCAGATTTTTCAAAATATTCCATTACAAATTTGACCTTTTCTAGGCATCACCTAATGGATCTACTTGAAAGTTTATGATGCTTGCTTTTTTCCCCCCCTTTTCTTCGTTACAGTTACTAGAGCTTGTTACCATATCTGAATGCTGTTTCTATATGTTGAAATAATTCTAGATAAAAATATATTGTGAGTAATGTAATATGTTTATTTATTTAAGCGCTAAATTCATACATAGCTATGGACTGACCTTAACCATAATGTAATTATAGAAGAAGCCCTTTTTATATTAACAGTATAATATATTTATGTATAATGAATTAATGTGAATATTGGAGAAAGCCTTGTGGATGCATCACATCGGATTTTCTGTTAAGTTTTACCGAGTGAAAACACGTGCACTTGCTTCCCTTTTATTATTATTATAATAGTATGTTTTGTCTTATTTTCTTTCAGGTTGTATTCTTGTTTAATTTAGTGGGTGGACAAAATGCAAAAAACTGTGGATTTTTTAACTGAGGTTTATAGGATCAGTCCCTGCTAATGGTATACTTATTGTATTTTCAAAGGTTATTTTTCAGTAGCTTTTTTAGCCCAATGTCCTTTAACCAGATGTTGTATTGGATTGTGTAGAAAATGAGTCTGTAGAGCTGAGAATAACTGATACCTTTGCCTTCTCAGGGATAAGGGGAAACCGTGAAATAAACCTTTTCCAGATAACTGACCCCAAATGAGATTAAACTCTGGCTCTGGTGTGCGAGGCAGCTTTTTCCACCACAACACAAAGGAAGGCACCATTGTTTTTGTGGAAGTGGGTAGCTAGTTCACTCTGTTATAAGCCTGTTTTACAAATTTGTATAATGACAACTTCTGGAAATGGAAACTTTTTGTCATGTGAACACATGCACTGTTATTTATCAGTGGCATTTTGTGAATATTAATTTATAACTTCATAGTTTATTTCATTAACTGGAGATAAAAGGTTTGTAATTGCTACACTAATAAGAAGTCTGCATTCTTATGAAAATAAGTAACCGTGACTTACCAGGCCACCATCAGTTTTCACATATGGCAGCTAGGACAGGTTTAACCTAGCAGTTAAGGTAAAGTTTCAGTTTTATGAACTCTTTCAGAAATTAGTTGTTTCTGTATTATAAAAACCCATAACTATAATGAAGATATTCAAGAAATTCATAAATCTGAGCAAATTTCCGTATCATTTTGGTGCATTCAAGAATTAGCTTGAACAATGTTTTACCACAAAAGGTGGTGCAGAGATGATTAATTTTAAAATAAAAGTGTTCGTTATTACACAGTATAAGTATTGCTCCCATTATTACAGTTTGTATTTGCAACATTTTAAACAAAAGTACATAGAGTATCTGTATGATTAACTATTTTTTTATACAGCTGAGCAAGAGTTGGTAATATTTTGTTATTACTTACTATAAATAAAGAAACATTACATTTTGTTATACACGACTTTAGAATATCCTTAAAAATTAAGACCATGAGCAATATATTGATGCTATTATTATTATTATTATTATTATTATTAATGCTACCACTACTATACAACTATCTAGATACAAGATGTAGAAAAGGCATTCAACCAATATAAGTTGTTTGTCATCAAGCTTCTTTGGGAGGAAAAAAGAGAACTGCAAAGCTTTACATGTTTTTTATTGTCCATAGACTTATACAAGTTTCAGACATTGTCAAGGAATCTACATTTACAATTTTCACCTATTGTATAGTACATAGTATTTACATGTTCACATTTCTTTACAATAGATTTCTATTTACATAATAAGCTAAAGTTTGACTAACCTATATAAACATTTGCGTGTTAGGTATGTTTTAAGTTCGCTTTTAAATGTCTTTCCTTTGTGTAATTTAACAGTCATTGGTAGTTTATTGTATAAAATCAGTCCTTTGATTAACGGATCCTTACATGTAGATTTGAGGTTAACTTGCTCTCTGTGGTAATTGTCCTTACCTCTAGTGTTTGTAATGTGTACTTTAATTTGGAAAAATGCAAACATATAGCATAACATTTTTTTAAAAAAAACTGTTGATGCTAAGAAAAAATATATTGGGGACAAATGTGTACTTTTTGTGTAATTCGTTTTTGCATGTATCTTGTGGTTTTAAAATGACACAATCCACTAAGGGTAAAGTACAGTTCATAGACTATTCACAGAAAATTCAAGATATACATTTCATTTGCCATGTCACTATCTCAAACCTATGACTTTGTAATCAAATTCACAGTTTTTTGAGAAAATAAAAAATAATGAATATTCTTACATGCAAAGGGTGATTTGGGCAGCTGGGAATTTAATGAAAACCCTTATGTTGCATCCATGGAAGATCTTGGGTCTTAAATATAAATTCTGGTTATCTGACTTTGTTTTTGAGGTAAGCTGTTCACGTGCACACACACATGGATGGTTTCTACAATTCTTCTTTGACTTCAGGGGATTTCAAAATATGTATTTCCAATGAAATTTTGATTTAAAATTTTTGGCTGGAATATAATAGTCCCTCTATAATAGTGGCTGTAGAGAAAGTAATAAGGAAAAGGAAATACATAAATTGGACAGCCTAAAAAACTGTCCAAAGTAATGAAAAATAGCTAAATAAGGGCTACGCATTTGCTACTGAGTAAAGAGGTAACCATTCCTCTGTCATCACCTATCAAATCCAATCCAGTGTTAGCAGGCTGGAGTGTATAAAAGTGTACCTAACCTTGTTAGGGCTTAACCACTTAGGGATGAGAGATTGCAGGATGATGGCCGTGAATAAGGTCGTTGGAGTGAAGGTAGGTATGCAATCATCTGCACATTCATTTTGGTGGTTGACCATAACAAACCAAGTCACTGCTGGTTGTTTTTACTGAAATGCAGACCTCTAGTGCTACTGGTATAGCAGATGGAGACTGGAAAACAGTCAATCAGGAATTCAGGGACAATCCAAATATATATAAAAGATTTGTCATATTACATACTCAAAATCAATTTTTAATTATTAGCTTCACTCCTATACTAAAACTTACTGGAACATGTTTTGGACACTGTCGTCTCCATCATCAGCCTGGACTCACTGCCACTCAAAAAAGAATTACAATTTTGAACATCAGTTCACTGGGAATTTAGAGGATTTCCAGTAAGTTGTGGTATAGAAAGTGAAGCTAGAATGTATAAGATTCATTTTGAGTGTGTAAATGTCAAAAACCTTCACTGTGTTTCCCCAAAAGAGAATTCAACTTATATGTTTTCATGAGTTTTAAGTAACTAATAACAAGAGACATCTGTAAGCACTGTATATAATCACCATATTATAACATTCCTTGTGACAGCTCAGAGATGGATCAAATCATTGCAGTTAAGTAACCACCAATCACCATCGATACCTCTCAACACCCCTTCATACCCACACCTATAACCTGCAGCATAACATAACACTTCCACTACCACTGTTGATGGATTTATTTATGCTGCTGGCACATGGTGATACATTTTGGTCTCATGGATCCTAGAAGGAATGCATGCACATATAAAAACTAGACAAGGCCTTGACATAATATATAATTAACAGTAGTCAGGTGTTGTTAGATATAATAATAATAAAGTGAAACATGCAAAAGTGTGCAAGAATAAATCAAAGCTTTAGTTTTCAGCACTGAGTGAATACAGCACGTGGTATTTGTTGCACTTAATTTCACAGAGTTTACAAATACACATGCATTACTACATGAAAATTAAATTATTATGGAACACATTTTATATACAACTCATTACGATGTTTCTTATGTATAGATTTGATTCTGTTATCAGAAATGCTTCTCAAGAAAACATGTAGCCTTCCCTTTTCCCGCTGTCTCACCTTGCAAAGCTCATGAAGGCAGTACACAAGAATAAAAGCTTGTTTTGTTACATCACAGTGATAGTTTTGTTGTATGTGTATTGTTCTAAATGGTTAATAGTTTTGAGTGCAATATAAATGCCAGACTCCGAGCGTATTCATGCAAAATAACTGTGCTGCTATTTCTGTTGTGTTTTACAGTGCTTCCTTTATAGCGTTATTTCTTTCTGTTATAATAGCGATAATTAATATGGCATTAGATGTAGCATTAGTAGTTTCGTAGTATGTATAAATGTTAACTTATAATTTAAAATAAAGAGAGTTGAAGGTTGTTACACTACATCACTAAAATGTTCTTACTTGAACGCGTTTCAGGAGACGGTTTGCTCCCATCGTCAGCATGTTTTTAACTGATTTTGCCGGTTATTGTCTGGGGAATGTGTGTGGCTAGTGGTGTTCTCTGGTGATGGGCTAATGGCTATTATTTTGAGTATATTTTGACTATTAACATCAAAGTTTGAGAAAGATGACATTCTGACCTGACTTTGTGACCTTATAATTTAATTTAATTCAGTCAATGTTACCACTGTGTCCTGTAAACCTCATATTGCCAGATTTTAGATTAAGTATCTTGTTTACTGAAGCTGCTTATCTACCAAGTGTATATTGACTCTAAATTAGAATCGATACTTGAACTGATGTTTGACAAGGGAATTAATGAAAAGTGATGTAATATTTTAATAGGTTTGTGTCAGAGGTAGTAATACTAACTTCACTTACTATTTCTGACTTAAAACATACTTGAATTGATGTTATGGTTGACATTTCAATTTACAGCCCTGAAAATTGTCATCTGTCAATGCTAACAAATGAACTGAAAAGAGTTAGAAAAAGTGTTTTCTAGTTCAAGTTCCATACATGAAATACTAGCACTATAGAGCAACAGAATTTTAGTTCAGTACATAAATGGCTACAAATTATGGAAAGACACATTTTTAAAATACAGTTTCACAGAGAAAATTGAGGAAATATTTTTATCTGCACCTGTTGCCTCTTTCCGGATGCAATATACAGTTATTACAGCACCACCCCCTACCCATTTTAAATTATAAGTCACCTTAATATTCAGAATGGAACAGTATACATAGAATAACTTGGTTATGTTCTGTTACTGTTCTCAATGAAAATCAAGTTTTTTGGACTTGATAATTGCTCTATGTAGTTCATAAAGAGGATCTACACCTTTAGGAAGAGGTAAAGCTCCACAGAAAACTAACATCCTGGCACTCATAAAGAACTTTTTATTTAAGTTGAAATTATGTTATTTGCATTGGGAATATGAATAAAAGCTTCAACAATACATAAATTATAATTTCACTATATCACACAAGTTTTATATAAACACAGCCTTAATTATTACAGAATAGACTAAGTACATACTATATATTTTAAGATTCCAAGTTATTATAAATATATTGCGGTAAAGAGTTTAGGCATTTATTGCTAAAATCACAACCAAATACTTTAGAATGGTCAGCAAGAGCAGCATTTATAACTTTAGTTTTGCAACAGCTAATCTAGAAGAAGCTGTGCTCAAAAATAAACTGCTCTAGGTTTATAGTACATACATCAATACTTCATTTTTTTTCCCTACCTAAACTGGAGGACACTTATAGGCTGGAATCATTTGGTTGTACTTAGCCTAAACTGCATTATGCAATGTTTGTCTATTCATCACCCTGTGGTAAGAGTGTTTCATCTGTAAATTCCTGAAAACGTGCTTTAAGATTTCTGGTTTCCTCACTGGTGTACAGACTTGCTGCAAATACTATATCACGCTTGATTGCATCTGATGCTTCCTGCATTTTCTGCTTCAGAATTGAATCTCCTATTACATTTGCAGCATTCTTTACATCTCGGATTGTCTCATTTAACTGCTGAATGCAGCGCACAATGACACCTTCCTGGACATCCGTCATTTGCATTATTGAAGCAAATGGCTGCAAAGGTTAAGAATATTAAAATAGATAAAACAAAGAGCATAATATAATATATTAGTAACTTAATAAATCCACTGGCACACATAATGAAACTGTTAGCATAAAATCAATGTATTTTTCATTTAATAATAATTCACCTACACTTGTAATAAAACTATAACAATTTTTTGAAACATAATTTTTTATTTCTGGTAAATGGTAAGTATTAGCACTTAGTGAACCATGCTGAAATATAAAATAGTATTTTTTATATTCTTATTTGTAAATTTGTAGGTACATTTTGTAACCTAATAGCTTGAGAACAAATAAGCTGAATTCCATGACATGGATTTTGATCTGGTTTAGCTTAGAGGCCATTTGATATTCAAGTTAATGCATTCAAATTGCATTCTCGAATTACTTTGTACTTTGCAATATGAAATTACAAAATATTCCGTTTATTACAAATATATAATCTGTATAAATTGACTAATCTGCTTATCTTTTCTAGCTTCAGATAACATTTCATAAGGACGAACATTAAAGGAGTTTAAAGTGCATTTAGGCAAACTGAACTGAACAAACTTGCATCTTGAAATGCAAAAGAAGTAAGAAAATTATGTAATTTTGAAAGTAAAATAAGGTAAATTTTGTATTGTCATTTATTCTACTTAATTTAAATAAAATATTCTAAAAAATTATGGAAGATTAAAGCCTTGGGAGATTTCCTTTATGAAGATGATATATCTGTTACTTAAGCAAATTTGCCTTGACTTATGTGCCTTATATCAAACTATTCTTCATATTTCATCATATTTACTGACTTTTCTTGTTTATAATTTCTTTTATAATAGAAGCTAGATAACAGTAATGTGTTTATAATCTAGAAAGTATTTGGAACTCAGGAACAGTATTACCACTAACCTCATCATTAGTTGGGCCCTATTCCATAAAGGTATGGTACTATACATGACTATAGTGAACATTTTGTAAAGTATGAAGTTATACATTCCTGTTCCACAAAAGTAATAAAGTGCCTTGTACATTAGTAGTAAAGTCTATCTCTGCATCCACAGAATTGTTATAAAAGTGACATCCTACCAATACCATAATAACATGAAATTACTGCTTAACTGTACATTTTGGCATTTCATTTCCTGAATTAGGCTAATTTTGTCAGCTTAATTATATACTAACATATATTAAGATAAGTTATACAACAAAGGCTTACAGTATAACTTTTCTATTTCTGTAATGTTATAATTTTTGCAACTGTTAATTCTCTTCTTGCGCAGTCTGCATATACGTGGTCTGTTCAAAACATTCTGGAACATTCATAATTTTGCGCCAATGGAGTGTTGGAGCAAAATGCGGTTGGCATCCCTACACATGCCTGTGTTTAATGTGTAACTGCCAGAAGTTTTATTATTCTATGTTTGTTAGTTATTGTTCAGTGCTGCATTGAGCAGAACGTTGTGTCGCACAGTTTGCAAATTTCTAGATGGCAGAGTTAGAGGAGCAACGCGTCTGCATTAAAGTTTGTGTGAAACTCAAGAAAACATTTACAGAGATATACCAAATGATGCAGGAAGCCTACGGTGATGAGTGCTTAAGCCTTATTCAGTGTTACGAATGGTTCACTCAGTTTAAAAATGGCCGGTTGGAAGTTAAAGATGACCCTTGTTCAGGACGCCCTTCAATTTCTACTGACGATGCTCATGTCAGCAATGCCAACAAAATTGTGCGTGGCAATCAAAGACTGATTGTCGGGAAGTGTCGAGATGTCTGCAAGAAAATGTGAGAAGGAAACGGCCTAAAATGTGGCGAGACAATTCACGGCTCTTACATCACGATAACGCACCCACACATTCATCCGTGTTGGAGCGTGACTATTGCACAAAAAAGATATCACTGTGCTGCCTCATATTCCTTAGTCTCCAGAGCTGGTCCCAGCAGACTTTTTTTTTATTTCCAAAGTTGAAAACCCTGCTGAAAGGACGAAGATTTGCAACAATAGACAAGATAAAAGAAAATTTGCAGACGACGCTTCACATGATCCAGAAAGAGATGAACGAAGACTGCTTCCGGGAGTGGAAAAGGCTTTGGGAGAGGTGTATCAATTGTGGAGGAGAGTATTTTGAAGGAGGCCATGCACAATAAGTAAAAGCTAAGCGTAGAAAAATGTTGTGGACAAAGTTCCTTTTTTTTTTTTTTTTAACAGACCTCGTATACTCTAGCAGTAGTTTTCCATCTTAGTCAAAGATACTGCTTAATTATATTCACCCAAGAAAATGATTATAAACACTGCAGTATTTATTATTTATTGTCAAAAGAGACAGAACTACTACTTTTGAAGGAAACAGAAGTAAGAAAAAAATACTCTTTTTACATATTCACTGATGATCTAAAGAAACAAACAGGTATAGATGGCCACCCTGGTTTTAAGCTACATATCACAATTTTTGTCACCAGCTGCCAGTATTCTTTATACATTGTGCTGTCATTCATAAAATACACTGGAAAATCATTTTTCTTTAGTAAATGGTGGAAGCACTGGTTCTTTTAAACTCTAGTAACATTCTGACAAAGGAAAAGCAATTTTTGCTAAATAATTTGCCAGTTACTTACCTGTCCCCTTGCCCATTCATAAACTACTTGAACCAATCCAAAATTGATTTTTCCAAACTCTTCATTAGATTCATCCTCCATTACACCATTTTCTTTCTCAGTGTTCTTGATGTGCTCAATGATTTTCTCTATGCTTTTCTTACCCTATGAAATGAAATACAACTTGAATCATCTTTAAAATCAGGTGCAACGTACATAATGAATCTTTCATTAGAGGCTCTGAACACTTCTGATGCAACAGCTAAAGCAGGCTGAGGCTACCACATAACTGCTGCACCCTTTGGATCTATCCATAGAGGACATTCTGGACATAGTAATGCAGTTGGCATGTGGTTACCATGCTGACTACCATGGACACTTAGGTGCTAAATGCACGGCTGGAAGAAACTCTGAACTTTCTCAATAAAATAGTTGAGGTCCTACAGCAAAAGATTCCCATACTTGCTAAAGCTAACTGCAGGAAGGTTATTCAGGGAGTGGACTGTAGGAGTGCAACTGCATATTGGGCGACTGAGGTGGCTGCAGCATGGAAGAGAGAGACCAGCATTTCTGGATATAAAATAATGGGTTTTTACTGAAAGCATAAAATGATCAATATATTTCCACCATTTGCACTTGAAATTTCCATGAACATTCGTAAGTTTCACATGTGTGGTTCTGACATTTCTCCTGTGATATTCTGATTTAGGTCTTCTATTGTATGCAAGTTATTCTTACACACTTTGCTTTTTAGGTTTCCCCATAAATAAAATTCTCAGGGTGTCAGATTGGGGCTACAAGAGAGCCACATCCCATTACTAATAACTCTGTCCTCAAAAATCGCCTCAATCAATGTCTTTATAAGCAGTGTGAGCAGAGGTAAAGTCCTGCTAAAAGAATAGTTGTTGGCATTCAATGCCCGTTAACTGCTCAAAAAATGGAACTTCAAGCACAATGTGAGGTTTTATTGTGCTCCAGTATAGACTGCATTGTGAATTGGACTAGTTCTGAACCAATTTTTTTCTGAAAATATGATAAATTCTGGATTTACTCTTCCAGCAACAATACTATCCAACATCAGTTACAGAATCAAGCCCTGAGGCATGACTTGGCAGAAGGGTTTTTTTAAGCTACTGATCATTAAATCAGTTGATTGAGGTTTATGGAACAAAATTATCAGTATTGGGTTGTGGCCCTCTCGTCCCGATCTGTGATTTTTATTTATGGGGAAACCTAATAAATAAAGTATATACAAATAATCTACATACAATAGAAGATCTACAACAAAATATCACAGAATAAATTGCCAGAATCACACTTTTGGAGCTTACGGATGTTCACAGGAATTCAAATACAGGTGCCAGAAATGTATTGCTGTTTAAGGAAGTCATTTTCAACACCTTGTATAACACAGGTTAGTGTCATTTTCATTACCCGTTTTCAATATTATTTTAGGCTTTTTAAAATATAATTTTATGCTTTCAGTAAAAACCCATTACTTTACGTCAGAGATGCTATCTCTTTACCACTGCTGCTATCTCTATCATCCAACACGGCTGCGCTCCTATGGTCTACAACCTGGATAACCTCCCTGTAGAAACTATATAAATATATTATTGGTGGATAAAACAACTGGAGTCAATATTCATAAATGGGATTCCATACACAAAATATGAAAAAACCACTTTATGACAAATTATTTTTTCTTTTATATTAACATAGTGTGCTTAATATTTAAGGCAGTAATGATTGCTATACATTAACATTTTAACAGGTTTGTAGGAATATATTGGGGAAACTAGAATGCAGTCCAGTACTTGAGAACTGAAACCTAAACAAAGTAGCTTTAGTCCTTTTCTATAGTTCTGTGCTCTACACTGTATATCTGTCTTTTCATACGTGCTATTTCCTTGCCTTTCTATTACAAATTTGTCATAATCTCCCTTTTTCTGTAACTGATCTTATGTTTCTTTTCTCTTTAATATTTTCTTGTTATTTTTATATTTTGTATTAACCACATACATACTACTTAAGGAAGTGATAGATATAAAAATTTAAGTAATATGAAATGTGAGAGAGTACCAACCTAAATGACAGATTAGTGTTAAGGGAATGTAAATTTGATTTTTAAGTATTTGTTTTCAAACATCTAACCTATGTATGCAGTGAGAATTTTACTTAAGAGAATTGATCAGTTCATGTACGTTGCATCTATTACTATTATTCTGAATATTTTGGTGCAAATGTTATTTAGATGCCAGTGTAGCTAGATTGCATGTTATAGGTTTCTCTTCCCCACATAGACTTAGGCACCAGGTTTGAAGAACATTAGAGAAATACGAAATGTAAACGGGTAGATAAGTCCACTGTTACCATCCATTTCTAGGACAACATTTTCATGAAATTAAACAAAATACAACTTATTAAAATCTACTGATAAATGTATAGAGTTGCATGTTTGAGAGAAGATTTATAAAAAAAAAGTTGAAGTGATTCTGATGAACTTCAACGTACCAGAAGTTGATGACACAACTTTTAAACTGATCTGGGAATTGCCAGAGGGACAACCCAGCACTAGCAGTTGATACACAACTGACAATGATAGTACTGGCCCTTGAAATATTTATATAAAATTTGTGGTAAGTGAAGCGTAGATAGCAAATGTGAAAGTCTGACTTGAGCTTATGTGAGTTGTTGATGCAAATACTTCACTGTTTTGATTCCTTAATATATAGTATTTTCGATATTACTGAAATAATCTGCTGTTCAAATCTGATTGAAATACATGTTTCTAGCTTATTTGATGGCAAAATTAAATATTCAGCTCTTCATATGACACCCTAGAAGAGGCAGAAGTTCATTTTATGCTTTTCAAAACATTGACCTAATAGCACCTGTGAAGGAGAATTATAATCTGCACATCATATTTTATTATGAACTGGTGTAAACACGCAATGTGGAACCTCTACAACCTCTATCTAGTCATCAACTGAAAAACAGAAATATGAGATATCAGATATATCTACAGGACTGGCTGAAAGGGTTGTATAGTAGAACAGCTTCTTAAGACAAACTGCTAAAATTTTAAACCAATGTGTGTTACCTCCTCCAATGACTCCGTCAGTTGCTGTTTAGATTCTGTGCGTTGTTGGAAGACCAGACAAGATAACAGTGCAGCAATTTCTGCAGGTTGTCTTTCAGTTAAAATATTCTCCAATACCATCTCTGTGATCAGCAGTTCATTGTTTCCCATTCCACATGCCACTCTCCCTTTCAGTTCAACTAACAACAAACAAAATAATTACATTAATGATTTTAAAATAAAAATCTCCCAAACTTTAATACAGTACTTCTGAGAATAAATGCTTAGTTTAGTGAAATAGATATAAGAAGCCCATACAATGAAATATAGACATCACTTCAAAGTTGAGCTTTTAACCTGTTATTAAACTGTTTTCTTAGATGCAAAACATACATAATTATTTATTTTCATTACAAAATATTTTCAAGAGTTTCAAAATCAGATATTTTAACTGTATGTTTACATAAAAATACATAAAGACAGTCAATCACATTTCTACAAATTATCAAGTTATTAAAACAGTTTTATTTGAAAATCAGTGATGTCATGGTAATTTTTTCTTAGCAATACTTTCCCATTTCTAATAAAAACCTCTCTCTCATTCTCAAAGATGTCTACAAAGTAATTAAAATTTTATGGAAAATTTAAATTTCAGCAAAACATCATAAGTTTATGTTATATGACTTCAAGTTTATTCAGAGTAACTTATTGATCCTAAAAGATATTGTTATGAATCAATCTCATAGTGCAATGTTACAATATCACTTGTGCTACAGTTTCAACTAATGTGTATAAACTGATAATTTCTAGCCTTCCATTTATTAAAGAATGTTCCAAGTGGATTTTTCATACATAGGTGCACTTTTGTCCTGATGAACCCTGGAGAGCCATGGGACTTCAATGATTTTTCAGCCATTCTTTTAACATATGCACTGGTTTCCAGCATTGCAGAGATGGACCACTTATGTGTATGAACATTGTGATATATAGTAAACAAACTTTTAGTTTTAAGAAAACACTTCAAACAGCCAAACACAGGCATGCATATTACATTTTGGCAGTGATACAGAAGTTGCAAAGTTGGAGTCATGGAGCGTAAAAAAAATTAAATAATAAAATAAGTAAATAATATTAATAATAACAATACATATGCCATATGCCTCTGACTTAAATAACAGCATGTTGAAAACTCATTTAAATATAATAGCTTAAAAAATGTTAATAGACTGTAAACAATTTTCAAACAAATTTACAAAATCTTATGTAAAAATGTTTTATTCACTATATGAACAATCTGACAATGTCTTTATAGAACTGTTACACTTATTTAGCATAAGGCAGTACATCAGTCATTTGCTATAATTCACGATAATTAAATGACAATAGATAATTTAGTACTCGGAAAAATTACAGCACTATTTATGTAAGTTTATTTCATATTATCGTGCATCCAATAGGTAGAGGAAGTATTGCATTCCACCCAAGAATTAATATCAAGGTTTCACTAGAAATACAATTTTTCAGGTACCATGTGGATAGACATGTAGGCGTGTGTGAACGGGTGACCTAAAAGCTGCTGATCATGACACTTTCTGAGAAGTGAGGCTAGTAAAACTCTGATAAATGTATAGGAGAACATGGCACCATATGCATCACTGCAGTCATCATGCATACTAATGTTCTAGATCATATCTGGTGAGGCAGGACAAACAAAGAAACAGATAGGTAATTGGTGTACTGGGACTTTTCATCCACATTGTAGTTAGCCATATAAATGAATTAGCAAATAAGCACAAAATATACTATATTACACTTACTTTTATTTGTGGAATCAATATATTTCAGATTCTGCAGTACTGCAATCTTGCTCTGAAATTCCTCATATTGCTCTAAACTTTGGAATGACACCAAACGAGCCACTTCATTTCTAATTTCCTCCAGCCGTTTTTCAGTAAACACACTTTCAAACTGCAACCACAAGTATGTCAAACATGTTCTCATATTAACAGATAAATTATTTTATCACTCAATATTACAAACTTTAATGGAAACATTTTAAACAAACTTTCAAAAAGTAAAATATTATCTTGGTCAGCAATAGCTGCTTTTTCCAACATTAAGAAGGCAGTGCATCAGTGTAGCTGGAAACAAAAAAAACTATTTTTCTTTCTTCTTCAGATTTTTATAATTTTCTTCAATATATTGACTGAAATCTAATATTAAAAGAATTCAACATCAAGCACTGAAGAGTAGATGCATTATGTGAAACTTGGGTTGAGTTATTGCTCCTGAACTCTGTTCCCCCCAAAAAAGTCTCTCTCATTCAGGTATATATGAAGTGCTTTTAAAGCAGAAGATAAAGTAGGCTAAAGTTCTGAACGATACACTTTTAATCAAGAACTCATTTAAGTTCAGTAAATTACAAAATACAGAATTACAAAACAATTGTTTGCCAAAAAATTTAAGAAAATGTTCATACAAAGTAAGCACAAACGAATAGCCATAGCCATTACAAATATTTTAACAAGTTGGGAATTATGTACTATCATCACTTCTTTTGCAAATCTTCATATAATGACAATTACTCAATTAGTTTTCATGAAATAAAAACTTGTCTTAACTGAAACTATAATCTGTAAGGAAGCACTTATACCATTTAAGTTATAGGGTACTAATTATTTTTAATGCTGCACAATTTTAATCCATTTTTTCATTAAGTATTTGCTTATAACTTAGCACAGAATACAAATATGTGAGCCAGATGGTTATACTTTTCTACAAACTGCACTCTATGTAAACTATAATTCTTTTATCTTTAGGGTAAAGTGAACGGAAACAAACTTAATCATGCACATCAACATCAGGATTCTTGTTGGTTGGTACATAGAAATTTGAGTGCGTATATGCAATTTGTAGCAATTAGATATGTGATACTGGTGAAATATTCGCACAGTATTAACAATACAAATTAGGATTGAAGAAAAGTGACCTTACAGAAAAAGAATTATGGTTAGCAATTCCCTGCACAAGCTCTGTATTGCTGCAATATGACCAACATTACACTCAAATCACTCTCTTGCTCATGAGTGTTAATATTGTGACAATGAGCAAGGTGCATTTTATACAATAGCAAAACATAGAAAAGGCAAATCTTTAAATAGTGGATAGAAAACAATTTTAAAAGTGTTCAGTAAGTTTTGCGTGAAGTATCCAACCTCTTCCTTAGACGACACTGCAACATTAACCTCAGAATTTACTAGGTTGGTAAAATCTATCATCTGCTCATCTGAACTGCATAAGTGCATAGCAAAGTGATACATAACTGTTTAAATTTGATGCAACAGACTGAAAAATCAGCAGTTGCTTCACACTTCAGGAAAATGGGAACCGACATCAACTTATTGAAGCCAGCCCAGAAACCAAAAGAACTAAAAATTTGGGAGAAGATTTATACAAAGAAATTTGAAAACTAGATCATAAATTTTGATTTGCCTGAAGCAGACAAATCTTTATTCAGGTTCATCAATAGGCACCAGGGGTATCCCAGACTATCCAGCAGCCAACAGGCAGCTGACAATGTGAGCTCATGCTCATGATACATGTTCTGCAAAATAAATAGATGAGTAAGGCTATTGAAAGAGTGAAGTTAGAGTGTGTTTTATTAATATTTTAACTACTTCACTGTGTTTCCCATTAATTGTTATGTTAAAGCTATTGTGTTTAAGTTAACTACATTTTTCCGTCAGGTGTTTTTTAAATGCTTAGATGTTGCACTGTTCATCCTCAGTTTCATTTTGAGGTATGCCCATATAGATGTACTTGAATCAAACAAAGTGTTTTTTGACACAAATAATGATAAAATAGCTGCTTTGCTAATATAACAGTATTACCTCTATAAACACATTTTTTTCCAGGCAAGATTCTCCACAAGCCACTAGATGAAACCATGGTAAAGAATAGCCTGCACCTTCATAGCTTTCAATTTATATACCATAGCTACAATGCCCATTTCTGTTATACCTTTTAGTAGCAGAGTCAGCAGCCATCCACAATGCTAAAGGGCTTAAAAGAATTTACAAATATAAATCATTCCTAAGGTTTGGGTTGGAACCTTTTAAGACAGAAATTGCTATCTTTTTCATAGTTTTGTTACAATTGCCTAAATTCAGACAAGTTAGATATCATGTTCTGTTCAGGGAAAGAAGTACAATTATTTAGGTTTGAAGAAACTAGAACTTGCACACAGTGAAGCAGTCATTAAATGAAGAAAGAGTGAGTTGACTATTGCACTCTTTTGATCCACTTAGCATACTTTAGATGCAGGACATGTTTTGTGGGGCTTCATTGACCTTTAGCAGAAGAGAAGTGGGAGATGTGCCATGAAACATGTCCTGCATGTGAAGTGGAGATGAGTACAGTAGTCAACTTACTCTTTCTTTATTGCTGAAGTATACAGTTATGCTGCAAAAATGTTTAGTACTATGTATAATATTCCAAGCAAACACTGAATTTCAGAAAGAAGGAAAAGCTTATAATAAATTACCAGTTGCTCAAAGTTGGGAAGGTTGACACAAGTGAATTCTTCAAGTTTCTTCTCTAGTGCTGATATGTGCTTGATTTTCTCCAATACTATGAAATCTTTCTTATCTACCTGGATATCCTTATGAAGTATAAAATTTAAATCTGCTGATCCCGACATTAAGCTATGAGTGAGTTCAGTTAACATCTGCACAGCCATACTGCATGTCTGTGAAGGAGCACAGTCCCTGAAATACAAAAGATACTATGAACTGTATCTTGTTGAATTATTTAATGGTCCAATAACCACAAAAACTGTGGTTGTAAAGCAATACAACCAATCTCATGCCTAATAATTCTGATATTTCTATAGACATATATTTGGACTAAGTTATTAAAAATAAGCCTCACTTAGCTTTTCTAAGGTAATTAAAATGAGGAATGTTTCCTAGTTTATCAATCAGCTCTTTGCTGTGTCTTTATGCGCTGCTGATTTACATAGTTATTGTTACTGTCATTAAAAGACCGAACCTTACAATAAAACCAGCTAGAACAATGGGTGATAATTCAAATTCCTAGTATAATTTCTTAGCAAATTTCTATTATAAATAAAAATTTAAGCTACTAACAGCAAAGCATATACACAAATTATAAATCACTTATATATATTTTGCAACAATGCTTCACTCATTTTTAAAATAGAAATTTAGAAGAGCATGTTTCACAATCATTTGATGGCATCATCAGCTTCCTTTTCCTTGTTTATTCGTTTGTGTTGTTACTCCATCACTAGGTGATGGGTAGATTGCTATAGTACTGGATTTGCTAAACACTTTTTAAGAAGTATAAAATTTACAAAAACAAAATATTTATCAACTAAACTGTTTAGATTGCAACCAAGTTTACAATATAAAGTCTAAATGCAGTTTTGAAACCAGAACAAAAGAGCATTTTAAAAATTATAGATGCAAACAAATTGATAAACAGCTGTCAGGTCATTTTTTATCATTTAAGCATAAACAACCCAGAAGTTATTAAAGCATTTAAATAGACATATAGAATTTTAATGATTGGGAGAAAATATTTATTTTAAAAAATAGAGATTGCATAATAAATTTTGTAATACCACCAATTAATTTAGTCATATATTACTTTCAGTAGATGGCAATACTATAGTGAACAATCCATCATCTTAATGATGCAAATAAATGAGTAAGCAAGGAAAAGGAAACTGATGATGTGATCCATAATTGTAAACATGTATAGGGTCTTTCAACAAGAGTGTACTATCTTTGAACTTAAATAAAACACGTTCTATAAATGATAAGAGGTTTATTTCTTTTTTTATTTTGGAACATAATTAATGTCATTACGTGTGGAAGAGAACATCAGTTAAGTGACTGCCACGACTTCGTTGGGTTGCACATATACAGTTGACCCAATTTTCAATGACAGAAGAACGTAAATTAGGTCCAACTTCATGAATAACACGCATGATGTTATTTGATGCAGTAATTTGTATCACAAATTACTTAAATGTAAATAATGATTGTAATATGAATATGCATTTTTATGTGACATTGATTTCAGATGTTTATTGATTGTAAATATTGTTGGAAAGTAAATTTATAAGGCTTTACTGAAACTGTCAATAATAGCGCAATAATGCAGGAAGTTATGTAATGTTTGCGTGTTTTTTCCGTTGAGAACCTTCTGGAATGTTTCCCTAAAAGCAATATGTATTCGTGGTTTTCATTGGATATTAAAATAGACGCTAATGTTGGCGCGTTTTATTAGCCAATAGCAGTTCATTTATAATCTTTAGGCGTATCTTGATGCAGGCGTATAAATAGTGTAGGTTCGAGGTAGCTTGCCCCGCAGTTCATCAGAAATCTGTGTACACTACACGTCGTCTTCAGGCAGTTCATCAAAATTCTTAGTGCAATACACGTCGTCTTAAGTTCGTCAGTTCGTCAAAATATTTGTCTGAGATACGTCGGCTATAGATTCACAAGTTATGAAAATCTAAAGTATTATAAAGTTAATTATACACAAAGTTGAAGTACGTGAATTAAAAGTGATCAGTAAGAAGTATTATAACAGTTTCAGTCTGGCGAGTATCTAAATCAATATGTAAAAGTGATAGTGAACGTGTTCGACAATAAAAAATTCTAAAAACAAATTTCTTCATCAGTGTAATTTTTGAATAAAAGATTCCTTTCCGCTTCACAACCTGTATTGAGACACATGTTCGACCCCAGGCCAACAGGATAATAGCTAGCCGGAGGACATTTTGAAATAAAAATTGCTAACGCCAGATGGAGCTACAAACCAAACAAATGAATGACGTCATAAGATGGCTTCAACACTGATGTCAATAAACATTTGTAAGTAATACCGTTACAAATTGGCGCCCAACGTGGGGCAGTTAAAGTTATGTAAACAAACATTTGTAAGCATCATCCGTTACAAATTGGCACCCAGAACGTGGAGCAGAGTGACCAGGAAAGGAGCAGAATTAACCAGGAAAGTAGCAGAATTAACCAGGATGTGGAACGAATGCAGCAGTGAAATGATCTACAAGACGCAGATTCCAGAAACAACAAAAGGGACGACAGACTACATGGATGATTGGACATCGTAAGTCCGAGATTACAAGGCAACAGGGTAATTTAACTACAAAACTACAAGACGACGTAGATTCATCACAACACAACGCAGAAGCGACATACAAACCTAGGAGGGGCAAAAAAAACTGGACATCAAAGTAACGGCAACAGACAACACCATAAAGGTTAGAGTATCGTAATTTTTTAAAAAAAAAAAAAAGGGTAAACAAATTTAAATGTTCCTTAGGAGTGGTAGGATAAAGAAAACAATGGCTACTAATAATATAGAAGAAATAATTATGGAGGGAGATAATGTAACAGTTAGCTGTAATTCAATACAGGTTACAGAAAATAGCCCAGACTTTTTAGGATTTGAGGATGAAAATGTTAGTACAGAAAATAGCCCAGACTTTTTAGGATTTGAGGATGAAAATGTTAGTGCAGAAAGTCAGAATAGAATAGCAGGAAATGTTAATCTTGATACTAGTATGATTATGGAAATGCTGAAAAATTTGAATGAGAATATGAAAAAGACTAATGAGAATATGGAAAAGAATAAGAGGGAATTGAGGGAAGAATTAAGGGAAGATCTTAGTAATAAAATAGATCAAAACGGGGAAGATCTTAGTAAGAAAATAGATCAAAACAGGGAAGATATGCAAAAGAATAATGAGAAATTAGAAAAGAAAATAGATCAAAATAGGGAAGATATTGGTAAGAGTATTGTAGATCAAGTAAGGGAAAATATGCAAAAGAGTCATATGGAATTGAGAGAAGCTATAAACAAAGATCATAGGGAATTTAGGGAAAGTATTGGTAGGAGGAATGAGATATTAGAGCAAAAAGTAGATCAAAGCAGGGAAGAAATTGAAAAGAAAGTTACGAAGCTAGATAGTAGTATGCCAAAAATGAGTGATGAAAAGGAAGTAATAGCAAGTGAGATAGGAGAAGTTTCAAAGAAAATGCTAGACATGAGCAAGGAAATAGATAACAAAGAAAGTGAGGTTAATACTAAAAGTGAGGTTAATGTAGAATGTACAGAGTTAGGAAGTCAAATGAGTAGTATTTCAAGTAAGTTAAGAGAGATGAAAGAGGTTATGAATGTAGATGTAATCAGGCGCAAGTTAATTTCAGAGGGGAGATATCAGAAATACAGGAGTCAGTAATGCAAAGAAATAAATTGTACCAAAATGTTCAAAATGAAAACTCCAGTCCAGTACAGTATAGTACAGATTTGTCAGAGTATTCTCAGATTAAAGAGATAGTAAAAGAATTGAAAATGAAAGTTGTTAAAAGATGTGTTGTTCAAGAAACTGTAGATTGTTTTCAAATGTTATCAGGGAACGAAATGTCATATGAATACAAGAGGTTATTCATGAACAAAAATTTGAAGGTTAGGATACAGCTACGAGTAATGTTTAGCCACACACAATTTGATCCAGGAGGGTAAATAGCAATGAAATGTAAAGTGAATGCTGGATAGTTAAAGATGACTTGCAGAGAAATGTATTGGAACGTAAGAGGGTTAATTACTTATATGTCATTTGAAAAGAGAAATAAATTATAAAATAAAAAAAAGAGAAATGTTTAAAAAAAAAAAAAAAAGAATTAAATTTTTAGTAACTGTAACAACATTTGAAAATTAAGAATGCAAAGATTGAAACTTAATATGATATTAAATTAAAAGTACATAAATATAATTCCAAAGAGTATTGTTAAAATAAAGTACAAAATAACAAATATGGGTAAAAATAATAATTAAAAAAAAAAAACAAAAACAAATACTTATGTAGCAAACAGAAAAGGTGAAACATTGTCTAGATTTAAGAGATGTAAATATTTGTGTAGAGGGTGAATATTTTGGTAAAAATGTTAAACAATTACAAAAATCTTAAATGTATAAATTTTTGTTAACAACTTAAGAAAGTAAGCAATTTTGTAATAGTGAATAAATAATTCAGGGTACAGTATTTGCTATATACATATAAAAAAAAAAAAAATTGTAATGTCGGATTAAAGTTTAAACACATTCAACAAGAGCCAGTAAGTAGTCGCGAGATGATGATAAAAAAAAAAAAAATATATCGTGTGTTAAATGCGTGTGAAGTGTTAAGTGAAAGTGATAGCGTGTGTTCCAAGATTTAGGAGACTAAAAACCCAATTATAAATTTCCAAAACAGGTTGTAAATATTTATAATTATGTTTCTAGTGGGGCATATGATGCAGTAATTTGTATCACAAATTACTTAAATGTAAATAATGATTGTAATATGAATATGCATTTTTATGTGACATTGATTTCAGATGTTTATTGATTGTAAATATTGTTGGAAAGTAAATTTATAAGGCTTTACTGAAACTGTCAATAATAGCGCAATAATGCAGGAAGTTACGTAATGTTCGCGTGTTTTTTCCGTTGAGAACCTTCTGGAATGTTTCCCTAAAAGCAATATGTATTCGTGGTTTTCATTGGATATTAAAATAGACGCTAATGTTGGCGCGTTTTATTAGCCAATAGCAGTTCATTTATAATCTTTAGGCGTATCTTGATGCAGGCGTATAAATAGTGTAGGTTCGAGGTAGCTTGCCCCGCAGTTCATCAGAAATCTGTGTACACTACACGTCGTCTTCAGGCAGTTCATCAAAATTCTTAGTGCAATACACGTCGTCTTAAGTTCGTCAGTTCGTCACAAGTTCCGCGCAGCAAAATTATTAAAGATCTAAAGTATTATACAGTTAAATATACACAAAGTTGAAGTACGTGAGTTAAAAGTGATAAGTAAGAAGTTATTACAAACAGTTTCAGTTTGGCGAGTATCCAGATCAATATGTAAAAGTGTTAGTGAACGTGTTCGACAATAAAAATTATAAAACAAAATTTTTTTCATTAAGTGTAATTTCCGGATAAAAGATTCCTTTCCGCTTCACAACCTGTTTAGAGATACATGTTCTACCAAGATAAGATGATAGCTAGCCGGAGGACATTTAAAATGAATTATTTCAAAAACTGATGCAAATTGCTACGCCAGATGCAGCTACAAACCAAACAAATGAATGACGTCACAAGATGGTAACGCGTGAAGTAAGCAGCACAACATAAGATCTACAAGTTCTAATAACTTACGCTACACAAATTACGTAAGAAACATTATTACTTCAAATTGGCTCCCATACGTGGGGCAGTTAAAGTTATGTAAACAAACATTTGTAAGCATCATCCATTACAAATACGCGCCAACATTAGCGTCTATTTTAATATCCAATGAAAACCACGAATACATATTGCTTTTAGGGAAACATTCCAGAAGGTTCTCAACGGAAAAAACACGCGAACATTACGTAACTTCCTGCATTATTGCGCTATTATTGACAGTTTCAGTAAAGCCTTATAAATTTACTTTCCAACAATATTTACAATCAATAAACAGCTGAAATCAATGTCACATAAAAATGCATATTCATATTACAATCATTATTTACATTTAAGTAATTTGTGATACAAATTACTGCATCATATTCATAAGATCATTTACTGTTTCTGGCTTGTTGACATAAACTCGAGATTTAACATAACCCCACAAGAAGTAATCCAATGGCGTTAAATCACATGACCTCGGGGACCATTTAACATCACCACCACGGGAAATGATGAAACCTCTGAACTTCTCCTTCAAAAGATCGATTGTTTCGAGAGCAGTATGACATGTGGCACCTCTTGCTGGAACCAGATGTTTCTGAGATCCATACCATCCAATTGAGGCCCAAAATAGTCCCTTAGGCCCGGTATCTTTCTCCATTGACAGTTAGAGCTTCTCCATCTTCATCTTGGAAAAAATATGGACCAATGATTGCACCATACCAAAATCCACACCACACAGTAACCTTTTGGGGATGAAGTGGTTGTTCTTGAATCTGCATTGGATTGTGATTGCTCCAATAGCAGCAATTTTGTTTAACACAACCATCCCTCTAAAAGTGGGCTTCGTTGCTGATGATGATTTTTCAACAAAAATCCGGGTCAGTTTCCAATTGCTCCATAGCCCAGTCAGCAAATACACGGCGCAACCTATGGTCGTTGGGCTTTAGTTGAGTTAACACCATTTTGTAAGCGTGAAATTTCAAGTCCAGGGCAGAATTCGCCAAGTTGTGGTCGGCGAAACCCCAATTCTTGCGCTTGACGAACAATTGATTTGTTTCCGTTCTCGCGTACACTCTCACGAATGGCGTCTATGTTTTCGTTGGAATGTTTATGTCGATTACATATAGGCGTTCTTTGATCGCTGACAGAACCACTTCTTTCAAATTTATCGATCAAACGCCAAATCGTTCTCTTGCAGGGACGATTATACACACCGTAAACTTCACACAATACGTGTAAGATTTGGCCAACAGATGATCCATTTTTATAATAAATTTTCACAATTTCTACACGTTGCTGAATGCTGTAACGTTCCATGGCTATTTGTCAACAGCAACTGTAATCACATGAAAAAAATTATTGCTGTAACTCAATAACAGCAGCTATCACATGTTAAAGATGGGACACTCTTGTTGAAAGACCCTTTACCTCTGAATTTCAATTTTAAAAAAGATTAGTGAAGCATACTCACAAAATATATATAAGTAAAATAATTTATGATGTTTACTACTCACTGTCCTTGTTTAACTTGTTTGACTTTGCAGAGATTTGCATGTGACATAATTACCTTACAATTTCTCTTCTCTTAAATGCAAAAGCATTAAATGTTTATAATTATATGGAATGAAAATGAAAGGTTAAAATGAATAAACTATGTGCTTTTAATATTCACAAATGCAGTTTTTTTGTGTGTTGTATTTAAAATGTTATGTGAACCATATCAATGGTCTAGGAAAACTGCAACAGTATTTTATTATCAATAAATATTGATAATCCATGTTCCAGGTGCTAAATGATGTAAAGAACAAAATGATTGGCTAAAAGATTTCCTATCAGATCACCAAGCTACAGTTATGAAAATGATTTGTAGCAGCTGATATCAACTTGCTTATATTTAATATTTCTAAAATGCACTTTAATACTGGTTGTAATTAAATATAAAGTGAATGAATTAAAAGTTCTACTATAACAAAAAGAAACTGGATTAGGAATTTTGAAACACAATCCAATGATTCTGCAAATTAAATTTCTTTTGGTTGTAGCAGTTGGCAAAAATACTGTAAAAAAATCAGTTAGCTAACAACAGTAGCTACAATCAACCGAAAGCTAGACATGTGACTGATGAATTATTAAAACTCATCCAATTTTAATTATCTTAATTAACCTTGATAACTAAATCATAGCCGATTCTCATCACCACATGGACTAATGGAACTAGCAGCAAGATGGCTACAATGGAGGTAGGACCATCTTTTGTACATTCAATTCATAATTTTTTGACTTGGCAGTTTTGGAGAGACCAACACTCATAAACAGAAATCCGAAAATATATAAACATTTCAGGAAAAAGAGAACTTAAGAGTTTGGGAAAACATTTATGTTTGGAAGAACAGGAGTTATGGTTTCAATTTTGAAATCCCACCAGGCGACATACTAATGCAGAGGTTCATCCGATCGCCACCAGGGACAAGGCCAATCACCATGAGGAATGATGCTGGCAATCAACCAGGAATTGATGATGGGAGCAATTCACTCCAGAAATTTCTATTTCTAAATATAGTACGTGATGTAGTGGAGTGCTAAGCTAGCAGTGGAGGAGATAGGACGTGCAGTAAGAGAGCTAGAAATTTGAAAGAAAGAGTGATATAAGTAACTATGGGTGTGGAGCTATGCATATATCGGGCAAGAATTGGTCTCCATGGAATAAGACGATTAAGAGGAGGGAGGAAAGGGAAGAAAAAAATTAACATTGTAGTACTGGGTAGTATAGTTTTAATATTGCTCATAATCGGAGGAGTGGAAATGAACCTTGGACCTCAGGAATGGCAGGAAGTATTGGAAAAAATGCTAACCAAAATGGATACTATGGAGCAACAATTAAGCAATAAAATGACTCGAATAACGAAGAAATAAAAGAAGAAACAAAAGAGAAAGTTCAACAAATGTCAAGAGAGATAGAATATTTGAAATCAAGAGTGGAAATGGTGGAAGAGAGAAGTAGAAGATTGAACTTGATCTTTACAGGAGTAAAGGGGAGAAGGGGAAAATGGCCTGCAGATGAAGTGGAAATAATACTTAGAGAGAAACTAGAAATGGAAGTAAAAGGTTGGGAAATAGTAGAGGCTTTTAGAGTGGGAAGAAGAATTTGAGAGGGAATGATAATTGTGAAATTTGCATCAATACAACTGATATATACTATACTAAAGAATGCAAAGAAACTTTAGGAGAGTAATATATTTATTAACAAAGATCTGACTTATAACCAAAGAGTAAAGAAATATGAGTTAATCCAACAGATGAAAGAAGCAAGAGCTACGGGCAAGAGAGCGTATATTAAGAACATGAAACTTTGGATAGCAGGAGAGGAAGTGATAAATGACGGCAAAAGTAGCGTAATGGACACAATAGACAGGCAAGGAGATCATCTAAGCAGAATGATAAGGTTAAGGCAGGAAACAGAATCAACAACACAGCAAAATAGGTGTGGAAGTCCAAAGTTTGAGGAAATGACGACTGAACACGTGGATGTATGGAGAAGCGCTTGGCAAAGTGATCAAGGTCATGGAGAGGAACAGCTGAGGCTGATGATGCCACACAGGAGAATTTCACCAGAGAAGAATTTATTACACACCGTAAATCAGCTGACCAGAGAGAGACGCAGAGAAAAAGCAACAGCTGAAGCAGTAATGATGTCAACAGAGGGGGCAGAGGCGGTGACATTAGGAGGAGGAGCAATGGAGGGATGCCACCCAGGAAAATAGTGTCACTGAGAAGAGGGGAAGTAATAGCTGCACATAATTTGGTGTTGAAGAGAAAGAAGGTATGGCAACTGAGTAGTGGGGAGTGCACAGAAGGGGAAGAAGATAGCATCGTATCATCTGAACATGGCAGTATTCTAGTTTTGGGTAGAAGTAAACCATCTTCTTTGAGAGAAGGGATACAATTAAGGAGTAAAAAAACACTAGAACCATTTAGATTCAGATCAGACTCGCAATAGGGAAGAGAAATTATAAGGAGGCCTGGATTCTGGAACTGTGTGAGTTAAAAAAAACAAAATACAGTAGAATCTCGTTAGTACGTTTTTGCAGGGACCTAAGGATTTGGACATCATAGGCGGGAAAACGTGTTAACGAAAATGCAAAATCTGCAATTTAAGAACATAGATAATAAAAATCTAATAATTACTACGTCTCCATGGGCAATTTAAATCGATTTTGAGTACAATTTCATACTGAATACGATCCGCGTTTCCATGTTAAATTCAATATGTTTAAATGGATTTGGATACACAAAGCCTGAGAATAAATAATTCAAGCTTTTATTTTGGTCAACTTGGATTTTTTAGGTTATGAATGTGTTTGAGAAAATAAATTGCGAATTGTGGAAGCGGCAATAGTGGTTTTGCTGTGTGTTTATTACACACATGATAACAATTTCTGCTAAAAAAAGAAAAAATTATGAGCGTGCATCATGTTACGAGTACAATAGACGATATTATCTTTGATGTATACAAGACGATTCGAATACGGAAGTGTTTCCATGCAACAAATTTCGTTCCGGTCCTCTTCTGATCCTATTTTCCAAGAGAAAAGTTTTGTTTTAGTATTTTTCCCTTCTTTAAAAGCAGTTTCAATCAATTTAGGTTTGCTAACAATCGTGTTTAAGGTTGACGGAGGAATGTTTAACTTCCGCACTATATCAACATGTTTTATATTTGGATTGTGATTACATCAAGGATTTTCAGTTTTTCACTGTTGGTTATTTACCTACTACACTTTCTTTTTTTCATTGTAAATGAAAAGTTAAAATACAATCTACGGTTGTTTGGTCATCACTCAACATTAGAAACTATCGTTAGCGTTTACCACGCCAAGGTAAAGCATTCTCTATCCCGCCCACAGAAATCGTGTCACACAAATATTTAAATGCATGTATGTGATTGGCTGCCGATATCCACCCCGTGACCAAGGATTGACCAAAGTAGCAAATGAGGACATCAAACTATGAACGTGTTAAACGCCTATTCCCACTGTACCGATCAAGGATTGGCCAAAACAGCGAATGAGGACGTCAAACTTCAAACGTAGTAAGCGGGACCGGGAAAACGCACTAAGCAAACATTATTTATTATATTTGGTGATTTGGTACCGGGACTTTTATAATTCAACGTAATACACGGGAAAACGTGTTAATGAGGAATGTGCTAACGAGATTCCACTGTATATGCGGGGAGTTTAAATGAGTTAATTAGGAAACTTGACTACCTTCGGTAACTGAAATGTGGTTAAAAGAGAATCATATTTATGTATAGTAATTTGAGTATGTAAGGATAAAAGGAAATATGTTAGCAAGAAAGGGGAGGGTATCTGGAGGTACAGGTACAGTAGGTAAGGAAGACGTTGAATAAAGGAGTCAAATAAACTTGGTCGTATGTAAATGAGATATGGAAGGTTATAAAATCAATGTATAGTAAATATGTAACAAAACAGTATACAACCAGGAGAATGGATGGAATATTTCAAAGAATTGTATGAGGAGATAGGAATTTGGGAAATAAGTATAACAATTATGTAGATATGTTGGATGTTGAAATAAGAAAGATATTTAAATGCCAAGGGACGGAAGTTTGGAGAAAACAGTATGTTAATAAAAAATGATCAAGATAGACAGAAATATAGCGGTAGCGGACATATATAATAGTATAATCAATTTGTATGCAGAATGGATATATATTGAATTAAAGTGGCCAGGGTCAAATTTTCAGTAGGCAATCCGATATATTGTGGTGTCACAAAATTGATTCTGTAGTTAATCTAAATGATTAGTGCACATCACTGTCACAAAGTTCACCATATTTAATTTTAATTCTAAGTTTAAACATTGCATGATGTACAGATTACAGAATCAGGTGCTTATGTAACTTGGCTGTATACACAACAGTAATGCGAGAGTGTATGTCCACTGCATATTTTATAACATCACAGACCTTTTGGCTTTATAAAGTGCCATTGTTTTGGTGCTTCTGGTTAAATGGATACTAGGCGTGAGATTTTACTGTATATCTTACTTTACCTAAGTATCTCTTGCCTTTATTTCTTTTTGTAAATTGACCCATTTTTCTTGATTTTAATTTCTCTTTCCCAGAACTGTATTTTTTTTTCACATTTTATGTTGCATTCTGGTTATTAGCTTTTAAGCCATACTTTCTGTTTTACCTATATCCCCTGCTCTGTTATACCTTTAAGGAGAGCTGGAAGGCACAAAATGAAAATATATTTTTCAGTTTTACATAAAAGCTCTTGATCTATAAACAATACAGAAGCCTCTTTGAACATAAGATATCTCTAGAAACACAGGATAGTATTATCAACAACTTTAAATTCATATGAATCCTGAGATGCAAGCTGTTTATAATGAAGGCAGTGGAGTAAGGCAAATAAAGAAGATTAAATCATTTGAGCTGGCTCAAAAAATAACAATATTGTTGTGTACATAGGAATTTTATTTAATAATAATTCCCTTAAACATGTTGTAAAGTCAAGAGTAGAAAACCATTGGCCGTTGTGTAGATTGGTTATGATTGTTGATAAATTTATCAACAAAATTTACAACAAAGATAGTATAATTTTAGGTATTTTTCTATACCATATTGTGATGCAGTGGCTGTGGCCTAAGGTTAATGGGAGGCCAACACCAGGCAGTCTGAGATAAACAAATAAATCAGGCTTTCATCCAGCATTAACCCAGAAGCGCTATCAGCAGAAGCTAACCAGAATCTTCTGGAAGTTTCTTTCCCCTGACTCCAAAACATGCTTCCACATAGTTCTGGAATGTTCTGTGGAAGATTCCATTCACTATATAAGTTAGAATTCTTGTAAGAGGAGTCAGCTGAGTTGAGACGGTCACTGACTGTGAACTATGTGAAGTCCTAGTGAAAGTTGAACCAGATCAAAATCGTGACAGTCAGAACTGAGAGAAGTGACAGTTGAAAAACAAGACAAAGTCACAATATGTAGGCCTTCCAATTCTCTTTAAAGGTTGTAACCCCTGTTCTTGTTTTGACATGTGGCCAAATTATGGGGAATTGCTTGCCCTACACTGCACTGCACTGTTTCTGCTCCCCATTCACTTTCCCTCCTCTCTATGTGCCAGCTAATCAGTTAATGTGAAGTCTCTGTTGTACAGAGGTTGATACATTGTGAGATAATGTGTTTCAGTGTTAGTGCTCCAGTGTTGTTATAATGCCAAAAAGTCTGTCTACTTCAGCACATAGAATCTTCATGTATGATTCCTATGTGACAACAGACTCTTGTAGAGAAGTGAGACAGCAATTTATAGACAATTTCCTTGCTGTTTGTGTGCTTCGCAAAGAAATGGATAATAATCTTGTGAGTAGATTTAGGCAAATGGTATATGTTTTTACAAGGGAAAAACTCAATGACATCGATGAAAAGTTAGAATAAAGTCTAAAGAAATCTCTGAGAAAGCTTGCACAGTAATCTGGAATTTTGCAAACCTTGGCTTAAACTACCATTTAACTTTCAAAATTAAAACCCTATAAGTAGTTCATGAATTGCATGTGAGTAGACTTAATTTCGCAATTGGGTGTGGCTAATGTTAATGATCACTCTATTCACCCACGTTTCACTTTTTTTTTTTTGACTTGGTTTTATTTAGAATGAAGAATTATGCAAATTTTTAAAAAAAGGTGTGGGAGATGTATGGTAGCACAAGGACATCATTTCCAACACCTTCTATGACAAAGGTATATGGTTATTGTAGTAATAATTTGCATGAGAAATCTATGCACTTGAATTTGATGGGTTATGAATATCTAACTCTGGCAAAAGAGCAGCATGCTTCCTGATGCCAAGAAAATTCCTGTTAGGCCAGCCATGCATTCAAACAAAGGCTCTGTACTTAATGAACTTACTTGAACCTGGGAATCTGCCTCTTATCCCAGTCATTATACACAAATTTACAGTCCACTTTTAAAGTACTTTTTGTGACATTGATTATGTCTGTTGCTGTAACATCTAGAACAGTATGGGCTCCAATACCATCTGGAACAAACAGACCTTTCCTTGCAAGTGTCATCATTTTGTACCACAGTGGATCTCGCTCATCCTTCACAGATTTCTTCTTCTCTTCAACTACAGAAAGCTTGATCTCCTCATCAGCAGTCTTTTCTGTTTCAGAGCTACAGAGAACTAGCACTTTGTAAACAGTCTCTCTGCGATTTGTGTCAACAGTTAGCAGCAACCCTAATTTGCGAATATGTTCTTTATGGCTGATCAAAAGTACACGGCCACCTACTAGATCCTTTTTAGAGCGACTTAAAACCACATCCTGAAAATAAATAAAGAAAGAAGGTGAAGCTCCACATATTTTTAAATCATCATACTGAATTATTTTAATTTAATAAACATGCAGAAGTAACACTGTAACTACTTTTCCTTGTCGATTTTAGAAATTAAATTTAATTATTTGGTGATATTATCCATGTAAATGCAGAATGCTTTTGACAGAAATTGAGGATCAGTTTTTCATAATTTTATTTGCGAAAATGTTAAGGAGGAACAAAAGATGGCTTTCTTCCAGTAACATTGAAGTTACAAATGTAAAGTATTTAAATTTACTTTATAATTAGTGCAAAATGGTAACTACTTATGTCTCTAAAACCTCTTGCCACCTGGTTCCAAGTTGGTAGTTCAGTTGGCTAAAGCAAGAGTATTACTGGATAGGGTTTAAACATCAAAATGGTTAGGTTTAAATTCTTGCTGTGCTGCTTCCAAGTCTGTGGTAAAGGAATGGGTGGGTCCACACAAAATAAATGGTGATTGATATGCACAGAAGTTAACCAGATTTTTGTAGTACCGAGATGAAGGATTGTTCTGCATTTAACGGCAAAACAAAGAAAAGTTCAAAGTTGAGCTTCTTGGGTTTTATTATACAAAAACTGATTTACTTTATAAATGAATGTCCAGTTTGATAGAGAAAAGGACTAAAAGGGTTACAAAGAAAATCTCTTTTACAGCAATTCAACCATGCTTCAATATGCCCATGGAAATGCATGCATGGGTACTGATGGTGTTAAAATGTGACAAAGGATCTCAATAACTGGGTATAAGCAACCTAGATCAGCCTTGGTTGCTCTGTTGAATGCAACAAGCAGAGAGTTGATGAGAAAGCAGTGGTGACTGGTGACAAAATAGTGATAGTGTTTGAGATACTACGTGCAGCTCAGATGATCATCAAAACCAAATGCTACTGAAGAATTTGTATTGATTGGGATGCATACTATTTATAATGAACTAAAATGCCCATCATCACTTCTGAATGTTGGAGAATTGCCAACATCATAATGGGTAAGAAATTCTTTCCACATACTTCCTGTAGCTCTGATTTGACACTTTTCAACACTACATGTCTGCATTTGTGAAGGATCAAATGCAAGGCTAACACTATAAGACTAAGAAGACAATCTAGAAAGGAGTGCATATCTGTCTTTGGAAGCCTGAAATAGGGCTTTTAACAAGGGAAAAACCAGGTTTTCAGAGTGGTGAGAAAAAGCAAGTGCCAAAAGAGAGTGACTGTGTGGATAAATTAAGATGGGTACTTGATTTTTTAATAATAAAATGCTTTAACTTATGAGGGCAGATTGATAAGTCCATGACTTTGGCGAGAGATAGTGTTCTAATCACAAGTTTCTTGTTTGCACCCAAATGTTACATCTATTCTGGGTATAAACGCAGAAATTCATCATCATTTGCTTCTTGGAGCATTATTGAGAGCATCTAAAATAAGCGGATGTGTGTTGCTTTGTAGAAAATGGAGAAAATTGAGTTTCGTATTCTGATAAAGCACTACTTTTTGCGTGTTAAGACGGTGAAGGAAACAGAAGAAAAGCTGAACAAGTATTATGGGGACTCGCTCCATCACATGGCATGGTTCACAAGTGGTTCACAGAATTTCGATGTGGCCATTTGAGCACAAGAGATGCTGTGCACACAGGATGGCTGGTTGAAGTCACAATAGAAGAAATGGTGAACAAAGTTCACGATATTGTGTTGGAAGACCGCTGAGTGAAAATCCGTGAGATAGCCAAGGCTGTAAACATCTCGAATGAATGTGTGTATAACATTCTGCACAAATTTTTGCATATGAGAAAGCTGTCAGCAAGATGGGTGCCACGACTGCTCACAGTTGAGAGCAAGTTGAATCGTGTGACCATTTCACAGGGATGTTTGAACATATTCCAGCGCAACCCAAATGAGTTTTTGTGGCGTTATATCAGGGACGATGAAACTTGCATCCATTACTGATTTCCTTCCGCGAATCTGCTCCAAAGAAAACGAAAACCATTCCATCGGCAGGAAAAATCATGGCAGCTGTCTTTTGGGATTCACAAGGGGTGATGGGCATCCACTACCTGTAAAAGTGTAAAATGATCACTGGTTCATATTATGCCGCAATGCTGGATCAGTTTCACAAGGAATTGTTAAAGGAACGATCCTATTTGGTGAAGAAAAAGGTTCTCTTTCACCAGGATAATGCACCCGCACACAAGTCAGCCATTGCCATTGCCATTGCAAAATTTGTGGAATTAGCCTACGAATTGCTACCTCACCCACCATATTCTCCAGATTTGGCTCCGAGCGACTTCTTCCTCTTCGCAAACCCAAAAAATTGGCTCGCTGGGAAGAAACAACGTTATATTTTGCAGACTTGGAAAAATCATATTTTTTAAAAGGGTTAAAAATATTGCAGAAACGTTGGACGTGTACTGAATTGAAAGGAGACTTATGTTGAGAAATAAAATTGATTTTTTGGAAAGAATTGTTATTTTCTTTAAAAAATCACTGACTTATCAATCCGCTCTCGTATAAGCAATTATTGCTCTATTGTTTTACTAAGTCATGAAATGCAAATATACTCCAAAAATATAAATATTTAACTTACTCTAACATCCGTCCATAATCGTATGTACTCTGCAGCTGCATCATAGAAGTTGCACATTTCTGACCATTGCGTTCCCTTTGCTTTGGGTAAATTTTTCAGATTAGATTGCATCTTTTCCTCTGTTGCTTTCAGTCTTTCACATTTCATCTTATTTGGTCCCAGTTGAGCAAACTGTTTAAATGAATGGGACATCATATTTTCCACAGTGATTGTTTCCACACGGCACAGATTAAGAATCATTGAGTATGTAACACGGAACTTGGATTCCAGCTTCGTTGGTTTGCCTGTATTCAGAAAAGTGAAGATGCAGTTACTTAATTCCAATTTCCCAAAAAGACATAACATCTGTTACAGGAAGTAAAGCTTAGTATGCCAATCTATCAATATAAACAAGACTGCTTCTCATGTAAGGACCCAGAAAACCCTTGTATAAATTGCCCTCAAATTTTTGAGTAACTACAAAAAAATGTAATTATTCATGAAGAATTCTTCAGTGAAAGGCGTAATTCCTTTATTATTATTATTATTATTATTATTATTATTATTATTATTATTATTATTATTATTATTATTATTATTATTATTATTATAATAATAATAATGAAACCAGACAAGCTATAAGTATTATAAGAAATAAGCTTTATCCTTATAAGTTATCATCATTGTCTTTAATTACGTTTGTATTTTTTTGGTATCACTATGTTAGAATTGATACGGGAGAATGGAACATGCTTTGTTGACTGTGCCATTTTGATATGGCCAGCAACTTTATTTCCCAGATGGTGCTGAATGATCACCTTGAACAGTGGCTCTCTGAGTCCCTTGTGCAGTGATATGAACTGACAGAAGTTTGAACTGTTCAGCTGATTTTGCTATGGCAAGGGAGGTGCAACATATCACCCAAACTGTTGTTTTCTTCATGTGTTGAAATTCTGCCCAGGTGGCTGCTGTTGTAGCACATGTTTAGGCCTTTATTCAAATTTTTGCTGGACAGTAGCCCTGCTTTTCTCATTGGGATCCAAGGTTTAGCTTGAATTAAAGATATATAGATACATCTTTATGAGTTTGCATTTCCATGTGGATTGGGAAAAGAGAGGCGTTTCATAACATTTCACTGGCTTAATATTACAAGGTTCTATGTCTGATGTAAAATGCTAATTAAAATACAGTGTGTCCATAAATACTGTCATATTCCAAACTGGCACCATGTCACCTTGGGTAATTGTATTTAAATGAAATTGATGATATTCAAAGAAAAACTCAAATATTTTTGTGCATGTCAACAATGGATGGGATTGCGGGAATCAAACACAGAAACTAAATTCTCTCACATTTGTGATTAGTCGATATGGGTTGATTGTTGGATATTTAGCAGGCAGGTTACAAGTGAATGTTTGCTTTTAAAATTGTGTTGTTACTGAAGAAATTTTACGGAGTTATGGCAAACCCACAACATAGTTGGTGTATTTTGGAATATCATAGCACAGAGTCTGGCGCAGGTTCAGCGTGCTTTTAGGCGAAGGTTTCAACCTCAAGCTCCTACACACACACACACATAAATTTTGAAGTGATACTGTGATTTTGTGGATCGTGACTGTGTATATCAAAGGAAAGGCCATTCAGAGAGACCATCTGTCAATACAAGAATTGTGGAAGAAGTGCGGAAGGCATTTATACGTAGTCCTAAAAAGTCTGTCCGTAGAGCTAGTCAGCAGTTAAACATACCTAAGCCCACCGTATCTAAGATCCTGCATATGCGACTGAAGTTTCACCCCTACAAACTGCAATTACTGCAGTTACTGATGACCCTGCAAAATGATGAATATGAAAAAAATTAAAAGGAAAAAAAACAAAACATATCACTGCTGCTATCAAGTCCATTTCATCAGATATGTTAGGGCGTGTGTGGAGTGAATGGGAATATCACTTTGATGACTGCAGTATCACTCATGGGGGGCCACATTCAATGTCTATGAGGTTGTGGCAGTATTTTATATCACAACACTGTGAATGCCAGAGTGATTGTAGTGTAACTTAACATTATTGTATGACAATGATTTGAGATGTTTGTTAATTATAAGCATTGTTAGGAAATAAGTTTACATGGCCTCACTGAAACTGACAATAAGAGTGGGTAACAATGAGCGAGGGGGTGAGTTGTTTATCAATTATTAGAGACAAGCAAATGACGTCAGAGTAGCGCGCGTTTCTTTAGAAATGGAGGGAATTTCTTCCCTAGAGCATATGTGTTCGTAATTTTGATTGGATATAAATATAGACGCTAATGTTGGCGCATTTTATTAACCAACAGCAGCTCGGTTATAATCTTTAGGCATATCGGGTGAGGGAGTATAAATTCCGTGCTAGAGACAGGTTTCGTTCAGTCCAACAGAAGCATTCGCGGGTAATACGTCGTTCAGTCCAACAGAAGGATTTGCGGGAAATACATCGTTCAGTCCAACAGAAGGATTCACGGGTAATACGTCATTCAGTCCAACAGAATCATACAAAGGTTATACGTCGCACAGTTTAAGAGAATCGTTCACGCGTTATACGTCGCGCAATTCTACAAAATCTTTCGCGTTGTAAAGTTAGTTATAAATGTGAAATACACGAATTAATAATGTGCAGCAAATAAGTGATTATAGTGATATTAGAAAATATAACAGTTTCAGTCGGGCGTGTATTAAGAGTCAATATGTGAAATTAATTAATTGTGACGGTAATAAAAGTGTAAAAAAACAAATTATTTTATAAGTGTTATCTTTCAGTAACAAATCCTTTCTGTTTACACACCCTGTTTAAGAGATATGCTCGACTGAGAAATAATAGCTAGCCAGAGGACAAAGAACCCAAAACTCAAACTAGTATACAATAACAGGCGCTCAGCAATAAGGTAACACAAAGTAACCGCAACAAATTGGCTCCCATACGTGGGGCAGATAAACATGAAGCATCTTCCAACTACAAAAAAATATTCTACTTCAAGGTATAGTACAAAATATTTGAGTTTTTCTTTTGAATGTCACCAATTTCACCCAAATAAGACTATCCAAAGTGACACAATACCAGTTCAAAGTATGACAGTATTTTTATGGACACACTGTACAACCTCATAATTCTGAGCCAGCTACTTATTGTTTTCATGTAAGGAAGCTCTCCTTGTTGTTTGTTATTTGCTAAAGCCAGTCATTGCTTAGCATATTGTGTCAACAATTCAGGGTTATACTTTATTGTGCAGAGTTTATTTTGATTTTCATAAAGTTTTACATTATATTATAGTTGCTGTTAACATCTATAATGTCGTCCTCCATGGACTAGTAGTACCATGCTAGCCTCTAGTTCCCGAGGTCGTGGGTTCAAACCCAGCAGAGGGCGATGGATTTTTTTCGGGCGTAGAAATCCTTAGCATGGCTTCCTTTGGAAGGGAAGTAATGCTGGTGGTCCCATGTTGTAGATTTATGGCACGTAAAAGAACCTCAAGCCTGATAAGAGGCCTCTGAGCAAAATTTCCAGTCTTTCATGCCCAATATAGAATGGTACGTTAAGGAGTTAAAGAGCGTCCATAAATAAAACTCAATTTAATTTTAATTTACATCTATAATTCACTAGCTAGATGACTGCTAATATGTCATTTTAAAAGTCTTAAAGTGCAATTTACATAGTGTGGCTTTGTGCTTAGGTGGTTTGACATACAATCTGCATACTTTGTATTAAAAGGCAAATTTTCAACTTTTGGTGTTACCTACCAGTTGTATTATGTTGTCGATTGAAAATAGTTTTAATATTTGGAATTTATATTTGTGTTACATATTAAAATTCCTTTCTCAACCAGTAAGCTAGGGACCCCAATTGCCCAAACTGTTCCGATTTCTGGAAGGCATTATAACCAGCTTATGGTTGCCCAACTCATTTGTAACATGGCAATGTTAAATTATAATAGGATTGTCAAGTTCATTATTGCAGCCTAATGATGGCAGCAAGTAAGGAAAGAGACTTCCAGAAGAAGAGTTTGAATACCATGGAAGGAGAAATATCTTGAATCCAGGGAACCTGTTTAAAGATAAAGGGTCATAGTGGTGGTGTTTGTTTCCGGTATAGAGCTTCAGCATGCAGCAGCTGAGAAAAGCAAGTGGAGCAAAATAATATGGCTCTCATCACTTAGGAGCAAGAGTGCTGCTGAAATGAGATAGCAATATATAATATATATCCCTACAAACCCTTTATCTGTAATTTTTGCAAAACTCAATGTTTTTGCAAGTTTACAAATCATGAATTTTCAGTGTCTCTGCTCATGACAAAAGAAAAACTATGTTGGCACTATGACCTCGCACAGCTAAAGTATCATAAGTTACACAGACAGTTATAAGTTTACTCAAATTAAACCTGTAAATTTTTGCTTTGGATTCAAGACAGATCCAATGTGTTTTTATAGGGAAATCTGGTTTAGTTAAATGCGCACTCTAGGTAAGTGATAGAAAGCAAAACATTTTTTTTTCTATTTGATCAATCCTATATACACTTCTGGCTAAGTGGAATATTTGACACATCTTTGAACCCTACTTACCTAACATCATATTCTTCAGATCAACTATTGGTGGTACATCTGCCTTGCATAGTATGATGACAGTTCCTGTTTTGTCGAGCCCTCGTCTTCCAGCTCGACCTGCCATTTGAATGTATTCAGCAGGGAGTAAGGTGCGCATGCCTAAACCATCAAACTTCTTAGTTGCATCAAACACCACTGTTCGAGCTGGCATATTTACACCCATGGCAAAAGTTTCTGTTGCAAACAGCAGCTAAAATAAAATGCAGATAATAAAGAACCACTCTGTCTAACCTGTAAATCACATACATTATGAACATCAAATCATTACTGAAACATAAGGGTTGTTCAATAATGAAGAACTACCCTTAGTAACATAGTAAAAAGTGACTACATGCACATTCTTTCAATACATATAATGGTTTCATGCTTGACCTTAAAATTGCTCAGAGCTCTTACAGGCAGCCATTGTGTTCTAGTTATTTTGTGTTTTCTTAAACAAAATGCTTTAGTGATCTATGAAGAATTATGAAGAGCTCACAATAAATCTGTGATATCTCACAGAGCACGTTTTGACGACACAAAAAGCTAAAGATTGGGGGGGGGGGGGGAATTGCTGGAGGATGGGCATTTTTCTTTAGACAAAATTATTCCCTATCCTCCTAGAGTCTGGAAGCATGAAAGAGAGTCTGAATGTGTGTGTGTGAATTTAAAGACAACCCGAGGTAATACAAACCAATGATTAACATAACCATGAATGAGTGAACATCATTGTTCCAAAAGTAAAGCCGCCAATATGACCTGAGATGTTAAAGGTGACATATAAAAAGGGAAAGAAAGGAAAAATATGTGTAGAGGCACCTGTTTTTCACAAAACGCAAAATTTTTGTGAAATTCAGTTAATTTGGCTAGAAATGTTAAATATTCAACAAAATGACAAAATATTTGCTAGATTTGGATTTGGCGCACAATTGGTTTAGAGCTGTAGCAATGGAAAATATCAATCATTACGACTACAGATCTTGATAAAAAGCTGTGTTATTCATATTGATAGTTACAATTCCCAGCTGCATTCTGCTTCTGCTCTTGCTTGCCTCATTCACTGTAATAAGGCTTCATGTTTCTTTGACGGGTATGGTTTGCTTAATCTGCATCAATCTCACATATAGTTTAATGAAATGGTGGCTACAGTGTTTGACTGAGAAAAAGAATTTGCATCAGAAGGATTTTATGTTTTCTATAAAGTAAAACAAATTCTAATTACAAATGCTGTAATACATGCATTGAATGGCTAAGAAAAGACACGTGTGTAAAACGCATCAATGGCAGTGCTGCACATGGGAATAATAAAATGATGGCAACTACATCGGATGTCAAGTGACAAGCTACACTGATGAATATACCAGTGGCAAAATGCAGTGTAACCCAAAATGACAAAGAATAATTTATAATGTCAACAACACAGACATTCATGAAGGCACACATCCCATTTGAGAAAATTGATCATCCCAAGTTGAGAGAATGGACAAATAAATACATACCAGGTTAGTGGAATTACCTAGCACCTAATATTGTTTAAAACAAATGTGATTTTTTTCTCTGTAATTATGCAGAAAGGTAAATTATTGCCTAAGGTGTTTTATGAGGGATATGCTTTCCCTTATAAGGTATGGAATCTGGGCTCATTTGGACAGCATTTCATTTATTCAGCTTTCAGTCACACATGTCATGAATAGCAGCCTGTAAATACATATCCCTTATTTTTAAGGTGCTGGAAATTTACCTACAACTAGCAGAATGAGGGAAGGTTATGTACTTCAAAACATGAAAGAAGTTGTGAAGGATAAAGAGTGCAATTCTTTGTGGTGAGATGACCAACAGAAAGGGACAATGCATGCTTGTTCTAATTACAGTCCTTGCCTGTGGAGATAGTACTGTTCAGAAATTGTTTGTGGGAGGTTTGAAGGTTCTTGCAAATGCAAATGCTACTGAGTGTTCACAAGTTATTTTGAGTATACTACAGAAACTTGGCATTCAGTATCCTAACATGTCAATAACTTCTGATTCAGCACATTATATGACCAAATGTATAAATGCTGACAACGTTTTGGTACTGGAAACTGAATTTATTAGGGGATATGTGGGCCACAGAGCTTAACATTTTGAACTACTGTGTAACACAAGTAAAGCACATGTTTTGAATACATGGAAGAGAGAAAAATGCCTTCTTAAGTTTCTGACATTCAGTTCGATGGCAAACCTATCAAAGAGAAGCATTTTCCTATTCCTGTTATCACCAGATGGAACTCTTGTTTTAAGAATGTTGAAGATACCGAAGGGTATCTATCTCTTTCATATAGTAGAATTTGCTCAGATCTCAGAAGAAGGAAGTGTAGCTGTGAAGTAATTCAAAGCCTTGAAACAAAATGAAATTCGAGCAACGCACTGCTAAGTTGTCTTTTTTGTTGAACACTGTTCAAAATGCTGTACCCCATTAATAGATATATTAAATTCAAAACTCAGTGACCTCTTTAAAAGTTTTCAATTATTAAAGAATGCATTCTTTTTTCAGAAAACCTGAAGTATACTTTCAGGCCTATCCTGGCAAATTTAGGTACAATTAACCATTATATTTAAATGTGGGTAAACAATGTGTGAATAAACTGAAAGAACTAATGGGATCTGATCCAGGGAAAATCATGATTACCACCATTGGTGAGCTTTTTGACCAACACAATACAACAAAAGGTGATGTAGGAAATAATGAAGTTTGTTGACTTATGGAACAATACCAATTCTGCAAGAACTACTTCCATCACAGTGTATACACTGAACGCTGTACTACTTAGAGATCTGGTAAGTAGCTCTTGCAGAACTGGCCTAGATATTGATGTGATTTCTCTTCTTGGCTTAAACTCTGAGTATAAAGATTTTGTTGAAAGTTTTATGGGTTCCTGTCAATGATATAGATAGTAAGAGATAATTTTCAGTCTATTTAAATGTTGAGTCTGACTCCTAATATGGAGCGGTCGCTCTGTCATTTGCTGATTGAGAAAATTTGTTAAATTCACCTCTTACATGGTGAATAATTTTAATTTTGATATTGTATACACTTTGGTAAACATTAAACGTTATATTTTATTGCAATCTGTTGTCTTAATTCATGTAAAAAAAAAATTAAAAAAAAAAGAAAGAAAAGAAAAGGAAAAGAAAGAAAGAAAACAACAAATACACCAAAATTGACTTTTAAAAAATTAAATCTGGTAGCAATTTTCACCGAAAACAGGTGGCTCCAGTTATGTGGCAACATGGAAGAATATCATCACAAATTATGTTTTCAGACTATCCCCGTAGTGCCAGTTATTTTAATACTACCACCTATTACAGAACACTCTTAGAATATAGAATCTGAAGTGGTGCAATCTCTCAAGAGATTGGAATTTCATGCACTGATTCCTTTCCTGTTTTTGAAGGGAAAAGCTACCAAAATACTCACAATGAGGTTTTCATATATAGACACAATGTCCTGTGACAGAAACATTTCCAATGCGGAGAATGTAGGTTTTACAGAGATTATAATTTTACTTCACTCCTTTTATTAATGCTTGACACGATTTAAATAACACTTCACTGATATAGAGAGCTGTGAGATTCTTTTGTTAATTACTTGCACGTTTTAACACTTAAACTATTTTCGTCTCACACTGAATACGTATTAAATTTCTCGAGGACACATCTCGCGTCCGGTTAGGAACACTGTCTATAAGCAACTGATCTCTGAATTTGTAAATTTTGCTATATTTCAGTTTCTGATTGGCTAATCCTACTCCAATACTTTCATTTAACTTAAGTTTTTTTTTTTTGTTGATTGGCTATTTATAACTGTCACAAAAATTACATTATTGTTGCTCCAAGAATTACCAGTAGCATTTAAACTTTTTAATTCATTATTGCCTCAAGGTTACCTCATTGTTAGCAACTTTTAACCTATTTTTCTCACAGCTCCTACATTATTAAATTACGTAATACATTCACATAACATTATTACACATGTATACAATAATATAAACATATATGACTGTAATATACACTTTTTATATATTGTAACATACACATATTGCTTTTAGGTGGGCTGTTGTTGAATTTATATATTATATAATTTGACTGAAATCATTTAAGTGTTAAAAATACTGCCTCATTATGGACTATATTTACAATATGCCATATTGTTTTTGTTTTATTTTCAGATTTCTGTATCAATTCCCTACTGTATTGCCTTTTTGCATTTTCTACTACACTTTTCAAAATATTGTTATACCTTGTTATATAATCCCTAGATTTCTCATTTATATTTGGGTGTATTATTAAATTTAAGAATTTCATTCTTTCCCATGAGATTTTTATCCCTTTTGTCATCCATCCCATATTTATACTACCTTTACCATTTTTTGATTTAACTTTTTTTACCGGCTTAATACTATCCATTCCTTTTTGCACGATTTTATTAAAAATATCATACTTTTCATTTACTGTTTCGGTTTTGTACACTTCTTTCCAACTTTTTGGTTTAAGGAACATTTTAAACTTTTCTATATTTTCATCATTTATTTGCCTCTTATATTCGAACATATTTGTGAATTTATCTTTATTTACATTTAATTTAATAATTTGTCCAAAATGATCCCCTGTTCCTGCTTTTATGACAGCTGCTTTCCATTTTGTTTCCTCTAAATTTATAAAAATGTTATCAATACAAGTTTTCGACCGCTTCGTCACTCTAGTGGGTTCTCCAATGCCTGATTTTAAATTATGTCTATCTAGGATTTCTCCTAGAGTACGTTTTTCTGAACTATATTCTTAAAAAATATTTTCTTATCTCCTGATGGTGCCCTATACATTCCAATAAGTAATACATTTTTTTCTTTTAAGTTAATTTCTACTGCTGCGAGTTCACATGCCATCTCTACTGTAAATTCTCTACAATCTATTTCTCTAAAATGTATTGTATTTTCTATATATATGACTATACCCCCACTGACGTGTTCTTACTTACAATAATAAGCTTCAAGCGTATAACCCTGAAAATTTGCAATAACCATTTCCTCCTCCTTTAGATTGTGTTCAGTGAATATCATGATATTTGGTTTCTGTTCGTTTATATTTAGCTCTATTAATGTCCTTTTATTTCTTAAAGACTGCACATTCTGATGATAAAGGCTTAATTCCTTTACCTGTTTAATACCTGCTCTCAATGACCTTGTTTCTACTTTAGCTATTTCTGTATTCTTTCCTGCTATATAACTTAATCTATTTTCTCTTATTTCTTTATTTACTTTCTCTACTTCCCCATCCTCTGGATTTATCTGCAGTTTTCCTGTTTCATACATATATTTATTACCTTGTTTATCAACTGGGGCAAGAGAAAAGATCCCTTACGACATCCCTGCCCAGACAACTTACATCTAAAAATTTGTTTACATCTACATAAATTGCATGCAGTGTCCATTTTATTTCTTCATTTAAGTTCTTTATATAGTTCTGATTTACGTCTCTTCTTTTCAATACACTGTCCACTACTATACTTGCCTGTGGGTAGTTGTCTTTTGCACTTCCTATTGCACTATATATTTCTGCCATAACCTCATTTATTCCCTGTGCTCGTTTTATGTTATTTGATCCAACGTGTAACACCACTATTTTAACCTCACTTTTTTCTTTTCTTTACCAAGATAGTTTGGTAGGTATTCTGCTTTTATTCCTCTTAGCACATTCACTTTCACTTTTTCCCTTTCTACCAAGAAAGATAACATCGCAAAGTATGGAAAGATGCAGCCTATATTATCAGATAATGCTACCATGCATAAAAGTAAATTGTTTAGGAATACTTTACAGGATTTAGGAGTCGAATTATATTACTCTTCGACCTACTATCCCCAGGGAAATTCTGCAGAAAGAATAATGAGACCTTTTTATTTATTTTCGTATCCTATGCCATAACAAACCATACCTTGTGGGTTGACAAATGTTCCTATACAGGAGGAGTTATAACACTATAAATCCTACAACTAAATTTGCTCGCATCGAATTTATGCTAAACATAAAACCAAAACAGTTAGTCATGGACATTCCTACCACTATAGCAGTACAGAGGGAAATGACTGAAAAAGAAAAGTGCCAACTAGCTTTCAAAAGATTACAGGATAGAAGTGAAAAAATAAAACCAAGAAATTTCACATGGTTACCAACAATTGGGAAGAAAGTACTTTTGAAAGAAAACAGTATTTCAAAGGCATCTACAAAAAGAAGCAGAAAAATGGAGTTATTGTACACTGGTATATTAATTATTGTGAGGCAATTAGGAGATCACATATATGAATTACACAACATGAATGGTAAATTAATGGGAAGGAATCATAAACATAAATTAAAGTGATTTAAGGAAGAAAATGTTTCAAGAAATACAATATAAAGCTAAAAATAATGTTAGAAAATGTTTACATACAGTACCATAATAACCAAGTGCATTAAGCAAACAAACATTAAAGAAAATGATTTAATACTTACTTAATACTTGGATTTGGATAAAAATGTCATAAATGAAAATAAATTTTACTTTTATTAAATTAAAAATTAAATTTATTAAAAGAAACAATCAAATACAGATAACTATTATATTTTTGTATCGTCAAAAACCATCAAACATAATACAGGTAGAAACAGAAATCAATAAGTCTGAAACATAAAAAGGAAATGAAATAAATAAAGTAAGTAAAAATCATGTAAACAACGATAATATTTATAGGATCCAAGCAAATGTAGGAAAATAATCAATACAAAGAAATTATAGTTCAACTAATTAATAAAGAAAAGGTGCTTTAAAGGATTAAAAAGAAAGTATTAACTTTCCCAATCACTATTTAAAAAATTCTTATGTGTTATACTCACATGACTTTCTCTACTCTTGTACAAACTATTTTTACAAATGCTTATTCTTAATCTACTTCATGTTAATTGAGATAAACATGTGCAGTAACTATCTTACTGCTAATTTCCTTGCAGGTACAAGGGGAATATGGTAGGCTTTAAACGATAGTCAAATCTTTTAAGAGCTGGTTGCTATGTGGAGCATTTCATTCTCTTTGCAAGTCCAGGACATAAAAAAATTGAATAACGAATTCCCATTTGAGAAAAAGTATAAGTATTGGAAAATTCAAATAAATAACAAGGAATATCTCAAAAATGGTTCACTCCACAAAAACAAAAAAACAAAAAATAAAAAATAAAGAAAGAAAAAAAATTGTATACGACATAAATAGTGTGTTTTAATGAGCTCTAGATTTTTTGTGTAGAAAAATTTTGTCTCTCTTAACGGCTTAGCAGTTATGCAAAAGCCATTCAGAAAGACGAGAACTTTTGGGAACATTTCCAGAAAATTCAAGATACACATTTTATTTGCCATGAAAATATCTTAAATATATGATATTTTAATCAACATTGTTAGAACCATTTTTGAGAAAAACAAAATTTTCAAAAAAAATGTTCCATGTAAAGGGTAGTCTCGGATGGGGGAATTTTCTTGAAAATTTTTGTGTCGAATCTTTGGGAGATACTGAACCACTTTTCATTGCTTAATTATGCTGTTCATAGACACACGGACCTTCTTCTAAATTTTTTTTTTGGATTCAGGGGGCCTCAAAACATGTATTTCCAGTGAAATCTCGGTAGCAAATTTTTGGGTGGAATGCAATACTTCTCTACTTACTATATCTAGTAGAGAAAGTAATAAATGATACTTGAATGTTGAACGTGATTCAAGTGAGAAAGATTTCTACAACAAAATACAAATATGTATTTGACGAATGGTATTGTCAAAAATAATGAGGAATTATAGCTATGACAAAAAAAGGAAATATGGGAATTCTTTGTTTGTGATCAAATATACAGCAAATAAGAATTAAATAATGTGCTACAATGAAATAAATAAATGTATGAAGGAAGATAATTAATTTTCTCATGGGGTTAGTATAATGACAAATTAATAATGGCTGTTTATTAAAAATGATGATTGATATGTGTAGAATATTAAACAAACAGAAGAGGAATGGCACTTAAGGCAAAAATAGCTAATGTTGAAGAGCTAGTTGAATATTTCTAACAAGAAAGCTTGAAATATTAGTGAACTAATTGAGCTGAATGGGAAATTTATATGTACCAAGAAGAAAATAATAAGAACAACGAAAAAATTATATTTCCTGCAATTGATTTCAGATGAGGCAGAATACGAATTTCACAAGTTATTACTCATACTTGTAGCATGGAGAATGTTCACAAAGTTGCTATGGTGTCACACAAAATAATAACACAATCACAAACACCAAGTACACATATGTGGGTAGGAATAGGAATGAGGACAATAATGTGATATCAATTAGTAAAATGAAAGGGGAATAACTCCTTAAATTTAACATTTTATAATAAATAATAATGGATAAGAGAACAATTTAAATTAAAGGAATAAGCGGTAGTTGAAGCAGCTATAATGTTAGGGATAACAAAATGGAGACCTCGACTAAAATGTTATATGCAAAGATATTTGTTAACTTCTATTCATTAATTAATGTGATCATAATATCTATTTCTTTATTCATAATGATATTAATGTATTTTCACGTGCATAAATGTCCAGAACATTAAAGGAAAGAGAAAAAAAAATACTCAAGGCCAGAAAGATACATGGCCAATCTTGGATAAATGTGACCCATTTGGAAATTTAAATTTGGAAATTTGGAAATAAGGAAAATTTGTATCAGGCAACAGTGGTTGTTGATTTGTTGGCATGGTAATGAAGGCTTATATCAAGTTTTTTCTGGAGACAAATTGGCATCTTGAGTTTGTGGCAATCAGTTTGCATTCAGAACTGCAGAAAGGTAATGCCAGTAATCAGTATTCTGGCCAAACATTCTAAGGTAATAAATACTACATGTAAAACAAATTGACATGTTGTAAAACATTTTTCATTATTTTTATTATGAAAATTTTAAGTTTTCAAAATAAAATACGAAGTTCCAGAATTCTAGTGGATTTGTTTCGCATTACCTTCCCTGTACTACACCCGAGAAAAGAAAACAGTACTCAGCTCATGCAAATTTAGAATCTACACTGCTGCAGGAGAAAGCAACTTTGACTTGAAGCCAGAACGCAGCACACAAGTCACTGTTAACAGAAATATAGCAGTAGCAGATCTTCATATGACGCGATCTGTGAGTAACAATACATCATCAATAATAATAATAAAAAAAAAACCCATTTCAAGGTTCATGCATAACATCTTACACATGACTTGCTGGATACCATGCATGCTTACAAACACAATAAAAAATAACTGATAGTAAAAATGCTGCTGTTGTGCTGGATCCTGACAACTTGTTTTACTGTGAATGAATGCTGGGTGTACCATCACAGTGAATGATCAAAGAAAACAGTGGAAAATCACTGGATTATCATTGTGAAAATAGATGTTGCACACTTTTTTTAAGGCTGCAATGGTATGTGGATGAAAGATAATACCTTTCAGTGCAGTTATGGAAAATATTGCTAAGAACTCCTGAGATCATTGAGGGTAAAAGCTAGAGACAGCTGACCAAGAGAGCTATTTGCAATATGAACAATGCAGGTTTACAGACGACACAGTTGCATATGGCTACTTCTGGATATGAAATTTCATCTCGTGAGACCATGCCTGTATCCTACAAAATAATAACACAAATTGATGTGATATGGCGTTTAAGCAGCAGTTTGCCAATCAGCCATAAGATCATGTTACTATTTGATACATATCTCCGTGTTGCAGGGGGGCAACTCCAGATATACTGCCCATTCAGTAAACTGAATTTAAATTATGATTTCAGAGGATTTTTTACAGTAGTTATCATTTCTTGCTAAACTGTCAAGTGTTCAAGGGGAAAAAAAAAAAAAAAATATATATATATAGCTATTTGTCAATAATGATTAACTTTCAGCATACATTACTGTTATATTTTGACTCAGCAGTTAGTGTTACCTTCACAAGACTTCTTTGGAACAACATCTCCACAATTTCTTTAAGTATTGGAAGAATTCCACTATGATGTACTCCTATTCCCCGTTGCAAAAGATCTTCCAGCTTTATCACCTGTAATGCCCAAAGAAAAACACCATCAGCAATTTAAAGTCCAATTCCCACTCTTCAGCCTTTGTACAACGACCAATTAGATTGGTAAAGACCAGCAAAATAAACAGTCAATTTTGCCACAATATGAGAATCATTAGTTTACTTTGGCAAAATATCAACTCCAGCACATATTTCAGCACTAAATGAATTCTAAAATTAAACTGAGTTTTATTTATGGGCGCTTTTAACTACTATGGTCCTTGGCATGCCATTCTATATTGGGTGTGAAAGACCAGAAATTTTGCTCAGAAGCCTCTTTTATCAGGCGTGAGGTTCTTTTATGTGCCGTAAATCTATGACACAGACCACCGGCTTTACTTCCGTTCTGAAGGAAGCCATGCTAAGGAGTTTTACACCCAAAAAACTCCATCACCCTCCACAGGGTTTGAACTGACGACCTCGGGAACTAGAGGCTAGCACGGTACCCCTGGACCACAGAGGGCAACTAAATGAACTCTTAAGTCACTTAGAATAGGGTTTTTAAAAAATAAATTCCTGGAAAATACTAACTTTACCTACACTTACAATTCTTTGAAATTAAAAATAATCAATGCTTTTCAATCTTGCCTAAATATACAAGAAAACCGATTACTGTGCTTTCAAAAGTAACAATTATTTGGTTATCAAAGCGTTTTTGGAATTAATAATATATTTAAAATCAGAATACTACTATTTACAGGCTTCTATTGAAACAGTTAAAAGATTTTTAGATATTTCAAAAGGATATGGCTTCTACCTGGAATAAAATATCACATATGTAACTCATTCATATTTAATGTAATTACTTTTAAATACAGCTTCTAACAGACAAAATATCTTAAATACAACATTTGGGTTGGAGGAGTTGATCAGACTTGCAAAATTGAATGCCATTGCTGGGACTCATACTGCAGACCTTTGGTTTTCCATACCAACACATTACTATTGTGTTATCACCGTGAACGCCCAAATGTGCATTAAAATTCTTTCATCTGAATAACTCAAGTAGGTTTTCTAAATACAGTGGAATCTCGTTAGCACGTTCCTCATTAACGCGTTTTCCCGTGTATTGCGTTGAATTATAAAAGTCCCGGCACAAAATGCATCAAATGCATTAATAACGTTCGTTTAGTACGTTTTCTCGCTCCCGCTTACTACGTTCGAAGTTTGATGCCCTCATTCGCTATTTTGGCCAATGCCAATGCTTGGTCGGTCGGTATTAATAGTCATTTTTGAGAACATAAAAGTAACGGTCCAGCGGGAGTAGATTTACTACATTCAAAGTTAGACGTTCTCATTCGCTACTTTGGTCAAACCAGGCGGGGTGGAACCGGCAGCCAATACCATGCATGTACGTATTTGTGGGACGCGTTTTGTGTGTGTGTGTGTGTGGGGGGGGGATGCTTTAGTGACGCTCTTTAGTGTTCTGTGGTGACGCTTTAGTTTAACAGTGGCTTGGTGTGGTTAGTTTATGCTGTTGAGTGTTGACGAAACGTAAAAGTATTTTAACTTTTTGTTCGCAATGGAGAAAAAGAAAGTGCGGCAAATTGCACTGTTTATTGATCAGTGTGCTGCTCATCCACCAACTGTTTCAAATTTAAGAAACATAAAGATCATTTTCTTCCCAGCAAACTGCACGAGTAAGCTACAACCTTTAGATCAAGGCATAATTCGGTGCATGAAACATGCGTATTGTAAGAGGCTGGTACAGAGAAGGTTGGCTGCACTGAAATCGACGACAAGAAAAATCACCGTCTTAGATGCCATGCATTTTATTAGAACTGCTTGGGATTGTGTGACGCAAGATACCATTAGGAACTGCTTTAATAAAGCCGGTTTTTGCCGAGTTCTTGGTGATGAAATTACGCAGGAAGACGAGTTTTCCGAGAGTGAAGAATGGCGCCAAATAGCAGACGATGCCGGCGTGTCTTTCGAAAACTATGTAAACATTGACAATGAAATTCCAGTGTGTGAAACAGCGACGATAGATGAAATACTTGAAGAACAAGTGAAAGATGAAGCATTAGTGGGAGACGAAAGTGACGATGAACCAGATCCTGAGCAAGTACCTACAGTGTCAGAAGCCATGCAGGCAATGGACATAGTGAAGCGATATGTGTGCAGTTTCGAAGTTGATGATGATGTAATGACTTTACTAAACAAGATGGACAGTAAAATTTTGGCATTAAAACCAACAAAGCAATCAACTATCGATATGTATTTCAAACCAATGTAAATAGTGTATATTTCACATCCGTTTTTGAGGTAAGATGTATTATTAGATTTTATTACATAAATATGTTCTTAAGTTGCAGATTATGTATTTTCGTTAACACGTTTTCCCGTCTATGACGTCCAAATCCTTGGGTCTCCGCAAAAACGTACTAACAAGATTTTACTGTAGTTTATATTATCAGGCACAGTTGCCGTATTCAAACTGATAACAGAGATGTCAATGACCTCTTGTTGCCATACAATTTTCGGGAGAGTTTCTGTTATTATAAGGAATTTTATAATATTGGCACGATAAAATGCATATCTCTGTTATCTTCTAGATTAAATAGAGTGGCTTGTTTTGTCACAGAAACAATAGTAATTTGGAAAATTCTTGTTTTAATACTGCAATTATGAAATTTCATACTTTGCTATGTTTTCCATTAACATCTGCAGGTTCAAGAGAACAAAATAAACAAGTAGCATAACCTACAAACTAGACATTGAGATTTTTCTTACTCAACCAATTTTATAAACCTGAGTTATTTAATTAAGCTGTTAATTCAGCAAACAGGCAATAAAATACCTTATAAAATAAAATATCATATTGGCCCAAAAATAAGCCACACTTTTGGTCCAAATGTCAACAGCAAAAAGTTGGGTTGTGGCTTATATTTGCTACCTTAGCTTTTTACATACCTTTTCTGTTAAAAACTATGCTCATCCGCAAATATATAGCTAATGTCTGGAACCAAAACTAGCTGCACTTTATTGCACATCAATGCAACCTTTTATCTGCATTTTGGTGTGTACATTGTGTCATCATTACCTTCTATTGAATGCACTGGATGGTAGCGAAGATGATGTATTGTGGGAAGAGAATGAAGAAAACAGTGAGAGTGATGAAATTAATGCCAGTAGTGAATGGCGCAAAATATGGCAATGTTTTTGGTGCCAATGTGATGTAACACATGCTAGGAAGAATGTTTACATAAATGTAAGTACAAGAAAATAAACATTTATATTCATTTTTCTTGCCTCAATCCAGATGCAGCTTATTTTCATATCTATTTGTTTTTTTCTTTTTGCCGCCTCCAATTTTAAGGGTGCAGCTTATAAGTGAGGGTTTCTTATTTTCGGGCCAATAAGGTAAGTAGCACTATAAACAGTGATGTTAAAATTCATATTAAAAAGCATGCAAGTTTTAACAAGTGAGTGATGCTATAAGTTCTTATATTTGACTCATATACCTCTTAAAAAGAAACAACCTTGCTATATTATGTTTAACTCTTGAAACACCTCATGTTTCTGCACTGCCGTTTGTGAAAATTGCAACACCAAGAATGAAACGCATGAATTCAATGAATTTAATACCATAGGTTAGGTACATGACAAGTAACAAATGATAAACTTTTCAAATCTATATATGACCTATGAGCCCCAATATTCAGTATTTGGTGTGGCCTCCATGCGCTGCAATTAGAGCTGCTATACACTGTGACATTGATTAAAAAAGGTTCTGAATAAGTTCCTGAGGGATTTCCCTCCACGCAGTTTGTATTCGAGCCCACAAATCCGTGACACTGGTTACTGCAGGACCGTGACGCACCAGATGGCAACCAACCATATCCCAGACATGTTCGATGGGCGACATGCCAGGTGAACGTGCAGGCCAGGGAAGCAATGCTTCAAAGAAGGCTTGTACATTCCTTGCAATATGTGGCCGGGCATTGTCCTGTTGAAATGTGGCCTGTGGAGATGCCTGAAGCAGGGGGAGTACCTCAGGCTCTACAACCACCGTTAGGTACCGGTTCCTGTTCAAAGTGCCCTCAATTTGTAAGAGGCGAGATCGATTGTTGTAACCAATGGCGCCCCAAACCATCACACCTGGTGTTTGCTATGCCGCTCAACAATGCAGCCCTCCAGCTTGCGCTCACCACGATACTGCCAGACACGTATGTGGCCATCACTGTAGGACACATTGAAGCAGGACTCGTCTGAAAAGACTACATTTTGCCACTCAGCACCCCAATGATGGTGTTCATGTGCCCATTGCAGTCGGAGGAGCTTGTGCTTTCTGGACAATGGAAGCTGACATAATGGCATGCATGCAACCAGTCCAACCTACAGCAGACAGCGACAAACCGTTGATGCAAACAAGTTCACACCTGTTGCAGTGCTCCAGCGCTGAGCCAACACTGTGGATGAAGCTGTACAGTCCATTATGGCCATGTGGACAAGATGACGGTCATCCCATGCTGTGGTCATCTTCCATACCCGCTCTTCGCTGTGCACAACCTTCATCTATCCACTGTTTCCACACACCCATCACTGTCGTAGCAGCATGCCCTGTACGAGCCAAAATGTCACGGTATGACAAACCCGCTTCCTGGAGAGCGATCATTCTGCCCCGTTAGAACTCACTCACATGCTGATATGGCTCCCTTTGACATCGACAAGGCATAATGGCACTCACTTTATTGTTTCACCTTGTTTGACAGCTCTGCACTGACACTGGGCGCAATACTGACCTCCTCAGACTGACACAAGAGGGCTCTGCTCGGCCTACGTGTATCCCATCTCTCTGCAAATCTAATCACTTATTGCTTGCACACTCTTCTACACTTCCATCAAGTTTGGAGTTATTTGGGAAATTCTTTCTTGGTGTTGCAATTTTCACAAACAGCAGTGCATTTGTGGCTCTTCCTCTATTTACCTGAGGTAGTTTCCGATCTGGTGGCTTTAGGTTTCTTATACAGCTCCGAAAGAAAGAAAGGATAACACTTTTCTCTTTTGCTGTAGTCAAGTCCACACTGCCAAGGTTTTCAGAATTCATATCACAACGATTACGAGATAATGTAAATGCCACTACTGGAAGTTTCTCTTTTCGTTGAAGATATTCTATTACTCCAACCCACATGGTCTTTTCTTGTTTGGGATTTAGTCTACCCTTCTGAACCATTACTTGTCTACCTTTTTCTTCTTTTCCTTTTCTTGCAGAGACTGCTGCAAAATATCTAAAATAAAATGGCAGGAGGGAAAACCATTAGCGTGAATTACTATGTTACTGCACATGGTAAAAATTAAATTTTATATAAACAAAGTTTGTATTGTTTAACATCCAACCTTATCATGTTAAATGCTTCACTAAGAATTTGTTAACTGAAACCTATGTAATATCACATATATAAAAGCTTTTGTTCCTACTAAACAATTAAGGCCATGTCATGTATTCAGATTATATAAGTTTAAATAGACTATAGGGCTTTAGTTGGCAAACAAGCCTTAGAAATGCAAGGAAGGAAAACCTTTCCTTTTTTTTCTTTCTTCTAACATTGTTATTGACACATTAGGGGACCTTTCAATTCAAAGGTACATAACACAGATTGAAATGGGGGTACTGAAAATAAGAATGTATTTGGACTATATATTCTTTTACTTAATGAAGGTTTGGCATTATAATGAAAGGATGGACAAAGTCAAACTGACCAGAACAATATGTGAAGCTACTTACAAATAGATCTGATGTGCTACATTCACTTGACTTTCTCTAACCAGTATTGTTTATTTTTATACTGTTTTATTAAATTATGCTTACAAATCCCTATTTTCTATTTACTTCATGTTAATCAAGATAACCATTCCCAGAAACAGTTTCATTGCAAATTTTGCTGTAGGTACAAGGGAAATACAGAAGAGTGAAGTGATAATTAAATGTTTATAAGCTAGTTGCTATATGTCGGCCTTGAAATTCTTCACATGACTTTGCAAAACGCAACTTAATGGTGACAGCATTTCAATAAATGTTATTTTAAATAAATTGCATGTTATAAAGAAATCTGTGTAGTAACTCTTTACCTACTTATCATTTACCAGTTATACAAAATTATACAAACTCCCTTTTGAAAGTAGAGGACTTCACAGGCCATTCCCTCAAAATAAATGATAAAGGCTTTTATTTATCATATAAAATATCTTAAACATATCGTTAATTGAAATCATTAGAGCTATTTTTGAGAAAATAAATTAAACATTTTCCATGTAAAGGGTAATTTGGGGCGGGAAGGGAGTATTTTCTTGAAACTCTTCATATCACAACTTTGGAAGATAGCAAACTTAAAATTCCAAGTTTGGTCTTTATCTGACATTGAATTATCCTGCAAACACACACATACATGGGCCTTTTTCTAAAATTATGGCTAGTTTTTATACAGAGAGCCTCAAAACATGTGTTTCTTGTCCAAATATCAATATTGGATTTTGTGTGGAATGCAATACTTCCTCTACTAACTAGGTACATGGTAGAGAAAGTAAAAAGGGAGAATAAAGAAAGGAAGCTAAGAGAAGTATGTGATTGATTAAAGGCATCTGACAGTGCTCTAGAATGACACGGAGAAAAGATATAGCACCTAATATTTACAACTATTTCTTATACTTACCCCTCTTCAATGAAACGGGAATTCTCATCAAGAATGAGAAAGCATTCATCCTTTTCCTTTTTACCAATGCTGGTGTACAAGAAGTGTTCTAAGGGCACAGGTCTTTTCAGAGTGCTGATCACATATACCTTCTTCTGCTTAGTGCGACCCACCCAGTTTGCAAACTCAAGTGTATTGGGTACAGTTGCACTTAGCATCACAATTATTACATGGGGAGGTAACAATATCAACACTTCCTCCCAAACATGACCTCTCTGAAAAATAAAACATGAAACATTAGCATTCAAGTCCAGAGACATCATAGTGCCTGACATTTTGCAGTCCTGAAGAGATATTTATAATATTTTATAAACAATTTAAAAATCTCTCTCTTTCTCTCTGTGTGTGCATGCGTGAGAGAGAGAGAGAGAGAGAGAGAGAGAGAGAGAGAGAGAGAGAGAGAGAGAGAGAGAGAGAGAGAGATTGTGAATGCAGATTAAAAGAAAGAAAAAAAATTTAATGTGTTACATTCACATGACTTTCTCTGGCCATTAGTGCTTATTTTTATATAGTTTCTATCAAACTATTCTTGCAAAAGAATATTCTTTTTCTGTCTATTTAATGGCAATAAGATAAACATTTGCACAAAAGCTTTCATTACGCATTTCTTTATAGGTACAAAGGGGATACAAAAGGCTGAAGCATCTTTAAAACATGGGTTACTATATGCTGGCTTTGAATTTCCATACTCTTTCATGACATTGCAAGAAACAACTGAATGATGACTACACTTCTAAATGACAGAAGTACTGAAAAATTCAAAGCAATAATAATGAACATCTCAGAAATGGCTGATGCCTCAACAAAGGTTGTTTGTAACAAAATGTATGTTTTAAAGAGATCTATATTTTTTGTGTAATAAGTTTTTGTATCTCTTATGGTCTACCAGTTCTACAAAATTCCTTCAAATGAAAAGGACTTTGCAGACTACTAGTAGAAAATTCAAGATGTGTGTTTTAGTCATGCAAATATCTTAAACATATGGTATTTTAATAAAATTCATTGAGAGACACTTTTGAGAAAATAAAAAATTACAAAAAATTTTCCACAAGGTTAGTTTGGAGTGGGTTTTCTTTTTTCTTGAAAATCTTTGTGTCACATCCTTCTGATCTCTCTCTCTCTCCCCCCCCCCTCTCCCTCTGACATCATTTTCTAAAGATGCTTTCTTTGGATTCAGGAGACCACAAAACATGCATTTCTGGTAAAATCTCAATATCAAAGTTTTTGGTGAAATGCAATTCCTCTACCTAATATATGCAAGTGCTAGAGAAAGAAATAACTAAAATTTATTTCCTAATTATCAATTGCTTGCTTCCACATAAATTTTAATAAATACCCTGGTGCTAAAATGTTAAAGACTATAGCCCCTTGTACACGATCAAACTTTTGTCAAATTCAATACTTTACAGGCCTTTTCAAGAGTTGTCACAACTTTACAACTTTTCTTGTCAAATTGCTTCCAATACTTTTAAAGTCTTGAAAGCAAATAAGGACATGCTCTAAACGGCCAAAGATTTGATGGCTTTGGCCAATGAAATGCGAGTATTTACAGTGCGTCACGAAGTTTGCAACATGGCTCAAAGTGAAAAGTAAACAAAAATGGCTACCCGGCCAAGGTATGTCATATGTGAACTGATTATGTTATGCATAAGCTGGCCATGTCTGTCCATCGAGGGCTCCGTGGATTACCACAAGATGGAGCAGATGAAGGCAGTTATGAAGAAATGATTGCCAGGCATTTTCCGAACTAAATACAGTAGAATCTTGTTAGTACGTTTTTGCAGGGACCTAAGGATTTGGACGTCATAGGCGGGAAAATGTGTTAACGAAAATGCAAAATCTGCAATTTAAGAACATAGGTAATAAAAATCTAATAATTACTACGTCTCCATGGGAATTTAAATCAATTTTGAGTACAATTTCATACTGAATACGATCTGCGTTTCCATGTTAAATTCAATATGTTTAAATGGATTTGGATACACAAAGCCTGAGAATAAATAATTCAAGCTTTTATTTTGGTCAACTTGGATTTTTTAGGTTATGAATGTTTTTGAGAAAATAAATTGCGAATTGTGGAAGCGGCAATAGTGGTTTTGCTGTGTGTTTTATTACACATGTGATAACAATTTCTGCTAAAAAAGAAAAAATTATGAGCGTGCATCGTGTTACGAGTACAATAGATGATATTATCTTTGGTGTATACAAGACGATTTGAATACGGAGGTGTTTCCATGCAACAAATTTCGTTCCGGTCCTCTTCTGATCCTATTTTCCAAGAGAAAAGTTTTGTTTTAGTATTTTTTCCTTTTTTAAAAGCAGTTTCAATCAATTTAGGTTTGCTAACAATCGTGTTTAAGGTTGACGGAGGAATGTTTAACTTCCGCACTATATCGACATGTTTTATATTTGGATTGTGATTACATCAAGGATTTTCAGTTTTTCACTGTTGGTTATTTACCTACTACACTTTCTTTTTTTCATTCTAAATGAAAAGTTAAAATACAATCTACGGTTGTTTGGTCATCACTCAACATTAGAAACTATCGTTAGCGTTTACCACGCCAAGGTAAAGCATTCTCTATCCTGCCCACAGAAATCGTGTCACACAAATATTTAAATGCATGTATGTGAATGGCTGCCGATTTCCACCCTGTGACCAAGGATTGACCAAAGTAGCAAATGAGGACGTCAAACTATGAACGTGTTAAACGCCTACTCTCACTGTACCGATCAAGGATTGGCCAAAACAGCGAATGAGGACATCAAACTTCAAATGTAGTAAGCGGGACCGGGAAAACGCACTAAGCAAACATTATTTATTATATTTGGTGATTTGGTACCAGGACTTTTATAATTCAACGTAATACACAGGAAAACGTGTTAATGAGGAACGTGCTAACGAGATTCCACTGTATACATTAATGCAATGTTATATAGTGTGGTTAACCTATCAGTTGGTGTTATTTTCATTGTATTCCACACTAGTAATGTAATTTCATTGGATATAATACATGAAAGTACTGCATAATATTAGTAAAGAACAATATTTCATTGCGAATTGTTATACTGTGACGCAAATACTTGCTTTGCGCATGATAAATTATCAATGTGTTCTAAGGGTTTCAATTTGGTGAAGAGTCAACCTGTAAATACATATTTTTGACATTGTCAAGTCTTGCCAAGTCTTATCAAGTCTTTTCCAATCTTGTCACATATTGTAAAATATTTGACAATTTTCTTATAAACTCTTGAATTGAAAAAAAAGTTTGATCGTGTACAAGGGGCTTTAATGTGCAAACTTCTAAACTGTAAAACAGGTATACCCTGGAAACCTCTTAAATTAGCTTAATATACTCACTTCTGAATCATTAATGTAGTGAACTTCATCAAATATCACATATTCCAAATCTCTCACAACTTCACTCCCACAGTACAACATTCTTCGAAGGATCTCTGTTGTCATGATCAAGCACTGAGCAGTCTGATTTATTTGAAAATCACCAGTTATAAGACCAACATCTTCAAATGTATCCTTAAAATCACGATATTTCTGATTTGACAGAGCCTTTATTGGGGAAGTATAGATGGCCCTGGAATGTAGGCAAATTCTTATTAGTACATATGTGCCTCATAGAGACAAGATGACCATTCACTAACGAACCCAGCATGTTTTAATACTAATGAAAATATTGCAATAAAAACTGAGGAAAAAAGAAAGGTTATTTCACACCATGTGAGATGTTAAATAATATTTGAAAAATCAATGTCGGAGCCAGCAAAGAAAACATGGTCAAATGTCAGCCTGATAAGGCAAAGATTTGTGATCCATGTCACTAATGTGACATTACATTCTTCAAATCTGATCCAGCTACTTTACCTTTACACACTTAGGTGCAAGAAAATTGCTGCTTATATATTATACCTTGTAATCTGGTTAGAAGCCTAGTAATTAGTAAAGCACTTACGGTAATAAGTTGCCTTTAAGGTTATGATACTCAGAATAATTTAGACTACCTTGAAGGTTTAATTAATTATACACGAATCAGATATGAAGAATTCAGTGGTTGTTTGTGAGTATGACCATGGATAGCTTTATAAAAACAATAACTATTACACTTATTTAATAACAGTGGCAACTGTCAGGGTCAAATGAACATTGCTGACATGCCAGAATTTTGCCCTGCAGGAGTTCTTTTATAAGCCAGTTAAACTAATGAAACAAGATTGTCAAGTTAAGCACGCTTAAATGCCATTATCCTTGGCCAGAACTGAACCTGCACAGAAAGTGACTAAACTCAATGATCAATGGATAGGAAGGACAGAAGGAAGGAAGGAGGGAAGGAGGGAGGGAAGGAAGGAGGGAGGGAAGGAAGGAGGGAGGGAAGGAAGGAAGGAAGGGAGGGTTTGGAGGGAAGGAGGGTTGGGAGGGAGGAAGGGAGGAAAAAAGATAAAAAAACCTTTTAGTCACCATTCAACCCTACACAATTGAAACAATGATACTCTTCTTTGTACTTGGTTTTCGGTATAAAATTGTTGTGCATTAGAGCCAATGCCAGCTATCTTACCCACCCCCTGCACCCACAACAGGCTTTCTGTCCTTCAGTTTTACCACAAAGTCATTAGCATCAGTACTCCACTTTCATTTGAGAAGATGGGAATGCAATTATCTTTAGAACAAGGTATATTTGTATGTAAATGTTATTTTAAATACAAGTTGGCTCATTGCATTTGTGAAGAACTCATCCTGAAGTTTCCTGCACATTTGCCTTCTTCCAGAACTTCAATTCACGATCTTGTGAATAAATTTGAGACTACTATTTCAGTGCAAAGACAGACAATGTTAGCATAAACATTAGACAAAATTGGCGAAAATCTTGAACATTCGCCACAAAAGGCATTATCAAAGTTAGCACAAGTCGGAGTTTCAATTATTTCTGTACATATCACATTTGCTATGAAGTAAGAGTTAATTTTGTTATATTTTATGTACAGGTTTACAGGAACACAGATTTAAGAAGTGAAACAGAGGGCTGGTACATCAAGCTGTGGCAAGTCATGCTACCCATACACAAAACCCTGTTTGAGCAGTCAGATTTTATACTGAAGACCTTGTACATTCAACATAAAATGATTTGTGCAACTCAGAAAATAAGAGTCTGTGTGTCATGAACTCATGATCTGTGCATGTGAGGTAAATCCTGTCCAGTGACACATTTCTTCAGATTTGGAAAGCCAAATCTGATGAATATGGTGTATGTGGCAGCAGTTCAAGGCACAAATTATGCCACTGAAGTGTGCCTTGGTGCATTATCTTGGTGATAAAGAACTTTCTTCTTTAACACCAGCAGATGTTTGCCTTCATAGCATCCTTTAACCGCTCAAGCAGGGCTGCATAGTACTTTCCATTGATGGTTTTTGCCTTTTCCATGTAGTCTATCTACAGCACACCCTAGGCATACTAGAAAACAGTGGCCATGACTTTTCCTGCTGAGGGAACATACTTGGCCTTCTTTGGAGTGCTTTCATGCACTTGCACCAATTGTTTGGACTGCTGCTTCATCTCTGGCATATGGTAGTGAATCCATATTTCATCAACAGTGATATAACATCGCAAGAAACTGGTTGAGTTGCATCTGAACTCTCCAAGCAGTCTTGTGAGATTTCATTTGGTACATGTGATCATCAGTTAACAAACATGACACCCTTCACAGTGCAAGCTTTCTCAATGCAAGTTCATGCAAACTGTTCCATACACAATTTAATGAGATCTTGACAACAATAACAACCTCACATACCTTAATTCATCTGTCGTTTAACAGGCATTGTGGATTTTTGCAGTATTTTCTTCAGTCATAGTGGTAATGGATATGCTGAACATTCATTATAAAAAATGGAAGAACAGTTGTGTTACTCCACAGCTGTTTTACCATAGAAAATTATGGTAAAGAATCTTGCTAGATGGAGTCCAATTCCTTTTTTATTTTGGTGGACATTAAACCTTTCACTGCACAACATTTAATTTTACCTACTTTCAGAAGAAACCTCAACTTGTTTATTTTGTAGCACTATAACATCCAAACAAATGAAAGCTCATGTATGAATTGCAGCCAAGCCATGTGGATTTGACTTGAGAACTATTATTGTTATTTGAGAGTGCCAGCACCATCTTTGTCAAGCTGAGAACTTTCCTAACTGTTGTTATACTACTGAAACTGAGGCTACAATTGGTGACCATCTCATTTCAAATGCAGTCTGGTACCATGCTCATCTGACCAGATGATGTTTATTTTATTATGCGGATATCTGAAAGGAAAGGTTTACTGCTAAAGCAACAAAGAATAGAAGATCTGATATTTGTTCTTTCACATGCACGTAGACATTAAATTGAAGAGTTGAATCAGATCTGAAGAATTCATGGTCAATGGTTTGAGTCGTGGCCATGATATTGGATTTTTCAAGGTTCATTCAATTTTTCAACTTACTGCCCAAACATGCTAGTGTGAAAGAACAAATACCAAATATAAATTAATACTAATGGTGGTTAACTATAAAGTCCAGAAATTAAAAGCACTTGACACATTAAAGTCACCTTTGAGATATGATATCTAGTGTGTCTGAGATCGCCTTGAAGGTTTATCAGGATACGTGAATCACATGAGAAGGTTTAATGTGCATGCAGGTATTTCGCCATGATAACTTAAGCAGTAAAACCATCAGCACAGATAACCAATGATTCCAGTTCTGGTTGGACATTGAATTTTAACGCTGATTCAACTTGACAAAAGAAAACCACAACATAGAGGTCTTGAAAGCGGCGGCGGCGGTGGTGGCGGCGATTCAATGATAAATGAATATCTTACAAACAAGTTTACACAAAACTCTCACAAGGCTGTTGAAACAGAGCAAATACATTGTTCTCTCCCTTTGTGAATAAAATATTTGCACACCAGTACTTACTTTGTCATGTGCTTTTGTGAGAGAGCAATGGCATATTCAGCTACAACAGTTTTGCCAGCTGATGTATGGGCAGCAACAAATACATGTGATCTCTCTTCCAGCTTAAGAATAGCCTGCAAAAAAATATTTTACTCTAGTTCTTTTGGTATAAAGTCAAAAAAAGTTATTTACAAACACCTGATAACACACCAAATAATCTCCCTTTGCTATCATACTTTCTTTATCCATTAGTGAGTCGAATGGTTTTGTTTCTCCTTTACTGCTGATTTTTCATATTTCATAGTGATTTCTGCAGTTATGGAATAAGTTGGTTTAACATTGTATGAAAACCATAATTAAATACTGAAAATGTGAGCTTTTATTTTGTAGGAATGATGTTTGAAGGATTGGAACAACTCTCTTCCACAGGTATGTACATTTCACAGAGATTTATGAAGAAAAAAGAATGGCTGAAAATATTTATTTTTGTAATTTATCTATCGTAACACTTAAGAACACCAGCAAATGTCATTTGAAACAGCAAGCAATCCTCTGATAGAATTATTAATGCTGCTTAGCTTTAATGGATAATTGAATCTTGTGGCGTTACAGGGTCTAAAGAATCAAAATATTTCTTAGGCATACTAACAAAATATGCAAACAAAATGTGCAAACATTTCCTTCATTAACAAGACTGTCAACTCTGGTGCCAGTTTGCATTTTGAACTTAATGATAAAATTGGCAAATGGTGAATAAAACAGTCTTGTCCTCAATGCGGACAAAAGAGATCTTACTTTTAATATTAGTTGCCCTGTCTCTGTAGCTGAAATCTCCACTAATTTTCTTGGTATTCACTTCGAAGCTGGTTTAGGTTGGTGTTCATACATCAATTACATTAATCAATTAATTTTGAAGATTTAGAAGCTAGCAACAGTGATGTGTCATAATTTAAGATAAAGAGAGTTGGAGGTTGTTACATTACATCACTAAAAGGTTCTTACTTTGAACGCGTTTTGGGAGAACGGTTTGCTCCCATTGCCAGCATGTTTCCAACTGAGTAGTGTAACAACCTCCAACTCCTTTATTTTAAATCAATTACATTGCTACTAAAATATGCAGAGGTTAATTTATGTCATGAGTTAAAAAAATAAATGCTTTATTATCCATTTACTAAGGACATATTCAAAGCCATTTAGGTTATGGTGTTTTAATTTGAGGAAATCATGCTTTAGTCAGGAAAGTACTTTTATTAAAGAAGAATGTTGTGTGGTGTACCCTCCAGAGCCCATTGTAGAGCATTATTTCTTAAACTGGGTACTTTAATGTTGACTTTATTGTTTATGCTTGACTGCCTCTTATTTGCCAAGAAATATCTTATAAACACACATTATGTTCTCAGGTTCATGACAATCAGAAGTAGTTCAAATGTTTACATTAATAGATGTAAATATAGTAAACTTTAAAACTCTTTTGTGATAACTTCACTTAATTTATTTAATACACTTTCTAATAATACTAAAGCTCTTTCTTTTGAATCTTTTAAGAGGTCAGTGAAACACACTTTGCTGTCAAATCCTTTTTAATGTCTCAATGAATTTTATGCTATCACTTTTTTTTACATTTCTACACAATGTACCTGATTTGACAAATCAACCATTTATCTATTACAGTAGCAGCATAGTAGAAGTTAACATACATGTAATAAATCAGAAGCTTGAATATGAGTTTATAACACCTTGAGAGTAAATTCTTAAAATATTATACCAGCCTTCTGATTATGTCAAGAATAAAAGACTGAGTACCCTACCTGCTTTTGAAAGTTATCCAGTGTGAAATTCCAGGTTTTAGCCATACTTGGTATCTTCTTCTCAAAATCTATCACAGGAATAGCAACATCCAGTACCTGAGCCCATTCAGCTTTGGTAGTTTTTTTGATAGTTGGAGTTCCTGTTATTTTCAGCACAGGAATAGTGTCCTCCTACATAAAATAAATTGATAATTTCTTGCATGAAAAACAGTAATGCTGATGCCACAAAACTTCACACTTAAGCTTATTTTGAAGGACTGCAAATATGAGGGGGAAGGGGCTATGACAGCTCAGGCATTGAAATCTGTCATGACTTGAATTTATCAAGTTTCATTTTCAACTTTCATATTTCACTTTCAACTTTATATGATGCAAATACCTCCTGCTGCATTCAAAACCCTCCGCGTGCGTGTGTGTGTGTGTGTGTGTGTGTGTGTGTGTGTGTGTGTGAATTTCCAAGCACTAGAATAAGGCTTTAAATTACATTAATTGCAATACTAATAGAAATGCTGATAGGTAAGGTTAGTAAAGAAAAAGGTAAAACAGTAATCATAGCTATGGACAGTAATAACTGATATACTGAAGACAAAACTTAATGCTACCCTTCAGCTCTCAAATTTAGTAAAAACGTATGGCATGCCCTTCACATAAAAGAACTCACCAGAAATAACTAATAATACCTCTACAGGTATAGATTACATAATTACAAATACTTACAACAACTGAGACATGGCTATGAGATCATCTGGCCCTTCGGATTAACCTTCCTCACAATAAAATTACAAAAACTGACAGAGAGTACTGGACAGCTCGGATATATAGTGATGAAAATATCAAAGAATTCAAAAATGAATTAAACAACATAGATTGGCCCTTTGATCCTCAAAACTCTGTAAATGAGAACTATAATAATTTTTTACAAAAATTTCTTCTTACTTATAATCACTGTTTTCCTAAAATCACATAAAGACATATATTAAATAAATTTTCATTGTACTGGATCACCCGAGGAATAAATTTTCTTTGTTTTGTTTAAGGGCGCTCAACTGCTAGGTCATTAGCACCAAGAATAAAGGTAAGGCCATTAGCACCAAGAATAAAGGTATCCACCCTTAGAAGGTGAGAGCTTTATAACTAACTAAAAATTAACATAACTTCAGCTATAGCTCAGTGTTATAAAACATGCAATAATATATACAAAAGGACTATAAAGAAGGCAAAAGCCATGGCCATTGATAAATTTATAAATAACTCAATAAAACTAGGGCTGACTGGAAGATAATAAAAAGTGAACTCAGACTTAGGGTATATCTGGAAAAACTATACAAAAAAATTATCAAACTAATGATGAGACTCTAAATATAGTAGAATTCTTAAATAAGTATTTTATTAACATATCCAGGCAATTACAAGAAGTTCTACTCTCTGTTCAATTCTCTATGTATAAAACCTTACATCTCAATTTATTGTAGCTCACCCTGTTCATTCTAGGTATAGTTACTACAAGAGAAATAAAACAAATGATAACTTCCTCAAAACCTAAGACATCTGCAGGTTGGGATGAAATATCCTTTAATAATAAAAGAAGTAAAAAATCAAATTTCCTATCTGCTATCAAGAATTTTCAATCAATCATTTACAATTAGCAACTTCCCACATAGAATGAAATTTGCTGTAATCAAGCCAAACCACAAAGGAGACACAGATGAACTTAAAAATTATAGACCAATATAAATTTTGACTAGTTTCTCTATGATACTTGAAAAATTGGTATATTCCTGTTTAGTAGCCTACTTAGATAATCACAATATATTAAATAAATGGCAACATGGCTTCAGGAAAAATTATTCAACAACCTCTCCCTAATTGACCTCGTAAGCAAATTATCAAAAAGTTTAGATGTCAATTTTACTGCCGCTATAATATGTGATATATTCAAGGCTTTTGGTAGCGTCAATCAAGAAATTTTGCTCAGAAAGTTGGAATATCATGGGGTAAGAAGTAATAGTTTCAAATGGTTCGAATCTTATCTTAGTAAACGAAAACAAAAGATTATCATTGAAGGCAAATCACATTATATTCATTCTTATTGGAGGTAGATCATATCGGTGTCTTCGGGGGTCCCTCAAGGCTCAGTACTAGGACCATTATTATACAGTAGAATCTCATTAGTACGTTTTGTAGGGACCCAAGGATTTAGATGTCATAGACGGGAAAACGTATTAACGAAAATACAAAATCTGCAATTTAAGAAAATATTTATGTAATAAAATCTAAAAATACATCCTACCTCAAAAACGGATGTGAAATATAGACATTATTTACACTGGTTTGAAATACATATCTATAGTTGATTGCTTTGTTGGTTTTCATGCCAAAATTTTACTGTCCATCTTGTTTAGTGAAGTTTCGAAACTGCACACATATCACTTCACTATGTCCATTGCGTGCATCGCTTCCGACATTGTAGGTACTGGCTCATCATTACTTTCATCTCCCACTGACGCTTCTTCTTTCACTTGTTCAAGTATTTCATCTATTGTCACTGTTTCACACACTGGAATTCCATTGTCAATGTTTACATATGTTTCGAAAGACACGCCAGCATCGCCTGCTATTTGGTGCCATTCTTCACTCTCGGAAAACTCATCTACCTGTGTGACTGCATCACCAAGAACCCGGCAAAAACCAGCTTTATTAAAACAGTTCCTAATGGTATCTTGCAACACACAATCCCAAGCAGTTCTAATAAAATGCATGGCATATAAGATGGTGATTTTTCTTGTCGTCAAGTTCAGTGCAGCCAACCTTCTCTGTACCAGTCTCTTCTGATATGTATGCTTCATGCACCGAATTATGCCTTGATCTAAAGGTTGCAGCTTACTCGTGCAATTTGCTGGGAAGAAAATGAGCTTAAAGTTTCTTAAATTTGAAACAGTTGGTGGATTAGCGGCACACTGATCAATAAAGAGTGCAACTTTCCTGCTTCTTATGGCCAGTGTTGCGTCCCATGCTCGTAAGAAATGTTCAAAGATGGCAGAAGTTATCCAGGCTTTTATGTTGGAAGTGTACTTACATGAAAAAGATCGCACATTCTTAAAGCATCACGGACTGCGTACTTTTCCAATAACCAACAGTACCAATTTCTCCATTCCACTTTCATTACAGCACAACAAAACTGTAATCCTCTCCTGTTAAGCTTCCCACCGTGGCACTTAGTGCCCTTAAAATCCAGGGTTTTGTCTGGCAAAAGATGGAAAAATAGTCCTGTTTCATCTGCATTATAAACATTGTCGGGGCTACAGTCTTTCAAAATTGATGGGGGCATTGTATTTTTCCACATTTCTATATTTTCACACAGTATAGTGTCATTATCTAGGGCAGCAGCCTCACCTCGTACACATCTGTAGACTAAGCCATGTCGATTCTTGAATCTTTCAATCCAGCCATTGGACGCTTTGAAATCATCCATTCCCATCTTCTGTGCTAAATGTGTTGCCTGAGCTCGAACCACATTACTGTCTATTGGCACATTTGAAGCTCTAGCTTGTGTAAACCACTTTAGCAGAACATCTAATTCTGGAAACTGGCCAGGATGATTACGTTTTCTTTTAGCATTTTTTCCTTCTTCAAAAGCAGTTTCAATTAGTTTACATTTGCTAACAATTGCATTTAAGGTTGACGGAGGAATGTTTAACTTCCGCACTATATCCACACGTTTTATATTTGGATTGCGATCTACTTCTTCAAGGATTTTCAGTTTTTCACTGTTGGTTATTTGCTGCTGCACTTTCTTTTTCTCCATTGTTAAAATACAATTACATTTTGTCAACACTCAACAGCAGAAACTAACCACGCCAAGCCACCGCTAAACTAAAGCATTTCCTATCCCCCCCACACAATTGCGTCACACAAATATGCACATACATACACACATGCAAGCATGCCATTGGCTGCTGGTTCCACCCCACCTGGTTTAACCAAAGTAGCGACGTCAAACTTTGAATATAGTAAATCTACTCCCACTGGACCAACCAAGCATTGGCCAAAATAGCGAATGAGGGCATCAAACTTTGAACGTAGTAAGCAGGAGTGAGAAAACGTACTAAACGTACGTTATTTATTGCATTTGGTGCCGGGACTTTTATAATTCAACGTAATACACGGGAAAACGTATTAATGAGGAACGTGCTAACGAGATTCCACTGTATATACTTTACACAAATGATCTAGCTTTAATTACAATTGGCAGTTCAATCTTATATGCTGATGACACGACCATAACTACAAAACATGAATATTCAAAACCTAAAAACCAACATAAGCAGTGCCATAGAATCTCTGGAAAAATGGTTTACTTATAATGGTCTGAAATTAAACAAAACGAAAACCAACATTATTCAATTAATGACCTCATGTAACACACAAAACATTTCAAATGTAAGTGTAAATAATGTAAACAAAGTTTTAGGGGTGATCTTAGATGAACAATTAAGGTGGACCAATCACATCGATTACATGGTAAAAAAAACTAAATGCTGCTTACGTTGATATTGTAATGAAAAGAAGCTAGAAACAGTGATGTGTATTGAATTTATTTAAAGGTGAGTCGGAATTGTTACACTAACATCACTTAAGTTTACTCACTTAACATGTTTCGGGAAACCGTTGTTCCCATCCTCAGAAGGTTAATTCGACTGGCCCATGTTGTTGGTGTTTCCGTTTTTTGGACTGGATCCTGTGGTGGCATCTTGTGGTGGAGAAATGTACTTCCAGAGAGGATTTGGTGGCGGCAAATCAAAATTCATTAGATGTGTGTTGTGTTTTAGAATGGTGATCTTCTCCCATGCATCTAATTCGGCTGCAAATTTGGCTGGTTTGACTAATGTAATATTGGGTTTGATGTTGTGATTAGTGATCCAAAAATGGTGTGAAACTGCAGATTTGTCCATTTGTTTGTATTTAATACATCTCATGTGCTCCTTTAGCCTAGTTTCTAGGTTTCTTTTTGTCTTACCTATGTATACTTTATTGCAATCTGAACAATTGATTTTATAGATTCCAGCTTTTTTGTCTTGTGGAATGGGGTCTTTTAACTTGTTACAAAGTAATTTCTCTATGTTAAATTTGTTCTGTGGAGCTAGGCTGATGTTATGTTTCATGAAAATCTTCTTAAATTTGTGAAAAGTTCCTGGGTGATATGTGAATTTCTTGAACTTTAGCTCTTTATCTTGCTGGCTGAGATTTGTTGTGTTTCTGATGTGCATCTGTCGTTTGAATTTTGCAATTTTTTTGTCAATAGTTGTTTTGTTGTACCCATTAAGTATTGCTGTGTCTACTATATGCTGGTATTCTAACTGGTATTCTTTTTTATTTAAGGGGGTATATACCAGTCTATGTGTTAGGCTGTTTAGTACTGCATGTTTGTGTGTGGTTGGATTGAAACTCTTATTTTTTATGTAATTAGTAGAGTGTGTTGGCTTCCTGTATATGCCAAAGGTTAGGTTCTTTTGTTCTCTGATGATTTTTAGGTCTAAAAATGGTAGCATGCCTTCTTTTTCTATTTCTATGGTGAATTTTATTGATTGGTTCTGTAGGTTTAGTAAGGCTAAGGAGTCTTGTATGAACCTGTTAGGGACAACAGCGAAGATGTCGTCAACATATCTGTGCCAAACTTTAAACATGTATGGAAAGGAAGTTGTTATGTGTGTTTCTAAGTAGCTCATAAATAAATCTGCCAAGAAGGGTGAAAGTGGGTTGCCCATGGTTAGACCAGTTGGTTGTTGATAGAACTTCTTATTGAAACTAAAACAATTTTGTGCAATGCATAAATTGGTAAGTTGTATGTAAGTTGTATTGGTAAGTTGAGATTCTCTTCACTACCAAAATTCAATAGCAAAAACATAATGAATTCAGAAGATTTAATACAGAAGATAAAATCCCTGGAACTCGAACCAGAAGACAGATTAGTTTCCTTTGATGTCACTGCACTATTTCCAAGTGTTCCTACAGATCAACTCCTGCGTCAATTAAAGAAATGGCTACAGCAGACTAACCTACTTGAAGAAGAAATAGAAGACCTCATACAACTTACCAATTTATGCATTGCACAAAATTGTTTTAGTTTCAATAAGAAGTTCTATCAACAACCAACTGGTCTAACCATGGGCAACCCACTTTCACCCTTCTTGGCAGATTTATTTATGAGCTACTTAGAAACACACATAACAACTTCCATATCCATACATGTTTAAAGTTTGGCACAGATATGTTGACGACATCTTCGCTGTTGTCCCTAACAGGTTCATACAAGACTCCTTAGCCTTACTAAACCTACAGAACCAATCAATAAAATTCACCATAGAAATAGAAAAAGAAGGCATGCTACCATTTTTAGACCAAAAAATCATCAGAGAACAAAAGAACCTAACCTTTGGCATATACAGGAAGCCAACACACTCTACTAATTACATAAAAAATAAGAGTTTCAATCCAACCACACACAAACATGCAGTACTAAACAGCCTAACACATAGACTGGTATATACCCCCTTAAATAAAAAAGAATACCAGTTAGAATACCAGCATATAGTAGACACAGCAATACATAATGGGTACAACAAAACAACTATTGACAAAAAAATTGCAAAATTCAAATGACAGATGCACATCAGAAACACAACAAATCTCAGCCAGCAAGATAAAGAGCTAAAGTTCAAGAAATTCACATACCACCCAGGAACTTTTCACAAATTTAAGAAGATTTTCATGAAACATAACATCAGCCTAGCTCCACAGAACAAATTTAACATAGAGAAATTACTTTGTAACAAGTTAAAAGACCCCATTCCACAAGACAAAAAAGCTGGAATCTATAAAATCAATTGTTCAGATTGCAATAAAGTATACATAGGTAAGACAAAAAGAAACCTAGAAACTAGGCTATAGGAGCACATGAGATGTATTAAATACAAACAAATGGACAAATCTGCAGTTTCACACCATTTTTGGATCACTAATCACATCATCAAACCCAATATTACATTAGTCAAACCAGCCAAATTTGCAGCCGAATTAGATGCATGGGAGAAGATCACCATTCTAAAACACAACACACATCTAATGAATTTTGATTTGCCGCCACCAAATCCTCTCTGGAAGTACATTTCTCCACCACAAGATGCCACCACAGGATCCAGTCCAAAAAACGGAAACACCAACAACACGGGCCAGTCGAATTAACCTTCTGAGGATGGGAACAACGGTTTCCCGAAACATGTTAAGTGAGTAAACTTAAGTGATGTTAGTGTAACAATTCCGACTCACCTTTAAATAAATTAAATGCTGCTTATTTTAATATGTATTGCCTAGCAGAGACAACTAGTTTAGAAATAAGGAAAACATTATATTATAGCTATTTTCAATCATTGCTTTCATATGACATAATTTTATGGGAAAGGATCCGATTGGGAAAAAGTATTTAAAATTCCAAAAAGATATTACCTGTAATAATGCATTTTGGATACAAAGAGTCATGCAGACCATTATTTAAAAAAATTAGGAATGCTTACATAGCAACTGCTATATTTATACATCTTAACTAATTATGTACATACTAATCGGGAGTTTTCTGAACAACCAAAACAAACATAATTATAACACACAATATAAGGTTAGTATTAAACTACCAGCCCAAAGATTGGACTTGCCTGAAAAAAGTCCTTACTATATAGGAATAAAGGTATTCAATAAATTACCATTGTTACTTTGGGAAGAAAAAAATAAGCTGTTCAAAATAACATGTTAAGAATTTATTATCAGCTAAGCTTATTACTCAATAAATGAATATATATGCAAGACCACACTTTCAGTTAATTATTGAACTGGAAAACTGTGAAGTTTTATACCCTTTGTAAATATATGTATATAATATCTCTATTATTCTTTTGTCAATTGCTAATTTTATACGTAGTTGTACATTCTTACAGTCTTGCATCCTGAAGAGACACAGTTTAAGAGCTTTGCTCAATCATGTAAATGTTATTGTGTCAATAAAAATTTGAATTTGAATTACCTTTGCCATAGAGAATATAGTGTGCTTATGAGAAATAACATATTTTCATTCTGTGATGCTCAGAAAACTAAAGAAAAAGTCTAAGAGGCAATTATATACTAAAAGTCCCTTGTCCAAAGTTTTATTCTGAAATTACTCTTGTCCAAACTTATTTTAGTAATGGCATATTATAGGTGAGTAGTAAAAGGTGATGCATCACTAAGTCTTTAGGGTAGAAACAAAAATAAACAAATGCACATATTATACTGCCATTAAATAAAAATTACAACACAAATGATGAAATGAAATTTCTACAAAAGGGAAAAACAAGAACACTGACTTTCAAAACCTTAATATTAGCTTTAATATAAGGAGGATATGTTTTTTTGTATTTTGACAGTAAATACGAGAGCCTGTTTCTGAAATGTCTCATCCCCAAATTTTGAAACTGACTTATTCCATTTCCCATACAGAGTGTTACCAGCCTTATGTGGGAAGAAAGCATTTTTACTCTGAAACATGCTAGAAACCCAATAAAAATTGTGTTGTAAGTGGCAATTATTTATCTCTTTTATTAAAAAACGATACTTGTTCAAATGTATTTCACATAGAAGGTGAAGAGTAAAGGTGTCAAGTGAGCCAACAGCATAAAGAAATTATATTTAAAACAGTGTTACTAATTATGTTTAACACTCATTCTTACTAATATATGGCACCACAGTGGTGGACATTGATGATACCAAAAATGAAATGTTTATTAAAAGGAAATTTGGGAAACGTTCCAGACCTAAGTTTAAAGTACCTCTTTAGCATTTGCCAGTTATGAGGATTGAGGAAAACCTGAAAAAGACCTCACTCAGGGAGGAGAGTCCTAACTGGATTTGAAAGTCAACCTCTTGCTCACGAGTCCATGCTTTAATGATCTCAGCCACCAATGGTGGTTAGTGTTACTAATTAAGTCAACTTTAATACATAGAACTGATTTTCCTAATTAGCCAATATTTTACTTGGTTAGACAAGGGAAGTTTTAGGAACAAGTTCCGCATAGTTTAGGTACATCATTTACACAGTGTTCTGCCATCTATGGAAGAATATTGCTAATTAAGTGGTATTAGTCTTTGGGATACAACTGCAGCTAAATCCAATCCAGACTCTGCAGCATTGCTTTACATACCATTTCATTAGTATGACTGGAAATGTTATGGTGTGTGCAATTCCAAGGTCCAAGAAGAAAGAAGAAAAAAAAATCTGATGTGTTACACTCACATGACTTTCTCTACTCTTGTACAAACTATTTATACAAACACTTATTCTCCATCTACTTCATGTTAATCGAGATAAACATTTGCAGTCTATCTTATTGCTAATTTTCTTGTAGATGTAAGGGGATAATATATTTACAAGGGCAATTTGGAAATACAGTAGCCTTTAAGCACATACATATATCTTAATAGCTGGTTGCTAGGTGCAGCACCATTCCCTTTGCCACAGATTAATACTCTTTGCATATCCAAGACAAAAAAATGAATAACGAATTCCCATTTGAGAAAATAAGTATTGAAACATTTAAGGGAATAACAAGCCATATCTCAAAAATGGTTCACTCAACAAAAAATGTATGACATAAATTGTGTATTTTAACACGATCTACATTTTTTGTGTAGTAAAATTTTGTCTATCTCTTATGGTTTCCAGTTATGCAAGTCGTTCACAATGAAGAATATTTTGGAGACATTCCCAGAAAATTCAAGATATACATTTTATTTGTCATAAAAATATCTTAAACATATGATATTTTAATCAAAATCGTTAGAGCCATTTTTGAGAAAATTAAAATTTTCGAAAAATCCTCTATGTAAAGGGTAATCTGGGGTGGGGGGATTTTCTTGAAAACCTTCGTGTCTCATCCTAAATACCAAGTTTGGTGTTTATCCGACTGTTCGTTTCTGAGTTATGCTGTTCACAGACACACACACACACACACACACACACACGGACATGTTTTCAAAAATGCTTTTTTTTGATTCAGGGGGTCTCAAAACATATATTTCCGGTGAAATCTCGGTATCGGATTTTTGGGTGGAAAAAATTGATAGCTCCAAAATGTCAACTAGGTAATATTCACTACACACTCTACATATATTATTAATTGAGTTCAAATTTAATACATTACTCATGCTTTCCTTGATTTGCTGGCAATTGGGCTGGGTGAATAAAAGATCTTTTGGAAACAAGCTTCTTGGATATGCAAATGAAATGTATTGTGTGTTTTAGTGAGAAATCCAGAGAAAAATGAATTTTATCATTCCTGTGTTATTTCATACCTCATATTTAAAAATCACTGGACTGAATTCCAGCAAGCATAACTTTTCAGTAGACCTCAATTACTTCATGCAATGTTAAAATATTGTGTCAACAGACAGATTATGTACATTTTGGTGCTTTAATCAGATTCAACATTCATTGTTTTATATGTATATAGGTGTTTATATAAATTCAGTGTTTTTCTAAAACATATTTAAATGTTTTACTATTGGTTAAGTTTATGTATATTTACATAAACATCAACTCTTATTAAAATGCATATAGAAGGAACTGGTAATTTAATTTACTACAGTGCACACAGTTTAAATGTTTCAAAAGCACTTGCTTAGCTGTCTGCAGTGAGTCCTTGGGCAACTGCTACTACTTGTATCAATTAAATATTTCACTGATTTTATCTTTAGAGAGGATTGAAAAATATTGCATGAAATTACCCTCATACAATGCAGAAACTAAAAACATATTTGAAAAGAAATTAATGTCCTGAGCAGAAGTTGCATATTGTATGTCAGAGAAAATGTACAACACTGCCAGCACCTGTGTACAAAATGAATAGCAAATTTATTTAATAATGTAGGATGTAAATTTCACAGCAAAGAATTTAAGTGCAACAGAAGAATAAACCTGAGGACTATCCGCCAACTAGTGCTTAGAAACAATTAACTACATCCACTGTAGAAAAACTTCTTACCTTTGGCACAACTTCAGCTTCAACTTCCAGTGTTTCTATTGCAATCTCTGTTTTCTTCTTATTTTCTTTATTTTTCTGAGCTACAGTCTCATCTTTCCAGAGGCCCAATAGGTCCTCTTCTTGTTTCACAATTGACATCAGGTTTGTAACTACTTCATCTTCTTTCTTTGGTTCTTCTTTTAGCTCCTCTTCTTTTTCTTCAGCAAGCTCGGCTTCTGCTACCTGTTCCGGTTCTTCATCTTCTTCAGTGCGAGGAGTTTTGCCATCAGCCTTGAACAGTATACCACTTTCAAATCCTGGTGGGGTTGTCAGCAGGTCTGTCAAATAGACAGCAGCTTTATGGATATTGTTATGAGAGAAATTAATGAAATTTACTTACAAACTAGCTTTTGGTATTTTCACAAATTAAAAGAAAAAAGAAGTAAATGTACATACTGCATTGATAAAAGTTACTATTAGATATATTTGGGAAATAACCCTATAAAATATACACTTTTAAAGGGCCTCTGCAGAGTACATACCTATCCTTAATCTCTTAGCAATCTCAACCAAATGGGAAATGTGTTCAAATTTTCTTTTAACCTTTATGTATAGAATTACATTGTACGCTGGGCCGAACATTCGAGCTCCTCCCTGAAGGGAGTTGTTCGGATTGGGTTGGACCCGGCAGGGTAGTGTTCCCGAGACCCATGGGAGATTGGGTACGTCTGTATGGGTTTCCCTGAGGCGGGGTTATGAGGTACTTCAATGTCCTCTGGTACCGTCCTGGATAGCCGGTAGATGACATGCTAGATTGCTGTCGGCCCTACTGAGATTTTGAGTAGTTGCCCTTTTGGGATGACGCACATAAGTGGCGTATCCCTTCCATCCTCAAGTAAGTGGGGGGGGGCCTTTGTAGACTCCAGGTATTGGCCTCATGGGAAATACCCTCGGTTGGAGAGCCACTCGGATGGCGCCAGCCCTGGGCTAGGAGGAGGGCTTGGGCTTCGGCTCTTGCCCTGGTAGACCTTCGCTCATACTGTATAGAATTACATAAAAATTGTAAGATTATAATAGAATCTCCATATAAATTATTCTAATTTCTGAAAGTTTAGGATCCTTTGTAGAAGAATGAAATAGCGTAAAATGCTCAAATAAGTATGGGGTCTAATGTATGAGTTACCCAGCACATTTATGTTCTGAGGATAATAGAAAATTCCGGGGGGGGGGGGGGGGGGAGTATGAGTATCTAGACTTCTTACACAGGATGTCTACTGCCTTGAAGGTTTAAAACTCCAATATATTTCCAGTAGGTATTGACAAAGTTCCAGTATTGCATCAAATCATAGTGCAGTATAAATACAGCAGTATTCAGGTATTGTTATGGCTAGCTTCACATATTTACTGGTTTGTTTCTACAGCTATAATATGAAGCTTTGTTTATTACTAGTTCCATACCCGATGTTGAACCGGTGGCTTTTTAAATCTTGAATGACAATTTTATTAATTTAATTTACCCTCAGTGGTTTTTTTATGAAATTATTGTACAATGATCTAGTAGGTTTTTATACTGAATTCTACCCTTTATCTCTTAGAACCATAATTTCATAAAGCTCCCATGCTAATCATAATAATGGAGCAAAAATTCACTGATACTCATGGAAATGGGAATAAATATCACCATATTCTATTTCTGATCTTAACCTTCACCCCAACCCTGCCCACAACAATCTTCCAAATTTTGGAAATGTTGCATAACCTGTAGAACATTTTTAGGGGTGAAAGATTAACCAAATGGTTGAGTAATTTTTACATAAGTACAGCAGATTAAATTTTTAACTTTTATACTGCTCTTTGGTTCTGTAATTATTTTATTACATAAAGGCTCCACAATTTTCCATTACATAAACAAAAATCTCCTGACATATATTATGTGCAACAAAATAGAGATGAAACTGTCAGATATTCAGATTCTTTATTCCCCCACTCCCTCAATAGCACCACTTCAAAAATTTGGGACATGGCATATAGTCTCTAACCACCGAGAGAAATGTTATTCTGTTATTAATTGTAAGAGCCAGTCTCTGAAGTTACGCTGGTCACAATTTTCTCCCTTTATATATCTCTTATACAGGGTTGGGCAGATAAAACCAGCCCATATTATTATATTGATTTGAAACAAACTTCAAATGGAATAAAATGAATAAATGAATGTATCCTGTATTTACCTTCATAACAAATTTTGGAGGTGCCCTCCACCTGCATATAGACACTTCTGTGCACATCGTAACAGATGCATAAAAACATGTGCCAATTCCTCATGGGTGATAGTACGAATGCAGTTATCCTTCAGTTCATCAATGGAATGGGAATTCTGCTCGTACACTTTTCCCTTCAAGTAGCGCCATAAATAAAAGTCTTATGTGACTGCAGTGGCCATACGCCTTTGCTCACAGTCCTCTCTTCAGTGAACAGCTGACGAATATGGGTAAGTGACCTTTCAGATGTGTGACATGTTGCCCCATCTTGCTAAAAGAAGCAATAATCATGCTTCTCTTCTGTTAGTTGGGGATAAATTCCATCCAAAAAGGTCAAATAGACATCTGTGTTGATCATGGTTTCGAAGCATATTGGAGCCATAATGCACTTCGCAGTCATAGTGCGCCACACACCGATGTTTTGGTCATGTAGAGGTTGCTCGAACAACAGGTTAGAATTTTGTGTCGCCCAATATCTACTGTTCTGGGAGATTACATACCCCGATAGATAAATCAAGTCTAATCACTATGATAAACATCAGCAGGTCCATATGCAACCATGTCCAATAACCAGTGGCAGAAGTTTACCATTTATCCCTATCGGGCTCCTTCAATGTTGTACAACTGTCACTCGGTGCGGTTTTAATCTCAATGTCCACAAGTTCTCCTACTATCATGAACCTGCTGAGCCAATCTCGTGGTAGACGCCTAGTCATCATTTCTTAATTTGCACCATAAACTGAGGCGTCTGGACAGGTGTTCTTGCATTTGTAATGGATTCAGTCATACACCATTTTTGCACCGAACCTTGAATGTTGCTTTTCACTGGTACTGAGCAAAGAAGATATTTGTGTTTGAATAATTGTCATGATTCCTTGATAGAGCTGGTCTGTATGTATGCCTCTATAATGGATACTTGCTCAATAAGTCATGCTTATTTACTGTACAAAACAACTCTTTACAAAGCAAACATAACAGTTTATAAATCATTATCTATCATTTGTAAGAAGCAACAACAATGAAACTACACACGCTGAAGAAAGGACAGCCAACATAATTTCTTTCCAAATAATATAAAATGAGGTGGGGCCAGTTTTATCTGCCCAACCCTGTACATTGATAATGGATTGAAAATTCCAGAACGTTTTAGCACATTCTTCACTTCCCTGCCGAAGGGCTTAAAACTGAATCCTCAATGATTGTAATCAGCATGCCTAAAACCCATGGATTTGGCACTAATTTTTTCTTCATTTTTAAGGTTCTGATCCCTCCCCCCTACCCTTAGGCATGCATAATGTTCACAATGTTTTTCTCAACTATCAGGTAATAATTGAGCTAAGTTTTGTTAAAATGGATTCAGTAGTTTGGGAGAAAAGCAGCTCAATCTATACTGATTCTTCACATTTAAGGTTTTGACCTCCTACTCCTTCCCCTAAGGGATGTACTAGGGATGTGCAATCCCCACAGTATTTTTGCTAAGGTAGTAAGTATTAAGTACACAGGTTTAGTTTAAGTTGTACCAATAGTTTGGGAGGAGATGTGGAACACACATACAATGACTTTTATTTATGTGTAACCCTGTTGAGGAAACTACTAGTTAATTTGCAAATCATATTTTAAAAGGAGGACAAAAGTAATGGTTCAGATAGAAAATATGGATATTCAGTTTCTAGCGCCATATGTTGGATTAATCCTGAAACTACCTGATGGAATATTTTCCCATCTCGAAACAATGTTGGAGGTGTGTGAAAAATGCAATTAGATACACTAGTGTGTATATTGGGCGGCTGGTTTTCGATGTACACAGCAGCAACCACTTAAATCCCTTTTATGCTGTTTTACATACTGTGCTGCTTTGCTTTTTAAATTTGCATTGCTCACTTGCACTGATATTTTATATTGTTATACAAAAAACATGAGAGACCACTTAGAAAAGTTAATGACAAAAGATCAATTTATAAGGTAACAGTTAAAGAAAACAGAGAAGCTCTGAAAAGAAGAGCTAATATTCCTCCTGTGTCACAGTACCTTGTTCTTATTCCAATTCCTGTCACTATTCCTTCGACATGGCTCTATAGCAGGACCAATTATTTTTCCCACCTTATAAAATCAGTATATTTGTAGCACGTATGATTCACTATTTCATTACAACTACATGATTCTGGAAACTCTTGTGGTAAAGAAAGAGGCAAATTCTTTCACAAGTATGTTTCACCACTACTTGGATCTGGAGACAGTATTCTTCCTACATGCAGACAACCATGTTGCACAAAACTTTAATAGTATTCTGTGCTATTTAAAATGGAAGGAGATGACAGGCCTGCACTGTAAGATTACTATTGCCTTTTTGTGTGTAGTTCACACAAAGCTGTCTTGTGATTGAGCTTACTGAAACAGAAGTATTGTGTCACTCCTACTTCATCATTGCAAGATACTGCTACAGTCATCAAAGGCAGGTAGGTCAGAAAAAATCCAGTTTAAATAAGACAGTAATTGCTGGAACAGAAAGTGGCAACACTATTGGTCGGATGCTACACTGCCTCTTTTTGGACTTGTAATGGAAATAAATTACCAAATCGCCAGTTCCAACCATATCTCCATAAATATACACCAGTCTGATAAGTTGAATGGCCAAACAGTTAGTGTGAGAATTTGCAATGCAAACAATATACCACAAGGTCACTCACATTCCAGAATAAATTTACTGGTATGAAAATATTCAACAATACTGCACATCTGAAACTAGAGATCTGTTTTGTCCACAACCTCAAAATTACTTACAAAAAGATACAAATGAATCAGGACCAAGAAGTATGAACATTATGGTAACTGAAAGAAACAGCAGCATGAAACGAAGAAGTATAATACGAACTCCAACATAATCGTATTAGTGAATCACGTGCTCTCAATGGGTGATTTTATACATAAAAAATTGCAGAAAAACAGATATCATGCAAAACAATAACTTATTCAAAAAAATAAGTTGATTAACTTCATCTTCCAAGAACCAATCATCTGGAACTTTAATATAAATCAACATTATATGATTTCATCCAATTTTTCCAGTATGCAACCATAAATTCCAGTACATCCAGTATGTAAAAAAAATTCAAGTATTTTCAGTATCAGTAGACACCCTGTTGCACCTAACCACAATAATAAGGCACACAAGCCACCCACACATAGCAATCACCAGTTCCAAAAGACTAGCTGCCAAAACAGATGAACAAATTGAGTCAGAATCAGAGAGGGTCTTCTCTTCCCAGGGCCTTTATTCCTGGGATTTGCTTATTCTATGCCATGATTGTTCCACCATCTCAGCTTTCTAAATGGTCAGCATGCCCCACCTCCAAGAGAGTATTCTGTTAGCGATGGCAGTCACTCAGTATTGATATGACGAAATATGAACTATGTTGACTGAGTGATTATATTATGCGACAACACTGTACTTGGAAAAGTAGAATCAGACGACTGAAAAATTCAATGCCATTGCCCGGATTTGAACCACGGATCTCCCGGTTTCTGTCTGGTTGTTCTAACCACTGAACTACCATGGCAACATGCCGGTATGACATTAAATTCCTCAACTAATTCGCATTTTTCCCAGTAAACCACAAGGTGATCTCAAATTGTACTGAGATGACATACCCCAATGGCGACTTACAATGTCGTAAGTACTTTAAGTCCCGGGTTTCATAGTTTCGACCACTATTAGGTCAATTAATGGAATTAATTGTTCTTTCACACAAACCGTGTGTTGGACAAGGTTGGAAAGGTAGAATCAGATGACTGGAACATTCAATGCCATTGCCGGAATTTGAACCACAGATCTCCCGGTATGACACTGAATTCCTCAATCGATTCTCAACACTACAGTTGTTTGTAATGACTGAAACAAAGGCAAAGTTTCATTCAAATTCCTCTTGAGGCATGTTTTTTGAATTCACAGGTAGGATAAAATACAGTAATTAAGTTGATCTACCCACAACACTTAAACTTTTAATGAACAGCATTATCATTTACTAAGTTTTCACACAGAACATGATTTGAAGAAGTTCATTTTCATAATCAGGTGTACATCCACTGGTGTCTGGAAGGGGATCCCCTAATTCAGTGTTGGTTGTGCTCCTGTACACCTGTGTTCTGAGTGAAAACTCAGTAAAAGAAACTAAAGTGTTGCTATTTCACTCACAGTTTCAATTATGTTAAAACATTACACTGTTAATAATCACTTCTAATTACTCTGTGTGTGATTATTAAAGGTGTTTGTCCTTTACACATCACTAACACTAAGTGGTGTATAAAGGTCACTAATCGACTCAAATTCTTCCCGAATATTAAATTACACCATTGTCCTTGTTTCCCTTCACCTCCTATAAGCAATTATTTATCAAACTACATATGAATATAGTGTTACCCTTTTCAAAATCAACTTCTGCATTTAGTTCCATGTCTTCAGTATGGAGGGAAAGTTCAGGGAAACCTCCAGGCCAGAATGGGAAGCTATCATGGTTACCACGCACTTCATCCTGTGGTCCTGGTGCACGTTTAAATGACATGGAGTTCCGTGCTGTGCAGCCTAAGTCTTCTAGCATCACTTCTTTGAACTGCAGGAGCTCACCAGTAGTGGGATCCCTAATCACCTGTAATACCATTGTTTCTAATGATGATGCAGGAATGTATTTATATGTGGGCATACAACTGCAATTACTCCTAATTTATTAGAATGGAACATAGAATTGTATGGGCAAATAGGAAGTATCACTCGTTCAAACAAGAAAGAACAAAGAGATAATATATGCAGATGACTGTGCTTTAAAAAAATCTGATGTGTTACACTCACATGACTTTCTCTACTCTTGTACAAACTATTTTTACAAACGCTTATTCTCCATATGCTTCACGTTAATCGAGATATCGAGATGTCAATCTTATTGGTAATTTTTATGTAGATGCAAAGGGAATATGCTAGGTTTAAAGCGATAGTCAAATATTTTAACGCTGGTTGCTATGTGGCGCATTCCATTCTCTTTAAATGTCCAGTACATAAAAAAAACGAATAACGAATTTGAGAAAAAGTATAAGTATTGGAAAATTTAAGGGAATAACAAGCAATATCTCAAAAACGGTTCACTCAACAAAAGAAATGTATATGACATAAATTGTGTATTTTAACGCGATCTACATTTTTTGTGTAGTAAAATTTTGTCTATCTCTTATGGTTTACCAGTTATGCAAAAGTCGTTCACAATGAAGAATACTTTTGGAGACATTCCCAGAAAATTCGAGATATACATTTCATTTCTCATGACAATATCTTAAACATATGATACTTTAATCAAAATCGTTAGAGCCATTTTTGAGAAAATTAAAATTTTCGAAAAATCTTCCATGTAAAGGGTAGTCTGGGGTGGGGGGATTTTCTTGAAAACCTTCGTGTCGCATCTCTGGAAGATACTGAACCTAAATACCAAGTTTGGTGTTTATACGACTGTTCGTTTCTGAGTTATGCTGTTCACAGACACACAGACAGACACACACATGGACATGATTCCAAAAATGCTTCTTTTTGGATTCAGTGAGTCTCAAAACATGCATTTCCGGTGAAATCTCGGTATCGAATTTTTGGGTGGAATGCAATACTTCCCCTACTTACTATACGTAGTAGAGAAAGTAAAAATGGTTATTTTTATTCAAATAACATTGCTGTCTATTTGCAACTATTACATCTGCACTAATTATATGGTCATGTAAAGTGTACTGCTGGCAGCTGAACAATGAATTGAATTTTATTGGAAACTGAAATTGGAAATCATAACTATTTTAATATATGACTACTTACTTCATGGGCCAAGCATTAATATTCACCAATACAATTCCCACCAGATGTCAGTCTGAACCAATCACAGTAATAACACAAGTGCTAGGTTAGCAAATGCTTGTTGTCATAATTATTTCCAGACCTTCAGTCTTAAAATAATTATCTAATGACTACAAGCATGAGTTTGAAAACTCAATTAAATTATCTAAGACAAATTATAAGCTAGAGGAGGATTCGGTAAGATCATTACAATGCATGAACAATACCATTTATTTTGTACTGTCAGTATAATCACTAAAAATGGCTTACCCGTTTCATGTTTCTGAAAACACGCTAATACGAGGTGTGATCAAAAAGTTTCCAGAATGGCTTCACAACAATACTGACGCTGAGATTTCTTTAATTCTTACCCAGACTGTACATGCAGCATTCCTTCCCGATAAAAATGAGAGGTGATGTGACTTCCTGTGACCATGCAGTGACGAGGTAGACGCTCTGAAGTGAACACGTGTTTCGCATGTGCTGCGATTTTTCTGCGTAGCAAATATGTCAGATTACGAAGAACAAAGAAGGAACATCAAATTTTGCTTTAAACTCGGTAAAACTGCAACAGAAGCCTATGAAATGTTAAGAACAGCTTATGGGGAGGAAGTTATGGGCAAAACTCAAGCATTTGAGTGGTTTTCGAAATTTAAAAGTGGTGTGACATCAGTTAAAGATGCAGATCGTTCGGGGTGACCCTGTTCCAGCAAAACTGATGAAAATATCAATCAGGTGAGGGAAATGGTCTTAAATAATAAGTGCATTACAATAAGAGAACTTCCTGACTCATTAGGACTCTCCTTTGGAAGAGTTCAAAGCATTTTGAAAGACAATTTGGACATGAGAAGAATTGCCGCCAAGTTCATGCCCCGCCTGCTTTCATATGACCAAAAGGAAAGTCGTGTGATTGCTTGCACAGATCTTAAAGAACAGCTACAAAATGATCCACAGTTTATGGAGAAAATTATTACTGGTGATGAAACATGGATTTATGGGTACGATCCAGAAACGAAGCAACAATCTTCACAATGGAAGAGTCCTTCATCTCCACACCCGAAAAAGGCCAGACAAGTTCGATCCAAAGTGAAGTCAATGATGATTGTGTTTTTTGAACATTAAAGGCACTGTACATAAGGAATTTGTGCCACAGGGTCAAACAGTGAATCAAGTGTTCTACAAACAAGTGCTGCAAAGATTAAGGGAGAATGTGCGACGCAAACGGCCGGAGAAATGGAGGAGTGGTGACTGGTTCCTGCATCATGACAATGCGCCCGCGCACAAAGCCCTTTCTGTTTGCCAATTTTTTGATAAAAATAGGATGAATACTGTTCCCCATTCCGCCTATTCTCCAGATTTGCCATCGAACTTTTTTCTTTTCCCGCGACTTAAAATGCAGCTCCGAGGACACCGTTATGAGAACATTGATGTCATCCATCGCGAATTGCAGAAGGCTCTGAACATGTTGAAAGAAGAGGACTTCCAGAGGTGCTTCCAGCAGTGGCAGAAGCACTGGGACAAGTGTATCAACTCCCAAGAAGACTACTTCGAGGGTGACAGTGCAGATTAGACAAAACAAACTGCTGTGTAGTATTTATGACGTCAGTCCGGAAACATTTTGATCACACCTCGTATTATTAGTTTTTATTCCAAGCAGAACCATGTGTTAAAATAAACAAATTTACTGTGAACTGCTGTTATAACATGTTTTTAATTATAAAATGCATGAGAATAGGTTTTCTAAACACCTAGTTGAATCGAAGCAGAGATTATAGGAATAAAAAGAAATGAATGCAGGACAAGAAAACTATCCATTATTAGTTTTGGAGCATCATGTTTTAAGACCATTGATTGCATTAATTTCTATAAGGCATCAATGAGACTGCACATTGGCTGAAAGCTGCTTGCATGCAATTATCACTGAAATCTTGTCAAAATGAGATTGATTTAGCAATTAGCAATTGCAATAACACCTGATTAGCAATTGTTTGGAAACTGTCACAGCTAATTCACAACTGTCTCTGATTTGTTAGCTAATGAAACACCACTCGGTGAGTTTGATATTAGTTAAAGTTGATATTGGCTGAGTGATATTACATACGACAACTGCATCCTTATACATTGGCTGAAAGGTGCTAACATGTAGTTATGACTGAAATCTTGTCAAAATGAGATTGTCACACCTGATTAGCAATTGCTTGGAAACTGTCACAGCTGATTCACAATTGTTTCCATTTTTTTTATTTATGGACGCTTTTTATCTACTATGGTTCTTGGTGTCTCATTCTATATTGGGCATGATAGAGGCTCAAGAAGCTTCTTTATCAGGCTTGAGGTTCTTTTACTGTAGTAAATCTATCATAAGGGACCACTGACTTTACTTCCCTTCCGAAGGAAGCCATGCTAAGGATTTTGATGCCCGAAAAAATTCATTACCCTCCACTAGGTTTTTGAATCCGTGATCTTGAGAACTAGAGGCTAGCATGGTACCCCCAAACCACGGAGGATGACTGTTTCTGATTTGTAAGCTAACAAAATAAATAAAACTTTCTTAAAGAACATAGAAGGTCATACTGTTATAATATTGATATGCAATAAACTTAAATAATATTACATAAAATACCTATGATATTTTTCATGTTATTAGTACTGTTTATTAAACATTTCATTCAGTACCTAGTCTTAGCAAATACCACTGGTAAGTTTGATATTAGTCAAGAGTCGATACCAAGTGATATTACATATGACAACTGCATCCTTATATCCCATGCTGAAATTCAGAAGCCTGGTTAAGCATTTTGCATGAGAGTACACTTCTACTCTGAATAGTTTCAGTGTGGCCATAGAAACTCAAGAAAATGGGCCTGTTTGTGACAGATGAAGGGATGAGAAGATTAAAAAGATCACAAAAAAGAAAGTATGTTTTAGTCTTTATGAAAATAAGAACCTGTCTTCCAAAAGTTTATTCTGGTCTCCTCCCCTCTTTTAAAATTCTGATTTGCTCGTGAAACATTTGCCTCAAACATAGTTTAATCAGAGGTGTGTATCTTTTCTTTCTAAAACATGTCTATCACTAATAGTCAAACAATCTTAGACATAGAATTTCTAAGACAGAGCATGGCCAAGGTCTGCATTATACACCATTTCAAAAAAACTTATCTCTTTTCTTCAACTATGCAGTGAACCAAGGTTCAAAATTTCACCTTCATCTTTTCCAGTTTTCAAAATGTTTCTGAGAAGAAAATCAGAACATAAAAATGCAGGTTCAACTGTTAAAAGACTTTATGTAATGCCATACTTATACTATAATTCATTTTTTGTAAAAATTTTATGAAATGCTTTTTCTTTGCAAAAGCTATCTCTCTTTTAAAAACAGCATACCTTTTATGTAATTAGTACCTATGTAATAGAATTTGTAAGAAACTACAAAATTACTAGTAATTAGCATAAATAGATTATTAATACAATAGTAAATATTAATTATAAACTTATATTATTATTATTGTTATTATTATTGTTGTTGTTGTTTCTATAAGAGAAAAACTGACAGAAACAAGATGGTTTTTCAGCTGTTTCTGCAGTTTTTTCATGCAGCCAATGTTTTCAGCCCTTAAGTTTCTAATATGGATTCTTTTCTTGTCTTCAAATTGCAGACTGCCAGTTTTAATTTCTTTACTTCTTACTTACAGTAACTAAAAGAAATACTTACCGAATTTCATCAAAAACTTCAATATCAAGATTTCATGACAAATACATTTTTGAGGCCCCCTGAATAAAAGGAGCAGCATTTTTAGAAAAACCGTTTATGGTGTGTGAACAGCACAAGTAAAAAATGAAATGTTGTACCAAACCTGGCATTGATTTTTAGCCTCTTCCAAAGATGCAGCACAAAGATTTTCAAAAAAATCCTCTAACCTTAATTACCCTTTACAAGGAAAATTTTTCATTATCTTTTATTTCTTTCTCAACAGTGGCTCTACCAATTTTGATTTAAGTATCATGTGTTTAAGATATTTGTATGTCAAATGTATATCTTGACTTTTCTGGGAATAGTCCATGGTGTCTCCTATTTTCTGATTATATTTTGTATAATTTTGTAAAACTGATGAACCACAAGAGATTACAAAAACTGGAAAAGATTCAATACTTGCATTCATTCTTGGACAAATGTAAGGTGTAGCCCAATGTTGAGGGACCTAAGCCACAAAGCATAGCCGAGGGATATTTTTTAGAACTAGAGGAGAGAAGCAGTTGTAGCCAAAGCAACAAAAGGATGTAGCCGTAGGATCTGTGCTTCTAAAACTCGAATGATTTGCTTTTCAATACAGATTCAAGCAATGAACTTTATCCCAAAAACCTTAGTACACAAAAAATGTAGATCTTGTTAAAGAACACAATTTATAACAAATTTTGTTTTTCTTTGCAGCATTAAGCATTTTTGAAACATTATTTATTGGTTTGAATTTTCAAATACTTATACTTCAAGTGCTAAGTGGCCATTTGGTTTTCTCGGTAGTTATGCAAAGAGAGGAATTTCAAAGCCATCACATAGTGACTTTAAAAGATTTGACTATCACTTCAGCCTAGTGAATCCTCCTTGTACCTACAACAAAATGTGTAATAACAGCATTTGTGCCAAAGTTTATCTCAATTATCAAGAAGTAGATAGAACAATAAACTTTTATAAAAGTAGTTTGTTGAAGAGTGGGTAGAGAAAGACATGTGAATGTGGATTATATGAGGGATTTTTTTTTTATTTTCTCTACCACTTATCTTTAGTTTTGAGAGGAAGCATTGTATTCCATTCAAAAATTTGATACTGATATTCTAACCAGAAATACAAATTTTCAAGCTGCTTAACTTCACAGAAAACTTATTTCACGAACTGCAGAAGATATCAACAATTCACATATTAGACTTTGGCTAAACTGCTGTATCTGCCCCCACCAAAAGTGTAAAAAACAGAGACAAAAGCAATGAAAATACCTAAATTAGAGGTTTAGGAGACAATGCGAACATCTGGAACCCACCCTGCCACCTTTTTTAAAACAGTTTCTTTCATAGCAATATCATCACAGAATGTCAAACAAAGGACTCCATCTTGTACTACTGTGCATGTATAGAGAAACTGCCAACTCAAGGTGTAATCTTCGGGAATTGGTTATTTGAATTCCATTCATATACACCACTACCTAGACAGCGTTACCATGTTGATGCCACAGAATCCTGTCATCCTGTTCATATACACACAATACTAATCCAGGCATTGTAACCTAACCTCAGCTAAATTTCAATACCACAGAACCCTTCCATACCGTACATATACATGCACTAACCTGGGCGTCATAACCTAACAGGCTAAATTTTGAAACCAGAGGACTTGTTTTACTGCATGTTTTTCACTCTATTGTTGGTAGCTCTTCAGTTCTGAAGTGCATCGAACGAGAGGTACAAAGTTTCCCCAATTCTGGCAGAAGCACAAACTAACCAGAAGGGACAGATAGGGAATTAAGACTTTTTCAAGAGTTTTCTAAGAGTAGTATTTTACATATTGCGGACTCCCATTTTTTACTATCTCTACCACTTACCTTTGGTTGGTAGAAGAAGTACTGCATTCTACCCAAAATTTTGATGTTGACTTTTTCAACAGAAATGACTGAACCACGCAGAAAATTGATTTTACTGAACTGCTGAAGATATCAGGAAGTTGTTCATACGTAAATATGGAGTATTATGGCTTGTTAAATAGGTATTTTTTAAGAGCAGTAGTCATTGTAAATAACCACATTTAAAAACAGCAGACACTAGTATGTCTGTATAAACCTTTCATATAACAAATACTATTATATTCCTTACCTTCAAGGTGGTTCCCAAAGGTGCAGATTCATAATGGTACAAGGATGAAGGATTTGGTGTCCTAGTCCAAAACTTTTGGGCAGTCTTATAGTCATGGATGGGAAGTCGTTCAGGACAGAGAAGATATTCTTTCAATTGTTTCTCTACATCAGGCAGAACTGGTGGTGGCCCAAAAGGCAACTGGAATCAAAGGATGCATAACATATATGTATTATGTATATTAAATAGAAGGAACTGTCCTATTTAAATTTTTCCAATATACAGGGTTATTACAAATGATGGACCCCATTTATTAAATTCACTGTAACCGCATTCTTTGACATATTCTCACAAAACTCAACAGTCATACAGAAAAACTCATAGAGTTTTGTTTTGTTGCAGTCATGCTTCAGATTTCTGTCAGAGCGCAGCAGTGAGCAGTTAGCCAAAATGGGGAAATCAACGGTTTGGCCTACAGTGACTGAAAAAGCAGTTGAGCACTGTGGGCCAGTTTTACATGTAGCCCACAGAAGTCAATGAACAGAGCAAGCAGAGAGCTGAACATTCCACAATCGACAATTGGAAGATTGTACAGAAACACTTGAAGCCTTATTGTTTGCAATTGCTACAAGCTCTGACGCCCGCTGACAAAGTCAGAAGCTTTGAATTTTTGGCACAGATGCAACAGCTTATGGAAGATGATGGGTTTATGAGAATATCATCTTTAGTGATGAGACAACATTTTTTGTGAACGGCACAGTGAACAGACACAATGAGCAAAACTGGGGAACAGAGAATCCCCATGATATCGTGCAGCACATTCGAGACTTACCAAAAGTTAATGTGTTCTATGCAGTCTTACGGTTTAAAGTATATAGCCCTTTTTTCTTCTGCAAAAAAGACTGTTGCACAGGATGTATATCTGGACATGCTGGAAAATTGGCTCATGCTACAGATGGAGACCGGTAATGTGGACTTCATCTACCAACAGGATGGTGCTCCACCCCAATTCCATCACAATGTTCGTGAATTCTTAAACAGGAGATTGAGAAATGATGGAACGGTCGTGGGGGGATGATGATCAGCAATTGCTATCATGGCCTCCTGCTCTGCTGACCTAACCCCATACAATTTTTTTTGTGTGGAGTTATGCGAAAGATTCAGTATTTCAGCTTTCTCTGCCAACAAACCTACCAGAACTGAGAGCTCGCATCAACGGTGCTTTTGAACAGATTGATAGGGACATGCTGCATGGAGTATGGGAAGAACTTGATTATAGACTTGATATCTGCAGAATCAGTAGGGAGGCACATATGGAGCACTTGTAGTATGTCAAAAAGAACTTTTTGAGTTCTCTGTATGTCTGCACAGTTCTGTGACAATATGTGAAATAATATAGCTACAGCAAATCTGTGAAATTGGGTCCATCATTTGTAATAACCCTGTACATACATATGAAAATATTAAAAAATCATTTAACATTTCATTCAAATTGAACCACATATTATCTAGGCTGAGCTTTCTGCCAGCTACTTTACACTGAACATTTTATGAATAATCAAGAAAGTGGTAAATTATGAACTTTGTAACATTCAGGAAGGAAGTAGATTATGCAATCTGCTAACACAGACTAATACACAGTAACACATTTGTAACAGTTCTGAATGGCTGATCCACATATTAAGAAGGAATAAAAAACTTGAATATTGAATCCATTTTCACGCCAAAATCATTACGGCTTTAGAATTATTGAACTTTTATCTATTCTTTTACAGAAGAAAATAGGGAGGAAGAAGCAGCAGCTAGGGAGGAGGAGCTAACATTGGTTGCAGAGACAGGGCGAGAAGAGATGCAAAGAAGGAGAAGTGGGGAGAAGCCGAGAGAACAGATGACTAACAGTGCAGCGAGAAATGCGGATGCGGAGGAGGGAGTGATACAAGTGAGAAGTGGGGAAGTAATAAGAGTGAGAACGGTTAGTGGGGCAGAAGAAATTGCAAGAAGGGAGGGTGGAAGGTATAAAATAATGGATCTGAGAGAAGGGAGGGTAATGCTACAAGGGGAGGAAAGTGTCGACCGGGTATCCAGGCATACTAGACTTATAAAAGCAATGGAGAAATTTACTTATCAAGATAAAACAAAGAACAAATAGAGAAAGGGAGTAAATTGACACGCAATAAGAAAATAGGATTAAGACAGGGATGTAAACTGAGCTCAATATTATTAACCTATTCATAGATAATAATTAGAAGGAGCAAAAATAAGAAATTAGCATTGTCCAATAATAAGACATAAGGAGATTCCAGGTTCAGATTCACTATATGCAGATGATATTATGGTAGACACCATATCGATAATAGTGTTACAAAAGCAATAAATGAAATTCAAGAATGTGTGAAAAATGGGGAATTAAGGTAAATATAAACAAGGACTAAGTGGTAAATGGAGGAAAGAAGAAAAAATGGTATCTAGGTGGTCAAGAACTGGAGGTAATCAAAGAATATGACTAGTTAGGAGTAAGGAAAATCTTAAAGATATGACTGACTCATAAAAGGTTCTAAGAAATAAAATTAAAGACATGGAAGAATATTAAGTAAGGAAAGAAAAAAAAAATGGCATAGAAAGTAAGAGAAGCAAGGGTTGTTCAGTGAGCGAAAAGGCCAGGGAGCCAAGCAATCTGAGTGAGCCAATAAGTAAACAAGCGCCATACAATTGTACAATAGATGTAGGGGTATAAGATATACTAATATACATTGTATGTATTGTAGAACAAATTGTACAATAAATCCACTAATCTATTCTAATTTCGCTCGTTTTGTGCACTGAAATTGAAACAGATGGGTACGAACTGCTTATCGTGTTTTGTAAAGGTAAGTTAATTTGCATAATATTGTGCCATAACCTATGGTGCATTAGTTTCTATTAGAAGGTAATTTCAATTAGTAAATGGTACTAACGGACGTTGAACTCGGGACCTCGGATTACTAGGCAGGGGAATTCCATTTACAACTTCGAAGTGTGCATTTATCATTAGAGGGAATTAAACAATATTATTGAGTCAATGATTAACCTAACTTACCTTGACTTCGTATTCATCTCTAGCATTTTGTGAAGGCATTTTAGGAACTTAATTACAAAATATATCAATTTTCAATGTGTCATTTGCATATGATTGATTGTCTTATTTTTATAGTTTATTAATTAGTTAAATGCTAGCTATAACACACAATTCGTTAAAACGCCGAAAAAACCATGTCCACAAATCCAATATCATAACCTATATTATTCTCCAACTTACGTCACACAGCCGACAGGCTTCACAATACAAATTTTACCTAGCATTCGCGGTATCATCACTACACTCACATGCAGACAACACAGCACACCAATCTCATAAAAAATGAAAACTCTGCGAGCCCGCGATATTTGAATGCCTTAGGGGTTTTTAATTGCCGTTTTACATTGCGTATTTTGCAGTTCTCAAAAATTGTCCGGAAATCTGCCATTCCTTTATCCAGTTTCTTGCCTTCATTTTCACACACCAATTATATGCGCTTTCCAATTTCGTGTCTGTCTACTGTATCGATTTCCACTATCTAATAGTTATCTTAGCTAGTTTATCTCTACCATTTTGCTTTTTTGGGCAAATCACCAATATCTGGGTTCTTAATGAAGTTCACCACATTTATGTTGCGTATAGTTTTATTTATTTCCTTTCCGTTTTTATTCTCCAACTGTTACCCATTTCTTATAGATCTACGAATTCTCCTTAGGATTTACCTTCAAATATGTTTGGAGCAATGATTTTTAGATTTAAAATGAAATGTTTTATTTATCTTATATAAGATTCACTAGCCCTGCAAGTCCTTTCAGTACAGTTCATCCAAAAAATATACGCTTCCATTCAAAGAAAATTTATGCCATAAATTCCATTTTGTAGCGAAAGGACGAAGATTGAGATTAAAAAGAAGAGAGATGATAATAAGCTTGGACAGTCTTCGGTTTTTTAAGACCTGCACGGGAGAAGTAACAATTCTCAATAGTTTGTGTTGTTATTCTTAAGGATCTGAAAAGCATACATTGATATCAACTAACGAATTAACGACTCGAGCTACGGAAGTTAGCTCTTCTGATTCTTCAACCACAAGCTGCCACTGAACAAACATTCCCCTAAAGTTTTACCGTGAGCAGTAGGCATTACCTAAAGTGACAGTGAGTTTAAATGTGAGCACAACTCTCATACAGAACGACCATGATTAGTGCTTATTGCCGCGGTTTGTGTTATGATAAGTAAATAATTATTGAAGCCCACACTTTCTCCCTGCATCATGTGAGAACAGTAAACCGATAATATTTTCTAGAATCGCCGCTTTCTTCACAGATGAAAGTACAAATTACGCCTACATACGCCTTTTAAAAAAATATGAGTTGCTATCTATAACCTCTTTAGTTCTTTAGTGTTTGGATTAGGACTAAATAAGATTAGTGTAAGCATAGCACATTTGCGACATTAGTAAAAAGTGTTTATAGACAATACAAACGCATTATTTATTTTGCCATAATAGCTCAGGTTTTTAGAAATCCTATCTATAATCTGTAACCAAATGAAATGTACATCTCAGTAGAGAAATATAAGCAGAATTATCTAGATCTAGAATAACTAAAGCGGTTTAAAATAGTTACATTTAATTGTTGTACACAGAAACAAATACCAATACTGGAAACTCGGACGATTTAACATGGGAATGGCTTGGGAGATACGCGAGGATGCCACCATCTAGCGTAGAGGGCTGGACTGCACACATCAGCTGATTTAACTCAATGGAAATGATGCTGTGACGCACGTCGTAATTTCTATTAAAAGGGAATAAATACGCCAATTTATTAATTTTCATTTCAATGCAGGTTACAAACAATTACAGAAGGATGCAAGTCCTTATATTTCAAGTGTGATTGAGTTAACCTTTACAGATCGCACAATATAATTGTTTATATAAGCCGTCATTCAGGCTTATTAGTGGGAAGAGTATCAACTCCAGTAATTAAAATATATGCTTTGAAGTTCGAGGGTTGGTCATTCATAGGTTTTTCGGTGCTGTCAAATAAAATTCAATTTTAACACAATTGCTTTGTGCTGAAAATGCGAATACTACAAACTGCCAAGGCGTATTTCGTAGAAAAGCTGATTTTGACCCAGAGAATTTGTCAAAGCTTAGAAAAGCTGAAATTGATCGTGTGTACCGTTCAAATCATGCTTAAAACACGAGACTTTGAGCTTTTACTTTACTCCGCTCCTTAGCAGTCTGCAAAAGTTTCCGAGTGAAATGCTGTTAGGTTTCATTCTATATTAATTTTGGAACGTGACAGAAGGCACAGACAAAAGCATTTCCAACTGGAATTTTGCAATTCCCTCTAAGCTAATACCAACTTTGCAAGCATAGCATAATTTGACTGTAATTATATAAAAATATTTATTTAAACAAACAGCTGCGATTTTCCATATTGTACTTCATTGGTTTTAATTGGAAAGAGTATTGCAAACTACCTTAGAGATATAATTGAGTCTGTGTTGCCCCGCTGGCTTCTTTTTTTATGTATGTCTGTCGGAAAATACTTGGGACAGTAATAATCTACTTTTATTGTTCAGTATCAGTTTTGATATACACATAGCTTTAGCTTCAGCAACCACTGAAATAAGTCTCCCCAAAATAAAAAATCTGATGTGTTACATTCACTGAACTTTTTCTACTCTTGTAAAACTATTTTTACAAAGGCTTATTCTCCATATGCTTCATGTTAATCGAGATGTTAATCTTATTGCTAATTTTCTTGTAGGTGCAAGGGGAATATGGTAGGCTTTAAGCGATAGTCAAATCTTTTAAGAGCTGGTTGCTATGTGGAGCATTCCATTCTCTTTGTATGTCCAGGACATAAAAAAATGAATAACGAATTCCCATTTGAGAAAATTATTGAATACACATCTGATGTGTTACACTCATATAACTTTCTCTACTCTTGTACAATCTATTTTTACAAACGCCTATTCTCCATATGCTTCATGTTAATCGAGATGTTAATCTTATTGCTAATTTTCTTGTAGGTGCAGGGGGAATATGGTAGTATTTAAAGGATAGTCAAATCTTCTAAGAGCTGGTTGCTATGTGGCGCATTCCATCCTCTTTGCATGTCCAGGACATAAAAAAAAATTAATAACGAATTTGAGAAAAAGTATAAGTATTGGAAAATTTAAGGCTATAACAAGCAATATCTCGAAAACGGTTCACTCAACAAAAGAAATGTATATGACATAAATTGTGTATTTTAACGCGATCTACATTTTTTGCGTAGTAAAATTTTGTCTATCTCTTATGGTTTACCAGTTATGCAAAAGTCGTTCACAATGAAGGATACTTTTGGAGACATTCCCAGAAAATTCGAGATATACATTTCATTTCTCATGACATTATCTTAAACATATGATATTTTCATCAAAATCGTTAGCCATTTTTGAGAAAATTAAAATTTTCGAAAAATGTTCCATGTAAAGGGTATTCTGAGGTGGGGGGATTTTCTTGAAAACCTTCGTGTTGCATCTCTGGAAGATACTGAACCTAAATACCAAGTTTGGTGTTTATCCGACTTTTCGTTCACAGACACACACACGGACATGTTTCCAAAAATGTTTTTTTCGGATTCAGGGGTCCTGAAAACATATATTTCCGGTGAAAACTCGGTATCAATTTTTGGGTGGAATACAATACTTCCCCTTCTTACTATACGTAGTAGAGAAAGTAAAAATTTGGATCCTCCGATGTCTGTGGTGCCCTATATGATAGAATAAAGAGAATTCTCTGTCAGGAAAGAAAAATATAAATTGTTTAAACAAAAAAAATTAACATAAAGCCCCATTAATGGTTAATACAAAGTTTCGCTTGATATTATTTTGTGTATGTTGAGTACTGGGAAATTACATTATGTGAGCATAATTATTTTATCCCTTCCTAAAATGTGGACTTTTTAATTAATAAGGGTATGTGTAAATACATTTTCATTTCTTAGGTGTATTTTCATAATATGCCTTTATATTTGTAACTTTAACCAAAACGTAACCTTGTGGAGAAGGTACTGGTCGTATGCTTTAAAACAGTACTTAACTGTCTATCTCGAGGACATCGAAAGAAAGAAAAAATACATTGAGTTTTATTTATGGACGCTCTTTAACTGCTGTGGTCCTTAGCGTCCCATTGTATATTGGGCGTGAAAGACCGGTAATTTTGCTCAGAGGCCTCTTTATCAGGTTTGAGGTTCTTTTACGTGCCGTAAATCTACGACACGGGACCACCGGCTTTACTTCCCTTCCGAAGGAAGGATTTTTACACCCGAAAAAAAAACCATCGCCCTCCGCCGGGCTTGAACCCGCGACCTCGAGAACTAAAGGCTAGCATGGTAACCACTACACCACGGGGAACGATAAGAAGGAAAGAAAGAAAGAAAGAAAGGGAGGCAGGGAGGGAGGTAGGCAGGGAGGCATTCTTTTGTCAACTATACTTCTGGCAAAATACCGCACACATTTTCCCATCCTTGAAGGCTGTCTTACTTAAAACTCGATAAAGCAAACTTTAACACCTAATTCTCCATATTTCCCACAGCTAATACAAATCCTTCAGCCCGCTGCGCTAGGAGCGCTAGTGTGCAATGTCCACGCTTTTTCCTTTATTGGTACTGAAATGTATTTGGCAGAAAGCTTTACGGTAGTATCTCTATATATCTGTGTGTAGCATTTACACACTGACAGAGAAGATCGTGATTATGTTGGTAATGTGTACGCTACTCGATTACTGTGATCGTGATTAAGAAGTTCTCCGAGTGATACAATCGCTTTCTCAGAACAGCATTAGCTGTTCACAAGGAAGAAGTAAAGAAAAGCATTCGTCAGAAAAACGTTCTTCTGCACGTAATGGAGCAGAATGGTACGCGAAAAACAGGAAAGAACAGTTATTAATAAAACTAGTAGTAATAATAATAATAATAATAATAATAATAATAATAAGAAGAAGAAGAAGAAGAAGAAGAAGAAAGCTATTGAAATGTATACGAACATTGATTATATCATATGATTATATTAAACAGTTTTTAAAATTTTAAAAACGGTTTATAAGTAAACCGTATTTAAAAGCTTATTCTAGCATCAAAACAAAACCTTCCTAAATAGTATTATCAAATTGGGTATTCTAATAGCGGAATAAAATCTCAGAATAGCAATTCACAAAAGCGTCCGTTTTTTTTAATTGCATTACCGAGAAGGCAGAAATGGCAAAAATATTATTCTTGACGGCAGGATATCTGAAAAAATAAAGAATTGCTTTGAAACAACGTTGTTCTGATGATTGGTTTACATTCTAAAGGATATGTTTCCATTATAATCAGCTCAGACGCAACCATTTTAAATAAGTAATTCAAGATATAACCTCAAACCAGAAAGAAAATATGGATTATCTTTGTACAGTAGGTACAAATTGGCCTTCAGAAACAGCTGCAGTCAATGTAGTTAGGTATAATCTGTATGTAGTATTATTTTCACTGCCTTGATCTAACTGTGATATTTTCAGGATTGATTGGATTATGAAGGAGTGAGCGATAATTTTCGAACAACTGTGAGATTTTCACTCATATAAAGGTAACGATCGGAATGCCTGCGATTCGTGATATCCGTGAAACCACAATCACAGGTTTTCAAAGTAACATCTTTTCAGTGACAACTCGTGAGAAGTTCTTGGTGTAGGAAGTGGTTATAAAATTTTTAACCGATGGTTAGAGACAAAAGTAAAGTAACAAACGAAAACTTTCTATAAATTTACTGCCGTTTCAAAGAAGCAGACTACGTGCATGACATGAAAAGGCAGAAATGATCCGCTCCAAAATAATAATAATAATAATAATAATAATAATAACAATAACAACAATAATAATATAATTAATATCATCACCGAGACTATGAAACTTGAATACAGAAGTTTGGTTTAGTTAGTTCCAGAAGCAGTAGTCACTAAGACTAACAGACATAGCATTTGACAGATAAGTAGGCATTTTCACCTCTGTGCATATATAAAGAACAATATAATCTATTACATGTTTGCATAATAATATCAATTACATGTAAACGTTAGTGCATCAACATCGTTTATTGTCTTCCTATTCTCATCGGTTGGAGAGACCGATGATTAATAGGCACACAGATTATGAGATAGATTAGGTACCTGAAATTACAAAAATATTGTCAATTGCTGAACTTGTACTTGCTATACTTTATTTATCTCCTTGCACTCAACCAATGCAGTTTAGTAATTTACTTTCCGAAAAGAAGTTTCACAATTTTGGCATACGTATAGGTGACCTGTTTTTTTTTCTTTCTTTTTTCCCTCCTTTCCTTTATTCAAGTTTGGGAGGTTAGAAATCCGGTGTCATTCTGAACAACATTTTTTTCCTGTAACTCTCACCACTGACATGTTTCTGATATATTCACCTCAAGTCACATGCACCTTCAACCATGACAATCAAATACTGCCTGCTCAGAGTTTCACAGTTCGTTCGTGTATTCAAGCGCATGTTCAGACTTGTATTTTTATCCTTAAACAAATAATCCCTCCCCCAAAAAAACCTAAGTTTAACTTAGGAACGTTCATTTTCTTTGTGGATTATGAAAAGACATTCGATACACTGCTGCAGATGAAATTACGGGAAATCATATAATGAAAAAGATTTTCAAATCACATTAACAGTCGTTCAAAGCATGTACTTAAAACTAATATAGTAATTAACAAAGGAGATGCTGTTAATAAGTCAATAAACATAAGTCAACTAGTAAAATAAACTGACCATTGTCTCCTGAAATATTACATATATTTTTGTTTCTAATTCTTTAGGTTTTAGGTTAAGTATCACAAGTTTTAATATACTTCAATTTAAATATCTCGTTGCCTAAATAAGTAATACATTTGGAAAATCTTATAAAACATTTGGAAAAACAAGAACACTGACAAATAGGTATAACCTTAAAAATACACAGGTGAAATGTTATAAAGGAATGGCGGTCCCTACATGATGTTTGGAAGCGAAATCTGGAGAGTATATCGGATAACGGCAGAAATGAAGTTCCTACTTTCAGTAGCAGGTTATACTATAGGATTAAATCAAAAGATTCCACACGAAGGCAGCTAAATATATTTAATTTATTTGAAAAGATACAACTCCCAGGAGCCCAATGGTCTGGCCTCCGACAGAATACCTAGTACATTTTTAAACTCTTAAGCCCAGAGGCAGAAGAAACGTTGGCCCGCCCATTGGCCAGATGGAAGGACTCAGTAAAGTTCGAAACAGTCCTAGGGTCTAAAGCATGAAGTGAAAGAAGAAGAAAAAGAGAATTTTACTCAAGCTCAAATTAAACACGCACTTCACTCAGTTATCACGAATTAACATAGAATAATTAATTATTAAGCTGATGCTTGCGAGCTGGAAGTAAAGGGAAGCCAAATTTTCATGCATAATACTGTAAGAATTAACCAAGAATGTATTAATTGTAATGTCGGTTCTGAACTTCTAATTTTTTGCGCAGGTCTGCATGTTATGTTGCACGGTTTCCAGCGAAAGTTGAGCTCCTTGACAATCCTTCCAAAGATTGGACTCAACATTTGCAATAGCACCCTCAAAGAAATAAAATAATTTGTAAAAATAGTCACACCAGCGGTGCAGTCGTCGAGGAGCAGACCTGCTAACCCCTTTCACTCCTACCTCATTTACACCCATCAGACTATTTAAGAGAATTTAACCTACCCACTGAAGATAATTTGAAGAGTCGCAGTTTTTTGACTGTGCAAAGGTAGCATAATCACTAGTTTTTTAATTGAGGCTGGTATGAATGGTTGGACGAGGTAAATTCTGTTTTATGTTAATTTAACCACCTGCAACCTTCTTCCTTTCCAACAAACTTTTCCTCCTGTTATGGGTAGGTACGCTAATAATTTCACTAGGGCTGGCCCTCAGCCTGCCAACATTGCTGCTGGTATTAGTACGAAGAATTTATGAGACTCCTCGGCGGTGACAGAAGTGACACGCATTGGTAAACTGCGGCACTACTTCTGACATCACGCTATCGTCATGTTAGCGACTACTACAGGGTTACCAGACGTACGGTGTATTAAAGGAACAGTACGCATTTTTCTTTGTTGTTCCCCACACGGTGTAATATAGTTACTGTGCGGCAAGTGTTCCTTGGTTTTGATGTTTCAGTTAATAATGTGCCCTGATTTCCTTCCAGGTGATGCGCGACGCGCGACGAACACCGTCATGTTAAAGAAAACTAATTGGTAATATTGTTTATCAGCTTACCAAATACAAACTGTTTGCGTGGTTCTTCACTAATCATCGTGATCTTCGGATCTCAACCTTAACTAAACGTGATCTGACACGAATTTAGCTGCTTTGATCTCTGGTTTTATTTCTGGTGGAATCAGGGAGATCAGTGGACTTGATAAAAAATTAGTTGTTAACTTATTTCAATTACAATAAGTCATACAGAGAACTTTTATTTTATAGTATTTATTGTTTGCGCTAATGCTTTTTCAAACATAGCCGGAAATAACAGTAGATATGTAAAATTGATCAGTTTCAATTCATGTATAGATATACAAATGTGTGAATAATTGGCAAATATGTTATATATTCTGTAAGAATTATCTAATACAAGTTTTCTACAATAACAGGCTTTATTTTAATTTCAATGACAAAATATAGTCCTACAGAGAACTCTACTACCTGCAAATCCCCTACCTTAGCCTCTAGACCTAGAATATTGCACAGTAACGGTGTGTTCCTTATAATGTTTATTTAAAATGCCAGAGTTGGAGATGCAATGGTTGGAAAGAGTATACAATTCAGTGGTTGAGGTACCAATGTTTATGGGATTGAAATATGGGGGCTCGAAAATGGGTGGAAAGTGGTGGACATGGTCGACATAATATTTTGTAAGGAAGTTCTAGGGCTGCCAACAAGCTACAGCAAATGAAGTGGCTCAAATCGAAATGGGACGAGTAACAAGAAAAGGAATGGTTATGGAGAAAGCCTTGAAATATTGACACAGGATCTGAATTCTGATGACGATAATTTATTACAACAATGTCTAAAATACCAAGAAACTAGCTTAAAAACATGGCCTGGGTAAATGAAGTAAGAAATAACCTTGAGGATAATGGCATGGGAGATGTTTGGAGAAAAAGAGATGCCAACCACAAAGGTTTCTGGAAGAGTTTTAGAAGAAGATTTGAAGACATCGATATACAACAATTATTTAGTCAGATAACTGGGAAGAGATCTTTAGTTTTTTATGTTAATATAAAACAACATTGGGAAAGAGAGAAATATGTAGACAGCACAAATAAAGAAGAAAGAGGGGGTATAGCATGGTTAAGAGTAGCAGTATGGAGGCTAAAAGGGAAGCGAAATGGCTATGCACAAGGTGAATGTCCGTTATGCGGGGGAAGGGAAGATATACAACATATTATATTTGAATGCAAAGAAACAGAGATTTGGAGAAAAGAAAGTTTATGGTATGGAATGAATAGGAATAAAGATATACATACAATTTTAGACAAAAACTGTAAACATATGGGTAGATTCTTAGAAAAAGTAAAAAATAAGTATATATGGACGGTTAAAAGAGGAAAAATAATGTAAATATAAATAAATAAATATAAGAACTACTAATTGTACTAACTTGTAATTGTAATTCATATGACTGCCTGTGTTATTGGCCGGGGCCAAATAGAGAATGCAATCTTAGTGCTCAAACTAACTTAGTGTTCCTTACTTTAGATTTGAGTATCTGGCAACCCTGTACTATTAATTTGTGTAACTAAGAATTGCTGTATAGCCATTCTGATATCACAAATGTTTGCCATATATGTCGATTCCTCTCTTCGTACATGGAGGAAACGCCACTGTGACTTACTTTTCGTCTTTAGATATCAGGAGAAATAGGTAGAAATATCACTCACCCCTGGATTACGCTGTAAACTAAGAGTAACTCTTTCTTGAGAATATATGAGTTCGATCCTCCCCTAGTTCGACGCCCGCCTTCTTTGAAATATCTTGGCGGGGTGGGAGGTTTGATCAATAAACGTAACGGCGGTAGTCCGAGTCGCGCTCATTGCATTCCACTGACAGGTATTTCGCTTCAAAGTTAGGTTCCTGGTAGCCGCTCCAGGTGAGTCCGTTTACAATTCTGTTTCCTGCGTGGCATTTAATTACTGAAAACTGCATCCCAATTCTTTATTTCTATCTTAAGTTTGCTTTGTTTTTCTTAAGTAACTTTGTAAGTATTTATTTTTCCTTTCGCTCATTTTGTTGCAAACGTTCTTCCCAGTTTGCTTCTTTCTTTATTTTCTCTTTCTTCGCCTTATTTTGCTTGATTTTTACACTGATTATATGGGTTTCATCAGCTTTATTTTACATATTGTTGACTCTTTGATTATTTGTTACTTACAAGACAACGACATTTAGAGTGCTTACCATCAAGTGTTCAAGTAAGAACTTTTTAAAATAATAATTCAGGCTGTGTATACTGTTTTGATCGCACTTTAGTCACGATTTTGATGCATTTTTTTACAAGTGAAATAGAACTGTAGTCAGAACAGAAAGTATTGAGAAACCAATTTTAAAAATATTCTAGCAAAAAAATTGATGGAGAAAGCTTATTCGTTTATAATATGAATAAAGAACGAACAATAATAAGTTTGCGCGTTCTGGCACTTTTCAACATTTTTCGTTTTATGTTTTATAATTTTTGAAACATCGCACCAGTTTTTCAGTTTCTTTATGTGCGGCTTTTTCAGAATTAACTTACATGCATTTAGTAGAGCAGACTTTTATGTAACACCTGCCACAGAAACATCATTCGACGGAGACGTAAATTCTCTCCTTAATGCCTCGATTCAGCTCTACATCTGAAATTCTGAATTTTGGTGCGCTAAAAGGACTATGTTATCAGTGCAGGTGGTGCGTCATTCCGCCTTTTCAAGAAAAACAAACAAAAGGAAATACAATTTTGACTTTTTATTATAATGGAACGGGGATTTGGGAACGCCGTGTATGGAGAATTTTCTATATATTATATTATTATTCAAAGCATACACAATAAATTTTACCATTGCCACCACACTATCTCCGCCATTAAACGAATGCGCATTTTTACGAACCTACGGTTTTCTTTTCTTTTCCACAGGGAAGAAGAAAAATTCACGAAACCTTCACATCTTTGTTACTTTTAAACAAGACATTTATTTGGAACAGGAACGTAAACAATCAGATTCATTAGCTCACTCCACGCGTTACAATTGTTTCTTTTCTTTTACGATGTATTTTTGTTTATCCTTCCTAATGTATTACTTTCTCTATCACGTACTAGTAGATGGAGAAGTATTGCATTCCACCCCAAAGTTGGATGCCGAGATTTCACCGAAATACAAGTTTTGAAAACCCCCGAATCCAAAAAAAGGCATGTTTAGAAAGAGGTCTGTGTATGTGTATGATGTGTGTGTGTTGTGTGTGTGTGTGTGTGTGTGTGTGTGTGTGTGTGAACAGCATAACTCAAAGTTGAAAAGTCGGATGAATACCAAACTTAGTATTTATGTTTAGTATCTTCCAAAGATGCGACATGAAGATTTTTAAGAAAATCCTAACCCCAAAACACGCTTTACATGGAACATGTTTCGACATTTTTTATTTTATGAAAATGGCTCTAACGATTTTGATTAAAATGCCATAAAGATATTTACATGACAAATAAAATATACATCTTGAATTTTCTGGGAATAGTCTGTGAAGTTCTTTTCATTCCGAAGAAATCTTATATAATCGTGTATAAGTGGTAAACGTTAAGTATAGATGAAAACGCGCTTCATAAAAATGTAGTTTAAAACACACAATTTATTTCAAATAACTTTTTTGTAGCAACAGCCATTTCTGAGATATACGTTGTTAATGGTCCGATTTGTTCAATACTTTTATTCGTCATTCTTTTGAAGTCCAGTCTACATTCAGTTGTTTTTCGTGATTGCTGGAAAGAGTAAGGCCAGCATATAGTGTCCAATTCTTAAACATATGATTGTCGCTATTCCTTTTGTATGTACAATGAGGCGTGTATTTATGCAAATGTTTATCTTGATTAAAATTAAGTAGACAGAAAAAATAAACTTTCTTAAGAGTAATTCTTATAGCTACTAATAAACGATAGCCTGCAAAGAAAGTCTTGTGAATGTAGACAAGATATTTCTACTTTCTCTACCACGTAACTAGTAGACAGAGAAGGTATTGCATTCCATAAAAAATTTCGATATCGAGATTTCACCGGAAATACATGTTTCGAGGCCCCTGAATCCAATTAAAGCATTTTTACTTTCTCTGCTACGTATAGTATGTATGGAAAGTATTGTATGACACCCAAAAATTCGATACCCAGATTTCACAGGAAATATATGTTTTCAGACCCCTGAATCCAAAAAAAAATAATTTTTAGAAAAAGGTTCGTGTGTGCGTGTCTGTCTGTTAATAGAAGAACTCAAAAACGAAAAGTTGGATAAATACCAAACTTGGTATACATGTTCAATAACTTCTAAAGATGCGACACGAAGATTTTCAAGAAAATCTCCCCACCCCAGACTACTCTTTACGTGGAAGATTTTTTGAAATTTTTTATTTTCTAAAAAATGACTGAAAATTTTGATTAAAGTATCATATATTGGAGATATTTACATTACAAATAAAATGTATATCTTGAGTTTTCTGGGAATAGCCTGTGAAGTTCACTTTATTTGGAAGAAATTACGTATGATCTTATATAACTGGTAAATGTTAAACGATAGAGGAAAACCTACTATGCGAAAAATGTAGATCACTTTAAAACACAGAATTTATTTCAAATAATTTTTTTGTAGCATCAGCCATTTCCGAGATATCGGTCATTAATGGTTCGATTTGTTGAATACTTGTCATTATGTTTAAGTGCCACTCTTTTTGAGTAAGAATACTTTGTGCACCCACTAATAAACGATAGAGGGTAGAGAAAGCCGTGAATGTATAACATCAAAATTTTTCATTTCATTCATAACTCGCTCGATTGTCTTTTTCTGTTCATTTTCGCATAATCGATTATTTATTTGGCATTCTTAAAACATTCTTTGTTTCCTCGTCATTTTCATTATTTGATGTGCTCTATTTTCGCCTTTTGTATCCTTCACTGTTAACTTACTTGTTCTGTTGTGTTTTATTGTTCTTTTGTCTCGTTGTTCTTTCAACTTAACAAAAGCTTGAGAGCGTTGCATGTTGAGAGATGTTAATGCCGATATCGATATTGCCAGCGAAGTACTTGTCTTTGAAAGAGAAATGAGCAAGAATAATATTTACAACCGCCCAGTAAACAACTTCTATACTTTGAGAGAAGCGGCATAATAAATACGTTCTTGTTCAATTCGGGTTCCAGACAAGCAAACAAACAAGGGCATTATATAGCATACAATGGATCATCACAGAAGAATGACTTAGCAGCTTTTTCCCAGTTATTTTTCCTTTCTGAAGATCCGAACTGTACGAAAGTACAAACGTGTATTTCCGGTATCGAGATTTTCGATCGAATGCGAAAGGGCTGTAGCTTGTATCTAAAGCGATAGAGGAAGTAAAAACGAGGCTTACAAAATAATGATACTCTCGTAACACACTAAATGACCTGATATAGTTGTGACCCGAGGATTTACTTCAAGGAGGAAGTAAATAGCATTCAAGAGCTGCCATAACTTTGAGAAACAGTCATTAAACAGGGGATTATTCTAAGGGATGCTGATGTATTCAATCAGAAGAAAAGAAGAGATCCGATATGCTAAATTCACATAACTTTCTCTAGCCATAACCGTTTATTTTTATGTTTCGTTTTCACCGGTGTATTCGTATTCCGTCGATGGTCGATTTCCATTAGGGACCGGGCTAATGGGCTGTCATCAATACAGTTTAAGGAAAAACTACCCGATTAGACAAGTAAGACGGCAGTCACAAGGAAGGAAAGGAATAAACAAATCTTCACAAAACATTAGTATAATCACATATTTGTGTAAAGTAACAATTTTATGCGTTATATACATATACGCACATACATACCAAAATATAAAAGTACATGCAAGAGGAATTTGGGGAAAATAGTAAAACATTAAATTAATTTACTTTTTGTTAGTATTAACATTTATCCTTAGGGGCAGTTTTGGGTAAAACAATTCGTTATCTCAATGAATTTTAACGAGCTATGTGATGATGTTACTCAGGAAATTTGCACATTTGTTTAAATCTCTACCTCAGCTGTCTCGCATTTGTTAAAAAATTGTTGCAAAGTTTCCAGCTTGTATATTATACTGTTTATGGAAATATGTAACTTAAACATGCGCTCAGAAATTGTATTTTAGACATTTTTCAGCACTTAAAATGCTTCTTTTGATACAACTTATCAGTGTTAAATTTGTATTTTCTCTACAGCCTACCTATTGCTTTTCATAAAAACTGTTCATCAAATGGTTCAGACATTGGAATGGCAAATAAAATCCATATCTTGAATTTTCGAAGAATAGCTTACAAAACCATCTTTACTCTTAGTGGATTTCATGTAACTTAGAAACCATAAGGGATAGACAAAATCTTATTTTATATATATATATATATAAAATGTATAATATTATAATGTAATCTGAAAAAAACCGTTTAAAATAACCTTTTAACTAACCTTTTCGAAATATTTCGTGTCATATGTTTACGTGCTCCACGTGTAAGAATGGGGGTTCTTTAAAAGTATGCGATTCTTCTTTTTTTTTCCTCCCACATATTCTCTTCGAAAACAAAAACATATTATGTGGTACATTCACATGATTTTCTCTAGTCCTTACAATTTCAAAGGTATTTAGCGTTTCGGTTGTTTCGGCTGGGCAGTGGAGGTGTGCTTTAGAAATGATTCTCCCTGGCGTCGGTTGGACTGCTAGCGGACCCGCCTTCTGAAGCGACATCCCGGGCATTAGGGGCCCTCAGGTGGCTCGGGGCTTGTGGGCAGGGTGGCGGCGGCGGATGCGTTTAATCTGGAACCGTTAGGGGCCCCGTCCATGCTTGCGCATATTCTCGCCTGGATCTGATCACCCTTCGGGTCTCTCCCTCATCACGTTAGAGACACAAAGAGCCAACTATGCAGTATTCTGCCCCGGTTTCGGCCCCCCCCCATGATATGTACTCCTATTCCATTACAAAATTATACAAAAGTTATTCAGAATGAAGGCTATTCGCAGAAATTCAAGATAGTTTCCATGTAAAGGGTAGTTGGGTGTGGGGAGACTTTCTTAAAATCTTCATGTCGCATTCTTCGAAAATGTTGAACTTACGGGCCTTAGTGGTTCGTGTACCAATTTGCCACGTGGGAGACAAAGCTGAAGAGATATTATTTTAATACACTTTAATAATCAATAAATACGTCGAACGTTTTCGTAATCGCCTGAAATTTGGCTTAAGTTTATAAGTGCTCTTTTTATTTTACATTTATTGCAATGAGAACATCTCAGGTGTACGGCGGGAAGGCTAAGTGTGTCTGGGCACCTTTACGGGTTTTCTCAAACTAATACAACGTAAAAGCTATCGTTAAAGGTAATTAAACATTGGGGAAGCTAATAGGTTTGTGAACCGAAGGCGGGGCAGCAAGGGTCCTCTAACAATAGATCAGCATCAGCAAAATAAGGAATAGCGTCAATTGAGATGCATTGTGGGTAAAAAAAACTAAAAATGGTCAAGGTTTAAATTCACTACTTTTGTAGTGTTTTGTTTTGTTTGTGTATGTTCCAGTTATATAGATGCGGAAAAACAATGTGCAGAAAATCGTGGAGTAGAAAAACAGTACCAAAATAAGCATTTTGAAGCTTTCTTACTGCGCTACGTTTTACATACATTAAATCTGTCATGTTAGTGTCCAACTGCGGAACATGTTTACTGCGTGTCAGATGTGGTGCGGAACGCTCGTCTTGTTCAGTACAAAGAGTACAGTACAATACACGCACGTAAAGGTTAGTTCCTCATTGTGCACCGGTACTCATTAATTGAAACAGCACGTACACATCGTGAGTTACATTTCATTTGCCGAGCGGGATGGCTCAGGCGGCAACGTCTGTGGCCCGCATTCGGGAGGTCCCGTTGACCGCCCCGTGGTTTTCCTCTGGTCGTCTAGGCGAATGCGGGGGTGGTATATTCAACCACGATATCTCCTTTCCCCCATTTCCTCTCATTTTATCTCTCCCTTTCACGTTTCAGGTGTGTTTTCGGGTCGGGCAGATGGCGTAGCTGCTTGCGCAATGGAAATATTTCTTCCCGTGAATGTCGGGATGCGTTGTCCCGCCCGTTAGGGTCGCTTCGTCGCCCTCTCTTGGGATTCTTCACCTCTACTGGTGCGTGGATGCTCAAACTGGAAACATTACGGACTTCTGCGCATCTCTGTGGGCGTGTCTGCCTGCAAACCTGCGACCTCCTATGACCTCACTGGCTCCCGGGGGTGTAGCCATAATAGATCAAGTGGTCGCAGTGGCGAGGTGTCCTCCCTCCGATTAACTGACAAGTGACATTTTTCATAAAGTCAGATTTCAATTATATTCCTGCAGCACTCATGTTATTATACTACATCCGCGACCACATGTTCCTAACTTCAAAATGCTTAGTTTGGTACTGACTTTTTAAGCTACAATTTTCTGCACATTATTTTTTCGCATCCTGCATATGTATTAAAGTCAGTTGTGTAGTAATATACAGTGGCCCACGTTGATAGATGCATATTTTCAAAAGCGCATATCTGGGAAAGGAAGAGGCACATTAATTAAACACTATTTGTAACACATAATCTAAATGCAAGAATTTAGCACTATGGTTATCGTCTGAATATCATATACCTTAGATAGGCATACCCTGACGAGAAATTTCTACTTGTTTAACCATACTCTCCATAGTGTGGTGCAGCAATTCGGGAACGATAATTTCTTGAGTTCAGCAATCCTATTGGGTCTTGTGGTGGTGCCCACTCTTTCCTTTAGGTAATCCCATAGGAAATAGTCCGCTTGATTGAGATTCCGGGATCTGGGTGGCCTATTGGATATAAACTATCGAACTACCTTCTGTGGTGTTACTTAAAGGAAAAGTATACGCTATAACATCAAATGCAATTGTTGGATTCAAGGGAAGCACCCGAAAAGAGAAAGAAAGCCATTTCAACCGACTTGCTGCATCACACTATGGAGAATATAACACTCGTAATCGTAATTAAAAGATTCCAGGAATGTACTCCTCAACTCCTCGTGTTGGTTGTAATATTCAAACGAGGACATAGTGCTATTTTTGGTTGTGTTAAGATGGTGTTTAGGAAATGTGCTTTCTTTTGTTTTTAGCATTGTTTAAACCCCGTTCTTACTGTATACAGCACCACAAGTGGTGGACACTAATGATACATGAAATGAAATGATAAATAATTGAAAAAGAACATTTCGGAAGGAAATGTTCCAGGCCTAAGTTTAAGTAACCTATCTTCCGGCAATTGCCATTTATGAGAACCGAGGAAGACCTGGGAAGAATTTTAATCAGGGTGAACTGGAAAATGTGCTTTTCCATTTCTAAAAATATACATTTGAAATGTAATCAATCGATCTGATTTACCCCAATTATGACTTTTTTCCCAACTAAATCTTAGTGCTCTGAAATAATCAACAGCAACGTTACTCAAAGGGGGAAAAGGTATAAAAAAAATCGCAGACATGAGAAATCGAACCAGCTGCCTCACGAATGAAAGCCAGATGCTTTAACACTCAGTTACTAACATGGGATGAGATTTGTATCAACAGTATATCTATCTCGACACACTCTTCCGAGTCGGAATACAGAGGACAGGAATGTCATCGTGAGGTTAAAGTAGCCTCAAGAGTATGTCCATTATCTGTTTTAACTTAGTATACGTAGACCAAAGAAAATGTCCAGCAATTAAGTAACTACATAATAACGGAAAAATCTTATGTGTTACACTCACATGACTTTCTCTACTCTTGTACAAACTATTTTTACAAACGCTTATTCTCCATCTACTTCATGTTAATTGAGATATCGAGATGTTAATCTTATTGCTAATTTTCTTGTAGATGCAAGGGGAATTGTTAGGCTTTAAGCGATAGTCAAATATTTTAAGAGCTGGTTGCTATGTGGAGTATTCCATTCTCTTTGCATTACCAGGACAAAAAAATGAATAACGAATTCCCATTATAAGTATTGGAAAATTTAAGGAAATAACAAGCAATATCTCGAAAATAGTTCACTCAACAAAAAAAAAAAGTATATGACATAAATTGTGTATTTCAACGCGATCTACATTTTTGTGTAGTAAATTTTTGTCTATCTCTTATGGTTTACGAATTATGCAAGTCGTTCACAATGAAGAATACTTTTGGAGACATTCCCAGAAAATTCAAGATATACATTTTATTTGTCATGAAATTATCTTAAATATATGAGATTTTAATCAAATCGTTAGAGCCATTTTTGAGAAAATTAAAATTTTCGAAAAATGTTCCATGTAAAGGGTAATCTGGGGTAGGGGGATTTTCTTGAAAACCTTCGTGTCTCTGGAAGATACTGAACCTAAATACCAAGTTTGGTGTTTATCCGACTGTTCGTTTCTGAGTTATGCTGTTCACAGACACACACACACACTCAGACACACACACGGACATGTTTCCAAAAATGTTCTTTTTTGATTCAGGGGGCCTCAAAACATATATTTCCGATGAAATTTCGGTATCGAATTTTTGGGTGGAATACAATACTTACCCTACTTACTATACGTAGCAGAGAAAGTAAAAAAGGGCTTAAATTTAGTAGCCCAAAAATAAATGGGCAAAGCATTTAGTAGTTCTTATCTGATAATGAAGAACAACAGAATTCCATGCAGTTATTACTTCTTAATACCATCACAAACTTTCTTCTTAGTATCTGGAAGAACATCTTTGAACGTCCTTGAAATATTGGATTTGCTCTCCAAAGGTGGACTCGGTATGAGCACGCTATATTTCGTGCTGCTAATCTGAGTCAGTCTATGCAAATCTTGATACATACCGGGTGAGTGACCAAAGGTCAGTTCAATGTTATCAGTTGCTGCTGTAACGAAAATTTCATGCATTATTTATGTAACGGATGTCTGCATTCAAATTGCAGCGGAGATTTATTATAAAGGAGCTAAAATAAGTTAAACTGTAGAACTCTCTCGTTCTTTTCTCTCTCTGGTCTGAACTGTCGTAAATACAGATATAACCAGTAAAATAGATAAAGAAATACTTATATTAAATTATTTTTATGCATGTTTCACAAGTAGTTTTCACTAAAAGGCAGCGGGTAAAGTAAAGATATGATATGAGTATTTGCATTTTCTAGAAAATTATCGGCTTCTCTATAATATATATCAGAAAGTAGCGCTAGTGTCTACTGTAACCATCTCAGAATTAAATTCTGTTTAAGTAAATCGGCTAAACTAATAAACATTTCCAAAGTAACAAAAGCCTTAAAAAGATACACGAAATAAAATGTTCAAGAAGGACGAGATAGACAGACTTAGAAAAAGGAGAGAAAGGCAAAATCTGAAAACGTAGCAATTTTATATATTTAAATAATCCAGAATATAAAGATAATGCATATGTACTTTAGCAGTTATGCTATGCACATATACTAAGACCGACACGGGTAGGTGAGGTCGTTAAGGTATTCAATCTGCGATTGAAATCCTATCAGGGACTGTCCTCCCTGACAGGTTTATTTTAAGTTTTCCTCAGTCCTCATAACTAGCAAATGCCGGGGAGGTACCCTATACTTAGGCCGGGAATGTTTCCTTCCCAAATATCCTTTTCCAATTATCATTTCATTTCATGTATCATCAGTGTCCAGCGCCTGTGAAGTCGTATGAAGTAAGAACGCCCGTTAAACATTACTCAAAGATCAAACAAATTACTTCTTATTGAAATGCACTTCCTCTGGTTCCAAAACAGCATTTTTAGAAAACAAAAGTCCCATACGCGTGTGTGTTTTACTCAATCAATTTCTGTGTCTGTCTTTGAATAGAATAACTCAGAATAAACATCACAGTTCAAACACTTATCAGGCATCTTCTAAGGATGAGGGAGATTTCAGGAAATAGATAGCTCACTACGATATTTTTGGGATTTGAAATGATGAATGACATTATTATATTCAGTTTGAACTCTTCTTTATTCTCTTTGAAGTTTACATAAATGCCAAATCTTGAAAGATAAGAAAAGCTTGCTTGGGGGCGAAATGTGTGTTTCGTTAAGATGTACAGTTTATTTGTGGCAATAAGCGTTTCAAAAATATTAGCTGTTGATCAATTGCATTTATCCAAAGTGTAAGTAATACATTTTGTTTTGTTTCCCATGAGCTGCTACAAAGGATACGTAATATTTCGGCTAGTATATTAAGTATCTACTAACTCTCACTGCTGTTTCATGTTTACGAAATGGATATTATCGTAGTATTAATTAATAACTTCAGGATTTTCTGTAAATATGTGCCGTTATTAAAATTGAATCTAAAAATAAATTTAGTTATATAAATAAGCCGTAGAATTGGTATGAAAATAAATGCTAAGGGTGATTTATATGCAGCAAAAATGTTTACTAAAGGAATTTTACTAAAGTAAAATCTGTAAGGGTGTATCTCTTTTCTGAAGTATACTTTTGGCTAAGTGAATTTCTATAGGTTGGATCAATGAGTACGTGCACATTTATAAATAACATGAGTGTCAGTTTGGTATAATGTAGGTGCTGATCAATCATGTAAGTTTGTATAGTCTGAATTTTGCTGTTGGTAAACTTAAAAACGACGTTCTTCACCTGATCATCACAGTAATCAACACACTGCTGCAAGCAAGCTACAAGTGCGACATAGATCAATTTTATTGGCAAAAAGATACTCTGATATTTCAACATCTTGCAGTTCGTCGTTTCATCTGTTGTGTGGTTTGTAGACATGATGGTGGGAAGACTTGGAGAACACTTTCGAACCTTCCACTTTAGTTTTATTGTCTTCGAATGTATGGCTTGGAATGGAAGGTATTTCAACCCCCCACTTGCCTTTGTGATTGGGTAAACGGAAATTAACCCTAGTCATGTTGCTAGAAACCGGCTTTTACCTAACTCATCCTAAATGTGAGCTTTAGAATCCCATTAGCCAGCTTTCTAGGTTTAAACTGTCTTCTTTCTGGGTGCCTATCTTATATACTGTGCTCTAATTTCAGGATGTCGAAGCTGTTTCATCGTGTGACCGTGCCCAAGGGCATGGATCAATTACTGGAAGACCTCGCTCGGCAGGTCCTGAAGCAGCAGCCTAAGAACATCTACTGGTTTGCTGCCCAACACTTCGAGAATCTTTTGGAAATGCGCGATATGGTTACCAATGGCAAAAAAAGTGAGTGTGATCGGTTTATATGAGCTATTAGGACAGACCGCCTGAGCACGAACATATTCCTTTGTTTACTGTGTAGAAGACATTCACAATGTAAACGTGTATTTATCTGAGTGACACATATTAAGATGCTAATTTGTTTACTCTTTCCAAATAATCAATATGCTTTTAAAATTTTAACAATGAAGCGAACAGACAAAAAGCAACTGTAAATCGACACTCATTCATTACATTCATTCTCTGATACATCCATTAAAAGCAAACTGTTGTGTTTCTACAGGATGATTTATTAAGAACTCACACAATTTATTTCTTATATTGTTTGAAAACTAGTTATGCTAGCGACAACGTATTACACCTGAAATGCAGAGGAATTTTGGGAGATTTATTTACCTCTATAGCAAATGTTGAAAATGTCCTCCATCCTGCATAAGCCACAACTCAACACGTCGTTCCATGTTACTGGCCACTCGTTGGAGGACTCTGTTGTCAAAGGCTTGAGTCTCCTGTGTAATGTTGTGCTTCAGATCGTTCAATGTATGGAGATGTGTGGCATAAACCCTGTCTTTTAAGTAACTCCATAGAAAGAAGTCCGGCGATGTCAAATCCAGAGATCTCGGTGCCACAGGTTCTTGGAAGTTATCCGGTCGTCAAAGAAACTTGCAATTAGTGTCATGGATTCATTTGATGTATGGCATGTAGCGCCGTCCTGCTGAAAATATCCTTGACTCAGTTCTACATCGTCTAGTTGCTCAGCAAACTCCATGAAAAACCGTCGGTACTCTGCAGTGTTCACATTGCTTTAAAAAAATGTTTCCACTATTCTCTGTGTGGATATTGCGCGCCAAACTCCGATTTTAACCGAGTGCATAGGTGCTTCATGAATAACATGTGGATTTTCGCTAGTCCAATAGCGTGCGTTATTTGAATTCACATAGCTGGATAAATGGAACCATGCTTCATCTGTGAACCATGTGAGGACAATATGGCAGGATTTTGCATAATGAACCCTGAAACCAACGACAATAGTTCAGTCGTCTATCCTTATCTGGTTCCTGTAACTGGTGGACAACCGTCATTGAGTAGCTGTACCCTGTCTCAAACGTCTTAATGATTTTTTTGGGGGTGACTGATCCAGTCGTGCTCTTACATCAACAACAACAACTGTGGGAAGCCTAGATGAATGAGGTTTGTCCTTTTCACTCACCAGAGATCTAATTGTTTCCAATTTGTATACCAGTCCCTGTATTATGTTTCTTTGGGGAGGATTCCGGACACCAAATTCTCTCTCGTATGCCCTTTAAGTAGCTGTAATTGAATTCGTAATCCAGTATTGCTTTACAAGGAAGAGTCGTTCATTTAATAAGTACTCCATTTTCACGTTGACTAGAACAAAATCTCAAAAACAGTTGCCGACAATAAAACTAACAATTACGAATAAAACATGAGCATCTGCGCATCTAGTGACAGGCAATCGAAACTCCAGAACATTCTGCTTAATTTGGTGCTAAAATTGGGACATTGAGTGAATTTCGAACAGAATAATTCAAGAAAGAAATGTGTCAGTTCTTCACAAATCACCCAGCACATGGATGTGTTGTAGAAAAAATCAGTATAAAAATTACAAATCAAAAAACGTTTTGTATTATATACAAAGATAAAAGTTATTTATTATTGAGAGAATGAAGTAAATTTTTATTCGCGTCAATTGTTGAAGGTAAAGGCTAATTCGAGACGTTATTGATCCAATTATGAATAAATATTCTTTATTGCTGTGTGTAATATAAAGTTATGTCCCAGGTTGCAACACCTATTGTTTGTTCATGGAACAGAATGACTGCAATATGAGAAGAAACTGGACTAACCTTCGACGTCGCTTAACCTTCTCTGCAGATCAGAATTTGCGAAGACTCTACGGTGACTTACTCTGATTTCGGTTCAAATTCGTAAATCTAGTTTTAGTCTCCTGTGATGATATTTATATATAGAAAGCTGATGTAATCGACAGATTAATCATTTCCTGGACCATTCCACCTTTGATGTCTTCTTTCTTCTTTGGATATCCAACGATAATAAACCTGCCTCATAAGAAGATATTTGAACAGAACTTCTGGCATCTGCGGCAAATGAATGTTTAAAGATACATCTTTACTCCTATGAGTTACTTGCTGATCTTCACTCGGGCTTCTATGTGAGCGATGTTTTCATTTGTGACTATGCTGCTAGATGACACTTGTGCTGCTCGTTTTTCAAGGCTGTTTTTCCTCGTCTAAACTCTACAAACCAATTATGAACTTTTGAGTAAAAGAGCAGACTCAGAAAATTTATCTGTGATCGTTCCTCGTATCCCCATTGGCTCGGGCCACACATTATTATAAAAATGTTTGTATCAAAATACTCTGTAGAACATTAGACAGCGGGCGCACGGGAAACAACATTTTGCTACAGCTGCAACAAGAGCTGCGGCAACTTCCGCTGTGGTTTCTAGTCTAGATATGCTCTTTCTAGCGATACCAACAGGACATTTATATCTCTAATAGTTTCTTCAAATCTTGAAAATTAAACAGCGATCTTCGCAAACTTATTCCTTGTGCCATTGTTCTATAACACTGATGCATTTGTATAGCGTGAAGAAATGTGTGTTAAGTTATGTGTAATCACAATTGAAATGAAGGATGGGATGAGGAAATGGTGGTAAGGACGAGAGCGATCGGGTCGGAATGTATATTCACCAATTTTAAGCACTCGTAGTCTTAAACATTTGAATATAGCACATAGTTTTAGACAAGAAACAGGAAGGATCTCGAAGGTGCAAGAACTTTCTTGGATTCCATACCATTTAGGCGTAGGCCAACCTTTTGTTTATGTATCCTGTCCATCAGCTCCATTTGAAGTACACTTTGCACTTTGGTTTTTGTTTTGTATTTTATTTATGGACGCTCTTTAACTACTGTAGTTCTTAGCATTCCATTCAATATTGGGCGTGAAAGACCGGAAAGTTTGTTCAGAGGCCCCTTTATCAGGCTAGAGGTTGTTTAACGTGCCGTAAATCTACGACACGGGACCACCGGCTTTACTTCCCTTCCGAAGGAAGCCATGCTAAGGATTTTTACGCCCGAAAAAAATTCACCGTCCGCGATCTTGGGAATGCACTTTGGTGGCTACACCCTCCTGACCACACTTTTTTAGCTCAGCGTGCTGCACTTTGTGCTTGAGTTTTGATGCCGAGTACTCTTCTCTCTGTTTTGCGTTCATATACCTGATTCGTCTAAGTATTCACTTCTAAGTCCAAGTCTGGCTATCGTAAAGAAGAACTAGGGTGACGCAGGTTTGCAGAATTTCTTGAAGTAAATGAACCCGTCCAGGAGTAAAAAGTTTAAGTTCCAAAATCTTATTTCTCCTTCAAGCTCATTGTTAGGCTGTTTGACTCGGAAAGAGATATTCAAACGAGAACTGATGTCAGCTTGGACTTAATACTGACTTCGGTCTTTAACAGGTTCATTCGTAGATTAGCTTCTTTCACGTTTTGCGTTCAACTATGCTGTGATTTCTTGGAGTTCTGTTGAAGATTTTGTAAATATCATTATTATACCAGCCTCGAATTTCATGTTAGGAATCTTCTTCAATAGTATTACTCAATAAATTACTATTAGACACAACTACTACAGAGGTATGTAATATTGTATACTGTCAAGTGGATTTCCAAAAATAAATAATATGCAAATACACACTTAATAACATGCATTATTTTTGTATATACATAATGATAATAGTAATAACAATAATGCCCTCAGATGAAGATTCACGGTTTGGTGCTTCTAAGTCAGAAAACATTTCAGGGTTGGGTGCACGTATGTCTCCTGTTACTTGAAAAACCGGATGGCATGGCCAACTTTGTTTGGACAAGATGCTGTAAGGAAGCTTGCATGACAGTTGCAACAGCCCTCACAAGGTTTGCCTCGTTGATCGCACCTTCCGAGGGTATACATTTTAAGATATGGTAGAAGTAGCATTTCATTAAAATAATTGCTAACGCTACCAATGATATGCCAAAGACGACAAGGTCGACGCCTATTTTGTAAATAAAATCGTCAGTATTCACCTTGAAGTATTAAGCCTACGATTAATTTCATTACTTTTCAATGAACATTCCACAACCCTTAATACATCTTGTGCTGAAACATGAGAAGCAATCAAATGAAAACAAGTCAATATCCAAAAGATATCACTGAACAATTATTACCTCAAAACCAATTACTGCTCTGACAGATAAGGCGTTCTGATACTGACTTTCTAATCTGACAACAAATTATTATGCTACTAATCGCAAATGAGTTCATCCGATCTGCATCAAACTGATGCCAACGAGCATCTCATTTCATGTGTTAAAAGTGTAAAATTCGCAAATGCAAAGGCATCAATGAAAACTAACGAATTATCCCTCAAAGGGGTAAAAAACCCAAGCTGTTGATACAATTTCCGACGAAGTAAATATCAAGTTCTTCTCCGACTGCAATGTTCCAAGCGCTGTCTCTTTTTCCACGATAGGACTACAGCCAATGAGGAATATGGCCAGGAAGAACATCAACTTCATCGAAAGCCCTGAAAATTCCCTGTACAATTTCCTTATAAAGATAGACATTATAGGAGTAGGGTAGAATTGACAGTTCAAGCACAGTTAATTTATGCATGGCTATTCATATGCAAATGAGCTCCCCCACCTCCTCCCTCCCCCTCCCCCCGCTGTGCCTTGGTAGTTTTAGCTGCACCTGCGGGCGTAAATCATGTTGAGTACAATGGAGGCTTGACAGTTAGGTAATTAAGGCTGTCAATCAACTGTCAAAACGAACAAAGGGGTCATAAATTTAAGGTTCTGTAACAAAGGCGAGATGTTTTCCCTACCCATTCCACATCCGGCCACTTCTGCACCTGGTCAGTTACCCACCCCCACTTCCATTGTGTGTCGAACACGTGGCATACTCGTTCCACTAGCTTTTAACAAAAGAACAATGCTTAACCTTCAGCTGTCAAAATGAACAAAGCCCATGATGAATTAGGGTTGTAACAAAGCCTGACCCTTTCCATTGTGTAAGAGATTCTATTGTGTGTGCCTTTCTATTGTCCTTGGCAAGCATTCTTTAGAAAGACCACCTGCAGCGTTCCCATCCCAATAACAAAGCCTGACCCTTTCCATTGTGTAAGAGATTCTATTGTCCTTGGCAAGGCTAGTTTAGAAAGACACCTGCAGCGTTCCCATTGTTTGGCCACCTGCTAGTTTAACAAAAGAATTCGAGGGTTGCTTTATACTCGTCCTGTCCTTGTTTGTGTGAAAGAGAGAGAAACTTGTTTACCAACTCTGCGTGACGTCATACTTTAGAAAGACACCTGCTCCATAACAAAGCCTGATCCTTTCCATTGTGTAAGAGATTCTATTGTGTGTGCCTTTCTATTGTTCTTGGCAAGGCTAGTTTAGAAAGACACCTGCAGCGTTCCCATTGTTTGGCCACCTGCTAGTTTAACAAAAGAATTCGAGGGCTGCTTTATACTCGTCCTCTCCTTGTTTGTGTGAAAGAGAGAGAAACTTGTTTACCAACTCTGCGTGACGTCATAGTCGGCCATCATGATTTTGCCTGAGGGAGTTCTCTCCGATGTTTTACGATCTCCTACGAATATACCCGAGCATAGTTAACAAGCATTCTGTTTCAGCCAACGACTCCGAAAAAGCGCCTAATATCCATTACATTACGTGCATTAAACCTCTGAGTGATATCCATAGATCGGTGTTCGATTCTTACTGTAATCAAAAGTTTATTGCTAATGAGAAATTAATGATTGATATTATTATATCATTACCCTAATTAATAAAAAGGCGTTCAGAGAATTCTAGCTCGAGTCTTACCAAGTGAAACTCTAACGCGTAATAACTATTAAACTATGCAAGGTCAGATTAAAAAAATGTATTTATCAATTATAATTTAATTTTTTATATATCATTACCCTAATTAATGAAAGGGTGTTCAGAGGGTTCTAGTTCGAATCTTACCAAACGAAACTCTAATGCTTAATAAATATTAAACTATGCAAGGTCAGATTAAAATGCATTTAACAAATATAATTTAATTTTTATATATCATTACAATAATTAATAAAAGGGTGTTCAGAGGGTTCTAGATCGAATCTCTAATGCTTAATAAACATTAAACTATGTGAGTATTGCGCGGCCAGATTAAAACGTGTTTAACGAATATAATTTAATTAATGAAACGGTGTTCAGGGGGATCCTAGATCGAATCTGCGAAACTCTAATGCTTAATAAATATTAAACTATGCACGACCAGATTAAAATGTGTTTAACAAATATAATTTAATATACACGACATTACAATGTTTAACGATCTGTATTCTTAGGAACCAGAGGTCCATAGGTCGAATCCAACCCTGTGAAACGCTATAATAACTATTACGTTATTGAAGCAGCGGGCGGTCGGATTAAAATTGCATTTAACAACTATAATTATTTATATTAAACCCTAATGCATACTTAGATATCTCGATGCCTAGACAACATTCTTTCTTCTTCTCCTCTCTTTTTCTTTCTATCTATCTCTTTCTTTCTCCACGACTTGTACACATTCAGGCGTTCACATATACACGAGCGCTTGTACACACATCAGCAAACATACACTGGTGCACGCATGCAAGCACATACACACACGCACATGTAAGTACACACACGCACACACGCAAGCACATACACACACGCATATACATACACCAGCACATACACACACACACATGCACATACATACAACAGTACACACACACACATACATACACCAGTACACACACGCATTCACGCACCTCATGCGTATACACACATACACCAGTGCTCTTACACTCACGCATTCACGCACCTCATGCGTATACATACATACACCAGTGCTCTTACACTCACGCATACATATACATGGACACACACACACACGTGCAAGCACATATGCCTGTTCAGTTACACCCAACAGCAGCAACCCACACACGCACACACCAACTCACGCGCATGTCCTGAATGAAAAGAGACAAAATGATGCAATAAAAACTAATTATAGCTCGGGATGCAAGGCTCCATTTACGATTGCTCGAAACCGGTCTTCTAATAACTCCAAAACTAATTAAAATAAAGACAGTAAATAAACATTATTACTTTTATGCAATTAGCTCGTTTCTTGTGCATGTATATTAGAGTCCGGGTGTCATGGGTTCGATCCTTAACTTTAAATCTCAATTATCTCAGAAACTAGCAGGGATTAAGGTGCGGACCAAAGCACGATTTTTAGTTCCTACGATGAACAATTAATGCTTTATATAATTTCCAATCAGTGTCCCTAGCTCGAATCCCGATCTTTCAACGACTTCCTTAATTTTCCACTGTGTTCTAGAATATATCACTTAGATCAATGTTGCAACTGCATACAGGTCTTTTAAACACATCAAACTAATATTATAAATAATTTTGTTTCTGGCGTTCTGAGTTCGAATACCGATTCAATGAAGTTTACTTATAAATTTAATAACAGTAAATAATTAAGACAAAGGTACCAAATAAACCTATTACGTTTATGTCATCAGATAATATCTTGCGGGTGTATATTAGGGTACCTGACGTCCAGGGTTCGATCCTTAAGTTTAAATCTCAATTATCGCAGAAACTAGCAGAGATAGAGTTGTAGACGAAAGCATGTTTGATAGCTCATACAATGAACAATTAATGCTGTATATAATTTTCAATCAGTTGCCCCTAGTTCGAACCCCGATCTTTCAATGACTTCACTGATTTTCCTCTGTACTCTAGAATACATCACTTAGATTGATGCTTTAACTGCATGCAGCTGTGTGAGAGAGAGCGAGAGAGGGAGAGAGAGAGCGAGAGAGGGAGAGGAAGTGAAACAAGCAGGGATAGAAGTGCTGAGGGCCTCTGCGCATGCGTAGCAAGAGATGATGCCATTGGCTGCAATAATCACGTGACGTGTTAGCATCACAGCCATGATGACGTGCAGGCATCGCCTGGAGGGGGTTTAGATCCCTATATAAACAGACATCTGTCCCATGTTAGAACTGTTGTGTACTTATTAACTTTACATTCAAGTTTTAAAGAGCTTTAAAAGCAACGTGAGCTACAGGCCGTCTACACATTCAGCACATATCAAAACGGGGCAATGCAAGGTGAGTTTTAAATAACTATACAAAATCACTGTTGGCTTTTACAATACATTTAATTTTATTTAAACGTTACAGTACATGAAAGACGATTCGTTACAAAGAGCATCATATTTTCTAATCTGTGCTTTACATTCACATGATATTCTCAACACACATTCTTCTGTAACATTTATATGATTTTCTCTACATCTTCTTTGTAAACATTCATACGATTTTCCCCTCATTCTTTGTTTCACTATACACTCACATGATTTCCTCTACTCATTCTTTATTCCACCTACAGGTTCATGCTCTGTTAACATTCACATGACTTTCTCTTCACATTCTTTGCTTCCATTAACATTCACATGATTTTCGCCACACCTTCTTCTTACATAAACATTCATACGACCTTACCCTCATTCTTTGTTTCACTATACACTCACATGATTTCCTCTACTCATTCTTTGTCCCCCTGCAGGTTCATGCTTTGTTAACATTCACACGACGTTCTCAGCTCATTTCTCTATCGACATTCACATGATCTTCTCAACACATTCTTCTTACTTAAACATTCATACGATTTCCCCCCCTCATTCTTTGTTTCACTATACATTCGCACACGATTTCCTCTACTCATTCTTTGGTTCTCTGCTGGCTCATCTTCAATGAACATTCACATGATTTCTGTACTTATTCTTTATTTCTCTACACCCTCATAGGCTTACTTACAAAACATACACACCCTAGTTCTTCAACTTGAATAATGTAGTGAAAATAATAATTCATGACAATGTCTGTTACAGATTGTTTAGCTGATAGACTTAACAAGATGGTGGAAGAGCGTAGTTTCCTACCGACTCGCCGAGTTCAAGATCTCGAAATAGGTCTTAACTATGAGATAAAGTCCTTAAAGAGAGTTCAAACAAGATATGGTACCAGGATCGTATCTTCGCTGGAGGATTGTCAAGTGTTCTTGCCAGAGCGCTATAATTCGTTAACCGATCAAGAGATTGCAGAAATACCTGGGAGCGTATACCTACAGTATAATGGCATGGCAGAGAAGGGGAAATTTAAGACATGTAAATTGTCTTTTTTACATGCAAAGAAGGTGCGTAGAAGTGTCAAACTTAAGTATTGAATGTTCTCCCATTTCACAATGAAAAATTCATAAATAAAACAACTGACTCATTGATATTACATATAAAGATACAAAAGATGCATATTATAGAATTTTATAAAAAATTAACGAAATTACAATATCACATGCTTGAGTTTAATTATATCTAGCGCATTGAAATAACTCTAAATATCCGAATGTTTATACAAATCTTTGTGCTTCTTTTTACATGTGCCATATGCTTCATTTTACATGTATCATAACAAAAAATGTAATTCTTTCCAGGTTGCCTTTACTTGACCAAGATAGTTTTCTAACACTTTCATTGTGCAATGTTTCAGGGTGTGCAATAAGAGGAAGAAGAAGAAGAGGAATAGCCTGCTGGCATGCAAAGGATGCTGACGCTATGGGAGGGTAGAATACCTACAAGAAACATTTCGGCAAGAAACGGGTGCTGAGACATCTACATCACCGAAACACATTAAGACAGGATCCTTATATATCATTACAGGGTATACAATGAAAAACTACGGTCAATTTTGTATACAATTCAATGCATGGCTGAGAGTTAGCTCGAACTAGTCTCCCTATATTCACTGAAATTAAGCATTGTGAGCGATAATTTAAGTGACTGTGAAAATACTTTAAGTAATGGTGAAATTTGTATCCTAAAAGACTTGAGCCCTGTATACATTAACAGCATTAAGGCTGTTTGCCACGCTGGAATACAAATTATGAAAATAAAAAGACTTTCATTTAAATAATAAGGAAATTTGCATAACCTGCTGTTACAAGTGTAATGACATATACAGAAACAATGAGTCGGACGAGAAAGTGATGGAAATGTAAGATAAATAATAACAATAAAAGAATTAAGGTATGCTTTTACATAGTGTTTTTATTCATTAAAAATCCTTGTATTCCTAATGAAAAATAAATCATTACAATGATTAGTTTAAGTTATATCACAATGATCAAAAAGAGAACCGTCTTTAGATGCATTACTCGATCTTAAGTCAGAGCACCAAAAAATGACAAATCACGGCTTCTCCATTTTAGATGCGGTGTCACTATTCAGGTAAATTCATGTAACACAACAGGTTGAGTATGCAGATCTGTGGTCCTAAATGGGTGAAACAGAGTCTTATCCAGCTTAACAGTCTTGAGATCTCACCATCAGAAAGTCGAATCACAAACCTTCTCCACTCGCTGAGCACAGGTTTAACAACAGCATTCTCTTCACCCTGAGACGATGTAAAGTATATAAATGTTCAACTTGACAAGGGATTCTAAACTGGTTGTTAGAGTCCAGAACTGATGTATTATATGGTGAAAACACATGTTCCTCTTCTTAGCGATCTTGTCATCGAATCTCGGTAGCATTGAAGATGTCCGTGATTATAGGATTCTGAAGCCCAAAAACTGTAGGAACTGCTGATTGCGTGATGTTAACCTGATGGGCGTCAAGGGCAGAGCATGATGTGTGCGTCGAATCATTCCATTATTATATCCTCGACGTCGTTGACTTCTTCTAAAAACTATAGGCATTATGCTTATATCCTTGTTTCTAAAGGCAATGATATTGCTGTTAGGCTCCCCTGTTTGCTCTATGAAGCGGATGTTTATGAACAACAGGTAAAATTTGATTTGATGGTTCCTGTGAAATACGTTATCCTGCCGTAACAGATGGGAAAACTGGTAGATGGAGTGTCCACTTTTACTATCGAGGAAGGAGACTGATGCAATACTGCGCTAAATTCGTATGATGCTCAACTTAAATATATTCACTAGGAAATCAGATTCAGACAGCTGATTAGATGGAATAACTTTGTCACTGAAGGGTCGCAGAACGTACATATAGAACAATCACTGGAAAAAATCAAGAGTGAAAGGACATTTTAATGACATTTTTATTATTATTATTATTCACTGATCTAATAAAGAAGACATTCGCATCCTAATATGAGGAATCTTTAAACGTCGGGCGTACAAGTCAAGGTCTATGTTACTCAATGTTTTTTCCGGGACAAGTATAGTCCTCTGCCAGAGTTTTTTGAATTCCCTTTCAGGCTCTGTCTCCTCTTCGTTTCTGTGTTTCTTCCCTTATTCTTCTTCACTCGAAAACCTCTCCCTCTTGCTTCAATTTCTCTGTTACGTCTCATCATTTCAGCAAGTTGTTTATCCGCAGCTTTTTTCGTATTTACAGCTGTAGCAATTTGTGATGCTCCTCCAGCGGCGGCTCCTAGTGCTGCAATAATTGGTATGAGCTGTAGAAATCCTCCTCGTTTCTTCTTTTTGGACCCTCCGCCAACAGATACCTTTCTCTCAATTTCTCTCTTATGCCTCATCATTTCGGCAAGTTGTTTATCTGCTGCCTTTTTCTTATTTACAGCTGAGGCAATTTGGGCCGCACCTCCAGCAGCAGCGTCTAGAGCTGCAATAATTGGTATGAAAGGTAGAAATCCCCCTCGTTTCTTCTTCATGGTTACTGTACCTGGAGCTACCTTTCCCTTCATAATTGCTGTTACTAGTCACGCTGCCAACTTTTTCACCTAATGTAACATCAGATTGCACGCTTTTCCAAGTCGTTTCAGTCAGATCTTGGCAGCAATGTTTCTCGAAGCAGAGACCTTATGCTGAGCGTTGGCAATGCCACTAAGATTACACGAATCGTCTAACGGAATGATTCCAGGGTCTCCTCTCTTTAATTTTTCTCTAGCTTTACCACAGTTCCTCAGCCTATGTATCCAGGTAAATGTACTTCAATGATTGCAGGCTAGTGAGAGAGTTAATTAAACCGAAACCTCTTGCGAGCTTAACCACCTTAGCTGTCACGTTATACTAATCGATTTTTATTCAGGATAGTTCTTTTATACTTTCTCATTAGCGTATATACATTAAGAGCGATTTATTTTACTTTAGCTGTCAAGCTAGAGAGGATGAAACAAGAATGCTCACAGCCTATTCATATGTTAGACTTTGAAAGCGATTTTAGATGTGAACTTAGTGGAAAACTGTTTCATGTCAACGTTATATACGTTCCCATCATGTAACCCATTCAGGGAAAAGGTGACCAGCAAAGGGAAAAAATGTTACCAGCAAAGGGAAAAAAGGTGACCAGGAAAGGGAAAAAGGTGACCAGGAAAGGGAAAAGGTGACCAGCAAAGGGAAAAAGGTGACCAGCAAAAGGGAAAAAGGTGACCAGCAAAGGGTAAAAGGTGACCAGCAAAGGGAAAAAGGTGACCAGCAAAGGGAAAAAGGTGACCAGCAAAGGGAAAAAGGTGACCAGCAAAGGGAAAAAGGTGACCAGCAAAGGGAAAAGGTGACCAGCAAAGGGAAAAAGGTGACCAGCAAAGGGAAAAAGGTGACCAGCAAAGGGAAAAAGGTGACCAGCAATGGCAAAAAGGTGAACAGCAAAGGGAAAAAGGTGACCAGCAAAGGGAAAAAGGTGACCAGCAAAGGAAAAAAGGTGACCAGGAAAGGGAAAAACGTGACCAACAAAGGGAAAAAGGTGACCAGGAAAGGGAAAAAGGTGACCAGGAAAGGGAAAAAGGTGACCAGGAAAGGGAAAAAGGTGACCAGCAAAGGGAAAAAGGTGACCAGCAAAGGTAAAAAGGTGACCAGCAAAGGGGAAAAGGCGACCAGCAAAGGGAAAAAGGCGACCAGCAAAGGGAAAAAGGCGACCAGCAAAGGGAAAAAGGTGACCAGCAAAGGGAAAAAGGTGACCAGCAAAGGGAAAAAGGTGACCAGGAAAGGGAAAAAGGTGACCAGGAAAGGGAAAAAGGTGACCAGCAAAGGGAAAAAGGTGACCAGCAAAGGGATAAAGGTGACCAGCAAAGGGAAAAAGGTGACCAGCAAAGGGAAAAAGGTGACCAGCAAAGGGAAAAAGGTGACCAGGAAAGGGAAAAAGGTGACCAGCAAAGGGAAAAAGGTGACCAGCAAAGGGAAAAAGGTGACCAGCAAAGGGAAAAGGTGACCAGCAAAGGGAAAAAGGTGACCAGCAAAGGGAATAAGGTGACCAGCAAAGGGAAAAAGGTGACCAGCAAAGGGAAAAAGGTGACCAGGAAAGGGAAAAAGGTGACCAGCAAAGGGAAAAAGGTGACCAGGAAAGGGAAAAAGGTGACCAGCAAAGGGAAAAAGGTGACCAGAAAAGGGAAAAAGGTGACCATGAAAGGGAAAAAGGTGACCAGGAAAGGGAAAAAGGTGACCAGGAAAGGGAAAAAGGTGACCAGCAAATGGAAAAAGGTGACCAGGAAAGGGAAAAACGTGACCAACAAAGGGAAAAAGGTGACCAGGAAAGGGAAAAAGGTGACCAGGAAAGGGAAAAAGGTGACCAGGAAAGGGAAAAAGGTGACCAGCAAAGGGAAAAAGGTGACCAGCAAAGGGAAAAAGGTGACCAGCAAAGGGGAAAAGGCGACCAACAAAGGGAAAAAGGCGACCAGCAAAGGGAAAAAGGTGACCAGCAAAGGGAAAAAGGTGACCAGCAAAGGGAAAAAGGTGACCAGGAAAGGGAAAAAGGTGACCAGGAAAGGGAAAAAGGTGACCAGCAAAGGGAAAAAGGTGACCAGGAAAGGGAAAAAGGTGACCAGCAAAGGGAAAAAGGTGACCAACAAAGGGATAGAGGTGACCAGCAAAGGGAAAAAGGTGACCAGCAAAGGGAAAAAGGTGACCAGCAAAGGGAAAAAGGTGACCAGCAAAGGGAAAAAGGGGACCAGCAAAGGGAAGAAGGTGACCAGCAAAGGGAAAAAGGTGACCAGGAAAGGGAAAAAGGTGACCAGCAAAGGGAAAAAGGTGACCAGCAAAGGGAAAAAGGTGACCAGCAAAGGGGAAAAGGCGACCAGCAAAGGGAAAAAGGCGACCAGCAAAGGGAAAAAGGCGACCAGCAAAGGGAAAAAGGTGACCAGCAAAGGGAAAAAGGTGACCAGGAAAGGGAAAAAGGTGACCAGGAAAGGGAAAAAGGTGACCAGCAAAGGGAAAAAGGTGACCAGCAAAGGGAAAAAGGTGACCAGGAAAGGGAAAAAGGTGACCAGAAAAAGGAAAAAGGTGACCAGGAAAGGGAAAAAGGTGACCAGCAAAGGGAAAAAGGTGACCAGCAAAGGGAAAAAGGTGACCAGCAAAGAGAAAAAGGGGACCAGCAAAGGGAAAAAGGTGACCAGCAAAGGGAAAAAGGTGACCAGGAAAGGGAAAAAGGTGACCAGCAAAGGGAAAAAGGTGACCAGCAAAGGGAAAAAGGTGACCAGCAAAGGGAAAAAGGTGACCAGGAAAGGGAAAAAGGTGACAGCAAAGGGAAAAAGGTGACCAGCAAAGGGAAAAAGGTGACCAGCAAAGGGAAAAAGGGGACCAGCAAAGGGAAAAAGGTGACCAGCAAAGGGAAAAAGGTGACCAGGAAAGGGAAAAAGGTGATCAGCAAAGGGAAAAAGGTGACCAGCAAAGGCAAAAAGGTGACCAGCAAAGGGAAAAAGGTGACCAGCAAAGGGAAAAAGGTGACCAGGAAAGGGAAAAAGGTGACAGCAAAGGGAAAAAGGTGACCAGCAAAGGGAAAAAGGTGACCAGCAAAAGGGAAAAAGGTGACCAGCAAAGGGAAAAAGGTGACCAGGAAAGGGAAAAATGTGACCAGGAAAGGGAAAAAGGTGACCAGCAAAGGGAAAAAAGGTGACCAGCAATGGGAAAAATGTGACCAGCAAAGGGAAAAACGTGACCAGCAAAGGGAAAAATGCGACCTGCAAAGGGAAAAAGTGACCAGCAAAGGGAAAAAATGTTACCAGCAAAGGGAAAAATTGTGACCAGCAAAGGGAAAAATGTGACCAGCAAAGGGAAAAAGGTGACCAGCAAAGGGAAAAATGGGACCAGAAGAGGGAAAAACGTGACCTGCAAAGGGAAAAAGGTGACCAGCAAAGGGAAAAATGTGACCAGCAAAGGGAAAAAGGCGGCCAGCAAAGGGAAAAAAAGGTGACCTGCAAAGGGAAAATGACCAGTATCTCCTTCAACTCTCGCATTCTCTGTGCTAACTATCAAGAAAACTTGTACTCTTACCTCTATGAATCCATTTCTAGCTACTTGACTCCGCTTGTGCTTAATGAGATAGTTATAATTAACGAAATTACAACTATTATGTGCGAATGCTACAATATTTTGCTTAGTCTAATTCGGGCATGGCTGTTTATATGCATCAAAACCTGAGTACATATATAAATACATAAATGTTAAAAAATACCTCAGTCTCGTGTTATCGTATACGAATTCAACATCTACAGTATACATTGACTAGTTTATATATACTGCTTGAGCATGAACACTCACAAAGACGGACAATTACAGTCAATTTACGAGAATCTTGATTTTTCGTATGTTTCCCAAGGGGGGAGTAATCGCTTTGTTAAGTGCTGCATATGTAATAGAACTTTAAAGAACAGGACAATTTCAAGGCTTAAACAACATAGGAGAAGATGCTGTAAAGCAATGACCAGCTGTGCATTGACTACAACACCCAAACGAGATCCTGAAATCTTCTCAAGTCCCGAAGAGCGGGATTCAAGATGTACCGTGCTTGAAGCCAATTCAAGCGACCCTGTAATAACATCAAGAGCTACCACTGATGAAGCAATGACAGCAGTTTCTTTGAATGAGCAAGCTCTGAATAAACACACCAATGAAAGCAAGCATACTAGTGTCAACTCACTTAGATTAGAAGATATATCCAAAGCGAATACAGAGGAGATGCTATACCACTACACCGATCCTAATGATTTGGTAAACATGCTAAGGGTACTCATGATGCTTCATACACCTGATAAAAATGACTTTTCCGATGCGATTAACGACATTATTCAGGATTTAAAGCTGGGTGGTTTTATAGCGTGATTAGCATTTGCAAAACCATGAAAGAGTTAGAAAGATTCCTCATATTAGGATGCGAATGTCTTCTTTATTAGATCAGTGAATAATAATAATAATAAAAATGTCATTAAAATGTCCTTTCACTCTTGATTTTTTCCAGTGATTGTTCTATATGTACGTTCTGCGACCCTTCAGTGACAAAGTTATTCCATCTAATCAGCTGTCTGAATCTGATTTCCTAGTGAATATATTTAAGTTGAGCATCATACGAATTTAGCGCAGTATTGCATCAGTCTCCTTCCTCGATAGTAAAAGTGGACACTCCATCTACCAGTTTTCCCATCTGTTACGGCAGGATAACGTATTTCACAGGAACCATCAAATCAAATTTTACCTGTTGTTCATAAACATCCGCTTCATAGAGCAAACAGGGGAGCCTAACAGCAATATCATTGCCTTTAGAAACAAGGATATAAGCATAATGCCTATAGTTTTTAGAAGAAGTCAACGACGTCGAGGATATAATAATGGAATGATTCGACGCACACATCATGCTCTGCCCTTGACGCCCATCAGGTTAACATCACGCAATCAGCAGTTCCTACAGTTTTTGGGCTTCAGAATCCTATAATCACGGACATCTTCAATGCTACCGAGATTCGATGACAAGATCGCTAAGAAGAGGAACATGTGTTTTCACCATATAATACATCAGTTCTGGACTCTAACAACCAGTTTAGAATCCCTTGTCAAGTTGAACATTTATATACTTTACATCGTCTCAGGGTGAAGAGAATGCTGTTGTTAAACCTGTGCTCAGCGAGTGGAGAAGGTTTGTGATTCGACTTTCTGATGGTGAGATCTCAAGACTGTTAAGCTGGATAAGACTCTGTTTCACCCATTTAGGACCACAGATCTGCATACTCAACCTGTTGTGTTACATGAATTTACCTGAATAGTGACACCGCATCTAAAATGGAGAAGCCGTGATTTGTCATTTTTTGGTGCTCTGACTTAAGATCGAGTAATGCATCTAAAGACGGTTCTCTTTTTGATCATTGTGATATAACTTAAACTAATCATTGTAATGATTTATTTTTCATTAGGAATACAAGGATTTTTAATGAATAAAAACACTATGTAAAAGCATACCTTAATTCTTTTATTGTTATTATTTATCTTACATTTCCATCACTTTCTCGTCCGACTCATTGTTTCTGTATATGTCATTACACTTGTAACAGCAGGTTATGCAAATTTCCTTATTATTTAAATGAAAGTCTTTTTATTTTCATAATTTGTATTCCAGCGTGGCAAACAGCCTTAATGCTGTTAATGTATACAGGGCTCAAGTCTTTTAGGATACAAATTTCACCATTACTTAAAGTATTTTCACAGTCACTTAAATTATCGCTCACAATGCTTAATTTCAGTGAATATAGGGAGACTAGTTCGAGCTAACTCTCAGCCATGCATTGAATTGTATACAAAATTGACCGTAGTTTTTCATTGTATACCCTGTAATGATATATAAGGATCCTGTCTTAATGTGTTTCGGTGATGTAGATGTCTCAGCACCCGTTTCTTGCCGAAATGTTTCTTGTAGGTATTCTACCCTCCCATAGCGTCAGCATCCTTTGCATGCCAGCAGGCTATTCCTCTTCTTCTTCTTCCTCTTATTGCACACCCTGAAACATTGCACAATGAAAGTCTTAGAAAACTATCTTGGTCAAGTAAAGGCAACCTGGAAAGAATTACATTTTTTGTTATGATACATTGTAAAATGAAGCATATGGCACATGTAAAAAGAAGCACAAAGATTTGTATAAACATTCGGATATTTAGAGTTATTTCAATGCGCTAGATATAATTAAACTCAAGCATGTGATATTGTAATTTCGTTAATTTTTTATAAAATTCTATAATATGCATCTTTTGTATCTTTATATGTAATATCAATGAGTCAGTTGTTTTATTTATGAATTTTTCATTGTGAAATGGGAGAACATTCAATACTTAAGTTTGACACTTCTACGCACCTTCTTTGCATGTAAAAAAGACAATTTACATGTCTTAAATTTCCCCTTCTCTGCCATGCCATTATACTGTAGGTATACGCTCCCAGGTATTTCTGCAATCTCTTGATCGGTTAACGAATTATAGCGCTCTGGCAAGAACACTTGACAATCCTCCAGCGAAGATACGATCCTGGTACCATATCTTGTTTGAACTCTCTTTAAGGACTTTATCTCATAGTTAAGACCTATTTCGAGATCTTGAACTCGGCGAGTCGGTAGGAAACTACGCTCTTCCACCATCTTGTTAAGTCTATCAGCTAAACAATCTGTAACAGACATTGTCATGAATTATTATTTTCACTACATTATTCAAGTTGAAGAACTAGGGTGTGTATGTTTTGTAAGTAAGCCTATGAGGGTGTAGAGAAATAAAGAATAAGTACAGAAATCATGTGAATGTTCATTGAAGATGAGCCAGCAGAGAACCAAAGAATGAGTAGAGGAAATCGTGTGCGAATGTATAGTGAAACAAAGAATGAGGGGGGGAAATCGTATGAATGTTTAAGTAAGAAGAATGTGTTGAGAAGATCATGTGAATGTCGATAGAGAAATGAGCTGAGAACGTCGTGTGAATGTTAACAAAGCATGAACCTGCAGGGGGACAAAGAATGAGTAGAGGAAATCATGTGAGTGTATAGTGAAACAAAGAATGAGGGTAAGGTCGTATGAATGTTTATGTAAGAAGAAGGTGTGGCGAAAATCATGTGAATGTTAATGGAAGCAAAGAATGTGAAGAGAAAGTCATGTGAATGTTAACAGAGCATGAACCTGTAGGTGGAATAAAGAATGAGTAGAGGAAATCATGTGAGTGTATAGTGAAACAAAGAATGAGGGGAAAATCGTATGAATGTTTACAAAGAAGATGTAGAGAAAATCATATAAATGTTACAGAAGAATGTGTGTTGAGAATATCATGTGAATGTAAAGCACAGATTAGAAAATATGATGCTCTTTGTAACGAATCGTCTTTCATGTACTGTAACGTTTAAATAAAATTAAATGTATTGTAAAAGCCAACAGTGATTTTGTATAGTTATTTAAAACTCACCTTGCATTGCCCCGTTTTGATATGTGCTGAATGTGTAGACGGCCTGTAGCTCACGTTGCTTTTAAAGCTCTTTAAAACTTGAATGTAAAGTTAATAAGTACACAACAGTTCTAACATGGGACAGATGTCTGTTTATATAGGGATCTAAACCCCCTCCAGGCGATGCCTGCACGTCATCATGGCTGTGATGCTTACACGTCACGTGATTATTGCAGCCAATGGCATCATCTCTTGCTACGCATGCGCAGAGGCCCTCAGCACTTCTATCCCTGCTTGTTTCACTTCCTCTCCCTCTCTCGCTCTCTCTCTCCCTCTCTCGCTCTCTCTCACACAGCTGCATGCAGTTAAAGCATCAATCTAAGTGATGTATTCTAGAGTACAGAGGAAAATCAGTGAAGTCATTGAAAGATCGGGGTTCGAACTAGGGGCAACTGATTGAAAATTATATACAGCATTAATTGTTCATTGTATGAGCTATCAAACATGCTTTCGTCTACAACTCTATCTCTGCTAGTTTCTGCGATAATTGAGATTTAAACTTAAGGATCGAACCCTGGACGTCAGGTACCCTAATATACACCCGCAAGATATTATCTGATGACATAAACGTAATAGGTTTATTTGGTACCTTTGTCTTAATTATTTACTGTTATTAAATTTATAAGTAAACTTCATTGAATCGGTATTCGAACTCAGAACGCCAGAAACAAAATTATTTATAATATTAGTTTGATGTGTTTAAAAGACCTGTATGCAGTTGCAACATTGATCTAAGTGATATATTCTAGAACACAGTGGAAAATTAAGGAAGTCGCTGAAAGATCGGGATTCGAGCTAGGGACACTGATTGGAAATTATATAAAGCATTAATTGTTCATCGTAGGAACTAAAAATCGTGCTTTGGTCCGCACCTTAATCCCTGCTAGTTTCTGAGATAATTGAGATTTAAAGTTAAGGATCGAACCCATGACACCCGGACTCTAATATACATGCACAAGAAACGAGCTAATGGCATAAAAGTAATAAAGTTTATTTACTGTCTTTATTTTAATTAGTTTTGGAGTTATTAGAAGACCGGTTTCGAGCAATCGTAAATGGAGCCTTGCATCCCGAGCTATAATTAGTTTTTATTGCATCATTTTGTCTCTTTTCATTCAGGACATGCGCGTGAGTTGGTGTGTGCGTGTGTGGGTTGCTGCTGTTGGGTGTAACTGAACAGGCATATGTGCTTGCACGTGTGTGTGTGTGTCCATGTATATGTATGCGTGAGTGTAAGAGCACTGGTGTATGTATGTATACGCATGAGGTGCGTGAATGCGTGAGTGTAAGAGCACTGGTGTATGTAGGTATACGCATGAGGTGCGTGAATGCGTGTGTGTACTGGTGTATGTATGTGTGTGTGTACTGTTGTATGTATGTGCATGTGTGTGTGTATGTGCTGGTGTATGTATATGCGTGTGTGTATGTGCTTGCGTGTGTGCGTGTGTGTACTTACATGTGCGTGTGTGTATGTGCTTGCATGCGTGCACCAGTGTATGTTTGCTGATGTGTGTACAAGCGCTCGTGTATATGTGAACGCCTGAATGTGTACAAGTCGTGGAGAAAGAAAGAGATAGATAGAAAGAAAAAGAGAGGAGAAGAAGAAAGAATGTTGTCTAGGCATCGAGATATCTAAGTATGCATCAGGGTTTAATATAAATAATTATAGTTGTTAAATGAAATTTTAATCCGACCGCCCGCTGCTTCAATAACGTAATAGTTATTATAGCGTTTCACAGGGTTGGATTCGACCTATGGACCTCTGGTTCCTAAGAATACAGATCGTTAAACATTGTAATGTCGTGTATATTAAATTATATTTGTTAAACACATTTTAATCTGGTCGTGCATAGTTTAATATTTATTAAGCATTAGAGTTTCGCAGATTCGATCTAGGATCCCCCTGAACACCGTTTCATTAATTAAATTATATTCGTTAAACACGTTTTAATCTGGCCGCGCAATACTCACATAGTTTAATGTTTATTAAGCATTAGAGATTCGATCTAGAACCCTCTGAACACCCTTTTATTAATTATTGTAATGATATATAAAAATTAAATTATATTTGTTAAATGCATTTTAATCTGACCTTGCATAGTTTAATATTTATTAAGCATTAGAGTTTCGTTTGGTAAGATTCGAACTAGAACCCTCTGAACACCCTTTCATTAATTAGGGTAATGATATATAAAAAATTAAATTATAATTGATAAATACATTTTTTTAATCTGACCTTGCATAGTTTAATAGTTATTACGCGTTAGAGTTTCACTTGGTAAGACTCGAGCTAGAATTCTCTGAACGCCTTTTTATTAATTAGGGTAATGATATAATAATATCAATCATTAATTTCTCATTAGCAATAAACTTTTGATTACAGTAAGAATCGAACACCGATCTATGGATATCACTCAGAGGTTTAATGCACGTAATGTAATGGATATTAGGCGCTTTTTCGGAGTCGTTGGCTGAAACAGAATGCTTGTTAACTATGCTCGGGTATATTCGTAGGAGATCGTAAAACATCGGAGAGAACTCCCTCAGGCAAAATCATGATGGCCGACTATGACGTCACGCAGAGTTGGTAAACAAGTTTCTCTCTCTTTCACACAAACAAGGAGAGGACGAGTATAAAGCAGCCCTCGAATTCTTTTGTTAAACTAGCAGGTGGCCAAACAATGGGAACGCTGCAGGTGTCTTTCTAAACTAGCCTTGCCAAGAACAATAGAAAGGCACACACAATAGAATCTCTTACACAATGGAAAGGATCAGGCTTTGTTATGGAGCAGGTGTCTTTCTAAAGTATGACGTCACGCAGAGTTGGTAAACAAGTTTCTCTCTCTTTCACACAAACAAGGACAGGACGAGTATAAAGCAACCCTCGAATTATTTTGTTAAACTAGCAGGTGGCCAAACAATGGGAACGCTGCAGGTGTCTTTCTAAACTAGCCTTGCCAAGGACAATAGAATCTCTTACACAATGGAAAGGGTCAGGCTTTGTTATTGGGATGGGAACGCTGCAGGTGGTCTTTCTAAAGAATGCTTGCCAAGGACAATAGAAAGGCACACACAATAGAATCTCTTACACAATGGAAAGGGTCAGGCTTTGTTACAACCCTAATTCATCATGGGCTTTGTTCATTTTGACAGCTGAAGGTTAAGCATTGTTCTTTTGTTAAAAGCTAGTGGAACGAGTATGCCACGTGTTCGACACACAATGGAAGTGGGGGTGGGTAACTGACCAGGTGCAGAAGTGGCCGGATGTGGAATGGGTAGGGAAAACATCTCGCCTTTGTTACAGAACCTTAAATTTATGACCCCTTTGTTCGTTTTGACAGTTGATTGACAGCCTTAATTACCTAACTGTCAAGCCTCCATTGTACTCAACATGATTTACGCCCGCAGGTGCAGCTAAAACTACCAAGGCACAGCGGGGGGAGGGGGAGGGAGGAGGTGGGGGAGGGAGGAGGTGGGGGAGCTCATTTGCATATGAATAGCCATGCATAAATTAACTGTGCTTGAACTGTCAATTCTACCCTACTTATAGGCTTTGGGTTGAACTGGAAAAAGATCCACGCGAATGCGTAAGAGGTAGAAAGGGCTGACCGTTTTACCAGTGGGGTAAATGTATAAATAAGCCTTCATAGAATAGTTTGTTAGCCACTAATAAACAACAGAGGTTGGAGAAATTCATATGAATGTAACACATACGATTTTTTGTGTAAACTATACCTCCTTTGGAATTAATTCCCGTTACACAACATAAAAATCGCTTTGGTATAAGAATTATTTGTATTCAATGGATTTATTCAGCTATTATATCAAACTCGTCATCCGTTTGGTAGGTTTAGAGGTGTATAAAAATAAGTAAAGTCAAGAGCTTGCTTGGATTGATAAAGTTTAATTTAATTGATCGAATAAGTAGCTCTTATTGAATTACAAAATTCCCAACTAAAGTAAATCGCGAAGAAGCATGACTTATTTGTGCTGGAAATATAGAACCTGGAACAAAGCACACATTAATAATTTATTTTAACATAGTATTAAATATTTGATGCGATGTAAATACCATCCTCGAAGTGTTTCTGAATGCTACAACTAACCTAAACATGGTTAGCACTGCGCACAATACGCCAACTCCAGTGAGATACGACTGTGTGATATTGGAGGATAAAATGCCATGACCAAGCACAGCGCCCTAATGAAGTTGTTACACAGATGGACCGCCACTAATCACAAAAAATGATGCTGTGTTCACTGGCTCGCCGTGGCTTAAAAAAGGAATGTGGCAGTTGACAGGGTGGCCTATTCATCTCACTTGGGAACGGTTCGGCAATTGGCAACAATTGACGATCAATATGACCACGCCAGCGGCAACTCCCCATACAGCGTGTGCCCGAACTGACTCAATAAAGGCTTTCAAGATGGCTGGAACATCCCATAGCTTAACTAAGTGCACCACTTAGGAATAAACTTTAACTACTGAAGGGAACAAGCAGATAACAATATAAGTAAAAACTTACATAAAAACAAAATTAAGATTTTGATGTCATCTCCTGATCTGAGATACTGTAGAGCAATATTAAATATTACATAAACACCATCTCAACCTTCAAAAATAGTTTCTAAGATAAATTTGTGTTTTTGGTATAGGACTAATGGCAATGATTTTAAAACTATATGTTGCTGACTTTTTTTTTTCTAAAGAAAGAATTGTAGAGCGTTTCTTGGTAGATAGGTTTAATAATGAATAATTTGCAGTAGCTTCTACAAAGTATTAAAAGAATTAAGTAATGTCAATGCCAATGGTAAAGAAAATCCCGAGTGCCATTAAAATGTGATTTAAAATACTCTAGCTGTTAATTTAAATACGCATTTCTTAAAACGTACTGTTACAAGTATAGCGAATGATACTGTTGTTTCTGGAAGCCTTGCAGAAATGCATTTCACCACCAGAACCCGCAGCTCCACTTACGTATTATGTTAATTACTCAGATGTCTCTCACTCTCTCCTCCCGCCTTTCTATATCTTCCTCTTTAACTCTTTCACATACTCCCTCTCCCTCCCTCATCTTGCTGTACAGTTTACATGTCACGTTGCGTTTTTAACAATAAAACTGTTTATTTTTGGCGTGTTAATAAAAACTAAAATATTATTTAACATTTAACAGTACACAAACTCGTGCCTATTCCTTTAGGTTATTTGCAGATGTTTTTACTGTGGAAATTCTCTTACGACTTACACGAGTGCATTGTTATAACTTACATAAATGAACCCTAACGAAATTGTGTAAACAACATTTGTCATAAACCTTATCGTTATTAACTTTTGATATACAACATTTTCACAGCACCCAACAATAAGCGAGGTATTTGGCCCTCTTAACTTGGTGGCCCATTAACCCCCCTCCCTCCAAACTGAGAATGGCATATGCCTAAGTAGAACCTAACGTGTTATATGAGTATATACCAAATTTCATAGCTATCGGTTCAACCATTGTTGATTGAAACGGTAAAACAGCTATTTCTGAAATTCCTAAAAATATTTGGTTGCAGTTTGATTATATTCACAGATAATGACTGTTCAATGCTCAAAGCCACAAGACTCTGAAAACCTAGCTTGTTCGCTTGTATCCTTCAATTATTTTGAAGTATCTAATTTTAATACAGAATACTGAAGTGTTCAAGATTTTTTCAAGCCCCATTATCTTTTTCTGCCGTGGGAATCTTTGACTGACCCTTTCTCAAAACGACAATCACAACTGGTATGGCCATAAGTAGCGGGCTGCGAGGTAATCTTTGCTGCTTGAAAGTTGAACAGTTGGCTACACGAGGTACCAGATTTGAAAAGGACTAATTACTTGTGACAGTAGCTTATTCAGGACTGTACAAGCTTGTAAAGTGTGAAACAATAGGAAGTGAAAATCAATGTCCTGCAGACTGGTACTTCCTTGGGGGGAAAAGTGTGACTGTAAGACTCACGTGACCTTCCCTGTGCAATGCCACGGACTCCTTAAGTTAAAATTTCCTGTTATTTATGATACATATCTATCCAAAAAAGTTTCAAGGTAACAAGGCACACAATTATACGCAGTAATATAAAGAAACAAAACAAAATTTCGCTCGCCTTTTGCCTTTTGCCCGATAGGGTCAATAAGGAATACGCTTCCATAACCTCGGATACGGGAAATTCAGAACAAAACTTGATAACCTATATAGATTTATAAAAAATCTCGATATTATCGGGTAGGGCACATGCAAGAGAAAGAAGAAGAAACCGAAGTACACTTATATTTTCTTTATGTAGCTCTGTGGTTCACATGCGATTTGTAATATGCATGGACCTCAGTATTACGACAGCAGTTTATAACAAGACTATGATTGCATGGTATTCAAACACGAAAGCACAGAGTACCTGAAAATTTTAAAACCTAATGTCGTTTCTCGCACCGCAATATATACTTAAAGTCCAAAATTTTCCGACCATTATCGTGGCAGAAGTAAATAAAATATGTCATTTTTCAACTTAATATCCATTCCCATCAACATTCCTTCCACATTTATGATTCAACAGCTCGATGACTTGCTAAAAGCATTCAGCAGTTTTATCATCAAAGTTTTGTTACAGCCTTATTTAACCTTGTTATTTAACAGAGGTAGATGGATTTGAGTAGGACTAAAACGTATTTTCTTTCTTTCTCTCTCTGAACGCCTGGGAATATGCTTTTCTTTACCGAGTCCCAGGAATAGGTCACCATGCAACATGTAAAATATTAATAGAAATAAAGGAGGACTGCCGTGCAGAAGGGAAGCGACGTAATGGGTCTAGATTCAATAACCAGAGCACCTCGTTCCACCCCTGTTGCAAGTCATTCAAAAAAATTCTCCAAGCTTCCCAAAAGAATGCTCAGAATATTTTCGTGGAAGATTATGTAAAGCCGACTTTCCTCAGCGACATGATGTTCCATAGAGCAAGTCGAGAGGGATAAGCTAGAGATGGGGCAAACGAATAGTTTCAAGTTTGGTGGATTTTGGTGTCCGAAGATGGTAACCTGCGTGTAGTGATACACCAAATGTTGTTAGAACTATTTAGAGCTTCTAGGAAACAGCAGGATGAAATCCTTAAGAATACGTGGAATTCTTCTTCAAAGTATGCAAGTGAGAATAATAATTTTCCTAAGGGGACATTTCCAAATAGATCGACCTCAGCGGGTTACGGTTTCCACTCTCCTTTTAAAAGAGAAGCAATTGTCACAAACAAGTAAGGAACCATAATATATTATTTATGTTATCAGCCAACGAAAGAAATTTTCGTTTGGCACCCCGATTTTACGTGCCAAATATATGCCGGAATCTCACGCTCTATCCTTTGGTTCTATTCAGCTTATAGCAGTGTGTTCCAATATGGTCTCTTATACGGTACTTCATGTTCCAACATGCAAATCGTGCTTAGAATTATCTGGAAGTGTATACTCTATACTTTTACAGCATGCGGCAGGACATTAGTGAAGGTTTTATTCTCGTCCTTCATTTTCTTAAATTTCTTGGGAAGAGAAAGATTCTCTCCTTTTGTTGAATGCAGAGTGCAAAAAAATCTGAGTGAGTGGCGTCTGAATGGTAAGCAAACTCTTGCATTTTGCTTTCTTTTCTAGACGGTGATTGGTAGGTATGGATATTTTGTAATGTTCTAAGAGTTACATATTTTAAGATTTCAAAGGGCCTGTTAAGCTATCATAGATATGTTACTGTGAAAGATACTTTGATTAAGGTACTGATCGCGTGTTCTGACCGAAGTGATGCTCAGGAATTTATAGGTAATGGCGAGGATTGGTATACTTTACCAGCCATAACTTTCAAAAGCACAGGTGGGTAATTCAAATTCATTTAAGACAGCAGCAGAGTGTGATTACAGAAATCAAAAAAGCTTTTTGAGGAACGCAGTTACCACTTAGGTGAAAGAGAAAATTACTCAAGCAAACTAAAAAATAAGATGTAAACACTGTATTATTTCAAAAACAGTCATGGTGTTGCAGTAGATTGAACGCAGCAGATGCAGCGACATTTGCCAATGATGGGTTCTTCGGATATTTACGTCACACTATAGTGTCAATTACTGAGTTTTCGAGGGCAGTCGAGCTTTGCTATTTGTTTCAACTACCTTTCCTATTTTAAGGTGCTATGACCGGGGACCATGAAATTGTAAATCAGAGGAAGTGAAATGGAACAGCTAGGAGGTCGAATACTTCCATTTTGATACATTTTAATGGTAACACTCTACAGAGTGAAAACTAGTTGTGCAGTTGGATCATTCCATATCCGAGTTTGTCCCCTATGTTTATATTTCCAACCAAAGCCATCTTTGGAAATTGGTTATGGCTGGAGATTCTTCCTGCAGACAGTACTCCCAACGTTCACTACATTTGTGTATGTTCTGTGGCTCCTTTCCGGAAATACCAAGACAAATGGTAGGGGGTAGTTCGATGTTTTCCATACTATTGACGGCTAACTGATCTATCTGATGTTTTGTTCAACGCCAGATCTCCCTGATGTTACAGCCCTCCCCCAACTTAGAATACTTTAAAATCTGTCGAAATACACTGGGAACATTAGTGGCTGCTCCAGTCAAGTGTGTAGAAAGATGTACAGCCAGATTAGTTCCTTCTCTGTGGATTACATCCAACATGAAATGAAACAACATTGTCCGATATTTAACATGAGATTCCAATCTTCGTAACCTTCGGCGTAACTGAGGTCGACTAATCTTATAGAACTGACGCTTCCAAATGTAGTAAACAATCGCTCTTTCTAGTTACTGTGAAAATCGCGCAGTATTACCCGTGACGCATGCCAGATTTTAACTAACACAAATGTGTTGACATTCCAGGGTTTTGCACAAAGTTTTTAATTCCGTTTCAACTGCCAATTCATAAGACAAATTCATATAGAGACAATTCACCTCCAATTCTGCTGAGGGGTAAAACGTCAGACCTCATTGCAATATAGAAGTACTGCAGGTGTCACCAAAAAGTCTCCTCTGTACGTCCATTTGACCCACGTCTGTTAACTAATCTTCGGATGGGTGATTATGAAGCACCATTTCAAAGGCTTTTAGAAATATCAAAAGTATAATAGAGTCAACTGAAAAATTCAATGTCACAGCCGGGATATGGACACGGTTCTCCCGCTCTCCTTGCGGTTGCTCTAACCATTCAGCTACTGTGACAACATGCCGGTCTGACATTGAATTCCCCAATTGACTCAAGTTTTGTTCCCAGACAGACCACCAAGGCATCTCACTCGAGATGACAATCTCAGTGGCGACCTGCAATCGCAAGTACTTCAATGCTGGGTATTTGTGGGTTTTAACCGCACGGAGAGCGGGAGAACCGTGTTCAAATCTCGGCTGTGACATTGAATTTTTCAGCTTCTATTAAAAACTTGCCAAGACCGGCTAAGGTCTGTAAAAAGTATAATTAATTTCACTTAATTATATAATGATAATAATAATAATAATAATAACAACAACAAACCAAATTATACTTTAAAATTTCATTATTGTTTCAGAAGTCGGTCTTGTTTAAATTTCAACTAAATTTTAGGCAGATCGGTAGATGGAACTCTCTAATATACATTTTAGCCCCAGAGGGGTAATAAAAGGGCTGGAAATCAGAGATTTACTTTGTTGGTGCATAAGTCTGGTATCGCTATTTATCGCGTAGCACCACAGTCTATATCATCCCATTTAGAACAAGTGAATGACGTCAGAGAGTACGTGCTCAGACATACAGGCACCGATTTATCAGCAGCCTCTCCCTTTGAAGCTATGCTCGCCGCCGCGCTTGAGAGAAAGTCAACAGCGATTATATTGTGGACGGAACGCCTGTAGGTAAGGCGTTTATATTCTTTGCCGATAATGTGTTTGTCGCTAAGTACCACACATGGGCACACGGATTCCTTCTATTTCGCTATAATAATAATAATAATAATAATAATAATAATAATAATAATAATAATAATAATAATAATAATATAAACAGATATAGTTCACATTCAATCCCCCTAGTGGTACTACTAGCTTGATCCAATTAATTCTTAGAAGGGGTGCTTAGATCCTAAACCACACATGTTTACAGAGCTATTCCTTTCTCTAAAGAGTTCCCCCTTCGTGAAACTTAATAAAAAATAAATATGAAAAAATGCAGTTCATGTATTTTCTCCTCTCTCATGTACATTCAACTGTAGCTGTAATTTTCATTTATTACTAAAATTGTTTCTTTTTAAAACAAAATTGGTTTAGTTGATGGATGGATGGATGAGTATGGAATTGAATGATAATTTGGACGGTGCGGGATGGTATTGGATTTTATTGAACTGAACTGGATGAACATATGTATGGATGCATGGAGCTACTTCACATGGTCTTTTGCCCATATTACTTGCTATCGTTTTCACCAGCATTTGCAATTTGCTTAAAACATAAACTAAAAATAATTTCAACCCTTTCTCTCCCCCCCTCTCTCCCTCTCTCTCTCTCTCTCATGCACACGCACAAGCAAAAAGAGAAGAGTATTTACATTACAAGAACCACACAGTGCTTGAATTAATTCTTTTTCGCAATTTCTTGCAATCAGAGGAGCACATTTTTCCATGAATCAACGTGGATATAAATAACTATCGTTTATTATAAAAAAGGAGAAGATTTTAAGGAGACTAGGTTAAAAGAGCTTTCTTTAGTCTTTTAGTGATATTTCTGGCAACGTTTACCTTTACACTGCAAGTTGCCCTGACGTCCCACTCACCCTCACGTTGAAAATACTGATGCTTCGGCAGAGGAAGGCTGTGGCGCAGTTTACACAGAGGTTCACCTATTTGCCGTTCTAAACAATCTGGGAAGCGTGCTATATCGCCTGGAGCAGCCTGACTCAGTGGGAAGGGCCCTGCTTCATTCCCCTAGCACCGAACATCTGTCTCGCATCGGGGGAGCCACACTCTGCTCCGGAACAATGCTGGTTCGAAACCAGGCACGCGGATATCCGCTGTAATCTCTGGTATCCGAGTGGTCGATACTTTCAATGCTCGCTACTGTTTCTGTTTTAATGGAACGTCATCCGCACGGGTTCCACGGCATCCTTTGATCATGCTGCTCTCCAGAAAAGCAGACCATGTTCTGAAATTAAGAGAAGTGAATGCACCCTGAGATATGACAGAATTTCTCTTTGTCACATTTACCCATTTCGAAAAAGAGATTTAAAGATCTGCTTAAATGACCGCCAGAACTAGCGCGCTTATGCAAATAAATACATATCATATTTTTAATCAGGCAATTACTCTCTAAAGTATCTTAATATCTGTACAGCAATTTCGAGGTGGACTGATCAGGTATCATAATATTCCTGGGGCCTAAACCACGGTGGTGTGATGGTGGTGGCGGTGGCGATGACGACGACAATGATGACAAAATTTGTTTCTCTGTATATGTACTGTCATTACTTTCCTTCACAAGTAAGTTTTAAAGCAAAAAAAAAACTATAGAAATATCTTTGCTATCCTTACTTGCTTCGTTACTTTTATTTATTACTAGCCGATTTGCCCACGTTGCTTGGTGTCACAATTTCTTCATAAACCCATATAATTTTTTTCTAAAAATTGTCAAGAGCGTTCCACGATATACGCTTGCTTTACATGCTAACATTCTAAAATCTCCCAAAACGTAATGGTGTTGGAAAATGTTCTTGTAGCAGAATCTTCTGTAAACTTCTATAATATTCTAAGTTGTTTCCACAATATTCTATAACGTCCCCAATGGCCTGATTTTTCGAATTGCTCTAGAGAATTCTAGAAATATCTAAAAAGGTCCTGAAATGTTATAAAATGTTCCGAAACTGTCATACTCTTCTAGAATGCTTTATAAAAGTCTAAAAATTCTAGAATATTCTAAAAACTCTACTAAGTTCTACGATAATCCAGAATTTACTAGAATGTTATGCAGGGGTGCTGTGATGTTTTAGAACCTCTCACAATGTTATAGAACTATCTAGAAATGCCTAAAACGTTCCACAATTTTCCAGATTCTCTAAAATATTTCCGTACATTCCATAATTTTTAGCGTAATGGAGATGTTATAGATTATTCTTCACATCCTCTTACCCCTTAACGTTTTCCAGGGGATTAAATTTTAACAGGGACTATTGTAATCGTTTACCCACGATCCCATGGATTAGACTTGGCACTAAAGTTTGGTTCTTCGTTTTGTTTAAGATTCTGATCCATTTCTCCTTTCTCTAGAGGAGGTTCCAGGAATGTATAACCCCACAGTATTTTTCGTTGGTGTCAAGTAAAAACTGAGCCAAGTTCTGTTGAAATCGATTCGGAGCTTTAGGAGGACAGAGACTGCTTCTTTACTTTTAGGATTCTCACCCCTTACCCCTCCGGTGACAAGGATCAAGTTCGGTAGAAACCATGCGGTGACTTGGGAGAAGGGAACAGTAGGTTTATTAATATTAAAATTATGGCTACTATTTTGACTAGTTGAACCGACCATAACCAATGAGCGAGAGTTCTGACCACTCAGCCAACGCTCGGGACCCAGGGATTGGCTAGTTGAACCGAACAGACCATATCAGAAGAATAAAAGGCTAAAATGACCTCCTATTCATTTCAAGCATTAGGAGAGGAACTCAAAAGCTCCAAATCTCAGCAGCGCATTTCGACCCGTTCTGAATTGAAATCCGAGTTCGCAACGTCATACTCTTACAGCACCGCGATGGCTACGAAAACAATCCACTCAATACACACTATTAAGATGTAAATAAAGATGATACATGGCCAGGACAGCAGGGTATTCTTCTCTCCCGCGTTGCCAGATGCTTCTTCGTCACGTATGACCACCAGTCAGTGCGTCGCCATCGTGACACTACATCTTCCAGGAATAGAATCAGAATGACAAGATGAATGTGTGGTTCTCCCCATGTACCGTACAGATTCACGTGCTTATATATACCTCCCAGTGATTCACACACAAGTGTCGTCGAATACCACATCTTTCTCAAAATCTCTGTGCAACGTTTATCATAAACCTCCATCATACCATCACGATAATAATTGGAACTTCTTTTCTGTTTAAGGGTACTCATTGCTGAATCCTCGACAATATATTGGGAAAAAAGTAACATTTTAAAATGTTTCATACAAACGAAAAATTCTCAAACTTTGTACTCCTGTGCTTTTTGGAAATGCAAATGTCCAAACGCGGCGTTTAAAGGCATGTGTGTAGGTGTGTGCAAATAGTGCGTGAAATTTAAAAGTATATTCCTTAAAATCCTTGTTAATTAATTGTTCTTTCACACAGCCCTATATAGAACAAGATTGGAAAGGTAGAATCAGACTGAAAAATTCAGAGCCATAGCTGGGAATATGTTCAGTCTGATTCTACCTTTCCAACTTGTCCTATACATGGCTTATGTGAAAGAACAATTAATTACCATTGATTTACCTAATAGTTGTTAAACTATGAAGCCCGGACTTAAAGTACTTACGACTGTAATAAGTCGTCATTGGGTATCATCTCAAAAGAATTTGAGATCTCCTTGTGATTTTACCCGAAAAAACGCGAGTCGGTTGGCTAATTTAATGACATGCCGGCATGTTGCCATGGTAGCTTAGAATAACCGGACGGAAACCAGAAGACCGTTGTTCAAATCTCGGCATTGGCATTGAATTTTTCAGTCTGATTCTACCTTCCCATACTTATAATCCTGTTTTATTACATTTTCGCCAGTTTAAAATGTCCCTCGCAATGGAATTGTTTACTTCTTTCAGATATTCATACACATTCTTTGAAGGTGGACGAAAGCATCTAAAGAGACCTTATCTTGACATCAAGTATAATTTTTGTTTTAGGGTTTTAAAGATCTAACACGCTATTGATTTTTAGAAAATTAAAAGTGTTATATACTTTTTATTATTTTTTTCCAAGAAAGAGTGTGTGATGTTTATAAAATTTAACCTTTCATTGTAACATTATTGTAAACACTATTCTGTGTATTAATTCGAAAAATTACTACGCAGAACAGTGTTTATTTAGTAAACACTCTAAAATGTTTGTTTCTTTGTTTATACCAGATATTTTTGCGAAACCTTATCTGCGGTACAAATGCAGCGCAGTTCATTATGGATGAAAACATTGTATTACCCCTCCCAAAAATATCTGGTAGATAACAGCCGTTCGATGCAAGATACTCTAACTACAGCATCTGATGAGTTTATGATATATTACAGAGAAAACATTTGTATGTATGCATGCATGTACGTATATGTGTATGTATGTATGTATGTATGTATGTATGTATGTATGTATGTATGTATGTATGTGTGTATGTATGTATGTACGAGGGTTGATCAACAAAGACTGAGACTGATTTGTACTTTCTCTACTACGTATAGTAAGTGGGGGAAGTATTGTATTCCACCCAAAATTTCGATACCGAGATTTCACCGGAAATACATGTTTTGAGACCCCCTGAATCCAAAAAAAGCATTTTTGGAAACATGTCCCTGTGTGTCTGTGTGTGTGTGTGTGTGTGTGTGTGTGTGTCTGTGAACAGCATAACTCAGAAACGAACAGTCGGATAAACACCAAACTTGGTATTTAGGTTCAGTATATTCCAGAGATGCGACACGAAGGTTTTTAAGAAAATCCCCCACCCCAGATTACCCTTTAGATAGAACATTTTTCGAAAATTTTAATTTTCTCAAAAATGGCTCTAACGATTTTGATTAAAATATCATATGTTTAAGATATTGTCATGACCAATAAAATGTATATCTTGAATTTTCTGGGAATGTCTCCAAAAGTATTCTTCACTGTGAACGACTTTTGCATAACTGGTAAACCATAAGAGATAGACAAAATTTTACTACACAAAAAATGTAGATCGCGTTAAAATACACAATTCATATCATATACAATTTTGTTGTTGAGTGAACCGTTTTCGACTTATTGCCTGTTATTCCCTTAAATTTTCAATCCTTATCCTTTTTCTCAAATTCGTTATTCTTTTTACTTTCTCTACTACGTATAGTAAGTAGGGGAAGTATTGTATTCCACCCAAAATTTCGATATCGAGATTTCACCGGAAATACATGTTTTGAGACCCCCTGAATCCAAAAAAAGCATTTTTTGAAACATGTCCGTGTGTGTCTGTGTGTCTGTGTGTGTCTGTGAACAGCATAACTCAGAAACGAACAGTCGGATAAACACCAAACTTGGTATTTGGGTTCAGTATCTTTCAAGGATGCGACACGAAGGTTTTCAAGAAAATCCCCCCACCCCAGAGTACCCTTTACATGGAAGATTTTTCGAAAATTTTAATTTTCTCAAAAATGGCTCTAACGATTTTGATTAAAATATCATATGTTTAAGATATTTTATGACAAATAAAATGTATATCTTGAATTTCCTGGGAATGTCTCCAAAAGTATTCTTTATTGTGAACGACTTTTGCATAACTGGTAAACCATAAGAGATAGACAAAATTTTACTACACAACAAATGTAGATCGCGTTAAAATACACAATTTATGTCATATATATTTTTACTTTCTCTACTACGTATAGTAAGTAGGGGAAGTATTGCATTCCACCCAAAAATTCGATACCGAGATTTCACCGGAAATACGTGTTTTGAGACCTCCTGAATCCAAAAAAAGCATTTTTGGAAACATGTCCGTGTGTGTGTCTGTGTGTCTGTGTGTGTGTGTCTGTGTGTGTGTCTGTGTGTGTGTCTGTGTGTGTGTGAACAGCATAACTCAAAAACGAACAGTCGGATAAACACCAAACTTGGTATTTAGGTTCAGTATCTTCCAGAGATGCGACACGAAGGTTTTCAAGAAAATCCCCCCACCCCAGACTACCCTTTACATGGAACATTTTTCGAAAATTTTAATTTTCTCAAAAATGGCTCTAACGATTTTGTTTAAAATATCATATGTTTAAGATAATGCCATGAGAAATGAAATGTATATCTCAAATTTTCTGGGAATGTCTCCAAAAGTATTCTTCATTGTGAACGACTTTTGCATAACTGGTAAACCATAAGAGATAGACAAAATTTTACTACACAAAAAATGTTGATCTCGTTAAAATACACAACTTATGTTATATACATTTCTTTTGTTGAGTGAACCGTTTCGAGATATTGCTTGTTATTCCCTTAAATTTTCCAATACTTATACTTTTTCTCAAATTCGTTATTCATTTTTTTATGTCCTGGACTTGCAAAGAGAATGGAATTCGACACATAGCAACCAGCGTTAAAATATTTGACCATCGCTTAAAAGCTACCATATTCCCCTTGCATCTACAAGAAAATTAGCAATAAGATTGACATCTCGATATCTCGATTAACATAAAGCATATGGAGAATAGGCGTTTGTAAAAATAGATTGTACAAGAGTAGAGAAAGTCATGTGAGTGTAACACATCAGATTTTTTTAGTTGAGTGAACCATTTTCGAAATATTGCTTGTTATTTCCTTAAATTTTCCAATACTTATACTTTTTCTCAAATTCGTTATTCAATTTTTATGTCCTGGATATGCAAACAGAATAGAATGCGCCACATAGCAACCAGCGCTTAAAAGATTTGACTATCGCTTATAACCTACCATGTTCCCCTTGCATCTACAAGAAAATTAGCAATAAGATTGACATCTCGATATCTCGAGTAACATGAAGCATATGGAGAATAAACGTTTGTAAAAATAGTTCGTACAAGAGTAGAGAAAGTCATGTGAGTGTAGCACATCAGATTTTTTACTTTCTCTACTACGTATAGTAAGTAGGGGAAGTATTGCATTCCACCCAAAAATTCGATACCGAGATTTCACCGGAAATACACGTTTTGAGACCTCCTGAATCCACAAAAAGCATTTTTGGAAACATGTCCGTGTGTGTGTGTGTGTGTGTGTGTCTGTGAACAGCATAACTCAAAAACGAACAGTCGGATAAACACCAAACTTGGTATTTAGGTTCAGTATCTTCCAGAGATGTGACACGAAGGTTTTCAAGAAAATCCCCCCACGCCAGACTACCCTTTACATGGAACATTTTTCGAAAATTTTGATTTTCTCAAAAATGGCTCTAACGATTTTGATGAAAATATCATATATTTAAGATAATGTCATGAGAAATGAAATGTATATCTCGAATTTTCTGGGAATGTCTCCAAAAGTATTCTTCATTGTCAGCGACTTTTGCATAACTGGTAAACCATAAGAGATACACAAAATTTTACTACACAAAAAATGTAGATCGCGTTAAAATACACAACTTATGTCATATACATTTCTTTTGTTGAGTAAACCGTTTTCGAGATATTGCTTGTTATTTCCTTAAATTTTCCAATACTTATACTTTTTCTCAAATGCGTTATTCATTTTTTTTATGTCCTGGACATGCAAAGAGAATGGAATGCGTCACATAGCAACCAGCGTTAAACTATTTGACTATCGCTTAAAAGCTACCATATTTTCCTTGCATCTACAAGAAAATTACCAATAAGATTGACATCTCGATATCTCGATTAACATGAAGCATATGGAGAATAGGCGTTTGTAAAATTAGATTGTACAAGAGTAGAGAAAGTCATGTGAGTGTAACACATCAGATTTTTACTTTCTCTACTACGTATAGTAAGTAGGGGAAGTATTGCATTCCACCCAAAAATTCGATACCGAGATTTCACCGGAAATACACGTTTTGAGACCTCCTGAATCCAAAAAACGCATTTTTGGAAACATGTCGGTGTGTGTGTCTGTGTGTGTGTGTGTGTGTGTGTGTCTGTGTGTGTGTCTGTGAACAGCATAACTCAAAAACGAACATTCGGATAAGCACCAAACTTGGTATTTAGGTTCAGTATCTTCCAGAGATGCGACACGAAGGTTTTGAAGAAAATCCCCCCACCCCACACTACCCTTTACATGGAACATTTTTCGAAAATTTTAATTTTCTCAAAAATGGCTCTAACGATTTTGATGAAAATATCATATGTTTGAGATAATGTCATGAGAAATGAAATGTATATCTCGAATTTTCTGGGAATGTCTCCAAAAGTATTCTTCATTGTGAACCACATTTGCATAGCTGGTAAACCATAAGAGATAGACAAAATTTTACTACACAAAAAATGTAGATCGCATTAAAATACACAACTTATGTCATATACATTTCTTTTGTTGAGTGAACCGTTTTCGAGATATTGCTTGTTATTTCCTTAAATTTTCCAATACTTATACTTTTTCTCAAATTCGTTATTCATTTTTTTATGTCCTGGACATGCAAAGAGAATGGAATGCGCCACATAGGAACCAGCGTTAAAATATTTGACTATCGCTTAAAAGCTACCATATTTCCCTTGCATCTACAAAAAATTACCAATAAGATTGACATCTCGATATCTCGATTAACATGAAGCATATGGAGAATAGGCGTTTGTAAAATTAGATTGTACAAGAGTAGAGAAAGTCATGTGAGTGTAACACATAAGATTTTTTTATGTCTTGGACATGCAAAGAGAATGGAATGCGCCACATAGCAACCAACTTTTAAAAGATTTGACTATCGCTTAAAACCTACCATATTCCCCTTGCATTTACAAGAAAATTAGCAATAAGATTAACATCTCGATTAACATGAAGCATATGGAGAATAAGCGTTTGTAAAAATAGTTGGTACAAGAGTAGAGAAAGTCATGTGAGTGTAACACATCAGATTTTTTCCTGCAGCTTCCGTGATAGTTTCGTATCTGTAACATAAATATTTGAAAAGAGTGGGTTTTTATGTATAATGTTGGTAGGCGGTAGCACTCTCGTATTGGTAGGTTGGTAGTAATGCTCTATTTTGGAGACCCTACGTGCATTTCGCATACCAGACAATGGAGGTGATGCATTTTTTAAATCGATTATCACCGGTGATGAGTCATGGCTGCATCATGATCCTGAAGGAAAACAAGCCAGCACAGTGTGGAAATCGCCAGGGTCTCCAACACCAAAAAAGGCAAAAGTTGTTCCATCTGCAGGGAAAGTGATGGTGATCACATTTTTTGACTGTAATGGAATGATTTACCAGCATGCAGTTCCCTCTCACACTACTGTTACAGCAGCATACTGCACGTCAGTATTGGCTACACTGAGGAAGCACATTGCAAAGAAACGACCAGAGCTTTCTCGGACCGAGTGGCGACTTCATCATGACAATGCACGGCCTCACGTCGCAAATCAAGTCATGCAGTTTCTGGCTCGATTCAACATTACCTGTGTGCCACATCCACCTTATAGCCCCGATCTTGCACCCTGTGACTTTTTTTATTCCCATCACTAAAGGCAAAGCTTAGGGGTATTCGATTTGAGAACTCTGAAGCAGTGCTGAAGAAAAGTGAGGCGATTCTCAAGGACCTGGCAAAGAATGGTCTGCAGCACGTGTTCAAGGACTGGCAGAGACGCTATAAAAAGTGCATTGAAGTAGGAGGGGACTGCTTTGAAAAAGATCATGTAAACATTGAATTGGAGTAATAAACATCTGTGAAAAAAATCAGTCTCAGTCTTTGTTGATCAGCCCTCGTATGTATGTACATGTACATGTACATGTGTGTGCATGTATGTATTTATGTACGAGTGTATGCGTATGTGTATATGTACTTGTATGTATGAATGTATGTGTGCAGGTGTGTATGTATGTATATGCATGTGTGTATGTATGTGTGTACATGTCCTTGTATGTATATATGTATGTATGAACGCGTATGTTTGTGTATGTCTGTATGCATGTATGTGTATATGTGTGTATGCATGTGCGTATGTGTATTATGTATGTGTATACGTGTGTATGTATGTATGCATGAGTGTATGTGTGTATGTATGTATGTATATGTATGTGTCTATATGTGTTTATGTATGTGTATAGTGTGTATGTGTGTATGTATGTGTATATGTGTGCATGTATGTATGTGTGTGTATTTGTGAATGTATGTATGTATGCATGCATGTATGTATGTGTTTGTGGATGTGTGTATGTGTATATGTGTGTATGTATGTATTTAGTATGTATGTGTGTATGTATGTACATATGTGTGTATGTATATGTATGTGTGTTTGTGTATTGTATGTATGTATGTATGGTAATCTAAAAAACCACAACCGATTTTGATAATCCCTTCACCATTGAGAAGTCCTATTGGGGCTATAGAACATATTCTAATTTCAGGTTCATCCATTACTAAAAGTTTAAAAGGATTTACAAAGCCTTCATTTAGAATTTAAAAGTAGATTTTATTTCATGCAATATACTAAGATGGCTTTGATGTCACACTTAAGCAAACAGAAGAGAGAGTTTAAAAAGCAACAATCGAACCTTTTTATAAAGGTACAATTGTGTCTATATGTTCATTCATTCATTCATTCATTCATTATCTGTTTACCCTCCTCTTATGTAGGACTTACACCCCCCAGGACTTACAAGCGGGTGCCTGGGGTCAGAGGCCCGTCGAGGAGCAGACACTCATGGATCAGACAGAGCATCCAGGATGGGTGATCAGCCCGATGCCTGGTATGGGATGAAGGAAGTAGATGAAACGAAATGTTGGTGAAATGGATGAAAGGAAAGGTGATGATGGAGAAATTGGTGGAATGAATGGCGGGGGAAACCGGAGAACCCGGAGAAAACCCGCCCAGACGCCGCTTCGTCCACCACAAATCCCACATGCAAGCCCTGGGATTGAACCCGGGTCGCCTCGGTGGGAGGCGAGCGGTCTAACCACTCGGCCACGGCGCCGCCCTGTGTCTATATGTATTTATTTAATTGTCATTTATCAAATGCTGTAGATATGTATATAATGAAACAGCGTCAAAACCTGTAATTCTGATACTATAGATGTATGCACTGAAGTTTTAACCCTCATGCAAGAAAGATTTCCTTTGTTTCGTTTGTACTTTTGTTGCAATCAAGTTCGTTAGCAGGACATGCTAAATATTTATATCAAGAGAGAAAATTATTAACATTAGAAATTAGTGAATCTGTATTTTATAATTAACAACTGAGAAGGTCATTTTCTAGAAGGTCGCAGACTGTGTCTTTCCCAAAGAGGTTAACTTGGTTACCTGGGAGTGCGGAGTCTTCATATTCACCAGCTCCACTCTATTTCGTTGTATACGTTAAGGGTTTCTGCATTATCTGAAAGATGCGTAACTTTTTTTATTTCCATTTATGCCGTGTCTTTAACTACATTGGTCTTATTGGTGGCCTTTCCTTTGGAACTTATTGCCTGTTGTCAATGGCGTTAACTCGTATTGTTATATACTGGGGTGAAGCCAAAAGGTTTGCAGCTAGATATTAAATTTTAGTTACCCCATCATATACATTGAGAGACTGCAGAGGTAGCATAAGGACCAGAATCTTAAACTACACGTTCCAGGGCAGGCGTGGGATAATTATAACAAAATACACTGAATTTCACATTAATCATATTACCTGTGGATTATTCAGTATAAACACGGTGCCCCAACATCACACACAAAAGTTAAAAAGGAAGAAATTGAAGGGAGATGCTACACACACGAGACTACATTCGCACGATTCACATACAACCCTCCACACCAGACACTCGACCTGAAGTGACGCTCACCACACAACACGAAGAAAGTAACGCTCACTTCCCCCACTAGCTAGCATCACCAGCTAGACGCTGGCGAGTCACCACGGCAGACGAAATTTCAAAAGCCCCAGCCGAAAGAACTACCCCAACAATACTGTCGCCAACGACGCAATAATGTGTCTGGCGTGACAGTAACACACGTACACGACACATCATTCTGTTGTCGGTGGATTCCTTGCTATTTTGGGTCTTAATCATTAGATCACACACACATTCACACTCTCATTCATACTTACAGACTCTGGGGAGGATAAGGAATAATCTTGGCTAGAGAAAAATTCCCACCCCCAGCCGGGAATCGAACCCGGGACAGGCAGATGCTCTACCGACTGAGCTACGGGTCTAGCCGTATAACTTTTATGTTATTAAATAACTAAGGGACCAAAGAGAAGATACAAAGGTTTAAAGTTAAACCTACTATAATTATCTGAAGAATTACTCGACATTCCGACCGATGATTATACCACCGCCAAAGGCATTTCCAGAACTTGAAAGAATGTCGGGGAGAGGTTAAGGAAGTCAGATGTTCGGCGGATGTTTCAGATTCTTTTGAGCGAATATCAAGGGATTTTTCATCCGTTATTAGAAATAATCGGGGCTGTCGAAGTTACATTTGCAGAGTATAAGCGCCAAAGGGAAAGGATTAATTATAAAAAAATCTCAAGTTAATTGTATAATAATTTCTTAAAGAAGGGGGGAGGTAAATGAAATTAATTAATTAGTCATTCCAGTTCAAAAAATTAACCGTGAAACGTATCCATATTATCCTGCCTCGTGATTATCACTTCTTCCGGAAGACGAAAGTGCCCCAGCATGGTCAAAGAAGACTAAGGAGAGAGAATAAATAGGAACTAAGGAGGGCGCCTCACACTTGTTTTATATTAATTATTGATCCATAATCATGGCACTCCTCTCGTATCTAGAATGTTTGTTATCTTTGAGAACAATTTTGAAGTCACGATTTTTATTCCTCTTTGCCATACTTTGTCTGCAACTGTTTTCCTTGCCCGTTCTCTTCCCACGTCCGTAGCACACGCAGTTAAGCGTTTTGTATTGTACTATTGCCATTCGTAACATATTAGGTTTTGAAATGTGTGACACATTTAGGCTTAACCAGGAAAATTATATCATATGTAAACAGCATAATTTCATTAAAAAATAAAAAGGAGTTGAACGAGGGTCGTCCAATAAGTAAGTTTCCCTATTTTATAAAAAAAATTGCACACAGTTGATCATGTTGAATTAATTTTATTTATATTGTACAGTCCTTCTGTTACTTTTCTACATAGTCAAAATGTTTTTCCAAGCATTTTTGGGGACATGACACAAGTTTTTCCAAGCGAGTGTTGTACTATCTCGGGTCCTGTGCTCGCAACCAGCTGTTCACTGATTTGACTTCATCATCGGTGTTAAAAGTGCTTACCTTTGATTTGGAGGAACATCACTTGGGGCAAGCTCCGGTGAATATGAGAAAACTTCCAAGTTGAATCTTGGTCCAGGCGGAGCTCAGAAGATTCAACTGGGAAGTTTTCTCGCATGCTCCATATTCACCAGATCTTTTCCCAAGTGATTTTCACATGTTCCCCTGACTCAAAGATCATCATGGAGGTAAGCACTTTTACACCGTGACGAAGATTAATCAGAAGTGAACAGCTGGTTACGAGCACATGACTTCTGGTTCATTTCTGATTAATCGTCGTCACGGTATTAAAGCGCTTACCTCCATGATGACCTTTGAGTCAGGGGAACATGTGAAAATCACTTGGGTAAAAATCTGGTGAATATGGAGGATGCGAGAAAACTTCCCAGTTGAATCTTCTGAGCTCCGCCTGGGTCACGATTCAACTTGGAAGTTTTCTCGTATCCTCCGTATTCACCAGAGCTTGCCCCAAGTGATTTTCACGTGTTCCTCCAACTCAAAGGTAAGCACTTGTACAGCCGATGATGAAGTCGAATCAGTGAACAGTTGGTTCTGAGCAAAGGACCAGACCTGGTACAACACTGGCTTGGAAAAACTTGTGTCACGTCCCCAAAAATGCTTGGAAAAACATGTTGACTATGTAGAAAAGTAACAGAAGGATTGCATAATATAAATAAAATTAATTCAACATGATCAATTGCGTGTAATGATTTTTATAAAATAGGAAAACTTACTTATTGGACGACTCTCGTACTTACAGCCCATTCAGCCGCTTTTGGATCAAATTAGCTCAGGAGTTAGAGGAGTTTAAATCGAGCGTTTCAGGACTGGAATCACTAGTCGTAAACACTTCACGAAATCATGAAAATTCTAATATTCGTAAACCTTTTATAGCTGTTGCATTCTGTTAAAGCAGTCACCTTCAAGCTCGATGCATGCAGAATAGCAGAGTAAGGCATCCCTAGTCTCCGTTGTACAAGTACAACCAGATAGGAAGCTGTGACCGTGGCAAATGACTTTCCTCGTTTTCTACTGGATATTCATACGTATACTTGATATACCGCATGAAAAATGTGGAATTTAAGGAAAATGAGAAATGGCATATAAAAGGAGAGACAACCAAGGTAATGACATTTAATTTTTTTAATTTGGTGTTGAAATGTTCCAGGAATGTAAGTTGGGCCGAGTTTCCAATCCTACCAGCAAAATAAAACCACTTTTAACACGTGTGACATTTATTTTTTTAGACAGCGCTTGGATTTGTAAAATATTAATAAAGTAACATTATACTGATTCCTGAAACTAACAGAATTAACGTTTAGAACGCGTTCTTGAAAAAAAAGAAGAGAAATGGCGTTAAAAAAGCAAGATGTCAGATGTTTTGTTGATTCGCTAGCAGTCATTTTTAGTGAAATTATTTTCACCATGTTTTGCCTTACACCAGGCAATGAAGAGATTAAATGCTATATCACATTCCTTTCTGAACTTTTTGGGTAAGTACTTTTAGTGTTATTCTTTCTGCTGCTTCTGTAATTTCACTTCCATTTCAGTTTCTTGTGAATTCATAATTTCCGCCATTTAATTCTTATGTAGGTTAGATAAAAGAGAAGCGTTTCAGATCAAAGAAAGCTGCCAATATAACATGTAAGTTAACTCTACAACGAACTGCGATAAATTGAAGCATGCCGATTTGTATTGTGAACAGAAAATGCGAGTGCCATGAGAAATGAAACATGTAAAAAGACATAATGAAAAGTAAAATCTAATCAAACCAAGTCGAGTTATTAAACATTTATGTAAATAAAAACGGCAATTGTCACGTGATCGGACTTAAAACCAAAGTTGGTCACAATGTAGATGATCGCACTAGTGCGATACTTTAAAGCGTTTAGCTCGTGAGCAATGTGTTAGAGGTCCTACTTTTAGGCTTTGCTGTCTAAAAGAATTATGTTAAGCAGTAAAATAGAAGAGGGAGACATTGACGAAAACAACAAATATCCCTGTCCACCGCTGTAAAGTGCATACAGTAATATTGAGGATGATACTTGAGAGAGTAAGCTACAAATACCGACTGCATGAATGGGCGTGTCGTGACAATTGCAGGTGGTTTGTGGCCACTGCTTTAGCGTAAAATAGAAGAGAATTCTCAAGGAGAATTTTATTTGAAGCTGCTTGAATTGTATATGGAGATTTCGCCTGCCCTGAAAGCAAAATCTCTGGGCCCAGGGCAACTGTTTCATTAATCCATCTCGAATAACTAGCGACGACGTGATTTAAGCTCTGAAACGATGAAAATATTTTATGTGTGCCCATTCAAACAGCTTTCCACTACAGATGATGTCGCTTATATACTATACCACTCATTTAAAAATAATTCTTAGATCCATTTAAAGTTAATCAAGAAAAGCTTTTCTCCCAAAAATGGTTTCAAATTAAGCAATGCAGACTTGGTTACATGCAAGATGTGGAAATAACATGCAATTGTTTAAATTACAATTCGATTTTATCAATGAAAAAATAAGAATTCTCCGACACCAAATAACTACTCCTATACATATGACATTTTTCGATATCTTTAATTCCTCAAAGATACACCATGTCTGAGGCACTAGCTTGAAAATATCGGATTCTTCTTTCTAATTATTTTTATTATTATTATTTTAGGACTTTAAATTATGTAATTTGTGACAGTCATTACTTTTTTGTATTACTAGTTCATAGTGCCTTTTTTTCCTGCAAAACCTTCGCCTTGCATCCCTAAAAAAGGCCTGAATTAAATTTAAAAAAAATTGTTTTATTTATGGCCGCTCTTAAACTATTATGGTCCTTAGTGTCCTATTCTAAATTGGGCGTGATAGACTGGAAACTTTCCTCAGAGGTCTCTTTATCGGCTGAGGTTCTTGTATGCGCCGTTAAGTTCGAAGTTTGGTATGTTTCTGTGATTGAGTTAAGCTGTTCACAAACGCGCGCGTACGATTTTCTAAGAATGCATTTTTACTTTCTTTGTACGTATAGTAAGTAGGGGAAATACTGTGTTCCTCCAAAAGTTCTATACCGTGACTTCACCGGAAAATATGTTTTGAGGCCCCTGAACCCCCCCAAAAAGCTTTTTAGAAAAAAGTTTGCGCGTGTGCCGGTCTATCTGTGTGCATGCCTGTGAACAACATAACTTAAAAACGAAAAGTCGATTAAGCACCAAACTCAGTATTTAAGTTCAGGATTTCCCAAGGATGTGACACAAAGACTTTTAAGTAAATCTCCTCACCTCAAGCTACCCTTTAAATGGAACATTTTTTTGGCATTTTTGATTCTCAAAAATGACACCTAACAATTTTGATTAAAATAACATAATATTAAAGATATTTAATAGCAAATAAAATGTAAATATTGTATTTTTTGGGGATAGCCTATGAAGTCCTCTTAATTCAAAAGGAATTTTGTATAATCTTGTAAACTGATAAATGTTAAGCGAAACGTACTACGTAAAAAACTGTAGATCTCTTCAAAAACACAATTTATTTCAAATAACTTTTTTGTGGCTTCACCCATTTCCGAAGTATCCTTTATTAATGGTCCGAATTGTTCAGTATTTCGTCTTCTTTAAGCCCTGTCGATATTCAGTCGTTTCGCGATGTCATGAAAAGAATATGGCATTTTAAGGCCGGCATATAGGGTCCAGTTCTTAAAATTTTGACTATCGCTGTTCCCTTTGTATCTATAATGAAATGTGTAATGTAGCTATTTTTGCAAAGGTTTATCAAAATTAAAATGAAGTGGACGGAAAAATAAACTTTCGTAAGAATCGTTTGTATAGTTACTCAGTAATAAACAATAGAGGATAGAGAACGTGATATGAATGTAACAAATCAGATTTTTATTATTTTTTTTTATTTAGGAGGCTTCAAAACACCTCTGATTAAACATCGATATCGAATTTTGGGGAGAAATGCAGCACTTGCTCTACATATGTATCTTCGGTAAGCGGTAGAGAAAGAGGCTCCGAGATCTTGAGCGACTCGCTCGCCCAAGCAGGACATAAAACAGCAGTTTTGAAGCAGACAGCACGAATAACGACAAGCACGCTTTAAGCTACACTGTAAAGCTTTTTATTGCTTTATTTGATGCTCCTGCTTCCATTCCATTTCCTCCGATAATTGGAATTAAAATTTCATTTTCTCCTCATTTTCCCCACTACAAGTTAAGCGCATGTCAGCATTAGTCGATGACAAAAAGATTTCTAGAACGATTTATATGACCACTAGTAGTTATAGAAGCTATGGTCTGACTCAAAGATATCGTGAAGTTGACAAAACTGCTAAGATAGTTTTTAAGTATCAACCTTTAGTTGATGTGCTGGAAAGTTTCAGGCGCGTAAGTGAAGTCATTTGTTTGTGACGATTAAGATAACAAACTAGGGTTAACATTTTCTACAAAATGGATGCAACTGAAACACGAGTTGTGATACAGTACTTCGTTATGAAGGGTTTAACTGCAACAGAAATACAAAATGAGTTAGATTCGACCTTAAGGTATTCTTCTCCTTCGTCTTAGACCGCTCAAAACTGAACTTCTGAATTTATGCGTGGTCGTACATCCTTTCAAGATAATAAGCCCTCAGGGCGTCCCAAAACCATTACAACCGACAAGATGTGACAAAAATTCATAATGTCGTACCCAGTGATCGTCTATTGATAGTACGCGAGATACAAAGACCTCGATAGGCCACGTCCTTTACATTTTACGCAAGTTTGGTGTATGAAAAGGCTCTCCGTTCAATAGGAACCCGTTTGTTAAGAATAGGCCAACAATTCATTCGAATGAACATTTTTCAAGAGTTTTTATACTTGTTTAAACGCAATTCCAAGGAGTTTCTCCGGCGTTTCATAACAGTAGACCAAACATGGATTCATTACTACATGCCAGAGACGAAGGAGTAGTCCAAACAGTGGTTGGGAAAAGGTGAAAGTGCACCTAAGAAAGCAAAATTATGAGAGAGAAGTTATGGCTACGGTTTTCTGAGACTCCTCTGGTGTAGTGCTCATACACTACCTCCAGAAGGGCAGAACCATCACTGGAGAGTATTACCCTTCACTATGGACCATTGAAAGATACTATCAGGCTAAACATCCACATCTTGCGAAAAGAAGAGACTCCTTCCTCGCGATAATGCGCCTTCACACACGTCTGGGACACTGCTGCAAAACTTCACGATCTTCGCTTCCAAGTGGTTCCATATCCACCACATTCGCCGGAATCGGCTCCCGGCGATTACTTTTTGTTCCCAAAGCTGAAGAAATGGTTGGGTGGACAGACAAAATGATGAGATTGAAGCTTAGATGCTTATTTTGCATAGTCGGACAAATATTATTTCACTGGGGGTATTAGAAAGTAGGAAAGTCGTTGAGCTAAATGTACTGATTTATGTGTGTGTGCGTGCGTGTGCGTGCGTGTGTGTGTATTTATTTCCATAATGCTATACTAAAATCTTACAATTTTTAATACATTACTTTGAGTTGCTATTCTTTCTTTCTTTGGTCCATCATGCATTTTAACGCCGTGGTTATTTATGCATGGTGAGTAATAACAAATTCATATTGCTTTATTTTTCTAAACCGTTTTTCTCTTACCCTCCCCATATATTCTCCTATTCTTTTTATATCCCTCTCCTTTTGTATTTTCATTATCCTAACTTTTAATACTTCTTTGTTAACATTCTCCCATTCTTTAGGTAAAAACTGATCTCTCCACAACTTAGTTTCTTCACATTCAATTATATAATGCAAAGCATTATCTGCTTCTCCACAAAGAGGACACCTATCCAAATTCGCCCCCTTCCTATCTCCCCTATGTGCACTTAATCTAGACCAGACCCACCCTTCTCTCACTAACCTATTACCTACATCCACATACTTCTCCCTTCCCCAGTCCACCTTTAATTGTCTATATAGTTCCAAACTTTTATTTCCTTCCAGACTTTGAAATAATTCTTGTTTCTCTATATCTTCTACTCTGTTCCTCACTTCTTTCCAGAAACCTTAACTAACCCCTCTCTCTCCTCCCATAAGTTACCCATTCCTATTTCTTGTAAAATTCTCCTTATTCCTTGAGCCCAGTTCATCCCATCGCTGGATTTTTCTTGTATTATTAAACATTGCCTCAAGATATTATGCTCGTCCAATGATTTCAATGTATGCCAATATTTAAGCATCCTTTCTACTATCATGCCCTTGCTACCTACTCTTCCCAACTCCAACATTGTTGCTCCATTGGGTGATGAAATAGATAAACCTAACATTCATTTACAGAACGATCTATGTATTTTATCAATCATCTCCCATCCTTTGTCACTTCCCCAAATCTCTGATCCACAGACCATTTTTGCTTCAACTACAGCTTTGAAAAGCCTTTCCAACGATTTAATTTGCATATCTGGTATTTTATTTAAGCATATTCTTATAGCAGTCATTGCTAATCTTCCCCTAGCTAAGGCACTTATCTTGTGATCATTCCATCTCTCATTATTACTTATTCTCACTCCCAAATAATCAAACTTATTTATTATTTGCAACTATTCCCCTTCCACATACCACTTTTCCTCCTTCTTCATTTTATAGCTCTTTACTGATTTATAGGGGACTATGTTGTAAAAAAATCAATAAAAGAGAAAGAAATAAACAAACATACAAACATTTCTCTGAATATTGTGTTTTCTTAGTCAGGCCAAGAACTTTTAGAACATCCCTCGTTGCACGCAAAGGAGGTCCTTAGTGTGCGAATTTAGAAGTTTACGGACAAGATGCAGATATTTTCCATTTATAATGTTTTATAAAAATATTTATTTAAGTACTGTCTTATGAAAATTTCATTTCCTAAATTTGCATTTGTTACTATGGCTTCATGTGAAGTAGTTGGCAAGATCTGGGCATTTGTTTGTCAAATTAACGTTACATTTTCGCAAAATATGCCTAAAAGAAAGAAATATTTCACATAGAGCAATATAAATGATTTGCTGTCATTAAACAAGCGCCAAAAATACGAAAAAGAGTATAATTTATGAAAAAATGTATTAATGCAAGAATTATTAATTTCGAATTCATGTATCCAAATTATCTGTTTTATTAAAGACTAGTTTCAATTGAAATAAAGATCTGTAGCATTTGTTGCTCTACAATGTATTTATTTATTAATCCGCTGAAGCGTTGTTGCAACGACTTTAAAAGATACTGTCCGCTGAAGCTGCTGCTTTGCGAGCTGTTTTCAGTCCCCAAAGTGACAACTTTAGGGAGCGTGCACAAAAAAAGTATAATTTACTGGAAACCTCCATATTGAGGAGGAACAGGTGGTATAAAAGTCTAAATTTACATCTATTACAGACATTCACTGAGAATCCAATGTGAGGATTTTTGGGAAATCCTATAATCCAGTTAAGGTGTTGCTTAGAAAAAAAGTAATACATTCACATGACTTTCTCTGCCCTCTATATTTATTAGTGGGCATAAAACTATTCTTACTAAAGCTTATTTTTCTATTTACTACATTTAATCCAAATAAACTTTTGCAAAAATAGTAATTACACATTTCGTTATAAATACAAAGAGAACAGCGATAGTCAAATGTTTAAGAAATGGACGACATATGCTGGCCTTAAAATGTCATACTGTTTTTATGCAATCGCGGGAAACAATTGAAAATTGAAGAGACTTTAAAAGAATGATAGGTATTGAACAATTCGAACCTTTAATAACAGATATCTCAGAAACAGGTTGTGCCACAAAATAATTTTGTATTTGGAGTAAATTGTGTGTTTTAAAGAGATACACATTTTTTGTGTGGTACGTTTTCGTCTATTGTTTACAAGTTATACAGATTATACAAAATTACTTCCGAACGAAGAAAACTTCCTAGTCTATTTCCAGAAAATTCAAGATATGCATTTTATTTGTCATGTAAATATCTTTGATATATGGCATTATAATAAAAAACGCTGATTATTTTTAGAAAATCAAAATTTTCGAAAAATGTTCCATTTATAGGGTAGTTTGCGATAGAAACAAATTGTATATATGTTTTAAAACACCACGTGGTGGATAATGTTTCTCACGTAATGTTGTTTACATTACGCGTGTAGCCATCTTGTGTGACGTCATACGTTGGTTGGTTCATTTGTTGTTTGTAGATTCCTCTGACGTAGCAATTGGTATCAGTTTTAGGTTATGTATATTGTCTTCCGGCTAGCTATTTAGGTAGACATTTAACTCTTGCAGGTTGTGAAGCGGAAAGGAATCTTTTGTCTATAAATGATACTGATGAAGAAACTGGTTTTATAATCTTTATTGCAGAACACGTTCACGAACACTTTCACAAATTAATTTGGATACTCGCCATACTGAAACTGTTTGTAATAACTTCTCACTTTTAACTCACGTACTTCAACTTTATATATTTAACTGTATAATCCTTTATAAGATTTCTCGTACTTCTGCTGCGCGTAACTTTATGAATTTAGAGACCGACATGAGAATCTTGTTGAACTGGGAGCTGACGTGTTACGTGTTGAGAATCTTGTTGAACACTGGGGGACGCTTACCTCAGACATGGCTTATTTATAGACTTGCCTTAAGATACGCCTAAAGATTATAAATGAAATGCTATTGGCTAATAAAACGCGCCAACATTAGCGTCTATTTTACTATCCAATGAAAACCACTAATACATATTATTTTTATAGAACATTCTGGAAGCTTTTACCGAAAAGGCGCGAAACATTACGTAACTTCCTGGTTCCCGGTAACGATAAACAACTCAAACCCTTCATTGCATTATTGCGTTATTGTTGACAGTTTCAGTAGAGCCATATATTATTATTTACCAATAATAATTACAATTAATAAACATCAGAAATCAATGTCACATAAAAATACATATTCATATTATTATCGTTAATTACCTCTGAGTAATTTGTGATACAAATTACCGTCTCATATGCCCCACTAGAAACATAATTATAAATATTTATAACTTGTTTAGAAATTTTAAAATTGTGTTTTTAGTCTCCTAAATCTTGGAACACACGTTATCACTTTCACTTAACACTTCACACGCATTTAGCACACGACATATGTTTTATCTCGCCACTACTTACTGGCTCTGGTTTAATTAATTTAGATATTAATCTAACACAAAAATTTTTTGTATAGCAAATATTTTACCCTAAATTATTTAATAACTGTTTCAAAATGGTTTACTCTTTTACATTGTTAACAAAATTTAGGCATTCAAGAATTTTATAATTATTACACATATTTACCAAAATATTCACCCTCTACATATATTTACATTTCTTAAATCTAGGCATTGTTTTACATTTTCTGTTTGCTACATAAGTATTTGTTTTGAATTATTTTTACCATTTTTGTTATTTTGAATTTTATTTTAACAATACTTTTTGAATTGTATTTCCGTACTTTTAATTTAATATCATATTAAGTTTCAATCTTTACTTTCTTAATTTCAAATACTGTTACAATTACTAAAATTTTTTTTTTTTTTTTTTTTATAATTTATTTCTCTTTTCTCATGACATATATATATATATATATATATATATATATATATATATATATATTTAGTTAACCCTCTTACGTTCCAATACATTTCTCTGCAAGTCATCTTTATCTATCCAGCATTTAGTTTACATCTCATTACTATTTACCCTCCTGGATCAAATTGTGTGTGGCTAAACATTACTCGTAGCCGTAACCTAACCTTCAAATTGTTCATGAATAACCTCTTGTATTCATATGAAATTTCGTTCTCTGATAACATTTGAAAACAATCTACAGTTTCTTGAACTACACATCTTTTAACAACTTTCATTTTCAATTCTTTTGCTATCTTTTTAATCTGAGAATACTCTGACAAGTCTGTACTAAACTGTACTGGACTGGAGTTTTCAATTTGAACATCTTGGTACAATTTACTTCTTTGCATTACAGACTCATTCTGTATTTCTGATATTTCCCCTCTGAAATTAACTTGCGCCTTATTCACATCTACATTCCTAACCTCATTTATCTCTCTTGTCTCACTTGGAATACTACTCAGTTGACTTCCTAACTCTGTGCATTCTACATTAACCTCACTTTTAGTATTAACCTCACTTTCTTTGTTACATATTTCCCTGCTCCTGTCTAGCATTTTCTTTGAAATTTCTCCTATCTCACTTACTATTACCTCCTTTTCATCACTCATTTTTGGCATACTACTATCTAGCTTCGTAACTTTCCTTTCAATTTTTCCACTGCTTTGATCTACTTTTTGTTCTAATACCTCATTACTCCTACCAATATCTTTTCTGTTTTGTTCAAAGCTCCTACGAATATCTTCCCTCAATTCTCTCTTATTCTGATCTAGTTTTTGTTCTAAACTCCTATCAATATCTTCTCTTAATTCCCTATTATTCTTTTGCATATCTTCCCTGTTTTGATCTATTTTCTTACTAAGATCTTCCCTCAATTCCCTATTATTCTTTTGCATATCTTCCCTGTTTTGATCTATTTTCTTACTAAGATCTTCCCTCAATTCCCTGCTATTCTTTTCCATATTCTCATTAGTCTTTTTTATATCTTCCCTGTTTTGATCCAATTTTTCACCAAATTTTCTCAACATTTCCATAATCATACTATTATCAGAGTGAATATTTCCTGCTATTCTATTCTCACTTTCTGCACTAACATTTTCATCTTCAAATCCTAAAAAATCTGGACTATTTCCTGTAACCTGTATTGAATTACAACTAACTGTTACATTATCTCCCTCCATAATTATTTCTTCTGTATTGCTAGCAGCCATTGTTTTTATTTTCCTACCGCTCCTAAGTCTCATTTAATTACCTTTTTGATGCTGTCTGATGCTGCAGCTTTGATGTCCAGCGTTCTGCCCCTTTCTCCTAGATTTGATGTCGCTTCTGCGTTGTGTTGTGATGAATCTACGTCGTTTCGATGTTTTTGCGTTGAATTCCCTGTTGCTTCGTAATCTCGGAATTACGATCGAAGTCTGTCGTCCCTGTTGTTTCTTGAATCTGGGTCTTGTAGATGATTTCACCGCTGCATTCCTGGTTATGTTGATCCTTTCCTAGTCATCTAGCTCCACGTTGATGCGCCAATTTGCGAGTGATATAGTGTTGTATTTGTGTATTTGTAGCACCACGTTGTGGATAATGTTTCTCACGTAATGTTGTTTACATTACGCGTGTAGCCATCTTGTGTGACGTCATACGTTGGTTGGTTCATTTGTTGTTTGTAGATTCCTCTGACGTAGCAATTGGTATCAGTTTTAGGTTATGTATATTGTCTTCCGGCTAGCTATTTAGGTAGACATTTAACTCTTGCAGGTTGTGAAGCGGAAAGGAATCTTTTGTCTATAAATGATACTGATGAAGAAACTGGTTTTATAATCTTTATTGCAGAACACGTTCACGAACACTTTCACAAATTAATTTGGATACTCGCCATACTGAAACTGTTTGTAATAACTTCTCACTTTTAACTCACGTACTTCAACTTTATATATTTAACTGTATAATCCTTTATAAGATTTCTCGTACTTCTGCTGCGCGTAACTTTATGAATTTAGAGACCGACATGAGAATCTTGTTGAACTGGGAGCTGACGTGTTACGTGTTGAGAATCTTGTTGAACACTGGGGGACGCTTACCTCAGACATGGCTTATTTATAGACTTGCCTTAAGATACGCCTAAAGATTATAAATGAAATGCTATTGGCTAATAAAACGCGCCAACATTAGCGTCTATTTTACTATCCAATGAAAACCACTAATACATATTATTTTTATAGAACATTCTGGAAGCTTTTACCGAAAAGGCGCGAAACATTACGTAACTTCCTGGTTCCCGGTAACGATAAACAACTCAAACCCTTCATTGCATTATTGCGTTATTGTTGACAGTTTCAGTAGAGCCATATATTATTATTTACCAATAATAATTACAATTAATAAACATCAGAAATCAATGTCACATAAAAATACATATTCATATTATTATCGTTAATTACCTCTGAGTAATTTGTGATACAAATTACCGTCTCATATGCCCCACTAGAAACATAATTATAAATATTTATAACTTGTTTAGAAATTTTAAAATTGTGTTTTTAGTCTCCTAAATCTTGGAACACACGTTATCACTTTCACTTAACACTTCACACGCATTTAGCACACGACATATGTTTTATCTCGCCACTACTTACTGGCTCTGGTTTAATTAATTTAGATATTAATCTAACACAAAAATTTTTTGTATAGCAAATATTTTACCCTAAATTATTTAATAACTGTTTCAAAATGGTTTACTCTTTTACATTGTTAACAAAATTTAGGCATTCAAGAATTTTATAATTATTACACATATTTACCAAAATATTCACCCTCTACATATATTTACATTTCTTAAATCTAGGCATTGTTTTACATTTTCTGTTTGCTACATAAGTATTTGTTTTGAATTATTTTTACCATTTTTGTTATTTTGAATTTTATTTTAACAATACTTTTTGAATTGTATTTCCGTACTTTTAATTTAATATCATATTAAGTTTCAATCTTTACTTTCTTAATTTCAAATACTGTTACAATTACTAAAATTTTTTTTTTTTTTTTTTTTATAATTTATTTCTCTTTTCTCATGACATATATATATATATATATATATATATATATATATATATATATTTAGTTAACCCTCTTACGTTCCAATACATTTCTCTGCAAGTCATCTTTATCTATCCAGCATTTAGTTTACATCTCATTACTATTTACCCTCCTGGATCAAATTGTGTGTGGCTAAACATTACTCGTAGCCGTAACCTAACCTTCAAATTGTTCATGAATAACCTCTTGTATTCATATGAAATTTCGTTCTCTGATAACATTTGAAAACAATCTACAGTTTCTTGAACTACACATCTTTTAACAACTTTCATTTTCAATTCTTTTGCTATCTTTTTAATCTGAGAATACTCTGACAAGTCTGTACTAAACTGTACTGGACTGGAGTTTTCAATTTGAACATCTTGGTACAATTTACTTCTTTGCATTACAGACTCATTCTGTATTTCTGATATTTCCCCTCTGAAATTAACTTGCGCCTTATTCACATCTACATTCCTAACCTCATTTATCTCTCTTGTCTCACTTGGAATACTACTCAGTTGACTTCCTAACTCTGTGCATTCTACATTAACCTCACTTTTAGTATTAACCTCACTTTCTTTGTTACATATTTCCCTGCTCCTGTCTAGCATTTTCTTTGAAATTTCTCCTATCTCACTTACTATTACCTCCTTTTCATCACTCATTTTTGGCATACTACTATCTAGCTTCGTAACTTTCCTTTCAATTTTTCCACTGCTTTGATCTACTTTTTGTTCTAATACCTCATTACTCCTACCAATATCTTTTCTGTTTTGTTCAAAGCTCCTACGAATATCTTCCCTCAATTCTCTCTTATTCTGATCTAGTTTTTGTTCTAAACTCCTATCAATATCTTCTCTTAATTCCCTATTATTCTTTTGCATATCTTCCCTGTTTTGATCTATTTTCTTACTAAGATCTTCCCTCAATTCCCTATTATTCTTTTGCATATCTTCCCTGTTTTGATCTATTTTCTTACTAAGATCTTCCCTCAATTCCCTGCTATTCTTTTCCATATTCTCATTAGTCTTTTTTATATCTTCCCTGTTTTGATCCAATTTTTCACCAAATTTTCTCAACATTTCCATAATCATACTATTATCAGAGTGAATATTTCCTGCTATTCTATTCTCACTTTCTGCACTAACATTTTCATCTTCAAATCCTAAAAAATCTGGACTATTTCCTGTAACCTGTATTGAATTACAACTAACTGTTACATTATCTCCCTCCATAATTATTTCTTCTGTATTGCTAGCAGCCATTGTTTTTATTTTCCTACCGCTCCTAAGTCTCATTTAATTACCTTTTTGATGCTGTCTGATGCTGCAGCTTTGATGTCCAGCGTTCTGCCCCTTTCTCCTAGATTTGATGTCGCTTCTGCGTTGTGTTGTGATGAATCTACGTCGTTTCGATGTTTTTGCGTTGAATTCCCTGTTGCTTCGTAATCTCGGAATTACGATCGAAGTCTGTCGTCCCTGTTGTTTCTTGAATCTGGGTCTTGTAGATGATTTCACCGCTGCATTCCTGGTTATGTTGATCCTTTCCTAGTCATCTAGCTCCACGTTGATGCGCCAATTTGCGAGTGATATAGTGTTGTATTTGTGTATTTGTAGCACCACGTTGTGGATAATGTTTCTCACGTAATGTTGTTTACATTACGCGTGTAGCCATCTTGTGTGACGTCATACGTTGGTTGGTTCATTTGTTGTTTGTAGATTCCTCTGACGTAGCAATTGGTATCAGTTTTAGGTTATGTATATTGTCTTCTGGCTAGCTATTTAGGTAGACATTTAACTCTTGCAGGTTGTGAAGCGGAAAGGAATCTTTTGTCTATAAATGATACTGATGAAGAAACTGGTTTTATAATCTTTATTGCAGAACACGTTCACGAACACTTTCACAAATTAATTTGGATACTCGCCATACTGAAACTGTTTGTAATAACTTCTCACTTTTAACTCACGTACTTCAACTTTATATATTTAACTGTATAATCCTTTATAAGATTTCTCGTACTTCTGCTGCGCGTAACTTTATGAATTTAGAGACCGACATGAGAATCTTGTTGAACTGGGAGCTGACGTGTTACGTGTTGAGAATCTTGTTGAACACTGGGGGACGCTTACCTCAGACATGGCTTATTTATAGACTTGCCTTAAGATACGCCTAAAGATTATAAATGAAATGCTATTGGCTAATAAAACGCGCCAACATTAGCGTCTATTTTACTATCCAATGAAAACCACTAATACATATTATTTTTATAGAACATTCTGGAAGCTTTTACCGAAAAGGCGCGAAACATTACGTAACTTCCTGGTTCCCGGTAACGATAAACAACTCAAACCCTTCATTGCATTATTGCGTTATTGTTGACAGTTTCAGTAGAGCCATATATTATTATTTACCAATAATAATTACAATTAATAAACATCAGAAATCAATGTCACATAAAAATACATATTCATATTATTATCGTTAATTACCTCTGAGTAATTTGTGATACAAATTACCGTCTCAAGTTGAGGTTGGGGGGATTTTCTTGAAAATCTTCGTGTTGCATCCTTGGAAAATACTAAACTCATATACCAAGTTGGTATTTATCCTACGTTTCGTTTTTGAATTATACCGTTCACAGACAGACACACAAACACACACGGACATGTTTCCAAAAATACTTTATTTGAATTCAGGATGCCTCAAAACATGTATATCCGCTGAAATCTCGGTATCGAATTTTTGAGTGAAATGCAATACTTCCCCTACTTACTATACGTAGTAGAGAAAGTCAAAATTATATTATTGTTGATATTTCGAAAATAACTATTAAATATCTTCATTAAACTGTTACGATTGTTGGCACTGCCATGACAAATGTATATCTCGCATTTTTTTAAAAGATGCCTGTAAAGTACTCATCTGTGTTGAATTTTATGCAGAGTGGAAGGAGTTAATGTATTTTAATACAAACTGTTATACTTCTATCCGTTGATCAAAGGTTTACAAGGAAAATATTAAGTATGTTTGATGTCTAGTGGGAAAGGATTTGGTTATTTGTTAGTTATCATAGCAGAAAATTAAACATTTATACATAAAGCCGAGACAAAATTCTGATGATGTCACTGTAGAGGGTCTTTCTATCCATCTGCCAAAAGCATCAACGTTTTGATGACTTAAGATAATAGGAACATACTGTGCTTGAATTTGCTTACAGTGGTAGCAATTCTGTTTTTGAACGCTTATGATTTAATATTATTTTGCCAGCTATGCAAAAGTTGCCTTAAAATTGTACAATTTATGCATGACCTGCTGCAGTTTCGAGACGTCTCACCACCGAGAATTATAAATTGAGGCAGTATTTTAATACTTTAATAGTTTCAATTGAATTATATAATACGTAAGTTCAATAACAATATGTATGTAATAATTTATAAAAATGTATGTAACAGTCATTGCATATGCTTATTTTTATTGTAAACATGTTCAGTAATGTTATGTGAATACATTATGTAATTTAATAATGTAGGAGCTGTGAGAATAATAAGTTTAACGTTGCTAACAATGAGGTAACCTTGAGGAAATAACGAGTTTAAGATTTTAAATGCTACTAGTCATGATTAGGACAGCAACGATAATGTAAATTTTGTGACAGTTTAAAATTAGCCAATCAACACTAGAAAAAGCTTTAATTAAATGCAGGTATTCCATTGGACTAGGATTAGCCAATCAGAGACTTGAAATACAAAAGTTTACGGGTTTGGACGGTTGAAATATGTTCAGTTGCTGCCAGACCTTGGTAGTGACCGGATGGAAGATGTGTTCTCTAAAGAAATCTTACGTATTCGTGTGAATCGTAAATTATGTATACGTGATAGCAAAATGGAAGTTTTAAATTAAAGAATCTCACAGCTCTTAATATCAGTGTAGTGCTATATAATTTGTGCCAAGGATTAATATAAAAGAAGTGAACTTAAACTTAAAATCTGTGTAAGCCTACATTCCTGTCGCACTACGCCCTGTCTAAGAGATACATGACTCTAAAACAATACTGACGCAGCCGAGGCAAAACCAAACATAAATAATATCTATAGAAGCAGTTTAATAACAAAGTTAAGTTAATATTTTTTAAAAAAAACTTGGAGCGTAACAACAAAAATATATCTTCAAAAACCGGCTTCTCATACGTAGTAGCATATTACGTAACAAATAATTCACTTCAAATTAACGCCCAAAGCGGTGACTAACAACAGTAAAACTTCAACAACAATAAACTACAACAGTTAAAAAAACAATACCTCTTCAAGTTAGCTCCCATACGTGGAGCTAAATAACATCTTCAAAATCTTAACTTCATGTAACGTATGCGTTTATGTGGCCAACCTGAATTCACCCGGGTACCTGGCGAGGTACATTCATATCTCAAAATGTTGGGGAAAATTTGTAGGTTAGAAGAAAACGGGATGTGAATGTGATCATAGTGCGTAGCTAGTGTTTTTAAACTTCGTAGTTGAATGAGAGAATGAGTATGTTTATCAATCTTCCCGTACATGTTTCTAATGTGTACGGGAAACTGCTGCCATGTTTCTAAAAAAAATAAATTTGTTTATATTTGACAGCTACTTTCTAATGCTTTGCGATTTGATTGCCGTGTAGTTCGTTCGATTCCTCCAATAGCTTGTTAATTAATCATCATTTAAAGATTTTTTGTGTTCTCCAAAAATGAATTTGACTAGCGAACATGTCTGCGCTATGATTTTTTACTATTTTTAATCCTCATTAACGCCTAAACAATGTGAATATTGACTTAGAAATGTATTTGGCGAAAGAGCCCGATCTAAGCCAACAATTTATAATTGGTACAGTGAATTCAAAACAGATCCGTGTTTTCTTAGCGATGAATTTCGTGAAGGGTGCCCAAGTACTACTGTTACTGATGAAAACATTACCGCTGCTCGAGCAATGCTTGAAGAATAGTGACGGACATCCTATGAAGTTATTCGGGCGACACTGAGCATTAGTATGAGCCAAATCCAAAACATTTTACATCAACAGTTAGACACGAGAAAGCTTTGTTGTCGATGGATTCCACATAAACTGACTCCAGATCAAAAACAACAACGCAGAAAAACTCTGGAATAATTGCAAGGCGGCGCTTCAAATTTGTTTGGAATATCGTTACTGGTGATGAATCTTGGATTTATTGTTATGATTCTGAAAAGATTAGTCAGACGGCTCAATGGGTCTTTCGAACAGAACCTAAGCCTACAAAAGCCCGACGAATTCGCAGTGCTGGTAAGAAGGTGGTTCTAGTTTTTTTTTTTTTTTTTTTTTGTTTAAAACGGGTCATATTGCTTACAGCATTAGTTGATAGACGTTCCGTTACTGCCGGTTGGTACACAAATGTCTGTTTATCGCAACGTTTTGAAAACGTTCGTGAAAAACGCCCAAAAGGAAAGATAATGTTACATTACTACAAACACATCTTCGCATACAGTAAAACTAACAACTGAGAATCTGGATGCCCTAGAGGTCAGCACCATGAGCCCTCCACCATACAGCCTAACCTAGCACCTCGTGGATTCTTTTAGTTTCAAAAAATTAAAGAAGAGATACCTGGAATCACCTTTTCGTCATCAAATGAAGTAGTGGAACATTATAAAATCCTGGTTTCTGAAGTGCCTCAGAAGAGTGGAATCATTGCTTTAAGGGTCGGTTTCATCGAATGCAAAAATGTATTGATGTTAAAGGGGAGTATTTTAAAAAACAATAACATTTAAAATTTTTAAAACTAATCCTGACGCCCTCGTAAGTGCCGATAATTTGTTAAAAAATAACAGAACATTATTTTCCAAATACTTTATTATCATTCATTACCTTACGCCTTACACTACTTCTCCACATAGCCAGCGCCGTTATTCAGGCACTTGTCGTAGCGGGTAACCAGTTATGTATGCCTTCGTCAAAGAATGATACCACCTGTAATGAAAGCCAAGTCTGCACATCTTGTTTCACAACTCGTCCGCACAACATCGTCCACCAAGGAGTTTGTTCACATGAAGAAACAGATGAAAATCACTTGGTGCCAAATCCGGACTGTAGGGAGGGTGGTCGAATTGTTTCCAACCAAATGATGTGATAGATCTTGAGTTTGTTTGGCTGTGTGTGGCCGTGCATTGTCACTCATTATTCTTTCCCGATAAACCTCTCACAATTGGCAATGAATGTTTGCTGGCGTAACATTTTTCACATTCAAAAATCGAATTACTGATCTGACTTCGCAGTCGACGGATCGTTCTATTGTTTTGAATATTTCGAAACGCTCTAACATCAGGAAAACATAAAGTTACGATCGTTCACAGTCGCATCTTGTTTCCTGATGGATGGAGGAAGTGATCGCACATGCGCAAAATCGCAACTGCAGCGACAAAATATTAAAACGGCACTTATTTTAAAAACACACCTCGTATTTTCCAAGGTATAACCCTCGATTTATGGAGTTAGTAGTAGTGGTGGGGCTTTAGGGCGCACTGCTGCAAGGACATTTCTTCCGTACCCCATTATAATTTACACCAGGTTGTGTATAGATATACAGAATGTTTCAAAAATAAGAGGGCATAAATTGAGGTATGCACTCCCCATATATAGGCGGTAAAAATGCCCATTACAACAAGTGTCCAGAAATGCTTGGTTTGTGAGTTATGGCCTTCAAAACAGTAATATTCACCGGAATGTTTTTCTTACTACAGATAGTTGCCGTGACAGAAGATATCAACAGGACACTCTAACATTTCATTTCAGGCGAAGGGTACATTGAGTGTGTGTTTGGCGTTCAACTGAGCGACATATATTCAAATCAGAAATGTACTTTATACGGTAAGAGCAATGTTGCACTGGCTCATCGTTTATACCACAGGTATTCACAGCGAATATATCCAGATCGGAAGACATTTGAACGTTTCCATCGCCGTCTGTGTGCTCATGGGAAGTTTACATCTGGTTTGGGGAGGGGACGACTAAGATCTACAGCTCCAGATGTAGTGGAGAAGATTCTGGATTCTGCGCGCACGACTCCTATCAGTGCACGAAAGTTAGCGTTGCAAGTGAATGTTCCTCAACGACTGTCTGGAGACTGTTGCCAGAGCAACAGTTGTGTCCTATCATTTGCAACGTGTGCAGACTCTGTCACCAGCAGATTACTCTGCTCGATTGATGATCTGCCAGTGGTTCGTGCAACAGTGTGCTACAAATCCGAACATTCTTGCCTTAGTATTATTTACAGATGAAGCACAGTCCACACGAGATGGCATTATACATTTCCACAGTGAACATGTATGAGCATATGAAAACCCACATGCAATGGTTTAATCTCATCACCAAATGCGGTTCACTGTCAACATGGGGCCGGGATCATCGGTAATCGGTTAGTTGGACCAGATGTACTTGTAAACAGACTTACGGGGCAGGCGTACACAAACTTCCTGGAAAACACCATACCTCACGTGTATGAAGCCACTCCACTGGGCATTCGTCAAAAAGCTCACTTCTTGGATGAAAGCGCTCTTGCATCCTTCAGTCGTCCGCTCGAAGGTTTCGTGATCGATGCATAGGTAGAGATGAGCCAATTGCTTGCCCACAACGCTTACTTGATTTGAACCTGTCGATTTCTCTTGTGAGGCCATTTAAAAGCGTTGGGTATTCGTCCCCGGCAGCTGACATGGAATCCCTTCAGAATCGAACAGTGGCAGGTTGTGAGGAAATACGCAATACTCCTTAAATTTGGGATCGTGTTCGCAAGACCATGAGACGTCGATGTGGGGCCTGTACTCAAGAAGGAGATGGACACTTCTATAAAGAAAACTACCTGCGCTAAGAAGAAATACGTTCCTGTGATTATCGCTGTTCTGAAAGCCATAACTCAGAAACCAAGCATTTCCGGTCACACGTTGTAATGGACATTTTTGTTGTCTACATATGGGGAATGCATAGCTGAAATTGTGCCCTCCATTTTTTAAACATTCTGTATACTGAATCCTACATCCTAAGAGTTGAAATTTCATTGTATTCCTTAATACCTAACACCTCACACAACATTATCAACAATGTCATTCTCATTGATATTCCCCATCTTCTATATTCAATTTTATCTTACCTTACCGGTGTACGATACTTTGCAAGTTCTTTATGTTTTCCTCTGATCTTAAACTTAAAATTCTTCTACCTCTTATATCGTTTGGTAAGGTATCCCACTTTTCTAAAAGGAACTCATCCCTCCAAAATTTAGTTTATTTACGTTCCAGAATGTAATCCTAAGTACTCTCTGCTACTTCGCACATTTGATATTTTTCCTTTCTGTATCCATTCCTTATCACAATTAGGCAAGTTACCCCTGTTTTAAATCATGCCATTCCTTCCCTTCCTACTTTGTTACAATTTTCAACATATTTTTCTTTACCTCAATCGTTTTTCAATGTACTATAATCTATATAGTGTGAGAGATTTTTTTTAAGTTGTTAGTTACTTGTGGCATCAAGGCTAAATCATAATTAAAACTACATTGTTTAGTAATGCTGATATCTATCGACATAAACCCTAAAATGCATTCTTTATCGCGTTTAGCAACTTGAAACTATTTTCTGCCTTATTTTTGAAAGTTGATCGTTCTGTATATGTTTGATAGCCCACAAATAAATCCTAATACTAGTTTTAGAAGTTGGTGACGGCGAAGTCTGATGATATGCTCCGAATTATTGTGATTTTGGTTTCTGAAAGACCCTGAAAGGTACATCGCGATATGTTAACACGAAACACGCTTGGTTTTGTATTTATGGTTATTTATAGCTACTCATCAGGAACATAGTGAAAAACAAAGCATTTATTCAGCATTTTGGTGCAACTTTTATTTATTTATATTCTGTGATTACTAACAATAATGGGGAGTTTTCAAGCATCAAACATACCTACTTTTTTCATCTAAACAGTGAATTCTGTAAAAGAGTGATAAGGGCATTATTGGTTCTTTATGGTCCACCGCAGATCTAAGAAGTGTCAATTCGTCGAGCTTTATCTCTCTCGGGGTGTGGGAGCAGCGTGTCAGCCTTCTAAATCGGAGGAACGGGTTCGAATCTCTGTTGGGTTGAGTTGCCTATATAAGCCTTTTTAAAGTCGATCTCCATGGCTGCACTCCCTAACGTGCTTAGCTTTGGTGTTCCTCAGCTCAGAGGACTGTGGGTTCGAGCTCCATTTCGGACATACGTATTTGTGTCTGTGTGCATGTGCTGTATACCTCGGTTTACATGAACCTGAAATGGGAACAAAAACAGAAGAAAAAACAGCGGAATAATAAACTGGAACACTCAGATACTGAGCCAGGCGTGCTAAACAAGTTATATTTATCAGAGAAAGAAAATTATTTAACAGCCATCAAACAACTGCCGTTGTTGAACTCACAAAGACTATTTACTGGCTTCTTCAGTGTGTTTTCCTGGCAAGTGCCACAACCTTGACAAAGAATGGGATTTGGTCGCTAGACCCAAAAGCTTGCTCTCAATCCTGCTACTCGGTCACTGTAACTGATACAAACGCTCCTCTTTCCACACTTCGTGGCTTCCAGTAAATTAATACACGGCTCCAGCAAAGTATGGTACTGCAACATAGGTATGTGACCAAGTAAAACAATTCAGTAACAAAAACCTTGGCTCATAGATGTACATTAAAAGTCCTGTATTTAAATATACTAAATTAACGACATTTCAAACACAATGTGCATCTAGTAAAAGCCTTCAGCACTTGCACTTCTCCCAATCATATTGGAATTATACAGATATAACAAAATTCTTTAGAAAGATAACACCAGCATGCCTTCTTAAAGTGTCACAAGGATATTACATGCTATAATAACATCGTTTCTTAATGTTTATTTTTTAATTCATAATTTTAAGAGACTTTCTGAACGAATATATTCAGTGACCTCCAAAAACTTCATATTTTGCCCTTTAAAATTTAAAATCCAAATCAAATTCAATAAAATAAAGATCCATTAAACGTCACAAAATTCACCATTTATGCAAATATATTCAATAAAGAATACCAGAAGAAAGAGAAAAGATTTAAAAAGAGATGAGGGTATGACTGGATAAAAATATCAAAAAACAGCAGAAGAAGACAAAGAAAATCGATGATAAAGGTAAACCAGAGGCAAGAAAACCAAAAAGTAAAAGAGAGTGGTGTCAAGATAGAACAAAAATTATTAGAAGATGATGATAACCCAGGAAATAAAAATGAGAACAGGATAAAGGAGAAGGGGGAGAAATGCAAAGAGAGTAGACTATTAAAAAGCAGAAAAAGTGGAAGTAAAGAGCAGCACACGGAAGAGGAAGGAGAAGAAAAAGAAGCAAACTTCACATAAAAATGAGTTAATAGAAAAAAATGTTCGATGTGTACCATTCACACGACCTTCTCTATCCACTATCGTTTATTTTTATATAGCTTCTACAAACTAATCTTACAAAAGATTCTTTTTTCTATTCCACTAATCGAGATAAACGTTGGTAGAAATATTCCATTGCACATTTCGTACAGAGAAAAGAGGGATACAAGAAACCGAATCGATAGTCAAATTTTAAAAGTGGGTCGCTATTTGCTGGGCTTAAAGTTACATCGATATCTTCCCTGATATCGCAAGAAACAACTGAATGATGACCGCTTCAAAAATGACAAGGCACTGGAACAATCAAACTATTAACAACGGATATCTCGGAAATGGTTGATGCCACAAAAAAGTCATTTGAAATAAAATGTATGTTTTAAAGAGATCTACATTTTTTCAGTAGTAAGACTTTGTCCATCTCTTATGAATTACCAGTTATAGAATATTATAAAAAACATATTTTCGAATGAAGAGGCTTTTGTAGGATATTTAAAAAAAATTCAACATAATTATGCATATTTTTATTTGTCGTGTAAATATATTAAACACATGATATTTTAATCAAAATCGTTTGAAAAAATAAAAAATAACAAAAAGTAGTTTGGGGTGGGGGATTTTCTTGAAAATCTTAGTTTCGCATCTTTGGAAGGTACTAAACTTAAATACCAAGTTTAGTACTTATCCAAAGTTATGCTGTTCACAGACATGCACACAGAACACACATGGATTTTTTCCGAAAACTTTTGTTTCAATCAAGTGGCTTCAAAACACGTACTTCCTATGAAATCTCGATCGAATTTTTGGGTGGAATACAATACTTCCTCTACTCACTATATGCATATTACAGAGAGAGAGAGAGAGAGAGAGAGAGAGAGAGAGAGAGAAATAACATAATAAGAAAGCAAATATTTATAGGAGAGGAAGGTGAAAGAAGGATTACGATTTAAAGAAAAGGTGGCAGTAGAGAGGAAGAGGAGCACACGAATAAAAAACAACTGATGTGTTGCAGTCATATGTCTTTCTCTACTCACTCTTGTACAAGCTATTCTTACAAACACTTATTCCGCGGTCTTATTCATGTTAATCGAAATAAATATTTGCAGAAATTATCTTATTGCATATTTCCTTGTAGGTACAATAAGATTAGGGAATAGAGTAGGCTTAAACGATAGTCAAATATTTTAAGAGCGGGTCGCTGTGTAGGTAATGGCTTTGAAATTCCGTTCTCTTTGCATGACCAAGAGGGTATAAACAAACAAAAAACACGAATAACAACTTCGATTTTAGGAGGGCGTAATTATTTTAAAATGCAAACCAATATCTCGGAAATGGTTAACTCAAAAAATAGGGCATTAATTGGGTACTTTAAACGAGATCTACATTTTTGTGTAGTAAGATTTTGTCTATCTCTTACGGTTTACCAGTTATGCAAAAGTCATTGAGAATGAACAGGACTTCAGAGTCTATTCCAAGATAATTTAAGATATGCATTTTGTCATGAAAATATATTAAACATATGGAATTTTAATCAACATTTTTGGATCCATTTTTGAGAAAATCAAAATTTTTAATAAGAATTCCATGCAAAGGGTAGTTTGGAGTGGGGACTTTCTTGAAATCCTAACTCGCATCCTGGAAGATGCTGAACTTAAATACCAAGTTTGGTTTTAAACCGAATTTTCGTTTTTGAATAATACTGTTCACAGATACACAAAGAACCGTTTTCTAAAAATGCTTTTTGGAGAGTTCAGGGGCCTCAAAGCATATATTTCCGGTGAAATCTATTTCCGGTGAAATCACATAGAATTTTTGGGTGGAATACAGTACTTCTCCTGCTTACTGCGCGTAGTAGAAAAGTAAAAAACAGCATAACCTGAACAAAATGCGAAAGATAAAATCAATGAGAAATGGAGAGAATGAGCAAGGGCGAAGATGATAAAAAGGGGGCGTAAAAGCGAGTAGAAGAAGTTGGAAAACACAAAGCAAAAATCCTGAATAAGATAAAAGTAAAATATGGTATAAAGAAAGGATTCGCTAAAAGTTAGACGAAGAAGACGCATAATTACATAAATGGTAGGAGAGAAAACGACAAAATGTGAAAGGGAACGGAAAGGAAAGAACACACTTCTGTGCTGTACGGATGAATTGCCTGCTTAGCATTTCGGAGGGACCGACTTTGAATCTTGGTTGCATTACACCAGAGTAAGAAAAATTTTCGGGCAAATCTCAGCATTTTGGACCTTTATGAGCACTGATTAATCATGAATTCATTTGTCGCCTCTGTAGATCTAAGACACCATAAAAGGCATTAATCCTGCCCAAAGAAAAAGAAGAAAGAAAAAAAAGCACCTAGAGAGAATAAGTTGAGGCCGAAGATAAAAGAGAAATGAGAATATAAAGCGTATGTAAAGATGGAGAAATGCAAAGAAAGGCTCCTTAAGAAGATGCATGTAAAAGGAAGAGAGGAGGACATGTAATGAGGGATTTGGGGAAAGGTAGGAAAGAAGAACAATATTATAAAACAGAACAACAAGAAACGGATAAAACATTAATAAATGCGAAAGGTAAAGAAAGAAAAAAGCAAAGAAGTAAAGAAGAAAAGCGCAGAATAACTAGAAAAGGAGCATAAAACAGAAAAAATACGAATGGAAAAGTCCAAGGGAATAGGTAAAAGGCGAAGACGAATGAGAAATGAGAAAGGTACAAGGAAAACAGAGGGTGGAGAAATACAAGGAAGGAAAGATGGAAAAGGAGGAAGATGTAAAGAACGTAGGGAACAAGAAAATGACGGGCAAAATAACAAGAACAGGAGCAAAGAATGGATGGAGGACCTAGACGATAGAGAAATGAGAATATAAAGAAATTTAAAAGGAAGCAAACGAGGCTGTGAAACGCAAAGAAATACTTCCGATGAAGATGAAAGAAGAAGGAGGAAGTAAGGAATGGTTTGAGTAAAGGTAGGGGAGTAGAAAAGAGAAGAGTAAAAAGAAAAGAAGGAATGTGAAAGGGAAAGGCAAGGGAATGGATGTATGACGTAGATGAAAATACATGAGGAATATAATGTGGAAGGAAAGTCTCCTGCGGAAGATGGAAGAAGGAGGAGGACGTAAAGAAGGATTGAGTAAAAGTAGGGAGGTAGAAAAGAGAAGAATTAAAAGAAAAGAAGCAGAATACGAAAGGGAATGGATGGATAACGTAGATGAAGATATAAATGAAATGTAATATGGAAGGAAAGACTCCTGAGGAAGACGGAAGAAGGATGGGGAGGGAGATAATGTAGCAAACCGCGGAGGAGAACGCACCGGGGAAGTGCGTGCGCAAAGGCAGCAGCCAGCAGCATCAGTAGGGGCACGGAGCAGAACCTCCCTGACTCAGTGTCTGGCCGGCGTTTGTCTAAACCCGCGCCCAGCATGCCTGGCGCACTAGGTGTAACAGTGCTACTGCTGCTTAGTTAGTGCAAAGTGTGTCGTTAGAGATCAACTCCTTCATCATGGGATGCGTCCAGTCCTATTTCAGAAAGGGTTCGTATCATGTGTACGAAGGTATGGTGCCGATATACATGGGATATTGCATGTGTGTGTGTCATTGATTTGGCTCCACCAAAACTAATTTAGCAGCGGGGGAGTGAGCACGTTGAACGGAATTTCCCGTCTGTGTGTGTGCCAACAGAAGGGGGAACATTGAGATTCCTGTAGGGTTCGCGAAGTTGTTTTGCCCGATGTATAGGGTGCCTCGAAACACACTATACTGCCTCCACTACTTAAATTCACATGTCCCCAAATGTTTGCCTTCATATTAGCTACATAGATAATATTTCTCTCTCATATGGTACCTTTAAGTAACGCATATATCACTTTAAAACAACAAATATAGGTAGAAAGTAGAAATCCTAAATTTTATGAGTGTTATTTTAAATGTTAAACCTTCTGAGACGCATTTGTAGTTTAATCTACCAGAAATGTCACTTCGTTTTAAACACACTGACGCTTCTTAAAAGTCATTTCTGAGCGTCTAATCCCAAAATTATTTGTTTTGCACTATCATATTTTAGCACATTTTATCCTGTTTTACTTTCTCTGCTACGCTTAAATAATAAGGTCCCTTTTAACAACTCAAGTCTGCATTGACGGTGAATGAAATGGGTGGGGTGAATTTCAAATGAGCCCGGTGTCCATAAGGATAAGTGAAACTTATATGGGTAACTCACCCCAGCTGAGATTCTAACTCTGGCCCATTGATATGGAAGATAACTCGTTACTCCCACATCCCAATAGATGGACTGTACGTTACACTGATAAATCATGCCCGGAAAATTAAATCTACAGGATGATTTTTATTCTACCGGGCACCAATAAGTTAAAAGATAATACATCTTTCACATCTACATCAATCATTTTCACTGTTACGTTACGTCTTTTTCTTCAGACTTAATTGCAATATTTATTTCAACAGGAAATAAAGACGTGCAACATAATATAAAGCAAAATACAGTATGTAACTATAAAGAAAGTGCTTTTAAGACACTTGTTTCGAAATTCCAGTCTCGAAAGATGTGACTTGTAAATTAAGGAATCCTTATCTTTAATAGTTTCATAAATATTTGTTTTAACATCCTATATATTAAATATTATGATATAATAGGCAATAGCTGGATTAAGATGTTGGCAAAATTTGGGGAAATTTGACGAAAAATAATGAAAAAACGAAAACTCTGCTGTTTATTGCCATATTTATAACCTACTTACACGTGACGTTTCTGGTTTCTTTAAGTTTCGGCCATGTTAAATAGCCCGATGCCGCCATTTAAATATCCCTGCGTGCAGCAATGAAATCCACATCAAAATTTGAATTTTAAACCAAACGTTTTTTACTACATGCAATGCTAAGATGTAACATACACCACAATTTCCGATCAAACTGCTTGACATTTACGCTGGAGCTTCAGGAATACTTTCCGAAAGACTCGTGTGCATATTTTAAAACGCTCTGATCACTTTATCTAAACCTTTTGTTAATTGATACTCAGAGAAATCGAAAAAAAAGGCTGTGTAAGTGAAGATTATTTATTTTCTAATTTATTGCATGCCATTTTCTGTTTTCTATATTCACTGAATATCATTTTAATCTTTATCTAAGATGTAGTTGATTAAGTATTTGTATTCTGCTTTGAAATTATACACGCATAACGAGGGTAAAATTTAAAGTTTACTAATTGGTAAATATGGGGTTTAAGATTTTTTTGAATGACTGACTTAAGAACTACAAACAGAAGCATTCATGGAAAGATAAAAGTACACATATTTTATAAACTAACTCTCGTTTTTACAAAATACTTCAATGACGATAGTAGTACTGCCGAAATCAGTTTAAATGTTCTTACTTATACGCCAACTTTTTCTTTTATCACGGTCGAAGATGTATATATATATATATATATAAAACAAAAATAAAAATAACATAATCTATTTCTGTTAAGAATAGGGGCTACTTGTTACATTTTTTACGTCATTCGCTTGTTCTCCAGTTGTCTCCGTCTATGGTGCCCAAAATCATGAACGTCTGTGCTATGGCGCTTTGGAAACTGTATTGATTATCCTCATTAAATTTCATAGCGGATATCACTTTGCATTTAAACGGACGGCATCCGCCATGTTTCAAATCGGGCTAACAAGATCAAAATTGCCGGAGTACGTCTTCGGAACTTCTGAAGAATTGACCATATTCCCTGGTACCGGATTAAGGGGACATTAGAACGAAATATACAATGTAAATATGTGCTGAAGTCTGTAACAATGCACAGGATTTAAAAGGAATGCTTAGCTGGTTTTACATATTCTTTAAATTTCGGCCTTCAGAACAAATAATTATACCAACATAACTTTGACTATCACAATAGAATGTCCCATGACCATTTTTATTTTTAGTATAACTTAGTAAGTGTAACAAGGCTGAAAGTGTGCAGAGTGTGTTTAAATTAACTATAACTGATTTGAACCTATTATTTGAAATAACGATTTAAGTAACACAATGACATTCATAAGGGAAGGAATTTGGCCTTTGTAATGAATGTAGGAAGGGAGGCGCCATCATAATATTTTCGGGGAGTACAGAGTTTATGTGGGTAGTTGTGAAGCCACATTTTTCTGAAAATATCTCAAAATCATTTTATTTAGTAAAATTAATAGACAATGCCATTGAATCTGCCAATTCATTTGAAAAACAAAAACTTTATTTTTACTATTAACTACACAAAATTATTTGAATGGTCTTGTGTAATGAGATTTTATGTGATAATTTCGCTCCTGAGGTTAAATGTTAGCATTACATACTATTGTTTACAGTTGTCCTTCATTAAAGATTTAAGTATATGACAAATATGTTAAGTTCCGGAGTTTGTTTTCATCATAGTAATACTGTATACATTATTGCAAAAATTTGGTAGGTTTGTGGCAATACTGCACCTCAAAATACAAATCTAGACAAAATAGATTTTCTTGATTTCTGAAAAACTGCATTGTACTGCATTGTATGACTCTTTTCAGAAGACGAATTCAATTATGCTATATTGTAACACAAATGCATTAACTATTATGACCAGAAAACCGATTTGAATAGTAATATTTCTCCTATGTAAATATTGTTTTATAAATGTGACAGGTTTGTGACAATATCATACCTTAAAATAGAGTTCTAAAGCGATGTCTGAAAAAGTACATCCAATGGACATACTCCCCCTTTTAAAACATAGATTCTACTGTGCTACGTATAAGACAAATCCACTAATGTTTGCCATTAAAGTCGATTCGAGCTTACGTCCACGCCTCGTGCTTGGCGAAGCGGTCTCAGGGTCGACGTAAACCTTGAGCTGCTGCGAACCGTAATGTCAAATGAAATGGCACTGAAGGAACTGTTAGCCGTCCAAGAAAGGATTAAATAATCCTACTAAGGAGGGGCAGGGCCACACTAATCGTAAAACAAAACAAATAAATAAAAAAAATTCTGGCACCGTCTCATTCCTTTTATTTTATTTATTTTGGGGGGAGGGGAGAGAAGGAGGAGGAGGACATTTGTACACATTCCAGTAGTGCTTCAGTGAAACCTGTGGTTGTGAGAGCATTTATATGACGACTTTGCCACAAAAGAACAAGTAAACTTTATAACTTTATTTATTTCAGAGCTTCTTTCTTGAGCTCTAAGAACGTTTATTTCCAAAATTATTTGCAGTGCTAATGTAAAATGTTTCCTCCTCCTTATTTAGAGGCAAACCCCCAAAGACGTTGTTGTATGTACGAGTGTATAATGGTCTTTCTCTAACGTTACTGTTCATATAGGCGCATTTCTCTATCCATTGTCTGTTTTATGTTAGCGTAAATATTAGCAACTGGTAATTTCGGTGAGTAAGGGACACGACCGTTGGGTGACTCCAGCTAAGAAATGCGTCCAGTCATCGCTTGGAGGGCGAGGTTACTCCGAAAGTCATAGGTCGTAGACCATACGGGGAACGTCGGAAACAATATCATGCATTTTCTTGACCATATGGTATGTACTGAGTACACACACATGAGAAGAGAATTTTACAAATTATACTGAAATCCCAGGATTACCAACTTAGACGACGGTGCTATAATATCTGATTACTTGAGGTGTGCGTTGGTAAAATCGCTTCCATCTGTTGTCACTAACTTCGGAATGACTCTGCTCACTTGCAGGCATCATAGTATCAATTTGTATTTACAGGACATTTATATAGTCAGTGAACTGTTCCCAGTAGGAACGTTTGTTTATATTTAAAAATACACGACAGGAATTATTGTGCAACAACATTTTCGAAAGTTTTACACAAGGTAAATGAACAGCGAAACTATCTTCGTAAAGTTTTGTAATGTATGGATTACTGTGGGCGGAGACAACAGCTAACACTTAAAACAGGCGATCATTATACGCTAGTATTGATATTTCGCTCTTCTTGCATGAATTCGTCAGAAATAAAGAGACGGTTACTTTCGTATTTCAATGTGCGTAAAACAAAACAAAAAAACAAACAAAAAGACAGAAAGAAAGATGAATGTATATGAAACACAGAGAACTATTTGGAAAGGGTGAATATGACAAAAGCAGTCTTATTTGGCATAAAGCTTTTACCTTAATAAACCTATAGTTTGCAGAGTAAGTTTAGTCTATTTCTTATGATTTCTTAGTTATATAAGTACATTATGTACCGAGCTTATGACGGGTAATTCAGACAGGAATATGTTGATGAAACTATGTATAAGTATGGTTCATTGACTGTTGGTGGTAACCTGTTAAATTGCTACCGTTTAAGCTTTTACAGACATGTTTCAGTTATTTTACTAATAAAATAGTATATAACAGGCCATCTTGTCGTGTGCCTTCAATACGATGCCGACCAGTAAGAAGTGGATAGAAAAATCAGCTTTTTATATGAAAAATCTGTAGAATCGCTAGTAACAGTAATAGATAGGGACGGACTGTCACATTTCTTTATCTTTCCTTTTCTTCTGATTAAAGTTTACATCTTTGATATGAAGCAGTTCTCTCCCTAAGGTCTTGTTTCGTGTCAAAGAAATCATTCACAGCCGTCACAATCAGAGACAGGGGGGATGAGTACTGCCAGGCCGTTCTTTGAGTTTTGGGACATGCAGCTTCCAGTGAAGCTAAATCCATGAGATGTAAAATCAGACTTTAAGTCAAAGTCGCACGGTCTAGACGAGTAACGATGTATTCTGCAGCTAGGGTTTCAGGGAAACCGTGAGATGTATGATTTATCTGAACGTGCACTAGACCAGGAAACATACGAACTTTTTACTATCATAATTCGTGGAAAAATACACAATTTCTACTAATATATGTGCAGCAATCTTTGGATAAGAGTGTCTGAGTGCTCTGCAAGTAAGTGACCATATTTACTAAGTCCGAATTCGGAACATATGAATGGGTGAAGTAAGTTGATTGAAAACTACTTCTGTTAGAGTAGCCATTGAAATATAAAACGCTTGATTTTCTTTATGACAATTTATGTATTGACTTCCAAATTGATCATTTAAAATAATAATCATACGTAGTTTGAATTAAAATTATTGATTACAAGATATTGGTTTCATTACATAAAAAATGAATTGCAAACATGAGTGTAATTAATGTTTCTAGTAGGTACATAAAAAGATTAGGAATACTGACCACAAGAATTTTGAATCAAAGTTACTAATTTATACCAAAAAAGCTAGTTTCATTAAAATTAGTGGAATGTAACTCGTACTGTAAGTTTGTAGTTGAAGTAGTTGATGTTGTCGCTGTGCACCAATCATACTTTTCTGACGAAGACAACTTCTTTATGCGCCTTTTATTCTTTCTTTCTTTTTTTTTTTTTACTTTCTCTACTACGTATAGTAAGTAGGGGAAGTATTGTATTCCACCCAAGAATTCGATACCGAGATTTCACCGGAAATATATGTTTTGAGACCCCCTGAATCCAAACAAAAAAAGCATTTTTGGAAACGTCCGTGTCTGTGTCTGTGAACAGCATAACTCAGAAACTAACAGTCGGATAAACACCAAACTTGGTATTTAGGTTCAGTATCTTCCAGAGATGTGACACGAAGGTTTTCAAGAAAATCCCCCCACCCCAGACTACCGTTTACATGGAACATTTTTCGAAAATTTTAATTTTCTCAAAAATGGCTCTAGCGATTTTGATTAAAATATCATATGTTTAAGATATTTTCATGACAAATAAAATTTATATCTTGAATTTTCTGGGAATGTCTCCAGAACTATTCTTCATTGTGAACGATTTTTGCATAACTGGTAAACCATAAGAGATAGAGAAATTTTTACTACACAAAAAATGTAGATCGCGTTAAAATACACAATTATTTCATATACATTTTTTTGTTGTTGAGTGAACCATTTTCGAGATATTGCTTATTCTTCCCTTAAATTTTTCAATAATTTTCTCAAATGGGAATTCGTTATTCATTTTTTTTCTTGGATATGCAAAGAGCATTAATCTGTGGCAAAGAGAATGCTGCTGCACCTAGCAACCAGCTATTATGAGATATGTCTATGCTTAAAGGCTACTGTATTTCTATATTGCCCTTGCAATTACAAAACAAGGGGAACATAGTACGGCTTAAGCGATAGTCAAATATTTTTAGAACTGGTCGCTATGTGTAAAATGTAATTCTCTTTGCATGTTAAAAGATCGTTTCTCCAAATGTTTATCTCGATTAATATGAAATAGATGGAGAATAAGAGTTTGTAAAAATAGTTTGTACAAGAGTAGAGAAAGTCATGTGAGTGTAACACATCAGATTTTTTTTCATACGTTTCCATACAAGATACAGAATGATTCATTTTTCATGATCGCCAAAGTTTTAACCATCCAATAATTCTCATTGATAACTTCTCTGACCCCACAAAAATTATTGGTGATCGAAAATACCTGTAGAGACGACTGTTTTAATAGGTTCATGGGGTGTCATACAACGCTGTTTTGGACGATGTATTTATTTTCTTCACCTATGCTTTGAACCTTAGTGGAAACATTTGAAACTGTAATTGTATGTTCTCCTTTTGTTGCCCTTTCCGAAAACGCAAAAGAAAAACATAACAGCCTTATGAACTTTCTTCACTTTGTTCTATTGTAGCTAAAGTAATTTTCATCTAAAGTACATAAAACAACAATACAATATCCTGTTTTCTCTTACGATTACTGGGAAGCAAGATGCAATTTTATACAATTTTAAATACCTCCGAAATAGTGTTCGTGCTTACTACAATCGAGAGAGATACTAATTGCTGCTTGATTAAAGCCGCTTATTCTTATCACAGACTGTTCCTTTAAGAAAAAGACTCCCTTATGTGCATTCTACGTTTGGAAGACGGATGTTCTACGTCAGTAGCTTCGAGAAAGTAAAAGAATGGTTGCCTAAAATTGATTTTCAAGAATACGTGAAATAGTAGTTGGTGTATTACACCAACACTTGAATGAAAACGCATGGAATTTAAATACCTTTTTAAGGAATAAGTTTTTCAACCATAACCATATAAAGTTTAAATACAAAAGAGACTTTATTTTGATTTAAGTCTGGCTCTTTAACTCAGGGAAGAGGGCACGCTTCCAAAAATAATCCAGCATGATACCTTGGGAATTACACTCAAGTTTTATAGTGTATAACCTATAGCCAAGCTGAACTTCAGTGTCCGTTTTTAACTATGGCATGCATAACAGATCTTCTTCTATTGCCTCTTCCATATCTCAAGAGCTTCTTTCCAGGCCAAGTTATTTTTATAAACTTGCAGAAGACTGCAGGATACTTGCTTCATAGGTTGTGTAAATTCAAATGTTCCCCTTAAGACACGAAAATTCACAGATTAAACCACGTGATTCTAAATAGTAAAACTCAGGTCATCTGTATGGTTAGTGGTGTCACATTTGGCACATACGATTGTTTTACTTTCTCTACCATGTACCTACAGCAGGTAGAGAAGGTATTGCATTCGACCCAAATTTCGATATCGATATTTCACCGGCAATACATGCCTTGAGGTATCCTGAAAAAGAAAGAAAGAAAAAAGAAAGCATTTGTAGAAAAAGATTCGCGGGCGCAGGTGTGTGTCTGTGAATTCAAAAACGAAAACTAGAAGAAATACCACACTTGCTATTTAAGTTCAGTATCTAAAGAGTTGTAACACGAAGAAAATCCTCTCGCCTAAAAACTACCCTTTACTGAAAAAGTTTTCGAAATTGTTTATTTTCTCAAAACGGTTTTAATGGTTTTGATTACAATATTTCTTTAAGGGGACAAGGTAGTCTGAACATATGGAAATTGCACCTTAAGTTAGCTTATTGAAAGCTTATGTAATTGAGTCTGTAAAACTTATTTCATTCAGTAGAAAAATAATAAAATTTATTCTTAAAACATGTGAATTCATGTACCTTTTTCTCTGATACTACTTACAATATAGAATCACACTTTTGCATGGTTATTCTTAGTATAATAAGCTATCTTCTGAACCTCAAATATTTAGTTATGTATATCAGTTCACTAGAAATTGAAAAAAAAATATTTGTAAAGTCAAAAAAGTGAAAATCTGGAAAATGTGCAATGTTGTTGCTTTCTTAATATCACTAATACACATTAAAAATTATTATTGTGCTTCACAATATTTAACAATGTGTTGTATCATGTACTGAAAATTTCAGCTCTCTACCTCTCATACTTTCTGAGAAAAAGGTACATAAGTATCCAAAAATGTTATTTTGAAAAAACTAAATTTAAAGTTTGAACATTAAAATTCTGACACACTTCAGTACTTTCCAGGGTTATAATCATCTGCACCTTCATTCCTGGATTGCTTCAGCTTCTTCTCTTGTTCCTGGTCTCTTTTGTTAAATGCTGAACTGCTCGCTGGGCATGCTATAGTAGTTCGTTGTTGAAAGATACAAAATTGTTCTAAATTGTTGCATGGCAGCTTTAAAGGAAAACAGACTAGCATTTAAATGGTATTTAAATATATTTAAAATCTCTTAATCCCAAAAAGTATATATTTTCTGAAACTGGAAATAATAGAGATTTTATTAGTGCCTAAAACAAAAAAATATGATTTTTGACCATTTCAGAGTACCTTGTCCACTTAAGCGAATAAAGTAAAATATCTACACATTTAAGGCATTTGCATGACACATATTGTATATCTTGAATTTTCTGGAAATAGCCTGTGAAGCCCTCTTCATTCGAAAGAAATTTTGTACAATTTTGTATAACTGGTAAACATTAAGAGATAGACAAAACGGTACTAGACAAAAATGGAGATCTCCTTAAAGCACACAATTTATTTCAAATAGACTTTTTGTGGCAATGCCAATTCCGAGACATCCATTATTATTAGTATAAATTTTTCAATATTTTGTAATTTTTTACTTTTTCTAATACGTATAGTAAGTAAGGGAAGTATTGTATTCCATCCAAAAATTCGATACCGATATTTCACCGGAAATATATGTTTTGAGAACCCCCTGAATTAAAAAAAAAGCATTTTTGGAAACATGTCCGTGTGTGTGTTTGTCTATCTGTCTTGTGTCTGTCTGTGAACAGCATAACTCAGAAAAGAACAGTCGGATAAACATCAAACTTGGTATTTAGGTTCAGTATCTTCCAGAGATGCGACACGAAGGTTTTCAAGAAAATCCCCCCACCCCAGACTACCCTTTACATGGAACATTTTTCGAAAATTTTAATTTTCTCAAAAATGGTTCTAACGATTTTGATTAAAATATATGTTTAAAATATTTTCATGACAAATAAAATGTATATCTTGAATTTTCTGGAAATGTCTCCAAAAGTATTCTTCACTGTGAACGACTTTTGCATAACTGGTAAACCATAAGAGATAGACAAAATTTTACTGTACAAAAAATGAAGATCGCGTTAAAATACATAATTTATGTCATACACATTCTATATTGCCCTTGTAAGTATATATTCCCCTTACATCTACAAGAAAATTAGCAATAAGATAGAGTCTCGATTAACATGAAGTAGATGTAGAACAAGCGTTTGTAAAAATAGTTTGTACAAGAGTAGAGAAAGTCATGTGAGTGTAACACATCAGGTTTTTTTAAAGTACTTGCTGACGCTGGTTGTTTCGCTATATCATGAAACGCATATGGAATTTCAAGACCAGGCAATGCCAATCGCTTTTAAACATCTTACTATCGATTTGGTTTCCTGTACCCCCCTTGAACATACAAAGAAAAGTGTAATGAAACTATTTCTTTAAAGATTTATCTAACACGATGTAGATAGGAAAATAAGCTTTCGTAAGAACACCCTGCAGAAATTATATAAAAATAAATGACAATAGTATAGAGAAAGCTATGTAAATGTAGCACATCAGATATTTTTATCTTTATTTGTAATAAACCTATAGATAATTACTGTAATGTAAATCAGTATCTGTCTTGCGCTAGGATGATTGGGAATGAAATTCGAGAATCAGGCTCCAAGTTCTCTGTTTCCATCAGTTGTACCTCTACAAAATCTGGTCGATATTCTTATCTTCATAGCGGTATTATTGAGATTATTATTAATAAATCGCTATTATTTAGAATGTTACACAAGTAACAAGAAGTTATAGTATTTTTCAGTGCTTACTACCCTGCTTTATAAAACCGCCTATAAGACATTAAAATAATTTAAGCGACTATTGCTAACCTCAAACCCATGAACCTCAAAACATGTATTTCCTCTGAAATCCCGATATCAAATTTTTGGGTGGAATACATGTACTTTCTCTATTTATTACAGGTAAATAATGGAGAATGTAAAAACTAATTAACTTTGCTGCTGTGCAGAGTAACGCATTCAAAGTTCAACAGCTCATAATCGACTGAGTGATTGTTAAAATGTCACGACACAAAAACAGCTTCTGAAAGCTGTTTATACGTCTTTCGCTCCATTCGCCCTGTGATCATGTACGCTCTTGTAAAATGCATATTTCCTTTGGAAATTTAATGTTCAACCTGTTGGTCTTCGTATGCAATTTTTTTTTTTCCTAGCGAGAGCACTGCTCTTTGTCACATTAATTATTTTGAGTGCCCCTTCTGCCTTCTAAAGCTGTTCTTCAGTAAAGGGCTTCTCTATGCTTTGTTGAACTGCTTTCCCATATTCGTCTGCATATCTCTTATGTATCTGGTAAACTATTCCAACGCTTGTATATAACAAATGTGTTCAGGAATACCCAATACGCAAAATCATTTTAAATGTTAATAAACGACCGGGGCTAAATTGTCATACTTTTGCCCTCATTTGTGTCACTTTTGCCCGCATTAGGTCTTACTTTTGCCCACCTAAATTAGGAATAAGGAAGTGAAAAATAATGAAATTACTTACCTTAGGAGTGAGTTTAGAACATGATGTGGTCTCTCCAATATCTGGTGTCCACCTACCCACCTGTTTTAAGTGTTTCATTTATATAGGCAAATAGCGTTAGGAAAACAACAAACGTAGCCATTTTTCCATGCAAAGTGGGTACTGCCAACCTAAATAATCAGTGAAATGCACTGAATATGCGATGTGCTGTTGTGTTGTGAGCGTGAATCATTGGAGTTTTAGACGCGCAGACCCCTTGGCTACGCTCTGTCGTCGCTTCAGGCCGCAACTTGCTGCACTCCTCTCCTTCTAAAAAACATCCCTCGGCTACGCTTTGAGGCTGAGGTCCCTCAATCTCTCGGCTACGCTTTGAGGCTGAGTATCTTACCGGCTTCGGTGGCATTATTCATATGTTGGCAGCATTACGTTAGAGAAGCGTAAGACCTAATGCGGGCAAAAGTGACACAAACGAGGGCAAAAGTATGACAATTTACCCAACGACCGGTTTCATGAGATTTCCATAATATAGGCTAAGACTGGTTAATCGCCGCTTCTGTAAATTATCGTTGAGCCTGCAAAATCGGTTGTGTGTTCTAAAGATAATTTTACAGGAAACAGAAAGAATGTCACCCAATATTATTTTTGGACAGCATGGCCTACACAAATTCTAACACAGAGCTAAAAGCTTTAGTGCGATAAACTTCAGTGTCACCAACTTTGGCTTCAAGTCCAATCTCATGGCAATTACCCTTTGTATTTATACAAATGTTTAATAACTCGACTTGGTTTGATTAGGTTTTATTTTCCATTATGTCTTTTTACATGATTAATTTCTCATAGCGTTCGCATTATCTGTTCACAATACAAATCGTCATACTTCAATTTATTGCAAGTCGTTTTAGAGTTAATCTATATGCTATATTTGAAATTTTTAGTTACGATAGCTATTTAACTTAAGATGCGGATATTATCCTTTAAACCAGACTTACAGTACGTGAGGTTTAACATGGTCACTTTGACGCTACCTGACCGGTCTAGGAGAGTGGGGGTCTGCTAATGAACGGTCTGAGAGCTGAAAAATCCTGTCACAGTCACCCTTCACTGCCTAGTCTCTCAGTACAGTTGTACTTATTGTTTTATTGCAGTTTTGGTAGTGACATGTGGTAAATATCCTGATATCTTCGGCCGTTCTTGCTTCGCTGGCTTTCGTATGTTACAAGCGGGTGTTGGTTGTTCTCTTCTAAATGTCATGTTTCAACCCAACCCAGATTTTAAGTGGTAAGTTTCAATAGTAAAGGTTTGGAGTTGAGGATTACCAACTGCCGTGTGGAATATAGTGCTATATCTTCCTACTTTCCATCTTTCAACTTAAAACAAATGCATTATAGATTTCAATCAATACACTGAAAATGTTTATGAAGGCTTTTTTCTAGCTTTTAGATTCGTAGAAAACCCCTTTGAAGAGCAGACATTTGGTAACAGCGCGCTTTTCCTTGCAAATGGGTGGTAAAATCACATTTCATGGGTAAGGTCATGTCCGCCGCAGAGTACATTGCGCGATCTTGTCTCCAAAGCTGCCATGAACTAGTTGCTGCGTTAATGGAACGACGTTAACTTTGATATTGGTGTTTAATACTCAAGACAGTTCCATTGTGAAATTTCTGTGAAATGAAACCAGCTAAATCCGAAACTCACTTGTTAAAATTTTAACTGAGCGATTAAACAAAATAAATTATTTTAGTTATTCCGCATATAATCTAAAAATCAAATAAAGCACAGTTCAAAAAAGCGCAGGTACTTATAGAATTATCCATTGAAAACCAATAAAAGGAAAATGAATTGGCATTTTTTAACAATTAAATAAATTCAATTAAATAAATTAAAGAACTTTATCTAAGCGTTTAATAAATCAGACTAACTACAAAGCTCTCAAATAAAATGAAATAAAAACGATGTACAATGTTGGTAAAGATCTTTGTAACAAAGATATGCACGCGTGATAGGATAGGAATAGAAGTGGAAGGAGACAGCACCTCGACCTGCGCAGATCTTTTGTGCCTAGGCCCCTGGCGGGAGGGAGGGATGAGGTGAAAGGAGACAGAGGGCGGTCGGACCAGGAGGCATGATAGGTAAAGGGCTGGACCCTAAGAATTACAGATTTGAACTCCCCGGGTAGTGGCTGGTGCAGCCGGCTCCCCTGCCCCTGTGGGCTTACACATCCCCTGGGGGTTCGGAACCCGGAGACCACTCGCAGTCTGGAGGAGAAGGTTTACTCAGAGCATCCTTTTCCCCTGCCATTCACACGCCGAGTCCTTCCGGCGACACTTGCAACCCTGAAAGAAACCAAGCAGGTGAAAGGTAAATTGAAATGAGAATGGAGATGAAATGGAGGGACAGAAAATTCGTGGGATGTAATGATCCTTTGCAGCATCCACCAGGTGAACAGGGGAAACCTCGAAAAACCCATGGGTCCGGAAGGTCGGCCACGGGAATCGAACCCACGACCTCCCGCGTGCGAGTGTATGCGTGATACTGAGTAGGAAAGATACCACAGCCAAGTGAGGCGTGGCGAGTTATTCAAGCGCTATCACGATATCATAACCTCAACGTCAATTACGATTTGCACAAAGTAAAACATGCTAAATTGTGGTGAACCGAAACGCTTAGGGAAGAAAGTGAAGATAATATAAAATGTGTATTAGTGATGTTCTATCCTATACTATAATACACGTTGCCTTAGTCGTTTCATATGCAAATTATAATGCGACGAAAAGAGCACAACTTTTGTATACACTAAAATAGCATTATAATTTTGATTTGTCATTGCACATTGAATAGCCTCTTAAGAAGATTACATCTCCTTTCACGCGTGTACGCGCGCACGTATATGAATAATGTCCGGAAAATCAACAATGCCATAGAAATCTTGAATACAACGTCTGCTACATTGCCTGTTAGGAGCCTTATTTATTGTGGGCGCAAAAACGTAAGAAGCTCTGAGAGTTCACTGTGTCTGGAAACTGCAGTTTTGGACATATCAGCAAGTTAGCTTTTAGATATCGATTAGCTGCATGCAGTTTCATTCATTATAATTCCATGAATGACTATGAAATATATGTTTAGGCATATGCCCAGCGGTACTATTGAAGTAATCTAAGTAATTAACAGCCGAAACGTAGTCGCGCGTGCGCACACAAACATACTGCGGAGTATATACCAAATTGAAAATATCGCAATCTTCCGGAATTCAGGGGGGGAAATGTTCATGCTTCCAGCCGATAATTGAACCGAGTTCCATGGGATGGTAGACGAGCATTTCACCAAATAAGCGAAAAGCCATACATCTCCGTATCACCAGAAAAACTGATATGTATTTACTGTTTATATCCAAGGAGTATTCCGGCGTCTCTTCATTTTTTAATTCTTACTATTTCATTATTACTTTCTCTACTACTATAGTAAGTAGGGGAAGTATTGTATTCTACCCAAAAATTCGATACCGAGATTTCACCGGAAATACATGTTTTGAGACCCCCTGAATGCAAAAAAAGCATTTTTGGAAACATGTCCGTGTGTGTGTGTGTGTCTGTGTGTCTGTCTGTCTGTGAACAGCATAACTCAGAAACGAACAGTCGGATAAACACCAAACTTGGTATTTAGGTTCAGTATCTTCCAGAGATGCGACACGAAGGTTTTCAAGAAAATCCCCCCACCCCAGATTACCCTTTACATGGAACATTTTTCGAAAAGTTTAATTTTCTCAAAAATGGCTCTAATGATTTTTATTAAAATATCAAATGTTTAAGATATTTTTATGGCAAATAAAATGTATATCTTGAATTTCCTGGGAATGTCTCCAAAAGTATTCTTCATTGTGAACGACTTTTGCATAACTGGTAAACCATAAGAGATAGACAAAATTTTACTACACAAAAAATGTAGATCGCGTTAAAATACACAATTTATGTCATATACATGTTTTTTGTTGAGTGAACCATTTTCGAGATATTGCTTGTTATTCGCTTAAATTTTTCAATACTTATTTTCTCAAATGAAAATTCGTTATTCAATTTTTTGTCTTGGATATGCAAAGCGTATTAATCTGTGGGAAAGGGAATGGTGCTGCACCTAGCAACCAGCTATTAAGAGATATGTATGTGCTTAAAGGCTACTGTATTTCCAAATTGCCCTTGTAAATATATATTCCCCTTACATCTACAAGAAAATTAGCAATAAGACAGAGTCTGCAAATGTTTATCTCGATTAAAATGAAGCATATGGAGAATAAGCGTTTGTAAAAATAGTTTGTACAAGAGTAGAGAAAGTCATGTGAGTGTAACACATCAGATTTTTTTGCCTATTTTGCCTATTGTTTTTTACCTTCTTAAGTCATATCGTGACATATTTAGGTATTTGTTCGGAAATACTTTTGAGGAGTAATTCGCTTATGCCGGGCGGATGGTGTCAGAGTTACCTTCTGTGCTATCTGTTTTGTTGCTCTTAATATTGACCAACCTTATAGAGTTTGTATTGTTCACCTTAAGTTGTTTGCCATTTTGCTGTCACGACGATTACGGGGGTCGTGGAAATTGTATCCCAATCAGGCATTCACTGATCAGTAGAAAACTTAGTCGGACTGATTGGAATAAGTATTAATTCTCCCTCAATCCGAGCTTCAGCGTTAAATTAGCTACCTCATTTGGATCTTTGTTACTTAATCTGCGACTTGAATGTGATTTATCCATCCAGTTTTCAAAATCATATTTAGGTAACACTGATGTAACTCTTGTTCAGTATATCCTAATGAAGGAATTCTACAGAAATCTTCCATCATGTGCTTTTCTAGACAAATATATCGTTAAGCGATTTTATGTTACGTAAAGCTAAATTTAAGATAAGGTCGCGTTTAGAAAGGCTTTGGCTATAACATTTGTTGCAGCGCAAGATATGATTTAACGTCTCTTAAGTGTATTTAAGGAGGCATTAGGGCAGTAGTGAAAGGTCAATGAGACAAACCGTAAAATTACATCCAGCACGGAATTATAAAGCAGTACTTCAGCAAAATCCATAAAATATATGAAAAAGAGTTCCAAACTTTTAATTTTATGCAGGTTAGTGACTTTCACCCCACCTCCATAATAAAACTCTATAAGAATATTGCGTTTCAATTATTTTACAGACAAAAGAGTAAAAACGAACCGGCTTTACGGCTACAGTCTCAAAGATACAATAAAAGTGGGGTAATAGTAAAGCTTCTGGTCGTGCTTGCGTTTTTATTCAAAAGCGGAACTTATAATGGCATATCCTTACCATTAGCTGATTTAGTGTTTTGCAACGACATCGGGCTTATGGCTCGTCTTTTGTAGAGTTTCTCGCTGAGGGAGATAAAGCGGTAAACGTGTTGAGGGCCACGCCTGTTAGATTAGAGTGCACAAGGGAGTGGATTCCGCGAAAGCCTCAAAGGTTTATTCTCAGAATAAAAACATAAACCCCACCTCCAGCTCTTTTTCTGCTGAAATGTAATTCACTCTTTTCTGATTAACAAGCCATATAATTCTCTCGTACCATTTTATGGAACGTAAACATTACTTTGCACCGTGTTTTTATGTGCTTTTTATGCCTTAACTAGCCACAACTTTCTTCCTTTCAGTATTTTGAGGCAAAAAATCACATAAAGACGATAAAAATATAGATATAATATTTATACAGTATGCCCCATTCAAGATTGTCAGTTTAGAAGGCGCAGGTATCATTTATATGTATACTTCTCCATTTGAAGAATAAAACACATTAAGATTACTTTATCCTCTTTAACGACCGAGAACCCTTTAATCCACAGAAAGAGGTAACGGAATCCGGGTACAGGAATGTGATTTTCATCACAACAACCAGCAAGGTATGTCTATTTTTCTTGTCATTCACTGGGTTATTTAACAACTTCAGGAAAAGGTCATTCCACATAAAAGTATACTGAACTTATGTCTCAGATTTCATTCTCTCCCCATATGAAACTATGTAAAATCCAGGCTTTTTGGACCGTTTTGACCAGTGATTTAGATTTTGTTAAACATAAAAAGTAATAAACACTTTAAAATGTTTGTTGTGAGTTACAAAAGCCACAGAGCTCTTGGACCGGTAGTGATGTGCATTAAGCTTCATTTTAAAGCTGTTTTTAAAGGGATTTTATTTAATATGCAGATTATCTCATTTTAAGCAAAACATTTTTTGGCACGTTTTCATATTCATTTTTGCTTTCTTCCCAAAATGTATGTTACTATTCATTACAACGGTGAAATGCGTACCTAATCTGATCATGGATAAATTATGGACTTATTTGAAAATATATTTTCATTAATACGAGTAATTGCGAACATTAATCAACAACACTAACTTGGGTTGTTTATTCAGTTTCAGCTTAAAGACATATATAACAATTATCAGGAAATGGAAATACAAAATCTGTTGTTGAACTAAGGATCAGATCTGAGCAGGAATTAACATATTAATTATTAAATCGGCCCAAACAATTTCCAAAAGCATTTCCTTAAAACAGGCTTTAGCATTTTTATACGAATGTGGGGAATAGTCCAGCTGCCTAATTTATCTCATCATACACCACAGGATCATATTCAAGAGGAAGACGAGGGGATTTTGCCGCCCCTCGAAATTTCTTCTTTCCTAGTACAACACTAAAAACACTTTGATAAGGAAAGGCAACTGAAAAAAATGTTAGCTATAATCAGCAGTCCCAGAGGGAAGCACTTCTTCAGAAAGGAATCTTTATTTTTCAAATGAAGATCTGGGAAGCTTCAAAGGTATGGCTTGTTTGGTTGCTTGTTCTTCTCAGGACATTAATAATTGTCAGTTTCTACCGTTTCTGCATAAAGAACTTTTTTGACACTAAGAACAATTGAAAAGCACACCTAGACTTGCCTTGCTGTCAATTCACTGTGCTGATGATGAAGTTATAGATTTGCTGGCGTTCCAAGAAGACTTGATTCTGTGCTATGAACATGTCTGTACTTTAAAATTGTTTCTGAAATTTTAGACTGAAAATAGGTTAACACTTGCGAAAATTTTATAAAATCCACTTTGTAGGAATCAGTATATTTATGTAGTCACACCACACAGAAGATGGAGATTTCTGCCTCAGAACCCAAAGAGTGTACTTGTTTGAAATGATAATTCTAGACACTCGTGTATATGTGTGTGTGTCAGTATATGTTATGGCTGTGTCTCATTTGCTAGAGTTCCAAACTTTTAATTTTATGCAGGTTAGTGACTTTCACCCCATCCCCATAATAAAACTCTATATACGCTCCTAATACACTACTTTAAATTCAAAGCTATAAATAAGTCATAGGCAGCCAAAAAAGAAACAATTTTTATTTGGAAGTGTCTATTGCATAAAATATTTATGTATACCAAAAACAACCTGTTACAATTATATTATATGATAATAATTTAAGCTCAATTTCCGTATACGTAGTAGTTAGACTGTAAATATATTAATCCCTGAAGACTAGTGGGAGAAAAATGGTAAAAATATTAATTTAGAAAGCAAAGAAGTTTTTTTTTATTTTTTTTAAAGCTTAACGGTCTTTAACCGGGAGGTCATATCGGAATGCCCAAATGGACCGGGGTCCCTAGAGATTAGAGTTACCCGTCATTCGTCTTCTCAAGATAAGCGAAAACTCCGGAAAAAACTTATCCTTATCCAAATAACTCACTCTAACCAGATTTCAACTCGGGACCTCTTGAATGTGAAGCAGACACGCTACCCGCACACCACAGAAATAGGCTTAATTTTTTACTATGCTCCATATAATTCTTAACTATGAAATAGAAAAGTTGAGCCGCTAAGGAAATTAAGTATTTAATTCCTTTTTTACTTTCGCTACCACACACTTATGGCAAATATAGGGAATATTGTATTCCACCCAATTTGGTATCAAAATTCTACCGGAACCATAAGTTTGGAGCTTCCCTGAACCCGAACAAAGGTTAGAAAAAGGTGTGCGCGCACATGTGCGTGTGAACGGCATAATTCAAAAACGAAAAGTCAGATAAACACCAACCTTGGTATTTAAATTCATCATTTTCCAAGGATTCGACATGAAGATTTTCATGAAGATCTCCCTCAAAATCAAACTACCATTCACATAGAAATATTCTCCTTACTTTTTATTTTCTCATAAGCAGATCTAACGACTTTGAACAACATCTTTAATTTTCTACCAATAGCCGTCCCCTTCTTCTGACTGAATTTTGCATAGTTCTGCATAACTTGGAAACCATGAGAGATAGACAACAATTTACTTCAGCAAAAATTCACATCTCATTAAAACACAATTTGTATCCAAGAAAAAATGTAGCTTTAACCATGTCCGAGATTTTCGTTGTTATTGGTTTAAATCTTCGCGTACTTTATACCTTGGGAGTATGAGTCACCATTCTTATGTTTCTCACGTTGTCATGGAAACAGTATGTAATTTCACAGCCAGCATATAGTGACTCGGTTTTAAACATTTGACTATCGCTTCATCTTCCTGTATCCCTCTTGTACCTACAACGAAATATATAATGGAACCATTTGTGAGAATAGTTTGTAGGACAGATATAAAAGTAAACGGTAATGAGTAGAGAAAATCGTGTGAATGTTGCTGTTTGCCGGAGTAAAATTAAATGAAATTTTCTCCTTAACATTGAGAAAGAGAAACGCGTTACACTAGAGAAAATAATTCTATTGCAGTGCATTCAGTATATTAGATCCGTATGAAGAGCTTCACCTTTGTAGATTGTGTGGTTTCTAGAAAGGCGTAAATACTCGTATGTTTAGAAAAATGTGTTTTCGAGATAACATCAGTTCACTCTTAGGTTGAAAAGTGTGGCTCGCTTTAATGGATTTCGGAAAATATCAATTAGTTACATCCTGTGATAGTGCTGGCCCAAATGCTTGGAACCAAAGCAAGAAATACAGCTTACCTCTAAAATTCTCTTTATTGTTAAGTATTATTATTAATTCTCACTCTTATTATTAAGAATGTAATACAAGCATACAGCAGACGACGTTCACTCAATTTAATGCTTTTTTTAAAAGCTAAGTGCTTCAAACACGCAATAAATCGCTTATATTCTCAATCTGGAAGAACCTGAGAATTTCTCATCAAAACAGAAAATGTCAAATTTTGTTATTTTATATAACTAATCTGTAGAATAACAAAACGAAATGAATTATTGTTATCAATGTTTATTACAAATTCAGAATTATGCTGTCAACTTTTTGCTGCATTAGAACTCATGAATCCGTTGTCTAGTTGTTGTAGACTGCCCCAACAGATGGTAAATCCACGTTCCTTGAGAAATACTTTCCTACGGCTAAGTCCAGGTTCCATCACCAGGGAGCTTGGTTTGTGCAAGTCAACTGGATCACAGTTTATGAGGCTTTCCTCGCCTAGGGAACTTCAAATCCTGGCGTGACCTACATTCATTTCTTTCCTCTATGTACGATCCTCTGTTTGTTCCTTTAGTTTTTCTGTTTATATCCCCCATTCTTTCCGTTTCCTCCACGTCAGTGGTATCAGTGTACTTTACTTTGAAGAAGTGCACTACATCTTCATCGTCCTATGTAACTTAATACACAGAGCTCTCACAAAAGCCTTTGACCGTTGTGGATGGAAGCAATTACTCCCACACAAAGGAGCCGGGTATTTACCAACGTAGCCTTAATGTATTCTGCAGTAAACCCTTCAATGCCATCTTCCATTGAGGCAACTGTGATACAGGATGAAGAACTCTCTAGGTTGTTGCTTGGTTAGAGACTTAATTAAAATCACAAACCTTAATTAGATATATATTACACCAAAAAAGTGCTTACTATAAACAACAATCAGATTCTCTCTGAAAACTCATAATTAATGGCATTTTTTTGTTTTTATCTGTAAAGGAATCCTCTTTTGCAATAAACAACGTCTACAAATCAAAAACTAATCTGAGAAAAGAGTCAGTGCGAAATTTCTCTTACACTTTATATACAGGGCTAATATCCTTTCAAGGGCTAATCCCTCATAGTAATCCACGTATCATAGTTTTCTGCCCAAGGGCAGAACCTTCACTCCAAACCTAGTCTCCTCCATTTTCCCCTCGCTGTCTTGAGGCAGTATTTTTAGCACTTGAATAATTTCAATTAATTTATATAATATAAATTCAATAATAGCCCGCCTTGAATATGTATGTATGTATGTATGTATGTATGTATGTATGTATGTATGTATGTATGTAATAATTTTTAAAATGTATGTAACAGTCATTGCATATGCTTATATTATTGTAAACATGTTCAATAATGTTACGTGAATGCATTACGTAATTTAATAATGCAAGAGCTGTGACAATAATAAGTTTAAAGTTGCTAACAATGAGGTAACCTTGAGGCAATAATGAGTTTGAAAGTTTGAATGCTACTAGTCATGATTAGGGCAGCAATAATGTAAATTTTGTGACAGTTTAAAAATAGCCAATCAACAGCTAGAAAAAGCTTTAATTAAATGCAGGTATTCTATTCGACTAGGATTAGCCAATCAGAGACTTGAAATATAGAAGTTTACGGGTTTGGACGGTTGAAATATGTTCAGTTGCTGGCAGACCTTGGTAGTAACCGGATGGAAGATGTGCTCTCTAGAGAAATATTACGTATTCGTGTGAAGCGAAAATTATGTATACGCGTTAACAAAGTGCAAGTATTAAATAAAAGAATCTCACAGCTCTTGATATCAGTGTAGTGCTATTTAATTTGTGTCAAGGATTAATAAAAAGAAGTGAATTTAAACTTAAAATCTGTGTAAGCCTACATTCTTGTCGCACCACTCCCTGATTAAGAGAAACGTGTCTCTAAAACAATACTGACGCAGCCGAGGCAAACATAAATATAAATACTATCTATAGAAGCAAAGTTAATATAATATTTTTTAAACTTGGAGTGTAACAACAAAAACACATCTTCAAATAGGCTTTACATACGTAGCAGCATATTACGTAAGAAACAATCTTCTTCAAATTAACGCCCAAAGTGTGGTGCAAAACCTCCAACAACAAAACACCAACTTCAAATTGGCTTCCCAAACGTGGAGTTAAATAAATAAATAAACAACTCAAACGTAAAGACAATATCTTTTTCAAATTGACGCCCAAAGCGTGGTGCACTCCTACGTAAATTATCAACAAAACACTTTCTTCAAAATTGACGTCTTTAGTGGAGCTAAATAAATAAACTCCAAGAACAATTCTTCTTCAGCCTGCGCATATGAATCTCGTATCTTATATCTTCTTCGCCAAACCGTTCTGTGATTTACCGTGTCTTAGCAAGCAGTTTCTTATTATCCAACGTCTCAGTCAATTTCTTTTCCTCTTCCTGACCACTCATATTTAGCAGCTTTTCTAGGATCAAATAATGCGCAGCTTCTCAGTCTCTCTTTCGCATCTTAAAGAATACCGTAAGCCTTGTGTACAAAATTATTTTGCTGAATAAAGATTCGTATGATCATAAATAAATAAAAATCTGATGTATTACATTAGGACGACCTTCTCTAGCCAATCCCGTTTATTTCTCTCTCTTCTACAAGCTATTCTTACGAAAACTTATTCTAATTACTTGAGACAAACATTTGCGGAAATGGTTTCATTGTACGTTACTTTGTAGACGCAAAGGGAATATAAGAGGCTTAACAACTCTGAGAGCAATATGTTATCGTCATCAAAAGAACAACACAGAGCATCCAAAATGGTGGGCGGCGAGGTTACAACGGGAACTATAAAAAATTGACTTAAATGATATCTGGCAAAGCGGTAATGAAAATACACACAGTGCCGTGAAAAAAAGTCAAAAGACGATTATGTGATATAAACAGGCAGGAAATAGAATCTGAATGTAGACAAAGATCAACATTGGCGCTACAAAATGAAATAAAAACTAGGTGGGGTAAGGAAACATATATTTTAGAATTGGGTATAAAACAGAGGACGGGAATAGCATGGCTTAGGTTGGGAGGTTGGAAAGCTTGCAAGATTGTTGATTATGATGGCAGGAGGATTTGCCCATTATGCGGGGAACAGGAAGACTGGATGCATATTTTGGCAGCATGCGTGCAGACGGAGGGAATTAGGAAAAAATTACTACCGGAAGCATTTTTGGCTTCCAACAGACGGAAAGCAGCATGCTGGGACATGATTCTAAACAGTCAAGCTTTGGCACATACTTAATGGAAGTACGTGTACTAAGAGATAAAGTGTTTATTTAAATTTTCTTTAAATATATGTACTACTTGAGCACCTGTGTGCGTGTGTGTGTGTGTGTGTGTGTGTGTGTGTGTGTGTGTGTGTTTGCGTGTGTGATTCAGAGTATTTTTCATTTTATATGTATGTATATAGTATGGTGATTATAAAATAGTTGTTTTCTGATCGATTCTGCAAGTCAAGTTTACAGACCAGGTATTTTTCTAGAGAGCATGTACGGTCTTATGACCCATGCGATTGTGTTATGCAATTAATGTAATACTAAGTACTTAATGAATACCACTACTACTCTTTCATGTCATTGCGAGAAGCAACTGAATGGTGACAGCACTTTAAAAAATTATAAAATATTGAAACTTTTAAAGTAATATTAACTGATATCTCGAAAATGGCTGATACCAAAAAAAAACGTTATTTGAAATAAATTGTGTGCTTTAGATATATATATTTTTTGTGCAGTAGCTTTTTGTCTATTACTTGGTTTACCAGTTTTACAAAATTAGAAAAGAAAAATCCTTTCGGATAAAGAGGACTTTACAGGTTTCCTCTATCTCCCTTGTATCTTCATCGAAATGTTTAATGAAACAATTTCTTCAAAGGGTTATCTCGATTAACATGAGAATAAAAAAAGCTTTCGTAAGAATTTTTTGGAGAAGCTATATAAAAATAAACGACAGTGGGTAAACAAAGCCATGAGAATGTAACGCATCTGATTTTTCAGCAAGTTTTCCGCTTTTTTCTCTTTCTTTCTTTGTTTGTTTATAGAAACGTACTTTACCACAGAGTACAGGATCTTACTAGTTGTTCAATCAAGGTGGTTAAAATATCTCCCTTTCATCTGACAATGGAGCTGCACAGCTAATGTTTTGCCATCAAGGACGATAGCAAACAGCGTGTTTGCTTGTGCATATACGTTCATGGAGGAAAGACGTCACCCGAGCGAGAACGTTCCGGAAATAGAGAGCTATTTCTGGGGGAATTTTTACAGGGGAATTATTGAAGCATTGCACAATATAGGTTTAAACTAAGTCCTAAGCAGGGAACAAGAATTATTGACTCGTTATCAGCAGTTTCCTTACACAGGAAATCAGCTATTTTCAAATATCTCGTGTCCTGCGGACGAACTTTGGCTTTTCTTAAAGTTTAGAGGTCAGAATCCGACGCCATTTGTTTTGTTACAGTTACAAAACCACTGTTTGTTCTCCCTGTTTCAATATTTGTGTGGAGGAAATGAACTCCCTCTGTGCTGGTAAATCCAGAAGCGCTTTTCTAAGCATCCTTTGTCCTGCGGGCTACCTGCACCACAGGGGCTAATTCTCTTGGAACAAAAATACACCCACTTCCGGCCTTTCAGGAGTCGCTTAGGGTACATTTTGATTTATCTTTGTGTATGCACTTTTTCTCTCTTGTGGTTTTTACATACCATAGTTAATCTCTTATGCTATTGAGGCAATAGCACATCTTTTTAACACCGTTAAAAGCTTTCCAACATTTTAAGCCTTCATGTTATTCACTCATTCAACATTAAGAGAAAAATATCTTATGTGTCATAGTCACATGACTTTCTTTGCCCACTACTTTCATATCTATTCAGCAAATTATTCCTAAAAATCTCGTTTTCTACCTCTTGTTAATCACGACAAATATTTTTCGAAATGGTTTCAATACACATTTATTGTAGCTTTATGGAAGCTAACAAGACGCTTGTACAACAATTACATTTCTATATGTATTGTAGACTGGTTATTTTGAATACTCTTTGCACGATAAATGAGCAAATATTACAGTTCCAAAATTGTACTTTGAAATACTGGAAAACTGCGACAAGAAAATTGCGACAAACAAAAGGGAATATTATAAAACAATTGTAATGTAATTATAACTGTTTTACTTCCATTGTTCACATAAGAAAATCATTATGTGTTTATTACCAAATAATATTATGTATTCCTAGAAATCTATTAATGTTCAACCACCAGTGTATTACTGTAAGAGTCGCGAATAAACCTTTGTCAGTTAAAGCGACTTAAAATAAATAACTTAAAAAAGGGAATATCTCATAAACAGCTAACGCTACAAGAAAAGCAATTTAACGGAAATTATATATTCCAATTAGTTCTGCTTTTTTTCTAAAGCAGACTATGGTTTCATAGTTATATAAGATACAATTCTGGTATACCTTATGTTTCATAGTTATATAAGATACAGCTCTGTGTTTATATTATGGTTTCATAGTTATATAAGATACAATCAGAATGAAGGACTTTGCAGGCTGTTAAATTTAAAGGTATACATTTTTAAATGTCAATGTGTCAAACATAACATTGTAATTAAAGCCGTTAGAGGTTTTTTCTTCAGAAAATAAAAAAACGATGACACATATTTCATGCACAAGGTAATTGGGAAGAGGGAAGTTTGGTGAAAATCTTCGTCTCGCATGCTTATAAAATGCTGGACTTAACACAGAGTTTAGTATCCATTTTTTTTCTTGATTTTGCGCGGGGACCTTTTTCCATAAATATTTTTAGGGGTTCAGGGGATTTCATAACATGTATTGGCATCGAACTTTTGAGTGGAATACAATAATTTTTCTACTTACTCACCACGGGTAAGCAGTAGGGAAAGTAAAAATGAAAGTGCAAAACTCATTCCTTGTTTGAATTCAGAACTAGGTTTAATAATTTCCTGTTGACTAGAAATCATCTGCATTGTAACACATCAAACGATGTACATAGACAATAATACAAAGTTAGTTAATAGTTGTTACAGTGGAAATGTTTATGCAAATGCCTTTGGTATATAGTCTTTCAAGGGACATTTTCAAATTTAAAACGACACATTTTTGTAACATTTGAGGCAGGAAAGAAATAAGGGTACCACTTTGTTGGCCCAACAATAAGGTTTAGTTTCAAAAAACATTGAGAATATGTCGGAATTACATAGGTACCATTATTTCTGTGACGCTATATGCAGTATTTTCAGATACACAATTACTGTAAGGCTGCTGGCTAAGATACCAAAATTAGTTGTTTAATGCAACCCAGCAGCAGAAAGCCGAATGGATTGATTGTGAAGGTCAGTTTAATGGAATGTGCTTACTGATGGCAGATTATTAATAATTGTATCGCAAGGCTGAGGTTTACAAATGGAATACGACCAGTTCTTTAAAACGTTAAATGATGCAAATTTTCTCAAACACTGAGAAACATTCTTTTCACTTTTAATAGTATTAGACTGCCTGTATTCTAACACTTTATGCGAAAACCAAGGCTTGCGTCTTAATAATTCCTATTACAACACTAAATTAGGTTTCAATTACACTTGTAAAAGCAATAGACGCAAATGAAAACAGAAATATAAAATTCCATGTTTTTTTTACCTAACTAGAATATTAATTGTTTTGTAAAATTCAAAAGTGCCTTTTGAAACAGGCTTTAGTATCTCTCAGCTATGTAAAACTCTACAAAATGAAAGGGGTTTAACAGCATTGTTTATGGCATTACTTAAAATTCATATTTTAAAATAAAGTGCTATTCATTATGCGGAAACTTCTCTAAAAATTTCGCCTTGCATGTTCGGAAAATATCGGATTTAAATATGAAATGTTCTATATCCACACATTATCTTTCGCAGAAATTGGACAGATACACGGACGTATTTCGACGAATTCCTTTTTAAACATATGCGAAATTGCCTAAAACTATGCATTCATGGTGAATTAATTATTTCATCTTTTGAGTCGAATCCATGCCATTTTCACAGTTATCTTTTACAGCACATAAAAGCAAATTTTATTAATTAATATGTTTTAAAGCGTAGAAGTTGCCACCTTTATCGATTCCTTTAGCATCTCGAGCGTGAAGTGATCCATCAAGGACTCCACTCGTGACGACCCGCGCGCCGCCCTTTGTGTGCTAGGAACTCTTGTGATAAATTACTCTTCCTAGAGTAACATACAGAGTAATCCAGTGACGTGGTAACAATGAAGCAATGCAATGAGGCCATTCCCTGCTATGTTCATGAACTAAATAGTGTGAATATACATACATTTGGGAGCATAGGATTCAAACGCAATTCATTACACTTACGATGTTTGATACTACCTGCACTGTTTTATTGTTTTGGGGCGACCACACTATGATAAGCTGATTATGCGTGACGTAACTGAACTGTTATGGCATCTATAATACTTCAGCGGCTCATTATAATCTTACTCGGTGGCTCGCGTAGCTCCCCTATAGTCCAAACGTTTTAACACCTTTAAAGCAGCAGTTCCAACTTCAAAATTTCCACTGGGATCCATTCCTCAGGTAAACAATGAAATATGTATAATTAAAATAAAATAAATTCTGTTCATTGTAATTTTAATATTCTAATAAATTGAGTTCATTTCCTTTGCTTCAACATGTTGCTTTCACGTTACCTGCAAAAGCTCTTTAAATATGGCGAGGTCTCAACACTACTCGCAAACTCGTTCAAGGTCCTGCCATCATGCTGCCATCCGATCAGCATTTAATTACATACGATTAACAAGGTAAGATCTTTTTGTAAAAACTCAAAGTTTTGAAATTACATGTGGTCGACCAAAAACAGTCGTACGCAACTTGACTACGATGGTACTCAAGACGCTCGTAGTTACCCAAAACCGGACAGGTTTAATGTTCTATGAGGTAAAGTAACGTGACAATCACTCTTTAACTACTTTCAATAACCCGCATTCTAACCTGACGAAACTTTAAAACGTCGAATTAATGTTGCTACGTATAAACCTGGAAAGTACGAGGGCGGATTGATAAGTCAATGACTTTGACGAGAGATAGCGTTCTAATCATAGGTTTCTTGTTTGCACCCAAGTCTTACAAACTATTCTGGGTATAATCGCAGAAATTCTTATAATATTGTTGAGAGCGTCCAAAATAAGCAGATGTGTGCTGCTGCCTAGAAAATGAAGAAAAGTGAATTTCGTGTTCTGATAAAGCACTACTTTTTGCGTGGTAAGACGATGAAGGAAACGGAAGAAAAGCTAACAAGTATTATGGGGACTCTGCTCCATCACATGGCATAGTTTACAAGTGGTTCACAGAATTTCGATGTGGCCGTTCGAGCACAAGAGATACCGTGCGCACAGGTTCACGATATTGTTGGAAGACCGCGAGTGAAAATCCGTGAGATAGCCAAGACCGTAAACATCTCGAGTGAACGGGTGTATAACATTCTGCACGAATTTTTGGTATAGAAAGCTGTCAACAAGATGGGTGTCGCGACTGCCCACAGTTGAGAACAAGCGGAATCGTGTGACCATTTCACGGGATGTTTGAACATGTTCCAGCGCAACCCAAATAAGTTTTGCGGCGTTATATCACGGTTGATGAAACTTGGATCCATTACTATAAACCTGAAGAAACCAAACAACAATCAAAGCAGTGAATTATCTTCGGCGAACCTGCTCCAAAGAAAGTGAAAACCATCCCGTCGGCAGGAAAAAACATCGCGGCTGTCTTTTGGGATTCACAAGGGGTGATAGACATCCACTACCTGGAAAAGGGTAAAACGATCACAGGTTCATATTATGCCGCAATGCTGGATCGGTTTCACAAGAAATTGTTAAAGAAACGACCCCATTTGGTGAAGAAAAAGGTTCTCTTTCACCAGGATAATGCACCCGCACACAAGTCAGTCATTGGCATCGCCAAATTTGTGGAATTGGGCTACGAACTGCTACCTCACCCACCATATTCTCCAGATTTGGCTCCGAGCGACTTCTTCCTCTTCGCAAACCTGAAAATTTGGCTCGCTGGGAAGAAATTCACGTCCAGTGAACACATCATGACATAAAGAATCTCATATTTTACAGACTTCGAAAAATAATATTTTTTGGAAGGGTTAAAAAAATTGGAGAAATGTTGGATAACTTTATTGAATTGAAAGGAGACTATGTTGAGAAATAAAGTTGATTTTTTTGAAAAAATTGTTATTTTCATTAAAAAGTCACGACATCAATCCGCCCTCGTATGTATAATTCGAAATGATATAAGTTTCCGAAAATTGAGGATAATGTCCCATAGTAGAGACATTATTTAAGCACTACACTTAGAATAAAAGAACAAAAATTTGTATTCATTATTGCACGTTTCTGTGCACAAATGAAAGCGATCATGAAAATAAACTCATTTTGCCATGTGTGCAGAATAACGACCAATCATTAATTCTATACCTACACATGAAAAGCAATATATATTGACATTTAGTGCCCATTCTACCTCCGGGAGGGATGAGGTGTGACAGTACAGAGGTAGGTCATATCTAGTGGTAGGCACAGCGCAGGCGGAGTTCTTTACTTTTCCAGAATCAGCATCTCGACGGCAAGCCCTCTTCAATATCTCTCCTATATGCAAGGAGGATAGGGCAGAGGTTTCTCCCAAATACCCCTACCCACACAAACTTAATGGGCAAGGAGTTTTATGGCAGACCTCAGAATAGAAACGTTTCCTCCTCGTCGCATACCGCCGTGCACTTCACCCTGACCTGCCACCTTGAAAGATAAGAAATTGACATGAAAGGGGACATTTCTTGGTCAGGATGGATGGTCACCTCGGGGTTTGAACCCAGGACTTCCCGAAGCGAGGCTACATCGCTTGAGCCATCTCGCTCGTGATTTCCTAACACAACAAGCTTTGTTACCTTCTCTGGCTATGTGCGACTTTGGTTAAGCACGACGCAGCATGACCATAGCGTATAGAAGCACGACTAATTCACAGAACGACCACGGTGAGATAGAAAGGAGGACGGTGCTTTGATTCCATTTGATCAATGTGTACAAGTTACATTTTCAAGATCTGTGAATAAATCTTGTCCCTAAACTGTATGGGCGTTGATGATGACAGGAGGCAGTCAAAGGTATCAAGCATATTACAAAGTATGTATAATATAAATAAATATCTGTGATAATATTAAAACAAACACACATCGTGCTTACTCCCACTTAGTTTAAAAATTAAACGATTAAATTCAATCGCAATTTTATGGTCAAGGAAATGCCCTTCACTACAAATCCACCTTCCTTCATTCTTTTCGACGCTCCTCTTCGTCTCAGCACATGAATACCTTTTATCTAAATATTATTTATCATGCGGTATATTTCTGCCCCTCTAAAGAGATGAGGCAGGTATGTAGCCTGTTACCCGTGCTCTTGTCACCTACGCCTTTTATAATATATTTTGTATGCTATTTCTCTACAATCAGGTTATAATTCCTGAAAATGAAATGACATTACAAAGAGCAATATTTGAATCGGAAAATATTATCAAGTCATTTAATTTAAGAATATTCTCCTTAAAATACAAAAGTAGTGGTCTTTTTGGGATCTTCGATATAAAAAATAAGCAAAACTATTATCAGTAATAATAACAAAACAGGTTACATAATTTAACTTTCTTGACTATGATATATAATTATATAATAATTTTTAAAAAGTCAACAAAATGAATCATATTAATGAAACAATTAACAGAAATTTATAAAAAAAAACTAAGGAAAGAAACAAGAATGAAATATACACAACTCTTCGCCTCCGCACATATCTACATGCAGCAGAAGTTGGACCCCAAAGCTATGAAAGAAGACTTCAAACAGCAGAAATGAGGTTTGCAAGAAATGTAAAAAGCATATAAAGAATAGATCGAATTAAAAATGAGGACATAAGAAACGGTTTAAATTTAATGTAAACTAAATGGTAATAATAATAATAATAATAATAATAATAATAATAATAATAATAAAGGTAAGAAATGAATGGTGGGCTCGTTTAGACGAATGGATAGCAATAAAATATGAGAACCAATAATAAAATACAAACCAGCCGGAAATAATAACTTAGAAAAAGATGTTCAGCCCAGTCTTTGTTGAAGACGTAATGGATCTATATGGTCCAACACGTGATATAGATGATGATGGTAGTGGTAAATAAATACATTGAGTTTTTATTTATGGACGCCCTTTAACTACGAGGGCTGATCAACAAAGACTGAGACTGATTTTTTTCACAGATGTTTATTACTCCAATTCAATGTTTACATGATCTTTTTCAAAGTAGTCCCCTCCTACTTCAATGCACTTTTTATAGCGTCTCTGTCAGTCCTTGAACACGTGCTGCAGACCATTCTTTGTCATGTCCTTGAGAATCGCCTCACTTTTCTTGAGCACTGCTTCACAGTTCTCAAATCGAATACCCCTAAGCTTTGCCTTTAGTGATGGGAATAAAAAAGGTCACAGGGTGCAAGATCGGGGCTATAAGGTGGATGTGGTACACAGGTAATGTTGAATCGAGCCATAAACTGCATGACTTGATTTGCGACGTGAGGTCGTGCATTGTCATGATGAAGTCGCCACCCAGTCCGAGAAAGCTCTGGTCGTTTCTTTGCAATGTGCTTCCTCAGTGTAGCCAATACTGACGTGTAGTATGCTGCTGTAACAGTAGTGTGAGAGGGAACTGCATGCTGGTAAATCATTCCATTACAGTCAAAAAATGTGATCACCATCACTTTCCCTGCAGATGGAACAACTTTTGCCTTTTTTGGTGTTGGAGAACCTGGCGATTTCCTCACTGTCCTGGCTTGTTTTCCTTCAGGATCATAATGATGCAGCCATAACTCATCACCTTGCTTAACACTGACAAGTCGGCCTTCTTTGAAGTCCTCGAACCACCTAAACACTGTTGCACGAGGTAGTGCATCTTCACTGTACGCTTGCTTCAGCTTTTCATAAGTTTCGGTGGCTTATGTTTTAAACGAAAACAGAATTTGATTGCGCTGTACTGCTCCTCTCGCGTCACCTCCATTGTCTGGTATGCGAAATGCACGTAGGGTCTACAAAATAGAGAATTACTACCAACCTACCAATACGAGAGTGCTGCCGCCTACCAACATTATACATAAAAACCCGCTCTTTTCAAATATTTATGTTACAGATACGAAAATATCACGGAAGCTACAGGAAAAAATCAGTCTCAGTCTTTGTTGATCAGCCCTGGTTCTTAGCGTCCCATTCTATATTGCGCGTAAAAGAGAAATTTTGCTCAGAGGCCTCTTTATCAGGCTTGAGATTCTTTTACGTGCCGTAAGTCTACTCCCTTCCGAAGGAAGCCATGCTAAGGATTTTTACAAACATACAAATCCACCTCCCTTCGCCGGGTTTGAAACGCGACCTCGGGAACCAGAGGGTGATGGTGATGATGATGACGATGATGATGGTGATGGTGTTTCCGCCCCAAAATGTTAGCCCATTCATCATTCTTATTTACAGCCTTAGCAAGAAGTTTATTATCATTCGGTCCCCAGTCAACTCATTTTCTTCTTCCTGATGAGTTTCTGGATTTTTCTTCTGCCCACGGTTTCTAAAACAGTTTCATAACTTATTTTGTATGTCGATTTCATGGGCTCCATTCTTCTCCATTTCTAGATTTCAATGCTTGCGATAGTTTTTCCTAACATAATCGCAACATAAAAGTTTAACGCTTTATAGTATAACGCTCCAAACAAAACACTTTACTAATCTCTTTCATAGTTGGTTCAAGGGTCAGTGATAAATATTTCTTTTTCCATTAAAAGCTTATTTTGTCATTACTATTCTCTGTTTGACATCTTGGCAACAGCTCATGTTGTTGCTTATGACATCTAAAGAGGTCTACTTGATGATCTCATCCCGATAAGTTTGTATTTTCTACGTGTGTCCTGGTCCTGCATTCCTCATCGTTATTTATTCTTATTAGCAACTTAATATATTTGCCTCTCTTGCCGTAACAACTACACGTTTTTAATTCTTCTACTGCTTACCCATAGTTAGTAGAAAGTATTGTATTCCAACCAAAAATTCGATAACAAAATTTCACCGGAAATAAAATTTTGAGGTTCCTGAATGAAACAGAACTTTTTTTAGAAAATATCCGCATGTGTGTGGGTGTGAATGTGTCTGTGTGTATGTCAGTCTGTCTGTCTGTGAACAGCATAACTCAAAAAAGAAATGTCGGATACATGTTGCAGTTCAGCATCTTCCAAGGATGCGAGATGAAATTTTCCAAAAAATCCCTCCACACAAACTACCCTTTTAATGGAAAATCTTCGTTATATTTGATTTTTTAAAAAAATGGCTCTAACCATTGTGATCAAAATTCCACATGTTTGAAATATTTGTATGACAAATAAATCATATACACTACGTGATCAAAAGTATCCGGACAACTGGCTGAAAATGACGTACAAGTTCGTGGTGCCCTCCATCGGTAATGCTGGAAGTCAATATGATGTTGGCCCACCCTTAGCCTTGATGACAGTGTTCACTCTCGTAGGCATACTTTCAATCAGGTGCTGGAAGGTTTCTTGGGGAATGGCAGCCCATTCTTCACGGAGTGCGGAACTGAGGAGAGGTATCGATGTAGGTAGTTGAGGCCTGGCATGAAGTGGACGTTCCAAAACATCCCAAAGGTGTTCTATAGGATTCAACTCAGGAATCTGTGCAGGCCAGTCCATTACAGGGATGTTATTGTCGTGTAACTACTCCGCCACAGCCCGTGCAGTATGAACAGGTGCTCGATCGTGTTGAAAAATGCAATCGCCATCCCCGAATTGCTCTTCAACAGTGGGATTCAAGAAGGTGCTTAAAATATCAATGTAGGTCTGCGCTGTGATTGTGCCACGCAAAACAACAAGGGTTGCAAGCCCCCTCCAGGGAAAACACGACCACACCATAACACCACCACCTCCAAATTTCACTTTTGGCACTACACACGCTGGCAGATGACGTTCACCGGGGATTCGCTATACCCACATCCTGCCATCGGATCGCCACATTGTGTACTGTGATTCGTCACTCCACACAACGTTTTGTCACTGTTCAATCGTGTAATGTTGACGTTCCTTACACCAAGCGAGACGTCGTTTGGCATTTTCCAGATTGATGTGTGGCATTTTAAGCAGCCGCTCGACCATGGAATCCAAGGTTTGTCACCTCACGCCTAAATGTCATAGCACTTGGAGTGGATTCTGGTGCAGTTTGGAATTCCTGTGTGATGGTCTGGATAGATGTCTGCCTATTACTCTTTACGACCCTCTTCAAATGTGGGCGGTCTCTGTCAGTCAACAGACGAGGTCGGCCTGTACGCTTTTGTGCTGTACATGTCCCTTCGCGTTTCCACTTCACTATCACATCAGAAACAGTGGACCTAGGGATGTTTAGGAAATCTCGCGTACAAACTTTTGACACAAGTGACACCTAATCCCTGACCACGTTCGAAGTCCGTGAGTTCCACGGAGCGTCCCATTTTGCTGTTTCACGATGCCTAATGACTACTGAGATCGCGGATAATGAGTACCAGGCAGTAGGTGGCAGCACAATGCACCTAAGATGAAAAACGTATGTTTGTGGGGGTGTCCGGATACTTTTGATCACATAATGTATATTGAATTTTCTGCGAATAGATTGTGAAGTCCTCTTCATTCTAAATGAATTTCGTAAAACTTCTAAATCGCAAGATATAGACAATATCTTAGTGTACGTAAATAGTAGAGCTTGTAATAGTAGTTTAATTTATGTATAGTTTTGTGGCATTGACCACTTCCAAGATATTCTTGGTTATTGGTTTTAATTTACAAAGACTTTCTACTTTTTTCAAGTTCTAAGTCGCTATTCACGTTTTTGCTTCGTGGTCATGCAAGAAAGGAATCTCAAAGGCATCACATAGTGACCCACTTTTATAAATTTCACTATCGTTTCAACTTACTGTATTCTCTTCTACCTACAACGAACAAAATGTGTAGTGAAACATTTTTGCAAACGTTTATCTCAATTAACAAAAGTAAATAGAGGAGTAAACTGAAAATAGTTTGTAGTAGACTGGGTAGGAGAAAATACGTGAATGTAACATGTTTTATCTTCTTTCGCATACTATATTTTTTACCTCTCTCTAGAATTTTTTTTTACCAAATTCTACAAGTAGAAGTTTGTTGAATAGAGTGAGTGATACCAAATCTCTATTCTACTTCCCTCTGTTTCCTCCTATCCTGCCTCTGATTAAAGATTTAACTGAAGTGTAGTAAATAAAGCGACTACAATAAACAAAAGTTACAGTAAATTAGTCGTCATAGGTGCTTTGAAATGTGAGCTCATAATTAAGTGAATTGCAGAGAAACACCTCGAATGAGGGAAATAGCAAAGTACACGAAAGAATGAGAAGTTGGTAGAAGTAGTAAGCTTTTTATTACACAGATTCTGTGGAGGAAGACTCAACTAAGCAGAGAAGCAAACAAGAGCTTGGGATGGAAAAAGCAATAACGAGCGCTTACTAACCCATTCTTTTCGATCACAATGGAATGAGTGGATTTCTACTGCTCCACGCCACAACGATAACATGCATATTTCAGCATTTGCTCGTTGTTTGCTCCGTATAAGCAAATACCAGCATGCAAAGATTATTTTCGTGCTATGTAGAGAGAGAAAAAGTGAATCACATATCTTGCTAGCCCACACCACACCCAAATAAACGCATCGGAGCGTAAGAATGCCTGAGCACATTATCGCCCTCATGAATTTATCTCGTTTATTTCTGGAGAGTCAGCAAATATTTCAGCACAGAACAAAAAAAAATTACGCACGGAAGCTCCTGGTATGAAATTATCTGGCAAGTTTATTAAGATCTGTAAAAAATTCAACCCAGTTACCATTTGCTTCGTAGTTTCCCAAATGGTTTTAATTCCAGTCTTGCGAGAAATTCAAATGTGCGATTAATTCGATAAAATTAGAGAGACCATTCCGCATTTTAGCGTCATACTACTTTCGACCAATTCAAGGAAAGGACGTGTATTTCAGATAACCATGGCTGCCTATCGCTTCTAATTTATCATTTTGTGATCATAATTTCCCTAGCTTTGTGTGTACAAAGTCCATAGCCAAGGAAAATAACATCTATCGTGCTTTAAATATTGTCAAAACGCCTGGTAAACAATCATCAAGCTGGATCTGGATCACTTATCACAGCATTCTGCAAAAGTCGTGAAAGTGAACGAGTTGGAATGGTTGTCTGTCACTCTGAGTTATTACTTTGTTTCATTTCAGACATGAAGTAGTTTAAATATCCTCACTCGAGTTTTGATTTCCTCTCAACATGTTAAGGCTGGTTCACAACCGCCCGAGAACGGTAACCAGAACGGAAACGAGCACGGGAAGCCATACAGCATTACAAGATATTGTTCACAACCGCTCGGTAACGAGAACGGGAATGCATATCGATCACAAAGTGAAAGTCGATTTTGTACATTGAGATTTCATTTGTTTTAAACTGACCAATGATATTTTTTCACCTACTTCCAATTTAGCCAACATAACGCAGGTTAGCCAACGTCAAAATTCGATAGAGTAAACATTATCTAAATACATATTCATTACATTTCCGATCCCTCTAGTTGTGCCAAGCTTTCATTCCTTTACTTAATGGCACACATTAAAGTTGTTTATTGTTCTTTTTTAATTTCCATTGGATTTTGCTGTTCTTTGTGGCGTTTGCCATTGCTTTTAGGTAATAGCTAGTTTTGAGTTGCACATAAACAAACTATAGATGACCCTTTCGCTCATTGGATTTGCGGGTGTCGGGATTAGGTTAGGAAGCACATTTATTACTAATTCCTTCCAGTTTCATGTTTCCAGCTTGCGACTATAGAGAGCACCAGTGGCTGTTTCATGTCACTGACAAAACACGTAAGGTTGGTTCATAACAACCCCAGAACGGAAACTAGAACGGAAATGGAACAGCAAGCAAATCAGCACTATTCACAATACACGGGGAACGAAAAGGGGAATACATATCGGCAGCAAAGTGGGAAGTCGATTTTGCGCATTGGGGGGGGGGTCATTTGTAGTAACTGACCAATGCTATTTTTTGACCTGCTGCTAATTCAGACAACATAATGCATGCTAACCAACGTCAAAATTTAATACAGCAAACATTTTCTAAACGATATCCGTTTCTATTTCCGATTACTCCAGTCAACTTATAGTACCAAGCGTCGTCCCTTCATTAATACCGTACATTAAAGTTACTTTATTCTATAATTTTATCTGTTAATTTATATCGGTTTTGCCGTTCTTTGTATTTTTGCTATTTTTTTTTTTTTTTTTTTTGAGGCAATGGTTCAGTTTTGAGTTGCATTATGCACCAACTACAAGTGCCGCGTTCACTAGAAGAACCACCACTCAATGAGGGAGCCAGGAAGCACATATACTGGAATTTCTTCCAGTTTGATTTTCCAGCTTGCGACTAGAGAGGGTTCTACCGGCTGTTTCATGTCCGTAGTCTTGTGATGTATTATGACGTTCTCGTAGACTGGAATCTAATGATCGTATATCTGTATTCTTGTGTGTGTGCGTGTGTTAGTATGTTGTAATTATTATTTTATAATTGTGCCACGGCTGCTGTATTTGTGTCGGAGAGCACTTGTGTCTTGTCAGGGTGGGTATGGAGAATGTTAAAAAAATTTTGCACACACGTATTCTGTTAACTATTTCATTTGCATTTTAGCTGAACCACATACATATATTCTCAAACCACTATTACCTTTGTCATGTTAAAGTATGTATAGCTGGCAGACTTTAAATACGTAGTTTTTAGCGTCTATTTAGATAAGGGCTTATATACGGTCTTCCTGTTCGAAGTCTGGCAAGCTTCTGTTAGCGTTCCCTTCAACCGTTTTCTTAACGTACGTATTTGAATTATATGCGTGTATCAATGTACCTTATTGGTGCTACTATCCAATAACAGTTTATGTTACACATATATATGTTTACATACTTCCATTGTCTTAATTATGAATCCAAGGTTTGTTACACGCTTACGTAGATGTTACTGCATTTCTCGTAATTTTTATTACTGGTTATATAGCTAACAATGGCCTTTCCCTCTCTTATTACACTTTATATGCTATAACGTTATATACTTGTTCTCTACCATGTGTACATTATGAATATATGTGTTTTTAACATCCTCTTAATTATTATACCTGCAATATTAGCAAAAAAATACATAACACGTAAATTTTAGAACAAGAAAGAAATTATTAATGTGTTAATGCTGAGAAGCTGTGAATTAGATATCTTATTACATTAGTGAGTTATCGTATTAGTTTGTCCGTGGCTAGTACTGTATGTTGCTTCAAGGACCTAATATACCCAATACGGATTTAATTTGCCGTATGGGAACGAAAAACTTAAAACTTAAAACTTGACGTCTTGTTTCCAGCTAGTGGGACCCGCTTCCCATTTATTGTGAGCGCTCACATTGTAATACAAATATTTTAACTTTGTCGTTCTCGTTTCCATTCCCGGTTATTGTGAACTAGCCTTTCTACCTAAAGGAGAGTGCACCAGCAAAAACATTTGAAACAACTTCATTCTTGAAGTGGGGAAGCTCTCCATCAAACGCGTCTAACGCATGCGCAGCAGAGACACGTCCTGGAAGGTGCTTCTTCCTCCATTGCTGATTTTCCGAGAGGGGACGCTTTGCGTCGCTATTGTTTTGAACAGACTTCTCAAGCCGAGGATAGAGGCTATTACCGCAATGGAAACAGTGCATAATGAGCCTAAAAGATCTTTGGAGGCATCGGCTTGGAATAATTGCCACGCGTACCAGAAAAGAGCAGGGAAAAAAGTAACAAACTGGATCAAGGCTGCATCACAGGTTCAAAATTGTAAAGGCAGCCGGCTTTGAGCCAAGGAGCCATTCTTAGCCAACTTTCCCTGAGGGTCATCGGCAATGCCTGCGATCACAGGGGCAGCCGTAAACTTTAACATGCAGTCTGCCAAGGCGAATTAAAATATTACCGTTTACCTTCTTCATGTTGGGAGTCAATTATGCAGTTGGGAAATAATGCCAAAAATATGACGGTTGGGAAATAATGTCGAAAGAATTACGAATTGCAACTATTTCATCCATTGGAGATTAAGAACCAATTTTGTGTGGATCACAGATTGAAACAAATTTAAATAATCAACGCCACGGTTTTGAGGGCGTATTATCATACTGCTGATGATGATAAAAAAGACAATTTCATGACAGTTTCATTATTTTCCTTCGTGACTTTCATAACCACACGTCCCCAACTGCGACCTGGGGTTATGTATTGTATTTTTATTGATAAAAGCTAAGAAAGAGCCCCACTGCGCACAACAATTATTCTTGATTGCAAAATAAAGCATATCCCGGCTGCCTTCCATTTTAGTTAGCGTTACCCAAGATGCAAAGCGGGGACGCGAATGGCCTACAACGCAAAAATATATTTATAATCCTCGTTAGCATGTTAAAATTTTATAAAACTGATCGATTCACGGTTTATGGCGATGTTCATTAAAAAAAACATGACGAAGATAGATCTTATCATATTTTCTAAAATCTCCAATATCCTCCCTAATTTTCAAAGCTCGTATGGGAATGTTCAAGCGGTCAGAGCGGACGTTTTGTTGTTTCCAAGAGTGCGAATATTTAAATAACAGCGACCAGTACCTCATCATCTTTGCTAAGTATCGTAAGCCGTGGTGTAGTGGTTACTATGCTAGCCTCTAGCCTGGTTCAAACCCGGCGGAGGGCGATTGATTTTTTTCGGGCGTAAAATTCCTTAGCATGGCTTCCTTCGGAAGGAAAGCAAAGCCGGTGGTCCTGTGTCGTAGATTTACAGCACGCAAAAGAACCTAAGCCTGATAAAGAGGCCTCTGAGCAAAATTATCAGTCTTTCACGCCCAATATACAGAGCGATTTATGAAGAACTGACACATTTCTTTCTTTAATTATTCTGTTCGAAATTCACTCAATGGCCCAATTTTAGCACCAAATTAAGCAGAATGTTCTGGAGTTTCTATCCCCTGTCACTAGATGCGCAGATGCTCATGTTTTATTCGTAATTGTTAGTTGTATTGTTCGTAACTGTTTTTTAGATTTTGTTCTAGTCAACGTGAAAATGGAGTACACACTAAATGAACGACTCTTCCTTGTAAAGCAATACTGAATTACGAATTCAGTTACGGCTACTCAAAGGGCATACCAGAGAGAATTTGCGGTTCGGAATCATCCCCAAAGAAACACAATACTGGGACTGGTAAACAAATTGGGAACAACTGGATCTCTGATGAGTGAAAAAGGAAAAACACGTTCATCTAGGCTTCCCACGGTTATTGTTGACGTAAGATCACGACTGGATCAGTCACCCAAAAAACCATTAAAACGTTTGTCGCAGGAGACAGGGTATAGCTACTCAATATGTCAGAGAGCTGTAAAAGTGCAGGCCTAAAGCCGTATAGGATTGTCCATCAGTTACAAGAACCACATAAGGATAGACGACTAATTATTGTCGTTGGTTTCAGGCGTTCATTGTGCAAAATCTTACCATATTGTCCATCACATGGTTCACAGATGAAGCATGGTTCCATTTATCCGGCTATGTGAACTCAAATAACTCATACTATTGGGCCAGCGAAAATCCACACGTTATTCATGAAGTACCTATGTACCCGGTTAAAATCGGAGTTTGGAGAGCAATATCCGAACAGAAAATAGTGGGAACAATTTTTTTTAAAACAATGTGAACACTGCACAGTACCGACGGATTTTCATGGAGTTTGCTGAGCAACTAGACGATGTAGAGCTAAGTCAAGGATATTTTCAGCAAGACGGCGCTACTGCCATACATCAAATGAATTCATGGCACTAATTGCACGTTTCTTTGACGACGGGATTATTTCCAAGAACCTGTGGCCACCGAGATCTCCGGATTTGACATCGCCGGACTTCTTTCTAGGGGTTACTTAAAAGACAGGGTTTATGCCACACGTCCCTAGACACTGGACGACCTGAAGCACAACATTACACAGGAGAATCAAGCTATTGACAACAAAGTCCTCCAACGAGTGGCCAGTAACATGGAAAGACGTGTTGAGTTGTGCCTTATGCAGGATGGAGGACATTTTCAACATTTGCTATAGAGGTAAATAATCTTCCAAAATTCCTCTGCATTTCAGGTACAGTAAGTTGTCGCTAGCATAACTCGTTTTGAAACAATTAAAGAAATAAATGTGTCAGTTCTTCATAAATCACCCTGTAGAATGGGACGATAAGGACCACAGCAGTTAAAGAGGCGTCCATAAATGAAACTCAATGTTTTATCCTTGCAAAGCGACTAAACAATAATCACGGGCATTAAAAGGGTACATACATCTGCGAGGGAATGCCCTTTTATGATACAGTTAAACTCCATTCCTGAAAATAAAAATAAAATTTACGCAACTTGGTTATGTAGTTTTTGAAAGTTAAAATACAAGGAACTCAATAGGCTTAAAGAAACGTTATGGCTTGACTGCTGGACGCAATCAGTTTACCGCTTACACTTTACTCGCCCATATTTTGCATTCATACGCAAATTTTTTAGATACAATCCTTCCTTCATTAGAACCTAAATGTTTATTACAAGCTTCTAGATTTTCCAAACTAATGTTTGGAATGTTTGCTAACCGTTTATGCCAAAATTTAAATCAGTAAAGGTAAATAAAATCTTATTACATGTTTTCTCAGAAAGAAAAATTAACATATGAACGGTGAAAGAAGTTAACTAATGAATAAGATGTATATTATTGTATTAACAATTTAAAAATTGCTTTTATGAATTGAAAAGGTGATACAAAAGTTTTATATATAGTACTGTAGAAAATTTTGACATAGGTGGTTGGCATTCTGCACCATTGACATACAGCTATACTAAATTTTGCCGTATCCAAACGTGTTTTGCATTTATTTTTATGAAAAGATAAGATTATGAGCAGGCATGCAAAGTAGTTTTAAATTCTTAAATAGGTGCACTAGACTCGCCTAATTTTTAGTTTTTAATGCACTGGTGTATGTTTATTGCAAGCCTGTTCACTAGTTATCTCTGTTTCCCGAAGATTAAGCACTTCTGTACAATGGTAGAAATGCAATAAACTCGGTTAGTTTCGGCTTTCTTTGTTTTTTCTGAGTGAAAAAGTGTCATTCAACTAGAACGACGGTTGTGCTACTGAGTGCTTCTTTTTCGATTACTGCAATGAAGATACGGAATCTACTGATTCAAGTGTCGTTATCTCTCTCTCTCTCTCTCTCTCTAGAGTGGTAAACGTATTCCAGTTTTATATACATAAGTATATTCATGTATTTTATATATACTATGTATACACTGTTAGCATTCTAAAAGCAAAAGTGAGTTTCCACTGTATAATTATGGACAAGATCACTTCTTTCCTAGCTCACATTTCCTCAAATATATAAATTATACTGCCTCTAGATCAATCTAGTTCATATTAGCTTTTGTTTGGTTGTATGAATTATCAGTTGTTAGTAGTTTCCTTGGTAGCAATACTTGAAGTGTGTGGTGAACCTTTACATTTTAAAATACAACAAAGAATTCAATCGAAAAAATTTCTGATGTGTTACACTCACATGACTTTCTCTACTCTTGTACAAACTATTTTTACAAACGCTTATTCTCCATATGCTTCATGTTAATGGAGATATCGAGATGTCAATCTTATTGATAATTTTCTTGTAGATGCAAGGGGAATATGGTAGGTTTTAAGCGATAGTCAAATATTTTAACGCTGGTTGCTATGTGGCGCATTCCATTCTCTTTGCATGTCCAGGACATAAAACAATCTGATGTGTTACACTCACATGACTTTCTCTACTCTTGTACAAACTATTTTTACAAACGCTTATTCTCCATATGCTTCATGTTAATGGAGATATCGAGATGTCAATCTTATTGATAATTTTCTTGTAGATGCAAGGGGAATATGGTAGGTTTTAAGCGATAGTCAAATATTTTAAGGCTGGTTGCTATGTGGCGCATTCCATTCTCTTTGCATGTCCAGGACATAAAAAAAATGAATAACGAATTTGAGAAAAAGTATAAGTATTGGAAAATTTAAGGGAATAACAAGCAATATCTCGCAAACGGTTCACTCAACAAAAGAAATGTATATGATATAAATTGTGTATTTTAACGCGATCTACATTTTTCGTGTAGTAAAATTTTGTCTATCTCTTATGGTTTACCAGTTATGAAAAAGTCGTTCATAACGAAGAATACTTTTGGAGACATTCCCAGAAAATTCGAGATATAAATTTTATTTGTCATGACAATATCTTAAACATATGATATTTTAATCAAAATCGTTAGAGCCGTTTTTGAGAAAATTAAAATTTTCGAAAAATGTTCCATGTAAAGGGTAGTCTGGGGTGGGGGGATTTTCTTGAAAACCTTCGTGTCGCATCTCTGAAAGATACTGAACCCAAATACCAAGTTTGGTGTTTATCCGACTCTTCGTTTTTGAGTTATGCTGTTCACAGACACACAGACAAACACACAGACAGACACACAGACACACAGACAGACACACACACGGACATGTTTCCAAAAATGCTTTTTTTGGATTCAGTGAGTCTCAAAACATGTATTTCCGGTGAAATCTCGGTATCGAAATTTTGGGTGGAATACAATACTTCCCCTACTTACTATACGTAGTAGAGAAAGTAAAAATGAATAACGAATTCGAGAAAAAGTGTAAGTATTGGAACATTTAAGGGAATAACAAGCAATATCTCGCAAACGGTTCACTCAACAAAAGAAATGTATATGACTTAAATTGTGTATTTTAACGGGATCTACATTTTTCGTGTAGTAAAATTTTGTCTATCTCTTATGGTTTACCAGTTATGAAAAAGTCGTTCATAATGAAGAATAGTTTTGGAGACATTCCCAGAAAATTCGAGATATACATTTTATTTGTCATGACAATATCTTAAACATATGAAAGTTTAATCAAAATCGTTAGAGCCGTTTTTGAGAAAATTAAAATTTTCGAAAAATGTTCCATGTAAAGGGTAGTCTGGGGTGGGGGGATTTTCTTGAAAACCTTCGTGTCGCATCTCTGGAAGATACTGAACCTAAATACCAAGTTTGGTGTTTATCCGACTGTTCGTTTCTGAGTTATGCTGTTCACAGACACACAGACACACAGACACACACACGGACACGTTTCCAAAAATGCTTTTTTTGGATTCAGTGAGTCTCAAAACATGTATTTCCGATGAAATCTCGGTATCGAATTTTTGGGTGGAATACAATACTTCCCCTACTTACTATACGTAGTAGAGAAAGTAATAAACAAAAACTATTTTAAAGTTCATTAAAAGTGTGTTTATGGCATGCCCAGGGTTCCCCTTCAGTTCTAAATTTGCAAAATTAAACATGTTAGTCCATCTAATTATCTACATAAATGTACAATTGAATTTCAGAGATTAAATTGAAATTTTAGAAGAATTTAAAACGCAGAAAAGGATTTATTATGTTCACTTTTTAATGTCACTTTAAATTTGAGTTCATGTCGCGAGAGTTCCTCTGTAGTTTCCTTGGTATACATGAGCCAATGTGTGCCAATAGATGGCATTAATAATGCAGTCGTCTTCTTGTACTATATGCTCATTTAATTTGCTGACAAATGGTTTTAGTTTGTGTAGTCGCCATCCTGTGCCATCTATTGAGGTGACTGTTTGGTTCACGCCTCTGTGAGTTTTGTTGATGTAGTCAATCAGTTCGCCTTACTTGCACAGTCGCCTTCCTGTAGCATCTGTTTATATTTATTTTAATTTTTGGTTGGAACTTTGGGTCATGGCTTTAAAACATGCAATCCGGTATTTATCTGGCGACTGAGGCACTCCACGAAAAAACTCGAATTGATTGTTACACAGGATGCGAATCCAGGACAGACCGAAACGCGGTAACCGAGAGCGTTATGGCACGGAATCGTGAACGAAAAGTCTGCGGTTCAAATTCCTCCCGCACCGTTCTCCCTGGTAGTTTTTTTCCAGGTTTTCTTCAGTTATAACTGCCACATTCCGGGAAGTACCGGAGAGTTAAGCCCCTGGAACGTTTCCTGACTAAATTTCCTTTCCCAATTATGATTTCATTTCATGTATCATCAATGCCCATCGAATGTGGTGCCGTATGAAGTTGGAGCGGGCATGAAACACTACAACAAAAACAAGAAAAGAAAAAAAAACGGACTTCGGGAATGCGAGTGACAGACGCTACCGCCTAAGCCAAGGTGCTCAGATCCTCCTTTTTCTCAATAGATGTAGCGAGAAATATATGCCACACATTTAAAAACTGAAATATTTGGACAGAAAGCAACAATGTAGAAGTCGACAAAAGTGACTATAGTTAGCAGCAAGTATTTGGCAGCGTTACAGCTTCGCTCATATCAACAATCCAGTCACGCATGAGAATAACGCGTCAGGGCAACCAATCAGGTCTTAGCATTCTGTACAAGTTTTAGCAATGAGGCGATCTAACGCCTTCTTTAGCTCAGTGTTGTGCTAAGTACCCCATATTTAACCGCCGTTTTACAAGTATAGTGTCGTTCTTTTGCAATCTAAGCAATCACTGCGATGAGTTTGAGCTCCTTCTTTGAGAAAAATGATAAACCTTGATTTAAATTATTCTTTCACAAATTGAGAACTACATTTGAACAGCGGTTCCCAAGCTGCCGGACATGAGTATTTTTCAGGGGAACACAGAAAACATAAGCTTATTATGAACTCAACGTGTGACAACGCGACGTAACGTGAAAGTCTAACATACTGTAGATATTAATTGGAGGTATTTAGGATTGACTTAACGTGACGTAACATTAGGAATTATAACTAATATGATTTTCCGGGCTGTTATGCCGTGGTCTGCTGAAGAAAGATTTCCCAGACGTTTCGTCCACAACTGCGGTGGACATCTTCAGTGGCGCGGGCGAAGTCTTCTCGGTGAAAGTATCGCAGCGTCTGATGCGTTGGCCGTTAGTGCCGCTCTCTTTATAGTGTGGGCGCTCTCTGCTGATTGGCCCGCTGGTATGAGGGGGCTGGCGCTGGCTGTGTTGTTGCTCTCTTCTGATTGGCTCGCAGTGTTTTTCGGTTTTGTATGACCTTTCTTGTTTTTGATGACTAGATGCCAGTTACTGTTGAGTTTCAATGCTTCTTCTTTCCTATTGAAATTATTGGGATGTTTATAAATCTCTATTGCTTCGCGTTGTAGCCGGGTATGGTAATGCTTTATGGAGGAAAGAATGTTGGTATCCTGAAATCTAATAATGTGTTCGCCCTCGGCTTCAATGGCATGTTCGGCGACTGCCGATTTTTCTGTATGGCCCAGGCGGCAGTTTCTTTTGTGTTCGCTCAGTCTGGTGTTAGCGCTCCGCTGTGTGGTACCAATGTACACTGAACCACACGAACAAGGAATACGGTAAACACCGGCCGATGACAGAGGGTCTCGGGGGTCTTTGGAAGAGCGCAGTAGGCTGTTTAATTGTCTTGTAGGTTTGAATACTGTTTTGACGTTATGACGTTGAAGTATATGTTCAATACGGTCAGTGACATTTCTGAAATATGGCAGAAAGACAATGGACTTGCTTTTGGGTTGGTCCTGAGTAACCGGTCGGGGCTTGGCCGGACGGCAGGCTCTTCTCACCTCTTGGACTGAATAACCATTTGATTGTAGAGCTGTTTCTAGGTGTCGTATTTCTTGTGGAAGTAAGTGTGGTTCACAAATACGGGAAGCACGGTTTGCGAGTGTCTTAATCATAGCACGTTTTTGTCTAGGATGGTGATTGGAGTTCTTGTTAAGGTAACGGTCTGTGTGTGTGGGTTTGCGGTAGACAGTATGACCCAGCGTGCCGTCAGCCTTCCTGCTAACGAGTACATCTAGAAAGGCTAGTTGGCCATTCTTTTCTTGTTCCATTGTGAACTGTATACGCTGATTGATGCTATTTAGATGTAACAAAAAATCTTGAAGAGCTTGTTCACCATGGGGCCAGATGACGAAGGTGTCATCCACATAGCGGAACCAGGCTGTTGGTTTGAGTGGAGCTGAGTTTAGTGCCTTTGACTCAAATGCCTCCATGAAGAAATTGGCCACAACAGGGCTAAGGGGGCTGCCCATGGCAACACCGTCTATTTGCTCGTAGAATGACCGGTTCCACTGGAAATAAGTCGTAGTCAGGACATGGTGAAAAAGTGTAATGATATCATCAGAGAAGATGGGTTGTAACAACTTCAGAGTTTCTTGTACTGGAACCATGGTGAATAGAGACACAACGTCAAAACTAATTAGTAAATCCTTAGGTAGCAATTTGAGGTTGCGGAGAATTTGAATGAAATGAGTAGAATCTTTGATGAAAGAGTCGGACAAGCCGACATGGGGTTGTAGAAGACCAGTTAGGTATTTAGCTATGTCGTATGTGGGAGAACCAATACCACTAACAATGGGCCTGAGCGGAACATCTGGTTTATGGATCTTGGGTAGCCCGTAAAGTCTAGGCGGCTGAGCTTCGGACTTGGTAAGGCGGCGTTTGTCTTCCTTCGAAAGCGAGGAGTTCTTGATCAAAAGATTAGTTTTCCGTAGAATACGGGCTGTCGGATCACGTTTAATCTTATGGTAGGTTGCTGGTTGCAGGAGTTCAGAGATTTTCTGTTGATAGTCTTGTTGGTTAAGAATAACTGTGGCATTACCCTTGTCCGCTGAGCAAACAATGATGTCTCGGTTGGAGTTCAGCTTCTTTAATGCAGTTCTCTCTTGATTGGTTAAATTACTGGTAGGAGGTTTGGCCTTCTCCAGAACCCTGGCAGATTCCCGGCGAATTTCATCAGCTGCAAGCCTTGGCAGAACTCGTATTCCTGCTTCAATGTGAGAAATGATGTCTTCAACTGGCAACGTTGGAGTGACAACAGCATAGTTACCTCCTTTAGCAAGGAGTGACGTTTCAGCAGGTGACAGCTGGTGATCAGATAAGTTCACTACCGTGCGGCAGTGGTTGAGAGTAGTCGGCGGTTTGATGGAGGCAGTAAGGCCATCAAACTTCTTCTTGTGACGAGTGGTCATGCTGTTGTGATTGTATGTCATAGAGCTGTGGGTGATTCTGTCAGTGTTGTCCCAATCAAAACTGTGTAGTGAGTTACTTACTTGAAGATGTAAGATGAGTAGTTGACTATTGTTGGCAGAGAGTTGTCGTCTGGTCTGATGGATGCGTTCTCGGAGCAAGGCCCGTTCAGAGCGATTGTAGATGCGGTTGGCGGCAGCGGTGGTGAAATGTCGTTTCTGTCGTAGGAATTTAGGAATAATTCCCGAGTCTCGGCAGCGTAGAAGAAAGGCAAGTGAACACAGCAAAGAAGATTTTTGTTTGCGTAGCACTTCTAGTCGACGGATCAGACGGTATGCCTCCTCCCCGTAGAGGCGAGTCATGTAAGAACGTAGGTTTTCACGGCCGGTGTCACAATTATAACTAATATGATTTTCCGGGCTGTTATGCCGTGGTCTGCTGAAGAAAGATTTCCCAGACGTTTCGTCCACAACTGCGGTGGACATCTTCAGTGGCGCGGGCGAAGTCTTCTCGGTGAAAGTATCGCAGCGTCTGATGCGTTGGCCGTTAGTGCCGCTCTCTTTATAGTGTGGGCGCTCTCTGCTGATTGGCCCGCTGGTATGAGGGGGCTGGCGCTGGCTGTGTTGTTGCTCTCTTCTGATTGGCTCGCAGTGTTTTTCGGTTTTGTATGACCTTTCTTGTTTTTGATGACTAGATGCCAGTTACTGTTGAGTTTCAATGCTTCTTCTTTCCTATTGAAATTATTGGGATGTTTATAAATCTCTATTGCTTCGCGTTGTAGCCGGGTATGGTAATGCTTTATGGAGGAAAGAATGTTGGTATCCTGAAATCTAATAATGTGTTCGCCCTCGGCTTCAATGGCATGTTCGGCGACTGCCGATTTTTCTGTATGGCCCAGGCGGCAGTTTCTTTTGTGTTCGCTCAGTCTGGTGTTAGCGCTCCGCTGTGTGGTACCAATGTACACTGAACCACACGAACAAGGAATACGGTAAACACCGGCCGATGACAGAGGGTCTCGGGGGTCTTTGGAAGAGCGCAGTAGGCTGTTTAATTGTCTTGTAGGTTTGAATACTGTTTTGACGTTATGACGTTGAAGTATATGTTCAATACGGTCAGTGACATTTCTGAAATATGGCAGAAAGACAATGGACTTGCTTTTGGGTTGGTCCTGAGTAACCGGTCGGGGCTTGGCCGGACGGCAGGCTCTTCTCACCTCTTGGACTGAATAACCATTTGATTGTAGAGCTGTTTCTAGGTGTCGTATTTCTTGTGGAAGTAAGTGTGGTTCACAAATACGGGAAGCACGGTTTGCGAGTGTCTTAATCATAGCACGTTTTTGTCTAGGATGGTGATTGGAGTTCTTGTTAAGGTAACGGTCTGTGTGTGTGGGTTTGCGGTAGACAGTATGACCCAGCGTGCCGTCAGCCTTCCTGCTAACGAGTACATCTAGAAAGGCTAGTTGGCCATTCTTTTCTTGTTCCATTGTGAACTGTATACGCTGATTGATGCTATTTAGATGTAACAAAAAATCTTGAAGAGCTTGTTCACCATGGGGCCAGATGACGAAGGTGTCATCCACATAGCGGAACCAGGCTGTTGGTTTGAGTGGAGCTGAGTTTAGTGCCTTTGACTCAAATGCCTCCATGAAGAAATTGGCCACAACAGGGCTAAGGGGGCTGCCCATGGCAACACCGTCTATTTGCTCGTAGAATGACCGGTTCCACTGGAAATAAGTCGTAGTCAGGACATGGTGAAAAAGTGTAATGATATCATCAGAGAAGATGGGTTGTAACAACTTCAGAGTTTCTTGTACTGGAACCATGGTGAATAGAGACACAACGTCAAAACTAATTAGTAAATCCTTAGGTAGCAATTTGAGGTTGCGGAGAATTTGAATGAAATGAGTAGAATCTTTGATGAAACAGTCGGATAAGCCGACATGGGGTTGTAGAAGACCAGTTAGGTATTTAGCTATGTCGTATGTGGGAGAACCAATACCACTAACAATGGGCCTGAGCGGAACATCTGGTTTATGGATCTTGGGTAGCCCGTAAAGTCTAGGCGGCTGAGCTTCGGACTTGGTAAGGCGGCGTTTGTCTTCCTTCGAAAGCGAGGAGTTCTTGATCAAAAGATTAGTTTTCCGTAGAATACGGGCTGTCGGATCACGTTTAATCTTATGGTAGGTTGCTGGTTGCAGGAGTTCAGAGATTTTCTGTTGATAGTCTTGTTGGTTAAGAATAACTGTGGCATTACCCTTGTCCGCTGAGCAAACAATGATGTCTCGGTTGGAGTTCAGCTTCTTTAATGCAGTTCTCTCTTGATTGGTTAAATTACTGGTAGGAGGTTTGGCCTTCTCCAGAACCCTGGCAGATTCCCGGCGAATTTCATCAGCTGCAAGCCTTGGCAGAACTCGTATTCCTGCTTCAATGTGAGAAATGATGTCTTCAACTGGCAACGTTGGAGTGACAACAGCATAGTTACCTCCTTTAGCAAGGAGTGACGTTTCAGCAGGTGACAGCTGGTGATCAGATAAGTTCACTACCGTGCGGCAGTGGTTGAGAGTAGTCGGCGGTTTGATGGAGGCAGTAAGGCCATCAAACTTCTTCTTGTGACGAGTGGTCATGCTGTTGTGATTGTATGTCATAGAGCTGTGGGTGATTCTGTCAGTGTTGTCCCAATCAAAACTGTGTAGTGAGTTACTTACTTGAAGATGTAAGATGAGTAGTTGACTATTGTTGGCAGAGAGTTGTCGTCTGGTCTGATGGATGCGTTCTCGGAGCAAGGCCCGTTCAGAGCGATTGTAGATGCGGTTGGCGGCAGCGGTGGTGAAATGTCGTTTCTGTCGTAGGAATTTAGGAATAATTCCCGAGTCTCGGCAGCGTAGAAGAAAGGCAAGTGAACACAGCAAAGAAGATTTTTGTTTGCGTAGCACTTCTAGTCGACGGATCAGACGGTATGCCTCCTCCCCGTAGAGGCGAGTCATGTAAGAACGTAGGTTTTCACGGCCGGTGTCACAATTATAACTAATATGATTTTCCGGGCTGTTATGCCGTGGTCTGCTGAAGAAAGATTTCCCAGACGTTTCGTCCACAACTGCGGTGGACATCTTCAGTGGCGCGGGCGAAGTCTTCTCGGTGAAAGTATCGCAGCGTCTGATGCGTTGGCCGTTAGTGCCGCTCCCTTTATAGTGTGGGCGCTCTCTGCTGATTGGCCCGCTGGTATGAGGGGGCTGGCGCTGGCTGTGTTGTTGCTCTCTTCTGATTGGCTCGCAGTGTTTTTCGGTTTTGTATGACCTTTCTTGTTTTTGATGACTAGATGCCAGTTACTGTTGAGTTTCAATGCTTCTTCTTTCCTATTGAAATTATTGGGATGTTTATAAATATCTATTGCTTCGCGTTGTAGCCGGGTATGGTAATGCTTTATGGAGGAAAGAATGTTGGTATCCTGAAATCTAATAATGTGTTCGCCCTCGGCTTCAATGGCATGTTCGGCGACTGCCGATTTTTCTGTATGGCCCAGGCGGCAGTTTCTTTTGTGTTCGCTCAGTCTGGTGTTAGCGCTCCGCTGTGTGGTACCAATGTACACTGAACCACACGAACAAGGAATACGGTAAACACCGGCCGATGACAGAGGGTCTCGGGGGTCTTTGGAAGAGCGCAGTAGGCTGTTTAATTGTCTTGTAGGTTTGAATACTGTTTTGACGTTATGACGTTGAAGTATATGTTCAATACGGTCAGTGACATTTCTGAAATATGGCAGAAAGACAATGGACTTGCTTTTGGGTTGGTCCTGAGTAACCGGTCGGGGCTTGGCCGGACGGCAGGCTCTTCTCACCTCTTGGACTGAATAACCATTTGATTGTAGAGCTGTTTCTAGGTGTCGTATTTCTTGTGGAAGTAAGTGTGGTTCACAAATACGGGAAGCACGGTTTGCGAGTGTCTTAATCATAGCACGTTTTTGTCTAGGATGGTGATTGGAGTTCTTGTTAAGGTAACGGTCTGTGTGTGTGGGTTTGCGGTAGACACATGACTCGCCTACGTTCTTACATGACTCGCCTCTACGGGGAGGAGGCATACCGTCTGATCCGTCGACTAGAAGTGCTACGCAAACAAAAATCTTCTTTGCTGTGTTCACTTGCCTTTCTTCTACGCTGCCGAGACTCGGGAATTATTCCTAAATTCCTACGACAGAAACGACATTTCACCACCGCTGCCGCCAACCGCATCTACAATCGCTCTGAACGGGCCTTGCTCCGAGAACGCATCCATCAGACCAGACGACAACTCTCTGCCAACAATAGTCAACTACTCATCTTACATCTTCAAGTAAGTAACTCACTACACAGTTTTGATTGGGACAACACTGACAGAATCACCCACAGCTCTATGACATACAATCACAACAGCATGACCACTCGTCACAAGAAGAAGTTTGATGGCCTTACTGCCTCCATCAAACCGCCGACTACTCTCAACCACTGCCGCACGGTAGTGAACTTATCTGATCACCAGCTGTCACCTGCTGAAACGTCACTCCTTGCTAAAGGAGGTAACTATGCTGTTGTCACTCCAACGTTGCCAGTTGAAGACATCATTTCTCACATTGAAGCAGGAATACGAGTTCTGCCAAGGCTTGCAGCTGATGAAATTCGCCGGGAATCTGCCAGGGTTCTGGAGAAGGCCAAACCTCCTACCAGTAATTTAACCAATCAAGAGAGAACTGCATTAAAGAAGCTGAACTCCAACCGAGACATCATTGTTTGCTCAGCGGACAAGGGTAATGCCACAGTTATTCTTAACCAACAAGACTATCAACAGAAAATCTCTGAACTCCTGCAACCAGCAACCTACCATAAGATTAAACGTGATCCGACAGCCCGTATTCTACGGAAAACTAATCTTTTGATCAAGAACTCCTCGCTTTCGAAGGAAGACAAACGCCGCCTTACCAAGTCCGAAGCTCAGCCGCCTAGACTTTACGGGCTACCCAAGATCCATAAACCAGATGTTCCGCTCAGGCCCATTGTTAGTGGTATTGGTTCTCCCACATACGACATAGCTAAATACCTAACTGGTCTTCTACAACCCCATGTCGGCTTGTCCGACTCTTTCATCAAAGATTCTACTCATTTCATTCAAATTCTCCGCAACCTCAAATTGCTACCTAAGGATTTACTAATTAGTTTTGACGTTGTGTCTCTATTCACCATGGTTCCAGTACAAGAAACTCTGAAGTTGTTACAACCCATCTTCTCTGATGATATCATTACACTTTTTCACCATGTCCTGACTACGACTTATTTCCAGTGGAACCGGTCATTCTACGAGCAAATAGACGGTGTTGCCATGGGCAGCCCCCTTAGCCCTGTTGTGGCCAATTTCTTCATGGAGGCATTTGAGTCAAAGGCACTAAACTCAGCTCCACTCAAACCAACAGCCTGGTTCCGCTATGTGGATGACACCTTCGTCATCTGGCCCCATGGTGAACAAGCTCTTCAAGATTTTTTGTTACATCTAAATAGCATCAATCAGCGTATACAGTTCACAATGGAACAAGAAAAGAATGGCCAACTAGCCTTTCTAGATGTACTCGTTAGCAGGAAGGCTGACGGCACGCTGGGTCATACTGTCTACCGCAAACCCACACACACAGACCGTTACCTTAACAAGAACTCCAATCACCATCCTAGACAAAAACGTGCTATGATTAAGACACTCGCAAACCGTGCTTCCCGTATTTGTGAACCACACTTACTTCCACAAGAAATACGACACCTAGAAACAGCTCTACAATCAAATGGTTATTCAGTCCAAGAGGTGAGAAGAGCCTGCCGTCCGGCCAAGCCCCGACCGGTTACTCAGGACCAACCCAAAAGCAAGTCCATTGTCTTTCTGCCATATTTCAGAAATGTCACTGACCGTATTGAACATATACTTCAACGTCATAACGTCAAAACAGTATTCAAACCTACAAGACAATTAAACAGCCTACTGCGCTCTTCCAAAGACCCCCGAGACCCTCTGTCATCGGCCGGTGTTTACCGTATTCCTTGTTCGTGTGGTTCAGTGTACATTGGTACCACACAGCGGAGCGCTAACACCAGACTGAGCGAACACAAAAGAAACTGCCGCCTGGGCCATACAGAAAAATCGGCAGTCGCCGAACATGCCATTGAAGCCGAGGGCGAACACATTATTAGATTTCAGGATACCAACATTCTTTCCTCCATAAAGCATTACCATACCCGGCTACAACGCGAAGCAATAGAGATTTATAAACATCCCAATAATTTCAATAGGAAAGAAGAAGCATTGAAACTCAACAGTAACTGGCATCTAGTCATCAAAAACAAGAAAGGTCATACAAAACCGAAAAACACTGCGAGCCAATCAGAAGAGAGCAACAACACAGTCAGCGCCAGCCCCCTCATACCAGCGGGCCAATCAGCAGAGAGCGCCCACACTATAAAGAGAGCGGCACTAACGGCCAACGCATCAGACGCTGCGATACTTTCACCGAGAAGACTTCGCCCGCGCCACTGAAGATGTCCACCGCAGTTGTGGACGAAACGTCTGGGAAATCTTTCTTCAGCAGACCACGGCATAACAGCCCGGAAAATCATATTAGTTATAATTGTGACACCGGCCGTGAAAACCTACGTTCTTACGTAACATTAGGAGTTTGGCAATATCAGACTTTTTCTTCCCGTTACATTAAGGTTGATGTCTCATGGTAATTACAACCAACCGGCCTAGAGTAGCAAGCAGCATGGAGCAATAAACACAACTACCAATCAAGAGTCATTCCCGTTACGTTAAGTGCATCTTAATTAGACCTTTAGTTTAGCAGCATTTCCTAACTTCATGGTCCCACCACGTTAAGTAAAGTTCTCGCAATACCGGCACTACAGAAGAAAACGGAAACGTGATCTCACAAATACAGAAATTAATAATAGCTCTGATACATGTTGAAGTATTTTTCAGCCCCACGTATGGAAAGCCAATTTGAAGAAGTTTGTTGGCTACGTTATTTGCACCACGCTTTGGGCGTCAATTTGCAGTAGGATGTATTGTAGTTCAACTGTTGGGGAGCCGAACTTGAAGTAGTTGCAACCGCACGTATGGTACCCGGTAGCCTTTGCCCCAATTTTTAAAAATATTAACTTTGTAATTTTACTGTTTCTTTAAGTATTAAATATTTATGTTTGCCTCGGCTGCGTCAGTATTTTTGTTAGAGACGCGTTTCTCTTAGCAGGGTTGTGGTGTGACTAAGAATGTAGGCTTACAAGATTATAATTTTACTTCACTCCTTTTATTAATGCTTGATACGATTTATATAATACTTCACTGATAGAGAGCTGTGAGATTCTTTTATTAATTATTTGCACTTTTTAACACGTAAACTATTTTTCGCCTCACACGAATACGTATTAAATCTCTTGAGGACACTTTTTAAGTCTGGTTAGTAACGCCGTCTGCAACCAACTGACTTCTGAATTTGTAAATGTTTCTCCTTTTCAGTTCCTGATTGGCTAATCCTACTCCAATAGAATACCTTCATTTAACTAAAGCTTTTTCTGGTTATTGATTGGCTATTTTTATAAACTGTTACTAAAATTACATCATTGCTGCTCCAATAATGACTAATAGCATTATTAAACTATCCTACTCATTATTGCCTCAAAGTTACCTCATTCTTACCTCATTGTTAGCAACCTTTAACCTATCACTCTCACAGCTCCTACATTATTAAATTACGTAATGCATTCACATAACATTATTGAACATGTTTACAATAATATAAGCATATGCAATGACTTACATGCATTTTACAAATTATTACATACACATATTGCTTCAAGGCGGGCTGTTATTGAATTTACATATTATATAATTAGACTGAAATTATTTAAGTGTTAAAAATACTGCCTCAATGTTTTCGACGTTGTCACCATATAAAGCATTTTGTTGCCTTATAAATGTATATTGATTCTAGTTACAAAAACAAATTCATCGTTGGAATACGCAGAATTAATCACTGTTTTACTTTTCTGTATCTTAAAATTGTTTTCCTTGTTAAGGTTTTATATTTCTTTACTAAACAAATATAACCCAATGGCGCCAGAAACCTTATCATCTGCTCTGATGTTCACAGCTTCGGTAAGATAATCACATTTATCTCTGCGTTATGACCATAAACTCTCTATTATTTTTTCGTTCGCCATTTGTCATTCGATAAGGAAATATTAAAAACCAAAGCTATTCAGAGTGAGAAGAATTGTTGGTGCGAATTTGAATTCATGCTATGTTTTTTTTTTTACTTTATGCAGCCTCGAGTACACAGAATCGTGCCGATATACTACGCAAATACTAAACCACCTCTGATACACCTAGCCCATACCCCTTACCTGGTTCTAGCATCCCATTTAAATGTTTGCCTTACTCTTCTCCCCTTCCCTCGCTTCTGAACGTGAAACCGACCGATGTTCATAGGTTAATGTTTGAGTGCCAGACTTTTTATATCTAACCAATACGAGATGGACTCATCCAATGGTTGGTTTGGACCGTCGCTGCAAAGCATGTCTTCTAGCCACTCAGGTGAAATGTTTTCGCACACCTCCCCTATCGCCGCTCACCTAGGCCTGACCAATGTTCACAGCCTAATGTGTATGTGTTGGACTGAAATTCAAACCAATAAGAGATTGGCCTCACCCGGTAGTAGGGTAGAAATGACAGTTCTGTATCACTTAATATGCATGGAATGCAATTAATATGCTAATTAGCCCCCCGCCCCCTCCCCCTCCCCCATCCCCGCTGTGCCTTGGTAGTTTTACTTGCACCTGAGGGCCATAAATCTTGTTGAGCACAATGGAAGCTTGACAGTTAAGTAATTAAGGCTGTCAATCAACTGTCAAAACGAACAAAGGGGTCATAAACTTAAGGTTCTGTAACAAAGGCGAGATGTTTTTCCTACCCATCCCACATCAGGCCACTTCTGCACCTGGTCAGTTACCCACCCCCACTTCCATTGTGTGTCGAACACGTGGCATACTCATTCCACAAACCTATAACAAAGCCTGACCCTTTCCATTGTGTAAGAGATTCTATTGTGTGTGCCTTTCTATTGTCCTGGGCAAGGCTAGTTTAGAAACACACCTGCAGCGTTCCCATCCCACAACCCAATAACAAAGCCTGACCCTTTCCATTGTGTAAGAGATTCTATTGTGTGTGCCTTTCTATTGTCCTGGGCAAGGCTAGTTTAGAAAGACACCTGCGGCGTTCCCATCCCGCTACTCCATAACAAAGCCTGACCTTTTCCATTGTTTGAGCTTAACAAAAGAATTCGAGGGTTGCTTTATACTCGTCCTGTCCTTGTTTGTGTGAAAGAGAGAGAAACTTGTTTACCAACTCTGCGTAACAACGTCAGGTCGGCCATCATGATTTTGCCTGAGGGAGTTCTCTCCGATGTTTTACGACATCCTACGAATATATCCGAGCATAGTTAACAAGCATTCTGCTTGGTCCATTTCAGGCAGTGACTGAAAAAGCGCCTAATATACATTTCATTACGTGCATTAAACCTCTGAGTGATATCCATAGATCGGTGTTCGATTCTTGCTGTAATCAAAAGTTTATTGCTAATGAGAAATTAATGATTGATATTATTATATCATTACAATTAATAAAAAAGGCGTTCCGAGAATTCTAGCTAGAGTCTTACCAAGTGAAGCTCTAACGCGCAATAACCATTAAACTATGCAAGACCAGATTGAAAATGTATTTAACAAATATAATTTAATTTTTATACATCATCATCCTAATTAATGAAAGACCGTTCAGAGGACCCTAATTCGAATCTTACCCTGCAAACTCTAATGTGTAACATCTAGTAAATTACGGATGCGTGCTCTAACAGGTTAAAAATATATTAAACACATGCGTATACTTAGGTATCCAAGTTGATATTTTCTTAGGGTAAAACATTATTATATCATTACCCTGATTAAAGCCCGTTCAGAGGTTTCTAGTTCGAGTCTTACCCTGCAAGCTCTATGCCTACTAACTATTAAATTACGGAAGCGTGCACGATAAGATTAAAAATGTATTTAACAAATATAATTTAATTTTATACATTACGCTGTTTTAATGAAAGGTATTCTTAGGAACCCAGAAGCCCATAGTTCGAACCTTACCCAGCGAAACGCTATAATAAATACTAAATTATTGAAGAGTGAACGGGTCAGATTAAAATGTGTTTAACAAATATAATTTAATATACATGACATTACAATGTTTAACGAGCTGTATTCTTAGGAACCAGAGGTCCATAGTTCGAATCCTGCCCTGCGAAACGCTATAATAACTATTAGGTTATTGAAGCAGCGAGCGGTCGGATTAAAATTGCATTTAACAACTATAATTATTTATATTAAACCCTGATGCATACTTAGATATCACAATGCCTAGACACCATTCTTTCTTCTTCTCCTCTCTTTTTCTTTCTATCTATCTCTTTCTTTCTCCACGACTTGTACACATTCAGGCGTTCGCATATGCACGAGCACTTGTACACAAATCAGCAAACATACACTGGTGCACGCATGCAAGCACACACGTACATTCAAGTACACACACACACGCACACACGCAAGCACATACATACACCGGCACATACACAATGCACATACATACAATAGTACACACGCGCATTCACGCACCTCATGCGTATACATACATACACCAGTACACACACGCATTCACGCACCTCATGCGTATACATACATACACCAGTGCTCTTACACTCACACATACATATACATGGACACACACACACACACACGTGCAAGCACATATGCCTGTTCACTTACACCCAACAGCACCAACCCCCACACGCACACACCAACTCACGCGCATGTCCTGAATGAAAAGAGACAAAATGATGCAATAAAAACTAATTATAGCTAGGGATGCAAGGCTCCATTTACGATTTGCTCGAAACCGGTCTGGATGCATGGGTTCGAATCCTAGGAGGGATTACAAATTCATCTTCTAATAACTCCAAAACTAATTAAAATAAAAACAGTAAATAAACTTTATTACTTTTATGTCATTAGTTCCTTTCTTGAGCATGTATATTAGAGTCCAGGTGTCATGGGTTCGATCACCTAATTTTAAAATCTCAATTATCTCAGAAACTAGCAGGGATTAAGGTGCGGACCAAAGCACGATTTTTAGTTTCTATGATGAACAATTAATGCTTTATATAATTTCCAATCAGTTGTCCCTAGCTCGAATCCCGATCTTTCAGTGACTTCCTTAATTTTCCACTGTGTTCTAGAATATATCACTTAGATCGATGCTGTAACTGCATACAGGTCTTTTAAACACAAGCTAATATTATAAATAATTTTGTTTCTGGCGTTCTGAGTTCGAATACCGATTCAATGAAGTTTACTTATAAATTTAATAACAGTAAATAATTAAGACAAAGGTACCAAATAAACCTATTACGTTTATGTCATCAGATAATATCTTGCGGGTGTATATTAGGGTACCTGACGTCCAGGGTTCGATCCTTAAGCTTAAATCTCAATTATCGCAGAAACTAGCAGAGATAGAGCTGTAGACGAAAGCATGCTTGATAGCTCATGCAATGAACAATTAATGCTGTATATAATTTTCAATCAGTTGCCCCTAGTTCGAATCCCGATCTTTCAATGACTTCACTGATTTTCCTCTGTACTCTAGAATACATCACTTAGATTGATGCTTTAACTGTATGCAGCTTTGTGTAACGACATTATGGATGTACTCTGTGTGAGAGAGAGCGAGAGAGGGAGAGAGAGAGAGCGAGCGAGAGAGGGAGAGGAAGTGAAACAAGCAGGGATAGAAGTGCTGAGGGCCTCTGCGCATGCGTAGCAAGAGATGATGTCATTGGCTGCAATAATCACGTGATGTGTAAGCATCACAGCCATGATGACGTGCCGGCATCGCCTGGAGGGGGTTTAGATCCCTATATAAACAGATATCTGCCCATGTTAGAACTGTTGTGCACTTATTAACTTTACATTCAAGTTTTAAAGAGCATTAAAAGCAACGTGAGCTGCAGCCCGTCTACACATTCAGCACATATCAAAACGTGGCAATGCAAGGTGAGTTTTACATAACTATACAAAATCACTGTTAGCTTTTACAATACATTTAATTTTGTTTAAACGTTACAGTTCATGAAAGACGATTCGTTACAAGGAGCGTCATATTTTCTAATCTGTGCTTTACATTCACATGGATTTCACTGCATACTCTTCTTCAGTTCACATGATTTTCGCCACACATTCTTCTTGCATAAACATTCATACGATTTTCCCCCTCATTCTTTGTTTCACTATACACTCACATGATTTCCTCTACTCATTCTTTGTTCCCCCTGCAGGTTCATGCTCTGTTAACATTCACACGACTTTCTCTGCACATTCTTTGCTTCCATTAACATTCACACGATCTTCGCTACACATTCTTCTTACTTAAACACTCATACGATTTCCCCCCCTCATTCTTTGTTTCACTATGCATTCTTGGTTCTCTGCTGGCTCATCTTCAATGAACATTCACACGATTTTCTATACTTATTCTTTATTTCTCTACACATTCATAGGCTTACTTACAAAACATACACACCCTAGTTCTAATATAAAGAAGTGTATAACTTGTTCTTCAACTTGAATAATGTAGTGAAAATAATAATTCATGACAATGTCTGTTACAGATTGTTTAGCTGATAGACTTAACAAGATGGTTGAAGAGCGTAGTTTCCTACCGACTCGTCGAGTTCAAGATCTCGAAATAGGTCTTAACTATGAGATAAAGTCCTTAAAGAGAGTTCAAACAAGATATGGTACCAGGATCGTATCTTCGCTGGAGGATTGTCAAGTGTTCTTGCCAGAGCGCTATAATTCGTTAACCGATCAAGAGATTGCAGAAATACCTGGAAACGTATACCTCCAGTATAATGGCATGGCAGAGACGGGGAAATTTAAGACATGTAAATTGTCTTTTTTACATGCAAAGAAGGTGCGTAGAAGTGTCAAACTTAAGTATTGAATGTTCTCCCATTTCACAATGAAAAATTCATAAATAAAACAACTGACTCATTGATATTACATATAAAGATACAAAAGATGCATATTATAGAATTTTATAAAAAATTTACGAGATTACAATATCACATGCTTTGAGTTTAATTATATCTAGCGCATTGAAATAACTCTAAATATCCGAATGTTTATACAAATCTTTGTGCTTCTTTTTACATGTGCCATATGCTTCATTTTACATCTATCATAACAGAAAATGTAATTCTTTCCAGGTTGCCTTTACTTGACCAAGATAGTTTTCTAAGACTTTCATTGTGCAATGTTTCAGGCTGTACAATAAGAGTAAGAAGAAGAGGAATAGCCTGCTGCCATGCAAAGGATGCTGACGCTATTGGAGGGTGGAATAAGCACCATCGGCACCTACAAGAAACATTTTGGCAAGAAACGGGTGCTGAGACATCTACATCACCGAAACACATTAAGACAGGATCCTTATATAACATTACAGGGTATACAATGAAAAAATACGGTCAATTTTGTATACAATTCAATGCATGGCTGAGAGTTAGCTCGAACTAGTCTCCCTATATTCACTGAAATTAAGCATTGTGAGCAATAATTTAAGTGACTGTGAAAATACTTTAAGTAATGGTGAAATTTGTATCCTAAAAGACTTGAGCCCTGTATACATTAACAGCATTAAGACTGTTTGCCACGCTGGAATACAAATTATGAAAATAAAAAGACTTTCATTTAAATAATAAGGAAATTTGCATAACCTGCTGTTACAAGTGTAATGACATATACAGAAACAATGAGTCGGATGAGAAAGTGATGGAAATGTAAGATAAATAATAACAATAAAAGAATTAAGGTATGCTTTTACATAGTGTTTTTATTCATTAAAAATCCTTGCATTCCTAATGAAAAATAAATCATTACAATGATTAGTTTAAGTTATGTCACAATTATCAAAAAGAGAACCGTCTTTAGATGCATTACTCGATCTTAAGTCAGAGCACCAAAAAAGACAAATCACGGCTTCTCCATTTTAGATGCGGTGTCACTATTCAGGTAAATTCCTGTAACACAGCAGGTTGAGTATGCAGATCTGTGGTCCTAAATGGGTGAAACAGAGGCTTATCCAGCTTAACAGTCTTGAGATCTCAGCATCAGAAAGTCGAATCACAAGCCTTCTCCACTCGATGAGTACAGGTTTAACAACAGCATTCTCTTCACCCTGAGACGATGTAAAGTATATAAATGTTCAACTTGACAAGGGATTCTAAACTCGTTGTTAGAGTCCAGAACTGATGTATTATATGGTGAAAACACATGTTCCTCTTCTTAGTGATCTTGTCGTCGAATCTCGGTGTCGGTAGCATTGAAGATGTCCATGATTATAGGATTCTGAAGCCCAATAACTGTAGGAACTGCTGATTGCGTGATGTTCACCTGATGGGTGTCAAGGGCAGAGCATGATGTGTGCGTCGAATCATTCCATTATTATATCCTCGACGTCGTTGACTTCTTCTAAAAACTATAGGCATTAAGCTTATATCCTTGTTTCTAAAGGCAATGATATTGCTGTTATGCTCCCCTGTTTGCTCTATGAAGCGGATCTTTATAAACAAGTAAAATTTGATTTGAGGGTTCCTGTGAAATACGGTATCCAGCCGTAACAGATGGGAACACTGGTAGATGGAGTGTCCACTTTTACTATCGAGGAAGGAGACTGATGCAATACTGCGCTAAATTCGTATGATGCTCAACTTAAATATATTCACTAGGAAATCAGATTCAGACAGCTGATTAGATGGAATAACTTTGTCACTGAAGGGCCACAGAACGTTCCTATAGAACAATCACTGGAAAAAATCAAGAGTGAAAGGACATTTTAATGACATTTTTATTACTATTATTCACTGATCTCATAAAGAAGACATTCGCATCCTAATATGAGGAATCTTTAAACGTAGGGCATACAAGTCAAGGTCTATGTTACTCAATGTTTTTTCCGGCACAAGTATAGCCCTCTGCCTGAGTTTTTTGAATTCCCTTTCAGGCTCTGTCTCCTCTTCGTTTCTGTGTTTCTTCCCTTATTCTTCCTCACTCGAAAACCTCTCCCTCTTGCTTCAATTTCTCTGTTACGTCTCATCATTTCAGCAAGTTGTTTATCTGCAGCTTTTTTCGTATTTACAGCTATAGCAATTTGTGATGCACCTCCAGCGGCGGCTCCTAGTGCTGCAATAATTGGTATGAGCGGTAGAAATCCTCCTCGTTTCTTCTTTTTGGACCCTCCGCCAACAGATACCTTTCTCTCAATTTCTCTCTTATGCCTCATCATTTCGGCAAGTTGTTTATCTGCTGCCTTTTTCTTATTTACTGCTGAGGCAATTTGGGCTGCACCTCCAGCAGCAGCGCCTAGAGCTGCAATAATTGGTATGAGAGGTAGAAATCCTCCTCGTTTCTTCTTCGTGGTTACTGCACCTGGAGCTACCTTTCCCTTCATAATTGCTGTTACTAGTCACGCTGCCAACTTTTTCACCTAATGTAACATCAGATGATTGCACTCTTTTCCAAGTCGTTTCAGCCAGATCTTGTCAGCAATGTTTCTCGAAGCAGAGACCTTATGCTGAGCGTTTGGCAATGCCACTAAGATTACACGAATCGTCTAACGGAATGATTCCAGGGTCTCCTCTCTTTAATTTTTCTCTAGCTTTACCACAGTTCCTCAGCATCTGTAACCAGGTAAATGTACTTCAACGGTTGCAGGCTAGTGAGAGAGTTAATTAAACCGAAACCTCTTGCGAGCTTAACCACCTTAGCTCTCACGTTATACTAATCGATTTTTATTCAGGATAGTTCTTTTATACTTTCTCATTAGCGTATATACATTAAGAGCGATTTATTTTACTTTAGCTGTCAAGCTAGAGAGGATGAAACAAGAATGCTCACAGCCTATTGATATGTTAGACTTTGAAAGCGACTTTAGATGTGAACTTAGTGGAAAACTGTTTCATGTCAATGTTCTTGACTTGCCTATCATGTAACCCATTCAGGGAAAAGGTGACCAGCAAAGGGAAAAATGTTACCAGCAAAGGGAAAACGTGACCAGCAAAGGGAAAAACGTGACCAGCAAGGGGAAAAAGGTGACAGCATAGGGAAAAATCTGACCAGCAAAGGGAAAAAAGGTGACCAGCAAAGGGAAAAACGTGATCGGCAAAGGGAAAAAGGTGACCTGCAAAGGGAAAAATGTGGCCAGCAAAGGGAAAAAGGTGACCAGCAAAGGGAAAAAGGTGACCAGCAAAGGGAAAAAGGTGAGCAGCAAAGGGAAGAAGGTAACCAGCAAAGGGAAAAACGTGACCAGCAAAGGAAAAAACGTGACCAGCAAAGGGAAAAACGTGACCAGCAAAGGGAAAAACGTGACCAGCAAAGGGAAAAACGTGACCAGCAAAGGGAAAAACGTGACCAGAAAAGGGAAAAAGGTGACCAGCAAAGGGAAAAAGGTGACCAGAAAAGGGAAAAGGGTGACCAGCAAAGGGAAAAAAGGTGACCAGCAAAGGGAAAAAGGTGACCAGTAAGGGGAAAAAGGTGACCAGCAAAGGGAAAAAGGTGACCAGCAAAGGGAAAAAGGTGACCAGCAAAGGGAAAAAGGTGACCAGCAAAGGGAAAAAAGGTGACCATCAAAGGGAAAAAGTGACCAGAAAAGGGAAAAAGGTGACCAGTAAAGGGAAAAAGGTGACCAGAAAAGGGAAAAAGGTGACCAGCAAAGGGAAAAAGGTGACCAGCAAAGGGAAAAACGTGACCAGCAAAGGGATAAAGGTGACCAGGAAAGGGAAAAACGTGACCAGCAAAGGGAAAAATGTGACCAGCAAAGGGAAAAAGGTGACCAGCAAAGGGAAAAAGGTGACCAGGAAAGGGAAAAACGTGACCAGCAAAGGGAAAAATGTGACCAGCAAAGGGAAAAATGTGACCAGAAAAGGGAAAAAAGGTGACCAGCAAAGGGAAAAACGTTACCAGCAAAGGGAAAAATGTGACCAGCAAAGGGAAAAACGTTACCTGCAAAGGGAAAAATGTGACCAGCAAAGGGAAAAATGTGACCAGCAAAGGGAAAAATGTGACCAGCAAAGGGAAAAAAGGTGACCAGCAAAGGGAAAAATGTGACCAGCAAAGGGAAAAATGTGACCAGCAAAGGGAAAAAGGTGACCAGTAAGGGGAAAAATGGGACCAGAAGAGGGAAAAACGTGACCTGCAAAGGGAAAAAGGTGACAGCTAAGGGAAAAATGTGACCAGCAAAGGGAAAAAGGCGGCCAGCAAAGGGAAAAAAGGTGACCTGCAAAGGGAAAAATGTGACCAGCAAAGAGAAAAACGTTACCTGCAAAGGGAAAAATGTGACCAGCAAAGGGAAAAAGGCGGCCAGCAAAGGGAAAAAAGGTGACCTGCAAAGGGAAAAATGAGACCAGCAAAGGGAAAAACGTTACCTGCAAAGGGAAAAATATGACCAGCAAAGGGAAAAAGGTGACCAGCAAAGGGAAAAATGTGACAGCAAAGCGAAAAAAGTGACCTGCAAAGGGAAAAATGTGACAGCAAAGGGAAAAACGTGACCTGCAAAGGGAAAAATGTGACCAGCAAAGGGAAAAACGTGACCAGCAAAGGGAAAAATGAGACCAGCAAAGGGAAAAAGGTGGCCAGCAAAGGGAAAAAAACGTGAACTGCAAAGGGAAAATGACCAGTATCTCCCTTAACTCTCGCATTCTCTGTGCTAACTATCAAGAAAACTTGTACTCTTACCTCTATGAATCCATTTTAGGCTACTTGAATCTGCTTGTGCTTAATGAGATAGTTATAATTAACGAAATTACAACTATTAGGCGCGAATGCTACAATATTTTGCTTAGTCTAATTCGGACATGGCTGTTTATATGCATCAAAACCTGAGTACATATATAAATACATAAATGTTAAAAAATAGCTCAGTCTCGTGTTATCGTATACGAGTTCAACATCTACAGTATACATTGACTAGTTTATATATATATTGCTTGAGCATGAACACTCACAAAGACGGACAATTACAGTCAATTTACGAGAATCTTGATTTTTCGTATGTTTCCCAAGGGGGGATCAATCGCTTTGTTAAGTGCTGCATATGTAATAGAACTTTAAAAAACAGGACAATTTCAAGGCTTAAGCAACATAGGAGAAGATGCTGTAAAGCAATGACCAGCTGTGCATTGACTACAACACCCAAACGAGATTCTGAAATCTTCTCAAGTCCCGAAGAGCGGGATTCAAGATGTACCGTACTTGGAACCAGTTCAAGCGACCCTGTAATAACGTCAACAGCTACCACTGATGAAGCAATGAGAGCAGTTTCTTTGAATGAGCAAGCTCTGAATAAACACACCAATGAAAGTAAGCATACTAGTGTCAACTCACCTAGATTAGAAGATATATTCAGAGCGAATACAGAAGAGATGCTATGCCGCTACACCGATCCTAATGATTTGGTAAACATGCTAAGGGTACTCATGAGGCTTCATACACCTGATAAAAACGACTTTTCCGATGCGATTAACGACATTATTCAGGATTTAAAGCTGGGTGGTTTTATAGCGTGATTAGCATCTGCAGAACCTTGAAACCATGAAAGAGTTAGAAAGATTCCTCATATTAGGATGCGAATGTCTTCTTTATGAGATCAGTGAATAATAATAATAAAAATGTCATTAAAATGTCCTTTCACTCTTGATTTTTTCCAGTGATTGTTCTATAGGAACGTTCTGTGGCCCTTCAATGACAAAGTTATTTCATCTAATCAGCTGTCTGAATCTGATTTCCTAGTGAATATATTTAAGTTGAGCATCATACGAATTTAGCGCAGTAATGCATCAGTCTCCTTCCTCGATAGTAAAAGTGGACACTCCATCTACCAGTGTTCCCATCTGTTACGGCTGGATACCGTATTTCACAGGAACCCTCAAATCAAATTTTACTTGTTTATAAAGATCCGCTTCATAGAGCAAACAGGGGAGCATAACAGCAATATCATTGCCTTTAGAAACAAGGATATAAGCATAATGCCTATAGTTTTTAGAAGAAGTCAACGACGTCGAGGATATAATAATGGAATGATTCGACGCACACATCATGCTCTGCCCTTGCAACCCATCAGGTTAACATCACGCAATCAGCAGTTCCTACAGTTATTGGGCTTCAGAATCCTATAATCATGGACATCTTCAATGCTACCGACACCGAGATTCGACGACAAGATCACTAAGAAGAGGAACATGTGTTTTCACCATATAATACATCAGTTCTGGACTCTAACAACGAGTTTAGAATCCCTTGTCAAGTTGAACATTTATATACTTTACATCGTCTCAGGGTGAAGAGAATGCTGTTGTTAAACCTGTACTCATCGAGTGGAGAAGGCTTGTGATTCGACTTTCTGATGCTGAGATCTCAAGACTGTTAAGCTGGATAAGCCTCTGTTTCACCCATTTAGGACCACAGATCTGCATACTCAACCTGCTGTGTTACAGGAATTTACCTGAATAGTGACACCGCATCTAAAATGGAGAAGCCGTGATTTGTCTTTTTTGGTGCTCTGATTTAAGATCGAGTAATGCATCTAAAGACGGTTCTCTTTTTGATAATTGTGACATAACTTAAACTAATCATTGTAATGATTTATTTTTCATTAGGAATGCAAGGATTTTTAATGAATAAAAACACTATGTAAAAGCATACCTTAATTCTTTTATTGTTATTATTTATCTTACATTTCCATCACTTTCTCATCCGACTCATTGTTTCTGTATATGTGATTACACTTGTAACAGCAGGTTATGCAAATTTCCTTATTATTTAAATGAAAGTCTTTTTATTTTCATAATTTGTATTCCAGCGTGGCAAACAGTCTTAATGCTGTTAATGTATACAGGGCTCAAGTCTTTTAGGATACAAATTTCACCATTACTTAAAGTATTTTCACAGTCACTTAAATTATTGCTCACAATGCTTAATTTCAGTGAATATAGGGAGACTAGTTCGAGCTAACTCTCAGCCATGCATTGAATTGTATACAAAATTGACCGTATTTTTTCATTGTATACCCTGTAATGTTATATAAGGATCCTGTCTTAATGTGTTTCGGTGATGTAGATGTCTCAGCACCCGTTTCTTGCCAAAATGTTTCTTGTAGGTGCCGATGGTGCTTATTCCACCCTCCAATAGCGTCAGCATCCTTTGTATGGCAACAGGCTATTCCTCTTCTTCTTACTCTTATTGCACAGCCTGAAACATTGCACAATGAAAGTCTTAGAAAACTATCTTGGTCAAGTAAAGGCAACCTGGAAAGAAATACATTTTTTGTTATGATACATGTAAAATGAAGCATATGGCACATGTAAAAAGAAGCACAAAGATTTGTATAAACATTCGGATATTTAGAGTTATTTCAATGCGCTAGATATAATTAAACTCAAAGCATGTGATATTGTAATCTGTAAATTTTTTATAAAATTCTATAATATGCATCTTTTGTATCTTTATATGTAATATCAATGAGTCAGTTGTTTTATTTATGAATTTTTCATTGTGAAATGGGAGAACATTCAATACTTAAGTTTGACACTTCTACGCACCTTCTTTGCATGTAAAAAAGACAATTTACATGTCTTAAATTTCCCCGTCTCTGCCATGCCATTATACTGGAGGTATACGTTTCCAGGTATTTCTGCAATCTCTTGATCGGTTAACGAATTATAGCGCTCTGGCAAGAACACTTGACAATCCTCCAGCGAAGATACGATCCTGGTACCATATCTTGTTTGAACTCTCTTTAAGGACTTTATCTCATAGTTAAGACCTATTTCGAGATCTTGAACTCGACGAGTCGGTAGGAAACTACGCTCTTCAACCATCTTGTTAAGTCTATCAGCTAAACAATCTGTAACAGACATTGTCATGAATTATTATTTTCACTACATTATTCAAGTTGAAGAACAAGTTATACACTTCTTTATATTAGAACTAGGGTGTGTATGTTTTGTAAGTAAGCCTATGAATGTGTAGAGAAATAAAGAATAAGTATAGAAAATCGTGTGAATGTTCATTGAAGATGAGCCAGCAGAGAACCAAGAATGCATAGTGAAACAAAGAATGAGGGGGGGAAATCGTATGAGTGTTTAAGTAAGAAGAATGTGTAGCGAAGATCGTGTGAATGTTAATGGAAGCAAAGAATGTGCAGAGAAAGTCGTGTGAATGTTAACAGAGCATGAACCTGCAGGGGGAACAAAGAATGAGTAGAGGAAATCATGTGAGTGTATAGTGAAACAAAGAATGAGGGGGAAAATCGTATGAATGTTTATGCAAGAAGAATGTGTGGCGAAAATCATGTGAACTGAAGAAGAGTATGCAGTGAAATCCATGTGAATGTAAAGCACAGATTAGAAAATATGACGCTCCTTGTAACGAATCGTCTTTCATGAACTGTAACGTTTAAACAAAATTAAATGTATTGTAAAAGCTAACAGTGATTTTGTATAGTTATGTAAAACTCACCTTGCATTGCCACGTTTTGATATGTGCTGAATGTGTAGACGGGCTGCAGCTCACGTTGCTTTTAATGCTCTTTAAAACTTGAATGTAAAGTTAATAAGTGCACAACAGTTCTAACATGGGCAGATATCTGTTTATATAGGGATCTAAACCCCCTCCAGGCGATGCCGGCACGTCATCATGGCTGTGATGCTTACACATCACGTGATTATTGCAGCCAATGACATCATCTCTTGCTACGCATGCGCAGAGGCCCTCAGCACTTCTATCCCTGCTTGTTTCACTTCCTCTCCCTCTCTCGCTCGCTCTCTCTCTCTCCCTCTCTCGCTCTCTCTCACACAGAGTACATCCATAATGTCGTTACACAAAGCTGCATACAGTTAAAGCATCAATCTAAGTGATGTATTCTAGAGTACAGAGGAAAATCAGTGAAGTCATTGAAAGATCGGGATTCGAACTAGGGGCAACTGATTGAAAATTATATACAGCATTAATTGTTCATTGCATGAGCTATCAAGCATGCTTTCGTCTACAGCTCTATCTCTGCTAGTTTCTGCGATAATTGAGATTTAAGCTTAAGGATCGAACCCTGGACGTCAGGTACCCTAATATACACCCGCAAGATATTATCTGATGACATAAACGTAATAGGTTTATTTGGTACCTTTGTCTTAATTATTTACTGTTATTAAATTTATAAGTAAACTTCATTGAATCGGTATTCGAACTCAGAACGCCAGAAACAAAATTATTTATAATATTAGCTTGTGTTTAAAAGACCTGTATGCAGTTACAGCATCGATCTAAGTGATATATTCTAGAACACAGTGGAAAATTAAGGAAGTCACTGAAAGATCGGGATTCGAGCTAGGGACAACTGATTGGAAATTATATAAAGCATTAATTGTTCATCATAGAAACTAAAAATCGTGCTTTGGTCCGCACCTTAATCCCTGCTAGTTTCTGAGATAATTGAGATTTTAAAATTAGGTGATCGAACCCATGACACCTGGACTCTAATATACATGCTCAAGAAAGGAACTAATGACATAAAAGTAATAAAGTTTATTTACTGTTTTTATTTTAATTAGTTTTGGAGTTATTAGAATATGAATTTGTAATCCCTCCTAGGATTCGAACCCATGCATCCAGACCGGTTTCGAGCAAATCGTAAATGGAGCCTTGCATCCCTAGCTATAATTAGTTTTTATTGCATCATTTTGTCTCTTTTCATTCAGGACATGCGCGTGAGTTGGTGTGTGCGTGTGGGGGTTGGTGCTGTTGGGTGTAAGTGAACAGGCATATGTGCTTGCACGTGTGTGTGTGTGTGTCCATGTATATGTATGTGTGAGTGTAAGAGCACTGGTGTATGTATGTATACGCATGAGGTGCGTGAATGCGTGTGTGTACTGGTGTATGTATGTATACGCATGAGGTGCGTGAATGCGCGTGTGTACTATTGTATGTATGTGCATTGTGTATGTGCCGGTGTATGTATGTGCTTGCGTGTGTGCGTGTGTGTGTGTGTACTTGAATGTACGTGTGTGCTTGCATGCGTGCACCAGTGTATGTTTGCTGATTTGTGTACAAGTGCTCGTGCATATGCGAACGCCTGAATGTGTACAAGTCGTGGAGAAAGAAAGAGATAGATAGAAAGAAAAAGAGAGGAGAAGAAGAAAGAATGGTGTCTAGGCATTGTGATATCTAAGTATGCATCAGGGTTTAATATAAATAATTATAGTTGTTAAATGCAATTTTAATCCGACCGCCCGCTGCTTCAATAACCTAATAGTTATTATAGCGTTTCGCAGGGCAGGAATCGAACTATGGACCTCTGGTTCCTAAGAATACAGCTCGTTAAACATTGTAATGTCGTGTATATTAAATTATATTTGTTAAACACATTTTAATCTGACCCGTTCACTCTTCAATAATTTAGTATTTATTATAGCGTTTCGCTGGGTAAGGTTCGAACTATGGGCTTCTGGGTTCCTAAGAATACCTTTCATTAAAACAGCGTAATGTATAAAATTAAATTATATTTGTTAAATACATTTTTAATCTTATCGTGCACGCTTCCGTAATTTAATACTTAGTAGGCATAGAGCTTGCAGGGTAAGACTCGAACTAGAAACCTCTGAACGGGCTTTAATCAGGGTAATGATATAATAATGTTTTACCCTAAGAAAATATCAACTTGGATACCTAAGTATACGCATGTGTTTAATATATTTTTAACCTGTTAGAGCACTCATCCGTAATTTACTAGATGTTACACATTAGAGTTTGCAGGGTAAGATTCGAATTAGGGTCCTCTGAACGGTCTTTCATTAATTAGGATGATGATGTATAAAAATTAAATTATATTTGTTAAATACATTTTCAATCTGGTCTTGCATAGTTTAATAGTTATTGCGCGTTAGAGCTTCACTTGGTAAGACTCTAGATAGAATTCTCTGAACGCCTTTTTTATTAATTAAGGTAATGATATAATAATATCAATCATTAATTTCTCATTAGCAATAAACTTTTGATTACAGCAAGAATCGAACACCGATCTATGGATATCACTCAGAGGTTTAATGCACGTAATGAAATGTATATTAGGCGCTTTTTCAGTCACTACCTGAAATGGACCAAGCAGAATGCTTGTTAACTATGCTCGGATATATTCGTAGGATGTCGTAAAACATCGGAGAGAACTCCCTCAGGCAAAATCATGATGGCCGACCTGACGTTGTTACGCAGAGTTGGTAAACAAGTTTCTCTCTCTTTCACACAAACAAGGACAGGACGAGTATAAAGCAACCCTCGAATTCTTTTGTTAAGCTCAAACAATGGAAAAGGTCAGGCTTTGTTATGGAGTAGCGGGATGGGAACGCCGCAGGTGTCTTTCTAAACTAGCCTTGCCCAGGACAATAGAAAGGCACACACAATAGAATCTCTTACACAATGGAAAGGGTCAGGCTTTGTTATTGGGTTGTGGGATGGGAACGCTGCAGGTGTGTTTCTAAACTAGCCTTGCCCAGGACAATAGAAAGGCACACACAATAGAATCTCTTACACAATGGAAAGGGTCAGGCTTTGTTATAGGTTTGTGGAATGAGTATGCCACGTGTTCGACACACAATGGAAGTGGGGGTGGGTAACTGACCAGGTGCAGAAGTGGCCTGATGTGGGATGGGTAGGAAAAACATCTCGCCTTTGTTACAGAACCTTAAGTTTATGACCCCTTTGTTCGTTTTGACAGTTGATTGACAGCCTTAATTACTTAACTGTCAAGCTTCCATTGTGCTCAACAAGATTTATGGCCCTCAGGTGCAAGTAAAACTACCAAGGCACAGCGGGGATGGGGGAGGGGGAGGGGGCGGGGGGCTAATTAGCATATTAATTGCATTCCATGCATATTAAGTGATACAGAACTGTCATTTCTACCCTACTCCCGGTGTTGGTGTGGAACACAGAAACATCGGTACATTTCTGTGCCCTCGACTGTACCTCAATTATGTGGGTGGAATTAATTATCTAACTAATTACAGATTATTTGTGTAAAACCTTATATTAATCGAAATAAACAGAAATGGTTTCATTGTGCATTTCGATGTAGATACAAGAGGCATACAGGAGAGACAGGCGGTAATCAAATGTTTAAAAAGCGGGTCACTATACGATATGTTGGCTTTTAAATTCCATACTCTTTGCATGACAACGCGAGAAACAAACAATGGCAATTAAGCATTTAAAAGCAATATAAATTATATTCAAAGAATATCTCGGAAAGGGTTAATGCACACAAATATTCAATTTACATAAATTGTGTGTTTTAACGAGATCTATATTTTCAGTGCAGTAAGCTTTTATCTATCTCTTATGGTTTACCAGAAATAACCATAAAAAATCCATTCTGGATGAAGAGAACCTTACAGGCTATTCACAGAAGATTCAAGATAAACATGGTATTAGCTGGTATGGGCTAGGGGTATTTTCTGGAAAATCTTCGTGTCCCATCTTTAGAAGATGCTGAACTGTAATGCCAAGTTTGATATTTACTCAACTTTTCACCGTTATACTGTTCACAGACTCACACACGCATACCCCACGGACATTTTAAACATATGTTTTGTTTTGTGTTTGTAGGATTCAGAGGCCTCAACTAGTACATCCGGTGAAATCTCGATATCGCATTTTGGTGTAAAGATTGCTTCCTCTACCTACTACAAGTAGATGGTAGAGAAAGTAAAACGCGCACTGAGAACGAACTATCGTGTGAGAGAATGGAGAGGTTCAGGGATTAGCACTGCTGTCGTATGATGTATCATTCAGATAGAAAGGAAGTTGATGTTGAACATTCCATTGTTCCACGACGTGATGACTTGTCTGCAAAGTGAACAATGCGCCGACTATTGTCCCCCTGTCCACGTTTCTCCGAAACTCGGCCTTGACTCTATCGAGACGCATCCTCCGTACATATATGGACCAAGACGTGTCCTCCAAGCAAGGTTAATGGGTGTGCAGTGCACGTAGGTCGTTCTTTCTAGTCCTTTTCACCCGTTTAACTTCCTTCAATTTTTTCAAAAGCATGGCCTGAATTTTAACTAGTCCGTTTATTTTAAGTACAATCGTGAAATTTCTGGCTGCACATTACCCCCCAAAAAAGAAAGAAAAAAAAATGCTTTATGTAACACACACACACACGATTTTGCCTACCCTTTAACTTTATACAGCACCTTCTATATTACCTATACCATATTCATAATTCATGTTGCTGAGACAAATTTCTGATTAAACATAATTTCAATCTAAACAACGTGGACGTGGTACGATATAGAACACAAAACAGGACCGTTTGATTATCAAAAGTAAGTTTTTACAACAACGAAGCTGTGTTAAATCCGTATTTTCAAAGGTTCTATATAGACGTAGCATGCTAGCTCAAACTATGGTTAAAGATACCTAAACAAATATTTCGAAAGAGCGTTTTCACTCAAATTGTAAATTTCAATTAGTTCTGTCTTTTTCGTTCTAAATTTTAATCTATCTCTTGTGGATTTCTAGTTATACAAAATTGTGCAAAATTCTTTCAGAATGAAGCGGATTTCATTGGCTATTCACAAAAAAAATCAAGATATAATTTTATTAGTCATGCAAGCATCGAAAATGTGTATATTAATTAGAATCTTTAGAGCCATTTTGAGAAAATAAAAAATTGTTAGAGTTTTCATGTAAAAGGTAGTTTGGAATTGGGGTGATTTTCTAAAACTCTTCCTCTTTCATCCTTGAAAGATACTTAAATATGGATTTAGATACGAATCTTGGTATATTCGTCTGAATTTTCGTTTTTGAGTTATGCTCCTGTGCGGACCTTTTTCTAAAAGCGGCTTCTTGGGGAGGGCGGGTTCTCCAAACACTACTTTCGGATAATCTCGATATGGAATTTTCTAATGGAATGCGATACTTCCTCTCCTTACCACAGGGAAGCACTAGAATAAGTAAAAGTATTACTTGTCCAAATATAATAATAAATTAAAATTGTTATAAAACACATTAATTGATCTAGGAGAAAAATATGACATTTTTTAAATTGACCAGGAAGTTTTAGAGAACTACTTTCTGTTAAATTTTCTCATTTGTGTATTTTTTGATAAATGATTAAAAGATTTTTCCAGAAATTTGTTCTCTTGATGTCTTTAAGATATACATATCAAGACTTCAAATTTAAATACTATGCATGTCCTTTCTCAATACCTATGGCTGAGTTGTTTAATTTATTTTTATTTATTTGTCTATATATAAAATGTAAATATATGTTATATAATTTTCGTAGTGCCAAAAATTTATATATATACTTTATAATTTATACATATTCCTTGGTCACACTATGTTAGTTTAGATGAATTTAGATTTTAAAGTTGGAGTTTGTGCTTCAAACCACTGGCTCATAACACCATAACAACACTTACTTATTCACTGGGAGGCATTGATCACACAACTTACCAAATTGCATGTCGCCATGACTACATGACGTCAGCTGTTACTGAAAGCATCACGGAAAAGATAGCACGCCTGCTGTCAACGACGCTGAATGAAAGGCACATCATGCACTAACAAGTATATTGTTCGAGGTCTACATAAGATAGCAGAACCCGCAGGTATGCTGTCTTATCCTGTTGCTGAGGTACTCTTTATTTATTTAATTTCCTATGTTACGCACAGTCTGGTAAAATGGTGCTTCAACGATCAACCACAACAACAACAATAATAATAACATTCCTGCATCTCGGAAATCATACACAACATAATTTGTTGAGTATACAAATATTGCGCTTAAAATACCGATGAAAGAAACGCTTATCTTGAACAGATTTGAACATGAGTATCATCTGTAGCACGACGATGTCAAGCCTATTGTCAAACTCTATTCATATATTCCTCAGCATACCTTTAAATCCTTTAACGATATTTTGCATTGCAAGGCGGATTATACGGGGTCGGGCACTGGTGTTCAGTACATTTGATCTTCTACGAAACCCGTTTGAAAAAATCTTGAGCTTCTTCAAAAGTAGGTTCGAATGCATTCCATACAATCGTCACAAATGTTTTTCTTAGAATTCCTGCTTTCGTCAGCAAGATTTCTATTACTCGAACTTTATTGGCCATTATTCTTTTATTGCCGGAAACGGTCTTCGAATATTGAATTGTCCAGAAATCGGTATTGTACATCCTTCACAGACTTTGTTTATGTCAATCAAAGTGACGTGTAATGTTCTGCTAAATCGTCCACCTTTAAAGAATTAGCGTTTTATAATTATTTATTCATTTCTCAATCTCCATGACTATTGTTGCAAGCTCTACTAGCAAATCTACGTACATTTATTTCTCTTGGGCTAATATGTTTTAAATTAGAACCATTTATTTTATTGCTGTCTTAAGCGAGACATTTTGTACGTTTTTGATGCTCAGCAAAGAAAAATACTATGAACCACAAAACAAGCAATACAAGCGTTGCTGAAAAGAATATCTGTGGGGGCAGCTCTTGCTAGATCATGGCCGAGCAAACCGATTGCCGGTCTCACGCCGACTTTCGTGTGGTAGAGGTGGGCGATCACTCAATCCATACAAGGAGATGGTGTAGTCACCACCATGCTTTCGCAAGCCGAAATGTCGAATTACTAGTCTCACAGATCACTATTTATTGTATGTCCTTAAATTCCTCATGCTATTAGCTGGACAGCAGTACCACACTCCCCGCACCCATGAGTGGGCTCGAACTGTCCAAAACTACATCTTCTATTCTATTTGGCATAAATTTGTGCCTTCTGTCTTTAAAATTTGCAAGTTTGTGAGTTTTAGTGTAAAATGACAAAAATTGAAATTTTCTGTTTTAACGAAAAAAGATTCTGTGGTTGTTTCTAATTCAGAATATATATGGTTTATTGGTCATTTAAAACACTTAACCCTTTAAAAAAATTAAATTGACTGTGCATCTCTTTACGTTAGAGTACCACACCCGTTTTTGCTGAAACTTTTAGTATCTCGAGTATTTTTAAGATAATTTTGTGCGGTAAATTTTGTCATTCGCTATGGCATCAGGGATGTTGACTGCACTGAGTAGCATGTGGTGCTGCTCTTTTGTTTTCATTGTAGGGTTGTTTATATGTGAAGAAAGTTTGTTTTGATTGTGAGTTGAGTTGTTCTGTGATAGTGCTTCTTTCTCAGTGATTGTAAAAGCTAACAAAATGCCGAGAAAACCCAGGGTGTTCAAGAAAAGAAAATTCCATGGCAACAGGTATAATAATGGCCAAGAAAATGAAGGTGATGCTGATAGTGGTGGAAAATAAGGTTGGTTGCTCAGCCAGAAAACTAGATAACAACAGCAAGTGTGATGTCAGCCCAGAGGATAATGTAAATGTTAGTGATGTAAATAGCGTAGATATAGATAATGTAAATGATGTTCCTGGAGTAAGCAGCATAAGCCAAGAAAATGACAATGGCAATGTAAGTATTGATATAAACATTTTATCTAAATTCATTAGTTTTAACACAAGATATAAACCATGTAAATCCATGGAGGCTTTGTATATATTTGAAGATAAAAGTGTTAGATTAGGATTAGTCAGTAAATTAATTGTTAAGTGCAAAACTTGCAGCTATTATAATAACACTAGAACCTCTGAAATTATCAGGCACAACTATTATGACATAAACTGGCGATTTATAGAATGTAATGTATTGGCAAGGGACAGGATTTATGGAATGTTATGTATTGGCAAGGGGCAGAGAGGTGCTGAAACTTTATGAGGAATTATGGATCTTTCTCTCAACTAACATTTTCAAATTGTTATGAACTATTAGAAAGACATATTCTTGAAGTGAGTAAAGCCTCAATAAGAATTGCTGCTACTGAAGTAGCTGTAGCAAATGTTGGTGAAAGAGATATTACAGTGGCAGTTGATGGTACCTGGCAAAATAGAGGTTTCATATCACATCATGGGGTTAGTTACTGCTACATCTACTGCTGTTGGTAAAGTTTTGGATGTGTAAATGTTAACGGATCATTGTAGAAGCTATAAATTACACAGTGAATAGCATAAGTGCTTGAAACACTATGAAGGATCAAGTGGAGGACATGGAGACTGCATGCGCGAGAAAGATCTGCAATAGATCTGTGCAGAATATGACCGGGATGTAAAAATGATCTTGGAAATGGTAATTCCTAAGCATATAAGTTTGTGTGCGAAGCAAAACCTTATGACGATGTAAATATAGAAATGTTGGAATGTGTAGGCCATGTGCAGCATCGCTTAGGTATTAGACTGGAAACTGAAAAATGATGTGAAAGGTAAAGACTGAGTGATCGTGAACCATTAGGAGGTCCAGAATGTTTGACAGATGCAGAAATTGGTTTATTACAAACCTATTATGGTTTAGCAATTAGAAGAAATTCTAGTGATCTGAACCCCATGAAACTAGCAGTTTGGGCATCATTTCTCCATAAAGCTTCAAGAGATTCACAGCCACAACACCCTTTGACCAAAAGGCCCTGATTCATGGTGTGGTTTCCAGAAACAATGGCATCTGGTACTAAATGAGCATAAACATTTTCTGCCATATGCTGTTACATAATCAATCAAACCAATATTTAAGGATTTATCAAAGGAAGATTTATTGCGAAAAGGTCTGCATAGCTTTACGCAAAATATAAATGAGAGTTGCAACAGCTGTTTATGGGAAGGACTGCCAAATCAGTTTTATGGAGTCCTCTGTTTTAAATATAGGAGTTCATGAACAATAACTGCAATGAAGAGCATTGATCAACAAGGCATATTATCTGCTGAAAGGGCTCACAAGCTTCATCTAAGGAGTCCCGGGTCAAAAGACGTAAAACTGCAAATCAGGAGGCAACAGGGGTGGAGCTAATAATGACTACTCAACTGCGATTATCTCAAAAATACGTTTTACGAAACATGTACCCTTTTAAAAAAAAAAGCTATAAAAGCTACAAAGCTCAAATTTTGCACACTTATGTGAGATAATATATTACATACACGAACTAGAATTATATTTGTAAGTATAATACATTTTAAAAATTGAGAATATTGCTTAGAAAGTGTATATGTAAATTTCTTTCATCTTCTCTACAGACAAAACAAATTTAGAACCGAAACATTTTTGGCAGCTTAATTCCCCAAGTTCAACGGTATGAGGCAGAATGTCTTCATGTACAGTAAAAATTTCAGCTCTCTGCTGCTCCTGATTTGTGAGAAAAAGGGAACCTAAAGATGTCATTTTTGTCATTTATTTAGCAAACTTTTTTTGAAGTTAACAATTTTCTTCAGGCAAACTACAAAACATATTATTATAAAAATGTAAAGAGATACGTGTGCATATACCTACACAGATTATACAGCAATTGATCTGTAAATTACAGCCAAGAAATCCACATTTCTTGGGTTAATGCATGTCCATATAATGCTCACACTACCCACTTCCCTTGAGGACAAAGTACGTGTTAATGATACTGCAATTAATTCTTCGGTAATTATAGTGAAGTAAATGCCTTACGTCTATGTTCTACCACCCAATAACTGTTCCCTCCTCATATTCCTGATGGGGATAAGCTGTTCTATAAAAATAAACTTCTTGGCTTAAATTGAAGTTAGGACTAGACCGCTCTCAGGAGGTAAGCGGAGCGCTGCCTATAAAACTTGGAGGGATGATCCTCAGAAATTAAATTCTCTTTTAAGAGCCTTATATATTTAAGAATACCTGCCATAAACGTTATAGACAAAACTTGTCGGTTGAAAGAAATTACACAGTTACGAAAGTTTTCAGTCGTAAAGAAACAAAATCTGAAGCTTGACGTAGTTTTCTTCAATCGTAACCAATTCGCAGGTATCCCAATAAAAGAATTATCTGCCTATGCATTTTACATTAATATGGATAAATATATGCTTATACATTTTCAAACTAGGCCTGCAGACTTCAATTATACACTATGTGATCAGAAGTATCCGGACATCCCCACAAACATACGTTTTTCATCTTAGGTGCATTGTGCTGCCACCTACTGCCTGGTACTCATTATCCGCGACCTCAGTAGTCATTAGGCATCGTGAAACAGCAGAATGGGACGCTCCGTGGAACTCACGGACTTCCAACGTGGTCAGATGATTGGGTGTCACTTGTGTCAGAAGTCTGTACGCGAGATTTCCACACTCCTAAACATCCCTAGGTCCATTGTTTCTGATGTGATAGTGAAGTGGAAACGTGAAGGGACATGTACAGCACAAAAACACCTCGTCTGTTGACTGACAGAGACCGCCGACATTTGAAGAGGGTCGTAATGGGTAATAGGCAGACATCTATCCAGACCATCACACAGGAATTCCAAACTGCATCAGGATCCACTCCAAGTACTATGGCAGTTAAGCGTGAGGTGAGAAACCTTGGATTACATGGTCGAGCGGCTGCTTAAAATGCCACACATCAATCTGAAAAATGCCAAACGACGCCTCGCTTGGTGTAAGGAGTGTCAACCTTACACGATTGAACAGTGGCAAAACGTTGTGTGGAGTGGCAAATCACGGTACATAATGTGGCGATCCGATGGCAGGGTGTGGGTATGGCGAATGCTCGGTGAACGTCATCTGCCAGCGTGTTTAGTGCCAACAGTGAAATTCGGAGGTGGTGATGTTATGGTGTGGTCGTGTTTTTCCTGGAGGGGGCTTGCACCACTTGTTGTTTTGCGTGGCACGATCACAGCGCAGACCTACATTGATATTTTAAGCACCTTCTTGATTCCCACTGTTGAAGAGCAAATCGGGGATGGCAATTGCATCTTTCAACACGATCGAGCACCTGTTCATACTGCACGGCCTGGACTGGCCTGCACAGAGTCCTGACTTGAATGCTATAGAACACCTTTGGGATGTTTTGGAACGCCAACTTCGTGCCAGGCCTCACCGACCTACATCGATACCTCTCCTCATTTCCGCACTCCGTGAAGAATGGGCTGCCATTCCCCAAGAAACCTTCCAGCACCTGGTTGAAAGTATGCCTGCGAGAGCGAACGCTGTCATCAAGGCTAAGGGTGGGCCAACACCATATTGACTTCCAGCATTACCGATGGAGGGCGCCACGAACTTGTACGTCAGGTGTCCGGATGCTTTTGATCACGTAGTGCATGTCTGTATTTATATGACTCAAGTGTTTATACAAGAAATGTGGTTTTCTTTGTCGCTAGCTTATGAGATTTATATTAGATAGTTATCTGACATAAATTGAACTCTGAATTTTGTGTGTAATAAAGTTTTATATATCTCCTGTCATTTCTCACTTATATAACATTTAAGAAAAACGAAGACCTCACAAATTATTCACAGGAAATTCAAAAGATGCAGTTGTCACTCATGTCATTCCTTATGTCAATATCTCAAACCTAAATTTTATTCAATACCGTAAGAGCAAATATTGAGATACGTAGGAGAAGTTTTTCAATAAAGGGGTTGTTTTGGACTGAATTCCTGGAATATATTTGCCTCGCATCTGCAAAAACTGTATGACTTAAGCATCAAACTCGATATGTATCCCGCTTTTCGTCATGAGCCTTTTTACTGCCACATGCACACAAACGTGAGAGAGGGAGAGAGAGACTTTTCAACGACCTGTTTGTTCAGGGCGCCTCTAAAAGAACGCTTTGGATGACATACTAAAATTGAATTTTTGGGTTGAATGCAAATCTTCCTCTGCCTCAAATAATTGTGGTAAATAAAGCAAGAAATGCAGTGAAGCATCTGGGTTCTAGTTTTAAATTATGATATAAAACCTTCATAGTAAAAGCCGTAACAAACTTGTTTATTGAAACTATTTGGTTGTTGATATCCAGTTAGGTAAAAGTAGTCCTCAGTTTGGATGGCTTTGGTTTCGGAACGGGACACACCCGATCCTTGATCGATTCGCAACAGAGGCAGTGGTGTTGCGGCCAGAGCATGACATTCAGGAAACTGTAAATCTGGGTTTCATCTCGCAGTGATATCACAAAGTGGCTCGGTCCCCTACTATACGCCCGCCGTGAGCAGGAGGGTGCGTGCGTGGCCCACATAATCAATACAGACGCAGCAGCAGCAGCAACAGCGGGTCCTGTCCTGTTGCTCACCGCGCTGGCTTTGTAGTCGAGTTTCCTGATGCACTTATTGATCCTACATTATGGAGCAGTGGTCTCTCCAAGACGTTCCTCCACCGATTAACCCATCGAGGACCTTAGATACCTGCACCGACAATCCCAAACGCTTTGGAATTGAACGCTGTCGTCGACTGCATGTAGGATTGTCAGCGCTGAAGTCGAAGACTTCTGGAAGTTGTAGCTTTCAGATGGAGCTTAATACTGATGAAAAACAATGAAACTTCCAACCAAATCATTAGATAGTTCAACCTTGCAAATATTTCACTTTCAATCGTTTCAACATGAAGCTTATTCCTTTCATCAATCCATAGGCTTTTCATCACTGAAAATACTTCCTCAACCATTGCGTCTCTCAAGAGAGCAGGTAAAGCAAATGTGACTACTTTAGTGAGCTGAAAAATTTCTGCATGATTTTCTGAAAAAAAATCCATTTCTGATGCATCGATACGTTCTTCTTTATTATTTCTTGAGATAGTGTGTTTAGAGAAATGTACTCGTTGCACAAGTCGTCGCTGTCAATTGACAGTTTACACATTTCTACAGTACTTCTGAAGTTGCCTAATATTACTGATTTCTTGGGGCATAAACGTCGAACAGCTCTTCCGTATACACTAATTTCTCCGATTAATCCTTAGGGTATCATTTTAAGGAGTCGATATGGTGGACATACATTCTTTTTTATTAATATAGAAAAAAAGTCTAGGCTTTTTGAGTCATATTTGGAGACTGGGCTTAAGTAACAAAATTTAAACAGTCCATAACACATCCGGGCGATAAGGGATGTCAGTCCTTTTAACCCTCACGAGAGATTACAGTCGTGATGTAGGACTTGATAAGTTCTATGAGTAATAAGATTATTGTTTCTCCATTTCCTGTTTAAAAACTGCATACAAATATCACGTAGCTCTTAATTTTCCTTGATATAAAGAACTCATAGTGGAGCATGAAGCAGTACATTCAGATAGGGGCCAAAGTCTTGGATCAGCTGCCTGCCTAGGCTAGACTTTGTGTATAGTGACTGACAGATCAATCATAGAAATGATTCCAGAATCTGAGGAGGCGGGCCCGGTTATGCAGCCTGATAAACTACAAGAGCGCGGAAGAATGAAGGGAAGTCGATTCAATCGTTCACAGAAGTTACGAGAATATAATATGTAGTTTGGAGCAATTGGCAGGAGCGTGGAAGGATGAATCAAATGGGAAGATTTAATGCACGTACGGGCATCTGATAATGGTAGTTCAGGGACAAGAGCACCGGTACAAAGGGCAAAGATCCGTGGTTAGCTTCCCGGCGGTGCCATTGGATTTTTAAGTCTGATTTAATATTCGAAGAGACGGAAGGTTTGACAAATTTATGCTTTATACGAGACATCTGTGATTTAGAAAGACAGATAATCTGAGAATTTGCATGAAGAGACCTGGGTAAATTCTGCGGGTTGCTTATATTTTTATATTGTTCTATACGTCTATTTATTTCATACTAATGGATTAATTTAAGTATGTCTTTAGTGCTTTACGTTTTTTCTTCTTTTATTTCCTATCTTATTTAGGTGTAACATCTGATAACATCGTCTTTCTCTCTTGGCTGTTGTTATTTTGTTGCACCAAGATCCTGAATATTTGTGTATCTTAGCATTTTATAACATATCTAAAAATTACAGTGTAGACATTGACTAACTTTTCACCGAAATGGTCAGAATGTTTGCAGCAATTAAAATTATTTTTCAAATATAAACTATGTAATATCCTTAATAGTATCAATGCCTTTATGTGTTACCATTCGCAATGAAACGGTGAGAATATACAGGCTGTGCCGAAAGCCTCAATGCCATCCTTAACTTCTTTAAAGTAGTGATAGTAGAATCCATAATGGATCGTTATGAATTCTCACCCTCATGAACGACCTACACCATAAAGCTTCAGATTTCATGGAAGAATCTGGTTCCAGAAGGACGGAGCATCATTTCTTCAATACCTGCAAAACAATACCTCACTAATGTGCTAACATTTGTAGTCTAAGAATTTACTGCCACTTCTGAAATGACCATGGCAAAGTCCCAATCTGGCATGTAGGTAGTGCTATGGCAAATTAAGTAGAAAGTTGGCCACTCTCATTATAGAAAACGGAGAAATTTTAATAAAGTTGAATCTTCCACATTAATTTAATTAATCACGAAGGTTCGCCTGGGTGTTCTTAAGCAAATGTATTTGCAATGATTCATTGTTCTAAGGTTTAGTTGGAACCAGGGCCATTGTTTCATATGACTAATTAGTACATCCTGCAACAACGGGATATTAGAGTAAGGAATAAAACGGGGGTTGTGTGAACCTTTGAAGCACTCTCTACATACAACAAAGTATTCCGAAATCATTTGTTCCTCAGAAAGTTAAGACTATAAGCAATCCTGTTAACAAAGCAGTAATACATCCTGCTTGTAAAAGGGTTGTTAAACTATTTCTGTCGTTGGAATTCGTTCTTCGCTCGCATGCGGAAGAGTCCTACAGGCACGCTATCTCCAGCATCCTGCCTATTCTTAGACAATCCCAAGTGGGGTGTAAGGAAGCATACCAACTGCCTGTTAAAGGGAGACCTGACCTTGCGGACTTATTCACGTAGGCATCACCATGGTAACTAATGACCTTTGCGAGCATCAGTATGCGCCATTTAACTGATTTATAGCGAAAAGGGGGCACCGGTGTGTTTAGCTTTGTTAACTTGCTACAGACGCTTGCGTCGCCCTCGTGTTATTATTTGATAGGCATTACAGCCTCAAAATGTAGTGATTATCCATTGACCGATAGAATCTTGCCTTACTGACTCAAGAAATTTCAGTACAACATCTTCTTCCGGCGTAAAATATGTGGACCCATTTGTTATCTGAATGTACAATCCAGATAATAATAAGTGTTAAAGGGTCATAAATGAAAATCCAAGCGAAAATTCGCGTTTTTCTATGATGTATGCATTCTATCATCAAGAATTTGCGAAAGTTTTATTATTCACTTTGCTAATCTACTTTTTTCATGCGTTTTAAATATTTCAGAAGATGTCAAAGAAAATTATCTCGAAAATAAATATAATATAATGCTAGTTAACACGTTATACGAAATAAGATGCATTTATAAACAAAATGACATTTAAACCATGGTTTTCAGCTTCCTTCTTGCTTGTACTTCATATAGCATCCTCAGATGCTAATAATCTATTTGAATCCAGTGTTTCGTACTCGGTATGGCGGCGTTTACATGTAAATTCTATAGTAACAAATCGATCTGCATCTCCTTGGCGAAGTATGACACGTTTTCAGCTTTTATGCTGTTCAAAATTAACATTCTTTGGTTACCTTGTCCAAATATATAATAGGATGCTTAGTATTTTCATGGTGTTCATTATCTCTCAGTTGCAGACGGAAAAAGAACACTACAAATCTTACACGTTTCAGTAAGTCAAACAAAAATAACTTCCAGAACAAATGGCGGATAAGGTAGTATTATGTGTTTTTGATCCGATATGAATATCCGCCCTTACATGCACAAAATTCGATTGCCATTTCGGTTCGATCTGCCCCTCTCAACTTCTTTATTTAATTAGCACTATATGACATGTCGTTTTGCTAATATGAAGTATGTGCTCTTCAATTCTATTTATATAGGCATTTGTTTATCAACAGAACTCACCTTTATTTATTATATTTATTACACTCGTTTCATAATTTATTAATCATAATTTACAATGCTGTAACTTTTATTATAGTCTTTAAACAGTAAGTTCTTTTAAGTTATGCTCCAGAGTATCTAAGGTAAACAGTCTCAATTTTGAATAGGCACATTAAGTTTATTTATTTTTCTCTGTTAGTGTCAACTTTAATCGCAAAATTTACTGTATGCGTCTACGTTATCTTCAATTAGACGCAATAAGTAGTTCTGAGAATGGAGCTTTCATTGCACGCACACTTGCAGTGCTGTGTAGGGGAAAAGAGAGCTAAAATATACAAAATCGGCACAGTACGAATAATGGTGATAAATTACCGGTGCAGAGTAATGCGAGATTTTTTAAATTCTATTTTACGAGGGCTGTCCCAGAAGTGCCCGATCTAACAAAGAAAACACAAAAAGTTTGGGGGAAAAATCTTTATTTTTCTACAGTCTCCTTTCGGCTCGTTACGCTTTTTCCAGCGATGTTCAATAGCTTCGATACCCTGTTTATAGTGAGAACCGTCGAGTTCTGCAAAATAGCCATCAACTGCAAACTCCACCTCTTCATTGTTGGCAAATCTTTTACCACCAAGCTATTTCTTCAACTTTGGAAACAGAAAATAATCAGAGGGGGATAAGTCTTGCGAATAGGGTGTATGAGGAAGCAATTCGAACGTAACTCATTGATTTTGGCCATGGAGATAATGGATGTGTGAACTGGTGCATTGTCTTGATGAAACAGAACTTCCTTTTTCGCTAAATGCGGCCGTTTTTGCTTGATTTCATTACTAAAACGCTGCGATAAGTTTGCATAACACTCGCCATTGACTGCTTTTCCTTTTTGAAGATAATGAAAATTATCCCACGCGCATCCCAAAAAACTGACGCCATAACCTTGCCTGCAGATGGAACTGTCTTCGCCTTCTTTGGAGCCGATTCTTACCTTTCTGTTTTGACTGTTCCTTCGTCTCAGGTGTGAAGTGATGGACCCATGTTTCATCCATGGTTACGAATTGGCGCTAAAACTCAGCTTTATTGCAGCGAAACATCGCCAAACACTCGACTGAAACATCCTCACGACGCTGTTTTTGTTGCATTGTGAATAAACGCGGTACCCTCTTGCGCACAGCTTTCTCGTGTCTAAATTTTCAGTCAGTACAGTGCAATGTACAACACTTTTTGAAATGCCTACGATGTCTGCTAGCTCGCGCACTTTCAGTCGACGATCATCCAATACCATTTTGTGGATTTTCTTCACAATTTCTGGCGTGCTCACCTCATTTGGTCGACCACTGCGATGTTCATCTTGGCAACTCGTACGGCCTCGCTTAATCTCTGCCACCCAATATTTTACTGTTGTAAACGAAGGAGCAGACTCCCCCAGAGTAGAATCTAGCTCAGCTTTAATATTAGTTGGACTAAGACCTTTCAAATGAAAGCATTGTATCACATAATGATGGCCAGGTTTATCCATATTTACAAATTTGCTGAGATGGCTGCCAAACAATTACTAAACAACTTCAACTGTCAAACTTCAAACTTAAGCGTTATAAGGTTGGTACTTTCTATGATAGTCATTTGTTTGAAACAACAACCGCTATCTATACGTCAGGTCGGGTACTTCTGGAACTGCCCTCGTACATACACAAGGAAAGCGTAACTATAATGTTTCACGAATTAGTTCTACCATAAGTCAAAAACAGGTATCTATTAGCGAAGAAGAGTATTAAAAAAACAAAAATTTTTACTTCAAACGTAGTTTATTGGTAGTAAGAGATTTAGTTTTAAGATTATAAATGCCATCAAAGGTCGCTTGTCAATTCTTAAGATGAATCGAAATCTCACTAATGCTAAATTAAGCAACTTCATGTCCATTATCTTAGAGGCTGTAAAAAATACTTAGTCATTTTTTCATGTAATTGAGGAAAGGAAATTAGATCTGTTGTTATACTTTTTATGGAAAAAACGGACTTATTACATATGGGTTTTGTTAGTAAATAAACAAAATATTCATCAGAAGGTTCTGTAGCGCCAGCACATGGTTTCTTGTGCACATTAGACACAAATCTGGTGTTAGTTGAATTTAAGGATATAAGAGTGCTACGCATATTCGTTACATCGCTTACCCGTGGCAGTTAACGATAATATATTCGGTAAATTAGTTATATTGTGCAAAATGGCGAGATACATTATGAGTTAGAGAATCGATAACAGTTCTATAATTTAACGGACGTTGAAGAATCCGAAAGAGTTACAGATCGCAATAGAGGTGTTTATAAGACCAATAGCGTTTAACAAATCAATAGACGCACACATGCAACCACTCTATATCCCTTTACGCTGGAGCTGACTTCCCACTTTGCGAGTTGCTTGGAGCTTTCCATTTCCTTTTTCGATCCACTTTCTCGTCTTCTTCAGCGTCAGGAACACATTCCCTGATAGCAATTACGATTTCCGCTTGCACTTGACACAAACTGTACTTATCTCGCGGCAAAAAGAGATTTCTTATTGCAGCCCTTGGCCATCCCCTGGCTCAACTGTCACAATTTCGTCGCGAGGAAACATTACTTTTTCATTCTATGCGTGCCTAACGCTTGTCTTCCCAAAGGCTTTCTCGTGAAAAACGCGAAACATGTCTTGAATTGAATGTGAGGTGCAAACCTTCTATTCTTCCAAAACGATAAATTTATTTCAGGTAATATTCCAAGCAGGTTGCTCTCAAAATTGAATAACCTTTTTTTTACGGTCACAGCAACAAGGGTCTTCTGGCAGACAGCTATTCTAGATATATCTATAGGGAAAAAGTCTGTAAACATAGTACATCAGTTACAGGAAGCTGCTCCTTTTTGTGTGGGTAATCTCGGTCTATACTTGCATTATATCTAGTGAATCATTTTTTCTACGGGGGGATTTATGAAGAACTGACACATTTATTTCTTTAATTGTTTCAAAGCGAGTTTATAGCAAATGTTGAAAAGTCCTCCATCCTGCATAAGGCACAACTCATCACGTCGTTCCATGTTACTGGCCACTCGTTGGAGGACTCTTGTTGTCAATAGCTTGAATCTCCTGTGTAATGTTGTGCTTCAGATCGTCCAATGTAAGGGAACGTGTGGCATAAACCCTGTCTTTTAAGTAACCCCATAGAAAGAAGTCCGGCGATGTCAAATCCGGAGATATCGGTGGCCACATGTGTTGGAAATTATCCGGTCGTTAAAGAAACTTGCAATTAGTGCCATGGATTCATTTGATGTATGGCATGTAGCTCCGTCCTGCTGAAAATATCCTTGACTCAGCTCTACATCGTCTAATTGCTCAGCAAATTCCATGAAAATCCATCGGCACTCTGCAGCGTTCACATTGTTTTAAAAAAAAATTGGTCCCACTATTCTCTGTGCGGATATTGTGCACCAAACTTCGATTTCAACTGGGTGCATAGGTGCTTCATGAATAACATGTGGATTTTCGCTGGCCCAATAGCGTGAGCTAAATTAGCCAGATAAACGGAACCATGCTTCATCTGTGAATCATGTGATGGACAATACAGCAGTATTTTGCACAATTAACACCTGAAATCAACGACAATAATTCAGTCGTCTGGCCTTATCTGGTTCCTGTAACTGATGGACAACCGTAATCATACGGCTTTAGGCCTGCACTTTTCACAGCTCTCCTACGCGTTGAGTAGCTGTCCCCTGTCCCCTGCGACAAACGTCTTAATGATTTTTTGAGTGACTGATCCAGTCGTGCTCTTACGTCAACAACCGTGGGAAGCCTAGATGAACGAGTTTTGCCTTTTTCACTCACCAGGGATCCAGCTGCTTACAATTTGTTTACCAGTCCCAGTATTGTGTTTCTTTGGGGAGGATTCTGAGGCAGTATTTTTAACACTTAAATGATTTCAGTCTAATTATATAATATATAAATTCAATAACAGCCCGCCTTAAAGCAATATGTGAATGTAACAATATATAAAAAGTGTATATTACAGTCATTGTATATGTTTATATTATTGTGTACATGTATCATAATGTTATGTAAATGTATTACGTAATTTAATAATGTAGGAGCTGTGAGAATAGAGGCCGAAAGTTGCCAGCAATGAGGTAACCTTGTGGAAATAATGAATTGGAAAGTTTAATAATGCTACTAGTAATTCTTGGAACAATAATGTAATTAATAAAAATCAGTTTATAAATAGCCAATCAACAACCAGAAAAGCTAAAAGTTAAATAAAAGCATTCTATTGGAGTAGGATTAGCCAATCAGAGACTTGAAATAGATGAAATTTGCAAATTCAGGCAGTAGAAGTCAGTTGCTAGTAGATAGCGTTTCTAACCGGACGCGAGACGTGTCCTCGAGAAGTTTAATACGTATGCAGTGTGAGACGAAAATTCATTACGGCAAGAATATTATAAAGTTTACGTGTTAAAAAAGTGCAAGTAATTAATAAACAATCTCACAGCTCTCTATATCAGTGAAGTGTTATTTAATCGTGTGAAGGATTAATAAAAGGAGTGAAGTAAAAATTATAATTTGTGTAAGCCTACATTCTTTAGCCGCATCACCCCCTGATAAGAGATACATGTTTCTACAAATTAATACTGAGCAGTCGAGGCATATATATATATATATATAATATTTAAAGAAACATTAAAATGCAAAGTTGATTCCTAAACATTGGGACGAAGGCCACCGGAATGTGAACGTTGGGGCGAAGGCAACCGGAAAGTAAACTTGGGGCGAAGGCCACCGGAAAGTAAAGTTGGGGTGAAGGCCACCGGAAACTTTGTTCCATACATGGGGCAGTTACTTCATCAAGTTTTGGCTCCCCAACAGTGGAACTACAATACAACTCCTACTTCAAATTGATTCCCAAAGCGTGGCGCAAATAATTCAACAATACAATCTTCAAATTGGCACTAAAACGTGGTGCTAATAATAACGTAAAGATCTTCCTTTGTCAATTCCGAACACAATTTCTCTCTGGTATGCCCTTTGAGTAGCGGTAATTGAATTCGTAACCCAGTATTGCTTTACAAGGAAGAGTCGTTCGTTTAATGTGTACTCCATTTTCATGTTGACTAGAACAAAATCTCAAAAACGTTGGGACAATAAAACTAACAATTACATCTGCGCATCTAGAGACAGACGATCGAAACTCCAGAACATTCTGCTTAATTTGGTGTTAAAATTGGGGCATTGAGTGAACTTCGAACAGAATAATTAAAGAAAGAAATGTGTCAGTTTTTCATAAATAACCCTGTAGAATGTAAATGAATATATCAAATTAAAGTAAACAACACAAGAACAGGTACATAAATACAAAACTAAATGATCCGACTTTGTGTGCTTATCTTAACTAAATTTTAGCATCTGGGGCCTTCAACCATAGTAACAACCTTAGTCCAAGGTAATAATAAAAAATGTTCAGATTTGCAGCACAAAGCATTTTTAATCTTAAACAAACACGATTAAAGACATTATAAGAAAAGAATTTCCATAACAATAAATTATTTTATTAGGGATGAGACCTGGATACCGTCAATACCTCAGTACTCTGATGCTGAGTGGTATCGAAGTATGTCTAATACTTTAAGATACTTTAAAATGTTTAAGTTTTGCCTTATTGAAAGTTGTTACGTTTAACTTTATGCTAGATAAGGAATGAAAGGAGTCGAGACCTCACGATACTGCCTCGTACGTGTTCCACAAGAGTTGCTGGGCTATAGACTTTAGGCCTTGACTGCTTTCCTGTGGTTGAATGAATGCAACATTCCTAGACTCTTGTGACTAAATTAAAACACGCAAAACAGACGTACTCGTGTAATATGCAACGTTAACAGAGTTGTGAATGAAGCTGATTTAGCTGACGCACTAAATCACGTTTCTGCAATAGCCTGGCTTGATGACTCACTCTCAGCCAGGTTTACCTACCCCGGTGACCAAAATCTTGAGTCCAGCAAAAACAAATCAGAACTTAAGACATCAGATAATACAGCGCATAGAAATATTTGTTCTCTCAAGAATGCTCGTGTTCTTAAACAAAACTCATTGTTTCCTTTATATCTCTGCATTTCATATAATACCTCCTTGATTGTTTTCTTCCAATTTGTAATTGTGTCTAATATGTATTTGTATTAAACATGTATATGCTGATGTAAAAGGGTGGATATTAGTAGAGAGGTTTAATCCACAAATTACTATGTTTCCTAGTGTTATATGGCTAATTACTTATTACCGGATGAAAAACACATATATTAATGGTAGTTGTGAATAGTGGCAGAATGGTGTAACACACGCATTATTTTTATTTGAGTTTCGTATAAAATGCATATTAGTTTATATTTTTCAAGACTGCAGAATAAAGAAGAATTGCTAGCATTTGTTAGAAAATCTTTTAAAACAAAGTTTTCAGCACAAGGTACAGTTACATAAAAGGAAGCACAGAAATCATTATTGTTATTATTATTATTATTATTTATAGTATTACTTGACTAACAATAGGGGATACATAACCTGTGGCATTATCAAGATGCAAAATTAGTTACATGCGTTTATATACACAAAACCACTAATAAGAGCATACTTTAGTGAACAAGTCATCCATCGCGTTTACAGTTTTTTACAAAGTGAGCATCAAGGATGCTCAAAAACCAGTATCAGTATCGGGTATCGAGAAATAGTGGTATTGTGCATTCACCAATTTTTATACACTTTAAATTAATTGTATTAGTGTTATAAGTATCACTTGAGCGCAATATTCCTTTCTCTTTTCACACTTGAATGTTAGTTACTAAAGCTTTAGTATCACAAAATTAGCTTTTATTACTTAAAAACTAATGAATTTTATCGCCACAAGCATTAATGTAGTTCATTATTATTAAGTGGCTTTTCTATGTACGTCTATTTGTGAAGAATGGCCGCCCGCTCAACAAGAAATTTTCTCATTCAAGTGTGCTGCTATAAGTTGACCATTAATATTTATATTTCATTTATATTTCTTTAGTAATAAGTAAATAGTAAAATAAGCAGAATCAAAATGGAGAGTTTAATTTACTTTTATTACATTTTTAGATGTTGATATCACTTGAATATTTTGATGTTGCTTTTCCTTTTGGACCAATTTTAAAGCAACTACGATAATTGTATTTTTAGAAAACATCACATAATTTATTCTGTGCTGTGTTGTACTTAACTGCAGTCATTGGAAAAGCGAATTCCTGACAAACGCGTCGTTATATATTATGTTATTTCCTTTTGAAAAAAAATAGGAAAACCTAATCGAATTTTTAAAACTGAGCTATGCTAAACCTAATTTGTTACTAAAGAACCAGTGCATGACTGCCATACTGAGTCATTCTCCTGCTATATTCTGACCAGGAAATTGGCATGTAGACGAGGCTGGCTGCATTTGGAGTTAATTAATTTTGTTACCATGTCTGCTATGTTACAATGGTTGTGCATAGAGGGATAAGAACTGCCAGTATGTTTAGAACAGATGGATGATACATGCCTGCTTTAAAAGCTTAATTTCATTTGATGTGCAGTTTTTCCTCCAAAACTAACTGTAGCACATTACTAACAACAACAACAAAATTGTATTAGCATGGGCAACCAAACGTTCTCCGTGTATTTTCGCAACGAAACTGACATTCAGACTCTAGCATAAAGTTTGTGTTTACCCAGAACATTTATAAGCTTCACAACTCATTTTATGCTGCTTTGTGCAGGAGGTCCCGTTCAAAAATACATAAAATGGTTATGACATGACTCACTTCTATCTTTTATTGTAATTTGTAAAAATATTCTAAAATAACGGACGTTATGCCGAACGTTATTTTTTATTTTATCAAAAATATCTGCATCTATTTTGATTAAAATACCATATGTATTTACATGACTAATACATTGATTATCTTGAATTTTCCTCGAATAGCCTGGAAGTCCACTCCATTTGGTATTAATTTTTTGTAAACTTGTAACTTTGTAAACTGCCCCTAAGAGACAGATAAAAACTACATAAAAAGTGGAATTCTTTAAAACACACAACTTATTTCAAATAACTTCTTTGTGGCATATTCGATGTTATTGGTTTCAATTTTTCAATACTTTGTCATTTTTGTAGCGCTGTCAGCTTTCAGTTGTTTCTCGTGATGTCATACAAAAAATATGTAACTTTAAAGCCAGCATATAGCCATTCGCTTTTTAAAGCCTTGTCTACCGCTTCAGTACCCTGCACCCTCTTTGTACTTACAACAAAATGTGTAATAAAACACTTTCTGCGAATGTTTATCTTGATTAATTTGAATTAAATATAGGAATAAGCTTTTATAAGAATAGTCTGTAGAAGTGTGGAGAGAGAAGTAATGTAAATGTAATGCATCAGATTTTTTAATTTTTTTTTTACTAACTTTACCGCGTACATAGTACGTAGAGAAGGTATTGCATTCTACCCACAAAATTGAAACCGAGATTTCACCTGAAATACATGTTTGGAAGCCCCCTGATTAAAAAAAAAGGATTTTTACTTCCTTTACCACGTACATAGTAGGTAGAGAAGGTATTGCATTCCATCCAAAAATCCGATAACGAAATTTCACCGGAAATGCATGTTTTGAGGCCCCTGAATCCAAAAGCAGCATTTTCGAAAAAGGTCCATGTGTGTGTCTGTGTGTGGCTGTGAACAGCATAACCCAAAAACGAAAAGTCGGATAAATACCAAACTTGGTATTTGAGTTTAGTCCCTTCCAAGGATGCGACACAAAGATTTTTAAGAAAATCCCCCATCCCAACTACCTTTTATATGGAACATTTCTCGAAACTTTTTAATTTAAAAAAAGGCTCTAACGATTTTGATTAAAATACCACATATTAAAGATATTTACATGAAAAATAAAATGTATATCTTGAATTTTCTGGGAATAGTCTAGGAAGTCCTTTTCCTTCGCAGGGAATTTTGTATAATCTTGTATAACTTGTAAATGTTACGACAGACGAAAGCGTATCACATAACAAAATCTAGATCTCTTTAAAACACTCAATTTAGTTCAAATAAGTTTTTTTGTGGCATAAGCCGTTTCTGAGATATCCGTAAATGTTTAATACGTGCCATTCTTTTAAATTCCCATCGATTTTCAGTTGTTTCTCGCGATGTTATGGAAATAGCATGGAATTTTAAGGCCAGCGTATAGTATCCATTTCTAAAACATTTGACTAACGCTGTTCCCTTTGTATCTATAACAAAATGTGAAACGCAACTCTTTCTGCAAAGGGTTATCTCAATTAAAATGAAGTAGATAGGAAACAACCTTTCGCAAGAATAATTTGTATATCCACTAGTAGCTATAGAGGGTAGAAGAAGTCATGTGAATGTAACACATCAGATGTTTTTATTTTATTAGGTTTGAATAAGCTACAATTTAACTTTAACACGCGAACATCAAAGTGCAGATTCAAATTAGAGTTTCAACATAATAGGAGAATATACTTACCTAGTGAGAAATGTCAATGCTATGTGCAGTCTCTCACACAACAAATAGTTAAAGTTAGAAGAAGTATGAATCTAAGAAATAAGTATCGAGTTGGAGAAATTAGTTTAGGCTTTCTTATTATAGGAAATAGTAGCTTGACTCTTTTAGACTTGTCCCGCAGGGAATCAGAAAATAAAGCTGTCAGCGATAGGAATTGGTTATTTGGCAGAGCTCCAACTTATACAAAAAAAATACTCATAAAATAAACAGTTTATGTTCTACGTTTGCAATGCAGGGGATTTTTACAGCGCACACACACGAGCTTCGTTGTCTCTGTTACCTGACAATGGGGCTGACAGCTAGATAAAGCCGTGAGATAATGAGAAATGACAGGCTAAACGCGCGGATGTGGGGAGGTGATCAACGAGTGAGTGAAAGAGTCGGAATGGGGGAGTAGAGTGGCTGTACATATGCCTTGTAAAAATATCACTGTAGTGTTGGCTGGTAAGACGTACTCGTTATTATCAGAGATAACGAGTGAGCTTACGGAAACATCTGTTGGAGGGTGTCACGCCTGAATGACATAATGTGGCTGATCTAGAAAGTACAACCATATAGGAGAATTAAACGAATGGCTAAAATGGTTAATACTTTTAAGTTACCTGGTGTGAGGAACTAAAGTGTTCAAAAAAGAATTTGAATATTGATAAACCTGATAAAAATATAAATCTAAATACCAGTTATTAAGCAATTTAATATATATACTGAGACGACTGGGAGAGAAACAGCTTAGAACTAATTTTAAAATAGGAAACAGTTATTTTTAGGCTTTCGGTTAAGGACCAATTAGCCATCAGGATGTCATATTTTTCTTGATTTGATAATTAACGTGTAGGTTAGATTGGAAGGTAGACGAACGAAATTATTGAAATTATACTCAAATGGGCTCGGGTTCCCTGGAGTTTACAGTTACCCACATTCGTCTTTACAGGATAAGGGAAAACTTTCCAAAGAAACCTTATCCAGGTAACTCACTAACGGAAATTCGAATTCGTGACATCTTGAATGTAAGCAAGACACGCTATCCCCACTCCACAGAGGTGAACTAAAATATAGTAATACAATTTTGTTTTCGGATGATTGGTTAAGAATTACAGAATCAAAAGATCAATTACAGTTGACTACGATGGTAGTGAATAAAACCACAGAAAATAATTTGCATTTACCTCCAACAAAAACAAAAAGTATAATTTTCTGGGATTAGACATCACATGAGCTGTAAAATAGCAATTAATAAAATAAATAATGCACAAGTGTCATTTCATTCCGATGAATATTTAAATCACAAAATAAGTACATCAAAAATGTGTAGGATAAAAAAGACGCCATGGTAAAGCTTTATAAGGTGCTTGCGGTACCCTTATTCATGTATGGATCAGAAAAATGTGGGCAATGAACACGTCAGACAGAAGAAAAAGTAGAAACGGCAGAAATGAAGTTTCTGAGAACAGTTGCTGGATGTACCCATAAATATCACATCAGAAATGAAACTGTCAGACAAGAACTAAAGTGTTTTTATTTAAACCAAAGCATAACTCTAAACAAGATAGCATGGCATGGAAACACCTTGAGGATAAACTCGATAAGAATGAAACACCAAGCATTACAACACACCCCAAAAGGAATTCGGAACATTAGACGATCTTGACTTAAATGGCAAAAGGACCTCTGAAACGGAATGGGCCTGGACGCCCAACTTGCAGATGATGATGATAATGATGATGGTAGTGACGACGGCGATGAAATACATTGAATTCTACCCTGAATATATTAATACGGCAAAATGTCTTCAGTAGTCCTCCATGATGGATGGAGGAAGGTTTCAACTTCACTGGTTGAGAATGAACGTGACAACCTCGCGATATTAAATCATGAACCTTCAACTTGTCCAAGCTTGGCCAAGAAATGTTAAACACAACGTCATTTCCTGTCCCATAAAGCATACTGGACTTTGTACTTCAAAACACACAGGAATTATATTTCACAGCAGTCACATAGCGACATAAATTTCCTAGACATTTATCTTTCTTGCCACGCCCCTGCATTTTCTCGCTTTTCGCTCTCTTTTGGAGGGCAGCAATTTCGTCTTTGGTGTCATAAAATACAGAATGGAAGGGGCTGAGTACGTTGCTTTAAAGGGGCAGTTCTTCGCAATAAGGTGAACAAAAACACCTAACACTGTTTTGATGTATAAAGCTTCGAATCATCATAAGTTAAAATGTAATTATTCGTGTAATTATTTCTGTTCACATTAAGAAAACGCGAAACAATTAGACGGTAACTATTGCTCTATTTGTTAGTTCAAGATCGCTTATTGATTCTAATACACTGTTTTACGTTCTTGTTTCGCAGAAATTAATTTTAAATAATAAAGCAATTTTGATATGTTGCAAAGCAATGCTCTTGACAACTTTGTGCTTAGGACGGGGTGAATCGAATCCTACCCTTTGCGAATGTGGGTATACTGCAGGACTTTCAAACATGTGGTTTGCATGGTACGGCGTTGCACTTTCGAAAATTAAATTGAGCTTTATTTATGGACGTTCTTTAATTGCTATTCAGAGGCCTCTTTATCAGGCTTGAGGTTGTTTCACGTACCGTAAATCTGCGACACGAGACCACCGGCTTTACTTCCCTTCCGAAGGAAGTCATGCTATGGATTTTTACGCTTCGGGAACTAGAACATGGTAACCACTACACCACGGAGGACGACATTTTTACACTTTCGTATTATGCATAAAAGATCATTAATAGTATCAAAACTAAGTAACACACACAACATTAATAACGGAATTTTTGTTCCTCTAAGTGATTTTTATTCGGTATAAAATGGTTTTTCTAATGATACCTATTTTTCCTACAGCTTTTAATGTGGGAATCTTGTCCTGTCTTGTTCGATACAGATTCCTCCGGACGCACTTCAGTCTTGGACTTATTGTGCTACCTGTATCGTTTTAAAGCCAATTCATTATACCTGCACCCTTTACGAAGGAATATAGTCTCATAACATATAAGGTTTCAAATTTTCCTGGTTTTAAAAGCATTTTCCCAAAAGCAATATACCTCCTGTGAGCTAAGGTCTCACAGGAGCATATAATGTGCTGGGCTGTTTCAGTTTCTTCCTTGCACAATCGGCAATCTAAGTTACCCCGAAACATCCCATCGTGCTAAGATGCTTTTTCACAGGAGCATGTCCTGTGAGAAATGTAACAATTGTTCTAAACTGAAGTCTGTTACATTTAAGTAAACTTTCAGCTCTTTTCTTATTACTTTCTCTACTACGTACAGTAAGTAGGGGAAGTATTGCATTCCACCCAAAAATTCGATACCGAGATTTCACCGGAAATACATGTTTTGAGACCTCCTGAATCCAAAAAAAGCATTTTTGGAAACATGTCCGTGTGTGTGTCTGTGTGTGTGTGTGTCTGTGTGTGTGTGTGTCTGTGTGTCTGTGTGTGTGTGAACAGCATAACTCAAAAACGAACAGTCGGATAAACACCAAACTTGGTATTTAGGTTCAGTATCTTCCAGAGATGCGACACGAAGGTTTTCAAGAAAATCCCCCCACCCCAGACTACCCTTTACATGGAACATTTTTCGAAAATTTTAATTTTCTCAAAAATGGCTCTAACGATTTTGATGAAAATATCATATGTTTAAGATAATATCATGAGAAATGAAATGTATATCTCGAATTTTCTGGGAATGTCTCCAAAAGTATTCTTCATTCTGAACGACTTTTGCATAACTGGTAAACTATAAGAGATAGACAAAATTTTACTACACAAAAAATATAGATCGCGTTAAAATACACAACTTATGTCATATACATTTCTTTTGTTGAGTGAACCGTTTTCGAGATATTGCTTGTTTTATGTCCTGGACATGCAAAGAGAATGAAATGCGCCACATACCAACCAGCGTTAAAATATTTGACTATCGCTTATAACCTACCATATTCCCCTTGAATCTACAAGAAAATTACCAATAAGATTAACATCTCGATATCTTGATTAACATGAAGCATATGGAGAATAGGTGTTTGTAAAAATAGATTGTACAAGAGTAGAGAAAGTCATGTGAGTGTAACACATCAGATTTTATTTTTTACTTTCCCTACTACGTATAGTAAGTAGGGGAAGTATTGCATTCCACCCAAAAATTCGATACCGAGATTTCACCGGAAATACATGTTTTGAGACCCCCTGAATCCAAAAAAAGCATTTTTGGAAACATGTCCGTGTGTGTGTCTGTGTGTGTGTGTGTCTGTGTGTGTGTGTGTGTGTGTGTGTGTGTGTGTCTGTGTGTCTGTGAACAGCATAACTCAAAAACGAACAGTCGGATAAACACCAAACTTAGTATTTAGATTCAGTATCTTCCAGAGATGCGACACGAAGGTTTTCAAGAAAATCCCCCCACCCCAGACTACCCTTTACATGGAAGATTTTTCGAAAATTTTAATTTTCTCAAAAATGGCTCTAACGATTTTGATTAAAATATCATATGTTTAAGATAATGTCATGAGAAATGAAATGTATATCTTGAATTTTCTGGGAATGTCTCCAAAAGTATTCTTCATTGTGAACGACTTTTGCATAACTGGTAAACCATAAGACATAGACAAAATTTTACTACACAAAAAATGTAGATCGCGTTAAAATACACAATTTATGTCATATACATTTCTTTTGTTGAGTGAACCGTTTTCTAGATATTGCTTGTTATTCCCTTAAATTTTCCAATACTTATACTTTTTCTCAAATTCGTTATTCATTTGTTTTATGTCCTGGACATGCAAAGAGAATGGAATGCGCCACATAGCAACCAGCGTTAAAATATTTGACTATCGCTTAAAACCTACCATATTCCCCTTGCATCTACAAGAAAATTACCATTAAGATTGATATCTCGATTAACATAAAGCATATGGAGAATAGGCGTTTGTAAAAATAGATTGTACAAGAGTAGAGAAAGTCATGTGAGTGTAACACATCAGATTTTTTTTTTACTTTCTCTACTACGTATAGTAAGTAGGGGAAGTATTGCATTCGACCCAAAAATTCGATACCGAGATTTCACCGGAAATACATGTTTTGAGACTCCCTGAATCCAAAAAAAGCATTTTTGGAAACATGTCCGTGTGTGTGTCTGTGTGTGTGTGTGTGTGTGTGTGTGTCTGTGTGTGTGTCTGTGTGTCTGTGAACAGCATAACTCAGAAACGAACAGTCAGATAAACACCAAACTTGGTATTTAGGTTCAGTATCTTCCAGAGATGCGACACGAAGGTTTTCAAGAAAATCCTCCCACCCCAGACTACCCTTTACATGGAAAATTTTTGGAAAATTTTAATTTTCTCAAAAATGGCTCTAACGATTTTGATTAAAATATCATATGTTTAAGGTATTTTATGACAAATGAAATGTATATCTCGAATTTTCTGGGAATGTCTCAAAAAGTGTTCTTCATTCTGAACGACTTTTGCATAACTGGTAAACCATAAGAGATAGACAAAATTTTACTGCACAAAAAATGTAGATCGCGTTACAATACACGATTTATGTCATATATATTTTTTTTGTTGAGTGAACCGTTTTCGAGATATTGCTTGTTATTCCCTTAAATTGTCCAATACTTATACTTTTTCTCAAATTCGTTACTCATTTGTTTATGTCCTGGACATGCAAAGAGAATGGAATGCGCCACATAGCAACCAGCGCTTAAATATTTGACTATCGCTTAAAATCTACCATATTCCCCTTGCATGTACAAGAAAATTAGCAATAATATTGACATCTCGATATCTCGATTAACATGAAGCATATGGAGAATAAGCGTTTGTAAAAGTAGTTTGTACAACAGTAGAGAAAGTCATGTGAGTGTAACACATCAGATTTTTTCAAATAAACAGTTCATCATGTTTGTTTCCTGAACGATGCCATGTTGACAGGCTGAGGGCAGCCAGAAGAAATGTTAATCGTGTACCCGTCCTGAGTACGGTTAAACCACGTAGTGACGGAATGTAAGGTTTGCAGGGTGTTTGGTGAAGTTTGTGTAGGGGAGTGAAAGGAGGTAGCAAAATTTGCTCCTCAATGGTTGCCTTAAGCAAGGTTTTATGATGTTCTACTTTGGACCAGCCTTTCTTACTAAACATGGAGATGTTCCGAGCCGGCTTTGGCCCAATGAATTGTGAAGCTGCTCTTTGTCTTGCTAGTTCATCAGCTTTTTCATTTCCCTCTATGTCACTATGACCCGGCAACCATTGAGTTGAACTTTGTTCTATTCTGTCAAGCTTGTGAGGTTGTTTAGGCAGCTTAAAATCAGTCCTGATATTACCTTATAACTACTTAGAGCCTTAAGTGCAGCCTGGCTAATATGGGAATCACTTGATCATTATTTATTAATAAACCAGTTTGCAGAAAAAAACACCGCAAGAAATCTTTAGGTTTGGACAAATACTGCTGCGTATTTTTGTAGTTTGATTACATGAAACACATATCAAAATCAAATAAAGCGAAAAAATGAAATATATTGTTAATTAAGTATTTTTATAAGTTTAAATGAAAAGCGCATATTTCACAACAGTGCTATCACATTCCCGGCAATATACATGTATGCCAATCGCCGTTTATTTTAAGTGGGCTCACAATTAGGTGGCACCGTAGCGAGAATTTAACCTTAAACATTGAAATACTTGCTTTAACCAAGTGTACAAGAAACTCGAGAACAGGACACAGTAGCTTTTAGGGCACAAGTAGCTACGATATGATGTCAAGTTTGAAAAGCTGGTTTTGTTCGGAAATAAGTCGGGACTCACAAGATTAAAACAAAGCTGCTTAAAGGCAGACTATCTTCACAACTGTCTCGTCTTTAAAAGCGGTTGATGAAAAGTTAGCTGCAAGACATTTCAAAACATAAATCAAGTGGATCTACAGCTGTTGCATTTGTGTTGCTGAGTACTGCACGCGACCATGTTGCACGTGGCACTGGAAAGAATGTCTGGGGTGTAAAATTAGAAGGTGTCTGTGACCTTGCACACACCGAGAGCTACTCCTGCGAACTTGAGCATCTTCATATTGAAGACTGGGGATGCACGAGGTAGAGGGGTGCCGAGATTACCACGTGCACGTTTAAGAGGACCTTAAAGGGATGTTTAAGCACTAAGTATGCTACATGTTCAAGTCAGAAAGTTTAAATAAGTTAAGTAATGAATAATATGATATGCTTGTACAAAGCAGATCTTAATTGTTTACCTGTGTTGCATGATGACCTCGGTCTCTTAAGTGACTTTATCAGCGAGAGCCTTTGTCTGAAATAAGAGAAAGCACACATAAAAACAGTCACTTAACTGACTGACGTATTAACACATTCTTTTCCATTAAGGGGGATGATGGGTGAAACTTACATCCTTATACTATATCACTTAGGGTATATTCAAGAATGGTTTGGCGGAGTTTTGTTTCTGTAAGGTTGTATCTTTTAGTATTTAATACTAAAACAACCCGAACTTTTTACATGATGAGAGCAGAGTTCAGAAAAATTTCAAGCATTGAATATACCGACCAAAATTGGAGAACATATTTTATATAGTCCACGTACCCAACATACATGCATTTTAAGTCTATTTTCTATTTCAAAAAGTACAAATTTGACCATAAATTCCACGCTTTATTCCGCTTGCCATTATTTATGGAACACACGTAAACTGTCAAGTTTCTAGCATACATTTGTATATGCAATTTTGCTTTAAATATATACAAATGTAGTGAGAATTAAATGTGGGGAAAATGGCTCTACAGGTTTACATACTTTCAGTAGTAAAACGTGATATAATTAAGGATCTTAAGGGTGCAGGTGAAACTTACATCCTTATACTATATCACTTAGGGTATATTCAAGAATGGTTTGGCGGATTTTTGGTTCTGTAAGGTTGTATCTTTTAGTATTTAATACTAAAACAACCCGAACTTTTTAGATGATGAGAGCAGAGTTCAGAAAAATTTCAAGCATTGAATATACCGACCAAAATTGGAGAACATATTTTATATAGTCCACGTACCCAACATACATGCATTTTAAGTCTCTACACATATTTATTTTCTATTTCAAAAAGTACAAATTTGACCATAAATTCCACGCTTTATTCCGCTTGCCATTATTTATGGAACACACGTAAACTGTCAAGTTTCTAGCATACATTTGTATATGCAATTTTGCTTTAAATATATACAAATGTAGTGAGAATTAAATGTGGGGAAAATGGCTCTACAGGTTTACATACTTTCAGTAGTAAAACGTGATATAATTAAGGATCTTAAGGGTGCTGTAATGCATTAAAATTTTGCATTTATTAACATTGATGTGTCCATTTCTTTTAATACAAAACCCAAACATGCATATTTTGACCAAAAATTAACCAAAGTTTCACCAACCCCAATAGAAACGTAACTTTTTAAAGCCCAGGATCAAAGTTTTGAAAGATGCTTGTTCAGATAATAGGATGTTTAGAATTTGCTATAGATTAAAAGCTGTAGTGTTTTAATGTATTTATACAATAGCACATGTATATCATTATAAATCTGGTAAAATTTATAATTCAATGCTAAAATATATAAATTTAGTACGTATATTTATGTAGGCATCACTTCGGAAAGGAGATTGTCTCAATATTAGAAAAATAGTTAAACACAAATAGTATAAAATGGTTACAATGGACTGAAATTAAACCACGAAATACATTAACAATAAACGTGTATAAATTTAATGCTTTTATAACATGTACTAACAAAAGTACCCTCTCTTACTTATCTTGTAGGAAAGGAATGTAAATGTAGTTTATAAAAATTTGAAAATTAAACATGAAAAAAAGGCATTGAAAAGTAGAATCAGACGAAAAATGCAATGCCATGTCCGAGACTCGAACCTCGGAGTGCTGTGGCATTGATGTTTTTTCAAATCTGAGTGCCTACATATAGCAAGTGTGAAAGAACAACCCTTAAAGAAAGAAAGAAAAAAGAAAGAAAAATCGAAAGACACCTTAACCTTACCCTTCGAAAATGCATTGAGAAAGGTAAGGCGAACTTTAGATTAGTAGGTTTGCATTTTTATCATTTTAATTTTACTTTAGAGATTATATGTTTAGCCAGATTTCATAAAATGCATAGTTTCGGTTCGTTAAGCAATCCTATTTTCTAATGACGATTTTTTCTTTACAATTTAACATGCGATAATTATTTATTGCAACGTTTTATGAAATTACGATAATACTGTTATTACTATACTTTATTTAATCAAGTTCGTGAAATTTTCCTAAAGGAGCACTGAAAGCTTTGAGGTTAATAAGACAAGCTCAAATTTCTTTGTGATATTACCCATAGTTCCCAAATACTCAATATGAATACTCCAGGAGAACCCACATAATAAAACATGCAAGTGTTACTTCAGGAATTTATAGCAAATGAGCGTTAGTAACGCTGCTCAACAACTAAGTTGAAAATATGAGATTTTCAGAACCATAAAAGAAATGATGGAACTTCGATGTGGTCCATTACACCTCAGATATTCGCCGTGTGCATAGATAACCAGCACATCTTGGCTGTCGGAGAAGTTGCTCAGCACTAAAGGAGGAAACAGCCAAGTACCTGCAGTGAGACAGGGACAAGCTCTTGGGGTACTGCCAAACTATACTCAGTTCGTAGTCACCCACATATTTATGGGCAGACATGCACTACAATGACCTTGATTCTTAACACGGTGAGCCAGCAATGCCAGCTGAGATCAAGTGCCAAGTGCTCGGCTGTACTAAGGGTGTTCCTGCCTAAAATCACATTATACAAAGAGTTGCTGAACTCGTATTACGTGTATTTTAATGTTATCTCATGACTACCATCAGTGTTCTGCCCTGAGTGCAATGGAACTATTCGCAGGGATGATGGGTGAACATTTGGAACAAATTTACGAAGCCGAAGATGGAAGGCTGCAGTACACTTACTCGGTTGTCAATGAGGTTGTTCCGACAGCTGACAAATTGTGACGACATGGCAGAGCAACATCAAATCTCTGCAATAGGTGTCCTGCGGTGGCAACTTTGCATCACAAACTAGTACCCTGTGCCGTCGTACGATCCATTTGGGATTGGGTATATGGACGAATCTGTGTGATCTGTTGTGGCGTACAAGTGTCTTCACTGGATGGCTATCTTAGCCTCGAATTCCATCAAGATGATAAGCAGATGACGGATACGCTTTCTTGGGTAATCTTTGCCACCTATTTTTGGATAATTAGAGTTGAGACGCAGCGAATCTACAGGCTTTCCAAATCTTTATCCGGAAACAACGCTCGGAGATGGACAAACGGACCCCTTTGTCCTTGGATCTCCCGCATTTACAAATACTCTAAGTGTCAAATGTATATATATGATTCAGACATCGAAATACTTGAGCAGTATTTAAGAACCATAGCAAATGTTTGTATTTCTGATTACACTAATTATATGTATATATTATTACATTTTAATGCAAGAAAAAATAAATAAAGGGAAAAATGCAAAATATACCAAAATAGCGAGTTAAGTCATGTTTTTGGACAGAGCGATCCCCAAGACATCAGAGGCGAATGGAAAGACCGAATCAATTCATAGCTGTCGTAGGCTGTTTCGTTCATTAATAAGGAATATTCTGAAACCATCTCACTCTGAGTTTAAACCCCCCTTCTGACTGAATGCAATACTTCAACGGAATGTAAAAAAACAGTTATAATTAAAGAAAAACTTACCTGCCCTTTCAATCATAGCATCTGCACGCTGATCACTGACGCAGTATTTTATATCACAACATTGTGAATGCCAGAATGATTGTAGTGTAAATTAACATTATTGTATGACAATGATTTGAGATGTTTGTTAATTATAAGCATTGTTAGGAAATAAGTTTACACGGCCTCACTGAAACTGACAATAGGAGCGGGTAACAATGAAGCGAGTTGTTTATTATTTAGAAGAGACAAGCAAATGACGTCAGAGTAGCGCGCTTTTCTTTAGAAATGGAGGGAATATCTTCCCTAGAGCATATGTGTTCGTAATTTTGATTAGATATAAAAATAGACGCTAATGTTGGCGGGTTTCATTAACCAATAGCAGCTCTGTTATAATGTTTAGGCATATCGGGGTGAGGGAGTATAAAAAGCTAAAGCCAGAGACGGGTAATTCGCGGGTTATACGTCGCGCAGTTCTACAGAATAATTCACAAGGCAAACGTCGCCCAGTTCAATAAAATCATTCACGCGTTAAACGTCGCGCAGTTCTACAAAATCTCTCGCGTCGTAAAGTTAGTTAAAAGATGTGAAATACGCGAATAAATAATGTGCGGCAAATAAGTGATTATAGTTACATTCTAAAATATAACAGTTTCAGTCGGGCGTGTATCAAGAGTAAATATGTGAAATCAATAAAAGTGTAAAAACAAATTCTTTTATCACTGTTATCTTTAGTAACAACTCCTTTCCGTTTACACACCAAGAGATTTGCTCGACTGAATAATAATAATAATAGCCAGCCGGAGGACAAAGAACTCAAAATTTAAAATAGTAAAACAATAACAGGTGCTCAGCAAATAAGATAACACGAACGATACCGCGACATCACTTGACCAATAATTAAGGACTTCAAACGTACTTCCCAATGAAACACAGATATTGAATTCTTGGAAAGAATGCAGTGGTTCTTGTTATCCGGATAAGAATAAGATAAATTAATAAAATATCAGACATTTCACACACTCTCTACCTTACATACTTCCTTATATATTAAAGCATTCCTATAACAAAGGCTTATTCTATTCATTCTATGTTACAATAAATTTTTTACTAGAAATAATCTCAAATTAAGCAATAATTATTGACTTGGTCACGTGCATTATACGTAAAGCAAAAGCAACTGTTCGACTATCGTAGATAAGTAATTTTTATTGCTAATAAACCCATGCGGTATAAAAGAAGTTTCACGCAAGATGCTGTATACATCCCGGTGGCAGTTCAAACTGGGAAAACTTCAAAAGATGCAGAGAAGAAAAAGACTAATGCTACAGAAAAAGTTATTTTACATAAATGGACATTTTTGTGTAGCAAGACTTTGTATATCTCTTATGGTTTACCAGTTGTACAAAACTGTACAAAATTCATTTGGAATGAAGAGGCCAAAATTCACAGGCTATTCACAGATAATACCATCTCAAACGTTATTAGTTATGCAAATATCGGTATTTTAATCAAAATCGTTAAGAGACATTTTTATTAAAGTAAACAATAACGAAACATGTTCTATGTAAAGGATTGTTTGGGATGGGAGACTTTCTTGAAAATCAATGTAATGCTGAGCTTAAATACTATGTTTGGTTTTGACCTGACTTCATTTTTGAGTTATGCTGTTCACAGACGCACACGCGCGGGCGGATTTTTTCTGTATAAAGGATTGCGAATTACATTATTTCCTCTATTTATCATACTTAAAGGTAGATATAGTAAAAAGAAGATTCGGGGGGTTTCAAGCAGCTTCCTCAAATTATGCACTTATATTCTGGAAATAGCTAACTCTACGAAAAAGTATATGTCATAATTTGTATATTTTAATGAGCTTTATATGTTTGTCTGAAGTAAACTTGTGTCTATCTATTCCGGTTTCTCAGTGATAAAACAGTCAGAACAAAGAAGGCTTCACAAACTATACACAGCAAATTCAAAATATACATGTTACTCCTCATGTCAATATGTCCAACATATGATATTTTAATTAAAATCGTTAGAACCACTTGCGACAAAATATGAAATAATAAAAATTTTTGGCGCAAACGTTGGTTTTGGGGGGGGTGAAATTACGTGAAAAGCTGGTGCATGACGCTATACTTTGAATCGCCAGTTTGAATCTTATCCGGATTTTCGTTTTTAAGTTATGCTGTTCACACACACATAGACACAAACGAAATGTTTTCCTAAAATTGCTTTTTTTAGGAGGGGGAGGTTCAGGAGACCTCAAAAGGTGAATTTCTGGTGGAATATCGATATGAAATTTCTGGGTGGAACGCAATACCTAATTCTAGAAACCATTAGGTAGATGGTAGATCAATTAAAAAATCTTATGTGTTGCTTTCACACGACCTTCTCTATTCACTCTCCTACAAACTATTCTTACAAAAACTTTCATTTCGCATTTATACATTCAGTTTAGGTATATGAAGCATACAGAAGTTTAAAGTAACAGATTTTTAAAACGCTGATCGCTATGTGGTGGCTTTGAAATTCTATTTTCCTTGCATGACCACAGAAAAAAAATAGGAGCTTACCACTTGAAAACGTATTTAAAAGTTCAGATAATAACAAAGAATATCTCGCAAATAGTTAGCTTCACAAAAATGTTATTTGAAATAAACTGTGTGCTTAAACGAAAACTACGTTTTTGTGTAGTAAGATTTTGTCACTCAAAATGAAGATATATTCACAGGCTATTCTCAGAAAACTCAAGGTATACATTTTATTTGCCATGCAAATATCTTAAACATATGGTATTATAACCAAAATCGTTGGAGGCCTTTTTTAGAAAATAAAAAATAACGAACAATGTTCCAAATAAAGAATAGTTTGAGGTGGGGCATTTTTTTTAAATCTCCATGTCGCACCATTGAAAGACGCTGATATTGAACACCAAGTTTGGCATTTAACGGGCCTTTCGTCTTTGAGTTATGTTGTTCACAGACATAATTCTAGGCCCCCCACACAAACTATTTACTAAAAATGTGGGTTTTTTTCGGATTCAGGGAGCCTTAAAAAGTGTATTTCAGTTCAAATCTCCATATACCTCCAATTATCGGGTGGAATGCTATACTTCCACTACTTACTATAGGTACGAGATGTGTTTTTAAAGTAAGTACCGTTTTAATATTTTGTCGCTGCGGCGCTGCAGTTGCGATATGTTCAAAACAATCGAACGACCCGCCAACTATGAAGTCAGATCAGAAATTCGTTTTTAAATGCGAGATATGTTACGCCAGTGAACATTCATCCCTAATTGTGTGTAGTTTATGGGGAAACAATAATTAGCGTCAATGCCCGGCCACATAGAGCCAAACAAACTCAAGATCTGATCGCACCATTTGGTTGGGAACAATTCGACCACCCTCCCTGCAGTCCGGATTTGGCACCAAGCGATTTTCATCTATTTCTTAACCTGAAGAAATTCCTTGGTGAAAAACATTTCATCGACGATAATGTGAAACAAGAAGTGCAGACTTGGTTTTTATTACTGGTGGCATCACTCTTTGACGAAGACATAAACTGGTTTCCTGTTATGACAAGTGCCTGAATAATGGTGGCGACTATGTGGAGAAGTGTAAGGTAGTGAATGATAAAGTATTTGAAAAATATTTTTTTTATTTTTTAAAAAAATAATCGGTACTTTAAAAACATGTCTCGTATGTAGAAGAGAAAGTAAAAAGAATTACGTATACAACTATAAACTTATAAACATACAAGACGTTACAACTGCTGCTAGTACATAAATTGTAGGGAAGATGTTGACAAAGGCAGACGTCTTCCTGAGAAAATAGGAATATAAAACCTCTTTTAAGTAAATCTCCGGAGTTCTATTTCGGCGTCCCTTGAGGGGAAACGTGGCGATGTTTATAATGGGGAAATGGAAGGGAGGAAGTGAGTCAATATAAGGCATGTTGCTTACAGCCTAGCAACCAACCACATGTGTTGTAGGCTGCACGTGCCTCTGATACCACCACCACCACCACCACCAGGTGTCGGGATGCTGTTTACCCTACTTCCACAAATAACCGGGGTCCACGTGTATATGTCGTATATATTTTAGATTCCTCGGAATCTCATAACAAGGGATTGTCTGGCTTGTCCCCCATTCCTCCTTCGCTCCCTACTCTCCAAAACGGAAGAGGGAGTGCTAGCTCTCCTGCTTGGAAAGGAAGTAAGGAAATGGTGGACCAGGAGGGTTACGAAAATAGAAATCAGTTAAGCATGAACACAAGAACTGCTACTGTAGGATGCAGAAACGATGGCTGGCTGGCTGGCTGAATAGAAGCAATGAAACATTTTCATTCATGCAATACGCATGAGGCTTTGCGAATTAGAATCCTGGTAAATAGAAGCTATGCCTCTCTCCCCATTTTGCAAGTAAATATAGGCAAACTCCCCTATGGAACAATTAGGAGTCTTTTTGTCGTCCAGAAATGTTTATTTTTATATTTTGTTCTGTGGTTTGGCGGCGCCGTGGCCGAGTGGTTAGACCGAGGCGGCCCGGGTTCAATCCCAGGAATCCGCATGTGGGATTTGTGGTGGACAAAGCGGCGTCTGGGCGGGTTTTCTCCGGTTTTCCCCGCCATTCATTCCACCAACTGCTCCATCATAACCTTTCCTTTCATCCATTTCACCAACATTTCGTTTCATCTACTTCCTTCCTCCCATACCAGGCATCGGGCTGATCACCCATCCTGGATATTCTGTCTGATCCGTGAGTGTCTGCTCCTCGAAGGGCCTCTGACCCCAGGCACCCGCCTGTAATTCCTGGGGGGTGTAAGTCCTACATAAGAGGAGGTTAAACAGAGAAAGAAGAAGTTTAATCCTTGGAACTTCTGGTTGCATTTACAATGAGGTTTCTAGTAAGGGAATCTCCTCCATGTTATACGACGACACAGCAAAGTTAATAAAGTATTAGGTTTTCTCTACGTGGTAGAGAAAGTAAAAATGCTTTTTATTATTCATTCAGGGGGGGCTCAAAACATGTATTTCCGGTGAAATCTCGGTACTTAATTTTTAGTGGAATGCAATACCTTCTCTACCTACTAGGTACGTGGTAGAGAAAGAGAAAAGAATGAGGATAAAACAAAAGAAGTGGGATTGATGCCATGGCATTTCTCTACTAAGTAGAGGAAGTATTGCATTCCACCCAAAGAATCGATATCGAGACTTCAGTGCAAATCATGTTTCAAGTTCCCTGAATTACCCCAAAAAGCTGTTTTTAGAAAAAGATTCGAGAGTGTGGATGCATGTGCGTGTGTGTGTATGTGCGCGCGTCAGAATAGCATAACTCAAAAACGAAATGTCGGATAAATACTAAAATTGGTATTAAAGTTTCGCATCTTTTAAAGGGGAAAAGAGAATATCCCACCTCAAACTAATCTTTACGTGGAAGATTTCTTGTTATATTTTATTTACTCAAAAATGGCTCGAACGAGTTTGATTAAAATACCATATGTTTAATACATTTGTATGACTAATAAAATGCGTGTCTTGAATATTCTTTAATAACCTGTGAAGCCATCTTCATTCTGAATGAATTTTGTGTGATTTTGTTGTGTATACACCATAAGAGATATACAAAAACCTACTACACAAAACATGTAGATCTCATTAAAACACACGATTTATGTCTGATTTTTTGTGGTTATAACCATTCCAAAGAAAATTGTTTCTATCAGTTTAATTTTTCCAATACTTTTACATTTTTTAAAGTGCTAAGGCACCATTCTTTTGTGGTGAGTATGTAATTTCAAAACGAGGATATAGCAACTCACTTTTTTAAGATTTGACTATTGCTTCAGCCTCCTGTACCTACACCGAAATATGTAATGAAATCGTTCCTGAAAACTATGCCTTAATTAACTTGAAGCAGAGAGAAAAATAAGCCTTTATACGAATAGATTGCAGAAGAAGTATAAAAATAAACTCTCCTTTTGTGTGTGTGTGCGTGTGAGGGAAATTCATTTTACGCACATGTGAGCTGGCAGTGTTGGACTCGCCATCGGAGTATGGTCCTACCCACTAAAACTCCTCCACAGAAAAGGGAAGTACAACGATATGTAAAGGAAAACATGGGTGGAGGTAACGCGGTCTCGCATAGCACCCGTGTTATAAGTATGCGTAAAGATGGAGAGCTGCCGTCCAATGGACGGGAGCGGTTAGAAACTAAAGTTTCTAGCTACAGCCATGACAAACTGCCCTGACTGCAGCCTAGAGGCTAGAAGGAGAAAATGATGGAAGAGGAAGATTCTACATAGTTTTGTTGTCAATCCGAAGTCTCATCAAATGGTATTCTGGATATGAACTGTTGAGGTATGGGTCCTATGGCTTTGGGTGGCTTTCGGCGTGGAGCTGGTGATAGTGGCGTAACTTGAATCCCGGTTGTCGAGGACGTAGAATAGAAAACGACGAAAGCAGAGAGTGCATTTGAGGGTGCCTAAAGATGCGCATTTGGGAGGGGAGGACTGATTTCATGGTCACTTTTAGAGATTCATCCAAGTGAGGGGGGATATCAAATGGATCACTGAAAGGATGTATCAACTAAATAAAGAATTTGATGGATTAGCGTGATGAACAGATAACCTTTGATGTATTTATAGGTCCAAGAGGCAAACATATATAGAGACCAAATCCCCAACCAGTCAAGTGGGTTAACCACCACATTACGGGGAGACTCACGTTCACTACACTACAACTACAGGAGGTACTCTAGTACTAGCTGTGACTAAACGTGTGCTTAAAGTAAAATGAGCGGAGCGAGCCATTTAATCAATGTTGTAACAAAAATGTATGGAATGATAATTTTCCAAAGGAACGTACTAAATTCCGTCATGTCCAATATGTATGTAGGTATTTACCATTATTTTAATGTTATCTTGCATTTTTATTATTTGTTTATTATTTAAATAGATTACAGAAAACAAAAATGACACTTTACTGCTTCTATATTACGGTTTTAGGTATCTCTGAGGCTCCTCTCCTAAGTACGCCCCTGATAGAGGGAGCAAAACACGTAAATTGCGCTTGTTAATAAAGCATGGCTGATGATGATGATCGAATAAGTTTCAGACACGTTTCTCCCGGTGTTATTCAGTTTCTCCCCTAGCTGTACCAAGGAGCACGCAGACTCCTTGCCTTGTTTCTGCCAGATTCCCGATAATCTGATGTATTTCCGCGCTGCTCCGTGCGAAACAGTATTTTAGAAAATCTCTTGCGTTGCTGCAACCAAGAGTCGTTATTTTGGGTGTTTTGTTGGTAAGACACGCGCGGCTGACGTCACAGACTCTAACTTTGGACAAATAACGCGCATATTGCAGGAGCTGGCGTAACTGAAATCCTGGTTGTCGAGGACGATCTAAGTGGGTCGGATCAAAACCAGTTCAGAGGTCGCTCCTGGCTTGTCGTCCCGGAACGCTTCACTCCAAAGCCTGAAATTTCCACCATCCAGCAATATGATAAAACGACGCACACATTATGTCAAACATTCAAATGTCGTTTTTGCTGGAGTTATTAACGAAAAGCTTTTTATGCAAATGCAAGCGACAAGAGAAATGTAAAATCATGAATACGGGTTGACTCGTATTTTTTTTTCTGTTTAAAACAAAGAAAAAACTTCCTTTACGCTTCTATTGGGTATAAATGTTACACCCGAAGAATGGCGCTGATTTATTTCGGACGTAGGAATTTTTAAATCGTGTTTGATGGCACGAAAACATCACTCCATTATCGCAATGAAAGAGCATCTTAGACAAAATCTTCAATCCTTTCTATGCTCGTTTAATTCAATGGTAGACAGCATCTGGCATCTAACACTTGTAAACACTTACATAGAATGCTATTGAAATTCACCAAAAACTTTGCACTTAAATAGGATTTATCTTAACAGAGAGCGTAAAGTGAAACCGTTGGAAGTATGTGATAACGGAAACAAAATAGTATCACAAAATATGCATTGGTAAATGAGGCGTTTACGAGGAGCTGCGAATGTGCGGTTACTGCTTGTGCACAAGCATATATCCCTATATTATTGATTTTGAATAATGTTTAACGCCCGTATACGCCACGATGGCGGTGACACTGGTGATACATGAAATGAATTAAGTGAGATAGGAAATTTAGAAGATAACGCTCCAGGACCAATTTTTGGGTGGGTACCTGCCCGGTATTTGCCCGTTATGAGGATTGAGAAACATCTGAGAATAAAACCTCAATCAGGGAAGACGATCCTGGCGGGATTTTAACCGCAGACCTCCCATTCACGAGCCTGTGCCTCAAAGTCGTCGGCAACTCGTGTCTTTTTTTATTTATTTATTTATTTATTTATTTATTTATGGACGCTCTTTAACTGCTGTGGTCCTTAGCGTCTCATTCTATATTGGACGAAAGACCTGTAATTTTACTCAGAGCCTTTTATCAGGCTTGAGGTTGTTTTACGTGCCGTAAATCTACGACACGGGACCACCGGCTTTACTTTCCTTCCGAAGGAAACCATCGCCATCGCCCTCCGCCGGGTTTGAATCCGCGACCTCCGGAACTAGAGGCTAGATGGTAACCACTACACCACGGCCGCATATTCTTCGTTGTAAGGTTGCTCCATTTTAACAACAGTACAGCACAACAAAACTCCTAAGACAACTAAAGAATTAACATTATTCGAAAGTTCTAATCTACAATAATATAAGTATACTGTGAGATCTCTGCTTCCATTTACCTCCGCGTGAATATGTAAATATTTGGGATAAATGTTAACTTAGTAGGATGTTTCTGTAGAACTTCTTAAAATGTTTAGGTCTAACACTAATTAACAATACTCTAAATTACGTTATTAATCAAATTATTAAACATGATTGTAACTGAATTGTTAGCCCCTAACGTCAACGTGAAAAGCTCAAAACCTGACTCTTATTTCACGTACCATTTATATACCTTAAGCAACTAGTAAGAACGGTCCTAACGATGGGCATTCATCACCATTCATCTTCGTCCTATTAGACGTACGACTAGCAGTGAGCAGTTTTTGCCCAAGGATACCCATCTGTGAACCGAACGAGGTGGCGCCGCGGTAACATGTGCGATTCGCTTCGGGAGGTCCAGGGCTCGATCCCCGGCTACCGCCCAATCTGATCTATGAATTTTTCGTGGTTTCTCCAGGTCAGCATGTGAATGCTGGGGTGGTTCTCTTCTAACACGACTCTTCTGCACCTCATTTCCTTTACCCATCATCTTCCTTGTCATCAGGGTTGTAGGATCAGGCGACGGCGTTCGGCGGGTTGCGGCTGGGCGGTGGCTGTGCCTGTGGAGGTTTCTTCCTGACATCGTTCCAGGGACAGATCGGTTTTGATCCATCTCCGGTGCTTTCGGGCAGGCGTTCATTAGGGAACCCCTCCCAGGAGGCTCGGGGCCTGCGGTGGGCCTGGGAGACGTTGGATGCGTTCAATCTGGAAACATTAGAGACCCCGTCCATGCTTGCGCCCGTCGAAACCCGGACCTGGTCGCCCTTCGGATCTCTACCCTCATCCCTCCCAGGTCACGGTAGAAGCACAACGGACCGGATGGCCTGTGTGCGGTGTTCTGCCCCGAATTTGGGGATCCCTCCGTTCATCAGTACCATTATCTTTTACCCATTTGTAAAATAAGGCCAAAAGTAGCAAACATCATAAATATGGATTTTAGTGTTAAAACACTAACAACTTTCTAATTTAATTTTACGTAGCCTTTTTAGCTGTACGATCTTTTAAGGCATGTCATATAGTAGTTTAAATGTTTGCTTGTAAGCTTGGCTTTCTATAAACTTGTAGTAAAAACGACAAGTTTTGTCTACATTAAAGTGAATAAACCATTTAAAAGATTCTTCAAACACTAAATTAGCTGCAGAAGACCAGAAAAGCACGAAGAAAGACTTGATGCTTTTCAAGCACTTTTAAGCTGAGAAACAATGCTATTTTAGCCTTCTAATTTTAAACTCCCTTTTCTCGATTTTTCATCTGTCGGTAGATTCTCATTTTCATATTGTTTCACACGATATATGTTTCGGTATAAATGAATGAAATTTTAAAATAAGAGCTGAAGATAATGACTACATTTTGTTACCTCCTTTTAAATAACAGGATAAAATAATATGAAATTAATTTTTGTTAACATACTTAGTTGTGGTGTTATTAAACAGCAATAGTCATATTGTGTAAATATAATCCCATATTTAAAATTTATCCCAAACTAGTAGCATTTTTACAATTTATTAATATATTATTAAAGAGTTTAATTATAGAATTTCAAGTTTTCAAAAAATAACTGCTTGGTCTGGAGCAATTTTTTGAAACAGTAAATATAATTTTAAAAAATAATATATTCGGGACTAACTTTAAAATATCCATGAAATCTGATGTACATATTATATTTTAAGGATCGAATTCATAGTCGCCGCTCATGTGAAAAGGAGATGCTTAAGCAATAAGTACTTCCTTCTTATAAGGAAACGCTTATTGCCATTTGGTATACGGTACTTATATGCTCAGCGCTAAACGCTTATTTCCGAAGCACATGTGGCAACATGGTTCAGTGTTTCACAGCCACACGAATGCGCGAAGAAATATGTAAACTAACATGCATTTACCATATGGCTAGCCGCCATTTTCATTTTCGTTGTTTTGTTCACAACAGCTGTTGAGCACGTGGTAGAGGTTTGCAGTTTTAAATAGTGGATTATGTTAAATCTGAAAACCTGACATTCTAGCGTAAAGTGTTAGTAGCTAAAAGTATTTACAATATGCGCACTGTGTATATGCATGCTTGTAAACAAATCACAAATGCAATTACTAAACCAGCTAGCAGTAATCAGAAAAGCAAAAGTACCCAATGTTTGGTTTTAACAGCGGTTTTACACGCGAAATCTGTATAACTCTGTTCAAGATTTGTTTGATAACCAAACGTATATTTGCGAATTAATGGCAAAGACTGTGACTTGTTAAGTGATCCATTGCAGTGATGGTAATTATGCAAAATAGGCAATTTGATCAGAAAAGCACTGCAGAGATGTACTTTATTTATTGCAGAAATATTTCCGATTTTATTAAATGATTCTGAATAAGTACAGCGGAATCTCGTTTTATAGGGACCTAAGGACTTTGGACAACATAAATGGGAAAACGTCTGAACAGAAAACATATGGATAGTGTTATAGCACTGAGATTCTCTACATTACTTTTATTAAGTAAGCCTGTCTCACGGTGCGACCTCATAATCCGTTTGTTAAGGTTACATTGCTTAGCAGAGACATTAGATTATTACAATAGCGGCTTTGGTAAACCGCTATCGCTTCTTAAATTCGGCATCCCTATGCATTTCTAGTGAATTCTGCAAATCACGCAAATTCGTTTATTAATGCGCAGTACAATTTCGTTATGAAATTCCATATACTTCACCAAACTGTTATTATCGTTAAACTCCGTTGTAAGCAGTTGATGCAAGATGGCGTCGGCTCTCCTTATCGCAAATAAACGCAGGTCGGAGCTTCCTTATACAAATAAGCATTTCCTTATTCGCCTGAAAGAGTAGTGTCTATGTATTTAAATGGCTACTTAAGGATTTCCTTGAAATAAGCGACGACTATGAATTCGATCCTAAACCTTATTATTTCTGTATTAAAATTTGAAACGAATCGAATTGAAATTGTGTATTTTAAACACGTCACAGATGGGTATCCTAAGGTAGTTGTGGTATCTCTCAAATGGTCTATCCAACAAGATACGCTAACCGAGCAAGCTCCGGGTTGAGATTGAGATGCGCATTCGGAAGGAATAACGCTGATTCACAACCAGGAACCGAAGCCAGAGCGGGAACAACAAAGTTAATCCCTTATTGCCAGAATTATTTTTCTTCATATGGCGCTCTTTCTGTAATTTCTAAATCAGCCTTTATATCCCCTTCACCGGTGTTCATAACTGACGGAGCCTTACCTGAGACCGAGAACGTCATACTGAATTCATATTGTGAATAAGTGCTTCCGTGGTAGATGTTTTTCAGGGAGGCTGTGAACTATAATTGACGCTACGGCTCTGTCTAATCGAAAGCCTGGAAAGTAAAACCGGAACAACAAACAACCGAAAGCTGCATAGAAAAGCATACTTTAATGAATACTGACGTGTATAAAATGCGACCCATAATGGGACGCGGCTGTTTATGTTAGTCCTAGCAAATCTCACCCCACCCTCTGGTCCTTAAGTAATATATTAGCTCCTCGACTGGCAGTGTACTTTACCCTCCAAATATAGCCAAACAGCCGAAGAGTAACATTATAAGCTAGTTGTCTATGTTCTCACTAGCGGAGTATCGTTAAGACAATGCTACGTTGAATTTTGGCTTTAAAATAAAATGTATATAATAAAAACGTAGAAATAATGCTGACGATAAAAACCTTCATATAAATGTCGTAATTGTCGTCCAGTTTATCGAGATGTGCAAATAATTATTCGCCCTTCCCCTAGAAGGTCAAATTATGTTGTATTGGTTAAGCCCTTCTTTGTGTACCAATCTTAGTAAAACTCTTTCACACAGGCGGTATCCGAACCATCCCTTCATTTCACATCATTATAACATTGTTCATTGGTTAGTTTTAATGTCCATAAATTATTTTCCAGACCAGTCACGTAGAGAACTGATACTTCTGGGTGGAGCCAACGGTTGGTCAACTAAAAGTGGAAACCTTACGGAGGAAAAAACATTATAACGATCTAAGGGAATGAGCCAATTTTTTATGCACGTAAATATACGCCATTATTCCACACATATTAGGATGGGCTTTCACAAGATGAATCAGAAATAGTCGTTGCTTTTAGAAAATGTTCACGCTTCGGGCTTCGAAGTTGGTCAACCTGCATTTTGTTGATTGAATTGCAAACAGAATTGGTCAGTTACAAACAAATGTTATCTCATTGCATGTAATTGATTTTAACCCATTTTTGTAGTGTTTAATGCTCGGTTTTTACTTCATACGATACCACTGGTTGTTGATACTGATGATACATGAAATGAAATGATTATTGGGAAAGGAAATTTGGGAAGGAAACGTTCCGGGCCTAGGTTTAAGGTCTCTCCCCGGCATTTACCAGTAAGCATTCCCGCCTTATCTTCCCGGTGAAGTGAACCCAACTTATGCCTCTGTACTGTCCGTTCTCGTTCTGGTTCCCATTTGAGTTTTATTGTGAATCGGCTTTAATTCAGATGAAAACCCAGATTCTCACTACCTTGGATAAGGCTTTTTCTTATCTTAGGCTGAATGATGGGTTGGAGTACACTTTATATAGCTCCGTGTCCTCGTTGCAACAGCAATAAAACAAGGTGAGCAACACAGCAGACATAAAACTGACCGTACAGAAGACAACTTTAAGAGCATCTTAAGACCAAAGCTATCTACTTCCAAACATGTACATGCGAACAAACAAACAAAAACATTCCAATATGAGAAGTTAAAACAAGATGCCTAAGTTGAAAGGAGAAATGCATCATGAATATATTTAAACCATTGAATAATTAAATGTTCCCTACATTTTTATTTTCATGTAAGAATTTCAAAGCTGTAATTAAAATCACTGGGTATAATTAAAGTAGGCATAGCTGATATGAAGGTGGGTTATACACAGATGCGAAAACCTAATTGTGCTGACTCCAAATTCAGTTATGACTGTGGAACACCTGACACTGCATGGACTTCTCTTTATTTAAATTTAACAGGCAGCGCACGTTAATTAAAAGCGCGTTGCCATGACGACGTCTGGTAATATTTACACGTGCGAACTCCTTCGAGACCGGTTACTCCTCTCACACAGGCGACGCTCGAGTGGACTAACGCACAGGCGCCGTATTTTCCTCTTGAAGGACTCGGTACCTTGTTACCTCAAGTCCTCACTTGAAGTACCTTGTTGCTGAGCACCCACATCCTTAAACAACTTGTGCTGAGCAATAAGACGATATCCAAAGTGCCAAAGTTTCTCTTTCTTATTCATACAAGGAAGTTAACAAATAATAATTATACATTAACATGGTCAGTAATAGGTACTTTGTGTGCAAATGTATATCTTTTTATTTAGCCCATTAAGCTCTAAAAACTCTTTACAAGACACTAGGTTTAGGTTCGAAGAAAGGTGCATATTGCATACCAGCAGAGCCTGTAGTTGGTATTATTTAATTTGCACAGCAAATCTTTGTTTTTCCCTAAGAACTGGCTTTTTGTAGTGGGGCCACAAAACATGTACGGCCCTTGAAATATCGATATGGGACTTTTGAACTTATCGTAATTCTACCTCTAGCTTAAGTATGTAGTAGGGACAGTAATAAGTTGTAGTTTTCTGGGATTTTGAAAACCTCTCACAGTGCAATGTATGTGTCATCTAATGTTTCGATATCCGATAATAAAACTCCTAAAACTATGAAAATATAATAGGATTAATAGTACAAAAACTTGCTCCTCTTCCTTATGCTTGTATTGTGATCGGAATATGCTTTCCTCAGTAACCGAAAAACATCAGTAAAAGATCCGTTATAACGTATCTAACTCACTTTTGTACAGGAATAATACTAAACAAGGTTGGCACAAGTTTTAGATATCTATTCTTTTGAAAGTTTATAAATAACAAAACTAGTCAAAAATATTACGCTAATAAACTGCTTTTGTAATGTTTTTACAAATACAATAATAAATTTCATGTTATGATTATATACCCAATTACACATTTACATTGTTGGGAATAAATAAATATAGCAGATAGTCCATACTCTAAAATCAGACATAAGACGTGTTATATACCAACATTCTTACGTAGTTTTATTCCTTGATGGTTAGTGTAGAGTGAAAATTGGGTGGGAGGGAATGAAATGGGATGGATTACATTCTTTTTGATTTTTCTGTTTCATGTTGCTTATTTTTGTACATTTATTCCAGCTTTCGTGTGTTTTTATGGATTCGCTTACAGAGGTTAGAGTTGTAACAGAATTTACGATAAGCAAATATTTCTTTCTCCTGGTGAACATTCCTAGAAATCAATTTAGTTTTAAGTACGATTTTTAATGGTGAAGATTTATCAAATGTTCGTGCACGTATTCAGGAAAAGTGCTTACAAACTTACGTATTTTATTTATGGGATTAGCAATTACACTGCGGAGGGAAACTATCCGAGCATTTTAGTTTTACGCTCTGTTCTTCCTTTCAATGTTTACTGTACTATGCAAGATGAATGACCATTACCTTCAAACCAATTGTTTTGCGTAAAAACGTAAATTTCGTTTTCTTCAACTTCTGAGCATATTCTATAAATTTCTTTAGAAATGGGAAATAAATATAGAGAGCTCTGTATATGAACAAAAACACCAAAAATCTTAAACGGTAGAAACAGAACTTAAGATTACAAACATTTTGGAATGCAAAGCCTCACAGCCTATTCTGAAACCATTAACTTCGTTCAGAACAGGCACATTTTATGTGTATTCCATCCAAAAATTCGATATCGAGATTTCACCGTAAAACATGTTTTGAAGTCCCCTGAATAAAAAAAACATTTTTAGAAAACAGTTTGCTTGTGTGTGTGTTATATGTGTCTGTAAACAGCATAACTCAAGCACGAAAAGTCAGTTGAGTACCAAACTTGGTATTTAAGTTCAGCACCTTCCAAGGTTGCGAAATGAAGCTTTTCAAGAAAATCTCCCACCGCATACTACCCTTTGCATTGATTTTTTTTCCTCTAATTTTCTATTTTATCAAAACACTAATGATTTTGATTAAAATGCCACCATTTTAATAGATTGATAGGAGAAATAAAATGCATATCTTGGCTTTTCTGTTAATGTACTGTGTATTTGCCCTTATTTAATTGAATTTTGTATAACAAGGAAATCTCAGCAAATAGACAGAAACTTACTACAGAAAAGAGGTAGAGCTTATTAAAATGCACAGTTTATGTCTAATAATTTTTTCATGCCATTGCCTATTTTACAAATATTTCATGTTGCAAATTTAGACCTTTCCTAAGCGTCACCTAACGGACATGCTTGAAAGTTTGCGATTCTTGTTCTTTTTCCCTTCTTTTTATTTTCATTGCAAGAGCTGTTGCAACACATAAACAATTGAATGCCGTTTCCGCATGTTGAAACCATCTTGCTTAATTTGAAACAATAAATTGTTGAGACATCAAAGTGGAACACAAAGATAAATGAATGGCAGAATACCAGCATAACGTCAATTTCGAATTTTTTATCGTTGTTTGGAAATTTTCATACGCTGCCTTAAATAGTAGGCAGTAGTATTATTTAAATTGGAATTGCTTATTTAAACTAAAGACACTAATCTTCTGGTGAGCAGATAAATCTGGCAAAATCTATGAAGCCCGGTACAAGGGTACACTGTACCTATCACCCTACAGGGTTTTCTAAAACGATATCCGTATAATATGAGCCCAAAAAGTTAAAGTAAAACACTTTACCAAATTCGTACTATTTATACCATGTATTCAAGTTACGAAAGGTGACCTTATGTATGTTGGTTCCCCCTAAACAAATTAGATGCTGTCTTGATTCTTCTGTTTTGTCTAGCTCATATTAATATACTACTAGCAATTTGGTGACTCTAACTTGTTTAATGTTCACAGCACACAGTGCCGGAATGTCCCCGTCATCTACTCAGGGGTCCGAGAAAGGGGGTATTCCTCAAGATGCCACAGTGGATGTCGCCGACCTGAATGAGAAAGAGCCTCTGGAGGTTACCGACCTACAGGCCGACGGTGCCGACATCAAACCCGAGCCAAACGGGACACTACAGAAAGATGGCCTCATAGTCGCAGCAACAGGAACAGCTGTAGCCGGAGCAGTTGTCGCTGGTGCTGCTCTTAAGGGAGAAAAAGCTTCACCTGCCGCTGAGGAAACAGTCAAGGCTAAAGAAGATGATGCCGTGGTTGTCGACGCTGCTCCCATTAGTATCGAAAAGGAGGAAACCAGTGCCTCAGCAAAGGAATTAGAAAAGTCAGAAAGCAGACCTGTTAGTGCTACATCGGAGAGTCGACCAAATTCAGGGAAGAGTGAGACTGTGAGTCAGCCTGAATCTACTAAATCCAGTCGACCAACAAGTGCCATTGCTAATGAAGCAAAAGAACCAAAGAGTGCCTCAGAAGCCGAAACAGGTGTTCCTGATAAGGAGAAGAGCACACCATCGACCAAAGACGAAGAAAGCAGTAGATCAGCAAGTGCGGCTGAAGCTACTGTAGAAGAAAAAACCGATCAAGTAGACACTACCGACAGATCTTCCACAGGAAGCGCTGCTGAGAAAACAAAGTCTGGCGGAAGTCGACCAACAAGTGCTGTACTTTCCAATAAACCGAATGAAAGTCGGCCATCGAGTACGCCTGCTGCCGAATTGGTCAAAGAAGCAGAAAGTGTTGCTGGATCGGGAGAAAGTCGCCCAGCAAGCGCTTCTGAAGAAAAAAGTAGTCGACCATCCAGTAGTGCAGAGACACAAGATGTTAAAAAGGGCAGCGCTGCAGAATCAAATAAAAAGGAAGACACTCAAGCAACTAGTGCTGTAGAATCTAATACAGATTCAGCCATTCGACCATCCAGTGCATCCGATGACAATCAGCAAATTAGCTTGGAATCAGTTAAAGATGGAGGTAGTAGGCCGGTTAGTTCAGCAGAGAAAGAGAGTCGACCTTCTAGCGGTGCAGAATCAACCGCTGTTGTTAAATCAACTGTAGATAAACAAGCAAGTGCTGAGGAATCTGAAGCAGATCGGGCCAGTAGACCTGTTAGTGTTGCAGGTTCGATGAAGGAAGATGATAGTCAATCTCCTACTGTAGCAGACCCTGCTAGCCGCCCTGCTAGTGCTGCTCAATCAATCCAAAAAGACAGCAGACCAGTAAGTGTTTCAAGTCCTGTAAAGGATGAAAATATACCACCTAGTACAGTGGATTCTGTAGGTAGTAGACCAATAAGTGTTGCTGAATCAGCCAAAGAAGCTAGTAGACCAACAAGCGCAATAAGTTCTACAAAAGAAAGCAGTCGACCGCCTAGCACAGCAGAAGCAGCAAGTAGCAGGCCAGTGAGCGTTGCTGAGTCGACCAAAGGTGACAGGTCAGTAAGCGCTGCAAGTCCTGCAAAGGATGAGAATGTACCACCTAGTGTAGTAGATACCGCAGTTAGCAGGCCAACAAGTGTTGCTGAATCAACAAAGCAAGATAGCAGACCAGTTAGTGTTGCAAGCGTTACGAAGGAAGAAAGCATACCAGTTAGTGCAACAAATGCATTAGGCAGCAGTCCGACAAATGTTGCTGAATCAACCAAAGAAACTAGCAGACCAGCAAGTTTTACAAGTCCTTTAAAAGACAGTAGTCGACCGCCTAGCATAGGCGAGACCGCAAGCAGTAGGCCAGTTAGTGCTGCAATATCAGCCAAAGAAGATAGCAGACCGGTCAGTGCTGCAATATCAGCCAAAGAAGATAGCAGACCGGTCAGTGCTGCGAGTCCAACAAATGAGAGCAGTCGACCGCCTAGCGCAGTAGAGGCTTCTGCTAGTAGGCCAGTTAGTGTTGCTGAATCAGCCAAGGAAGATAGCAGACCGGTGAGTGCTGCGAGTCCGACGAAGGAGATTAGTCGACCACCTAGCACAGTAGAGGCTTCTGCTAGTAGGCCAGTTAGTGTTGTTGAATCAACCAAAGAAAGCAGCAGACCAGCCAGCGTTGCCAGTCCAACAAAAGATAACAATCGACCGCCTAGCACTGTAGAGGCTGCTACTAGTAGACCAATTAGTGCTACTGAATCAAACAAAGAAAGCAGTAGACCAGTCAGTGTTGCGAGTTCAATAAAAGAAAACAGTCGACCACCTAGCACAGTAGAGACTACTGCTAGTAGGCCAGTTAGTGCTGCTGGATCAAACAAAGAAGGCAGCAGACCTGCCAGTCTTGCGAGTCCAACAAAAGAAAACAGTCGACCGCCTAGCGAGATTGCTACTAGTAGGCCAGTTAGTGCTGCTCAATCAACCAAAGAGGACAGTAGACCAGCTAGTGTTGCCAGTCCAACAAAAGAAAACACCCGACCGCCTAGCATAGATGCCGCCGCTAGTAGACCAATTAGTGTTGCTGAATCAACCAAAGAAAGCAGTAGACCAACCAGTGTTGCGAGTCCGACGAAGGAGAGCAGTCGACCGCCTAGCACAGTAGAGGCTGCTGCTAGTAGGCCAGTCAGTGTTGCTGAATCAATCAAAGAAGACAGTAGACCAGTCAGCGTTGCGAGTCCGACAAAAGAGAGCAGTCGACCACCTAGCGCAGTAGAGGCTGCTGCTAGTAGACCAGTCAGTGTTGCTGAATCAACCAAAGAAGGCAGTAGACCAGTCAGTGTTGCGAGTCCGACGAAGGAGAGCAGTCGACCGCCTAGCGCAGTAGAGGCTGCTGTTAGTAGGCCAGTTAGTGCTGCTGAATCAACCAAAGAAGGCAGTAGACCAGCCAGTGTTGCAAGTCCAACAAAGGAGAGTAGTCGACCATCTAGCACAGTAGAGGCTGCTGCTAGTAGGCCGGTTAGTACTGCTGAATCAACCAAAGAAGAAATCAGCAGACCGGTCAGTGCTGCAAGTCCTAATAAGGAAGAACAGCCATCAAGTGCAGTAGAGCTTGCTATTAGCAGACAAACGAGTGTTGCTGAGTCAACCAAAGATAGTAGCAGACCTGCTAGTGCTACAAGTCCCACGAAGGGAGAGGAATTATCAAGAGCAGCAGAAACTCCTGTTAGCAGGCAAGCGAGTGTTGCTGAATCAACTAAAGAGGAAAGCAGTAGACCAGTAAGTGCTGCAAGTCCTACAAAGGAAATTTGTAGACCGCCAAGCAGAGTAGAATCTACAAGCATCAGGCCAGTGAGTGTTACCGAATTAGCCAAAGAAGAAGGCAGTAGACCTGCCAGTGTTGCAAGTTCCACCAAACAAGAGATACTATCAATTGCAGCTGATATTCCGGCTACTAAACAAACGAGCGCTGCTGAATCATCCGAAGAGGAAGGTAGCAGACTAGATGATGTTGTAAGCCCTTCAAAAGAAGATAAACCATCTAATGCAACAGAGACTCCGGCTAGCAGACAAACGAGTGTTGCGGAATCAACCAAAGAGGAAGACAGTAGACCAGCTAGTGTTGCAAGCCCTACAAAAGAAGAGAGTAGACCAGCAAGTGAAATTCAAGTTACAACTAATAGACAAGTGTCTAGTGTCGCTGAATCAATGCAAGAGGAAGGCAGTAGACCAACAAGTGCTGCCAGTCCTGCAAAGCAAAATAGCAGACCACCAAGCACAAAAGAGGCTTCTAGTAGCAGGCCGGCGAGCATTGCTGAATCAACAAAAGAGGAAGTCAGTAGACCAACTAGTGTTGCAAGTCCTACAAATGAACAGAAACAACCAAGTGACGTACAGACTTCGCCTAGCAGGCAAGCGAGCGTTACTGAATCAACTAAGGAGGAAAGCAGTAGACCAGGTAGCGTTGCAAGTTCTACTAAGGAAGAGAAACCATCAGGTTCAGTACAGCTCCCAGCAAGCAGACCAGCTAGCGTTGCTGAATCAACCAAAGGAAACAGTAGACCAGCCAGTGGAGCAAGTCCTATAAAGGAAGAGAGACCATCAAGTGCAATAGAGGCGCCACCTAACATGCAGGCTAGTGTTGCCGAATCAACCACAGAAAATAGTAGACAAGCCAGTGCTCAAAGTCCCACGAAAGAAGATAAACCATCAAATGCGGTAGAAGCTAGTGTAGCCGAATCAATCAAAGCTGACGGAAGTGTTGATGAATTGAGAAATAAAGAAATCACTGGATCGGTTAGTGCTGCAAGTCCTACGAAGGAAAACAGTCGACCGCCTAGCGCGGTAGAGGCTGAAAGTAGCAGGCCAACCAGTGTTGCTGAATCAACCAAAGAGGACAGTAGACCAGCCAGTGTTGGTACTCTTGCCATGGAGCAGATACCACCCCGTAGTGAAGCTTCGGCTAGCACACAAGCTAGTGTTGCCGAGTCAACCAAAGAAGGAGGTAGCAGACCCACAAGTGCTGTAGTTTCTAAGGAGGAGCAGAAACTATCATGTGCAGTAACTGCTCCAAGTGTTGCAAAAGAGGGTAGCCGGTCGCCTAGCATTCTGGAGCAAGAGACGGACAGGAAGGCGTCCAGCGCTCAGCAAGGAGCAAGTAGAGCAGACACAGAGCAGTCTTCCACAACGGACGACGACGGAGACGTTGCTGTGGCTAGCACCGGTCAAGCCTCATTGGATCTCCCAAATGATAAGAGTGAGAATGAATCTACCCGTGATTCTGTTCTGGCTCAACGTGGCAGTGTTATTGAGGACATAGATGACCAGGAAGAAGTGGCACTCAGTGCTGCCGCTACTACGATTCAAGCCACATTCCGTGGCTTCCAGGCAAGACAAGCCCTTGCCAAGGAAAAGCCTCAGGTAGAGTAAGTTTCTTCTTTTAATTCACAGCTCTCACCTTTGTTTAAGGTTCCTGTACATGGTTTTATTGATAATACAAAGCCTCATCTACCTTGTTTCACTATAATTAAAATCACGTAATCAGCAGAGACGATAATCGGGCATAGCGAATATCCATATAACTATAAATGTGAAAGGAGTGTGATAGTAATGCAATGTGAGAGAAAACTTCTGTTTGTGCTGCAGCAAACTTCGTTTGTTCACGTTTCAATAAAATAGCTCTCTCACTGCCAGTAAAGATGTACAGTGCATTGCAGCAACTTAGCTGATGTTTGTTGTGGTAGTTCGGATTATAACTCTGGGTAAGTGTAAATAACATTATGTCGACAGAGAAGATTTAAACTGTAGTTCATTTGTAAGTCGGAGAATCATAATATGAGCACAAACTAAATGCCACTTCTTTCATTAACTCTGTGAACCTGAGATGTTATCAATCAAACAGTCTTCTGTCCAACTTCAAGTGCTATACTGCAAACTCAGGCTCTCCCACTCTTCTCTTTTTCAGCTTTCTTCTACATCTCCTCTTCTGTACCATTTATCTTAAAATTGTCTATCACCTGGTATCTTCTGCTCCCCCAGAATTCTTTTCCATCCACCAGTCCTTTACAGCGGATCAGTTACCAATTCTTTCTTACGTCCAATTGCCAAATCAATTTCTTTTTCTGTTCCTAAATAGAAAATCATTGTTCTTCCTTTGTCCATTGTTTCCAAAACAGCTTATTTACCCATTTCAGCTGTCCATTTTGTACGTTCTAATTTTGTTTCAATGTTGTCCATGTTAATGTTTGCTGCAACTTCCAATCATAATCGCAGTCAAGATTTCTCACTACACAATGCCACACTCCACTAATCTCTTTCGCGGTTCTTTCTTCAAGGATTCATAGAAAATCATTGTTTTTCTAATAAAATATTCCTTTGCTATTGCTAATCTCTGGTTGACTTTTGACACCCGTTCATGTTACAACTTATGAGACATCCTATTATCTAAACCTGCTCCACTACAGCATCTCAAATTCGCAAATGTATCTTCTTTACTTTCCATCCAACGATAGTTGATTTCTTCTTCTCTTACTACCACCCATCTATTGTTCTGTGGACAATTTCTCACTAAATTCTCCAATTAGATTATTAACGGAGTAGGGAGAAACTTCCATCATATGCCTCCCACCCTCTGATGTATCTTCTGTTCAAATTCTAATTTTTTTCATATATAAGCTATTGAGGAACCTGTTAAAATTCTCAAAAAGAGGGGGGAAGAAATATGTAAACTAGATGGCCCTCTCCACCGCTCTTCTAAAGACATCAAAACGAGTTAAACTAAAAGCGTCCTAAGAACTCCTCCGTCTCCTAGAACTTAACTACATTTATGCACCAAATAATCATTAATCGAATAAAAGTCTTATGCATCAGTCACACAATATGTTGAGGAATAATTTTGTGCCTAAGTTCTTTCATTGTGATACAATTTTATGCTTGTAGGAAACCAAAGATGTGACTGCACACGATTTTCTCTTCGGGCCTCCTGTTGAGGAACCACTTCCGCCACCCCCACCTGAAGATGAACCGGAAGAAAATGTTGCATCTGACGAAAACGAAGAGTTACCTCATCCTCCAGAAGAAGAGGTAAGCCAGCAAAAGAAGCTAATTTTAAGATCAATGCATAATATAGTACCAGACTGCCTTCAAGATTTCGTATATTAGAAAAAGTTTTTTGTGAAATTATCGCATCTTATATTTAACTCTTTGTAGCCAGTAAACGCACGATATATGAATTTCTTAAACTGAATGATAATGCACAGGAAAACTATTATTTACCAAAGAAGCCTTTTGATGCTGACAACTATAGACTCAGCCGAGTAATCTTGACGCACGTCCTGTACTACCTTTCAAAATCCCCTTCTTTCCTAAAGAGGCACTTTTCCGTTTTAGTAGCCCCATTTTTGCCGAATACAACGCCATGGACGTATTTACCTCTCCGAAAGAGCTTTAGACCTTGATTCTCCTGCCTTCACGCTTATTCAGAGTGTTTCATTTCTTGAATAAGTCATTGGAGGTTTTCATCCTATTGAAGATATGGGGTGTCTACTGCGCTGAAGGTATAAACTTCCAGTATATATCCAGTATTTTCAATACAATATTTGACAAAATTCCAGTACCGCATCGTCCTACTGCAGTAAAAATGCAGCAGTATTCAGATGCCTGTTGTCGCCAGCTTAACGTCTTTACTGATTTTATTGTTTCCGCAGCCTCAGTATGAAGCTATGTTCATTACTAGCTGCAATACCCGACGTTGCAGAATGGCTTTTTAAATATACAATGACGACTTAATTAGATTTACTCTCTGTACTTTTTATGATCTAGAATATTTTTATGGTGAATTCTCACCATACCTCTTAGAACTGTAATTTCATAAAATTTCCATTCCATGATATTCATAATAATGACCAAAAAATTGACCGATATTCACAAAATGGGAATTAAATATCAGCAGATTTTGTATTTCTAGTATTAACTTCCCCGGCAACAATCTTCAAAATTCCGGAAATGTGTATGGCCTGTAAAAAAATATTTAGGGTTGACAGATTATCCAAATTAAGCAAAGCATTTATGCATTTATTTAATAAATGATTAATCAAATGTTTGAGTCATTTGCAATAGGATAAAAATTGAAATTAGATAAATTGAGAAAAGAATAATATTCAGAAAATATTTATTTGACTAACGAGATTTTCTAAGAACCAATCACCTGAAAATTCTATCTGAAATAAATCAATGCTATATGGATATTTCATCCAATTTTTCCAGTATGTATACTATCTCCAGTATAATTTCAGTATACACAGTATATTAAAACATTTCAAGCATGCTTCCAGTATTTCCAGTATCAGCAGACACCCTGAATTAACCATCTCATTAAGTAAAGATGCAGCAGTGGAGTTGCGGGAGTGATTCCCCTTCCAACGTTTGAAGACTGACATAGTTGTACTTTAATAATTAGTTTATTATAACAACAACAGAAGCAAATGATGTTGAAGTTCCAATGTAAAACTTTATAATATATAAGCGCCGAAAAAATGATGCTTTTATGCAAGCTCTTGTCTTAAACTATGGTACAGTTGAGTATTATTATCATTATTATTCTATAAAGCGAGCTGAAAAGTTCACCTTCAATGAATACAAATTTCATATTCGTCCCTTCAGCTTGAAACGGAGTTCTCCAAGATAAACCAAATTTTGTTTTAAAATCGTGTATTCATTCTTAAACGGCATTCGGAGAAACGCGAAAAAAGAAAGGAAAAGAAACAAGTTCAGAAATTGGATAAATTTACTTTTGCGCTTGTAACTTGCTGGAGCAGGTAGAACAATCACATAACAGCAGAATATTTAAAGCCAGAGTATTTGATTAAAACTGTTATTGATTTACTTCCTTTAAAAATGGAAACCGTGCTAACAAAAACTAAAATGAAACAACACCGTTTAATATTGTGCCGTTATTCACATTTTCCCCGTGGTCGAGTGCGAAGAATAACTTCCATGGTTGCCTGTAAGACTATCGCACTACGTGTGTCCACAGCTGATGAACTGACGATAAAATCAGAACTATTTCTACAAATCGCAAAACTACCATAAGCACAGTGCTGCTTTAGTCACTGACTGCCCATAGTAAATTTAATATTCAACGAAGTGGCCTCAAAGAAAAAATGATTAGGGGACACAGCGCTTAAAGCACGCGGTTTAAATCCAATTTTCTATGAGGTATTTAACGGAGGAGGACACCCCGCCACTGCATCCAACTATGTCTATTCTGGCTACACCCCTCGGGAGACAGGGATGAAGTGAAGGAGCCGCAGGAGGTCGCAGGTGCGCAGGCAGACGGGATTATCGGAAATGCACGCAAGTCCCTATCATTTCCAGTTCGAAATACCCGCACTCGGCCAGTAGACGCGGAGTCCCGCGTGAGGGCGGTCCTTGCAGGCAGGCCAACGCGCCTTGTCGTTGGCAGGCAAAAATCTTTCCAAAGGGAAGCGACCATGCACTCTACCTACCATCAGACACACTACGGAACCCCCTGAAAGATGAAATGAGGGAAAGGAGAAATCGTGATAGAATACACCATCCCAGCGTTTGCTTAGGCGACCAGAGGAAAACCATGGTCAGAGTAGGCGATCACCGGGAATTGAACCCGGGACATCCCGAATGCGGGCCACAGACGTTGCCGCCTAAGCCATCCCCCTCGGTAATTTTCTATTTTTGAGATAATCTTCCAAAAATGTTCCGTACCTATTTTAAGCTACATTCCTATCTAAGCTATATTCCATTGCCTTTTACACTCAAAAGGCAAATCGGCATTGCTTTGTCGGACTGCATTGTTTCATCCACACTCTGTGAAACAGCATATTTTCTTATAGAGTAGTATATTCAAATCGAATTATTTTACTTTCAATAATAATAATAATAATATAACCCTGGGGCGTAGGGACGTGGCACATCAATCGCCACTACTGCAATCAGCATCCGAGTACCGGCGGGAAAACCGAAGCATGAGATAGAACAAATGCAAACCTAAGCTGAACATCAGACTTTCTCCTAACTTTCAACATTGGCAGTAATTAGTTGAACTGCATCAACATGTGGAAAGGATTTCAGACATATTCGGAAAAGCAGGATTAGTTTCCACAGCCATATAACACGGATAAACTCAAAGAGACTGACCAACCAGATCTTTTCCTACTTAGTAAATAAGAAACCAATGGAGCCTGATTCACCGAGGCTCAAAGAGATCTTCTTGAAGTAGTGATCATGCATGGAGACATCCAGTAACATGTTTCTATACAGAGAAAGCTTCGAGCACACCAATTCCAAGAAAAACCAAAGTTGAAAACAGGCAAGAAGTGAACTGTTGAAACAAAGGAGGCGAATGCGGGAGTACTAGAGAAAAATTAAAGCTCAAGAATACATACAGTTGAAATATTGTGGTATATAGTTGACCGAAACTAAGAAAGAAAGACAGACAGAATAAAAGAAAAGAAAAGACATATAACCGCGATGTTCTATTTAATATTACATAGAGGGTGTATTCTACTTCAAAAGAAAACGTGTTGTACCTAGAAAATAAAGGTTTAACTATTGTAAAACTAATTAAAATTCTTCTTCTACGTCATTTTGTACGCTTACAGCCCTCCCATTCTTTCTTTTTGCAGTTTTCCTCTTCATCTGCACATATGCACAGTTTATGTTACCATTGTCTAGCGCCTGGTATCTTCTCCTCCTCCAAAAGGAGAACATAACATTCCTTCCAGTGCATCTGTTACTAATTAGTCTCTTCACATCCAATGTCCCAGTCAATTTCTTTTCCCCTTGAATTAACATAACATTATTCTTACATTAAGGAATGTATTGTTTAAATGTACCAAACGCTTCTGCTTTCCATACCTTACTGAGTATAAAATTTAAACAATCTATAGTTATTGCTTAGCAGCACAGACAATATGTTTACTTATAAGGTGAAGGACTGACACATCAGTCTTCTGCCGTGTAGAACGTTCCTTCCGAAATGAATACTGACGATTTTCGGCAGCAACAGCAGCACGGTCCTTGAAGTAGTTTAGCAAATCACTCGTAGTTTCATTTCTGTGGACAATTTGTTGTTTTTTTGGTCCGCTTTTTTCCCCTTTCGCGCTGCACCTAGGGAGACTGTCAAGAAGATGGAAACCACTAACCGCACAACTACAGAAAATGTGTAGTCTGTTGTACCACTGAGGCAGTTCATATCTACTTAAAAAAAACTAGCATGTATCAGTGAGACGAATAGCAGTATCTGTATCATGCTACAGATAGGTACAGCATATTCACAATATATTCCTTTATTTTTTATGGTATGACGGAAACTAAACAAAAAATCTGATGTGTTACACTCACATGACTTTCTCTACTCTTGTACAAACTATTTTTACAAACGCTTATTTTCCATGTACTTCATGTTAATCGAGATAAACATTTGCAGACTCTATCTTATTGCTAATTTTCTTGTAGATGTAAGGGGAATATATATTTACAAGGGCAATATAGAAATACAGTAGCCTTTAAGTACACACATATCTCTTAATAGCTGGTTGCTAGGTGCAGCACCATTCCCTTTGCCACAGATTAATACTCTTTGCTTATCCAAGACAAAAAAATCTGATGTGTTACACTCACATGACTTTCTCTACTCTTGTACAAACTATTTATACAAACGCTTATTCTCCATATGCTTCATGTTAATCGAGATAAACAATTGCAGACTCTATCTTATTGCTAATTTTCTTGTAGATGTAAGAGGAATATATATTTACAAGGGCAATATACAAATACAGTAGCTTTTAAGCACATACATATCTCTTATTAGCTGGTTGCTAGGTGCAGCACCATTCGCTTTGCCACAGATTAATATTCTTTGCATATCGAAGACAAAAAAATGAATAACGAATTCCCATTTGAGAAAAGTATTGAAAAATTTAAGGGAATAAAACAAGTAATATCTCGAAAATGGTTCACTCAACAAAAAAAAAATGTATATGACATAAATTGTGTATTTTAACGCGTACTACATTTTTTGTGTAGTAAAATTTTGTCTATCTCTTATGGTTTACCAGTTATGCAAAAGTCGTTCACAATAAAGAATACTTTTGGAGACATTCCCAGGAAATTCAAGATATACATTTTATTTGTCATAAAAATATCTTAAACATATGATATTTTAATCAAAATCGTTAGAGCCATTTTTGACAAAATTAAAATTTTCGAAAAATCTTCCATGTAAAGGGTACTCTGGGGTGGGGGGATTTTCTTGAAAACCTTCGTGTCGCATCCTTGGAAGATACTGAACCCAAATACCAAGTTTGGTGTATATCCGACTGTTCGTTTCTGAGTTATGCTGTTCACAGACACACACACAGACAGACACACAGACACACACACAGACACACAGACACACACACGGACGTTTCCAAAAATGCTTTTTTGGATTCAGGGGGTCTCAAAACATGTATTTCCGGTGAAATCTCGGTATCGAATTTTTGGGTGGAATACAATACTTCCCCTACTTACTATACGTAGTAGAGAAAGTAAAAATGAATAACGAATTCCCATTTTAGAAAATAAGTATTGAAAAATTTAAGGAAATAACAAGCAATATCTCGAAAATGATACACTCAACAAAAAAAACTGTATATGACATAAATTGTGTATTTTAACGCGATCTACATTTTTTGTGTAGTAAAATTTTGTCTATCTCTTATGGTTTACCAGTTATGCAAAAGTCGTTCATAATGAAGAATAGTTTTGGAGACATTCCCAGAAAATTCGAGATATACATTTCATTTGTCATGAAAATATCGTAAACATATGATATTTTAATCCAAATCGTTAGAGCCATTTTTGAGAAAATTAAAATTTTCTAAAAATCTTCCATGTAAAGAGTAATCTGGGGTAGGGGGATTTTCTTGAAAACCTTCGTGTCGCATCTCTGGAACATACTGAACCTAAATACCAAGTTTGGTGTTTATCCGACTGTTCGTTTCTGAGTTATGCTGTTCACACACAGACACACAGACAGACAGACAGACACACACACACACGGACATGTTTCCAAAAATGCTTTTTTTGGATTCAGGGAATCTCAAAACATGTATTTCCGGTGAAATCTCGGTATCGAATTTTTGAGTGGAATACAATACTTCCCCTACTTACTATACGTACTAGAGAAAGTAAAAATGTGTAATGTTGCAGACAATGGAGGAAGATGACTCGACCATCTCCAGTGCAGCGACTAAAATCCAAGCAGGAGTGCGTGGATTCCTGACAAGGCGCCAAATGCAGAGTAGCAATACTGCAACCCTCACCCAGCCTACAATCACCACGTCCGAAGAAGACGAGGGTGTGCAGACATCGGGCTCACTCGACACCGAAGTGCGACATCACGAAGAGAATTCCTTGGAGCTTGAGCAGGTATACAAACTATCATGATTCCGATGCATTAATAGAGGTAAGCTCACAATATTACATTTATTAAATCCTGTATCCAGACTTTCGCAAAATTTTGTACAGCACACCTGAATGTTGCTGTTCGGATTCTTGATTTCCTTAACCTCTGAAATGCCCAGAGCTATTGTGCTGTAATAAAATATCAAAAGAACTGGCAATGAAGTGCATTATTGAATATGAAGACCATTGATTTTGACTAGAGGCCTGAAATGCATAAAATTGTGGTTACTACTAACATTCTTATTTCATTAAACTGGATGAAAGCAAATATTTTTAGGCTCGCCACATAAGATCCTATTTACATTGTCTTTTTCTTATACCGTTTAACGCATTTTACGATCTCTAGTTCGTCACAAATGAAAGCGGTAGATGTTAGTTACCGCGCAGATAGTTTCAAGGAGGAGGAAGGAGAGTGGTTGCAAGCACTTGGCGGTTTAGTATTAACCGAGGCAACATATTATTTTCTTGTGAAATGTTAATGTAGCACATAATATGTATCTTATTTTATTCTACGTCGCTGGATTCTCCTAAAGTGTCCGAATTCCGAAGCGGTCCATATAATGGAATCTATGTATACCTAGAAAACATGCATTTTCATGTTTAACAGTAAGCATTGTTCAAATGTTCAAACAACACGTTCACATAAACACTCTGAAACACACTACTGTTGGCTGTCAGGAACCACGTGATTATGACGTGAGTGTCATGTCGCAGAATTTTTCCCACTGTGCAACAGACTTCTTTCATGATGGGGACTCAAGCATGCTATGGTTGATTCTAGTATAGTAACACCTGTTATGTAAAATCTGTCGAAATGTGTTGTTATGCAGTTCAACCACACTAGTTAGAACGATTCAAGAGATAGAATTATCCTTAGTTCAAGCCCCTAGAAATAATAGCAACCAGATAAAAACGGAGAATCAACGGACTGCATTTAGTTACACTGGTGTATGAAGTGCGAGTGAAACGCCACCATAGAGGTATTACCAAAGCCTTTGGTATAGCAGCAGGAAATGAAATTTTTGATGGAGGAAATTGAAGTAGGGGTACTCGGGAAAACTGAATCAGCTACGGAGAAGAAGCAATTGGAATTGGGATCAGAGCTGGAGGCAATGAAATCAGAACTGAGTTCAAAACTATAGGATATCACGTCAGAATGTCATAAATCTCACTTCGGTCCTAACACTCATTTTATGGGGTCCAGCGTGGATGAGATAAAAAATAATGAGGCGACCTAAAGGAGGATGTTCCCAAGATGCTGGTGCAGCCAAGGCGTCACTTTACATTGCTTGGCCTGAAGAGGTGCAGTGATTCCTGAAGAGGATGTCTATTGAACGCTTCGAGCTGCACAGATTCAGTATTCATCTGTGGATGAAGGAAATGCCATTACCTCGCATTTTAGCATTTAATTTCATTCAAATATCCTCGAGTTTATCAAAATTACTAACACCCCTTGATACAAATGAAAACGCTGCACTTTTAGAGATTGCTTGGGGCAAAATACAAACAAGCCCCCTTCACCAAAAAAAAAAAAAAAAATAAATTGAACAATATAGATAGTTTACTACCTGAAGTAGGTGGTCCCAAGATTAACATGTGATTTATATTCACTTTGGCAGGCTCCAGAGCCGCAGAAGACGGGAAGATCGCTCGACAGTCAGCTAGAAGATAGCAGACCAGCCACAGCGGCACCCGTCAGGAACGCCATATCTCTTACTACGACGGAAGGAAACGACGAAGACCAGGCCGTCTGGGAGCGTCTTCAAGAGGAGGCAGCCACTCGCATTCAGAGCAACTACCGGGGTTTCCGAACAAGACAGAGACTTCAGAGAGAGGACGCTGTGCAGTTGTCCACCACAACCAACACAAGTAACAGTAGCAGCCCTCCAGCCTCCATGAGGAACCCCGGAGAGTCCCAGGATACAGGGCTCTCCTCACCTCCCCCGCCGCCGCCACCAGAAGAAGGTGAGTATCGTCACATTTTCCGCCATTCAATTTTGAGAGGTTGTTGCATCTGCGATAGCATTAAAAATGTATGCCTAGTGAATAGTAATGTTGAAATGTTAGAGGCTTACGTCTCCAGCACTCAAGTGCTTTGAGGACAGTATCTTGGTCGGTTTAAAGAATTTTCGTTCCTGCGAATCTTTATCCAGTTGTATGTACTCAAAATACAGGATAATATTATTGCACATTTTTCACTATTAATTTAGTTTTGTAAACGACATTACAAGTATTACCATAATGAATATTGCGTGTAAAGTGTGATTTTCCACACTTTTCAAAACAGTATTATGAGCCTCAAAATGAGAGTGAACATGTCTCTCCTTTCTCTACTTGCTGGCCACTTGTGCATGACTGTATTTGTCATATAATCCAGGTGAAACTATTTGTATCCTCCTTATCTGTCATTACAAAGGATGCGCGAGAGTTGGTTCCCTCCTCATTTCTTGAGGCAGCTTCGGTCGGATGAAATTAAACTTAAAGAGAGAGAGAGAGAGAGAGAGAGGCTACGAATGATCACTTGGTATTATTATATGTTAGAAAACACTACTGTGCACGCTTTCCGATATTTCATTTGATACCTCATATTCAAATAATTCTTTCATAGAAGTTGTGCATAGAATAAACGTTGAAAGCAATTAATCAGATTTTTACAATAATTTCTATTAAATTCTGTATTCTCGTCCCATTAAATATGCAAAACATTAATTTCTACATGGAGAAATTTCTGACATGAAAGCAAAGATCTATATTTCATTTAATGCTGCGTATTTCCTGATGCTGTTGCCGGACAACTTGATCTATTGAAGTTGCAACTTTGTCAGAATCGTTATATCTTATAGGCCTTCAGAACTACCCTGCTTCATGGTGTGGTTTATGTAGATACCACAAAATATAACAACGAAAATCTAGTATAACTTCTTAATTATTCGTCATGTCGAAGCCTAGAAATTTGGAGTTTTGATTAACCACCTTGTTTAGGAAAGCAATTAAGATATCATATAGTCTATTCTCCAAGACCAGCCATTCTTGAGAGAAAAAGTAAAACACAAGTCATACATGCACACACATATACACATACGTAAACATATTCAGATGTGATTTATGGCTTCGGGGTAGTCCAAAGTACACGATAAGAGTGATTGCTTGTCCAATATTAAATACTACAAACATTATGGTGGCGTCAATTGCGAAGATTCTTATCCTTCCCTCTCTCTCTCTGTAACTGTATCTCTGTGGAATGTAATAATTCACGTGATTTTTTTTAAACCGATGATAAAACCAAATTTTCTGAGATGTTAGTAAACAGTTGAAACGTATATAGTAGGTTAATATGATGCAAACTTTTGGCGAGGCCTTATGCTTGTGCTGTTTTACATGATAACCAGAAAACAAGTATAAAATAACAACTTTATTATACGGCAAAATAACCTGCTGACTTATTTGAATAACAGGAAAAAATGGTAACTTCTTAAATATTCATCTTATCGAAGTGCTCAAATAATAATGTTTGTTGAAAACTATTGTCACGTTACATTTAAAAACCACAGAAAAGCGAGATATCTCGACTTTTCCACTTCGTGCCGCATTATAACTAGTTGTTTGGGGAAAGTATTAAGGTGACATGTTGGTGGAATCCCACGCTTTATACAGCAAGTTTTATAGCAATGGCTTCAGTTACTTTTGTTTGGAAAGGTAAATAAAAAATCACACACCTTTTACTATGTTTCATTTCGATTCAGGTGCCTCTAAACGCGCATTTCCGGTGAAATTTAGAATATAGAAATTTAAAGTGGGATCAATACTACCTCTGTCTTCCGTAGGTAAGCGGTAGAGAGAGCAAAAGCCATGCATTTGGCCAATAACATCAAGCTAATGACTGTGCTGCATTCTCTAACTGTATGCTCCAGTTAGCCTGCATACAAGGACGTTTTAAAGACATAACAAACACAAGTGATTACTTTCCAAGAACAGTAAAAGCTAAAGCAGCCGGCAATAGAGCTAAGTAAGTAAAAACAATAAATTTGTCTAAATGTAACACATTTGACACTTCAAAACCATGTAATAAACGTGTACTTTATGAGTTAATGCTACATTATGTAGGTAATTGCTTCTATACCTTCTGTAACAAGCTCCTAATTACATGGGGTTTAACAAGTAAACAATGTTGCCTTATCTCTGGGTGCCATTATTTGTTGCCTGATAAGGCTGCAATCTTGCCATAAAGGCCCTACTTTCCTTCAGAATGGCACTGGGCAATCCCTGTATGACAAACTTCAAGGTTAAGCACGATTAAGAGCTACTTCAAAAGAACCTTTAAATTTTCTCTACCACCTACCTAAGCATTGCATTTCACCAATGAACCCAAAAGAAACAATTTTAGAAACATCTATAAGTGTGCGCACGCATGTTTCTCTGGCTGTAAAGGGCATAACACAAAGTCGAATAAATGCCAAATGTTATACTGCGTCAAACATGTTTAAGGATGCCAGGCGAAGATTTTGAAGTAAATTCCCCCTCGCCAAATTACTCTTTAAGCGGAAATTGTTTCTATGTTTCTCAATGTCTCGAAAATGGCTCTAACGATTTTGATTAAAAAATTATATATTTGAGATCTTGACGTGACAAATAAAATACATATATTGAATTTTTTGTGAATAACCTGTGAAGTTTCATCCATGCTGACCGAATGTTGTACAATTTTGTATATCTGAAAAATCATAGGAAATAAAGCAAAACTTACAACAAGAAAAATGTAGAGCTCATTAAAATACCTAAATTGTGTCCAATAGCGTCTTTCAAGCGTTATCTCTTTTCGAAATATTCTATGTTGAAAGTTTACAACTGACGAACTTAGTTGAAAGTTTACGATTCTTATCTTTTCTTTCCAGTGGTAAAAATTCTGATGTGTTACACTCACATGACTTTCTCTACCCTTGTACAAATTATTTTTACAAACGCTTATTCTCCACCTACTTCATGTTAATCGAGATAAACATTTGCAGACTGTATCTTATTGCTAATTCTCTTGTAGGTGCAAGGGAATATGGTAGGCTTTAAGCGATAGTCAGATCTTTTAAGAGCTGATTGCTATGTGGAGCATTGCATTCTCTTTGTATGTCCAGGACATAAAAAAATAAAGCATTTTTGGAAACATGTCCGTGTGTTTGTGTGTCTGTGTGTATGTGTGTGTGTGTGTGTGTGTGCGCGCGCGCGCGCGTGTGCGCGTGTGTGTCTGTCTGTGAACAGCATAACTCAAAAATGAAAAGTTGGATAAACAACAAAATTGGTATTTAGGTTCAATATAATCCATGAAAGTTTTCAAGAAAATCCCCCAGCCCAAACCACCCCTTACATGGAACATTTTTCGAAAAATTTTATTTTCTCAAAAACGGCTCTAACGATTTTGATTAAAGTATCATATGTTTAAGACATTTTTATGGCAAATAAAATGTATATATTGAATTTTCTGGGGATGTCCCCAAAAGTCCTCTTCATTCTGAACGACTTTTGCATAAATGGTAAACCGCAAGAGATAGACAAAATTTTACTACATAAAAAATATGTCATAAACATTTTGTTTGTAAAGTGAACCATTTTCGAGATATTCCTTGTTATTTCTTTGAATTTTTCAATACACTTTTTCTCAACTGACAATTCGTTGTTCCTTTTTTATGTTCTTGACATGCAAAGAGAATTACATTTTACACATAGCGACCAGTTCTAAAAATCTTTGACTATCGCTTAAGGCGTACTATGTTTCCCTTGTTTTGTATTTGCAAGGGCAATATAGAAATACAGTAGACTTTAAGCATAGACATATCTCTTAATAGCTGGTTGCTATGTGTAGCACCATTCTCTTTGCCACAGATTAATACTCTTTGCATATCCAAGACAAAAAAAGAATAACGAATTCCTATTTGAGAAAAAGTATAAGTATTGGAAAATTTAAGGGAAATAATAAGCAATATCTCGAAAATGGTTCGCTCAACAACAAAAATGTATATGGCATAAATTGTGTATTTTAAAGCGATCTACATTTTTTGTGTAGTAAACTTTTGTCTATCTCTTATGGTTTACCAGTTATGCAAAAGTCGTTCACAATGAAGAATACTTTTGGAGACATTCCCAGAAAATTCAAGATATACATTTTATTTGCCATAAAAATGTCTTAAACATATCATATACTTTAATCAAAATCGTTAGAACCGTTTTTGAGAAAATAAAAGTTTTCCATGTAAAGGGTAATCTGGGGTGGGGGATTTTCTTGAAAACCTTCGTGTCGCATCTCTGGAAGATACTGAACCTAAATACCAAGTTTGGTGTTTATCCGACTGTTCGTTTCTGAGTTATGCTGTTCACAGACAGACACACGGACACACACACGGACATGTTTCCAAAAATACTTTCTTTGGATTCAGGGGGTCTCAAAACATATATTTCCGGTGAAATCTCGGTATCGATTTTCGGGTGGAATGAAATACTTCCCCTACTTACTATATATACGTAGTAGAGAAAGTAAAAATTAAATGCTACCTCTGAATGTTTTATGTAACGGAACATTTACTGCTTATTTTGAAATCGTTCCTAGGTAAAAAATATCGTGAATAAGGTAGTGCGGAATCAATTATACAGTACCTAACGGATGTATGTGAATTTGTGATGTGTAGGAAAACTCCTGCGAGTGTTTACATCAGATTTTTCTTTTCTTTTTCATGTGTTTGAAGGAACAAATATACTATTTGTTTAAGAAATCAATACGTTTCAAGTCATTCCCAATCCTTTCAGCATAATTTGCAGCATACCTCGTACATTAAAAGGTTAACTGCAATGTTGATTACTAATTCTAAAATCAACGTTTATTAAAATAACGAGTATTACTGACAAATTGCCATAATTTACTGCCGAACATCAGAAGTGTATAATAATTAATTGTTTAATTATGTGCTATTCACTTGTATATTGTCTACTTCCCCAAAACATAAATATTATATTCTCAAGTTACGAACAACAATTCAAAAATGTATTGTGTTACACTCATCACAGAACTTTTATACCTATTACAATTTCACTGGTATTCCTTATGCATTTTGCAGTGAATGTAAAAAGTGTTTTTCTCTCTATTATACTTTAAACACGATACAATACATGATTGCCTATAAATAATCTCGATTACATGTTCGTTACCGGCAAGCCAATACAAAGCTATTTATATCACTGTAAATTCTTATCATCAATCGCGGCATATGGAAAAGCAGAACTGTACATTTTCAAATATGCTTCACAGATGCTGCATCACAGTTCAACTTGAATATTTTGGAAAACATTGTTTCGACGAGAAAAGTTCTTTGACACAAACTGGGTGTTTTAATGAGCTCTACATTTTTTCACCAGCAAATTTTGTATTACTCTTATAGTTGCTAAGTTACATAAAATTCAGTAATAAAGAGGGCTTCACAGGAAACTCAGAGTGTACATTTCATTCGTCGTGCAAATATCTTAAACGTGCGATATTTAAATAAAAGTAAATAGTCATTTTTGAGAAAATATAAATTCTTAAAAATCTCCTAGAATTCTCAAATGGTGGATGACTACGTATACCTTTTCAATGTTAAGTTACGCTGCTTACATATACTCACACATAAAACCTTAAAATGCTCCTTTGTGGTTCAAGGAACCTCTAAACGCGCATTTCGCCGTGAAATCTCGATATCGAATTTGCGGGTGGGATGCAATAGTTCCTTATCCTGGCTATCACAGATAAGCATTAGAGAAAACACAAAGTTACGGTTACTTATGCTAATACTATAGAGAAAATGTGTGTGTGTGTGTGTGTGTGTGTGTGTGTGTGTGTGTGTGTGTGTTCTGAGGAGGGGTTTAGGGCGGTTGTTATTGTCATCTTACTCAGTTTCAGTCCGTTTTGTTGAATACGAATATCAGAGTTTCCCCACATTATTGCATACATGACATATTTTTAATGACTTCCAGCTCAAAGGAGAAGCCTAGAATATTTTAAAATTGTGTTATTAGAGGAAGATAGTTGCATATATTCATATCACCAAATTTCCCTCTGATTTCGCTGAAATTGTTATCAAGCAGTATTGTTGGTGGTATGATTTTGTCAAAACTTGATATACTTCTGTTTTAGAACCTGGTAAAAATGACAAGTTACCCTAAGTTTCAAAAACTTCGACCACCCTTAATTTCGATCCCTTTTTTCAACCCTTAATACAAATCAACACTCTTTGGCCTATCTAGATAAAACTTTGTACAGCGAAAATTAATATAAACTACTTTACAACTCCTAGAAATTTGCACTGTCTAATCCATTTGGTCAAAATATTGTACATTTACACAGCAGAAGCTGGCAAAAATTATTAGTTATTCTTTGTTCAGAGTCTTTTGAGACAGCGTAAGGGGGAGATAACGATGTCGCGCGGCCGGTAAGGCAGCTATCACAAAGAGCCGCCACACGTAGCCGACCTGGGCACGAGCAACGTGTTTTCTACCATCCCCTATCCACTGTCTCAAAAGACTCTGAACAAAGAATACCTTTCAACTTCTAGAAGCTAACAATCTTTATTTTCCATTTTACTGTACATTATACATTATACCTCGACATTTTCAAAAGACATCCTTTTTACATTTTATTTTCAGCCCCTTACAAACAAAATTATATAGGGCACACATATGTGCATTTAAGTAATAGGGTCGTCCTCTGTGGTGTAGTGGTTACCATGTTAGCCTCTAGTTCCCGAGGTCGCGGTTCAAACCCGGCGGAGGGCGATGGATTCGGGCGTAAAAATCCTTAGCATGACTTCCTTCGCAAGGGAAGTAAAGCCGGTGGTCGGTAAAAGAATTCAAGCCTGATAAAGAGACCTCTGAGCAAAATTACCGATCTTTCACGCTCAATGTAGAATGGGAGGCTAAGGACCATAGTAGCTAAAGAGCGTCCATAAATAAAACTCAAATTCAATTTAAGGCATAGGTCTTAACGAGAATTATGGGATACGATACGACTGCAAAAAATCTAATGTGATACATTCACATGACTTTATCCATCCACTATATTTTCATAAAGCCTCTACAAACTAATCTTGTACTTCAAGTTAAAGGTGATAAGCGTTCGCATACATATGTTTCATTGCACAAGTTAAAAGGAGATAACGATAGTCAAATGTTTAAAAGCGCGTCACTATACGCTGACCTTGAAATTCCGGGCTCTTTCTTTAACTTAGAAAGAAAGCAACAGAAATTTATAAAAAAAATATCTAATGTGATACATTCACATGATTTTCTCTGCCCTCTATCGTTTATTAGTGGGTATGCAAATTATTCTTATGAAAGTTTGTTTTTCTATCTACTTCATTTTAATCGGAATAAACATTTGCAGAAATAGCTATATAACACATTTCGTTAGGGCACATAGGGAACAGCAATATTCAAATGTTTAAGAACTGAATGCTATATGCTGGCTTAAAATTCCGCACTGTTTCCGTGCAATCGCAAGAAACAACTGAAAATTGGCGGGACTTATAAACAATGATAAAATAATAAGCAAATCGAGCTGTTAATAACGTATATCTCGGAAATGGCTGATGCCACAAAAAATGTGGTTTTAAACAGTTCTGCATTTTTTGTGTGGTACGTTTTCGTCTATCGCTTAATGTTTACCAGTAACACAAGATTATACAAAATTCCTTCCGAATGAATAGGACTTCACAGCTATTCCCAGAAAATTAAAAATATACATTTTGTCATGCAAGCATCATTAATATATGGTATTTTAATCAAAATAGAGCCATTTTTTGAAAATAAAAGATTTCGAAAATTTTTCCATGTAAAGGTAATTTGGGGTGGGTTTTTACTTTCTCTACTACGTATAGTAAGTAGGGGAAGTATTGTATTCCACCCAAAAATTCGATACCGAGATTTCACGGGAAATACATGTTTTGAGACCCCCTGAATCCAAAAATTTTTTTTTTTGGAAACATGTCCGTGTGTGTGTGTGTCTGCGTGTGTGTGTGTGTGTGTGTCTGTCTGTGAACAGCATAACTCAGAATCGAACAGTCGGATAAACACCAAACTTGGTATTTAGGTTCAGTATCTTCCAAGGATGTGACACGAAGGTTTTCAAGAAAATCCCCCCACCCAGATTACCCTTTACATGGAAGATTTTTCGAAAATTTTAATTTTCTCAAGAATGGCTCTAACAATTTTGATTAAAATATCATATGTTTAAGATATTTTTATGACAAATAAAATGTATATCTTGAATTTCCTGGGAATGTCTCCAAAAGTATTCTTCACTGTGAACGACTTTTGCATAACTGGTAAACCATAAGAGATAGACTAAATTTAACTACACAAAAAATGTAGATCGCGTTAAAATACACAATTTATGTCATATACATTTTTGTTGTTGAGTGAACCATTTTCGAGATATTGCTTGTTATTCCCTTAAATTTTTCAATACTTATTTTCTCAAATGGGAATTCGTTATTCATTTTTTTGTCTTGGATATGCAAAGAGTATTAATCTGTGGGAAAGGGAATGGTGCTGCACCTAGCAACCAGCTATTAAGAGATATGTATGTGCTTAAAGGGCAATTTCCAAATTGCCCTTGTAAATATATATTCCCCTTACATCTATAAGAAAATTAGCAATAAGATAGACTCTGCAAATGTTTATCTCGATTAACATGAAGTAGATGGAGAATAAGCGTTTGTATAAATAGTTTGTACAAGAGTAGAGAAAGTCATGTGAGTGTAACACATCAGACTTTTTTTTATCTTCGTGTCGCATCTTTGGAAGGTACTGAACCTAAATACCAACCGCATAACTCCAAAACTTTTCGTTTTTGCATTATGCTGTTCACAAACACAGAAACACATCTAAAAATGCTTTATTCAAGGCGCCTCAAAACATGTATTTGTGATGAAATCTCGGTATTATACTTTTGGGTGGAATGCCATCTACTTCTCTACTTATTGTGTATGTGGTAAAGACAATAAAAAGAGAGATAATTACTGCCAGCTTTCACAAATCTCCCCTATAAGCAACGGAGGTTGAAATTCTTACATTTTACAAATCGATGTGGGTTTTCCTAATACAAACACATCTAAAACCAGTTGCTGTAATACGATATCATATTGAATAAACGCGGGAGATAGTCAAACACAATATACTGAAATAACAAAGTTCCAACAAGTTTAACTTCCACATGCGCAAACGACAACCAGTTACCACGTCACTTGGTACTGAACAGCGATAAAGCCCGGTCTTCCGGTATGTATTGCGGAACACTGTCAACTTTGTATCTAAAAACAACTTCATAACGTGCATCCTGTTTTGCCATCTCAGTCACGCTACACCTTGAAATGACGTACCAAGTGACGTCTTTCTCTTTGATCAAAATTCTGTTTAATATCACGCAAATATCTGCCCGATAATTCATACATTATTATTGCTGATTCTGAAATTTGCCGATTTAGCGAGGTTTCCACCTGCTTTAGAGGTTCTGCTACTAGTCTTGCAGGAAAAATAGTTTATTCCGCATAATGTAAAGTCTAGCTACATTTTTCTGGTAATTTTTAATTATGGGTGAATAACTCATACTAATGGGCTATTCTAAGACCAGAAACTGCATTTCTAAAATTTAGGTTGGTAAGTAGGTGTGTTAGCTTTTCACACAATAAAGGCCGAACCGATCGTTTTGATAAATAACAATATATAACTTGATATATAATTATCTTTGGGCCCACTTAGAAAATACGCTATATGAAATCTTTAATTACTTTGACCAGTGGGGTAAGTACTAATAAGGCAAAAAATTATGTAATACATTCACATGACTTTCTCTACCCTCTATTGTTTATTAGTGGGTATACAAACTATTCTTGCTACAGCTTATTCTTCTATCGACTACATTTTTATCCAAATCAACATTTGCATTTGCAGAAATAGCTAAATTACACATTTCGTTATAGATACAAAGTGAACAGCGATAGTCAAATGTTTAAGAACTAGACGCTATACCCTGGTCTTAAAATCCTATACTGTTTCTAATCGCGAGAAACCACTGAATGTTGAAAAGGACTTTAAGGAATACCAAGAAATGTACAATTAGAGCCATTAATAACGGATATCTTAGAAACGGCTTATGCTGCAAAAAACTTTATTTCAAATAAATTTCTTTTAAAGATTGTCTACATTTTTTGTATAGTACGTTTTAGTCTATTGCTTAACGTTTACCAATTATACAAGATTATGCAAAATTACTTCCGAATGAAGAGGACTTAAAAGGCTATTCCCAGAAAACTCAAGATATACATTTTATTTTTCATGTAAATATCTCTGATATATATTTTAATCCAAATCGTTATGAACCATTTTTTAGAAAATCAAAACTGAACCTAAAAACAAAGTTTGGTATTTATCCAACTTTTCATTTTTGAGTTATGCCGTTCACAGACACACACACACACACACACACACACACACACACAGAGCTTTTCTATTTTTTTTTATTCAGAGAGCCTCAAAACATTTATTTCCGGTGGAATCCCGGTACCGAATTTTTGGGTGGAATGCAATACTTCCCCTACTTATTATACGTAGTAGAGAAATAAAAATGGAAATATCTCGCTTATAATTCAATTTTTGTCAAATATTAAATGACTAAAGCTTATAAGCATTATGTCTCTCATAAGTTTTGTTATTTTCAAAATTTTGAAAGAATGAATGAGTGCTTAAGAAGTTATATCTACCAGTTTTTCATTAGTATCATTCGCGAATGGTATAATACATATAGCATTGCAAGCATAAATAGCAGTTTTGTTACCTATTTTCAGGTGCATAAAGAGAGATAGAGAGGGTGTATAGAAGGAAATAATGAGAGTTGAAAGCACAAGGGAGAAAGTGACAGAGGGAGAGAAAGACAGGTGGATGGAAAAAAAAGAAGAGAGAGGGAGGGCTAGTGAGAAATTGAGTGTGGTAGAAATACAAATAAATGTTTTTGCATTTACGCCATAATCCTAATTAATCAGAAAATCGGTTATGGTGTTTTCATCACACTAGTTATAGCACATTAACGAGCTATATATTCATGTTTGGAATTACATTCTCCAGATCAATTAAAAAAACTGTATCAGTTTCACTCTAATAAGAATGTAATTTTACACACAGGGTTGAAGTGCTCCTTTACAAAACAATTATTGTACATTTGTATTGTGTAGGTTTTCGTGAACACCACTGCAATTCTCTGCACTGAGTAGCTGGAAGGGTTTTAGTTTCGAAGTCCAGTGATGATTATATCTAAGTACAAAATCTAGAGCTCTAGAAAACTGCGGGCTTATTTAGGTCATCTAGCGGGATTCTATTAGCATGTGTTGGTAACCCTAGTGTGCACTCTACGCCACGCCAAAATATCGGTAAGGACTAAGAACACAATGTGCTGGGTGTTGGTAGTTGTGTTTTTCTGAATTGGGAAAGCCAGGTACGTAACTGTCCGCATAGCGTTAAATTTCAAGCACGTTTGTTTTTTGAGAAACAGTGCAGTAGCATTGGTAAAATGCATATTAAGGGAAAGAATCGTTAACATTAGGATTCTTTACATATAAGCCACCCGATTTAAACTACATGTTAAATTATAATCTGTAAAATTTCAATTTCGCATCCGTAAAATTGTAAATTTTCGGGCTGCAGTTGATATAAATTATCATTAATTTTTTACCGACTCAACTAAACCTGAAATGACATTCACAAGGGTGAACTAAATCACCGTAATAGTCATTTATTATTTTTAATACGGCATTAAGAATGCGTCTGTGAAATTTGAAAAAAAAATTGTGAAAATTTAAAAAATAAACTCTTCATAATAAAATGATATGAATTGTTTACTTTAAGAAAATATATTGTTTTTACTTTCTCTACTACGTATAATAAGTAGAAGTATTGTAATCCGCCCAAAAATTCGATGTCGAGATTTCCCTGGAAATATGTTTTGAGACCCCCTGAACACAAAAAATTTTTTTTAGAAAAAGGCCAGTATGTGTGTCTTAAACATACGGTGTTTTAATCAAAATGGTTACACCTATTTTTGAGAAAATCAAAATTTGCGAAACATTTTCCATGTAAAGCGTTGTTTCGGGTGGGGGGAGTTTCTTCATAATCTTCGTGTCGCATCCTTAGAATATGCTGAACTTAAAAAGCAATTTTGGTTTTAAACCGACTTTTCGTTTTTGAGTTATGCTGTTTCACACATACACACACACGCGCGCACGGATCTTTTTCTAAAAATGCATTTTTATTTATTTATTTATTTATTTATTCAGAAGTTCTTAAAATAATTATTTCCACTGATATCTAGGTATCAGAATTTTGGAAGTAATGCAATACGTACATTCTCTACCCACTAGTACGTGATAGAGAAAGTAAAAATTTAATATAATAGATGTTTATGTAAACTAACTTACTCTAAAATGAATTTTTATGTGATATCTTTAAAATTCATCTTGTGAAGCTTCTTTATTACAACACTGAATTTACAGAATAAGAAAACAATATTTAAATAACCATAGAAGCTAGAATTTTGAAATATGGCAAAAACATTGCCTACTGTTATTAAGTTAATAACTGGTATAAATTTCAACAATACATTTTACATACTGGATTCTCCAAATTTCACGGATGCATTTTCTTCGAGAAAAAACATTTATAACTAAAGCACATGTGAATTTTACTTGGGCGTATTTTCATCAATCAGTCATAACCTGAAATGGAGTTGTGGCGTATCACTTTCAAAACAAACAAATTTAATAGAAAACGTTTTATTAATACACACTCTTTCAAGGATAAATGCACATGTTTATTTTCCCTGTGGCTGGGCTGCAGTAATTGTCCTGTTTCTTGTAACGGGGACAGCTCCTGATGAGCACGTTGAGCGTATCTCTCTGCGCGCATACGCTCGGCAGCCCAGAAATTTACACATTCGCCCAGTATCATCAACATAGCAAAACCTTCCTAATTTGTGAAAAACATCGCTATTTGTAGTAGAAGTAAGGTATTTGTAATCACTATTAACTTATATCGTCCTCCGTGGGATAGTGGTTACCATGCTTAGCCTCTAGTTCCCGAGGTCGCGGGTTCAAACCATGCGGAGGGCGATGGATTTTTTTCGAGCGTAAAAATCCTTAGCATGGCTTCCTTCGGAAGGGAAGTAAAGCCGGTGGTCCCGTGTCGTAGATTTACGGCACGTAAAAGAACCTCAAGCCTGATAAAGAGGCCTCTGAACAAAATTACCGATCTTTCACACCCAATATAGAAGGGGACGCTAACGACCACAGCAGTTAAAGGGCGTCCATAAATAAAACCTAATTCAATTTAATTTTATCTGCATATCTGGAGTTCTGGTGCGCTACCTTTTCGCACGCATTTCTCTTTGAGAGATACAATATAATAAAAGCGTTTGCCAAGAAAGTTATTTGTTTTGGAGTGTTCTATCTAATGGATCTATTTGACCGCCACTCCCATTTTGAATTTTAAAGTGATACGGCACTGACCCACTTCCGGTTATGGCTGATAGATGGCTTTTGTCTTGAAAATTTTAATGCAGCATTTTCTGAAATAAGTGACTGACATGTGGTCTGGTTTAATATTTCTCAGCAGTAATTATAAGCATTGATCACCAATAATGTCAAACTATCTATGGCCTGGAAGATGAGACATAGGCTACAGAAATACGGCAGGAAGTTCTAGTGACACGGCGACATATCTGCTGAACTTTCCGTGTGCAGCCTACACATAAGCGCTGTAAATAACCAATTTCAGAAAATATTTCCTGTGCACGTAAATGGCAAGAAGGCTTAAAAGAGGAGGAAAGAGGGAGAGTTTTATCCCCTCCTGCAGTGACCTTGTCGGCCTGTGTTATAGTAGGCGGTAAAGTATAACAAGTTGTGTGTCAGTGCAGTGAGATCACACTCAGAAGCTGGAGGTCACAGCTGCAACAGGTTGTGTTGGTTGGTAAGTACACACTTGGGAGTTGCGATGTGCTTCCCACTCTAGCAAGGAGGTCATCTTACTTTTGGCTTTGCTCCAATACTCTACTCGTTTGCCATGCTTCACAAATAACATCACTTGTATTTCTGCTTTCAAGTTATTGGCTTATGATTATATAACCATACATGATTGTTAAAATTCTTGTCACTTGTTCTATCCATTACCATTTCAGAAGGCTGGGAAAGTATGTTTTAAAAATATTACGTGTTACATTCACATCATGACTTTCTCTACCCCATTATCGTCATTTTATACAGCTTCTATAACTATTATTACAAAATTTTATATTTCTATCTACTTCAATTAATCCAGATAAACATTTGCAGATATAACTTCACTAGGGATTTCGTTGTAGGTACAAGAGGCATAGAGGAAACCCGAATCGATAGTCAGATTGTAAAAGTAAGTCGCTATATGCTGGCCTTGAAATTCCATACTCTTTACAGGACATTCTGAGAAACAACTGAATAGCGACAGCATTTTAAAAAATTCCAAATTAATAACAAAATCAAATGAATAATAACGGATATCTTCTAAATGGATAATGCCAGAAAACATTTTGGAAATAAATTGTGTGTTTTAAAGACATGCATATTCATTTTTGTAAGTTTTTGTCTAAAGGTTAAACAAAACAAAATTATACAAATTTTTTTCAGAATGAAGAGGACTTCACAGGCTATTCCCAGAAAGTTAAATATATTCATTTTATTGGCCATATGTATGGTATTTTAATCAAAATTGTTATAACTATTTTTGAGAAAATAAAAAATTTGGGAAAAAAGTTCCATGTAAAGAGTAGATTGGGGTGGGAGATTTTCCTGAAAATCTTTGTGTCGCATCTTTAGAAGATACTGAACAAGTATGGTACCTATTTATCCGACATTTCGTTTTTGAGTTATGTTGTTCACACATACGCACGCGCACACATGCGCGCGGACCTATTTCTAAAAATATGTGATACTTTCACATGACCTTCTCTATACCCCGTACTTTATTAGTGAGTATACAAACTATTCTTACTAAAGCTTATTTTTATACCTGCTACATTTTAATTCAAATGAGCCTTTGCAGAAATAACTACATTACACATTTCGTTATAGATACAAACAGAACGCTGGACGCTGTGTGCTGGCCTTAAGATTCCATATTGTTTCCAATCGCGAGAAACCTAGAATGTTGAAAGGACTTTAAGGAATGACCAAGAAATGTACAATTAGAACCATTAATAATGGATATCTCAGAAATGGCCTATGCCATAAAAATTTATTTAAAATAAATTATGTGTTTTAAAGATATCTACATTTCGTGAGTACTCCGTTTTCGTCTACCGCTTAACATTCACCAATTATACAAAATTCCTTCCGAATGAAGAGGACTTCAAAGGCCATTCCCAGAAAATTCAAGATATACATTTTATTTGTTGTGGAAATATCTTTAATATATGGCATTTTAATCAAAATTGTTACAGCCATTTTTTAGAAAATAAAAAATTTCGAAAAATGTTCCATGTAAAGTGTAACTGGGGGATTTTCATGAAAATCTTCGTGTTACATCCTTGGAAGATACTGAACTTAAATTCCAAGTTTGGTACTTATACACTTTTCGTTTTTGTGTCATGCTGTTCACAGACACACACACACACACACACGGACAAGTTTCAAAAAATGCTTTTGTCGTATTCAGGGGGCCTCAAAACATGCATTTCCGGTGAAATCCGGTATCGAATTTTTAGGTGGAATGCAATACCTTCTCTACCCTGTGAACGTACCTACATGGTAGAGAAAGTAAAAAGGCTTTGAAGTTTTATAATGCAGGGGGCTTCAGAACATGTACTTGCGGTAAAATCCTAAAATCGAATTTTTGCGTGGAATATAATACTTCTATGCCTGCCAGGTACGTGTTGGAGAAAGTAGAATTCTGATACACGGCACACGCACGACCTTCTCTACCCATAATAGTTTATTTTTATATTTATTCTGCAAATAATTCTTACAGAAATTTATTTTTCTACCTTCTTCTTCTTTAACGTTTACCTTCATCCTTGTAGGACTTACACCCCCAAGGACTTACAAGTCAATGCCTTGGGTCAGTAGCCTGTCGAGGAGAAAGCAGACTCTAGATCATAGTGTACCCAGGAGGGCTGATCAGCCCAGTGCCTGATATGGCGGTGAAGAAGAAATGTAGTGATGAAAGAGATGATAGGAAAATTCGCGAATCAAATTATCCAAACCAGCATTCGCTTAGCGACCGAGGAAAACCGCGAAAAAGCTTTCCGCCAGATTGGTCCGCCCTGGGGGTTTGAATCCGTGACCTCCCGAATGTGAGTCTTAGACGTTACCGCCTGAGTCATCCCGCTCTGTTTTTCTACCTACTTCTTGTTAATCGAGCATTTACAGAAATGGTCTCATTATAAATTTCGTTGTGGGATACAGGGGATTGAAGCTATCGTCAAATGTTTTGAAGACAATGTGCTGGCTTTGAAATTCTTCCCTTTGCACTTCATAACATGTAAAAGTATTGGAAAATTCAAATCAGTAACAACGAACATCTCGGAATTAAATCCACAAATAGTTATTTGAGATAAAATTTGTGTTTTAACAAGCTCTACATATTTCGTCTCTATCTTCTATGGTGTACCAGTTATACAAAACGTTTGCACAACTTATTCAGAATGAAGAGGCCTTCACAGGCTTTTCACACAAAATTCAAGATAGGTAAACATTTTATTTTTGTATTCTGTGATAGCCCTGACGATCTGGACCGACCAACCTGACTGCTGACCTCACGACCATATGTACACGACAGCGATAGCCATGTAAATATATTAAAGATATGGTATTTTATTAAAACTGTTAGAACCATCTTTAGAAAATAAAACACAACGAAAATTTTCCAATGTTTTTTTTTATTATTATTATTTATGGTCGCTCTTTAACTACTATGGTCCTTAGCGTCCCACTCAATCCTATTGGGCGTGAAACCCGGCATTTACTCAAAGGCCTCTTTATCAGGCTTGACGTTCTTTTACGTGCCGTAAATCTACGACACGGGACCACTGGCTTTACTTCCTTTCCGAAGGAAGTCGTGCTTAAGATTTTTAAGTCCGAAAAAAATTCCATTGCCCGCCGCTTGGTTTGAACCCGCGACCTCGGGAACTAGACCACGGAGGACGACAATTTCCCATGTAATGGGTAGCTTGGGGTAGAGAGATTTTATTAAAAATTTACGTGTGGCATGTTTGGCTGAAGCTCAAATTTAATGCCAAGTTTGGTATTTATAGATTTTTTTCATTTCGAGTTATGTTGTTCATACAAACATAAGTACCTTTGTCTAATTTTTTAATCCCAGAGCCTCAAAACATTTCCGGTGAAATCTGATATCGGCCTTTTTTTTCTTTTTGTGGGAAGAACACAAAACTTCCTCTACTTACTATGAGTAGGTGGAGAGAAAGTAAAACTGCACGTTTTGTTCTTCAGATTATAGATCACTGCAAACTGTTTACTTCAAAATACTATATGTGACTTCAAATACATTTAACCCTTTAAATGAGGTTATTAAACATGATGTGCGTTTGAAAGGTCGTACCAGATTTGTTTAATGCAGCGTGTTTCAAGCTGCAGTTACGCAAAATATAGTTTAAATACCAGAAACAATTTTGTCCCATTTGCAACAAAGATAAAACCAGGAACAGTTTTGAAGACGAACCGAATTATAGTTGCACTAAAGGTGCACATCTTAGCATTCATATCACTGCCCAGTGTATCCATAGAAGCGATTCTGCGGATTATTTAAAAAAATCTTTTCTTTTATCCACTTCTTGTTAATTATGATCGCTCCATTCGTTTGGTGGACATTTGCTATTGAGCAATCCAGTTTTAAAGAGTCCTCAATTTCAGTCACGGTTGTCTGTCAGCTTCTTAATTGTTTGTCTTATACTGTAAGAAAAATGCCGGGTAACTATCAGCTCAATTTATTTGAGCGTTATTCTAACCATTTCATTTACTGCCTGTGTTGTGAAAATGGAAGTTAAGTGCTTAAAAAGAAGAAAAAGAAAATAAAAAGAAACGCAGTTTAGATGAGGGAGCGAGCTAAACAAAGAGCGCCGTAATAAATAAGAGAAGAGCAAATGACTTCGTGTTGATTGAGCTAGCAAGGAGCGGAGCAGAAGCGGAGAATGTTGCACGTTGCTACTGTTAGGAGCGTCGGGGGGCGAGCTAGCGTGAAGTTAATTTCCAAAGCAACAAATAAAAAGCTAGAGATATCTAACACATAAATTACTTTTAAATTGGATGCAAACGAAAGAACTGTTTTCCAGAAATGCAAATGAAAGCAGTTTATAACTTTTTACTACAATTTAATAGATAATTTACTTTTCTCTAGTTCTGTTTCAGCAGGGCTATCTTATAACGATGTCAAATTTCATAAGAATGCTTCCAAAACTGTATTTTAATGTGTATATTATGCTTTCAGTCCAAACACTTCTCTTTAAAGCCCTGTCCACACTGATTAACATTTAACAAAACTTGTCAAGTGCAACATGTTAACAGTTTGCATGTTGGCCAATTTTCGATCAAGAATTGACTTAACATGTTAACCGAAAGAGTTGTGCTTGACACTTTTAACATGTTGGATGTTTTCCGCTTTTAATGGAAAACTTGTTAAGTCAATTCGCTCTCTGTGTATGTGATTGGGTGAATTTCGGAAGTTTTCAGACTGTAAACATGGCAGCTATTGTGATTCCTTCATGCTATTGTGTTCGGTAGTTCCATGTTGACTTTGTTCTGTGCTTATATCTTTGATTTGGTTAGCTTCATGTGAAGTTATGGAATGGACGAAAGAAAATACCCCTTCATTAATAAAATCTTTGCTGAGGCTATCATTATGGAACATTGTAATATATGTAATAAAAAGGATGGACAACTATACCAAACTATGTGCAATTTATTGTTGTTCCAGAGGCAATATCAGAAAAAAAAATAATAACCTCACTTTGCTAGAGAATTGCAAAAAGGCTCAAGTCTGGCAGCTGGAATGGCTGCTCTCAAATGTGTGTCCTTTTTGTGAATTATAGGTTAGAAACCTTGCTCAAAACAAAGTTGAAGTCACTTTGACTTGTTCTCAAGAAATTGAAGTCAAACCTGCTCCGAATTTTAAACTCATTCAAAATATTTTCATTCCTGTGCCGATTAACAAGATAGAGCCTCATCACCTTCCACTTTTCTTTTTATTACATGCCAGATACAAATAGCAATTGTCAAATCCTAATCACTGGAGTCCATTTTTCTTTTAGTTAAGAGATTTTGTTGTCCCAACAAGTCAACTGGTGTGGATAGAATGTTAAACGTTCACAGTTACAGCATGTTGAAGGCATTTAACATGTTGAATGTGGCATTTTGTTAATTGTTGAATGTTAACTGTTGATATGTTGAACAGTGTGGACTCACCTTTAAGAAGACATTTCCAAACAATATTTTCTTCAGGCCAAACCAGAAAAACAAGCCTAAAATCTTCATTGGTAGGCATTCAGCACAGACATAATGTGTCTTATCCATTGACTCCAATCGACACGTGCATTGTCTTGAGGAATGGAGCCTTTGTGGCCTAGCTAGGCAGCAAGAGCTTGATTGTTAATATGTATGAACAGCCAGAGGACATTCAAATCCGTAGGTTGTAGACAACTTCGGGTGTTTCTAGACTTGATTTCGTAACGGTTAAGTTGACTATGTATTGGGGTCAGTGAGTGCGGCACACCTCAGAGATAGGACTATTAAATGCAACATTCTCCTTCCGTTTTCCTTATATGATATACCGCGTAGGTCTTCTAGGTAATAAACAGTCAATGACACGGTAGGGGATCGTAAATTTCCAACATGGTGCACGTGTGTTTCATACGAGCAGGTTAAAAGCCATTCGGGAATTAACAGCTCCTAATAGTAGTAATAATAGAACTAAAACGATAACCACTATTAGCAGTTTAGCATCTATACAATCTACCAAACAGTACAAATATGTTTTTCTAACTCAATGCATCTGTACTTCTTCCTTATTAAATATTTGCTTCTCAAGAAAATGTCCTGCTGTTTGAATAAGTGAAAGTCAGATGGTGAACATGCTGCGTGAGGTGAGGCTTCATAAACTTTTTGAAATGTGTACACTCGAGCATAAGGAAGGTACCGATATTAGAAACAGTGGTTTTCTTTATGTTGGTAAAACCCATACACCCCACCCTTATATAATTCTAACAATCCTCTTGTGTAGGTTGAGAGCCCTTTGTTCGCGGTACGAACCAGGTTGCACCTATCCAATGAAGTCAAAACAGCTTAAAAGTCAGGTTTTAAAATCCGATTGGCTGAAAAACCTTAATCAGCATTCAGAATTAGTTTAGGTAGGTATAGGCAGTTGAACTGAGGGGGACACCTCGTGCACCGCGATCTACATAGGTCAATTGTGCCTACCACCTTCCAAGAGGAAAGTATGAAGTGAAGGAATCACACAGGAGGCTACAGGTCGTAGGCAGACAGGTCACAGAGACGCGCGGAAGTCCCTAAGGCCTTTAAACTCCCAGACCCGTTCCATTTCTGGAACCGCCGAGAGAGGGCGATGAACGACCCATCAGTCGAACAGCCCACGGAAAACATTGTTTCCAGCGAGCATGCATCCGCGCCATCTGTCTGGCACCGCCATACACCCGAAAAAATCCTTAGCATGGCTTCTTTCGGAAGGGAAGTAAAGCCGGTGGTCCTGTATCGTAGATTTACGACACGTAAAAGAACATCAAGCCTGATAAAGAGGCCTCTGAGCAAACTTTCCTATCTTTTAAGCCCAGTATAGAATGGAACGCTAAGAACCATAGTAGTTAAAGACCGCCCCTAAATAAAAATCTGTTTTTTATCACGTGACCTACAAGCACACCTGAAAGATGAGAAGGAAATGGAATGAAAGGGAAATGACGGAAACAAAATTATGGCAGAGAAGAAACCACCCCAGCATTCGCCTGTCGACCCGGGGAAACCACGAAAAACCCATGGGTCAGAGTGGGCGGTCGCTAGGAATCGAAACCGGGACTCCCGAATGCGGGCCACAGACTTGCCACCTGAGCCATCCTCATCAGTGAATTAGTTTATATCTTTATTTCATTATACGGGGTGTCTTGCGGTTTGCCAGAAAATGAGTGAAAGGGAACGTGCTGCAAAATGCCTGTTGTGAGGAAACCGACTAAATATTACGCTATGAAACTAAGATAATCGCACTTATTTGGAAGATCCTTTTTTATGTATAAATCTATAAATATGAGAATACATTGCGAAAGATATATTATGCAAAGTTAAAGAAATGTATAATTATGAAAATTAATTTTCATAAAATATAGAAACATAATAACCCTGGGTGCAATGAATAGTTTGCGTAAAACAAAATATTCTGTTTTTATTTAACTCCCTTTCTCTAAATAGTTTAAAATAGAAATAAATGTTGAATAACATATACACAAGATATTTTACATTCTTTAAACTAAAACGGAATGAAAACCTGAAAGTAGTTTTATAATAATAATAATAATAATAATAATAAACAATAACGATGATGTGACAAAGCTTTATACTCGACCAAGCAGCGTTTAGCCACGTTCATTACGTGTTTTCTATGAATATCACAGCTTATTCAGTGATAGTTATAAATGTTACAGTTGGGATATATTCTCAACAGCCCATGCAGCTCTGTAAGCATAACTGTTGGCTCTTCACTTCGTAAAGTGGCGTGTCATGTAGTAGTAGAGAGCAGCACCCTCTCCATTAAAGGCGTTAATGTTTGTGTGCCAGAATTTGCTTAAAAACCAATAAGAGTTTCATTCGCCAAAGGGCTAGTTTGGAGATCAGATGATAAGACGGCTATGCTAACATCACAAAAGGAAAAACACTATAGGAAACTGAATGTATCGGCAAGTTTCTGACCACCCACTATTTGCTTCTCTTGAGGCTTCCAAAGTAGTCTGTCAGTATCCTGACAGCACTTCCGCGAAGCAGATTTTTCTCCATGATGCAGATAAGTACAATAACAGGGCTAACACTCTGGATAAACAACTGAAACAGGGAATGGCTAAAAATACAGTGCACTTTTATTTTCTCTAGCACCTACTTACAGTAGTGAGAAGAACTATTGCATTCCACAAAAAAATCCCTGTTGAGATTTCACGAAAATACGTGTTTTTAGGTCACCTGAACACAAAAAAGTTGAGAAAGGTTCGGAAATGTTCAAGAAATCCTCAACCTAAACATGGAAAAACGTTTATTACTTTTTATTTTCTCAAAAATAGCTGTAATTTGGTTCAAATGCCACAGCGTAACATATTTACATGACCGATAAAATGTATATCTTGAATTTTCTTGAAATTTTGTGATGTCATCTACATTGGCAATAATTTTTTTAATAATTTTGTATAACTAGTAAACATAGTAAACAAAAACTTACTACACCAAAAATACGTATCTCTTTAAAAACAAACAATTTATTTCCAATAATTATTTTGTAACATCATCCATTTCCGAGATATTCGTTGTTATTGCCTTTTTTTAACGTTCTGTCACCATTCAGTTGTTGGTTCCAATATTTAAATTAAGTGTGAGGAATTGAATAACTGTGTACGGAATAATGATTAATGATTTTCGCTGCTTTTAGGAGAAATATATTTAAATTGAATAATCTTTTTAATTCCTTCTTTTGTACGATTACCTACCATTTATTAGCATATAGCGACCCACCTTTTAAAGATTTAACTATCGCCAATCTGCTGTATCTCCTTTATATCTGCAATTAAATGTGCAATGAAACTATTTCTGTAAATTTCTGTAAATTTTTCAGTTTTCTGATTCTACCTTTCTAACCCTGTTCAACACACGGCTTGTGCGGAAGAACAATTATTTCCATTAATTGACCTAATAGTGGTTGAAACTATAAAGCCCGGGACTTAAAGTACTTACAGCATTGTAAGTCGGCATTCGGGTATATCATCTCAATACAATTTGAGATCTCCTTGTGGTTTACCGGGAAAAATGCGAATCAGTTGGAAAATTTAATGTGTTACTGGCATATTGATATGGCAGCTCAGTGGTTAGAGCAATCGGACGCAGACCGGGAGATCCGTGGTTCAAATCCCGGCTATGTCAGTTGTCTGATTCACCTTTCTATTTCTGTAAATTTTTATCTCGATTAACATTAAGCAGACAGAGAAATATGCTTTTGCAAGAATATATGTAGAAACTGCATACAAATAAACGGTAGCAGCAAGAGAAAGTCATGTGGATTTAATACATCAGAGTTTTTATAATACATCCCATAACATGTTAAATTAGCCGCCGACAAATACGCAGTTACCGTAACCTGTCCCGGTCAAGATGTTTACTGACTTCCACTGAACCATGTTCATTAATGTTTCATGAAGACTTCATGGCCTCGTCAGTTCTTCGTGACACCTCAACAATGTAACGACACACACACACACACACACACACACACACACACACACACACGCAAAGGCACACGCACACGCACACGCCATAATGCACCCTTGTCTTGAGCAACCACGCTAAACTACAAGTACGTATAGTTAATCATAATTTACACAAAGCTGATGTGTACGCTGTTAAATGGTTATACGATGAAAGAATATAATTTGATGACATTGAGGCGCACATGACAAAAACGACGTCACCCACATCCACACTTTTCTTGTTTTTCATCACTAGGGCCCGGATTTTTAGGTAGAATAAACCTTCATTTTAGGTTTCTTATATGCTTAAAATAGCTTGATTAAAATAGTACAGGTATCAATAATTTTGTTTTTTTTTGTACTTATTTTTAAGATTTATTTTTTTGGCTTGTAGTAGATAGTTGCATACATTTTCAAATTTTCTAGCGTAAACGATTTCCTATTATCACGTAACACATTTTTGTATGAAGAAAATGTTCTTTCAATATTACGTCATTGGAGCGTAGAACATAGATGTCAGTGCAGCAGATTCTAGGGGTAGTTTCCCTGTATACTTTTCTCCCTGCAATACTGAATTGATGATTTTCACATCTTCAAAACTAGGATTTCGTTAAAGAAACTTGTGAAACTTCGAAGAACATGCAACTCCCACTGTCCAAGTATTTCTTTACTGGAAACATTGCCAATGATATCTAGAGCATCTTTCAGTGGCAAAGTTGTGCTTTCCAACTGGAAAATAGCTTCTGGTATATAACAAAAATGTGGCTTAATATATGTAAGGGAAGCGGCAAGAGTGGGGCACTCGAGTGATTTCTTAGCCTTGGCAATGCAGGAAGCTTCTGTTTCATCCAATTCATTGCTGACATAAGTGCTTGGCATAGCAAATGGCAACAGACAGCCAAGTTCCCCAGCGAGTACGTATCGGCTCAGATGGAAGAGGGGTTGCCAGTACTTTCTCTTTGAACAATTATATACGTGTTGGGGCTTTTAAGAAAACCTTCTTGATCAAAGATATCAGGCTGTTCACGTCATCGAAGTGGCTTCTATTCTCCTTCGTAAGGCGGTGCAGGCCTGGGCCAAGCATGTAACGTGTAGCAAGGTCGGGTGGAAGGACTGTAGATTCCCCCTCCCGGCCTTCAACATATTGGCAGCATTGTCTGTCACTAACAAAAGTGAAGTGTGGATCTGCAGCAATCCACTTCTTCAATAAATGTGATTTAGGCATTGTTTCACTGTACAACAATTACATTAGAAAAGTATTGCAACAATCAATCGCCACACTCTCAGTGAACGATTGGAGGCGATTTCGTTACACAGGTTACGTTCCCCTGACCTTCTATCAGCTGCATCCAGGTGTACCACGTCACATGTGCTGCGTTTAGCTGTAGTAATTTGAACTAATGGCTATAAGTGCTGGAAATAATTTTACGAGTTTCAATTCGAAAATAACATTCTTCATTTCATAAAAGGGAAAACAGCTATTTAGGTTATTTTAGGTGTCAACCCCTCATTTAGGTTTTTTTAGGTGTAATGAAATTCACATTCTGCTCCAGGAAGTGTGAAACGAATATATATCTTGAAATGTGTTAATTAAATAGCCAGGAAAAATAAAGGTTAAAACCTAAAAATCCGGGCCCTAAATCATTACTATTAGCATAGCCTAACAAACAACACGACCAATATCCTCGTTTAACACGTCAAATTGTCACTGCTTGTTTCCTGGTTCTTCCTAACGTACATAATATAAAGCCTATCTGTATTTTAAATAATTTCTGTTCCGGTGTGCTTTATAGTTTTAGTTCCCAAGTATTTTATTGACTCTCTATAGCTCTTCACCACAGGAGTAGCAACAAAGCATTTTCTTAGGACTACAGTATCTAAACATTTGTATCTTAAGCATCAATTATTTGGTAATTTCCTTGTCGCTTTTATGTCTGAGAAAAACCCAAGACGGGCCGAGATATTTTAGGTTTTAAACATGCTGTTTTGTATTCGAAGGTTCATTTTGATAATGAACGTTTTGTTAAAACAGAATGGAGTCGAGAAGTCTCTTATCAGTGTTAAACTCACCAGAACAATTAGATTGCATTATGTATTTAAAATGTATTTAACAATCTACCACAAGCACTCACGTACTCAATAGAAAGAAAACATTGTGTCAGTGAGCGATATACACACGCCATGGTCGACTTTAGACAAGTCTATCCTGGTCAGTTAAAGATTGGCATCGAACATTTGCATGCGCAGCAGCGTTCTGAGCACTGCTGAAGGTAGAATATGACAAGTTGTCTATCCAAGAGATGCCGGCTGCAGAAGGAATGCGAAGATTGCAGTGTAACCACATATTATTTTGTCGCTTTGCTTTAGCAGAAGTAGGCACATCAGAAAATGTTTATCCGAGAGGGACAGCTTTGTGCAAGAGAGCGAAAATTTCCTTATTTTCTCTACTATGTAAGTAAGCGAAGTATTGTATTCCACCCAAAAATTCGATATTGAGATTTCACCGGGAACACATGTTTTGAGGCTCGCATTTTTTAGAAAAAGGTCCGTGTGTGTGTCTGTGAACAGCATACTCAAAAAACGAAAAGTAGGATAAACACCAAACTTGGTATTTAGGTTCAGTACCTTCCATAGATGTGATACGAAGATTTTCAGGAAAAACCTCCCACCCCAGACTGCCCTTTACATGGAAGTTTTTTCGAAATGTTTTATTTTCTAAACAATGACTATAACGATTTTGATTAAAATAGCATATATTAAAGATATTTACGTTGCAAATAAAATGTATAAATTCAATTTTCTTGGAGTAGTCTGTGAAGTTCACTTCATTTGGAGAAATTTTGTATAATTTTATATAACTAGTAAACGTTAAGCGATAGTCAAAAACGTACCGTACAAAAATGTAGATCTCTTTAAAACACGCAATTTCCTTAAAATAAGTTTTTTGTGGCATAAACATTTCTGAGATATCCGTTATTAACGTTTCAATTGTGAGGCAGTATTTTATATCACAACATTGTAGCCAGAGTGATTGTAGTGTAAATTAACATTATTGTATGACAATGATTTAAGATGTTTGTTAATTATAAGCATTGTTAGGAAATACGTTTACACGGCCTCACTGAAACTGACAATAGGAGCGGGTAACAATGTAGCGAGGGGGTGAGTTGTTTATTAATTAGAAGAGACAAGCAAATGACGTCAGAGTAGCGCGCTTTTCTTTAGAAATGGAGGGAATATTTTCCCTAGAGCATATGTGTTCGTAATTTTGATTGGATATAAAAATAGACGCTAATGTTGGCGCGCTTTATTAACCAATAGCAGCTCGACTATAATCTTTAGGCATATTGGGGTGAGGGAGTATAAATTCTAAAGTCAGAGACAAGTATTGCCCAGTTCAACAGAATCATTCACGGGTTACACGTCGCCCAGCTCAACAGAATCATTCACGGGTTACACGTCGCCCAGTTCAACAGAATCATTCACGGGTTACACGTCGCCCAGTTCAACAGAATCATTCACGGGTTACACGTCGCGCAGTTTAACAGAAACATTCACGAAATACACGTTACGCAATTCTACAGAATCTCTCGCATCGTAAAGTTAGTTACAAAAATGTGAAATACGCGAATTAATAATGTGCGGCAAATAAGTGATTATAGTTACATTCGAAAATATAACAGTTTCAGTCGGGCGTGTATCAAGAGTAAATATGTGAAATTAATGAAGTGTGACGGCAATAAAAGTGTAAAAACAAATTCTTTTATCAGTGTTATCTTTTAGTAACAACTCCTTTCCGTTTACACACCCTGTTCAGGAGATTCGCTCGACTGAGTAATAATAGCTAGCCGGAGGACAAAGAACCCAAAATTCAAAATAGTAAAACAATAACAGGCGTTCAGCAAATAAGTTAACACGAACGATACCGCGACAATTGTTCAATACTTGTCATTCTTTCAAAGTCCCATCGATGTTTAGTGTTTCTCGCGATTGCATGGAACCAGTATGGAATTTTAAGGCCAGCGTATAGCGTGCAGTTCTTAAACATTTGACTATCACTGTTCCCTTTGTATCTATAACGAAATGTGTAATGTAGCTATTTCTGCAAAGGCATGTCTGGATTAACATGCAATAGACAGAAAAATGAGCTTTAGTAAGATTAGTTTGTACACCCATTAATAAAAGATAGAGGGTAGAGAGTCACATAAGATTTTTTCACTATATAATATTGTACATAAGCTATATGTACTAATATTATTTAAAGATGTCGGAAGTCTAAAAACCAAAATCAACTAAAACAATGTTTGTCTAAAAATATAGGGTAGACACTGTTTACCCTGTCTTCCCTTACACTATGTCGTGTGCATCATCATTTGCTCTATTCCATAACGTCCTCATCAGCTTCATAACCTGTAGACATCCCGCGATGTAACTTTTATCTTCTTCGCCGCTTGCCTAAGCCAGAGATAGTGCATTTGGCCCATTTCAATGAAAATGTGTGTTATGAGGCTCTTGAATAAAAACAGGCATTTTCATAATTGAACTCCGCACTTGCGCACGACTGTGGGTCAATGTGTCTGTGAACAACATGCTTCAAAGTTGGGTGAATACCAAATTTTATACTAAAGTCAGACAAGGAGAAGATTTTCATGAAATTTCTCCACCTCCTCAAACAGCCCTATCATGTGCATAGTTAACCACGTACTAGTATAACATACAGATAGTATTTTATTTTCTTTCTTTGCAATAACAACAAAACCCGAAGAAAATTTTTGGGATTCTCTGTACTACACATAAAGAGGTGTTTTCTCACTATTGAGGAAATCTCTCAATATTGTAATGCTTTTGGAATTCTCTGCACTATAATGAATTGCATCTTTGATATGAGTTGGTTTTTCTATTGTCCTTAAGCGATTAAAAAGTGTTGACCGTCCAAGCTTGAGTTCTGTAGCAATTTATAAGAAGTTTAACGAACATCTACATATTAGTTTCTCTGGTTCTTGATTTCTTCATCATCATCATCATCATCATCATCATCGTCCGTATCAACTATAGTAGTAATAACAACCAAACTTGAGCCTGCCACTTTAAGTTATAAATCTCTAATTCAGAGCTTCTTGAACCCCCCCCCCCCAATGTGTACATAGAAGTGCGCAGGCTGGAATAAAATTTGAGGCCCCAGGCATTTCAGATTTACTTTAAAACAGAATGGCTGCTGATTGTTTTGGAATACTTTTTTTCTTAACATATTTATTATACATTTTAAACGATCAAACATTTGAAACACTGGTAGGTAAGTATGACTTTTGGCCACACAGTAAAATATGATCTCAGCAGTTTAATAATATATATATATATTGACTTACATGCAGATTGATGTTTACACTGAGAAGCATCTGAAGTGTTTCATGTTACCTTATATAAACTATTAATATTTCGTTTGTCCTTGTTAATTAACACCAAACATTTTGTTCAAAAAATTAAACTGCTTTTCAGTCGTTGTTACAATCATACGCTTACAGTATAAAGTATGCATGTAAATATAATCAGGATGCAAATGAGTAGTGTAAGGCTCAGTAAATATTCCTGACTGGACAAAAATTCTTTAAAAACTAAGGATAGCATTATTAAATACTTTCCTACTTTCACGTTTAAGACTGTATAAAGGACATGGCATTCTCAGACATTTCCCATATGCATTTGAATACATTAAGTGATTATTTCTTTAAAACTTAGGGGTACATTTACATTATTAATACTTGAAAATAACATTCAGAAAATTATTAAGTGATGATAGATTTATAACCAAAGCTACTAATGAGATTCGCACATGACACCAATATCTACTTCATTTTAATTGCATATTGTGTTGGTACATTAATCGTGTTATGTAATCATGCCTAATGTATGATCTATACTAAGGTGTAATTATAAAGTTATAAATCAAAGTATTACTTAAGTGTTTCTAGAGCAATAACATGCATACATGAAAATGCGCACGGAAAAATGTAGTAAAATAATAACTCTAACGTAACTGATTTAATAATGTAGCTTTGTTAAATTATAACACCTGTTATGTTTCTTATAGCGGCTTAGTTTAAAGTCCCACAACATCCGAATATCTTTTTAACCATTGGTTTTATTTACTTGAAAATTTGTATGTGGGTTTAATAAAATAATATAAATAAAAGTAATACATAATCAATGTTACACAGGTTCTGGCTTTATCGGAAGGCACCCTAAGTTTACTTTGCATGGAAGCTCCTATACCCTCATACCCTTCTTCACGACTGGGAGATTTTTAAAAAACATAGGTTTGGTGGAATGTCCGGTATGGTTTATTTGTTCGGGCTTAATGTGTTCCATTTAAAACAAAGAAAACATATACTGATATAAACAGAAGCATGAAAGCAATGTTGATAATTCTTTCGCCATTGAAAAGTATTATCTTCCCAGAAGATAAAATACAGCTTTTTATTTCAACTCCTAAATGATTAAAAGCTCAAAACGAATTTAAAAATATTAGTATTTTGGATTAGTAGCATTAGATTAACATAGTAACATGTTGGTTTCATAAATGGATATACTTACCAAGGAAGCTTTGACTTTTTGCTGAGAATGCTATGGAGTAAAAATTAGCTGTTGTTGAGTTAGAAAATGGCTGTAAAAATAAGACAATGAAGGCGAATATTTCTTCCCAAACATTGATCAAGATTTAATAACTAAGAGAACAGGAGACACAACCTAAAGACAATTGGACCTTGCTTATAATGATGCGATATTTGTATGGAATACTTATTTCTTTGACATTCTATTCAAAGTTTACAGACGTGTGCAAGAGTTAGCGCAGGATTGCCAGTGGAGGGACACATAGGTTTAATCCATCCCCTATTTTGTTCTTCGGTTTACCTACCGTCCAAGCAGTTTCTATTCTACCAGCACTGTGTCGCCGTAAAGTCCGACCACTCCCAACACACCAAGTTGGAGGGAGAAAGGAGGAGAATGACACCGAGTGTCAAAATGGCATGACTAATTTAGGGTTAAAGCATCTGAGTAAATGTTATTCTAATTCAAAGAGTATGTAGTGAAACTTATGAATGCCAACATTTTTAACCACCCTTATGTAAGGAAGTATTGCTATGTTTCCTCTGTTTATTGTAATCCATTACATTATAAGTTAATCAACGGATATTTATAATCAGCAAATGAGAATGTTATTTTTCTCGGTTGCTCTTGCTTGTGTATCGTTTCCAAAATGTTTAATTTGCTATCCTTAGACTGGAAAATCTTCATATTCACCAATTTCGCCCCAGTTTCGTTGAATACCGATGTTACGGGTTTCTGTATTATTTGAGAACTGTGGAATCGTTGTGTAGACCATAGGTAAGCAACAAAATTTTTAAAATCCATCTATTGTGATTATCTAAAAATTGTTCTCCTATTTCAATAATTCTTTCAGCACTAAAATGTACTTAGAGGCTATACAGAACTTGAAAGACTCTTGGGGAGGAGGACGTTAAGAACATTAAAATACAAATATGTCTAGATTTCATACTCATCCCCATTAATATCAGTGGATTTTTTCTTTGTGGGATACTAGGCTCCATGAATTCATTCATCGGGTTATCACGGTGAATTTACAGAAATACTGTTGTAAGGCGTAATAGGGAGAATTCACCATAAAATCTTCTGGATGGTTGTACAATAATTGTATAAAGACTACAAGAGTAGAGACATAAATAAAATTCATTAAATCGCCTTTCGAAGTTTAAGAAGTCACCATGCAATGCTGGATAAGCCAGCTATTTGGAAATAAGGAAGAAATGCGCAGTTGATGATGTGCCTTTTAACAGTTATTGGGTTATTCCCTCATTTGTATTAATTTTAAATTAAATTATTGTTTCAAAAGTTAAGTGCATATTGCTGACAAATCCCGTTTCGAAACGCTTTCCTAAGAGTGCAACTCGAAAGCAAGCAAACAAAACATAGAATGTTCTGTTCGGAACAGTAGACTGGGTGTCAGCTCTGGTGAAAGTAAAATTTATCTAAAACTGAGATAATATTTTATAGTTCCCATAATTCAGTTATCTCGATGTACCACCTTTGAAACAAGATCAATTTAACATTTTAAAATACATAGTAAGCACTAAATAGTCTTCGAAGCTAGGACTTGATAAGGATATTGCAGCAATGAAAATCGATACAGGAATTATTACGGTACAACGATTAATTATGGGAATAGAGCTAATGATACCCAGAAGGCAAAAGGAGTACTAGTTACTTTGATGTAGGATACTTAGTAATTGCCGTTAAATATCGAGAAAACATCTACAATTTGTTGTGTGCTACTTGTATCTTCAAACGCTCCGTATACAAGTACAGCGCTAACACAATCGTTGGTTTAACCGCTCGAAAACGTGGTCAGGGTGATGACGTTGTGGATAGTAAGATAAGCACGATTTCCAAACTCATAATACCAAGTGCATGTCACAGCATCAGTTGTACTCAAGACATAGTTTTTGGGGTGGGGGGGTTTGTAAGTTCTATAAACAGTATTGCAGTTCATACTGATGTGAAAATACCTACTGTTTCGAATCCTGAGGTAATTAAAGAATGTGGCGTTTACAAGGCGTACGTCTTGTCAAATTCTTGCTGCGCGATCAACCCGTTGTTCGGCGTTGAACAGTAACCCTTGAAAATCTTTGTGGACTGTGCTTGAAGTAACGAATGAGCAATTTGGAAGTGTAGAAGGAATCGCGAGAGTTTCAGAAACGTTTACCTGGTTCGACGGGTCTTTCAGACCCATTCTGGCTAGCTCAGTAGTGGGACGGGTCTTCGAACCAGGAAGGACTTCCGTTAGAAACTTCCGCGCGTCTCTGTGGCCTATCTACCTGCGGCGTGTAGCTTCTTGTGGCACCTTCACTTCATCCCTTCCTCCTGGGGGGTGGTAGCCGCAATAGATTTCATGTAGGTCGCAGTGAAAGAGGTATTCCCCTCCGTTGTATATCCTATACTATACTACAGAAATGCTATTCACGGATATAACACTTGCTCAATTTTACATAGGAGAAAAATCGCTAGATAAAGTAATGGTTCCTATTCTTGTTTATGGATATTTTGACGAAGAACATGGTGCATTTAAGAGATGCGGGACGTTTTACTGAATGTGCACCCTTCTGCATCAACTATTTCTAACATTATTGTGCTAGTAGATTACGTCTGTACACATGTTAGACACGAATGACCTCGCGTTTTGTATGTAAAGCTGTACTGGACGTAAAATATTCCTAAAATCACTGAAACAAAATTAATGTGCAACATATAATCTTCTGTTTAAAAGCAACTAAATTCAGTTTCTAAAACCCCTCAATGATTTGTAAATGGAAGTGGGAATAGAACTTAACCCTCTGTACCCCAAATCTTACAAACTAATAAAATGATTTTAAAACATTTTTAAACGACAATTTTTTTAATTTACCCTAATTTAATTGTTTTACAGTTCTCCAGTTTTAATTAAAATTAATATTGCTGTCAGCATTAAAGAATATTACATTTTCACGAGTTCCTCTACCGAGTCATTTCCTAGGAAAACAAGTTAGTATTTCAGTGTTCATTGTTGCTTCAGAAATGTTTTACGTTGACAAGAGTTGTGACTCAGCGCGTATTGCATAACACAAGTAATATTTTATGACTTTAAGGATAGTTATAAATTATTGTAAAGCATTTATGTAAACAAAAACCTTTTATCTATACAAGTTATGGAAAGATAAAGCATATGGGTACACAGATAGTAAAATCTTTCTGCTGATAAAACCAGCAGAAATGTTCCAGATCCAGAATGTATCAAAAGTAATTAATTTTAAAAATGCCTACTGTTCTCTTTTTAAAATCTTACAAATAAATATATCACTGAAGTTTTGGCAAATATATGTATATATATATATATTTAAAAAAGAAAAATAAACTGGGATATATCCCCAAAAGTCTGTAGTTTCACAACACAGTATCATTATTATATGTGGAGATTTAAAATGTTACAATCATGCTAAAACGTTTTCAAAAGTTGCACTTTGCGATGTTTATCTTTCTTCATTTAAAATATCCAGCACTATAAAATATTCACCCAAGTGATTAGACATGTTCTATGCACATTCTGCAAAACCAAAAGCATTAACAATAATCTTTTGTACCATAGCCAATGTTGAGCTGTTGATATTTAACACAAAAAGGTATTTAAAATTTTAAATTACATGAAAATTACCTGACAAAACAATAGCAATAATGGCTTTTACTCGAAATATGAATTTTGACTGTGGAACCCATATTTTACCTGAAGTACAACAAAACTAGAAATACCTAGTTATACTTCCTGCTTCAAATAGCCTCCAGTAACTCACATTACACTTTAAGGATTACTCGATAAGCATGGTATTCTGCTGTTACTCATTGTTCTGTATGTTTGAAAACCATATCTAAATATAGAACATATATTTTTTCGAACTTTTAAAGAAACATGAGTTCGAAAAGTCCGGTAAAATATGGGGGATGGTCGCCTGCTTAGCCTGAAGTGGCCACTTCTGTCTAGTATCAGAATGTAGATGCCCGATGCTAATGAAAATGTTATTCCAAGCGAGGCGACCACGTGTGTAGCGTCATTGTTTGGACTACTGAATTACCATTGCAATGGGCTATAAATATCCTCTGGCATTTTGTTGAAGTTCCCTTCTCAACCAGCATATTCAGCTACGCTCCACAAGTAGCAAATGAAACAAGTTAGACTACAAAGTATGCTAAAAAGGGGCATAAATTAGGAAAGAAAATAATCCATTAAATACTAGAATAACATAATTAATAACCTGCAGCTCCACTCTCGTTGTTTTGCGTCACCTCTGAAGATTCCTTTCTCTCTTTATCCCTCCGTCTCTCCCTCCTTCTCTCACACTTTCTTTCACGGTCCTTTAATGCCCATTCACTCTACCTTTGTGCAACATATATTAACTGTTCTCGGACACACACACTCATATACATCACATATGTACATACAATACATACATACCCCCACACAAATAAATACACACAATTTTAAAATGTTCATTTTGTCTTCTGATGTATCCAGAATCGAAAATTATCGAAAAAATTTCGGTTAACGTTTTATAACATGTATGCATTTTTCATCATACACTTAGTTGCATATACGCTTACACATCTTAGCAGCTTGCTATCTGCTTTCATTTTTACTTTCTCTGCTACGTAATAAGTAGGGGAAATATTGCATTCTACCCAAAAACTTGATATCGAGATTTCACTGGAAACACATGTTTTGTGGCCTCCTGAATCCCCCCAAAAAGCATTTTTGGAAAAACGTCTGTGTGTGTGTGCGTGTCTGGGAACAGTATAATTCAAAAACGAAAAGTCGGATAAATACCCAACTTAGTATTTCGGTTCAATATCTCTCAAAGATGCGAAACGAAGATTTTCAAGAAAATCCCCCCAGCCCAGACTACCCTTTAAATGGAACATTTTTCAAAAATTTTGATTTTCTCAAAAATGGTTCTAACGGTATCTTATATTTAACATATTTTCATGACAAATAAAATGTATATCTTGAATTTTCTGGGAGCGTCCCCAAAAGTCCTCTGAATGGATTTTCCATAACTGGTAAACCGTAAGAAATAACCATTTTCCTACATAAAAAATAGACATTTTTCTACATAAAAATGTATATCTTGTTAAAACACACAATTTATGTCATATACATTTGGGGGGGGGTTTGAGAAAACCATTTCCGAGATATTCCTTGTTATTTGTTTGAATTTTCCAATCCTTATGCTTTTTTCTCAAATGGGAATTCGTTATTCATTTTTTTATGTCCTGGACATGCAAAAAGAATGGAATGCTACACATAGCAAACAGCTCTTAAAATATTTGACTATCGCTTAAAGCCTACCATATTCCCCTTGCATCTACAAGAAAATTACTAATAAGATTAACATCTCGATATCTCGATTAACATGAAGTAGATGGAGAATTAGCGTTTGTAAAAGAGTTTGTACAAGAGTACAGAAAGTCATGTGAGTGTAACACATCAGATTTTTTTAGGTGCGTTTAGGTTAGGATAGATTAAGTGTAGAACTTATTAAAAAGTAATGATTTTTAGGTGAACCATTGCACACAGGGAGTTGAACTCTTTTTACATAAACGTTGAAGAGCGCTTGTAGTTGTTTCTAACGCGCCCCATACGTTTACTACGACCTTTCGGGAACCTCGTCTCACCGAGCGATGACTCGATCCGTTTATTAGATAGGGGCGATGTCCGTTACCTCCAATGATAGGATGATAAGGAGAATGGCGATGGAACGAAGCGACCTACAGATCCCGAACTATTATGGGTCTTAGGGAAACTTCACATGATCTACTCTTAAGGCGAAGTCCTCAATGGGGCGACTTAAAATCGCTACACCTTAGCCGGGAATCGAACCACGGACCCTCATTACGAGAGTCGAGAATGAAACCACTGACTTACCTCTATCATTTAAATTTATGTCGAATCGGTATCAAATTAAGTGTAGTTTATATAGAGGGACGCTTAAAAACTCAAATTGGGCCATTCATGCGCACACACAAAATATAATTCATATCTGCGGGGAAAATGTCTGACTCATTCCAAACTTGGTTGAAATCGGCACAAAATTATGGGCGATTTATATGGAGGCACTCTTTTACAATTTAAGATGTTTAGGCGAATCTCTGCGTTTACGGAGTTTAAATTTTATATGAATTTGAAGAAAATATGTCAATGTATTTCACATTCGGTTGATTTGTTTTCATGTACAGCCTCGTAAAAAAGCAAGTCCGATTCGGAGAACATCGGAAGTCTTCGCTGATGCTTGATACGATTTAATGCCACCGTGTATTCAGTTTTAAGATGTGCGATAAACAGAAAACGAATATCATTCTCATCATGTGCAGTGCTGGCTGGGCGATCAAACGTGCTTGTCCGATAGTAATTAGAACCACTTTGTTTCGAATTCTCCTTATGCTCCATTCATTTCAAGTGAAATGAATGTTTAATATATAGCCATACTGTATACTTTTAATAACAAAGGTATATAAGAATTATAAGGAATTCATGTTTAAACACCAAAGCATAAATTAAATTCATTTTCGAAACAAATGCTCCAAATAATAAGGGCAGTAACAGAAGCTGAGGGTGCCCGATATAAACTTAATGCGTTATATAATTTGTTGATTCCGTTTTTCATTTAAGAATACTTATTAATTTTATATTTATTTTGTAAGCAAAACAAATGTAGATTTTGCTTGTGAATATAAATGTCTTAAATGAAATACGCTTTTGCAATTGGTAATTGTATCAGTATAGATATAATAATTAATAAACCTTACGTTGATCTACAAAAGCACATAACGGGTGAGATCCGAACCTCAGTAGCTTTTACTGCGAGATACCCGTCTATAAGCACTGGGCTATCGGCGTACACTTGACATTTAGAACTCGATTTGGTGATGAGTATAGAATGAAGCTAAAGGCTCGCGTGCAGAGATGGGGCGCAAGACCGAATCTTATTTGGGAGACTTAGAGATACTCACTGAGCGTTTGAGGGAGGTATCCAGTTCGATTATCGTTGGACCGATCAACCTAACCTTGGGTTTATGGTTTTCTCACGTGGCTACCCTTGGTTTTTCGGTAAGCGAATACTTGTGTTAGTATATGCTATTTTATATACTACCACGAATTTTCCTATTCCTCAATCCCTCTCATTTCGTTTCCTTTCATCTCGTAGGGTAGCAAGATTAGGCGTGGTGGACGGTGATGTACAGCATATGCTGTGGATGTGCTTTGAGTAGAGAACTGTTTCAGACCGAACTTGTCCGTGAGGATACAAAGACAAGGGGACTGCGCCCCCGCGTGACCCAGGGGAGCGGACGTCAAACGAGTGACACTCCCACTCCCGAGAGCTTTTCCATGGGCCGGCACCTGGTTGCCTAATCCGGCCCCTCCCCCATTACAGGGTGGAAGTGGATACGCCACTTACGCGCGTCACCCCCGAAAGTGAAACCGCCCAGACGTACCCAATCTCCCATGGGTATCGGGAACCACTGCCCCGCCGAGTCCAACCCAATTCGAACAACTTCCAATCGCGAGGGGCTCGAATGTTCGGCCCGGCGTACTTCTAGTAACGTCAGAAGTACCACGAGTGCTCAGGATCCGCAGCACCCGCACCACGGCAGCTGAAGGGGTCGCCCCCCCTTACGGGGTGTCCATGAGGATATAGAGGAGGTCGAAGGTAGGATTTTCAATTTGGAAAAGTTAGGGATCCTGCTTTGCGGCGCCTGTCGCCATCATATCTAGCCGCCCTTCGTGCTCTCTCGCCTCATACTTTACTCCGGGAGGTTTAACATCCGCAACAGGCCTAGCATTGGACGCAGTACTGAAAACCTCTCCTTAGTAATCCAAATCCATATCCATGCTTGGATACGCTGTTTTCCTTTATCCTGAGAAGAAAAATATCAGATAACATTAAGTTCTTTAGAACTTGGGGCTCATTTCATGCATTCATCCACTGCCCTATATGACCTGCGTGTTTAAGGACAAACTTACGTGTCAGAGCTGCTTCCTTTACCTCCGAAGGTTTAGTTTGTATGTTCCTTTCCTAGGAGTGGATCACATTTTTAAGAGCCCGAGGCCAATTCCTCTGAATACTGAGCAGCAACAGAGACAAAGAGGGGCAGAGAAGCCAATTTCAAGGTTACTAATACCGAAGAAAAAACCGTATTAACGCATGGGCTTGGATTTAATCAGCAACCGAACAGTAGCTTATATTGCCACAGCTTGCGTAATCCAATTTCAAATAAATTGCTTTTCTTGTTTGCTGGAAAACGTTATTACCCGCGAAGAGAGGATAGCCCTGTGTAGGCATCTTTTGTTCCTATTGGGTGGAGGGGCAGGGAGGGTTGCATAACAAACGTGTATTGCTCATGCGGACAAATTGCAGTGGTTAGGTTCAGACAAGCATCGAGTTACCTACACTGATAATGTTAGTGTAGAGGATTTTGTTACCTTGTGGTTTTATTTCAGCAGACTTGCACATGGTCACGCCACGTAGAGATTTAGCAGGCCCTCACAAGGTAAACTGCACTAACAAGTTTACAAAGACCTGTCCTCGAGCCAGACTTGCAAATTCACTCGACCTTTATGCATCAAACCCGACTTAAGAAGTACATGAAGCACTTAAAGTGAATATCAAAAGTAATTTTCTTTCGAATTAGGTTGAATATTTGTACATTAATGTGTGTTATATTAACATCAGCGAGGACCTTTAGCAATATCACTGATAAAAGTGCTACTGAAAATTAAACACAGCACTTTTAATTCACACAGAACATGCAATGTGTGCTATAAAAGCTGTAATAATGTTACTTTCTCTACTACTTCCCCATAGTAAGTAGAGGAACTATTGCATTCCACCCAACAATTCGGCATCTACATTTCTCTGGAAATACAGGTTTTGAGGCTCCCTGAATAAAAAGTACATCAGAAAAAGGGCCGCGCGCGTGCGTATGTGAGAGCAGAATAGGACTAGAACTAACTTCGGAGGGGGACTTAGCACCTTAACTTTCAACATCTTTTGTGCCGAGGCACGACAGGGTAGAGGGCAGGGTCCCTACCTTTTCCAGATTGAAACTCCCTGGTTGACAGCTGGTGCAAACGGCTCCCCTCCCCCTGCGAGCTTGCAAGTCCCCTGAGGGGCCCGGGACTCGGAGACCGCTCACATTGTGGGGGACGAAGGGTTACATAGAGCATCCTTTTCCCCTGCCACGTAACGCCGAGACTCCCGCCGGCACTTTCAACCCAGAAACAGACCAAGCTGATGAAAGGCGAAGTGAAATGAGAATGTAGGTGAAATGGAGGGACAGAAAATTCGGAGGATGTAGTGAACCTTCCCAGCATTCGCCTAGCGACCTGGAGAAACACTGGAAAAAAACCTATGGTTCAGGAAGGTCGGCCGCAGTAATCGAACCTAAGACATTCTTGAATGCGGCCACAAACGTTACCGCCTGAGCCATCCCATTCGGTGAGAAAAGCATACTTAACTCAAAAACGAAATGTCGTATGAATACCAAACCTGGTATTTAAGTCCAGAATATTCCAAGGAAGCGATACGAAGATTTTTAAGAAAATATCCTCCACCCCAAACTCCCTTTTTATGTAAAATTCTTGATTATTTTGTATTTTCTCAAAACTGACTCTAACGATTTGAAATAAAATACCATATGTTTAAGATGTTTGCATGGCGAATTCAGTGTTTATCTTGAAATTTCTGCAAATTACTTCATTCTGAATGAATATTGTCTATTTTGTATAAAACGTAAAGAGATAAAAAAAACGCACTGCACAAAAACAGTAGATATCGTTAAAACATACAGTTTATGTCAAAAAATATTTTTATGGTATTAACCATTTCTGAGATAATGTTTCTTTTTGGTTTTAATTTTCAAATATTTTAACTTTCTCAAGGGATAAGGCGCTTTTAGTTTCTTTCTCGTAGTCATGCAAAGAGCATGAACTTTCACAGTTAGCATATAGCGACCCGCTTTTAAAAAAATTACTACCGCTTCAGGCCTACTGTATCTCTTTTGTGCCTACAAGATGTATAATAAACGTATTTCTGCAAATGTTTATTTCAATTCACACAGAGTAGACAGAAGAATCAACTTTTGTAAGAATAGGCTGTAGAAGAGTGAGTAGAGAAAGTCATGTAAATATAACACATCAGATTGTTTTAATGTATTTAATTTGGACCAACCCACAAACCATGTAAATCAATGTGTGATATAAACAGCTGAATGATGTTTCCTCATCTTACAGGTAACCAATTCACTACGGCTAATTTGAAACCATTTATATCAATGTATTAGAATTAATGTAAAGCGTATAATTTAAACAATATAATAGGTAAAAGTGGTATTACCGCAAGTATGCCAGTCGTTAGCCCTTTTTGCGTCCAACGTGAAGGAAGAGGGGAGACACCCGATGGGCGACCAGATCCGGATGCCGACGGACGCTAGCACGGACGGGGTCCCTAACGTTTCCAGATAGAACGCATCCGACGTCGCACGGTCCCTGCCCACAGGCCACCGACCTCCAGGGTCCTCTGGAGCGAGCCCCACGCTGAGGAGAGACCCAACTGAGCGACACCGCGGCGATGCCAGGGAAGAAACCTTGACTGAGCGCAAGCCACCGCCCAGCCGCAACGCGTCAAACACCGTCGCCTGGTCCTACAACCATGAAACAGATGACAAGGAAGATGATGGGTACAGAAAATGAAAGGAAGGAGAGTCGTGGTAGAAGATGAACCACCCCAGCCTGGCGACGCGGGGAAACCAAGAAAATCCCATGGGCCAGAGTGGGCGGGGGATCGATCCCGGGACCTCCCAAATGCGGGCCATTGACGTAACCGCCTGAGCCATCCCTCTCGGTGAACAATATAATACCTAAGATATATAGGCTAACTGGTAATGAGCACAAAATTCTGCTTTTGACTTTTAACTGATTCTCAGATATGTATTACAATCGAGTTTTTCCTGAAGGACAATGTCAAACCAGCTTATCTAAAACGGACACCACTACTGATTATTTGGCATACGTGAGGCCGTAAACCAAAAGTGCTACACGAATGTAAATAGGTACACTAAAAATATAATTCTTACAAAAAAAGATCTAAGCTACATGCTACATATCTTTAAACACTAACATGTTTGGGATTAAGAAGACTAGCATAGGTAATTCCAGAAATGCAGCAGTAAGGTAGACAGATGTTTGCAGTAATTAATGTGTGTGACACATTTTAAACGTATTAACGGATATGACATTTTGTGAGGGAAAAGTTCATGGTAGCTCATATTAATGACTTCAATCTCTGTTGGAATGAGTTATGCATTCGACACATAAATTCCATTTCAGGTCTCATCAAAAACGCTTATCTTGAGTACCAACACCTAAATCCAAAACAAATTCATTTATAGGAGATGCTCTCTGTGTGGGGGAATGTCTATCTGTCTGTGAACAACACAATTCTGAAACGAAAAGTCGGATAAATAATTTTACACTTGAGTTAACCTCATTTAAGGGTGCGAAAATTTTCAAGAAATTTAACCCAAAATATAGAATGGGACGCTAAGGACCACAGTAGTTTAAAGAGCTTCCATAAATAAAACTAAAAAAAAATTATAGTAGAATAAAAAAGAAAAGAAGCTTCTATGCGAATGGTTCATAGAATAGGTAGAAACTAAATGTTGGTAGGCAGAAAAAGTTGTGTGATTTTAACACAACGTATGTTTTTTTCTCTGCTACATATAGTAAGTAGAGGATGTACTGCATCCCACCCAAAAATTCGATATCGAGATTTCACCGGGAATACATGTTTTGAGACCCCTGAATCTAAAAAACGAGCATTTTTAGAAAAACATCCGTGTGTGTATTTCTCTGTGTGTCTGTGAACCGCATAACTCAAAAACGAAAATTCGGATAAATACCAAAATTTGGTATTTAGGTTCAGTATCTTTCAAACATGCGACACGAAGATTTTCAAGAAAATCCCCCACCCCAGACTAACCCTTACATGGGACATTTTTCGAAAATTTTGATTTTCTCAAAAATGGCTCTAACGATATTGATTAAAATATCATATGTTTAAGATATTTTCATGACAAATGAAATGTATATCATGAATGTTCAGGGAATGCCCCCAAAAGTCCTCTTCATTCTTAATGAGTTTTGCATAACTCGAAAACTGTAAGAGATGGACAAAATTTTACTACACAAAAAAATGTAGATTTCGTTAAAACACACAATTTATGCAATATACATTTTTTTTTGGCCGAGTGAATCATTTCCAAGTATTGCTTGTTATTTGTTTCAATTTTAAAATATTTGACTATCGCTTAAAGCCTACCATATTCCCCTTGCACCTACAAGAAAATTAGCAATAAGATTAACATCTCGATATCTTGATTAACATGAAGTAGATAGAGAATAAGCGTCTGTAAAAATAGTTTTCACAAGAGTAGAGAAAGTCATGTGAGTGCAAAACATCGGTGTTTTTTATGTCCTGGACATGCAAAGAGAATGTAATGCTCCACATGGCAACCAGCTCTTAAAATAATTGACTATCGCTTAAAGCCTACCATATTCCCCTTGCATCTACAAGAAAATTAACAATAAGAAATTGTTTCTGCAAATGTTTATCTCGATTAACATGAAGTAGTTGGAGAATAAGCGTTTGTAAAAATAATTTGTTCAAGAGTAGAGAAAAACATGCGAGTGCAACATATCAGATTTTTTGAGTCGTAATGTAACTAATTTCGGCTCTTGTACTTTAACACCCGGTATAAAACAAACACCCGTGCTATTCTAAATACCTTGTGTACTTAAAATAGAGGAGTTAACCACTGTAACGAAGAAGAATAGAAACCCTAATCTCACCTGTTGTTGCAGACGTCTGCTTTGTAACAAGTTCAAAATAGCTTGTCGACTATGCGCAAGCCAAAGAAAGATTCTTATGTGTGATAATTCAACTTTCTTTACATATACATATAACTCATCGAAACGGCAGAAAACGCTTAAGTTTTTCTTGTTCAGGAAAGTTAACACAGGAAAGAAAAACAAACTTGTAGTAGTCGTGAACACACATCACATGTTGCATAAAATTACAAAATTAGTGGCCCTCTACAGCTTTTCTGTTACAGGAATTTCAGGGTGGATTTCGACACGGGGGGGGGGGGAGTCTTGTGCTTCTCTAGCGAGTTCAAATATCAAAATCCAACGTTAAAACCCACAGCTGAGAGAGTTATTAATACCTTCGGTTGTCTCTTAATTAACCGATATGACCATACAAGATAAAGGGGAGTAAACAAATGAAACAATAACAAATATGTCCAAAGTCAGTGTTCCACTTATAGATTTTGATGACAAATGATATTAGACTGAGCGGCATGGTTTTTTAAACCGTTTCGAAACTAAATCTCCACAGCATTCCACAAAATACAAAGAATGTTACATTGTGCAATTTTCATAGCCATTACAGTTTAAGACAAGAGCCTGTGATTGAATATGTTTAGGCTTTCTTTCCCCAAATTTTAAACAAAAATTGCCTACAATAGAATGGTCAGTGAATCCTCAAAACATCATATCGCATAGGAATACTCCATAGCTGATGCCATGGTAATTTATTAATACAGATTTTTATTTCCAGGTCTAAACATTTCCTTTAATACATTTTTGTCTAGTATATATCTAACATTTAACAAGAATATGTCTTCACTGGTATTTTTCACAAACTGAAGACATGGATTTTATTTTCCACGCTCATGTCATTACCTCAAACTCGTGATAGTTTAATCAAGCCATTTTTGAGAAAAGAAGGGGGAAAGAGAGATTTTTTTCAAGAAAAGGATTGCGATGGAGTCACTTGTTTCAAAATCTCTTCCTTGCACTATACCAAACTCAATATTTGCTCTCCACATGTATTGTTTGGTAAAATTGATATCAAATTTTTGGCTCGAAAACAACACGGTGACTGTGAACCTGCCAGTAAAAACTGCTGGGAACATTCCTTTGAAAATTACGTTAGTGCAATAAACAATGATAATCTAGGTGAAACTTCCCTCCTTAAAAGATGAAATCCAGCAATCCCCCTTTCATCTCAGGGCCGGCTTCAGCGAGATATATCTGGAAGGACTTCTATCCAAGTCAAATAAATGTAGTATACCCTGCAGATTGAAATGGATTGCTTCAGTCTACCGTGATTTTACAAAAGTATCAAACCAAATGTAAACTCGAAAATAAACAACATTTTCTGTGGATTAAAAGATGTTATTGTCCAAATAGCGTCACAAAGTCTAAGTGCATTGATTTATTAGAATACTCATTAATATAATTTTCAGCATTAATATTGTACAGTGATGGATTTTAGCATTTACTACACTTGTCAAAAAACTCGTTTAAAGAATAAAGAGGGTTTGTTTTGAGCCAAGTGTACCTTTTACTTTAAAATTAATTAAATGAAAGAGATTGCATATAATTGAGAAGCGTATTAAAACGTTTTATACCCATTACTTTGTTATAACTTCTGTTATTCGCATACCGAAAATTTGGTTTAAGTGGCCTATTTCTAGTTACATTACTATGCATTGCATATCTTGAATGAAACTCAGCCGAACTAGCGTATGTCGCTCTCCGTGGTCTAGCGGTACCACGCTAGACCCTAGTTTCCGAGGTAGCGGGTTCAAACCCGGGTGAGGGCGATGGAGTTTTTTCGGGAGTAAAAATCCTTAGCATGGCTTCCTTCGGAAGGGAAGTAAAGCCGGTGGTCCCGTGTTGTAAATTCACTGCACATATAAGAGCCTCAAACCTGATAGAGGCCTCGAGAAAAATTTCCAGTCTTTCACGCCCAATATAGAATGGGACGCTGAGGACTACAGCAGTTAAAGAGCGTCCATAAATAAAACTCAATTTCAATTTCAAACTAGGGTACAGAGGTTATAAGAGGTTTCCGAGAGGGTCAAGACAACTTTATAAAACAACAATAACAAATTATGAGTCATAATCTTTATGCGAATTTTTTGACACTAGTGATGTGCAAGATCACTTAAAATTACGTTAGAAATGCTTATTAATTCTAATTAATGTAAAAACATCTAAAACACAAGATTGTTCGCTACGTGTTGTTTTAATTGCCTTTTAAAGCTTTTCTTGTTTGGCTTTTAACACCTGGTGGGAACTTACTGAATAGAATGCCACAATAACGTAATGTTCACCTTGAGTGGTTGTGTTGCTGTTTAAATTTTCATTGGGAAATTGTGTTTACCCCTGGTGTTATAAGAATAAACTTCACAACTCATAGCTTTCTTTGCATTATTCCTTTTCATTTTGAAAATAACCCGATAAATACATAAATTGTCACGCATACCACTGATGATCTGTGCTCTTCTGAGATTGATTATATCATTAAACAATTCTGATGTGTTATATCCACGTGGCTTTCTCTCCTATTCCTTAGGTTTTTATTTCTTCCACAAACTATTCTCTCGAAGGCATATTTATCTATCCATTTAAAGAAGCTGGGATAAATGTTGTTTCAGTCTTTGCGTGATATCTTGAGATGCAAACGAATGGTGACTTAGCAGTTCAAAAAATTAATGACAAAGTGTAAGAAAATGCAAACCAATAGCAACGAATAGCTCACAGATAATGTATTTGCTATACTGAGGGGTTTAATGAGATGTACATTTTTAGTGTACTAATTTTGTATGTCTCTTATGATTTACCAATTATAAAACTGATGCAAAATGCATTCCACATGAGCAGGATTTCATAGGCTATAGTCGTATAAATACCTTAAGCATATTGTGTTTTCATCAAAATCGTTAGAGCTATGTTCTAGAAAATTAAAAATAACGAATCTGGTTACATGTCATGGGTAGTTTGGGATGGAGGAATGCTCTAAAAAACCTTCGCTTGGCATGTTTCAACAGTCTGATTCAAGTATGAAATTTGATATTTATTATCCAATTGTTCTTTTTGAATTAAGTTATCCACAGAAAGACAGCCAGTTACATAGACACATGCGCTCAAAGAAATGTTAATGTTATTTGGGCTCAGTGAATTTCAAGATGCGTATTTCCAGGGAAATCTCGATATCGAATTTTTTTGATGGAATACAATACTTCCCCTACGTATTAGAGAAAGTAAAAATGGCTGCTGTGAGTGAAAAGAGTTGTTCCATTTCATTTGAATTAAAATCGGTTTTATAAATATTGGCAAAAATAAATATGAGTGGAAGTAATTTAGTCTCTTGTTTATAACAAACACTTTGATATGAAGCTGCGCCTTTAACTTGATAATAAGTATAACATGATTCTTTGAATATATTTTAATTTACTTTCTTTTTTTTGGACCAATATCCTCTGTTTTTGTTAAAATTAATTGTTGTATAATTATTGTGAATTTTGAAATCATCTAATTTGTTTTAAGTTATACTGAAATATAAATACAGCCCAGAAAAACATTTTGTAGAAACTATTAAGCACGCGGTAAATGCAGAACTTTCAAAGGGTGGCGCCAGCTGGAAAAGTTTGGAACCACTGATATAACCTACTAACCATCGCATAGTAAAACAAACGTGTTAATTGTAACTATAATTCCTATTATTTGGGCTGTTAAAATCATGAAGTTGAAGACACATTTCTCATTTACGAAAGACAATTATCAGATTTTCCGGAAATTTGTTCTTCATTTCTGATTTGTGCTGCATGTCCCTTGTTATTATTTATGCCGATCCCTTCATTAAATATTATGCAAGCCGAAACATAAGGCATAACATTTTTGTGGTTTTGTGTGCGGTCTGGCACATACACCGCAAGCAGATGCTAATTATTTTCTTGTTGGTTGCCGTCCAATCAGGTATACCGGAGCACGTGACCGGCCAGAACCAGTCCTCTGCGGATGACGTCACCGAGGAGGAACTAGGCAACATGGGAGACGAGACGGAAGCCGCCACAAAGATTCAGGCCTCTTACCGCGGCTTTAAGGCACGCAAGGAGATCGAGGACGCCAACTCCGCAGCCAGCAAGATACAGGCGGGCTTCCGCGGTTATAAGGTGCGGCAGCAGATGCGACAGGCATCCGAGAACGGGCCCAAGCGAGGCGGCAGCGGCGGTTCCAATCCTGAGGAAGACATGCCCGTCGAGGACCCGGAGGCGGCTGCAGCGGCGGCCACTAAGATCCAGGCCGGGGTACGTGGATACCTGGTGCGCAAGCAGAGGGCGGCCGAACGGGAGGCCGCCACTAAAATCCAGGCTGGATTCAGGGGATACAAGGCGCGTCAGGAAGTGAAGACAAAGATTCAGCAACAGACCGAATCACAGTGACAGTGCCGTGCTGAAAACAAGTGTAACAGTGACATGGTGTAAAGTGTTCGGGACCACGTAGGTAAAAGTGATTGACAACTTTCTTTAGATTTAGTTATCTCAGCAGTAACACTCACACTAACGCACAAGCTGCTGAGATTTTCATACTAAGGCTTTGTTAAGCTACCAGAGGACTACTCCTTCACGTTTCGCTGACAGCTCAGATATACATAAATGTTTTACATTTGTTTATTAATACTCTTAATTTGTACCTAGTTGCTATAATACAATTTTACACTGCTAAATATAGTTAAACGCTGCAGCTCAACGTTTTCTATGATACATTTAGAGAGCAAAACTCTACCATATGGTAAAGAACTGACAGTCGCCGAGCTTGAAAAATTACTAGAGGCAGTTATTTTTGGAGATCCGCGCTGGCATGTGCGTTGTTCGTTGTTCTTGAAACTGCTGTTGGTGGAGTGAGAGTTTATCTCTTTTGTTCAAGTCACTAATTTTTTTTGTGTCCCAATTATAAACTAATTGCTGTATCAGCCAATAAACCATGTAATATCATTCCTTCTACGAAAGCACACACATTTTAGAAGTAAAGTTGCAAATGGGTTACATATTACAAAAAATTGCGAACATTAGCATGAAAGCTAGTGATTTTCGCACTGATTTCGCTTTTATTTGTGTTTTAGGTGTCTGTTGAATTATAGTCACAAGCACCTATGCTAAACCACATCTGTAATTTATAAGACAAAATAATGAACATCGAGATGAAAGTAGGTTTCCACCAACAGCAGAAAATGTGTTTTTGACTATAGTTATTAAAACTTATACCTCAAGTTGAGGCGTGATTTAGAGCAGGCAAATTATGGAGCAATTTTAATTCAGTAATAAGTGTTTTATATCGAAGGGTATGGGCTCAGGAAATCAAAGAGGAAGAGTAACCTTTCAAAAAGGTTACAAAATTTTAGAAAGCTTCAACATTCACTCTCAAAGCAATTTAATCTCTCCAGTTGAAACCGCTTTCCTTAAGAGTGCCTAGCCGTGACATCATCGCTGCCTTAGGCAGTCAGTTGTTATGCGATTGCAGAGTAGATCGGAAAGTAAGGTAACTTTTTATCACAATACATCGGTATGTACTAAATCGAAAAGACGTATAGTGCTATTTTATTCTAAATGCATTTCGAACTGATGGCATCAACATTTATTTCGAATATTTACTCAGTTATCAAGGTTGTAGAAGAACCTCGATGATAACACTAGTTCAAAGAATATAAAGAAATAGTTATTTCCATAGTGGGTAAAGAAGCTCACGGCTAAGCCATAGGTGAGGCTGGAATATCCATACAAGTAAGCATATGACAGTTTCTTAGTAGCTACAAAATACATTCTTCCCCCGGGTCGAAATTATGTTTTGTGGTTAAATATTTGAGTCCATATTCAAAATGTAGACTGATATACCCCTCATTACGCGAAAAATCTGAATGTGGCGTTGTTTTGCTTTTTGGAAGTTAGATTTAGAAGGCACTGAGATTTAGGTGAGGTATGCTAAAAGAAAATTTCTATTGTAAATGTCTTAGTTATGCAATGATTTAAGAAGCCTAAAGTACTCAAATGCGACATAGTAAGGAAAAGTATTGATTTGTTACTTGTATTAGTAAAGTAAGATGAACATGAAATATTACCATATTCAGTATCACACTTTATTTTCTTGTGTATGTTGGTAAACATGCAGTATGGATAATAGCTACTTAACTGTAATGTTCCATTTTCCGTAATAAGTTCAGTGTGAACAAAAGTAAATTCCGAAAAAGTGTGGAACAAACGACTGCTGAGGAAATTTAATCTGGTAACGCTTTAGTAGAATTAAAACATTTTATTTCACGAAATTATTTTGGGCCAAATCTTCAGGGCCAAGGCTGTTCAGTCACACAATTGTGGAATAATTTTCGGAAGAAACAGAGAATAAAATGACTTTTGTTTTCCTTCCAGGCCCGTTATGCTGAACGAGAAGCTAAAATAGAAGGGTTTGATTTTGACATGTTTCTTTCTGATTATGCTATTTAAATGAGAATCGCCTTATAGCTGCCAAAGCATCAACAAAATATTTTGAGAACTTTAGATATCAAAATGTATCTTTGAGACAATAAATTCACAAAAATGCAATTATTATGCTTTTGTTAACGAAATTAAAACATGCAGAAAAACAATATACTGAAGGATTTCTTTTTTCATTTCATTTACTTCCGAAGTCATGAAACTGAAAATAAAGCACATTTCCAAATAAATGGTGACTTACTTTCCGATCTTCCCTAAAGCTTATCGCTCAGATAAAAAAGCGTACACTGTCAACAGTACACAGGCCTAGGAGAAAACATACTAATATTTTTAGTTTTTACAAAAATTGCACAAGGTGCTTGCTAGCTTGTTAATAATTCACAGCTTTGCTCTCAGAGTGAGGCTAAACACTTTAGAAATTGCAGATGTGGAATAAATGCTCGAAAACTTGATAAGCATTTTCATTTTGCACAATATAGCTGGTCTTACTTGACATCCGGTACAAGAAACAAACGAATTGAAATATTTGTTTCAAACGCTTCAAGCGATCTGAAAAAGCACATTTTGCAAATGACGTGAAATGAATGTGTGGCATTATGTACAATTAAATATCACTTGTGCATATCACCACTGAAAATCTTAAGGAAAAGAGATTGATGTATAAGATATTTAAAATCCTATGTCCCCCATTTTAAGAACTAATAACTTAAAAAAAATTATGCATTAGTGCATTAGCCCTGAATGGATAAAATATAAACACAGTGATGTTCAATTTGAATTCCATGTGTATTTCCAATATGTTCTTTGTGTTCTATGTAACCCTAAACACTGTATATAAAATCGTGTTTTCTTTTTTAAATCAGTTTGTATTCCAGTGTTGCTGATACAATGTCTGCAGAATTATTGCACTAAAACTAGCTACCTTCGTTTTTTGTTTTAACTGTGTGTTATACATATATTTCAAATTAAGGGTGTAAAAGTGGTTATACGAAGTTATCTCTGTATTAAAAAATAAACGTGGACAAATTAAAAATATACTTCCAAGCATTTTTCAGTAATATGTTTCAAATATTATAGCTGTTTTGCAATGAATGAGACATAAACTGTATAGAATTGTGTAATAAAACAAAATATTATACATTTACGTCTTTTCTTTTGGTTTGTTCTGGAGTCTCTTTATCAAGCTGAAAAATCAATTAACAATATCCTAACGTTTGTTATGATGAACAACATTCTGAGAACTTGTTTTTCTATATTTTTTTGGAGATAGCAATATGCTTAGGTCATTCTAATCCCTACAGCTTTAAAATGTCAAATATGGTGCTCTGAATATGCCTACACAGAAATATTCACAGAACAAACTGCCTTATAGATATTTCGAAGCACAAAACTTAGCGCAGTGAAGACCTCGGATGTGGATAACACTTGCATTAAGGTTTACAATGCAGCTTCGTACCAATTAAGACAATTGAAGGTGATTTTATTTTGCATGCTTTTGCTGCACCCTGTAACAAAGCAAATGGCAGCGTTGCGTGCCCATAGATATTATAGAACCTTTTGGCTAACATTCACTTTATATTTCTAAAATACTGCTTATAGGAAGTTACAAGTTTTAAAAAAAGCCACAGCCAAAAATACTATTAATAACCAAAGGCTCCAGGTAAAAATGCTAACTCATATCTTAGGAGGGGGAAGGTTATTTAATATTGAATCTTAAAAATGTGTTTATTAAAAAATGAGAAACACTAGACAGACTTGTATAATCTGCATATATAAAGGAGAAAATATATGCATATGTTGGTGTGGCCGAAATGCACGTCCTATACAAAAAATGCTAGAAACCTGAAAATGTACGTGTTTATAGTACTTTCGGTGAATTCGCCATAAATAGTATGCAAATCAAGGCCCCCCCCCAATAATTTTGCAAAACTTCATAAGAAATGTATTGTTAAAAGCCACATGTCATGAATTAATTGATCCGATTTAGCCCAAGTTCTGGACATTGTTCTAAATTGTTTCTTTTAAAACATTGCTAAAAACTGCCTTGTGGCTAATAGGGTCACACATTTCTGCACTTGAGTTATAAAGCCCGGCGAAAATTGTAGGTTATTTTACAACTTTCAAAAACTACCCCTACTCATATTTTCAACCCCCTTCAGTACAACGTCGCACCATTTGAGCAATATGTACAAAAGCTGCACATCAGAGAAAGGTAAATGCAGGCTGCTCACGAGTTTCATAACCTAGCCCTATCCTTTTGTAACTCTTTACTTACAGATTTTCACTGATTTACACTTTTATGGGCAGAGCTTTGTACTTGATGTGACGAAAATTATACACTACCATAAAATTTCCAAAAAGTGCCCTTTCCCAATTTCCAAATCCTACTACAGAAAACTACACCGTTTAGCTCTAATTACACTATAGAACTATATCATAGTTACCTTATATGTTCCAACAAACGCTCCAAACCTTGTTTTCAATCATACAGTAACCTTATTTTCAAAACTGCACCGACTGGCCAACTGGGGTACAAATATATGTGCTTACTTACCTATAGGATTCGGGAACCATACTCAGATTTTCAACCACGTATTAACAAATCTAACACTGCTAATCTGGACAAAACCTGGACACTTACAACTTTCAGATTGCAGCTATCCTAATTTCCAACCCCTTACTTACAAAGTGCATCCAGGCAACACCGGGTAAGACAGGTAGTTAGGGATTACAATAGTATATCATTAACTACACTGCGTTGCAGGGGTACATGCAAATAATATTTTATATAAATTTTATTAACCCCACCACCTTATCTGAAAAGCCCACGTCATATTTATAACTATTATCTTTAATTTCCACTTCACCCAAATAACCCAGGCGTTTTTATATTCATAATTTACTTACAATTTTAGAAATTTCCTTACAATAAATATACCCTACATTTTTATTAACTTGGTGGGGAACAGTTGACAATAGTTTTCAAGTTTGTACACACATACTTGTAACCAGTTTTAAAACAAACTTCAAATACCTGACAACTGTGAGGTTCACAATAGTTCACTTTTCTAGGTCGCTGTAAACATTAACATTTATCACGTGAGGTGTGAGAGAGAGAACGAGAGAGAGAGAGAGAGTGAGGGGGAGGTAGAGGATAGCATGGCTCGTTAAAACCATTTTTAAGAAAAAAAGTTAATAATTTCTATGCAAAGGGTAGTTTGGGTTGATGGTTTTTCTTGAAAAGCTTCTGTCGCATCTTCGGGAATTGCTGAATTTGTTAGTGGTATACAATACTTCCTCTACCTACAGGTAAGTTGTAGATAAAGTAAAAAATTACCCGCAATATAAAGGTGAGACATCCAGTAAATGTATCGCAAAATTTGATAGTAAAATCTTGGTGTGCAGTTTCCATGTAACCAAAAAGCATGTGCACACGCTGTGTGCGCTGCAATATTATTGGGATTAGCATACATTCAAAGTATATTCACTGACAAACTTGACATTGGAAACGCCTTAAAACGCTTACCGACACGAAACTAGGGAATCTGGATATGTACCTATAGCTTAAAACTTGCATCGGTTTTGTAATGGAATTCTCTGCTGAAGGTCGTCACGTTTTTAACGGGCGCGTGCAAAGTGGATTATCCGTGCTTTCTTCTTTCCTTATCTTCCCTTGAAGCTGACAAGTCTTCTTGGATACGAAAAAAGTCGGAGTTACATAACTCAAACACTGAAAATGTTCACGCTCTCCCTCAGCGACAACACTGACTACTCCGCGAGAAAAATATTCAACGTATAGATTATTATTATTATTATTATTATTATTATTATTATTATTATTATACACTTTTATAGCACTGTTAACCTATAAATTACTCGCATTTACACTAAAAATGCATTTTAACACTGATGGCTATGAAATTAGCCATGGAATGCACAGAATTGTTAAGGATGTTAATTGTTTTAATTTCCTCTTGAAATATTTCCTTTTTGGTTCTTATACCAGTTGGTAAATAAACATGCCCTTGTAACATTAAGTAATTGCGTCGTGCTAAAGGCTTCATATAAAATTATTCTTGTTCCTTATGTTGTATGCCTCACTTTCACTATTTTTTACCACATTATTGTTTTTTGATAATAGGATGTCTTGATACACATTTAAATAAAAACTTTGGGTTTGGAATACCAACTTTAAATTGACGATATGTTAACTTATGGTTAATTTTTATACGTTTGCATTGTTATTGTCTCTAACGATCTGTAGTTTTTGTTAGAATAGTTACTGTGCTGATGTGAATTCTTAAATCTTCTCGTTTATTTTACATTATTTTCAAGGAGGAATTTTAATGGAAAAAGATGCGTGTAAAAGCTATGGGAGAGGGATTATCAGTTATAACAAGTTTGCATGCGGGGCGGGGTGCCAAGCTGGGAAAGCATGGGAAGCTTACTTCTGAAAAGTAAAATCTAGGATACTAATCTGTCCGCATTTATAATAAACCTATGGAATAAATTTAAGGATAGTTGTCAAACCCCCCAAAAATCTTTTTTTCTAACATTTTATGAAAATATTATTCATTTTCTAATTTGACTGTGGTTTATTAAAATATTCATATAGGTATATATTTGGAGTTTTTATACTTTAGAGTAATTTTTAAAACCACATTTTTTAACATAAATGACCCATTGTTAGAAATTCACTGGTCCGTTTGCATGAATCTTTAAAATATAGTTCAGGTAACTCTATGATTGCATAGAATTCCTTTGATTAGGTTTCCTATAATAGTTCTTTTTAAAATACAAAGAAGTTTGAAATTTTACTGAAAACCATTAATAAAAGTTATACATATTTTTCCAATAAATATTTTATCACCAAAACAAATCACTGTACTCATAAGGAATGAATAAATATGTAAAGTATAATTTTTCTACACTTTGGGTATCTCCTGAGATAATAGGTCATCCATTAATATAGGTGGTTTAATATCACCGAGATGGGCTTGACGACTCTCTTAAAGCTGTTACCATAATTAGTTTAGATCTCTTTAGACTCCACCACTTGGGCTTCCCAAGCAGTGCATGTAGTATGAAGATGCAACCGATTTGTTGCAAAAGACAAAGAGAAGAGACGCAGTCATTTATGGCACTAATAATGTGTGTTACGAAACTTCACAATAACGAGCTGTGGGCAAACTCACTCAAGATAAAGCTTGAAGGCCACATCATTAGCTTCACGAAAAATAACGTGGAAAGACTACTCATAGCCTTCCTTAAACTAAGCGAAAGTAATAACACAATCTTGTCCACAAAAGAATTGATCTATTTGTGTACCATAAACGAATAATAATTAACGTTCGTTAATAACGGCGCGTCCAGAGCAAGAATGGCTTTCAGAAATAATATTTAATTTTACTTTCCCTACTGCGTACTTAACAGCAAGTAGGGGAAGTAATGTAATCCAAAATACGAGTATTATAAAGTAATTGAAAATTCAAAATAATAACAAAGGGTATCTCAGAAATAGTTAAAGCCACAAAACATTTATGTGGTATAAATTGTTTTTTTTAACGAGATCTTCATTTTTGGGTTGTAAGATTTTTCTCTCTCTTACGGTTTCCTGACCGAGTGGGATGGCTCAAGTGGCAACGTCTGTGGCCCGCCTTCGGGAGGTGTGTGTTCGATCCCCGCGGCCGACCTTCCTGACTCATGGGTTTTTTTAAAGGGATTTCCCGTGTCGCTAGGCGAATGCTAGGAACTTCATTACATCCCCCGAATTTTCTGTCCCTCCATTTCACCTCCATTCTCATTTCACTTCACTTTCATCTACTTGGCTGTTTTAGGGTTGCCAGTGACAGCGGGAGTCTCGGCGTTATACGGCAGGCGAAAAGGATGTTCTATGTAACACTTCGTCCCCCGAAACGGGGGCGGTCTCCGAGCCCCCTCCCCCCCGTGGGATGTGCAAACCTGCAGGGGGAGGGGAGCTGGTGTACCAGCTGATATCCAGAGAGTTTCAATCTGGAAAAAGGTAGGGATCCTGCCCTCTGTCTTGTTGTGTCTGGCCACGCTCTGTCACCTCTCTCACCTCACCCCTCCCTCCCGGGGACGTCCCGTCAGGGGCTCAGGCACAAAAGTCGAGGTGCTAAGTGCTCCTTCGCTTTTAATCCTAGTCTTAGCGTTTACTTATTACACACAGGCTATTCCCAGAAAATTTAAGATATACATTTTAGTCATGAAAATGCCTTAAACATATATTATTTTAATCTAAATCGTTAGAGCACTTTTTAGAAAATAAAAAATGTCGAAAAATGTTCCATGTAAAGGATAGTTTGGAGTGGGAGGGATTTTCTTCAAAAACTTCATGTCATATCCTTGGAAGGTCCTGAACTTAAATGTCAAGTTTCATAATTAGCCGACTATTTGTTTTTTTTTTTTTGTTTTTTTTGTTTTTTTTACTTTTCGTTCTAAAAATGCTTTTTGGGGGTGTCAGGGAGTCTCAAAGCATGTTTTCCAGTGAAAACTCGACAACAAATTTATTTTATAATACTCTAAACTACAAATTACTAATCTTTTATTATTATTATTATTATTATTATTACCTATTATTATTATTATTATTAATATTATTTCTTTTTGGTGTTAATGCAAAGAGAACAGAATTTCAAAGTCATCACATAGCAACAGAATTTGAAGACATGTAACTAATCGCTTTAGCCTACTGTATTCTTCTAATACCTACAACGAAATGTATAAATGAGTAATGAAAGCTTATGTGTATTACCAATAAGTAAATAGAAGATTAAGCTTTTGTAAGAGTATTTTGTAGAAGAGGAAGTGGAGAAAATTCATGTGAATGCAGCACATACTATTTTTGTACATATGTCCGGTGTCTTTTTGGAAAATAAATACTAAGCAGAGAAAGCACTTTGCCTATCTTCCTATGAGTTCATTCTGCAGTAAATTTGCATTAGTCGTAAGTTGATTCAGCTGAGTCAGCATATATCAGACAGATGCCCTTAGCTGCATATTCGCCTTCCTCCACCATTTATTATTTATTTATATATCTTCTGCACGTAGATGGGTCTTGGTAATGAATATTCAATTCGGTATTTTTGTCGTCATCCATGGTATAGGGATACCTCTAGTTCCCGAGGTCGTGGGTTCAAACCCGGAGGAGGGCGATGGATTTTTTTTTCGGGCGTATAAATCCTTAGCATGGCTTCCTTCGGAAGGGAAGCAAAGCCGGTGGTCCCGTGTCGTAGATTTACGGCACGTAAAAGAACCTCAAGCCTGATAAAGAGGCCACTGAGCAAAATTTCCGGTCTTTCACGCCCAATATAGAATGGGACGCTAAGAACCATAGTAGTTAAAGAGTGACCATAAATAAAACTAATTTAATTTAATCCGGTATATAACTGGAAAATGAGGAAAACCACGAGAAAAAAACCCAGTAAGATTGTCCGATACACGGGATTCGAACCCGCGATCTACTGAATGCGAGCCACAGAAGCTTCTGAACAAAAATGTAGAGCATCTTACAAGTTTACCGTCATTTCAAGTATGGCAAGAATTCCTGAAATAAGATTACAATTAAATATAATTGACAGAAAAATATCGTTGATCTTATTTAATATGCTGTTTTCTACCTTATGGTCTTTTTTTTACCCTGTTGTACACATATTTACTGTTGTTTAAAAGTGCGCTTCATAAAAATGTTTGCTTACGTTTAAGGTTTGATCCAGGGCCTAACAACTTGCTTCATGGTGCACAGCAAGGTGCTTGCTTACTCGGCGTTACCCTTGAAACAGTGATGTGTAGAAGGGAAGTGGGGAAGACTTCACGGAACAACAGTGACATTCTGCTATACAGCCAATGAATCGTAGTAGGCTTAACTTAGTTTTTATTTTAAGGGAAGGCGTATATGGAACATTTTTCATTTTGACATTGCTTTCACAGCGTTGCGAAGAAACCAGTCACGAAATAGGACTATTCATATTGCAACATGGTATACACAAGCTATATGACTTCAATGTATAGAAATGGATTTCTGGCGGCGATTGGCAAGGATTTCAAGGAGGAGCAAGTTAAAAACAGTGTTATAAGAGAAAGAATGAAGGTTTAAGGATCCGTTTTGGAAGACCTCAGGACGGCCCAATTTAGATGGTTTTGGTCGTACGAAGATGATGACGAATTATTGCCAAAGGAGATACATGAATGGTATCCAACAGAAAATAGGAAAAGTTGAAGACCAAAACTAACATGGACATAGGGAATAGAACTATAAGAGGAAGAAGATTGGAAGAGGGGCATGGGGGAACAAAGGCGAATGGAGACTGGCTATAAAGTCCTGAAAGGAATGCAGGAAGATGTCTAAGACATTGTAACACCTGAAATTAAAGAAAATCATAACGTTGCGCTTTTATTCCTGTTAAAATAAATACCAAAGAAATGCAGGAAAAATGTTTGGCTCACTTTCTTATATAAGAAGGGTCTAATAAAGATCCTAAGTATTAAATGATATCCGTTATACCTAACACGACACTAAATAAACATTCGGCACTTTTTTATTACACAGTTTTGTTCTCTCAGGAATTAACGCTAAAATTACTTTAATCGTGATTTTCTTAAACCAGATGATGATAATGGTGAAGGTGCTGGTGTATCTTAGGAATTTTAGTGCATATTTTGGGGTTTTAATACACAGTCATATTTTGGGAGTTTTGACTGCACATAAATCTTTGGTTTACTTAAAATCAAAGCAGAATGGTGAATCGGAATTCCTTTAATATTCACCTTCTTCTTTAGCGGATTATCCCCTCTTTTGTGGGTGTTATACCCCAAGGGCTTACAAGCCAATGCCTTGGTATCAGTAGCCTGTCGAGGAGCAATCATGTTCTAGATCGTAGCATATCCAGGATGGGTTATCAGCCCAATGCCTGGTATGGCAGTGAAAAAGGGAATTAAATATAGTAATGAAAAGAATGATAGGAAAATTCGCGAAAAAACCTTTGGTCAGAGTGATCGGCCCCAGGGTTGAACCCGGAACCTCCCGAATACGTAGCCATCCTACTCGGTCATTTAATATTCCAAAAGATTAAAAACACAGAATCGTATGTTCTGAATCGCTCCTTCACCAGGAAGAACCTCTGAAAAGAAACTGAAAAACAGGTTTGCTCTACTAGAGTTGTTTCCGTTGAAAGCACTCGTTATTCGGGTCACGCATGTTATACGGCGATACCAGCAAGGCGTGCATTCCGATATCAAGGTGAGGTTAAAGCTGCCTGACGACAATGGGAAAAACATCTGACTGGCGACCTTTGTGAATGCGATCAGAAATAGCTGGCTTGTTCTCATGCATGAACTGCTGTGCTCATGGAAGGCTCATTAGTGCTTGTTTGTAAATAACAACCGGCGTTTTCTGCGCACATTCGCCGACGTTATTTAAATAATAATCCATTGGTGATACGTTCCCAACAGTAATAATTTATACTGTTTTCTAACAATTTCAGCAAAAATTTGGTTTTATCCTGGGAATGTACTTATGTTGGTATGTTGAAATGTCCGAAATGCACACACAATGCAAGAAATATTAGAAACTTTAGGCATAGAACCTTCACCGAGCGAGATGGTTCAGGCGGCAACGTCTGTGGCTCGCATTCGGGATGTCCCGGGATCGATCCCCGGCGAACGCCCTCTCGGAGTCATGGATTTTTCTGGGGGTTTTCCTGGGTCGTCAGGCGAATGCTGGAATGTTTTCTTTCAGCCCCGAATTTCCTGTGCCTCCATTTCGTTCCATTCTCATTTCATTTTATCCTTCATCCCATTGGTCTCTTTACGGGTTCGGAAGTGTTGGAGATGGATTTGTTTTTCGTTTATAAGGGTGGTTTTAGGGGGTTTAAATTTGTAAATACAGTGGTAAAGGCCACTAATGACTTATGAGCTCAACTGTGAACATACCAATGATCCGATTGAGCCCAAATTTACATGCAACTACTCTGACAATTAGACTAAAAGATGTTTCTTTTAAAATGTCGTTTAAAACTACCGCTATCCTTATTTTCAACTCCTTACTTACAGATTTTCTCTGTACGACATTCATGGATAGAAAGTTGTACACTTTGCACGCGGCTATAATTATGCTACGCAACATTTTCCAAAATGTTCCATATTTTCAACCTGTAATGTATAAGTCTGCATCGTTTAGCTTATGTGGATAATACATTGTACAATTATACTATAGGACCTTGTAAAAATTACAGATATATATCCCCGACTGGTGACGCAAATTTGTATGCTTCTACTACAGGACTCGAGGAAAATAATAGGCTACTCACGACTTTCAAAATCTACGTCTGTGCCTATTTCAAAAGCATTACTTACATAATGTACACATGCAACGTGGGTAGGACAGCTAGTTATAAAATAATATGAGTATATTTGCATAATATGTTGCTTCACTGTTTTATTTTACTGCTTTTACAGTATTACTCCTACACTTTTATTACTTTATCTGTCGTTTAGGGTAAACAAAGTATGGTATATACTGCAAAAATGTTATTTTGGGCTCCCTGAACTAAAGTTATAGTTAAAACTCATTTTCATAAATAAATAAAAAATCAAGTAAAATATAAATTCACTATGTGTGGGGGGCCGCTCACCAGAGAGGGAGGGTGAGTGAGAATGAGCAGCAGCAGCAGCAGTCGTCGTCGTCGTCGTCGTAGTCGTTGTCGTAGTCGTAGTACTTCAGGGCACGCAATTGCTGAAATCATTAGCGCCCGGACAAAACCATGGAAGCAAAAAAAAAATCGTACTAATCCTGCATTCTAAACTTAAAACAATATAAAAAGCATGCTAAAACAGTGTCAGCAACTGCAGAACCTATAGTTAAAAGACAGGAAAATCTTCAAAAACCTGAGAGCATCAGAGAAAAGTGAATAGCGCTAATAAGATTTAAAAAGTAAAACTACGCTAACTACACACGGTAACCCATATCGCTGCGACGAATAACATCAGTGTTCCACAATACTCCACTCCCAACACCACTAAGCTGTACGGTGAACAATCTCACAAGAGGCAGATGAAACAGTCGAAGAAGCCCAACACATTGATAGCTATAATCTCACACCATGGCTTCATTGTCTTCTTCAAGCACACTATATTCTCCTCATACTGTTGGTTACCTTCATATATTGTTATCTCAGGAAGCGAAAGCCCCAGTGAAGCCGTTCAATTATGACACCCATTCACCGTTCTGCATAAAATTTGTGACAACTGCAACCGCTAATATTGTATGGATTTATTAACATTAGCCGTATTAAATTGCAAGCATATTATATCATATGTAGTAATTATATAAAAGCACTAATGAATTGTGAAACTGTGTTAACGAAAGCTATAAAGCCCTTCATGGTAGAGAGTGTTCTTAATTTTGTGTCTCTCTCCTGGAAGAACAATCTCAGGGATCAGCAACTTATCAAACGAAGATATGGATGAACATTCAGAGATTCCTGAAGAACTTTCTTACGTCTTTACTTTTCCGAATTAGGATGTAAAAACATCCTTCTTCTCACTTCCAGGTAAGGATGAATTGATAATATAGGACTTCTCTCTTTCCTTTAAGGTGCGTTGGATACCGTAAAGCACTTATGCACTTAATAGCATAACTTTGTAAGTTCGTCCGTACGTACGAAAGCAATCATAAACTGCTAAAACTCGCAATTGAGAATTTAGATATACAGGGGGAGCCAAAAAACTACGAACCGACTGCGCGGTGTTTTTCCTTTTCGCATCCTCGGCGCTCGTTGCCGTCTGCCGCTATCATAGAATGGTGCGGATGAAACCATACAACATTTTTAAAACTAATTTTAAAGGCTTTACTTACCAACTTATAATCTTACAATACTTACAATCACTCGCCAATTTTTTTCGCGTCAACAGTTGAAGCCCGTACATGTGTGAATACAATTTTGTCCCCTTGTTTTAGAGAATTAACAGCCAGGGAGTGCGATTTTGCCTTTTTCCAACAAGACTCTGCAACAGCTTATACGACCAATATTTCGATGAGAAAAATTGAAAGTATGTTTGAGGACAGAATTATTAGGAGTGATTTGCGGCCCATCGGTCCCCCGATCTAACCCCATGCGATTTCTATCTTGGGGTAACTTAAAACAAAGTATACAAGACACACCCTGGGAGAATTAAAACAAAATATCCGCCAGGAAATTGACAGCATTTCTCAACGTGAACTACGGCGAGTGATTGATAGTTTCCTAAAGAGGTGCCAAAAATGTATGGACAACGACGGTGGCCAGTTTCAGCATCTCCTTTCATAAAGTTGGTAAGTAAAGCCTTTAAAAGTAGTTTTAAAAATATTGTATGGTTTCATCCGCGCCTTTCTATATAGCGGCAGACGGCAGCGAGAACCGAGGACGCGACAGAAAAAACACCGCGCAGCCGGTTCGTATTTTTTTTTGGCTCACTCTGTATATAGGAATGTGTAGAAATTGCGGTTGAAAATGGGAAACAATTAAGGATAACTCAGACGGAGAGCCAGTTTTCAGACGAACCGCTGCACATGCGGCGATGAAAACTTTATATCCAAAGCTAAAACTGCGGAAAGTATTACTTTCTAACTACTCGGGCCATAGCTAATACAATGAAGAAAAACTGACACCGACAGAGAAGAAAAATGAGAACTGAGAAGGAAAACAGAAGGGATGGGGAAAGGTCTCTACATAGAATAGGATGGGACTAATGTATATTAAAATTTAAATCATTCTAACACAAACCAAATCAAAGTGTATTTCAAAAGGTATAACAACGGCATCTAGAGTTGCATTCTCATTATATTTAGTGCATGCTTCTAAAATTGCTTCGCAGTTTATAATTAGCACAAGCTTAATATTAGTATGCGATATAAATGAACATTCTTCTATCATCGTAATAATTTCAAAACGTAATACTTCATTGAAAGGTTCCTTAGTTTTAGAAATAAAAAAATAGGAAAACAAATGAGTGAATAGGTAATAGGATTTGCTATGGCACTGGATGGTTTTCTCTTTTTTTTTAATATATAAACTACTCTTAAATCAATAGAAACTACATTATTCTTTTTACTTTGTTTTATTTAGTGTTCGGTATATAAATTAATCTAGTTACCTAGGCGCTGTAAATAAATACGTAAAATAATATAATCCGTACAAAACTAACCTCTAAAGGAGATCATGACTGGCATCTGCCCAGTAGGAATGATGAAGTCTTTACATTAGCTTCTGCATAACATACATATCAAAAACTAAACTCACAAAAAATAGAATTACGTAATAATACTGTTGACACGATAACTTATAGTTACAACAAATTAATAATCGCTAACTTCATGTTTCGTATGTTTGTTTTTGTCGTCGTTTCCCCGCGCATCACCAGATGGCGATTGTGGCCGCTGTCAGCGATCCCAGTGGCGATGTGAAGAAATACAACCAGCGGACGAATAATTTAAATGCAGTGCAGCTGGTCTGACGAAAAGAAGCATTCCAATGTCGCCAAAGAGCACCCACTGCATTTCCCACAGGTGCAGATCATTCCCTCTCCACATTTGCCCATTAGGTCTGATGGTCCACCGCAGTGTTCTCCAGGGCCCTGCAATATAAAAAGTGTCGAGTTCGGTAAGCTACTAATTTAAAAGGCTGACTAACAAGCCTTGTAATCAAAATTGCTATTCGTTCAAACAATATATTTTTACTCTGTGCCGTCATACGTACTCAACAAAACACTTTTCATTCATTACAAAATAGTAAAATCTGTAAGCTTATAGAATGTAAGTATGACAGTCCTAAATGCGTTACATTTATAACTCACATTTTAGAGAATATGGAATGATCATATCGACATTGTCAGAAAAGTGTTTTTCTTACATCTAACACATGATAAAATGCACATTCATATATTTCGCTGCATAATTTCAAGGAATCGCAATAGCGGTTCAAACATGAAATGTGCTCTAGCTCCAAAGGTTGATTTTTGGGGTAACAATGCTGCTACTTGGAACCGTCGATTTATTATATCTTGTGTTATGATTGCATAATTGGATTATTATTATTAAATGAAAAATATTTACTTATTTATTCTTGAGTACAAAAATATATACTTTTAGCTATATATCCTAGACAGAGTTAATCAATTTGAACCGAAGCTTTCCAAGGAAGGCGTTAGAACTTCCCCGGTTTGTTTTACCACAGGTTTAAAATGTGTTATATATCAAGAGCTTTGTTTTTCAAAATATCTTTTATCAAATAAAATTTTAAAGTATTTTTTAAACCAGAAGACACGCACAAGTGTTTCCTAAACTGAAAGAAATTGGAAATTTCCCTCTCCTTTATTTATTATTACTATGGTTTTATTGTTTATTATTATCGTTATACGGAATGGCACGAATTTAACGCCAGGCTGCAATTATTGCCTATGACGCATTAAACAGTTAATTTCAAACGTACAAAAGATTGTACCTTTCTTGCCTGAACATGACACATTCTCTTGAAATGTTGCCAGATTCTATATTACTCATCATGAATTCACGAGAAAGAGCAGCGTACGTGAGCACATGTTTCAGAACCGCTCAACAAACACAAATATGGCGGAATGAGCCCAAACGCTGGATCAAAACAAGCTGAAAACAGCTTCACAATAATTATTAAGAATATTACACAAAGGGAATCTGTGAAATAAGAATTGCGACATTTCAAATCACATAATTAAAAAAGTAAAACCGTAAGCGCTCAAGTCTTGGAAATGACTATACAGAATGTAAGTGTGACAATGTTACAAACTTTCAAGGGTTATAATGGGGATAAATATGAACAGTTCCATAAAGAAAGAACGCCCCGAAATGCTCGTTTGATCGTTTGAAGCTTTCAAAATGTGCACCTATTTTTAACAAGAGCTATAAAGGTATTATAAAACGAAAAAGTGTGGTGTTGCGGAAATGGTTGGATTTTAGATTACGAACATATTGGTGTCTATTAGAAGATACTCATTAAAATGACCGATTTTATGCTGAGAATACCAGGAAGTAAAACATGCAGATGCACTCCATGGATTATATTAGAGTTATCATTCTATGCAAAATGCAGGTAAACAAATCTGATGCGTTACATTCACATGACTTTCTCTACCCACCGTCGCTTATTAGTGGGTATACAAACTATTCTTACTAAAGCTTATTTTTCTATTTCATTTTAATCCAAATAAACCTTTGCAGAAATAGTTACATTACACATTTCGTTATAGATGGAAAGGGAACAGCGGTAATCAAATGTTTAAGAACTGTACGCTATACGCTGCTTTAATATTCCATACCATTTCCATGCAGTCGTGAGAAACATCTGAATGTTGAAAGCACTAAAGAATGATCAAGTAATGAACAATTCGAAGCATTAATAACGGGTATCTCGGAAATGGCTGATGTCACAAAAAAAAAAGTTATTTGAAATAAACTGTGTGCTTTAAAGAGATCTACATTTCTTGTGTAGTGCGTTTTCGTCAATCGCTTAACCTTTACTAGTTATACAAGACTATACAAAATTCCCTCCGAATGAAGACGACTTCAAAGGCTATTATCAGAAAACTCAATATATACTTCTAATATTTCATGTAAGTATCATTAATATATCGTATTTTAATAAAAATCGTTATAGCCATTTTAGAAAATAAAAACATTCGGAAAATGTTCCATGTAAAGAGTAGTTTGGGATAGGGGGATTTTGTGGGAAGTCTTCGTATCGCATCTTTAGAAGTTGCTGAACCTAAATACCAAGTTTGGTGTTTATCCGAGTTTTCTTTTTTGAGACGCAGACACACACACGGACTTTTTTTCTGTTTTTTGAAACAGGGGGCCTCAAGTTATGTATTTCCGGTGAAATCTCGGTATCAAATTTTTGGGTGGAATACAATACCTTCTCTACCTACTATGTATATGGTAGAGAAAATAATAAAATAAACGCCGGGAACATTTTATTCCACTGACATATATAATGCGTGTTCTTGAACCATAAAGTAACAATTCAACTTTTGTTTTATTTTCTTTCTGGATGCCAGAACCTTTCATTAACCTTTATATAAGTTATATTTTGCTGCATTTATCTCTGTAGGCTGTAACCCGACTCTTTACCAATATGGATATAAATAGAAGGTAATGCCAGAAACTACTTAACCGATATTTACAATGAAAAATTGTAAAGTTTAATTTCCCCGATGGTTGCTGGATATGCCATATCCATAAATTTTAAATCGGTGGCTTTAGGATAGCAAATCTTCAGGTTCGGCCTGTTTCGTTGAATCTGATGATAGGAAATTGTTTATATTCTTAATATAACAAGTAAAGCCCATAAGTTAATAAATGTCTATGGAATCAAAGAGAAGTTACAGACTTAGCATCTCGTCTATTGTGGTTATTTACCTGGAGAACTAACAAACTCGTCATGGCGAAATCTGCTTTGAAACTGCCCAAAAGAAGTCATCTGGAATAACAAGGCCATATCCAGAAAATTAGCTGCAACTTTCGACTGCAAAGTCTAAGCGTCGAAGCTGGAATTGTGCAACAGCAGCGTAAGTGATAGGCAATCCCTGATTGAAGCATTTTTATAGTTGTCTTATCGCGTGAATATTCAACTATTCCCTGCTCTCGCTTAATAATGTACAATCAAGGCCGTCTGTTCCAATCAATTAATACAGTGCGATTTATGAAGAACTGACACATTTCTTTCTTTAATTATTCTGTTCGAAATTCACTCAATGCCCCAATTTTAGCACCAAATTTAGCGGAATGTTCTGGAGTTTCGATTGCCTGTCACTAGATGCGCAAATGTTCATGTTTTATTCGTAATTGTTAGCTTTACTGTCGGCAACTGTTTTTGAGATTTTGTTCTAGTCAACGTGAAAATGGAGTACACATTAAATCAACGACTCTTCCTTGTAAAGCAATACTGGATTACGAATTCTATTACAGCTACTCAAAGAGCATACCAGAGAAAATTTGGTGTTCGGAATCCTCCCCAAAGAAACACAATACTGGGACTGGTAAACAAATTAGAAACAGCTGGATCTCTGGTGAGTGAAAAAGGCAAAACTCGTTCATCTAGGCTTCCCACGGTTGTTGACGTAAGAGCACGGCTGGATCAGTTACCCAAAAAATCATTATGACGTTTGTCGCAGGAGACAGGGTACAGTTACTCAATGTATCAGAGAGCTGTGAAAAGTGCAAGCCTAAAGCCGTATAGGATTAGGGTTGTCCATCAGCTACAAGAACCAGATAAGGATAGACGACTGAATTATTGTCGTTGGTTTCAGGCGTTCATTATGCAAAATCCTGCCATATTGTCCATCACATGGTTCATAGATGAAGCATGGTTCCATTTATCCGGCTATGTGAACTCAAATAACTCACGCTATTGGGCCAGCGAAAATCCACATGTTATTCATGAAGTACCTATTCACCCGGTTAAAATCGGAGTTTAGTGCGCAATATTCGCACAGAGAATAGTTGGACCATTTTTTTTAAACAATCTGAAGACTGCAGAGTACCGACGGAGTTGCTGAGCAACTAGACGATGTAGAGCTGAGTCAAGGATATTTTCAGCAGGACGGCGCTACATGCCATTCATCAAATGAATCCATGGCACTAATTGCAGTTTCTTTGACGACCGGATAATTTGCAAGAACCTGTGGCCACCGAGATCTCCGAATTTGACATTACCGGACTCCTTTCTATGGGGTTACTTAAAAGACAGGGTTTATGTCACAGGAGATTCAAGCTATTGACAACAGAGTCCTCCGACGAGTGACTAGTAACATGGAACGATGTGTTGAGTTGTGCCTTATGCAGGATGGAGGACATTTTCAACATATACTATAGAGGCAAATAATCTGCCAAAATTCCTCTGCATTTCAGGTATAATAAGTTGTCGCTAGCATAACTCGTTTTGAAATAATTAAATACATAAATGTGTCAGTTCCTCATAAATCACCCTGTATAAGCTTGTTTCCTGTATTTTAAATCTGGTGCTCGATTTTAAAATAAAAACTGGCAGCTAATATTATGCATGCAACATTATTATGACAACTCACTTGTGCCATCAAAACTTCAAGGTAGGTTTCGGCATGAAGGTTTACTTCTATTGTAAGAATGTCTCCGTTATTTGGATAGTTATTTCACCGCTAAAAGATACAGGCCATCTGCAACATTTCCAGATTTTGGAAGTTTATCTGGGAGAGGTTAAGGAGATAAAAATACATTTCGTCAACATTTCATTGCGTTTCCTTGAATATCAGGATATGTTTTGTTCATTACTACGGATATCACAGGAATTTAAGAAATTATAGTCCTAACGGATAAATGACAGAATTCAAGTAATATTCTGGATTACTTTACAATGGTTTTATAAAGAGTGTCGGGGTTAAATTAAATTAATTGATTAATTAATTCTTCTTTAGAGGAATAAGAAGCCACCCATGCAACGCCGAGTGCGTGAGATCCTGCATCACATGAGGCAAGTGACAATCCATAGAGTGCAATTGCCATTTCTGTGGTTGATGGAACAGATTTTGAACACTTCTGTAACTGGTACTATTTGATTACTGCACTATTAACATAAAAATTGTGCATTAAACATCAACAGTTCATAGATGTAAATTAAAAGGCAGCTAAATGATGAAAGAACGTTTTCACACATAGGCCTCTATATCGTTTATGGTGATTCTCTCTATCACCTCTGCAGCATTGTCACGGATACATCCTGAATGTGTAAAACTGACAACTTCTATTAAACTAATAGATCATTAGAAAGAGAAAAGGAGTGTGGCGAACTGATTTATCAGACACAAGTTGTATCACTGCCATTGCTATTTCTATTAACTACCTCTAGGCTGAATGAATGTAGTCAGATTACCTTCGCACAAACCTTCCAGCCACAGTAATCCCTTACAACTCCGTGCTCGCAGTTTCCTGCTGGTTCCATGTTGCACTCGTTCCCCACACATGGCTTGCAGATCAGGCTCCCGCCCTCGCATCTGCAATTTTACAAAAGCAGCAACTGTCTTACAAGGTAAGTGCATGAAGTTCTTGGTTAACATGAATGACTTACCAAAAATTAAAAACTTAAGCGGGTTAAAGAAATAAACAAGATTGGCGTAATGAAGTATGCTTTGTTTGATATAATTGATTGACCAGCAAAGCTATTATACGATCGGTGATATTAGAAGGAATTTAACATGCAAGGTTGGCTACATAGAGTTCCTCTAATTACTCATTAACTACATTTACGTTATTAAAGATAATTAATTATCAGAGTCAGGTTCATCTTAGAAGAATACCCTGTGGTAATCATCATTTTAGTCTGGTTGGCTGGCGAGCCTCGACGCCTAGGGAATGAGAAAGGTTGAGGTAGAAGTCGCTGGTCCATCATGAGTAGAATAAAAATGTATATCATTCTTCTGCATATACTTAAAAGTGGACATAAGACAAAATGTAATGTGCACACACCTTTCTCTACAAGTTTTCAATTATTTTCATAGATTTTCTACCAATTATAAACTTAGTTTTCAATGTACTTTTATGCTAATTATAATAAAAATACCATAAATTGTATGAATACGTGTTGTAAGTAAGAAAACACCTACAGAGGGCTGGGACGACAGTCTGCTGTTAAAAACAAGTCGAATCTGCAAGTCATTACATTGCTTACTCCTTGCATGAGCAGAGAGAAACAAAAGATTGTACATAACGTTTCAAACATATACTACCCAACATACTGGAAAATTCAAACAGCAGGAAAAAATCTGAAAACACGTTAATGATACAAAAAAGACGTTATTTCGTATATATCTTAAGGAGTCTATTTTTCCCGCATTAAGCTTTTGTTTCTCTCTTATGGTTTTCGGTGATATATAATTCACTGAGACTAGACGAGGCTTCCTCACATGCTACTAGAAACTTCGAGATAAGCATTTTATTTTTCATTCCAATCCACAAATATGACATTTTAGTTCAAATCATTAAACAAAAACGGACGGTCCTCCATGTAAAGAGTTGGGGTGAGAAAATTTCGTAAAATTCTTTTGCCTTGCAGTTCAGAAAGATACATGCTCTCTTATTTACACACTCATTTCATCAAAACTCTTTCATCGTTTTCATCTTTGTTAAAACATCTCAATGTTGCATAAGTTTCATGAATATTATCTTTATTACTATTATTATTATTATTATTATTATTATTATTATTATTGTTGTTACGGATGAATGATAACGGTCGCTGTATGTGTATGCCTCATTCTATGCCGTACTGACATTGGGACGCCCTGTATAAGAGACGATGTCGATTCCAGTAATTTATGCTCTTGTCCCAGTACTGGATCTTTTCTTTCATCACCAGTTCCTCTAAAGGCGGTTTAGATTTTTCCAGTGAAGCTTTAAGAAGAATGTCTGAACTTCTGGGGGTGTTCCCACGTAGACGCATAGGCCTCCGTTAACGAACTTGCTCTTCGGGCTGCTTAAAGGGCTTTAGAAAGCTGCGTTGAAAGTAATAGGGCTGCACGAGTCTGACAAAGAACGGAAAATTCTTGAGAAGGGAGAGGAAAGCCGATTAAAAGCAGTGAATGTTGTCTTTTCGCTATATAGTTAATATCAGAGACTGAGAAGATATGCAGCATTATTAGTCTTTAACGCCGCTTTTATAAAGGCATCGAAGGCGATGGATAGAACTATTAATGAAGGCATAAATTAGTTCGGAATCTGGCGCATTTACCTTGCCGTGCATTTTTTGCACCTATATATTTCTGGTATCTTTCACAAATCCATTGAGAAACAGGGTTAATTTCAGAAATTTTTAAGGTATAACAGGGCAGGCTCAAGAATATACTGATTCGTTAAATGCTGTTGGTCCTACAAATATGTCTAGAGCATTGGATAGTATTGTAAAAACGAGTTTACGAGTTCGATAAAATGTCCTAATAGTTAGAGGTGGAAAATTGGAACCATTGAAATAAGTTACGCTTGCTCATTTGTTTTTCAGTAGTCCTGTTTAAGGAGGGAATAGGGTTGCTAAATGTTGCACAAGACCTGCACGGTCATTTACAGACGGAATAGCTTAAAAGGTTGCCGGCCCTCGTAGCCGTGGTCGCTGCAGTGTATACCTCCCTCGCTCCGCCAAACTGAGGGTCGCGGGTTCCAGCTCCGGCATGGGTGTTTGTGTGTTGCATAATTGCTGTAACAAGCGGTAACGAAAGCAGTACGAACACAGTAAATATAAAACTGGGTAAAACAAGGGAACTTTTTTAAAAGAAAAAAAGTCCGTTAACTAAATACGGAACAACGATTTATAGAATAGTTTTCTCGCGAGTTAACTTGTTTCTTGAAAAGCATGAAGTATTACCTAGGATAGACGTTTTCAAAAAATGAAATGTTCAAACGCAAAATGGTCCGAAAGGAGGCTGAGAATTTCGATCGGAATTTCGACCCTCTTGGAAACTTCCAACGCAGGTGAGTAAGCCGCAACATGCATTCCGCAGAACCTCATTTTCATTTTTTACGTGTTATTAATCTGATTTCAACACATTGCTTTGCCAGGATTATCTAACAAGGTTAGTTTTGCAGTATCACAAAAAAACACACACACACAGACTTGTTTGTTTCTTAGACGTAATCCCTGGAATTATTCAATCGATGTTAGTGATTATTTTACCGCTGGAAGATATATTTATTCCAACTTCTAAATGTGATATTCGAAAACTTCGAAAATGGAGTAGAGATTGTTGATGAGGGTGGGAAGATTCCATATTTCCTCCCCTGTTTTTCAGAACTGATGAAGCTTCTGTGGCCTCTTCTTATAAATATTATGGGGCTGATTTAAACTGCATAATAATACAGCCCACTTGAAAACAGAGTTTCAGGTTGGCATTCCTTTGTACCAATAATTTAGTTTCAAATCCGATTATATATACGTTTTTCGTCTAAATTTTCACCCACAGAACGATAGATTTTGCAGTTAGCAATAAATTATAATTTCACAGCATTACGAAGAGTCATGCGATGCATCAGAATCAGCGCGCGATTATCGCAAGCAATTAAACCGTAAAAGTTGATAGCTGTCTTTCGTAACAGGTAAGTTCCTCGAAATAGATAACACAGTGCTCTGCCACGTGCTTCGCTCTGCCGTTTCACGGAATCTCCTTTTATTTTATTCTTCTACGAGTAAAGCTGAGGCAGAGAAAATGTACTGCACTCAAGCTTCAACACCGAGATTTCACCGGAAACATAGATTTTGAAGTTTGGTTCTCTGAACCCAATTTTAGAAAAAGGTATGTGCACACATATGAGTTTGCACATTGTAAATTGTAAATGAAAAGTGGAATAATCACAAATTTCGTATTTAAGTCCTTTATAATTCATGCGTAACAATAATAGTAATAAAGACAAGATTCATGAACTTACACAAATTGAGATGTTTTAACAAAGATGAAAACGATGAACGGGTTTTGATGAAATGGGTGTGTAAATAAGCGCGGTAACTGGGAGTCTTATTACCCATTCATCTTATGCGACAAAGAGAAAATTTCGAATAATTCTATAAAAGAAAGCGACCTGGTAATTCGAGAACAGCAGCGTGGCGAAACAAACATTTTTGGGTAGACATTTTCTCTAACCACGCGTATACCAGTAGCACTACTACTGATAGGTATCCTCGATTAACACCTCATATTTTTATTGTTTCTGCCCCAAAAAAGTTTCAGGCAAATAATGAACAACCCTGTTTCTTCCTAACGTATAAAGCATACTGCATTTTACATACGACCTTCTTTTTAGCTTCAGAGTCTTTTGCTGACTTTCCATGGCTCTTCATCACAGGAGTAACGATAGAGCACTTTCTTAGACTACAACTCAAGGCCATTTCTTCTTTAGGTATTTTCTTGTCACTTTTCCGTCTTGAGCAGGGTCTAGAGCGTGTCGAGATATTTTTTTATTTTAGACATGCCTAGCTTATCGAAAGGTTCATTTCGATAATGGATGTTTTATAAAAACAGAACGGACTCGAAAGTTCTATTGTCCATAATAAACACACCAAAACATGTCAGTTTTAGTTATATTAATGCCAGCTTTAAAAGCCACGGATACAGTAAAAATCTACCACAAGCAATACCATACACAGAAGAAAGATAACATTGTGTCACACGCCATTATTGCATACATAGAAATGGTGGACTACAGATAGACATGTCTACACTCAGTCAAAGATTGGCACCGAACATGAGTGGAGTAAAGAGAGCATACGCAGTAGCATTCTGAACGCTGCTGAACAGATTAGTATATAGCAAGGTTTCCATCTAAAAGGTATTAGAAATCAGCTGCAGAAGAAAAGTGAACGCAACATTGCAGCCCCATATTATTTCATTGCTTTGCTTTAGCAGAAACAGGGTAGACACACAAGGAAATGCCTGCACGAGAGGGATAGCTTTGTGCAAGAGAGCGAAATATCTCTTTTTCAATACAACAACAATAATAATAATTAATATTAACATTGTGTCATGTATGTGCAATAAAAGAAACGTGAAGTCTATAAGCTAAAAATATCTAAAACAGTGTTTGTCTCAAAACTTAGGGTAGACACTGTCCACCCCGTCTCCTCTGACGCTGCGCCCTGTGTAAATAAATGCATGCACAGTCTGGTCACTAGGCAGTAAGACGCTCACAACCATTCAAACCACCACCACTACCACTAGCACCGTCATGTTAGAAAATCTTAGTTAAGGACATTTTGATGCGTTTATTTCAGAATTCTGGAAAAAAGACATTTTTATTTTATCTATCATTTACCTAGGGTAGAGGAGATATTGGACACGATCTTTTGTTCGATATTAAGAATTCATCGGAAATACAGGTTTTGAGACCCCTAAATAAGCAGCATATAAAGGAAAGCACGCTCATGTGCTTATGTGCATATGTAGGACCAGTCTGTCTATACATCTCTCCATGGATCTATCAATCTGTGCACATGTAACTCAAAAGCAGAAAAGTAAATATTAACTTTCAAAAGCAAACACAATCTAAGGATTCAAGGTGAAGATATTCAAGAAATTCCTTCTTGTACCTTCTACCTGCATTAACGCTTTACGTGGAAAGAAAAGGGTTCTATAGATCTGATTAAATGTCATGAGCTCGAGGTATTAGCAGCTATGAAAATAAGTGATAATGGGCAGGAAAGTTAAACATCAGATTTCTAACAATATTTGGTTGGTCGAGGTATAAGCGAATGCACCTAAGATGTTTGTTATTTTCCTCTAGGCACATGACCGTAGACGGTTGTGCCAGAAGCGCAGTTCTTATGGACCGAAAATAGCCTTTGCCTGCCTCCGCGCGTCATAAACTTCTTCCGTAGTACTATGTACCCATTCAATAATGCACCTCTTCAGAGATATTTCTGTCTCTTCTCTCTTCAAGAGCGATTTCCACTTCCTGTCTTAATCCAATCAAGTTAACGTTCACTCGCTTCGTTTCCCCACAAGAAACTATAATTCAGCAAAGAAAATTAAAACATACGCGGGGGAAGGAGGATTGGACCCCGCTTTTAAAGTCAAGTACAATAATAGGTATACCAGTTACGAGGAAAAAAAGAGGATGTTTCTACTTATGCAATCAAACCACTTCCATCTCTCTTACTTTCTCTACAGCCCATCTAAGGTAGGATCAAAAACTTCTGTGCAATACACATCTTTTTGCAAAGGCCCATGTGTGTCTGACAGTTTATCTGAGTGTCTGTAAACAAATAGACGAAAGTCAAAACGAAAAACTGGACAATGACAAAACATCACACTTAAGTTAAGCAACTTTTAAGGATGTAAGCCCAAGATTTAGAAACAATTCCTCGATTCCTAAATAGCCATTCTTTTTCTAAAAAAAATGCTCAAATGATTTTGACTAAAATGTCGCATGTTTCTGGTATCGTTATGCCGAAAAAATTATTGAATTTTATCAAATAACCCTGAATTTCTCTTTATTCTACTGAATTTTATATAACTGAAAAACCAAAATCTTAAGCATATGATACCTCCGTCCAAAATAAGTGAGATTAAACTATTACAGCCTTTACTTTATTTCTCTCTGCTTTCCTCTATGACTACGAAAGGAACTGATCTAAACATGTTTTGGATGGAGAATATGTTTTAGAGAAATGGAAATTGCCTTATGTAGGCAAAGTGCATTCATTTGTCGCTCCTTTTTGGCATTCTTGAAACATTAGAAATTCTTTTCGATAACTGTTTTTTAAATACGATTAATCAATTAAACTAAGACAGGAAGTGAGAAATACCGCCGCAATCACTGACAGTTTCGCGCCGCAAATATAATTCCTATACGAAAGCTAACAGGAATAATGAAAATAATAACAGCAGTAACAAAAAAGTATTTAAAATAATGTTTCCATCAGTATACCACACTAACTCTTTGTATTAAGGGTTTTCTGCGGAAAATTTCGGGATTCGAACTCCGAAGGAGAAATAAGGTAAGATGCGTTATTATATAGTACATTAGAGTTTAACAACAAACTAACGTGTCACCAGGCTCGTCTGAAACCGCCGCGTGCTTGCGACCACTATCCCTCCTGGTTGCATTTACCGCCTTCGTTCGTGACGGAGACTTTAGAGTAAATCGCCTCGCTGTAAAGCTAAAGTAGTGAAGTTTCCTGCACATAAAGAATTTACACTGAATTTCAGAGTTCTCAAGGACATTGCTGCATTAGGCTGTCCAACTTAATATACAGCATATGTGTGCAACATGCTGTACATATACATTATTATACATTATAGAATTCAATAAATGTTTTCTTAGAAACTTTTCAAATTATGCAACACATCATACAACATGCAGAAACAATTGTCAAATGTTTATTGTCAGTAACGGGCTGGCGTTCAGAGCCTCTAGGTAGATAATCGCTGTTTAGAGCGAAGGAAAGAAGAACGCAAATCTTGAGAATGGTCCACCAGACGATGTACTTCAACACAGAAAAATGAATATATGAATATATAAAACAGGGAATATCTGGCAACCCGGTATTTCTACGAGAAAAAAGATACCTAAAATTGTAAATCTATTGAGCCCTGCATTTTTTCTGCTCTAAATGTTAGTCTATCTCTTATGGTTTACTGTTGTACAAAATTACATCATTTATGCGTTTGAAGACGACCTTCCAGCCTTTGAAGAGCATTAAATTTATACATTTTATTCTTCGCCAATGTCTAAAAACAGGAAGTTTTAATAAAACTCGTTTGGACTGCTTTTGGGGAAATGAAAAACAACGAATGTTTTCCTTGTGAAAGATAGTTTAGGACATGGAAATTTCATGAAAATGTTCCTTTTCATATTTGAAATATTCTGGACCTAAATCTGACAGTTCCTATTCTGACTTATCATTTAACTTAGGCTATTCACAGATACATAGGCGCGCGCGCGCACACAACACACAAACGCACACGGAGCTTTTTCTAAAAGTTATTTTTGTGTGTTTCAGAAAACCTCAAAACGTGAATTTCGGTTGAAATATCGATATCGAATTTTGGATATAATACAATACTTTCTCTACTTAGCATAAGTAAACGGCAAAGAAAGTAATAAGTTGAGAGATTGCTTGAGAAATATGCCGTACAGAGCAATTCCAAATGGATGAAACCAATTATGAAGAAACTATTTTTACTTTCTCTACTACGTATAGTAAGTAGGGGAAGTATTGCATTCCACCCAAAAATTCGATACCGAGATTTCACCGGAAATACATGTTTTGAGACCTCCTGAATCCAAAAAAAGCATTTTTGGAAACATGTCCGTGTGTGTGTCTGTGTGTGTGTGTCTGTGTGTGTGTGTGTGTGTCTGTGTGTGTGTGTGTGTGTCTGTGAACAGCATAACTCAAAAACGAACAGTCGGATAAGCACCAAACTTGGTATTTAGGTTCAGTATCTTCCAGAGATGCGACACGAAGGTTTTCAAGAAAATCCCCCCACCCCAGACTACCCTTTACATGGAACATTTTTCGAAAATTTTAATTTTCTCAAAAATGGCTCTAACGATTTTGATTAAAATATCATATGTTTAAGATAATGTCATGAGAAATGAAATGTATATCTCGAATTTTCTGGGAATGTCTCCAAAAGTATTCTTCATTGTGAACGACTTTTGCATAACTGGTAAACCATAAGAGATAGACAAAATTTTACTACACAAAAAATGTAGATCTCGTTAAAATACACAACTTATGTCATATACATTTCTTTTGTTGAGTGAACCGTTTTCGAGATATTGCTTGTTATTCCCTTAAATTTTCCAATACTTATACTTTTTCTCAAATTCGTTATTCCTTTTTTTATGTCCTGGACTTGCAAAGAGAATGGAATGCGACACATAGCAACCAGCGTTAAAATATTTGACCATCGCTTAAAAGCTACCATATTCCCCTTGCATCTACAAGAAAATTAGCAAGAAGATTGACATCTCGATATCTCGATTAACATAAAGCATATGGAGAATAGGCGTTTGTAAAAATAGATTGTACAAGAGTAGAGAAAGTCATGTGAGTGTAACACATCAGATTTTTTTTATAGAAACACGCGTGAGGGATCAGTGGATGGTAAAATGCTCCGTTTTATGTGTATGCGGTTACGCTTTGACAGAAGTGTTATTAATGTGCATTGAAAATTTGGTGAAGAACTGCGGAAGACGTTAGACGTAACAAATGCAAGTACTATCACAAGCACTCTAATTACTATTTGTTCCAACAAGATGGTGAATCACCCCACTATCTTAAATAAGCTCGAAGTTACGAGGCGTGTTTTTAAAGCATCTTTTAATATTTTGCCGCTGCAGTCGCGATTATGAGCATACGCGATCACTTTTTCCATTCATTAGGAAGCAGACGCAGCTGTGAGGAATCGTTTTCCTATTGTTGGAGCGTTTCAAAAATTTCAAATCAATCGAACGACCCTCCGACTGTGAAGTTAGATCCGTGATTCGCTTTTTGAAGCCAGAAATCTTACGCCAGCAAACATTCATTCCGAATTGTGTGAGGGTTATGGGGAAACAATAATGAGTGACAATACCCAGCCACACACAGCCAAACAAACTCAAGATCTGATCGCATCATTGGGCTGGTAACAATTCGACCACCCTTCCTACAGTCCGGATTTGGCACCAAGCGATTTTCATCTGAAGAAATTCCTTGGTGGAAAACATTTCATCGACGTTTTAGTGAAACAAGAAGTGCAAACTTGGCTTTCATCACAGGCGGCATCATTCTTTGACAAAGGCATACAAAAACTGGTTTCTTGTTACTACAAGTGCCTGAATAGCGGCGGTGATTATGTGGAGAATTAGTGTAAGGTGTAATGTAATGAATGAAAATAATGTTCTGTTATTCTTTAAAAAATTATCGGCACTTACTTTAAAAACACGTCTCGTATCTGAATGTGCATCTGCCTCATGGATGGATTGGCTGTTACTGCCAAGGACCTGACATTTCAAATCAGGCCACCTATGTCATCTTAACATAATCCGTCGCCCTCCGTGGTGTAGTGGTTACCATGCTAGCCTCTAGTTCCTGCTGTCGCGGGTTCAAATCCGGCGGAGGGCGATGGATTTTTAGGGCGTAAAAATCCTTAGCATGGCTTCCTTCGGAAGGGAAGTAAAGCCGGTGGTCCCGTGTCGTAGATTTACGGCACGTAAAAGAACCTCAAGCATGATAAAGAGGTCTCTGAGCAAAATTACCGGTCTTTCACGCCCAATATAGAATGGGACGCTAAGGACCATAGTAGTTAAAGAGCGTCCATAAATAAACTCAGTTTAATTTAATTTTAACATAATCCTGCAAATTGGGCTATGTAGGGGCTATGTGAAATATAAGGCAGACTTACAATGTAATATCGCTATTGCCATTAGTGTGCATTAAATTGTACATATATGAAAAGAACTTTACCATCATTTGGAGGGATGTGGTTCTCACATTGAATTTTATATCTTTGTGATGCAAGCAAACTTAGAGAATTTTTCTGTTCATTGTCACTTTAGATGATATTTTACAATACATACCTTCCAGTTACTAAATATGCCAAGCAGTTTTTCTCGTTTAGAGTTACTCTTTACTGAATGAAAGTAGGACCAACAATGAAAATGCGTCTTTGAGCGATAGAAGCCAGTAACATTCTGCTTGATTTTTGTTTGTTAAAACACTGGAATTCAATTTCCTTTGCGATATAGATAATGCATTAGCTAATTTGTTGATTCAGATCAAACAAACAGTGTGCTCAAAATATTGCAGTTGCTTGACGACTAATTTCGAAGATAGTTTTGCCCTCTTACGTGTACGAATGCTGTTAATGTTTTTCTTTTAACATAATACTTTAGCAAGATTGAAGTTTCTCAAAGTGTTTCCTGCAATCTGAGATAAGGAAACCCTGGGATTGGTCTGGGTTCGGAACTACACTATTTGGCCGCCACACTCTATCAGCTGTAGTACACTGGTGTGCAAAACCTAAGGACGAGATGGGTAAAGTAACATAACAAATTAACTACTTGGTGGAAGTAAATGAAGATGCGGGAGCATGTTGCCAGAGGTCTCTCACACGTACACAGAAAGCGTGAATGTAGCAAGCCTGTAGTGTCAAATGGGTCTGGTACCGCATTAGACACCATTTGGATGGTTTCGCACGGGGAAGAATCATCGGGAAACTGGAAGAAGGGCGAAGTATGACGAGTGTTGCTCAGGAGTTTGGAATTGCTCACAGCATTGTTTCACGTGCATTGGAACCTTCTAAACCACAGGCACTGCTGCCCAGGGAGAGGCGGTGGTCGACCACGTTCAACTACAGCAGCAGATGGCCACTACATTGTGCAACAGGCAAGAAGACATCCACGCCAAACAGCGGGTGCAATTGCAACCACATTTAACAGGACAGACAGGCACGCAATCTCACGATACACAGTGGCACGGCGACTACACAGAGGTGGTCTCTTTACCCGACGGCCAGTACGTTGTGATCCATTGACATTCCCACATCGGCAACACCGTTTGCGATGGTCCCAAGAGCATCAAAATTGGCCCAACGAGGAATGGGGTCGCGTGCTCTTCACGGATGAGAGCAGATTCAGTCTAAGTAGTGATTCTCGACGTACCCTCATCTGGCGAGAGATGGGAACACGTAATGAACCCAGGAACGTCCTTGAACATGATCGTTTTGGTTGTCCGGGTGTTATGATTTGGGGAGGCATAATGTTGCATGGGCGCACCGACCACAAAATATTTGAACACAGTTCGCTTATTGGTCAACGTTACTGTGATACTGTACTCCTTCCCCATGTGCGCCTTTTCAGGGGTTCAGTCGGCCCTGACTTCATTTTTATGGATGACAAAGCGCGACCGCATCGAACAGCGCAGTGGAGGATCTCTTGGAACGAGAGGATATTCGGCAATGGACTGTCCTGCCCATTCCTCGATTTAAATCCCATCGAACACGTGTGGGATGCTTTGGGGAGACGCATTGCAGCACATAAACATGCACCAACGACCATCCAACAGTTGTCAACAGCGCTGGTAGAGGAATGGAATGCCCTACCACAAGAACTGCTTACCAACCTTGTGGCCAGCATGGGAGCACGATGCGCAGCATGCATTGCTGTACGTGGTGCTCATACACCCTTTTAAGCACCATGTATCTGTTTATGTAAATGTAGATAGCCATCATATGTCGTATTGACTTTAGTGTAGCTTATGGTCTATGAATAAAAGTGTCATTTCTGTTCGTCTCATTGCATATTTCGTTTAGTTGCCTACTGTAGCATACCGTAGCAGTTCCCTCTATGTATGATTCAAGTTTCATCGAGCTATGTTACTTGGCAGAGTCACAGCATGCGAGGATTACTTTCGTCCTTAGGTTTTGCACACCAGTGTAGATATTATGATTGTCTTGAGTATGAACAACGGAACTACCACATTTTGCAACGTATTGTCAATGAAATATGTAACAACAGCTGCGCCAAACTTCAGAAAGTGTCGGTACTACCCTGCGTTAGGAGACTAACAGCATTAGAACCCGAAAATATTATTTCCATACGCACATTAAAGAAATGGGTCACAAAATGGTAGGACGAAAATAAAATTTGAAACCTTGCTGGTCCTATGACGCGTTTATAGCCATAAATACTTACACTTAGTACTCGAAACATGCAGTTAAGAGAGGAAAGATTTATTACGAGTGCTATAGAACTTCATTTCGTGAAAAAGTTTTATTTTCTCATAAAATGTTTCGAGTTTGTGCTGGTAAACACTTACCTTTGAATGAGAAGCATAGCTAAGATGGTGACACCTAGGATCACAGATGTGCAGCGCACCGTCATGGCGCTGAAACAAAACAATAAAGTGCATATAAAGTATGAAAATCTGTTGTAAGTTCGTTTTATGTCATTATGAAAGTAGCATTATGATTCAAACACAGTGCCAGCGGTGGTGGTTGCTGTGCAGCAGAAAGTACGAGGGACGTTTTAAAAATAGATTCCATTAGATAAAACAAAAGAGAAACAAAAAAGGTACAAAATATTTTGTCAATTACTTTTTATTCCATTCTACTTACATTAAGCTTTCTTTCTACACAATTTTCACAACCATTTAAATTCTCGTAGTAGTGTAGAATAAATTTTAGTGGCTACTCCTCATAGAATTTCGCCGCCAGTCCATTTAACCATCGTGTGCTCTTTCTGACAAGCATTTTTCTATATCTAAGATGTGATGACAGAAGAAGGTGCTTTATTACTATAGTTGGTTTCAGGGGGAATTGAAACTGGTGGTCCGAAGGTTCCATATTCATCCCAGAGTAGCTGAAGCAAAATAATTCTATATTCGCCAAAAAGGCAACTCATCATTTATCTCCTTCAGGAAGCTTTTGTACATGCATCGGGAATGTTCGCTAAGAGATTGGTCATTTTCGACACAGAAAATTTGACTCCAGCAACAGCTACACGTTTCCTTGACGGACTGACGGCGGAAGATCTGCCAAGAGGCCCTAACAAACGTATACTATGCTAAGACAAATTCGAAAAACATTGATAACTGGTAGAAAAATAGTGTAAGGTTCGAAGAATAGAGTAGAAAGTAAACTTTCGAAAAATATTTAATAGTTCCTATCTTATTGCAAAACGGAACTTACTTTAAAAATCTGATGTGTTACACTCACATGACTTTCTCTACTCTTGTACAATCTAATTTTACAAACGCCTATTCTCCATATGCTTCATGTTAATCGAGATATCGAGATGTCAATCTTATTGGTAATTTTCTTGTAGATGCAAGGGAAATATGGTAGCTTTTAAGCGATAGTCAAATATTTTAACGCTGGTTGCTATGTGGCGCATTCCATTCTCTTTGCATGTCAGGACATAAAAAAATGAATAACGTATTTGAGAAAAAGTATAAGTATTGGAAAATTTAAGGAAATAACAAGCAATATCTTGAAAACGGTTCACTCAACAAAAGAAATGTATATGACATAAGTTGTGTATTTTAACGCGATCTACATTTTTTGTGTAGTAAAATTTTGTCTATCTCTTATGGTTTACGAGTTATGCAAAAGGCGTTCACAATGAAGAATACTTTTGGAGACATTCCCAGAAAATTCGAGATATACATTTCATTTCTCATGACATTATCTTAAACATATGATATTTTCATCAAAATCGTTAGAGCCATTTTTGAGAAAATTAAAATTTTCGAAAAATTTTCCATGTAAAGGGTAGTCTGGAGTGGGGGGATTTTCTTGAAAACCTTCGTGTCGCATCTCTGGAAGATACTGAACCTAAATACCAAGTTTGGTGCTTATCCGACTGTTCGTTTTTGAGTTATGCTGTTCACAGACACACACACACAGACACACACACGGACATGTTTCCAAAAATGCTTTTTTACTTTCTCTACTACGTATAGTAAGTAGGGGAAGTATTGTATTCCACCCAAAATTTCGATACCGAGATTTCACCGGAAATACATGTTTTGAGACTCACTGAATCCAAAAAAAGCATTTTTGGAAACATGTCCGTGTGTGTGTCTGTCTGTGTGTCTGTGTGTCTGTGTGTCTGTGAACAGCATAACTCAAAAACGAAGAGTCGGATAAACACCAAACTTGGTATTTAGGTTCAGTATCTTTCAGAGATGCGACACGAAGGTTTTCAAGAAAATCCCCCCACCCCAGACTACCCTTTACATAGAAGATTTTTCGAAAATTTTAATTTTCTCAAAAACGGCTCTAACGATTTTGATTAAAATATCATATGTTTAAAATATTGTCATGACAAATAAAATGTATATCTCGAATTTTCTGGGAATGTCTCCAAAAGTATTCTTCGTTATGAACGACTTTTTCATAACTGGTAAACCATAAGAGATAGACAAACTTTTACTACACGAAAAATGTAGATCGGGATAAAATACACAATTTATGTCATATACATTTCTTTTGTTGAGTGAACCGTTGGCGAGATATTGCTTGTTATTCCCTTAAATTTTCCAATACTTATACTTTTTCTCAAATTCGTTATTCATTTTTTTGTCCTGGACATGCAAAGAGAATGGAATGCGCCACATAGCAACCAGCGTTAAAATATTTGGCTATCGCTTAAAACCTACCATATTCCCCATGCATCTACAAGAAAATTATCAATAAGATTGACATCTCGATATCTCGATTAACATGAAGCATATGGAGAATAAGCGTTTGTAAAAATAGTTTGTACAAGAGTAGAGAAAGTCATGTGAGTGTAACACATCAGATTTTTTGGATTCAGGAGATCTCAAAACATGTATTTCCGGTGAAATCTCGGTATCGAATTTTTGGGTGGAATGCAATACTTCCCCTACTTACTATACGTAGTAGAGAAAGTAAAAATACTCTTCGTAATAGGATGGTGGTAGGGTGGTGGTGGTGATAAAGATGATGGTAGTGATGGGTAATGGTAACGATGGTGGTTTTGGTAGTGGTGATGATGAAGATAATGGTAGCGGTGAAGATGATGGTGGCAGTTACGGTTGTAAGCACGCTTGAGGTTGTTTTACGTGCCGTAAATCTACAACACGGGACCACCGGCTTTACTTTCCTTCCGAAGAGGGCCAATGCTAAGGATTTTTACGCCCGAAAAAATCCATCGCCCTCCACCGGGTTTGAACCCGCGACTTCGGGAACTAGAAGCTAGCATGCAGTTACGGTGATGATGAAGATGATCGTGGCAGGAATAGAGGTGTTAGTGCTATTGATGAAAATGATGGCGGTGGAGGTGGTGGTAGTGGTGGTGATGTTGAAGCCAATAGCGGTGGTGGAAGTCTGGTGGGAGTGGTGGTAGTGACGGCGATGAAGATGGCGGTGGTAGTGGTGGTGGTGATAATAGTGGTGATGGTCGTGATGATGATGGCAACAGCGGTAGTGATAGTGCCTATGATTGCGGTGCTGGCGGTAACGGTGATGGTGATGCTGGTGATGATGGTGGTAGTGGTAGCAATGACGGTGGTGCTGGTGAGGGTATGATGATGTTTGCGGTAGTGGCGGTAATGGTAACAGTGGTGGTGGTGGTGGTGGTGATGGCGGTAATGCTGTGATGATGACTGGTAGTGACGGTGATGGTGATGATGTGTTGGTGGAGTGGTGGTGATGATGATGGTGGGGTAATGGAGGTGATGATGGTGATGGCGCTAGTGCTAGTCGTGGTGGTGGTGATGATGGTAATGATAATTGCGGTAATGGTGGTGATAGTGATGGTGGCAAAAGGGTGGTGGTGGCGGTGCTGGTGTTGATGGTGATGGTGGCATTGGGTGGTGGTGATGGTGGTTAAATTACATTTAAATTGAATTTTATTTATGGATTTTCTTTAACTACTGTGATCCTTAGCGTCCCATTCTACATTAGGCATGAAAGACTGGTAATTTTGCTCATAGACCTCTCTATCAGGCTTGAGGTTCTTTTACGTGCCGTAAATCTACGACACGGGACTATCGACTTTATTGTCCTTCCGAAGGAAGCCATGCTAAGGATTTTTACGCCCGAAAAAATCCATTGCCCTCCGCCGGGTTTGAACCCGTGACCTCGAAAACTAGAGGCTAGCATGGGTGGTGGTGGTGGTGGTGGCGGTAATGGTGATGATAGTGATGGTGGCACGTGTGGTGGTGGTAGTGGTGGTGGCGGTGATGGTGATGATAGTGATGGTGGCAAGGTGTGTTGGTGGTAGTGGTGGTGGCGGTAATTGTGATGATAGTGATGGTGGCAACGGTGTGGTGGTGGTAATGGTCGTGGCGGTAATAGTGATGATAGTGATGGTGGCAACGGTGTGGTGGTGGTAATGGTGGTGGTGGTGGCGGTAATGGTGATGATAGTGATGGTGGCACGTGTGGTGGTGGTAGTGGTGGTGGCGGTGATGGTGATGATAGTGATGGTGGCAAGGTGTGGTGGTGGTAGTGGTGGTGGCGGTAATTGTGATGATAGTGATGGTGGCAACGGTGCGGTGGTGGTAATGGTGGTGGCGGTAATAGTGATGATAGTGATGGTGGCAACGATGTGGTGGTGGTAATGGTGGTGGCGGTAATAGTGATGATAGTGATGGTGGCAACGGTGTGGTGGTGGTAAAGGTGGTGACGGTAATGGTGATGATAGTGATGGTGGCAACGGTGTGGTGGTGGTAGTGGTGGTGGCGGTAATTGTGATGATAGTGATGGTGACAACGGTGTGGTGGTGGTTGTGGTGGTGATAGTAGTGGTGGCGATAATTGTGATGATAGTGATGGTGACAACGGTGTGGTGGTGGTGGTGGTGGTGGTGGTAGTGGTGGTGGCGGTAATTGTGATGATAGTAATGGTAGCAACGGTGTAGTAGTGGTGGTGGTGGTAGTGATGGTGGCAGTAATTGTGATGATAGTGATGGCGGCAACGGTGGTGATGATGATGTTTTGGTGATGATTGCGGTAGTGGCAGTAATGGTGATGGTGGCAACAGGGTAGTGATTGAGGTGGTGGCGGTAATGATGAAAACGCAGTGTTGGAGATTATGGTAATGACAGAGATTATTGCGGTGGTTGCGGTGGCGATAAAGTTTTGCTGGCGGTTATTCTGTTTTACCATGACCATGGTATGCCACTACTGCTGGCTCTATGACAACAGAAAAAGTAAGGGAAAAAAATGAATGGCCAAACAAGACAATCAAATACCCATGAACTTACAAGCGAAAACACATGTAATTTAACACCTAGCACATATACCATAAAGAGTCACCTACTATAGGTGTACTTTTCTATTATTAGTCACCTGTAAACATACCTCGGTAAGTCCGGATAATCCGATGTCCATTCCGGTGAACGTGCTATGAATGAATGGCGCCTTATCAAGAGCATGGAAACCAAAACGCTAGACAAACAATCCCCATACCACAAAGCAACAAAACATGAAAATAAAAACATCCAGTGTGCCACTAAAAACCTTTGGATTTTGATCGAGCGCTTGTATGCTGGAGTTTCCTTAATTATGAATGTTGTGCTGAACTTTGTACCGGATGACGAATCGATAAATGTAGCTCGGTAATAAATACGACGATTTCTCAATTAAAAGCTTTACAGCTGTTAGGCATCTGTAAGGCACCTCGGCCATTCTGCAGATTGGTTATCTCAATTTATTTGTGTACTTGATTTCTTAATATTATGGCCTTGGCGCGTTTTGGAGAACTTATTTGTGAAGCAGCAGAAAACCTGTTGCTTTGATTATAGGGTGAAGTAGATTGTGAAATATGAAAAGATATGATTATATAGTCTGACATGAAATTGAAACTTTGGAAGATTTATGTTTAATTCTAGTATGGCATATACACAATTGCTGGCAAAGCTCAATGCAACTTGATCCCAAAGCCATCACAAAGATGACATCACTACTCTACGCTTTTCCCGTTAAAGTGTAATAACAACACGAATAATAAGAATACTAATTATATTATCCAATTCTGTCGGATAATTGTCGATTTTGGGTCAGAATGAGATGGCTCAGGGGACGAATTTCAGTCGAATTTTTCTTTCCCGAATTTTGTTGTCATCCATTTCATTTCCTTCTTCATTACAATCCCCACGTCGGCTTCTGTAATCCAGAGCCCATTAATTCTACAATGTCCGACCCGAGGCTTGCAAGTCCTTGGAGGTTAAAGTCCTACATAAAGGAGGATAATCTTCTTCCTCTTCTTCTTGTTATTCAGATTACCCGCCTCTTTGAAAGGTTTACACCCCCAAGGACTTACTCACCAATGCATTGCGTCAGTAGCTGTCGAAGTGCAAGCAAACTTTGGATCATAGCAGAACCAGGTATGGCGGTGAAGAAGAAGAAGAAGGAAATGTAGTGATGAAAGGAATAATAGGAAAACTCGCGGGTCAAATTATCCAACTCAGCATTCGCTTCACCGAGGTAAACCGCAAAAAAAATCTTCGGTCAGATTAGCCGGCCACGAGGATTTGAATCTGGAACCTCCCGAATGCGGGCCAAAGACGTTACCTCTGAGTCATCCCTCTGGGCAAGGATAGCTAATTATAAAAAGGAAAGGAAGCAGATAAATAACTAATGTTAACGAGTATAGAGTTTACCCTGAGTATTTTATTTTGTGTGTGTGTGTGTGTGTGTGTGTGTGTGTGGGTGGGTGGTGTTTTATCTTTTCACTCAAAACAGTTGTCTTCTCCATAAAGACAGCTGTAATGAGGTAAAGTAAAAAAATTGAAATATGTTGCTTTTAATGGTTTTGTGATATAGTTAATGAGAAGTTTAAAAACATAATCTTTCTGGAAAGTTTTAATTAAATGCATATTTTAATACGTTAAACACATTTTTCATTACTGAGATTCGTGCACTTAAGTCAGAAAGCTTGACACATAATTCTGGATCTTCTGGATATCATGAGAAGTAGTATGATACAAAGGCAAAGTACAAATAGAAGTTAACGTACCTCCGCTGCAAATTAGAAGGAACATCTCAAGTTTATCGTATGCAACACATACTGCAACGAGACCACCATCTCTAGTCCACTCTTACATATTTCCCATCAACAATATAGGAAATGTCACAGAATCAGCATAACCAGATTTTCCAACTCGTCTCAGCGTACCTCATTGAATTTAACATTACTCTGCCTAATATGTTCTCCTGTTTTATAGACTCAGATTATATGCCATGGAGACTCACATACCCCTTTATCGACACATTGCTGGCTAGACAAGGAAAATCTTCAACATGCAGTGTTTGCTATAAACGTCTGTTTAACGAATTATGTGCACTTTATTCAACACACACTCAAATCTTCACTCATGGAACCAGACTTGATGGTCATAATGTATGTGGTATTCCCTGATTACACCATACAATATAGTCTTCCCAACTATGTTTCTGGCTATTCTTGTGAACTTCTCAATTCAACTGTCATTGGAATATATACTTAAAAAAGATAACCTACATAATTACACAATATTTCCCGACACGTTGAGCGCTTTAACAGGCCTTCAACAAACCTCAATCCCTCAAAATATTGTTGAACAACTTCAGAAAATGTGCAACCAAATACTAATCTCTGGTAAATCAGTATCATTCGCCTGGAATCCTTCTCAGGTCGGAATTCTGGGAAATGAATCAGCTGATCAGGCAGCTAAAGGAGCCACCAAATATCCCCCTCAGGACATCAAGATTCCACACACGGACTTCATCAACTTCATCAAAAAGACTTGAATTAATCAATGGAGACAAACAAACATGGTAAGTTTTTATTCAAGAAACATTTTAAGAATACTCTCAAGAAATCCCCTAATTTATTTCATGACTACATTTTAACAAAACAAGAAGCCAACGTGTTTCATTTCATTTTTTCAAACTTTCTCTTCTTTGACTTTCTTGCAGATCCTTGAAGATGACTGTCCCTCCTCAACATCCAACAGTAGTCGGCATAATTTCATTCAATCCTCCCTGGTACCTCCTCTCCATTTCCTTAATATCTTGGTGAAAACGTTCACCCTGCTCTTCGCTATAATGTTCCAGATTTTCTGGAAATTAGTCGATATGTGAATGCAGAAAATGCACCTTTACACTCTTGTTACAACCCATATTCTTGAAATTTTCCAACATTGTTTCGACAATGGCCTTTAAATTAGGATCTCTGTTGTTGCCTAAGAAGTTTTCAGTAACTGATTTGAAGGCGGTCCATGCTTCTATTTCCCTTTCATTCATTGTCTTCTCAAAATCTTCATGCTTCATCAATTTCTTTATTTGAGGACCAACAAAAATTCCAGCCTTTAATTTGTCTTGTGTAATGAAGGGAAATTTCTTGGAAAGGTACTTGAAGCAGGATCCATCCTGTGGTAGAGCCCTTACAAATTGCTTCATCAAGCCCAAGTTTATGTGTAGTGGCGGAAGCAATATCTTTTGTCTCTCTTCAAACGGTTCGTGCAGGATGTTTTTAGTTCCAGGCAACAAGTTTCTCCGCTGTGGCCATACCTTCACACTCCAATGTCTTTGCTTTGCACGACTGTCTCATTCGCACAGTAAACAAGGCAATTTTGTGAACCCAGCTTGTTGTTCTAATAGTATTCCAATACTGTTTGAAATCACCGCAGATACGCCATTTGTGTTCCTCGTGTTGGATACTTGTTAAAAGTATCCTCATGTTTTCAACTGTCTTTCATTTGAACTGAATGTGCGACAGGAATGGACCCATACGCATTCCCATTATGCAGTAACACGCCTTTCACGCTCCTCTTTGATGCATCTATAAAAAGTCTCCACTGAGTAGATCATGTTCAATGTCATAAAAGTGCATTAACTCATTTATGTTATTGCGGTAAACCAAGGACTCGATCTGTGAGAAAAAAGGAACTAACTCTTGTTCTCTGTGTCTGTACCATGAGTAATGTGTTCCTGGTTCCAGAACATTCTTATTTTTAAGACGGGAGCCTAGTAACTCTGCAGATTCCTTAGACAAATTCAAATCACGTACTAGATCATTTAGTTCACTCTGAGAGAACAGTTGTGGTGTCACATCGTATTCAGGGCGGTAGACATCATCAGAATCGTCTTCGGTGATTGCATGAGGTTCACTTTCAACACCATCTTCTTCCAAGTTCTCTAAAACAACTGGAGGAAGAGGAGCAGGCAGATCTTCTCCGTGTGGAAGTGGCCTGATGGCTGAACAAATAGTTGGTTACACAATGTGTTTCTTATTTTTCGAATTCCACCCCTGAACATTAACTAAACAGAAATAGCAGTCTTTAAGGTGGTCTTTAGGACCTCCACACCATAGGAATTGCAAATGGCATGCATGATTTCTTTCCTTTTATCCACAATCTTAACCTCTCAACACAATAGCGGCAAACTGTCTTTTGAGCCCAGACCTTGTCTTGGTCACCAAGTTTCATTTTAAAATAAGCATGGTACACTTTTTTCACAAAGTCTGTTATATCAGTTATCTGCTGAAGCACTCTATAATTCCCACAAATGTAGCAGAAAACACTTGGATTGTTCACACACTTGCGTGTACACATAATGTATTTATAACTTCAATCACGATATAGCACTGGTAATGCAAGTCTCTGATATTAACAACAATGCCTAAATTACAAATAGCAACCAGCATCTACAGAAGTAACAATCTAAAGACTTACAAGTCTGTATTGAGAAATTTCCCTCCAAGAAGTGATACATTTCCCGTCAACAATACTCATCATCTACGGCCTCAACTCTATATTTTTGAAGTGAAGTTGTGAAAAAACTGTACGTGATAGAAAAAAACTAAAAGCAGTTCTGAAATCAGCATAAAAGGTGAGTCAGAATCACTTATTAGTTTTCAGTCATCCGATATCATGCAGACTAGTGCAATGCACAAACATCTCCTCAACCGTGACTCTCCTCCTATGTGCGACTTCTGCAAATTCAACCTCAGTTCATCATCTCCTTACAGCCTGCCGTCGTTATGCACAACACAGAGAAAGATGTGACATCCCCAACAGCCTACCACACGCCCTAAATTCAACATAATAAAGATCTTTAAACTTTATGCAAACGACAAAATTATGTAACAATGTATAGAACACTTATCTAGAGAATTTAATGTTGTATGTATTATTACTGTTTTAAAATACTGTATTTTTCATTATAATCATGCTCTGTATTCTAAAGTAGTCGCGATATGACTTTATAGTTGAAGAGACGATAAAGAAATTAAAAAAAGAATAAAAGAAATGACATAAGTTAACCTATTTTTAAATTCTTAATTATTTTAAGTTTATTAACTCTGCAGAAAAAACTGTTTTATTAAGGATTTTTAAAACCGAGAGAGGGAAAGAGGTAGAGGCAGGAGAAGGAAGCAAGAATCTCATAATTAACGCAATAAGGCGAGCGAAGCTGCTGTTTCTGTGATGATTATTATTATATTTATGATTATTATTACCATTCATTCGCTTTTTTGTTTATGGACTCTCTTTAACCACTATGGTCCTTAGCGTCTCATTCTATATTGGGCACGAAAGACCGGAAATTTTGCTCAGAGGCCTCTTTACCAGGTTTGAAGTTCTTTTACGTGCCGTAAATCTACGACACGGGACCACCGGCTTTACTTCCCTTCCGAAGAAAGCCACGTTAAGGATTTTTACGCCCGAAAAAAATACATCGCCCTCCGCCGGGTTTGGATCCGCGACCTCGGGAACTAGAGGCCAGGATGGTGCCCCTAGACCACGGAGGACGACATTCTGAACTGGTATCGAAATTAAATTGCTGCATATATGTACACACTATTTCTCATAATAACCAGACTAAGGATTCGAGACAAGATAGCAACCAGTGTATATGCGACCTTACTATAGAGTTCCGTAAACACAGTACTGTTGATGTTAACAAAGACGTCAATGCGCTGCCCAATTTTTACTGTAACACTACAGTCTAGTGCTGGTGGAAAATGAAGTAGGACGCATACATTGGAATCAGAGACAGAAGTGTATTTGTAGCTCTAGTCACGAAGCGGATTGTACACGGCCTCACAGATAAACAACACCCCACCTCACTCTACCTTACTTGATGTATAGTATATTTCACTTCACCCTTAAGTTGCCCCGGATCCATAGCCTGCTCATAAATGTTCAAGTATATATCAGTAGGTGCAGTAGTAGCTAAAATGCTGCAAGACGTGCGATAAATCTTCACGGAGTAACTGATATTTTAAACACATGTAAATTAGTAGCGTTGTATGCTCGTACTTGAAGTGTGGTATGTGCTTCTGATGAAATTTCTGAATCAAGTTCAAAACATAAAAATTTAGAATCTGTATTCTTACCTGAACTTTTAATTCCAAACAGTTTGCCGTTATTCAAAAGAAAGCCGTTCACAGAAGCCAGTGTTCGGCCATATCAAGATTTTGTGTATTTGAATTATTCAAATCAATGTGATCGTTCCTGGCTCTTAAATTAGTACCACCAGTATATAAGACTCTTACATCCAGCAGAATGTAAGGATATCATTAATGATTACAGTTAAAAAAATAATGATCCAGTTTTGAGCCATGTGATATTCCGAGGGTATAAGTTTACCTTATTTAAATATACTTGTTTTTCTTTCTGACAAATATGAATATATTGTAGTCAAACGTTCATTCCAGACACATCATCTTAATTTACAAATAAGGAAGTCAGTATTACACAGTCAAAACTTTATTAATATAACAGAGAACCAGTGAAACATAACTACTGCTGTCCACAAAGGCGTTAGTTATACAGTTCACGTCTGAAGTTAAATGGTTAACCCTTTTATGTAAAAATGTACTGTGATGGTAACAATAATTAACAGTGCTAAACAATTTTACTGCTTACACAATATATACTTAGAAATCACTGACATTATAGGAACTATAAACAATGGTCGAGGGTTTATATTTTTACTTTCTCTACTACGTATAGTAAGTAGGGGAAGTATTGTATTCCACCCAAAAATTCGATACCGAGATTTCACCGGAAATACATGTTTTGAGACCTCCTGAATCCAAAACAGGCATTTTTGGAAACATGTCCGTGTGTGTCTGTCTGTGTGTGTGTGTGTGTGTGTGTGTGTGTGTGTGTGTGTGTGTCTGTGAACAGCATAACTCAGAAACGAAGAGTCGGATGAACACCAAACTTGGTATTTAGGTTCAGTATCTTCCAGTGATGCGACATGAAGGTTTTCAAGAAAATCCCCCCACCCCAAAGTACCCTTTACATGGAAGATTTTTCGAAAATTTTAATTTTCTCAAAAATGGCTCTAACGATTTTGATTAAAATATATGTTTAAGATATTTTTATGACAAATAAAATGTATATCATGAATTTCCTGGGAATGTCTCCAAAAGTATTCTTTATTGTAAACGACTTTTGCATAACTCGTAAACCATAAGAGATAGACAAACGTTTACTACACAAAAATGTAGATCGCGTTAAAATACACAATTTATGTCATATACATTTTTTTTTGTTGAGTGAACCATTTTCGAGATATTGCTTGTTATTCCCTTAAAGTTTTCAATACTTATTTTCTCAAATGGGAATTCGTTATTCATTTTTTGTCTTGAATATGCAAAGAGTATTAATCTGTGGGAAAGGGAATGGTGCTGCACCTAGCAACCAGCTATTAAGAGATATGTATGTGCTTAAAGGCTACTGTTTTTCTATATTGCCCTTGTAAATATATTTTCCCCTACATCTACAAGAAAATTAGCAAAAAGATAGAGTTTGCAAATGTTTATCTCGATTAACATGAACTAGATGGAGAATAAGCGTTTGTAAAAATACTTTGTACAAGAGTAGAGAAAGTCATGTGAGTGTAACACATCAGATTTTTTAATTTATAATACCAGCTAGGAGCTCTAGGGCCATAGAGAGAACTATCCCGTACGTCTTCACAAACTAAGGAAAACCCCAGAAAAATCCTTTAGAATCACAACGAAATTAAAATGTTAAAATATTTAACGTTCTACCAATAAGCACTGATATACAATACTAATCGTTTCTATGCAGGATAAAACTGGGGAGATTTCGTTAGAATCTGTAGTTCGATTTTGTTAAATTCTGAGGATTTTAGAGAAAGATAAAATGTCTATAAACACACCGCCAAGAAATAGATTACAACCTGTGTGGGAAGCCGTGCCTTTATTTTCTTTCTTTCTTTCTCTCTTTCTCTCTCTCTCTCTCTCTCTCCCTATCCCTCTTTCTTAATGGTCTTAGGAATACGCAAAAAGAAACAGGGAAATGAATGAGAAAATAGTAACATGTATGAAGTACTGTGATTCTGCCAGCTTAAATAATTAGTTCTCGAAAAAGTCGTTCTCCTGTTGTCTTTTAATCTTCTCCAGCTAAACTTCTGTTCTTGCTTACGCTATGAACTACAGTAATTTGTATTTTTCCCTTATATGACAATTTACTAATTAGAAAGACTATAAATCACATGTTTATAGTCTTTGAATTATTCCGTGAACTGCAGCTGGAAGTTGTTTATCATAATCTCCAGTCATTAAAACATGCTGACAACCGTTTAATTGATGAGCCAAATGACATAACTACAGAAAGCATTTAATTCATTTCTGGTATAATTTATCTCTTATGTTGCATAATTTGTTTTGGTTACTAAGTGCAATTTCTCGGCTTCATACTCGTAAACCGTGTGTTACTCATATGTATGCTCCATACACTGCCATGGCAGTGGTTAATAAAAGATCGTTAGTTGTAATTATTAATCAATTAATTTTACCACTATCGCGGATACAAGTGAACAAGCCCAATTAAGTGAAATGCAATAGAAATTGCATTATGATAAGCTTATTCTTTATGACAGTACCAAGGTGCTAAGAGAATACATATAATCTCAAATGACTTTAGCCAGGGTGACCATAGGTCCAATTTTCGCTGGGGCAGTCCCTTTATTTGCCGTCCCGCCTTCCCCGTCGGTTAAGATTTTGTTCCGTTTTAATCGTTTATTAACATGTTAATCTTTTTAAAATTCTCATATCAATCATAATTTGTATGTTCATCACACATTAGATAATGAGCAATTCTGCATCATGAACTGATTTACGCATATTTGGCTACACTGTCTTAGGCTAAGATCGTAAAAATTCGATTATCTCTGGCAGCGGATTACCGGAAGCATAGGATGGCAGCAACTGAACTAGTGTTGATTACCGGAAGAAATCGTAGCTACACCATTTCCCGCTGAAGCATGGTGTGCGCATGGATGAGTGCTTAAGCATTGACTCTATAGCTTAAAACAGTAAACTTTTTTTCAAATTCAAAAAAATGTAAGTGTTTTTTCAATGATGATCTTCAGAGAGAATTTAAATTCTTAAAGGAGGAGCCTGTAGCCAAGACAAAATAAGAGTGGTATGCAAAACATGTGGAGTAAATTACTCTATTTCATATGGTGATCGAAGTGACATTACACAACATACGAGATCAGAAAAACACAAGGTAGCAGAAAGAGCAGCATGCAGTTCATCAAATATTACCTCGTATTGCGTCAAAAAAAATCTGATGTGTTACACTCACATGACTTTCTCTACTCTTGTACAAACTATTTTTACAAACGCTTATTCTCCATATGCTTCATGTTAATCGAGATAACATTTGCAGACTCTATCTTATTGCTAAGTTTCTTGTAGATGTAAGGGGAATATATATTTACAAGGGCAATATAGAAATACAGTAGCCTTTAAGCATATACATATCTCTTAATAGCTGATTGCTAGGTGCAGCACCATTCTCTTTGCCACATTCTCTTTGCATATCCAAGACAAAAAAATGAATAACGAATTCCCATTTGAGAAAAAGTATTGAAAAATTTAAGGGAATAACAAGCAATATCTCGAAAATGGTTCACTCAACAAAAAAATGTATATGACATAAATTGTGTATTTTAACGCGATCTACATTTCTTGTGCAGTAAAATTTTGTCTATCTCTTATGGTTTACCAGTTATGCAAAATTCGTTCACAATGAAGAATACTTTTGAAGACATTCCCAGAAAATTCAAAATATACATTTTATTTGTCATGAAAATATCTTAAACATATGATATTTTAATCAAAATCGTTAGAGCCATTTTTGAGAAAATTAAAATTTTCGAAAAATGTTCCATGTAAAGGGTAATCTGGGGTGGGGGGATTTTCTTGAAAACCTTCGTGTCGCATCTCTGGAAGATACTGAACCTAAATACCAAGTTTGGTGTTTATCCGACTGTTCGTTTCTGAGTTATGCTGTTCACAGACGGACACACAGACACACACACGGAAATGTTTCCAAAATGCTATTTTTGGATTCAGGGGGTCTCAAAACACATATTTCCGGTGAAATCTCGGTATCTAATTTTTGGGTGGAATACAATACTTCCCCTACTTACTATACGTAGTAGAGAAAGTAAAAAAGGATGAAGATAAAGGTCGGCAAGTGAAGGTATGTTTGCTTACCATTCTGTAATGCATGGACATAGTTTCAGATCAAATGATTATAAACACTCATTAAAAGAACCTATGAGCCCAAATATTCTTCAGCTCGCACAAAAACGGAAGCCATCATCTGCAATGCCTTGACACCGTTTTGGATAGAACAACTCGAGAAAGATTTGAAAGCATGCTGTAGTGTATGTGATTGGTGCTTCTAACAGAAAACTTGAAAAACTTTTTCCGCTCATGTTGCGGTATTTTGAACCTTTAACTGGTGTTCAAACGAAAATCCTTAATTTCTGTTCCCTATCAGGTGAGACTAGTGAACTACAATGCGACTTTGTTGAGAAATTACTAAAGGAAAACTACATTACAAATAAAATGGCTAGTCTATGTGGAGATAATACCAACACAAATTTTGGTGGCGCTAACCGATTAGGAAAAAAACAATTTATATCGTAAGTTTCAGGACAGAATTGGCAAAGAAATTATAAATAATAAAAAATAAAACAATAAAACTGATTAACCTGCAGTAGCACAGTGTGATCTTAATTATTTTTTGTGTTTTATAAAATGTCTTTACAATATTCTGTAAATTGTATAAACTGCCATATAAATCATATTATATAACATGGCTAATGGGAAAGATACTCTACAGCACGAATTGAAATCAGCTGGTATCTCTATTCCAGTCGAAAACCGATGAAATAAAATTACAGTTGCCTAAAGTATCCATACTCTAAATAAACATACAAATTGCGTTTAAATCAATGGAAAATACACATTTATACTATGTAGCTATTCAGAGTTGACGATGTTTAAGACTACCTTTGCTACGCAATTCTGAATCGCGCCGTAGACTTTCTATTTCGTTTTTATAATTGTGTTTTCTTAAAATGTGAGGTGATCCGTTTTAGAATCTGAGAAATACGGTCACCTTGACTTTAGCACTTGTCACTGTCATAGACCCTTGTAACTGCAATTGTTAAGTTGAGACATTCGCTAGTACCTCTATTATAATTTTTATATTAATGTTATATAATGTAAATAATCAGAGAGTAGGTTGTTAGATTGGTAACGATTGTGGTGTGTATTAAAATATATTTTAATATAAATTAAAATTGCAGTTCGTTGACTTTGTGCAATCTGTGTCAACAATAACTAATTTACATCTCATGCTTGGAATGAAAACAGGTAACTGCAAATGTATGAGCTTGATGCACCATTCGGCGGAGGGCGATGGATATTTTTCGGGCTTAAAACTCCTTAGCATGGCTTCCTTCGGAAGGGAAGTAAAGCCAGTGGTCCCGTGCCGTAGATTTACGGCACGTAAAAGAACCTCAAGCCTGATAAAAGAGGCTTCTGAGCAAAATTTCCGATCTTTAACGTTCAATATAGAATGGGACGCTAAGGACTTGTAGCAGTTAAAGAGCGTCCATAAATAAAACACAGTTTTTTGATGCACCATTTAATTAAAATAAACTTATAGTATCAAATTTATACGTTAAAAGGGTCACAGAGAAAATATGTTTTGTAAAATAATATATTCTTTATGTGCAGCTCTGATTCTAGAAGCTTCATATACGCAACGGTCGGTATTCATACTCACATTAAATAATACTGAAGTTGAATTTTAATTTGGATTTCACAATCCAACCCAGATAAGTCGTACTTAACAATGATTTCTTATACAAATATGAAAAAATTCTTTTATTCTTTTGTATTCAGCTGAACTTTCTATGGTGCACTGTCGCATAAGTTCTACTTATTCACTCAAATAAGCCAGACTATCAATTCAAGCACATCCTTTACTTACTCACCATATCAGCAACGTTTGACTAACAAAATGAATAACGATTTTAAGGCATTAACTGAAGAAATACTGAAATACAAGCAATCCGTTTTGCGAGACATCACAACAGAGACAATGCAACTCTTTTGAATCTTATAACGAGGTGTTATTTCAAAGGAGGTTTCATGTAAACAAAAATATAATAACTAGTTTATGGTTAAAAGTATGATCCGTGTGAATTATATTAGACAGCCAACCTTTCAAAGACTGCAGTCCTCTTTAGGGCAATGAAGATGATGACTCTATTACCCTTGAAACGTTGGGGTGTTTTACACTGGCACGGTTCATGCCGAAAATTCATTCTAACGCGACTAAAGACCTGAAAGCTTACGTTGTATAACTTTTATAAAATTTAAGGCTCGTATATAGCTTAAGTGTTAAATTTCTCTTTTGTCTAATATTTTAACGTCCATTTACAGTTCAGTTTTTACCAAAAAAAGCCAACTGCTTCATCAAAGTTAAACAAAGTTGAATACTACACTTGAATGTTATGATTGACTCATAATTGATAAATAAAGTTGCCATTGCTTTTGTTCGAATTAGTGCTTAGTATACAGCGGGCCCCAGCCAGCAACACAATGGCATTATCTCGGACCGACGTTTACTGGAACTTTTTTGCTCCTTTTCCTTTTTACTTCTAATCCCTACATTCTGGGCCATTACCTTTGAAACATCCTGCATGTGTATGATCAGTAGTGAGTATAATAACTATAAGTATTTTATACATTGATATTACTTCTTCCTACAAAAATATAAACAATGGCGTTAATACGAAATGAATAGGCCGCCGGTTAAACAGCATTCTGAATATTGGACTCTTTGATGAGAAACGTGTGATGTATTTTAACAATCACGCATATATGGCATTTGTTTTACAATAACAGGCATTACTTAAACGCAGAAAGTACATTAATAGTAGATTGTGATACAAGGAGTAAAAGTAGAATTTTATTTTGCGAGTAGGAATGTTTGCGAAACGAAGTCGCAATCTACAAGCAAAATAAAACCAGTTTTAACACTATGGCATATAGGTACTATTTTTTAGACAAAGCTCGAATTTGTAAAACATCAATAATATTATATTAATTCCTGAAACTAACTTGCATTCTTGAAACAAGAGAAATAACGCTAAAAAAGCAAGAAGTCATGTTTTGATGTTTTGTTGATTCCCTAGCAGTCTTTTTCAGTGAAATTATTTTCAACATGCTTTGTCTTACATCAGGCAATGAAGCGATTAAATGCTATATCATATTGCTTTCTGGATTTTTTGGGTAAGTACTTTTAGTGTTATCTTTTTCTGCTGCTTCTGTAATTTCGCTTCCATTGCAGTTTCTTCTGAATTCATAATTCCCGCCATTTAATCTTTATATAGGTTAAATAAAAGAGTAGTGTTTTAGATCAAAGAAAGCTGCCAATATAACGTATAGGTTAACTCTACAACGAATTACGATGAATTGAAGTATGACAATTTGTATTGTGAACAGATAATGCGAGCGCTATGAGAAATTAATGATGCAAAAAGACACAATGAAAAGTAAACCCTAATCAAACCAAGTGGAGTTATTAAATATGTGCAAATACAAAGGGTAATTACCATGTGATTGGACTTGAAACCAAGTTGGTCACATTGAAGGTTATCGCACTAGTGCGATAATCTAAAGCTTTTAGCTCGTGTGCTCTATGTTAGAAGCTCTACTTTTCGGACATGCAGTCTAAAAATAATATTTCAAACACTCTTGCTTGCTCAAAATGAATTTTTTACGGACATATTTTTTCTGTGCGTTTTAATTTATTACTATAAAACGCATATTTAATTCGACAAAACTTATCTGATAAAAATGCTTCTGTTATATTTATTTGGTAAAAAAGTTATGATTATTGGAACAACTATGACGTAAACATGGTCATTTTTATAGGTTAATTTAAAAGTCATAATGACGTTTAAAGTTGTGTCTGATTATGAAAGTATAAACGTACCTTTTATCTTTGTTGCATACTTCTTACCTTTCAACAGAAAAACTTTAAAGTATCTACTGCAAAATACATCTATTTATGGCATGGTTCGTCTCCATAAAGCATCATAACATTAAATTAGTGATTAAAATACTAATTTCGACACTTATTTTCACGACGCAATTTTTTTATGAAAAATAGAAAAATATTTATCGTACTTGAAAATGATATTAATGCAATTGCGACAGGCGGCTTACAAAGATTATTTGCTGCATATATTAAGTTAAAACAAGCAGATAATTGCAACGAGGTTAAAAATCGTAGACGTTACTCCATATGTTGAATATAAAATGCAGGAAATAACGGAACGACAGCTTCCAAATCAATTGTTGAGGCAAAGGCCTTTTAATTTTTTGTTTAAGTATAAATTGATAAAACATGACTTCACAGATTACCATGAATATTGTAAACGTGTAAATTCAATTTCACCAATAAGCACAACCTTATTAAATCATCTTATGGGCAAATAGGTCGCTGGTCGTAAAATATCGGTTTCAATAAACCCCGTTCCTCTTTCTCTTGTTTCAAAAGGTACAATGAGATTTATAAGGTCAGGTCCACAATATGGACCTATCCTGATGATGTAAGGATCATTTAATAAACTTGCTCCCTGAACTGTAGCAGATGCAACTAATTCGGAAAACTGGGTTAATTATGACACTTTTGGAGTAGTAGATGACCCAATACCGAGAAGGCACAAGGAGAAGGAGCAAATGCCCTCGTTTTATTTGACTTGTGGAAGACAAAATGCTGGCCCTGTTTCAGAAATAAACGTGGAATTTATTTGTTGTCTTAACGAATCTGCTCCCGAAGTAGTGGGTGGGGTTTCCCAAAAGGTTTGTTCTACATCGGTTATTTTCTCTGGGACAAAGTGGGAATGTTCATAAAAATGTAGATTTATACGTTTCTGATGTTTGTTTTTGGCACGGTTCTTGGGTTTGGTATGAGTGAAAAACATTGACTCAGTAAGAAATTGTAATATTATCATCCATATGTCATATTCCTGGAAGAATTCCAGACACCGACTTAAAGCCAATTATTTAATGGCGGCTATATTGGTTGTATTGGCTGTTCTGAACTCTATCGTTATGAATTTCTAATCCACGGGTTTCTCAGAAGTCCATGCTTAGAAAGGTCATTATTTCCTTGAAGAAGATACCAAAATACCACCGGCTCGTGACAAGTGCATGAGATCATTCTCCTGGCTGGCTCAGAACCACACATGATGAAAACTTTTCAATGAGGTCCCTAAAAGGTCGTGGGGCTATGGTAAACTTAATGAAATTATGCAACAGCTGAGAAGTATTTTAAATCAGCCGCAAGTGGGATACCTGCAATATGCTAGCAATGATGGGATGTTTATAACTATCCTCATGGCTGTGTTTGGCCATTGGAGATCTCCACGTACAGAGGCACTTGACATTTTATATGTAGGATTTACATTCCCTGTTTATAAGAATTTTGAGACCTCCTTTATTTAGACAGTATTGATTAACAGTCTCATTTTTACTTTCTCTACTACGTATAGTAAGTAGGGGAAGCATTGCATTCCACCCAAAAATTCGATACCGAGATTTCACCGGAAATATATGTTTTGAGACACCCCGAATCCAAAAAAGGCATTTTTGGAAACATGTCCGTGTGTGTGTCTGTGAACAGCATAACTCAGAAACGAAGTCAGATAAACACCAAACTTGGTATTTAGGTTCAGTATCTTCCAGAGATGCGACACGAAGGTTTTCAAGAAAATCCCCCACCCCAGATTACCCTTTACATGGAACATTTTTCGAAAATTTTAATTTTCTCAAAAATGGTTCTAGCGATTTTGATTAAAATATATACGTTTAAGATATTTTCATGACAAATGAAATGTATGTCTCGAATTTTCTGGGAATGTCTCTAAAAGTATTCTTCATTGTGAACGACTTTTGCATAACTGGTAAACCATAAGGGTTAGACAACATTTTACTACACAAAAATGTAGATCGCGTTAAAATACACAATTTATGTCATATACATTTTTGTTGTTGAGTGAACCATTTTCGAGATATTGCTGGTTATTCCCTTAAATTTTCCAATACTTAAACTTTTTCTCAAATGGGAATTCGTTATTCATTTTTTTTATGTGTACTGGACATGCAAAGAGAATGGAATGCGCCACATAGCAACCAGCTTTTAAAAGATTTGACTGTCGCTTAAAGTCTACCATATTCCCCTTGCACCTACAAGAAAATTAGCAATAAGATTAACATCTCGATTAACATGAAGCATATGGAGAATAAGCGTTTGTAAAAATAGTTTATACAAGAGTAGAGAAAGTCGTGTGGGTGTAACACATCAGATTATTAAAAAAAATAATGTATTTTGTTTCTAGCTGCATTCCTAGCAAAAATTCCGGCACAGAAAATGGTAAACTTTTCATGTGTAAATCTATCTTCCAATTTCGGTTATAAAAGCAATTTGTTATAAGAAGGACCCATGCAAAAGATACGCTATCGTTTTAACTACAAATTTTTTAAATCGATGTATGGCTCTAATTAACTACCTGCGATGGAGTTGTAAGCGAGAATCATACGATGTACTCGTATTACTGACGCACTTTCATCGGCAACAGGTGGTGTGCTTTGCTTTCAGACTTATGGGACCTTCCCTTCTTAGGCTTGTTCTACACAATAGATTCGTTTCGTAAACAATCAGGACGCTTAAATCCAACTCACAAAAGGCGCTTCACTTTGCTCTTCTTGTCAATATTTATTTAGTACTCATTCAGTTGGAAAGGTTGTTGGTCGAATACAAGCCCCGTTAATCTTAGCCTGTAAAGCCAAATTACATTAGTCTGTTATGGACTGCTTTCGAGACGGTCTTTGAGTCCGTCTCCGCAGATGGCCCTCGCGTAATACTGGTACAAGCAGGGATGTCAACCGCACCTTACACAGCCTTGCTGTCGCAGGATTCTGGCTTCAATTTCAACCCTAGCAGTTGAAAATGACAGTAACTGTTTTCATATGCCCTCTTAAACCAACTGATTGATTCATAGGAATTTCAAAGTGAACTTTGGCATGCAGCTTACAAGATGCAAACAGCTTCCTGAAAATATACTTTGCTATTTAATGATACGCAACAACAGCGATGGAATATAAAAGGTAAAGCAATGCTAATCTAATTTTTCACCATCTTTAACATCTAAGATTTCTATTTCCCTTTACAAACAGTGGTTCATCACCAATGGCATTAACTCGCGAACATTTGGTTTTAATTGTTGGGTTCTGTTACAAACAGTGGTTCATCAGCAATGGCATTAACTCGCGAACATTTGGTTTTAATTGTTGGGTTCTGTTACAAACAGTGGTTCATCAGCAATGGCATTAACTCGCGAACATTTGGTTTTAATTGTTGGGTTCTGTTACAAACAGTGGTTCATCAGCAATGGCATTAACTCGCGAACATTTGGTTTTAATTGTTGGGTTCTGTTACAAACAGTGGTTCATCAGCAATGGCATTAACTCGCCAACATTTGGTTTTAAGTGTTGGGTTCTGTTACTTATAGTTTAAACAATGAATGACATACCGTTTGGCACTCTCATACTTTCAGATCTAATTTTCTAACCAAAGAAAAATTCCTACCTTCACCTGGGAATTTTAACCGCTACCTCTGGATTTATAGGTTAGCACGTTAACTGCTAGGTCGCAGATGCAGTCACAAAGTTATTCTAAATGATTAATCGAGGTTTTAAAAAGCTGTAAGTTATATTAAGTATTATCCTTAAAAGAATGACTGATGCATAATAGAAAAACTGTATCATTCGTTAAATGAAGAGCCTAAGGAAAAACCGTCAAAACCATTAAAAGTAACACATTTTAGGACAGGGTTGCAACTGGGTTTAACCCATCCCGCTGCTTTGTTCTTCGGTAGGTCTACCGCCCAAGCAACTTCTATTCTATTAACACTGGGTCGCCGTAAAATCGACCACCCCAACACACGAAGCTGGGGAGAGAAAGGAGGAGAATGATACAGAGTGTCACAAAATGGCATGACTGTTTTACGAAATGAATTAATAAATAATGAGTCATTTTAAAATAAGGGGTTAGATTTTATATACAGTGAATGAAATGTATTTTAATATATATATATATATATATATATATATATATCTTGTTTATTAACATTCATCAAATAATTTCATTATGGGGTACTGTTAATATGTAATTTACAATGGACTGTCAAAATTTTTCATTGTTTAAATGTGTCTTGCTTCACTGTATGTCGATTTCTTCATTGCACTATGAACTGCAAAATGTTTTCCCTGTGTAAATTTACGTTAAAAGTACATATTATGACCAATAATATGACGCCACTACCTCAAAATGAAATAAATGTCGGTTGTCGTGAGTATTGACCGGGACTCCATCAAGACACCTAACAGACGTTTAGTGTCGCCTCTGATCACATAAGATACATATAAGCGGTACTCTAGTTCAATCCGTATAGGTAACATTTCACCATCTATAGTCGTTAAAGAAGACAGTCCTAGAGTTCAGTTAGTGTTCTGTTAATGCTGGTAATAAATGTTTTTAACAAACCTCCAAAGGAAGAAAGCATAAACTGTCAGATATGAAGAACTGGGGGAAAATGTGATTGATACCAATAATCCACAGGATTTCGTCCAATCCAACGTATGATTCATTGAGATTAGCCCAATCTTGCTGGAAGATTAATCAGAATCCCTGCAACAACTGCAGCTGCAGCATAACTAGCTAAGTTTTTTGAACTGAAATAGAATACTCTATATACTTCGGTTTTTAAATAAATTGTAATGTTTGAAGGATACCGTTGATATTCTAGCGACAACACGTATACGTACAGGAAAGACCATCATGAGAATTTTGTCACGTGCTCATGTGTGCTTTGCTGATACCTTGCAGAGTGATGCCAACCCAAGTAATTGTCTCGCAAGAAAGAAGATGCATACATGGAAATATGAATTCATTCCTATGCAACCTAAAAATGCTGCAACGATCACCAAGGGACAGGTTCATTCATAAGAAGCAGGTATTGGCTGTGCTTTGGGACAGGGAGGGGTGTGTCATCATGGAGCGTCCAGATTTAGGCAGGCGGATCTTGTTATTTTAGTCAGGCGACAGTTGTGCGTCACCAAGCGTCTGTTCCAGTGCACGCTGTGGCGTCGGATCACTCCCCCACTCATTGCGCAGTAACTTGTCTCACATGGGTTGATTCACCGTCCCTCGGTCACGAGCCTTCCTGTACCGACACGTTATTAAAAGATACACTCGACCTCTTTTTCACAGCACAGAAACGTATGTTAATATTTAGTGAGTTGTAAAAAGGTTCAGCCAATAAGTTATTTCATTACAACTTAATTTAGATCAAATTATAGCTTCAGAGACGGATAGACTTGAGGAACAACGGCTGCCAAAGAACCTTAGTTATTGCTGATGCATGAAGAGAGGTTACTTATAGGTAATAAATATTTAAAAATTTAATTGTTATACTTATTCCACAGAAATCAAATGATTATTATAGATATTGAATGCTTGGCTCTTGCTCCTGTTCCACATACGCCATTATATACTTCTTTTTCTTTAACGTATTACCGTCTTCGCTGTAGGACTTACATCCCCAGGGACTTACAAGTCAATTCCTTGGGTTAGTAGTCTGTCGAGGAGCAAGCAAACTCTGTATCATAACTATCCAGGATGGGTGATCAATCCAATGCCTGGTATGGCGGTGAAGAAGAAGGAAATGAAATGTAATGATGAAAGGGGTGATAGGAATATTTGCGGATCAAATTATCCAACCCAGCAATCGCCTAGTGACCGAGGAAAACCGCGAAAAAACCTTCGGTCAGATTAGTCGGCCCCGGGGGTTTGAACTCGGGACCTTCCGGATGCGAGTCGCCCACGCCACCGCGGCGCCACCTCCCTCGGTATCATTATGAGATATACTATGAGATAAAATTATTTTTATTTTCCAACAATGGTGGAAACCACATTTTTTCAACAAAAATTAGCTTTAACAATGAATACATTTTCACTTAACTCTCTCATACCCCGCGTTCATTGCAATGGACATTCACAAAGTACAGGTGCAAGAATATTTTATCTTTGAACAGTTCTGAATCTTCTTCCTGTTACATATTTGGATAGTCTGATATTCGTATTCATTATTATTCCATATTCAATGATATGGCATCTCTTACAGTAAATAAAAAGAGTGATGTATACAATTCAAATAACTTTCTCTGCATGTTGCCGTGTATTTTACTGGATGTTTCACAAATTATTTGCTTAAAATGTTTTTTGTCTATCTCCTTCCAGTTAATAAACACACATACCTGTATATTCTTTGGAAATGGTTTGAATTAGATAATACTACGGCAATATAAATTTTGTAAGTCGAGAAACCACACAACTGAATCTAAAAGTAATGAGTTATCAAAGAATTTATGAATTATACGCTAACTATGATTTTAGGTACTTTTGCAAAAGTTCATAAGAAAAATACAAAACAATCATTTAACGTTTCAAATTGAACTACTTAAAATCCACAAAAATTCAAACCAACAATAGAGAAATTGGAAATGGTTGGTGTCACAGAAATTTTTAGATAACAAAAGCGGGATATTTTAACGGGATCTACATTTATTTTATGTAGTACTTTTAATAAAATTCAATAACACTGAAGATTTCGCAAGTTACTTACAGAAAATTCAAGATGTGTATTCTGTTCATCACGCCAATAACGAAAACATATAAAGTTAAAAGATTAAAATATTAAATAAAATGTTCTAGATATTTATGAAAAAGTAAAAGAAACGAAAAATATTCCACGTGGTGAAGGGCTGTTTGGCGGGGGACGAATTGCCCGAAACCATCTCCTTGTATCGTGAAAAGGGCCCTAATTTAAGTTTGAAGTATATCTAACCGACTTCTCGTTTTTTGCTTACCCTGTTCACAAATGAACAGTCATGCTCAGGTGCTCGCGCACCTTCTTCAAAATTGTTTTATTTGTTTATTTAGAGGCCTCAAAAGAATATTACCAGTGAAATTTCGATATTGAATTTTCGGATCGAAATCAACACATCCCCTCCACCTTAAGTAGAGAAGGCAAACAGGTTTTTCCCCCCTCTCTTTCTTTTGGTTTAAATGCAACAAAGATATTTCAACACAGTACAACCGAAGTCTCGTCAACATCCCCGCACGCCAATCACCGTTTATTTTATGTGGGCCGACGTCGTCCATTGTATAGATTTAGTGTCGAATTTAGCAGAGCAACGAGGTATCGAATTTAGTAACTTCGACATTAAAATGATGTTCAGTGTCTTAGCGAATTAAGATACCAATCCGAGAATAGCTAGATACAGCTTTTAAAGACACGGCTAGTTGCAGTATGCTATCAAGTTTGAAAAACCGCTTTATGACAAAAACCAATGACGTCTAAAGAGTTAAAATAGGTATGAACAGACTTTCTCAAAGAATTTTTCTGTAAACATTATTAACGGAGAGTAAGCACAAGCTAAAGTTCTAAATTTTACAGTAGTATCTACAGGAAACTACAGGCTTGCAAAAGTTTGTTTTCCTAATTGGTAATTATGAAATTCGCCAAATAAGTTAATTTAATTACAGACATCACTAAGTTAATGGTCTTTGAAAAGCTCTTATAACAGTAAGTTTCTACACTACTATGGATTGAAGTGAACATATCACTTAAATACCTACTTGTTTGCATTTTCATTTCTGAAGTTTTGCTTTGTTTACAAAAATAACTATGGACATACTACTTTACAAAATCCTTAATATAAATTTAGAAAGTTACGTTGCGATTTGAAGGATAATACTTGCAGTTGTAAGTATATAAACTAGTATTAAATAGAATTCAGGTGTATAATCATTTGATCAAAAGGAAGAGAAACTCCTTTAAATGTGCAGTTTAAGCACGTTTCGGTATAAATTATACTAGCTAAGAGAAACATAATGAATTCGAGTTATATGGCAACACTATTAATAAGCAGCAGAAATATTCTGTTGTGTCTTGGAAAGCCTGAAATGCTATCTATCTTCATCATAATGTACATTTTAAAACAGTCGTGTGCACTTATGGAGATGTTGCGAAACATGTCTCATTTTATGCTGATGCCGATGGTCACTATGGTCTGTTTAAATGTCATCACAATTCAATTTGGGGGTTTCATGCACACATAACTTCTAAATTCTCTTCAAAAATGTGGGAAATGTATTTTATAAGCCACAATTACAAGGAATATTACTAACAGTATCAATGTGTAGTTTATTTTGCAAAATGCTCGGTTTGCTGCAGCAGAGATTAAATCTGCGTGTTACCATTTTCATAACTTAAGTGCTTTCTAAAATGGATTTAGTCCACTTTGGTTGCGAAATCCTCAATTGCAGTCTTCAGGTTATACATCATTGGCCGTATGCTAGGAACATAAATCCAGTGCAAGCTGGCCAGAAATGCTTCTTTGAACTATGAACAGTTGCCAGAATAGTTCACCCTTTCCCATTAACACAGGCCGGTTGTCCCCTTCATTCACTACTTGCGGTTCGAGTCCTGAATTACACAACAGACAGTTCTTTAAGTAGTTGCTGAAATTTAAGATAATCAGTTTAACCTTTACAAAACGAAAAAGCACTATTCTCTTAGAAACCAGAAAATACCCACCGAGGTCAAAGCAAACTGCAAGAGAGCAATCCAGCTATCAAGAGTAAATAACCGTTCAAAACCCAAACAGGTGAAGGTCCTTTCACAATAACCTTGTTTGGAACAAAGATGAAAAAATCTGATGTGTTACACTCACATAACTTTCTCTACTCTTGTACAAACTATTTTTACAAACGCTTATTGTCCATATGCTTCATGTTAATCGAGATGTCAATCTTATTACTAATTTTCTTTTAGATGCAAGGGGAATATGGTAGGCTTTAAGCTATAGTCAAGTCTTTTAAGCGCTGGTTGCTATGTGGCGCATTTCATTCTCTTTGCATGTCCAGGACATAAAAAAATCTGATGTGTTACACTCACATGACTATCTATACTCTTGTACAAACTATTTTACAAACTCTTATTCTCCATCTATTTCTTATTAATCGAGATAAACATTTGCAGAAACGATCTTTTGACATGTAAAGAAAATTACATTTTAAACATTTTGACTAGTTATAAAAATATTTGAGTATGGCTTAAGGCCTACTAAGTTCTGCTTGTTTTGTATTTGCAAGGGCAATACAGAAATACAGTAGCCTTTAAGCATCGACATATATCTTAATAGCTGGTTGCTAGGTGCAGCACCATTCTCTTTGCCTCAGATTAATGCTCTTTGCATATACAAGACACAAAAATGAATAACGAATTCCCATTTGAGAAAATAAGTATTGAAAAATTTAAGCGAATAACAAGCAATATCTCGAAAATGGTTCACTCAACAACAAAAAAATGTATATGACATAAATTGTGTATTTTAACGCAATCTACATTCTGTCTTATCTCTTATGATTTACCAGTTATGCAAAAGTCGTTCACAGTGAAGAATACTTTAGGAGACATTCCCAGAAAATTCGAGATATACATTTCATTTGTCATGAAAATATCTTGAACATATGATATTTTAATCAAAATCGTTAGAGCCATTTTTGAGAAAATAAAATTTTCGAAAAATGTTCCATGTAAAGGATAGTCTGGGGTGGGGTGATTTTCTTGAAAACCTTCGTGTCGCATCTCTGAAAGATACTGAACCTAAATACCAAGTTTGGTGTTTATCCGACTGTTCGTTTCTGAGTTATGCTGTTCACAGAGACACACAGACACACACATGGACATGTTTCCAAAAATGCTCTTTTTTTGGATTCAGGGGGTCTCAAAACATGTATTTCCGGTGAAATCTCGGTATCGAATTTTTGAGTGGAATACAATACTTCCCCTACTTACTATACGTAGAAGAGAAAGTAAAAATGTATTTATATCTGAATAAATCAGTGGTGTTCCAGTTCACCACGTCAATGCCTTTGCAACCTTATTCCTGATATAAATCTCTCATTCCTGAGAGAGTCTTTTGATCTCTAAGTTTCATGCGAAGAGTTAGCAAAACGTCTGTCGAGGGGTAGTTCAAAGCTAAGGCGATGATTCGTAGTGCGAATCTCGAGCGTGACCCCAGTTACTTTCAAATTTAGTTACTTTTTTACACCAGTCTTGTTTGGTTGAGACCTAAAACCTCTCCTCTATTTCTTATGCAAACATCATCATTTTTGCGAGACTTAACTTTTGGCGAGAATTATATACCTACCAAAAACTAAATGTCCATAACATACTCCAGAGTTATGGTAATGAGTTAATGGCGTGTGTAGTGTCCAGCCAGGTAAGTAAGATGGTATGAATAAATTGTCCACTGAGGCAGAAGACGCGTAAATTGATTTCTTACTGTCCTTGCTATATGACTCTAATTCAGTTCCTATCCATACTTCGCTTCCAAATATAAGGATAGACCAAATGAGCTGAGATGTGTAATTACTGCGTTACTCGAAGCAACAGGACATGGTAAAGGTGCCGGCAGATGTCTAGTATGTCAGGAAGCTTACTGGTCTCGCGGTGAGTGTTAGTATGCTGATGGAACGTGTGAAAGCTAGGGTACTGGTCTTTTATTTGGGTTCATCCAGAAGCACCCAGCGGAAGGTACGGGAAGAGTGTTACGTAACACGTTAGCCCAAATGTAGCAAGATTTTCTATGGCGCTTCCGATGGGAGGTCATTCACCATACCCCTACAGCCTCAACCTCCGGCCCACGATTACTATGTCTTCAGCCCGCTGAGAAAAGGGACTATGGGACTATGCTGAACAATGATTCCACAACCAGCAAAGAGCATTTTTCGCGAAGAATAGTGTCATTTAGTGAACAACTGCAACATTTGCTTGAAGCGATAGGATACATAGGCAGCATCTCACCACGTTTCGTACTTTAATAATCCATTATATTCGATATGAGTTTTAGTTTCACTTGGCAACTCTTATACACGCCTAGATATCTATGCTATCACAAACAAAACGCTATCATCATTGTGGTGTGCCATATCCTGGCGTTCATATCTCTATATTATTCAGAACTTGTTTACCTTTTCTCCAATCCTGAACACTGGGGAACATTTTACTAAAAGAATAAACAAAACATTCGTATTGCCTTCGAAATGAACGTAGTGGTCACTGGATTCGATACCAGCAGTTCCAAAATAACAACTAAAAAGCCCGTGGTTTTACCCTGATGAGCTAACATCATGACGGAAAAAGCTCACGTTTGACCCTGGGTTCTATTGTATCTCCGTTTCCAAAATTACTCCTTAACAAACAAATAAACAGTTCAAAATACCGGGCTCAAATTTCCTTATTTTATTAATTGCAAATGTTCTTCTCCTTCTCTAGAATCCATGCATTAGTTCTTGAGTTGTTACTTGTAGACATAAGGACGCAGTATTTTAAATTTGCGTACTTTGGATCTAATTGAGAGAAAAGAATTTGCCAGACGTGACGACTGTCGGTGTCGTCATTGAGAGTTTAAATATACGGAGGCGACAATGTGTTTTTCTTCGCCTAGAAGAGTGTGACCCAGTTACGATGTTTAGTAAACATGTTCGTAGTGACAGGTCGCTAGGGAGAAGAGAATTAATGTCTTATTTTCCAAGCAAATCAAAGCGACGCAGCACGACTGGGAAGGACGTTGTCATATAAGATATGTACTTTAAATTGCGTTCTTTAGCTTTCTAAAATAAATTGTCTGTAAAATGTTCTAGAATTTTTATTCTTGTTTTCTTTTCTCTAGCATTCCCTTTCTTTCACTTATTTTCACTTACTGGCTAACAGTTTACAAAACTTCAAACAAATCATAGAAGATGAAATAATTGTAAAAGCGAAGAAACGTTTAATTAATGCAAACGTTTTATTTGAATGTGAGTAAATGAAGCAGGAAACCCAATATTTAAATTCATGGAAATGAGATAACAGCATCAGCTCAGTGACAAATAAATATGCCACTGTCATAATTATTTATCACAAGGACTGAAGAAAAACCCGAACTAGTATCTCAACTGGGCAGCTTGGAATTCTAACACGAGCCCACAACGTAATGGACAAATCTGTTATCTCTCGATTACCATGGTAACTAAAATTAAAATCCTAAAAAAAGAAAAAATAATTCCATTTAATCAAGCGTTAGTTTGATATTTTGAAAATTTTAAATTTACCACGCACAGTAAAGATTTAAACCGATCAGTTTAAAAAATGATCGATAAAAATGAAAATATTCGTTTCGTTTGCAAATTTCGGTTAGCCTGTTCCTTAAAGATGCATTACGCAGAGAGAATAGTATGAAAAGTCTGAATTTGGCTTCAGATCTCTAAAGTCGTTAAAGGTTCACTTGTGATTTCTTTCATCCGAAAAACACAAAAATAAAGCATTACTAAAGCACTGCATAGATTAACCTTACTCACGATGCCAGTTTTGAATAGCACCTTCGCAAAAATGTGTTGAGCGGATGTTGGATGAAGCCGAGGGAGAGCTGGCGTTTGAGTCATTGTTCCAGAGAAATCCATGGTGACGCCTGTTCACGTGGTACCTAGACTGTTTACTTGGGCGTCCACGTCGCCATGCTGCTGAGTTGGCACATTACTGACGTCACTACCGGTGTACGTCGTCAACAGGGGAGGGAGTGGACTCAGGGGTTTACAAGCGACCACTTAGGATATTAGCTTTACTGATTCCACTTCATCCCTTGTTGTTTTTGGCTGCGTTCGTGGTAATGCGCCAAGTTGGAAGCGTCCATAACGACTTTTTTCTTATTGTTGCTTTTGCGATACCAGTTAGCATTCACAAACCAAATCAAATAGATATCAGCCAGTGAAGAAGACAGACGCAAATACGCTGCGCTCATACCAGTGTTTGGTTGAGTTTGTTGCTGTGAACTTTATTGTTAGTTGGTGTTATCTTAAGCCACAAGGGCTGTTACATTTTCCAATGAGATGTGAGTAATTATGCTGGTGAATTATGTTTCCTATAACAAAATATACTGTGATTTTTCGAGTAATACAGATTATAAACATTCTGAAGTCGCACCTTCAAAGAAGAGAAACCGGACAGTTCTACAGAACAACGTGGTATTTGCTATTCCTCCACAGCTTTAGATCTTAGGCTTTGATATCAGCTTTTGAAAAATTTTATCGTGTTTCATTAATATTAGCTCGTTCTAAATTACAATTAACATTGTTATTGTTTTGCTTATTTGTCTTAAAGAACTCTGTCAGCGTGTTCAAGAAATAAATAAATAAATAAATAAATGGCATCGATAGTGTTGACAAGCCAGTACGTTACTTTATTTAAATTTATATTCAGAATTTTCCGATTACGAACTATTTCTAATTATCACATTATTTAATTTTAAAAAAGGTTTTCTAAAAAGACAATTACATGTTTTGTTTAAAATCTCAGTGAAGTATGAAATAAGAGCATTCTTCATAAGAACAGATGTGTAACTTAACCTCCGACACTTGTGCGGTATAAGCGAGGTTTTTAAATTTGGTGCTATTTTAAATCTCTATAACTTTATTAAAATGGAGTGAAGCACAATTTATCCAGTGTTTTGTAAAAATTTAAGTACACAATTTTAAATTTTAACTTTAACTTAGGTTTCTTGGATCAGAGTGGAGACAGTTCAGGAGATAGTTGTCTACACGCTGTAAAATCACCTGTTTCTTGGTCTATCTAAAAGTGTTTTATCTACTTAGGTTGGTATAAGAAGTCATTGCTTTGTTGTTTTCAATTTTAAAAGCGAATCATTACATAAGTGCAAAGCAAAGGCACGTTACTTTTTTGATACAAAACAAAGGGCACGTTTCTATGATTGTAAGTGGGACAGTTATACAAACTGTGTATAACGAGTTATAAAGGAGCTTCATTAACTCGTGAGTATTCGTACTTCTTGAGATTGCGTTCTAACAAAACCCGCTCTAGACCCATCTCCGTGGAGAGGAGGTAGCGTGTCTGCCTCGCATTCAAGAGATCCCGAGTCTGAATATCAGTTAGGATGAGTTATTCGAATAAGGTTTTATTTCGCGGTTTTCCCTTATTCTGAAAAGATAAATGTTAGTAACTTTAAACTCTATGGACCCCGGGTTCATTTGAGTATCATTCCACCCATTTCACTCATTCATCGTCCGAAATTACTTATCCGGTTAAAGGATGGAAAACTTAAGGTGGGGGACCGCTCGTCAATAAACCTCATAACTGGTTGTGTAATATATATTACTGCCTTGGAAACAGTCTATGAGATTTGGTATTGGATATGGCTTCTATATTTTCTTTAGTTTGTTAGCAAGTTTCTATGTGCATTAATGACAACGTATTCACCATTTCGCTTTCAAGTAATAAAGCAGCTAATTTTCCATAGAAGTGGTGTTGACTTCCTGAATAATAAATCGAGTAGCTCCGTGATGTGGGAGAAGCGCGTCTACTAACATTTTGTAGGCGCCCTGTTCGAATCTCAGTTGGGTTGAGTTACCTGGATAAGAGTTATCTCCGGAGTTTTGCGTTATCCTGAGAACACTAGTTCGGATAACTAAGTTCTATAGTTCGCCAACCGGTATGACCTTTCCAGTTAAAGAATGTTAAACTTATAAACAAACACACCCCCTTAATAGTTGCTGATTTGTCACGACAATCTTCAATTCCTATCCCATTTTATTCTACCTTGGCCATAGACAGTTATGCCCAAGGATCCTCTTTATTAGATTCCGGATTCACATAGAACATATATCCAGAGAATTTCGCATAAGCCTATTTAAGTTGAGTGAAAGTGAAAACAAAGTCGCATATATCTCCGCTCAACAAGTCGTCTAAGTCCTCATTTCGCTAACAGAAAAACATCGAGAAGATCCAGATGTTCTGTTCTCAGGATGCTAAGCTCTGGTAGCCAAAACATGTGCTCTGGATTGCAGCCAACTTTGTTTTATTTACACAACACAACTTTTTGTTTTCCAATATAAGACACCCACATAATTGGCTTCAGACATTTGCTCTCGAACTTGGCAGGGACTTCCTCAACTAGTAGGGCGTTGAAAGCTAGAAATAATTCATCAACGCAGTTCTAGACTTGAAACAGGTACAGCCATATCTATAAACAATTCCAAGCCAAAAAAATAAACTTTTAATTACAATTCTCTCTAGTTATGAATTCCTGCGATGTTATAGCTTTAAATTTACTTATTATCGATCTATTGTTTCTATAAATATTCCCTAAATTATCAATAAATATTAATGAACGTATTTTTTTATTCAAGAAGATGCACATTTGCATGCACACAAATGATGTATCGCATAAGCAGACGTATCCCCGTCCCTGGAAGGGATAAAGGATAGCACGCAAGGCGGAGTCTGTGTATTCCTAAACTGGCTTAATGATTAGACTTGATTCAGATATTGCGATGCAGTATGGTCATTTCTGTGCTATGCTCAGTAAACGTAGAGCACATTGTAGAGATTCTAATTTATTATAAAGAATATCAACCAGTCTCAGCGTTTTAAGTCCCCGAACTCATTTTCGCCTTCACTTCATTCATCGATAGATATGAAGATTCCTATGGAACTGGTCATAAATTTCTAACAGCGCAGCTGTGTAAGGAATGGAGAAAAGACCTGAATATATTTTCAAAATATTTAGGGATTTTAAAAGTGTGCTCTTGGTACTCAAGTAAATTAATTTTGATAAACCACATTGCGTTGTATAGAGTGAAGAAGTTTGAATATGCTCGTTAAAACAGCGCTCAGAAATCCGTAAGAGAAACAATAATTCCATATCAGTTCCTCTTCTTCCTTTGAGGATTTGAAGTTATTAGTTATGCTGAATTAACTGGCTGAAATGCAGCGCAATAAGTTGCATGCTTGTAAGTTCGTCACTCGCGAGCTGCAGCACGTCCACACGCTGCAAGAACTGCGTTCCATCTAGTCACGTGCACAGTGTTGCCAAATGTACTCCTATGCAGCACCCTGAAATGATTATTCTTTTAACTATACGTTTAATTTCTGAAGAAACAAGAAAAGGAAAAAAACATTTTACAAAAAGGAATCTGTTGCGGCCATCCTGACTAATACAGCAGTAGGCATCGTCTAGTTCAGTGGCTACCAAACTGGGGGCGGGGTGTGAAGAATTTTGAAGCAGGATACAGACAATTAGTTAAAAGAAAAAAGAAACATTACCGATAATTAAAGCAATTAATAATATTAATACTACTACTACTACTACTACTACTACTACTACTACTACTACTACTACTACTAATAATAATAATAATAATAATAATAATAATAATAATAATAATAATAATAATGTCGATACAGATTTTCAGACATGGTCACTGATTTCAAATTTAATTAGACATGCATGGGATTTTGTAACATATATTAATATAATGTATTCATTTAATTCTCTTAAAACGTTTCGTTTTTGTTTTTATATATGGTAATTTATTGAATAGATGCGCCTCAGTAACATGTAACATAAGGATCCATATTACTTACCTGAGTGTAAGAATTCAATACGCTTACTTCTGGTGAGCAAACATGAATTTCGCTACCAGTTTTGTTCACGATATTGCTTTTAGATAATATAATACCATCTTAAAAACGGCTGCTATGAGTGAGAAAAGCTGCCCCTGTGCATTCGAATTTAAGTTTGTTTAAAAGTTTTCAGGTAAATTAATGTGAGTGGAAATAATTCATTTAGTTATATGCTTATTTAGCGTTTAGGACTTGAAGCAGCATAGGTGTGATATATGTATTATATTCGCAAATGCATACCCTCTGGAAGGACGACATTCATTAAACAAATTAAATACATGAGCTTGACTAAATCTTTAAGTTACCTTTTAATTTGAATCTCTCGCAGTCGAAACAAATGTCAGAGGCAAAATTATCGGATGATGATTATCATTTCCTCTGTGTACTATAATTAGTCTGAACTCAATCCGCTATTGCTTAACATCCACGGCATTCATAAACGCTATCGTGCCTACGCCATATGAATGTAATAGAACTATTGTTTTTGCATTTAATTGCAATCCACACTCTCATGTTTATAGCAAAATTATTAATGACACAATTTACAAACGTGGTTGGAAATACTTAATGGTTTTAAGGTTTTAGCCAAAATTTGTGTCACTATTTGAAGTACACACTTTGCAAAAATGTATTATTATTATTATTATTATTATTATTATTATTATTATTATTATTTATATTACTGTTATACTTGAATGTTGCACGGGTTCCCTGCAGTAATAAAAATCACGAGCGGTGCATTTCGTTTCGACTGAGAGTTTACGACTGAGTCGTAGAGAGCATAGTTGCCTTCTTAGTAGTTGCGAAAGCTACTTTATTTCACACTAGGTAGAAATTACGTATTTTATTACATACTGGAATCCATGTTTAAGAGATAGGCACCCTACTTTGCATTACAGGGTAGCAACTGCTGCTTTTGTTTTTGAGAATTGGATTTAAAGGGCTTTAAAAATTAAATTGTGTTAAATAGAAATTTCTATCATATCAATTCAAAATACTCAAATGAAACGTGATATGAAATAAGACATTTTCTGTTATTTATGTTTTCACACTAGGATGGAGTATTATATTCTTGTAATTAGCAATATATATATACCAATATTAGATTTTTCCCGGTGTGTGTTCGTAAACAAGTAGTGTGGAAAACAACGTATGAAAAGGTGTCACTTTGCGTTTGAATACCAGTAAATTTCGACAAGCAATGTAATACGTTTATCAAAAGATTTATCGTGAGCAACAGACAATGGAGAGTTATTATAATAGCGTATTTTCTGATATGGTGTAGCCTTTCGGAACGTTATCCAATATCGTAAACACAATAATGTCTTTTACTATGATAGGATTTTTGTCCCCATTACTGAATATGGTATCATCAAGATAGATAAAATGGAGGACTTACTTCAGACACCTTCTGATCGCCGCAATAGAAGATACTGAAATCGATTGTTAAAGGATGTGGCTATAGAAGAAAAGTAATTCAGGAACCAGGCTTGGAGCATTCTGGATTGGATTTAAATTAATTAAGCGACAGGACTGCCAACTGCATTTAGTTTCGAAAGCTGGATCTACAGAAATCTGATACTTCTGAAGTTATGATCGCACAAACTCTGATTTATGTATACTGGACTTCCATAAGTTTATGTCTTCGTTAAAATTTGCGGAAATAACCACACGAAGTAGAATTAGATTAGTCGTTTATATTGATAGAAGTCTTTCTTGTTCTCTTGCGTGGTGCTATTTACCGCATACTCTCACGCTACATCAGTCAGAATGTTGTGCTACTTTATTGGTGTTTTCGTTACCGTAAAGTGACGCATGCGCAGAGCATCGGTACGTGGTCTGAGTATTTACGATAACTCTGATTAGGTCTGAGTATTTACGATAACTCTGATTAGACTATACATACAAGAACTCAAATGTGATTCACTGTCAAATTAGTCGTCATATCTGCTTCCACAGTAAGCAATATTAAACATACCGAAAGCAAAGCATCTCCTTTCCATTAGCGTTTGTTTGTGGAGGTTTATTTTTGAAGGAGGAGGAGTTGTATTGTATTGCTTCAGTTGGAGAGCCAAACTTGATGAAGTAACTGCCCCACGTATGGTACAAAGTTTCCGGTGGCCTTCGCCCCAAGTTTATGTTTTCTTTAAATATTATATATATTTAAGTTTGCCTCGGCTGCGTCAGTATTAATTTTGTAGAAACATGTTTTTCTTAACAGGGTGTGATACGGCTAAAGAATGTAGACTTACACAACTTATAATTTTTACTTCACTCCTTTTATTAATCCTTGACACGATTAAATAAAACTTCACTGATATAGAGAGCTGTGAGATTATTTATTAATTACTTGCACTTTTAACACGTAAACTTTATAATATTTGCCGTAATGAATACGTATTAAACTTCTCGAGGACGCGTCTCATGTCAAGTTAGGAACGCTGTCTACAAGCAACTGGTTTCTACCGCCTGAATTTGCAAATTTCATCTATTTCAAGTCTCTAATTGGCTAATCCTACTCCAATAGAATACTTTTATTTAACTTAAGCTTTTTCTGGTTGTTGATTGGCTATTTATAAACTGTCCCAAAAATTACATTATTGTTGCTCCAAGAATTACTAGTAGCATTATTAAACTTCCCAGTTCATTATTGCCTCAAGGTTACCTCATTCTTAGCAACTATTCTCACAGCTCCTACATTATTAAATTACATAATACATTCACATAACATTATTAAACATGTACATAATATAAACATTAATACAATTACTGTTGCATACACTTTTTATATTTTTATTTATACACATATTGCTTTAAGGCGGGCTGTTATTATATTTTATATTATATAATTAGACTGAAATCATTTAAGTGTTAAAACTACTGCCTCATGTTTTGCAATGCTCGAAAAACACGTCTGGTAATAACAATGTAAACATCGATTTTTTTTTCTTGAGTTTGTTTTGTTGCAGTGGCTCAGAGCATAAAAACAAGCAACACAACAATTTTAGACTACTTTGTAACAGCTGACTTACGGGAAACTTGGCGACATATCAAGGACAGTAATGAAGGTGGCTCAACAGGTATCCTGCACTTCATACTCAACCTTTTAAATAATATTTTGCAACTCTTCGCAATGAAAGAGACAACTCTGGTTATCAAACGTTTTTACTTCTGTTCCCCCATCAAGATAAAATGTTTATTGACCGCTCCCACTCAGAGTCTTAGTCTTTTTAATTCAGAAACAATACATCCAAACAAAACTATATTTAAACCTTACAGCCCCTGTTTTCATTGTAATGAGTATCCACATAATTATCGTAGTGAAACTAAACAACATACGCTGCCAGGAACGTTTAACTTTACCGATGCATATATCGGTAGTTGACTACCTTTTTTTTACTTAGGCCCATCGCGGAGGACGCTTACTTTCGGTTTTATGCTGTGTTTGATCTTCAGGAAGCATTTATATTAATTCAAACATTTTGTTTTCAATGTTTCAGTTGCGGTACTGCGATGGGTATGATTACTCGGGTGCGAGCAAGGTTGCAGAGTATTAACACGCCCACCAAGCTAGATCAAGACGAGAAAACTGCACAAACAGGTAAGTGTAACCTCGAGGACAACTACAGTACTTCAGTTTTAGTGCATCTTGCAAACACTAGTGATTTTATTATTCCATCTCTTAATAAAGGACGTATGTGTGTATAAGAGTTGGGAAGGATCTTGTTTCTTGCGTTGGTCCTGCTACACACCAGCAGTGGGACGATGGAATTGTGTAACTCGTTTAAATTTATACTATACATTTACTGTATTTCTTATTGTGTGGCAAGAGGCGAAACGAAACCATTGTTTGCTTTTGTTATCAATAAATACATTTTGTCATACCACATAGAAAGCATATTTCTAAGAAAATGTGGTAAAATAAGAATTCTGTACAAATATTGCACTATATAATTATGTATACAGACTGAAAGGGGCTAGTGTACGCTTCCTTCAAGGGGCATGCTTTGCGATCGGTAATATTTAATCATTCATATATTTCTACTGAACTGAAAACACGTGTAACGATTTCACGATGATTACTACTCTGTTAATACTGCGTGTCTGTAAAAATGTCCTTCCAGTAAAATTTTCTGCTAACCTTTTTCATCATCATCATCTTTCATAGTTTAAGCCCTTTGGTTTGTTCCGGCCTCATCATTTAAACTGTTCTGTCCATCTTCTTTTGGGTCTGCCGATGTTTCTTTGGCCTTTTGGTGTATATCTTAAAACCATCTTCGTATAACGGTTATCATCCATCCTCTCCACATGTTGTTTCCATTTGTTTTAATTTTCTTTAATTCTTTCTAGTAATTTGGAAGTTCTTAATTCTTTACGTATGTCTTCCTTCTCCTTCTGTCTTTTAAAGTACATCCTGCTACATGTCTTAAAAAGCGCATCTCTGCTGCTTCTATCTTTATTTCCATTTGTTTGCTCATTGTCCAACATTCGGATGCTAAATTACTAAAAGTCTCATAAGAAGAAACATGGCTGGCCTTCTTTTGTTCAGCATTAATGCTAAAAGGTGCTGTATAGGGACGCTCTTCAGACATAGTGCTTGTGACAAGATGGGATCCACTCCTTGCAGCGTGTAGACGTGCTGCATGTCGCACGTGCAGAACTTCCAAACACGCGATTTACATTGTGGGATGTTGCATCTTGTAATACAAAACATCATTAATAACTCCAAAGGTATTAAAGATACAACAAAACTGGTAATAGAATTTTTGTTTCTCTAACTGATATTCATACATTTTTGACGTATTCCAAAACCTTCTACCCATATAACTTTGACAGGAAGATAAAATATCTAGAATAACAATGTTCCAGTAGCAAAGGGGGTGGGAATACCGAGAAATTACAATGAATCACAATAATTCGAGCTGGTTCAGCTCTTCCTGCTATCCTTTCTGCCTAAAGAAATGTAGAATTTTGATCAACGAATGACAATCATCTTTAACGAAAGAAATTTGTTATCATCAAGGTTTATTTTCCTTGAAAACGAAAACCTTTCCTTTCAAACTTAATTCAAAAGGATTTTGTTTCCTTTGTCAGTATATGGCATAGGAAAAAAACAGCAATGTCATGTACTCTTTCTCTCGGGTAATGTATTTCCCAGCGTTAGCGTGCAGTGGGAACTTGAGGAAAATCAACGTTAAATTACCAGAAATGCCATGGGTCTGCCTCAGAGGAATCACTGTAATATATCCATAACCTATACAAATAGGTTTGAATGCAGGAAATGCGATGCGCATTTCCTCGGAGGAGACAGTACTCTTCCTCCATAAAGATAGATGTCCCTTCGTCCGCAGTATACTCATGAGACGGCTCGAATACATCGATGGGGGAGAAAGGTTTGTAGTGACTCAAATGCCATGCGCACCTACACTTATTCGGATCGGCCGCATCGAAACATATTTGAGGAATTCACAGAGGCGACTTTTCTGATGGTGCTTGGGTCCGCAAATGTTTCACAACAATGAGGGGAGACAGCCAGCGAAGCAGGTCGCACGGACCAAACTAAATAATCACGAATTCAAGGTAATGCAAGCAATGTATCCGAGCTGACCGACGTGTAGGATGCATATTTGTGGATGTGTACCTTCCTCGTTGTTTCTGCTTAATCTAAGATTGTTCGGCGTCTAATTGGCATTCCTAAGATGGCATACTTGAACCAAGTGGTTGATCCAAGACAGCTGACCTTGCTCGTTCTAAAGTGCATAAATACCGATTGCACAAAAGTATTCTTCGGAAGACAAAAGGTCCTTCAGAATCTGGGAACATACACAATTTGTCCCATTGTCTAAACCTGTTTTCGTCTTCATGGCCAAGAAAAACAAATGCAAAATCTCGAACAGTTAAAGCCGGAAAATTCCAGTTGCAGTCAAGTCCGTTTCTGTTTTAACCTAATAGACGGCTTCAATGCAGCAGTTAATTCTGCGATAGGTTCGATTTTACATAGCAAACTGCATAACGCTTCCTCTTCATGACAATGCTTATGTGAAACACATTAAAATCCATTATTTTCTGCTGTCGGCAATTACAAATCTTGGCCAAAAATGAAAACGTTATAATTAAAAATAATTTCAAGAACATTTCCTCTTCAAAAACATTAAATTAAATTGAGTTTTATTTATGGACGCTATTTAGCTACTATGGTTCTTAGATTCCCATTCTATATTGGACGTTAAAGACCGGAAATTTTGCTCAGAGGCCTCTCTATCAGGCTTGAGGTTCTTTTACGTGCCGTAAATCTACGACACGGGACCACCGGCTTTACCCTTCCAAAAGAAGCCATGCTAAGGATTTTTACGCCCGAAAAAATCCATCGCCCTCTGCCGGGTTTGAACCCACGACCTCAGAAACTAGAGGCTAGTATGGTACCCCTAGACCACATATTCTTCGATTCTAAGATACTAAGTCTAACACAAATATATAGCTTCCAAATATGTAGCTAATTTTTTTAATTTTTATGAATTTCGGGTTGATAATATTACATTATGATACAAGGGGTAAAAGTAGGGTTTTATTTTGCGAGTAGGAATGTTTTCAAACCGAAGGCCGTAGGGTGAGTTTTGCAATTTTACGAGCAAAATAAAACTACTTTTAATACGGGTGGCATATATATATATATATATATATATATATATATATTTTTAGACAGCGCTCGAATTCGTAAAATATTAATAATATTATATTGATTCCTGAAACTAACAGAGATGGCGTTTAGAACGCGTTCTTGAAACAAGAAATGACGTTAAAAACGCGAGATGTCAGATGTTTTGTTGGTTTGCTAGCAGTCATTTTCAGGAAATTATTTTCAACATGTTTTGCCTTACCCAGCCAATGAAACGATTAAATTCGATGTCATATTGATTTCTGGATATTTTGGGTACGTACTTCTAATGTTTTTCGTTCCCCTGCTTCTGTAATTAGCTCTTCCTTTTCCTTTCTGGCTCTTCCTTTTCAGTTTTTTTCTGAATTCATAATTTTAGCCATTTAATGTTTATGTAGTTTATAGTAGATAAAAGAATAACGTTTTAGAAAGCAGAAGACTTCCAATATAACGTGTAGGTTAACTCTACAACGAATTGCGATAAACTGAAGCAGGGCGATTTGTATTGCGAAGATATAGTGCGAGCGCCAGGAAAAAATTAGTATGTAAAAAGACATAATGAAAAGTAAAACCTAATCAAATCAAGTCGAATTATTCAACATGTACAAATACAAAGGGTGTTTTGCCATATGACTGGTCTTGAAGCCAAAGCTGGTCCATTAGTGCAATAATCTAAAGCTTTTAGCTCGTGTGCATTGTGTTAGAAGTTCTACTTTTGGGCCATGCTGTCTAAAAAAACATGTAACAGAAATAGAGCAATGAAATATTTTAAGACATCTTAGTAGCTTTACATTAACTTGTCTCCCGAAATCTCAAACAAATTAGTCGAAAATTGTGATCATCTTAAACACTAAAAAACGCAGAAAAATCTTTGAAAAAGATGAGGTTTAAAATTCAAATAATAATTCAATTTCAATGCACTGCAAAGGATTATGGCTGCATGGGAATAATAACACTAGTCTGCATTTTAAAACTTTTGTCAGATGATTTCTTAAACGTTGGTGTTCTTGAATCAAGTTTTTATGCTGATTCCAGAAATAACTTCCGTTTTTTTCTATCACGTCAGGTTTTTACAAAAAATAAATAATGTTTTGACAATTTTACTAATGAGCGTAGAAAAGTATTCAAATACCATTTCACACAAGGTAAGTTTTTATTCAAGAAACATTCTAAGAATACTCTCAAGAACTCCCCTAATTTATTTCATGACTACATTTTAATAAAACAAGAAGCCAAAGTGTTTTATTTCATTTTTTTCAAACTTTCTCTTCTTTGACTTCCTTGCAGATCCTTCAAGATGACTGTCCCTCCTCAACATCCAACATTAGTCGGTCATCATAGTTTCATTCCATCTCCCCTGGTACCTCCTCTCCATTTCCTTAATATCTTGGTGAAAACGTTCACCATGATGTCTCAGATTTTCTGGAAAGTAGTCGATATGTGAATGCAGAAAATGCACCTTTACACTCATGTTACAACCCATATTCTTGAAATTTTCCAACATTGTTTCGACAATGACCTTGTAATTAGCATCTTTGTTATTGCCTTAAGAAGTTTTCAGTAACTGATCGGAAGGCGGTCCATGCTTCTATTTCTCTCTCATTCATTGTCTTCTCAAAATCTTCATCCTTCATCAATTTCTTTATTTGAGGACCAACAAAAATTCCAGCCTTTAATTTGTCTTGTGTAATGAGGGGAAATTTCTTGGAAAGGTACTGGAAGCAGGGTCTATCCTGTGGTAGAGCCCTTACAAATTGCTTCATCAAGCCCAATTTTATGTGTAGTGGCGGAAGCAATATTTTTATATCTCTATATTTTGAAGTGAAATTGTGAAAAAATTGTACGTGATAGAAAAAAACTAAAAGCAGTTCTGAAATCAGCATAAAAAAGTGAGTCAGGATCACTTATTAGTTTTCATTTATCCGATATCTTGCAGACTAGTGTAATAGAAAAGACTGTCTCGTGAAAGTATAACGTATAAAGAATACAAAAGTTCCAGCAAATTCGTAGATTTTATTACCTTAATCTGAAAAAGAAAAACGCCAAATAAACTCTAGCGCAAATTACCTGGAAACTACTTTGCATTCACATTTCGTTCCGTACAGTATGAAAGGCCCTGGCAGTTGACAGAGTATTAATCATTACAGAAAAGAAAAGTGGGAAAAGGGAGAAAATCGGCAAAAGAATGACGAAAGCGAATGTTCTGTTACGCGATTTGTCACAATGAAGAAAGAATGATAAATTACATCTGCCTTATTTTTTCTTAGGATTATTTTCGGAATATGATTTTGTTAATCATCTCTTTTATCTATTTATTTACCAATGCAAAGTTCAGATTGTTATTGTTGTTATTATTATTAATTGTGCGCGTTTATGCATTCACTCCAAGCAGTGGTGTGATTACTGACGTGTCAGTGACGTAACATTGTACGCGTCTGCGATCTATATTTACCTACCCCCGCAGTGAACTCTTATGACAGTAATGCAGGTCACTTTTAGAATAAGCTACGCCAGCAACTATATGCGCTAATGTAAAAATAAACAAGGATGTTAATGTCTCATTTCCTGGCGTATTTCGTAGTAAAAACAAAACTAAATAAAACCGCTCACAACTCGTTTGAAAAAGCAAGTCAAAGCTCCCAATCGCAACTACTTTGGCGATTTCCCCCTTTTTTTTTGTATATACATTTTGATTCATGGTGTTTCTATCCATTGCCAACATGCCATTAAAATAGGAGATATTTATATAAAGTTTCCTTAAAGGCGAGTATTAAAACACTAAAAACTGATTGTTTTGCAATAATAAGCACAAGCACAGTCCTCTCTCAGAAAATTGATGCATACAATCAAAGACATTGATAGTACGTCTGACCCGTAGGAAGGATGTATTGCAGGTTACTTCATATCGTATGCGTTTTGGCTACTATCCCTGTCGGTATCTGTACAAATGAGTGCGACAGTTTATAATTGCTGATAGCGCAGCTTAGGTGTTCAGCGAAATCGGATTTGTACTTGTAACTTCACAGTGATGGGCTATTAAGTTATTGTTAATGAAAACTCTTAAAATGCAATTTCTAAAATCCACAGTTCCCAAGAAAACAGGTATCACGCTGTGTTATTGCAGTGTAAAGCAAAGTTCTCAAATATTATGAGATAATTGTTTACTATTGATTTTATTTCAAGGTATACACTATACAGTATCTTTTGTATGAGATACGTGAAATGAATATACAATACTCTTTTCTTTGAGATGTAATAACAGAAAATTTTTAAAAATGTTCTTCACTCAATTACACTTGAAGCAAAATCTGATAAATCTGGGATTGGGAGGGCCCTAAAATAATTTACTTGTTTGTTTAATTGATTGATAAATTAATTGATAAGTATCAGTATATTGAGGATGGATATTTTTGAAAATATTGTATGTATTAAATTCCACGATAAAACTGAGGTTTTCACAATCTACTGTGTACGTTGACTACCTCTGGGTCAAGTGGTCAGTGTTCTTAACCCAAAATTCTCTGGTTCGATTCCCAGTTGAGACGGGGTAGTTTCTCTTTAAGTGGAATCACTATCTACCCTCCGCAGAAACTGGAAATATGAATGTGAGAGTAAAGGCAAGTGTATTTCATGGCAAAAATGGAAACAATGATAAACGTCATAATGCGATACCATGAGTTATTTATCAGGACACGCCACCGAAATGATCGGGCTATACACATGGGGAAAAAATGCACTTTCTAAAGAAATGAGGTCAGATGGCGTCTTTCCAGCTTTGTACTTCCTCTATTCAGGTGTCCACTGGTTTAAGAAATTTGATCTCATGTCTTTTTCAGGGTAAAGAAATATATCATGGCTCCCCAAACTGAAACTTGCTATCTTAAAAATTAATGATGTATCTTTGAATATACTTCACTCTTTTCACACTTGGATAAACATATTAAATTACCCAGTGACAGCACTCAACACAATTAGTTAATTCAGTAAAAGCATCCAACACTGAGCGAAAAATGCATTCTACTTTTTCAGTTGCTTTTCATTATACCCTGCTTCCAGATAAAGAATCCTAAGAAAAACAAGCACAGTAAGGCCTTTACTAAATTCACCAGATGGCACCACTTCCTTCGGGAGAGAGTTAAGTATTTCTTATCAGGGTATTGCCTCTTTTTGGGGTTGTTTGCCATTACTATATTGCATCTCATGCTTGAAAGGCAGTACAGGAGCACACTATACGTACGCTCGCAAATTTGGCGCCCAGCTACGATCGCTCTACCAGTTTAATGTCTTATTGTGAATGATATATCACCAAATAGTGAAATATCTGTACTGCTATTTAAGGCTGCTATAAGACATTTAATCTTCACCTGCACTTTGTCTCCTCTTTGTATTTTTAGTACTTCGAAATACAATTTTACAGGCATAAAAATATGTATTATAAAAAATATGGAGATATAAAATGATAAAATCTATAATTTGGTAGGGTATCATCACTGTTTACCCTTGACAAAATCACATTCAATGCGGATGAAATGTTTTCAAACAGCAAAGAATGAACGATGCGCCACTCTTCGTTTTGCGCTATTCCATCATGTTACATTAACCTAGCGGCTTTTTTTTTTCTCCCATTCTTTTTTGCTTTCCTTTTTGTGGGTCCTTAGAGGTCCTCTCTTTCGTTCCTTTTTATCTTATACACTACTGTTTCTGAACACCCGCTAGCCTTAGCTGTTTCTTTTACTGCCTTACTAACATTCATTTTACTTGAATAATAATCTAACACATTATTAATCTGAGTTTTCTTAGTTTACCAGCATTTCGTCTCTTCCTAGCTTCTCCCTCCATAACCATAAATTTACGTAAAATGTTAAATAAATAACCTACATAACACTTCACAGTGTTCCATACGCTGTAAACGTACACGCTTTCTTGCTGTTGTTAATCTACCTTCTGTCTCGCGTCCCGCGTCTGTTAGCTGAATAGATGGATGACTTGTTTGTCATAAAAAATGAATGCAAGAAATTACAGGCTTCCGACTGCTTTTAAAAACTGCTTCCAATCCACCCCAACATTTTCTCTCGCTTGGTCTCCGTTGAAAACCCAATAACAAAAAAAAAAAAAAAAAAAAAAAAGTTTCTCGTTGGCTGATCTACTGCATAGGTATAGAATTTTCCGAAAATATTTAATTTAAAAAATTATAACACCCATCTTATTAAAAATAGAGATTTCAAACTGGACAGGTATCGGCATTCTAGTTTACTCTAGTCAAGAAAATAATGTTGTAGCGTTCTAGCCTTTAGTTTATTAGTTGTTGCGTGATACGTATAGAAAATATTGGACTTTTACTGAAAAACCTGATTTATTTAGAAATTTGTGAGCACAGAAATCTATAAAGGCTCTAAAAATTATACAACCTGATAGGGAAAAGTATTCTGCATAGGATAACATGTCCAAGGCTGGAATTTATAACAATTGTATATTCACACTAAGTTAATGCAACTTGGCGACAGCGCATGAGTAGAGAAGGACGAAGCTCATGACAACATGTATGCGTTAGATAGAGACAGAGAAATCCCATTTATCTCCATTCTGTCTTTTACAGTGCCATTTAAATAACCTGAGACTCCTGACAGCTCAGTGAGAGAGCTGCGTTGCCACGCTGTATTTGAGCATTTGTCAGCTGCTAAGCAGCGCCCCTCGCAGGAGTTTACCATAAGTTCATTTAATAAGCGGTTAGAGCTAGGACCATAAACTAAATTGCAGCTTCTTAGCGCATAAAGAAGCCTAAGTCTCCGCTATCGTTGTTTTATTCCTAACATTTTGCATTTAAAATACGGAGCTTTGTCGCGCCTAATTTTAAGCAGCAAGCATCTATAGATAGATGTGCAGCGTGCGAAATATGTAGAAAATAACCAAGTTTCATAATCTGTAATAGGGATCAACTTAGCTCATATTACTTCCTAGTTACAGTGACTTACTACTACCACAAACCACAACTACTACAAAAACTGAATTGTTCACATTCGTGGTGATGACAGGGTGACTACAAGAGTCGAATCGGTTTCTTTGTCAGCAGAAGAAGAGGAAGAAGCTGATATAGATTATTATTTTATCCACGCATTCGTCTTTTTCCTTCTTTTTATCATTATATTTCTATAATTAGTCTTGCTATGTGATACCACAGCCGCCCAAGCGTATGATATCACTTGATTTATTGCTTCCATTGTTAACTACTTCATTTATATTTATATACATATATTGCAGGTCTTCCTCGTTTGCTTGATGGTTGAGGTATTTTAACGCAATATTACAATCGTTGCAATAGCTGGCTTTTACACGGCACTACTCTTAACTTATTGTACGTTATATCTCCAAACACAGGACGACTCAACAGCAAACAGTAAATAACAAAAAATAAAGGGAATACAAATGAACGCTAGTAAGCAGTGGTAAAGTGCTACATGTAGAATAGCATAGCAACACGTTACCCCTCCGTGATCTAAAGTGTACCATGCTAGCCTCTAGTTTCCGAGGTCGCGGGTTCAAACCCGGTGGAGGGTGGTGGATTTTTTCGAGCCTAAAAACCCTTAGCATGGCTTCCTTCGGAAGGAAAGTAAAGCCGGTGGTCCCGTGTCGTAGATTTACGGCACGTAAAAGAACCCCAAACCTGATAAAGAGTCCTCTGAGCAAACTTTTCGGTCTTTCACGTCCAATTTAGAATGGGACCTAAGAACCATAGTAGAGCGTCCATAAATAAAGCTCAATTTAGTTTAATTTAACGTTACCCCTAGAGGTTTAGCTTGTAGGCGAAGGAAAAGAAAGGTGGTGGCACCTTACTGGCTAGAGCAACAGTAGAGGGGACGTTGCCATGGAAACACATCCCTCCAAGAAATGTCAGAAGTCTCATGTTGCAAAAATTCCGCCTTAAGGTTGAGACAAACTATAATTTCTAACGTAAAATAAACCTAACATAATTTACAGAAGAATTGAAACCTTATATTTAACACTGCAGCCTATATCCTTATCGCTTTTCGAATCCTATGCTCCATTTTTTATTTCCACAGAGCGCACGTCCTTATTTCTCCTTTTTGGCTGTGGTGAACCTCCGTCCCTTGAGAACTTACTATACGCCACACAGGAAAGCCAGAGAAGTTGCCTAAATAACAGCAGTCTGTCATATGCGCTTGGACACTTGAACTATACTTCAGGCAGGCAAGGCGTAGACACCACCTAAGTAAAACCGCAGAGCCACGTATATTTTTGACTCGACAAGTATTTATGGCTTTCTAAAAATAATTTAATTCGTTGAAGCGTGACTTCATAGCAAGCGATTGCATCAAAAGATGACATGCAAGAGCCAGACCCTGCGCAGACCATTCACGGACAAGTGTCTCACGAATACTGTGTTGCTAACAACGTTATTCAGCCTTTTCACCATGTTTTCAGTTTATGAATATCATTTCTCTATTTAAAAGAACGAATCATGAACTCGTATATATACATAGTTGAAGGTGATCGTTATATGCGTATAAGATGTGTAAAAATTAGATCGACGAACTTATAGGAAACACAGGGAGAATGAAGACAAACATATTTTGTAATACACATAATGCCAATGAAGGGTACCTTGAGATGTTTGAATGTTATAAAAACTCAAAAGAAACAACTACAGTTCGAGAACAGAAGCTGCCAATGTTTTGTTTCCACACTCATCTTTGGTCAGTTTGTTGCATTACAAATACTTTTTCTAACACTTACCCAGGTATGTAGAGGAAGTACTGTATTCCACTCAAAACTTCGGTATCGAGATTTCACCGGAAATAAATTTTTGGCATCCCCTGAACCTCCCCTCAAAAAGCACTTTTGTAAAACTTTAGTGAAAACGAAAAGTCAGACAACAAACAAACTTGGTATGTAAGTTCAGCATCTTCCAAAAATGCGACACAAGATTTTCAAGAAAATCCCCCCCAAAAAACTACCATTTACATAGAAAACTATTCGTTAGTTTTCATTTTCTGAAAAATGGCTCTAATAATTAAATTAACACGTGTGATATACTGACATGACTAATGAAATTATATCTTAAAGCCTTTGTGAATAACCCATGAAGTCCCCTTTATTTGATAAAAAAAATTGTATAACTAGGGAAATATTAATACACAGACAACTTGCTACAGATAAAAATGTAGAATTTACTCAAATAAACAATTTTTTCCATATAATTGTTTTAACAGGTTAATCAATTTCGAAATATTCCATAAGTAAGTTTTAGAGTCACTGTGACTCTAGAGCTAAGCGCCATCTAACGGGCATTCTTGAACGTTTGCTATTCTTGCTTTCTCTCCCTTCCTCTTCTTTCCATTATAAGAGTTCGAAACCTCAATTTTAACGATGTTTTCGCATCTTTTAACTAAGCAGTTCTTGCGTAATTTGAAATATTTCCAAAGTAAAAATATATCGTGAGTAACGTAACATGGGCAGAATAATGACTTTTTATATTAATACTATAAACATATAACCGATGTACCAATTTTCATTGGTAGAGAAAGTCGTGTGAATGTATCGCACCAAACTTTTTATTATAATCCAAGAACATTAACAAACCTTGCAAAAGCAGAAGCGTCTATGGGTCCCATTCCAGAAATATCGGGTTCCAATTCCATGCACTGGCCAATTTGACAGGAGTTGTTTCGTGGTTTTCCCCATTTGCCAGAAATGGACTGGATATTTCAGTACTCAACATTTAAAATAGATAGAAATAAAACATCGCAGGGTCTCCTTCAACCTTTGTGGTCCTCGATTTCGAGGGGTGGGCAACGAAAGTCAGAGGAATGGCTGCTGGGAAGATGCACGGCGGGACTTAGTGACGGGAACCTCGAGAAACGCCTGAAGACGCTTTGGTCTGCCCCTCCAAGTCGCAGGTGCTGCAGCAGGCCGGTAATTTGCTCAAGTAAAACATTTCATACTCATAAGCTGCAATAAAATTTGGATAAAGCAGTTATCATTTGAAGCCGGAAAAGATCAGCAATGGCTAAAACCCAGAGGTCGATGATAGTGGTAATGAAACCTGTATATGAAGGCATCCACGCAACTAAGGCGGCTAATGCACCAAAAACTTACAGAACAGCACCTCTATGATCCCAAAGACCTACCTCCAATTATATGCATATATAAATAAGGGAGGTGGCACAGAAACGCAATTACGCAACTATCAGCAATGGTACAGAAGACAACTGAAAACATACGTCATCTTTGGCACACAGTGATTCGTATGTATTAAAGAATCTGCAGATATGAACTTAGAGTTAAAATGTGGTTACATAAGCAAATAAGCAAACAAAACAATAAGTAAACTTAGAAGCATGTATTATAAACATGGGCTAAGTGCAGTGACTTCCGTGCTTTATGTGTGTATATTATTTATAACAATTATTTGTCTTCTCCCGCGTCCTAAATAACAAAGATGAATATTAAATACGCAGGTCCTTTGAAAGGTTACTGTATATTTGAGTGTAAATTTATTTTCTTGTGCCTTCTCATTCAAATGCATTGCACGTAAAACAACGTTGACCACAAACAATTAAAGACGACAAAAACTGTGGCGAGATTCTTGCGGTGTCTAATCCTCTGTAACGTGAAACATAAAACGTAGCAGCAGTATGTAGATCTATTGCGTTTCGAAAGAGGGCATTGTATCGCGGCCTGGCAAAAGTTCAAAATGACTAAAATTAACAACTCTTCATGAGGGTGACTGAACCTCCACGTGGCACATGTATGTATACACAGACATACAGACACTAATTACTTTTTAGAAGAACTTTTGTTCCTGTTCAGGGCCAATTAGTGGCGAAAATTTCAGCACTCTTAACGACATTCCTGGAGAGACAGAGAGAAATGCAGCCACTGTGCAGGGCGTCTGAATCACACTACATTGCCGTGGCGTGTAGTTGGGTCAGTTGGGTTTTCTCTGCTTAGTTCGATTTCCGGCCGATAAAAGTTGGCTATTTCGTGGAGGGTGAAAGAAATGGAGTAGGCGAAAGCGCACAACCTTGAGACCACTTTGGACACGCCCACTACACGCCATTATGCTCAAAGAGGCTTAGCAGGTTGAATACATGTATGTAAGCACTAAAATTTTGGATAATTATCAATAAAATACACAAGCTATTTCTTTAACGTCGTGTTGTAGAATAAATGTCTGGGAAAGGCGTTTATTACTCTTCTTAGTGAAGATAAAGACATTTAAAGGAGTTTGCATGTGTAAACGTTTTATCAGCTATAGATTTACATATAATGCGTATTTGTCACTTAAATGTTGGGACACGCTCAATTTTTATTCTAGTATGTTTCTTGTGGACAAGGAGCGTAACTAAACTACATGCCACCTGCCTTCCGCTTCAGTTTCATGATAGGTTTCCCTTCGCCCATAATGTAATGTAGGTAATGTTGCCTCCATATTTTTCCTCCTTCATCCAGGGACTTTTTTAGACCTACTTCCTTTTGCCTGCAAAGATAAAAATCAGCTAATTTCAGCTCCGGACCCATTTGCGCCATAAGTTTGACTTCTCTCAGAATGCCTAAGAGCGATAAAATGCTATACATTTATTTAAAATGTGTAATGTTTATTTTGCAATTCTGATCCCGAGAATACACTCATCACCTACCTCTCTTAATCTTTCGTCAAGATACCGAAAAAATGGAGAGAGTAACGCAGCACACATTTATATATACTTACTAGTAGGTCCGTAATACGAATTTTTACTTTCTGCCTCTCATGCCTGTGCTCTTATTGAGCTACGGCGTTCTCCTCAACGTGACCACGAACCTCTCTGTTCTGATTTCGTATATTCCACAAATTTCAAAGGTTATCTCACAATCAGCAATTATACATTTATACCCTCCCCTGTAAAACCAGATGCGATGAGTAGAGCTTGAGGCTCGCAATCTGAGTGAGACTTCTTCGTGGTTTTTCTTAAGTGTTTACACGAACTGGTTGGCCTTTCTAAAGCTTCCACGAGATTTCCCCCTCATTTCATTATTTTAGGTCTTGATCCGTAGGTGAGGTTAGCATGCTTGCGTTCGACAGAGGTTCTCCCTGTGCTTATAGTGCACAGCTCGCAGTCGTTTGGGTCGTCCTCTCTGAGAGATGACGTATTTTGCACCTACTCGGAGTGGTGTTTCACATCTAGAAGAGTTGTTAGAGACGCATCGTCGCGACGGTCCTGTAGTAACTTTCACTTCACCCTTCCTTCCCGGAGATAACAGAATAGACTATCGCTGGTCGCGGACGCACTTTCTCCACCGCTCTTTAACCTTAACCTCATACCCTATCTCTGGACGCTATGGCCAACATTTAGGAGAACCACCTCCCTCCAATGACAACAATTATTGCTGTAGTGCAAATGTTCGTCTCCGAGACAAGTTTCTCAACTACTTTTAGGTTGCGGAGGCTTTCACCAGGACAGCTCCTTATACTTCGTGTACTGACCTACGCTAACACCAGGAGAAGTATATACCCTTACATGCGACAACACTATCAAACACTTATGATGTGGCATGCCTAATCTAATACCGGCTTACAAATTGTTTTCTGGAATCTTAAAATGCGACACTTAACACCGCCGTAAGAACTGCATGCAGTGAGGTTCTCAATGTATCATGAGTCTTTGGAATCGCTCCCCCTCTCAGTCCAACACAATCCAAACTGTTTCCAAATGATATGTTTCTCATGTTTGGTGTGTCCTCAGCGCTCAGACCACGATAGCTGAAGTGGTCGACACTACCGGAAATTCTCTAGTATGTGCAAAGTCAGACGACAGCGGCTTGCGGTAGTGTTCAGGGAGGCAGACACTGTAGCTCAGTTAGCAAGCATGGATTTACAAAGATTCATATCTAGAATCCCTATCATGATCCGAATTTTTCAAATGTGGTTAACCTTCTAGACTTTGACAACTTGGTGTGAATGAACTCATCAGTTAAACAAGAATGTTCTGTAGTTAAAATGAGGAGTTATATCACCTCTGCGAATATTTGGTTTATGTTTCAGTATGCCTGTTGTCAATTGTACTTCTTCTGCCGTATTTCGCGAGGGGACATGCCAGCTTTCTGGTCGGGAGTGTGGGACTCCTGGCTTACTCTTGCCTGGTCCTGCCCATGGTCATATCGGCCAACTACAAGTATCCACTACGGCGAATCCGATTTCTCATTGCAACAGCCATAGGTAAGTACTAGCTAAAGTTATAATGTTGCTTGGCTTAATTTTACGACGGACGTTTAACATAAGCAACAGATGTAACACAATAGGTCCAACGAAAACAATCATGGCTAAAGAAATGTTATTGTGGAATTCGACTTAGCATTCGTGACTGGACGGGTAGTGCAATTAAGCTGTGACGATATAATTTGCGGCACCTCCAAAGATGTCACTGCCAATGAATAGTAAATACGTAAAAGGGTATTATTCCAAATGGTTGAGGTTAGTAAGGCTGAAAAAGGTATAAGACTAGAAAAAGAGGTGTGTAAGTAGTCATTTAGAGCAAGAGAGGAGTTTAAAAATGCAGTTACTGTTGACAGTCCCTAAGGCATCCACAGCGTGGGTGTTAAGTGTAGTGTGATTTGCTTGTTAAGACTGCAAGATATTACGCAATTCTTTTGGAAATCCCTATCGTTTGCGAAAGTCAGTATTACTATTTAAATGGAAAACTTTTGACTGATCATGCAGCATTTTTCAAATCTAAGAGATATATTCGGTATAATCGTTCTTTAAGTTCATCTAGATATTCTGCCTGTTTAATTTTGAGTCGCGGGTTCAAACCCGGCGGAGGGCGATACATTTTTTCGGGCGTAAAAACCCTTATCATGGCTTCCTTCGGAAGAGAAGTAAAGCCGGTGGTCCCGTGTCGTACATTTACGGCACGTAAAAGAACCTCAAGCCTGATAAAGAGGCCTCTGAGCAAAATTGCCGGTCTTTCGCGCCTAATATAGAATGAGACGCTAAGGACCACGGCAGTTAAAGAGCGTCCATAAATAAAAAACCCAATTTCATGTTTAATTTTGATAACAAATTTCCGTTTGAATCTGGGCAAGCCAAAGGCAAAATTTCCAACTTTGGATCACTTTGTGGTTGAAGATAAAGCATGATCAAACCCCGTCTTTACAAGCATATTTGAAGTTGAATACCGCAGACCCAAGACGCCAAATTGCTCTAACTGCTCTTCTAGTTCGAAATTCCTTTTTGAAAACAAGCTGAGCAAGCCAATGAAGAGATCTCCAAACTCGAATAAATCCTGGACTGAAAGAAACGGATGATAAAACCTGTGTTCGCGAACAATATCCATTTTTAAAGTTATGGATCATTAAAACAAATCTCTACAGATTTGTACTTAGACTAGGGATTGTGCAGTACACTAAGAATTGTTTTAAAACTTATTTTCAGGTACTTTAAGGAGTAAAGAAATACAACAATGGCTGAAATTCTGTTCTTACCGTCTCAGAATCTGCGTGAATTATGGTTCCTACACTCATTTTTGGAATATAGTATAATTTCGTCAAACATGTACTGAAAATTCATTCTTTGACATTGGTTCGAAAGCAAGGGAGCAAAGACCACAATACTCAGTTCTCAGCATCTTAAAGAACGCCTTGGCCTACTCAATCCAAACATTTCAAACCTTCCCAATTTAGACAACGGTCTGTTGACAGCGATAACGACAAATGACGATTCTTTCCAAAGCATGGGAAGAAAATTAAAAGAATCATAAGATTGGTGTGTGTTAGATTTTAGAGTTTGCAGTTGTAGGGCATTTATTAGCACCATTTCTGTATGTCCACATGAAAAAGTTCACGATCTCTGCGCGAACAGAGTTGACATTTTATGCATAAATGTTTGAAGAAAATTTATTAGTATATTTGAATTTTGATTGAAGTAAAAAAAATTAACGGCAATTTATAAGAAAAGCTTCGGGATTTTAAGCAATTTTATTGAAATATGTAAAAAATTAAGGGTAGTTTGTATGGAAAACCTCAAATATATGTATTTTTAAGCGAACTGCTGCACGTGCGGAGTTGAAATTGTTATATGACAGTTTGAAGGATATTTGTCTACATATTTCGAATTTGTTAAATCCATACAAAATTATGGATAGTTGATATAGCGAATCTCCAAAGCTTTATGGTTTTTAAATAAACCGTAGGTAAGGCATTCAAATATTATATGTAAATAAGCTTAAAAGCATTTTGTCGACATACTTAAACTTTGGTTGAAATGAGCACAAAATAAACGACACTTCATATGAAGGGGCCTTTATGCGATAAGGGTTTCAAGAACTAAATTACAACTAAATTCGGCAGCCTACTTGGTACAGTGGTCAAGATATACCAGGAAAGCAAAACTTGTGCTAAGAGAAAGCTTGACTTACGAAGGCGACGAGGTTGTCTGGTCCCTGGAGAGAATGGTGGCGAACTACGGACCTCAGCCCTCGGGGAGGCAGCATATATCGCCGAGATTAAACTACGTCATTGTGTCAAAAACATCTTGGGCACGATGCGTCTTGACACATGTCTTCTTTGGACTTGTCAACGTCGAGACGCTGATGTGATTTTGCTCATGTGAGGATTAATTCCCTGAGATGTGCAACCTTCCAAGGATGATGGTTAATTCCCAGCGAGGATCTACTCGTATATTCAACATACTTTTAGCTCTGAAGGCAATCACATTGGTAGATTATATACGAAACTCCACATTTTCTCCTTGGTGCATTATGAACTATACAGGCGACTGTACACAAGACAACGCTCTTTCATTTATTTACTTCAAGTATTTCCATTTTTTAAATGTACCACCTTGTTAACATTAAAATATGAAGTTGTAGTACAGTCACACAGCTTTCTCTACCCATTACAAATTCGTATGCATAATTTATACACTATAGTATTCATTAGAAAGGGATTCTTCCATCCACGATGCGTTATTTACGATGCATTTTTGCCCATGGTTGATTTCAAATTCAGCAATGTTTAGAACGGGAAGAAATGGCACTCCAATGGTTAATCAGGGCACGAAGGAATAAATTCAGAAGTCATAACAACAAACTTTTGTAAAAAGGAAGAGGAAGAAAAAGATGAAGGAAAAAACTCTATAGCTTAAAAATACGACAAACATAAAAAGAAAGTGCAGTGGTAGAGTTTCTGCACATTCTTGAAATGTAAATAAAAGGAAATCGTAGTAAAGGTTGAAAAAAGGCTTTGTATAGAACAGATATCTTTAAATGATCACATTTACCTTATTTGTTCGGATTTTATTGAAAAAATTTTAGACATCAAAATACTTACGAAAACCTTACAGAATAAATAAATATATAGGTAACAAGTTCTGAACAGGATTGAATTTATTCGCTTTCGGGCACCTCAAATAAGAAATTAACTCCTAAGGCGGAGTCAGTGAACTCGATTATGTGCAACAACAAAACAACTTTTCCGGGATTTATCGGCAAGGAGTGCGAAGGGGAAGGGTAGGTTTTGTCTTACAACCACATAGGTACAAAATATAGCATACATTCCCCTTGCCCCGCTAGTCCCTCGCTAACGGTAGCTCTGTCTATGCTGCCCTACACTGAGCTACTAAATCAGAGCCAGGAGCTGGAAGACTTGTTCGCTAATGTCATAGAGTATTCAGTTGGCTGAACCTAAAAATAAAAAGCTTAAATGATATAGTAGACACGAACAGGAAAGAAATTGCTTAATCACTCAACCGCATACCTGATGAAAGAATTTCAACTCCCACTCTAGATTTCAAGCCTAAAAGAAAGAGGGATTTGAGCAGGCCTAGAGACATACGTTGTATAGGAGCTGCAAGTCCTAAGACATAAGATAATTGAAGGCGATGTAACGAAAGTAGTAACAAGGGCGATGATAACGACAACAAATCAGAGAAAATCCAAAAATGACTTCAAGGACCTTCCTAAAACTTTCCATTTACTTCTGTACCTCTCACTCTCTCTCATGTATTTACAGAAAATGAAATAGTGCAAATGCAGCTGTATTGCGTTTTAACCATTTCTCTTGATAGCGTAACAATGACACACTATATTGTTAATGAAACCCTCAGCAACATGCAAACTCCATCGATATTGCCAGTTATATTTATTTTGAAAAAGAAAATGAAACCGAGTTTTATTTATGGGATTAAAAGGTCAATACTTTACAATATTTGTAGGAGTTGACGTAACATTTTCCCCCCAACACATCTTAGAATTAAGAAGTGCTCTTTAACTACCATGGTTCTTAGCGTCCTATTTTGGTCAGTGGCATCTTTATCAGGCTTGAGGTTATTTTACGTGCCGTAAATCTGCGACACGGGACCACCGGCTTTACTTCCCTTCCGAAGAGACATGCCAAGGATTTTTGCGCCCGAAGAAAATCCATCGCCCTCCGTCGGGTTTGAACCCGCGACCTCGGGAACTAGAATTATTTTGAAGGGATTCAGCTTTTGCATAACCACAGAGTTTAAAAATCAGGTTGAGTGTACTGCTTATGTGCAAAAACTCTTACGCAAATAACAAATATTTGCAATAAACGCCTAAGGCAAATATGTTTATTTTACGTTTACATGTAATCGTCATGAAAGAATAAGGACAGGATAAAGTTTAAAATTATTCAAAGGTAAAATTTCTATGGACTTTTAATACATTGAAGGAGATATGTTTGTAGCATGTGATGACAATGCAACAGTTCGCGTGACATTTCATCATATAGCACTTCTTGAAGAAACTTCGTTAACATATTTAATGGGTCAATGAAAAGATGACCGTGACCGTTTAGAAGTCTCTTCCCACAATTTCAAAACTAGCGACTAGCGGCATGCTTTCTCTGTTAGTTATCATGGCCTGCGTGGATGAATCACATTCTGAAGACCATGTAATTTTAAAATGTTATTCAATTCATATCCGTTCATATTTACTTAACCAATATCAATAATTGAAATCTCTCGTGCTATTATGAGGTAAGCGAATGCTAAGAGTTAGTAATGACGCCATATTCATTAATTTTCAGAAATAATTAAATAAATCTAGGAAAGATTTTGAAGATTAAATTGTATAAAACATAATTCTGCATATTTTTCATCCTCAATTCCTTTTAATATACAAAAAATGAAAGCATGGGATTATAAAGCTTTTCGATTTAACGTGTTGCTCATTTGAGACTCTTATCTTGGTCTGTGATGAAACTGCAAAAGTCCCGTCTCTCTACATTCTTGAATTGCCTAGCTGCCGCTCGACGCGTCAATTCGTGCAGTATATCGCTAAATGACACCCACTCCAACTAGCGTGATGTGTGATATTCTTGGTTTTCTCGTGCCATTTACCTCACTGGAATATTTAGTGGAGCTGAGACATTACTAAAGTGTCAAAAAGAATTGAAAATATTTGGCCAAATTTCTGGGATTGTAGCCCTTGTTTTGTACCGAATTTAGAGACCCTTTCCGTCAAACTTCACTTACTCTCTTTGAAATAATTATATAATACACTTAAACACTGTGATCTATACGTTCAAAATGCCGCAATTTGTACAAAAGTGCCAAAGTCTTCTGGTGAACCTTTTCTCCGCATTTGCTTGAATTTTCTCTCACGATGCATCAGCGCAGTTTCAAGATTAATGCAATTGAATCCTGGTCGTCCTTTTCAGGAAACTGCGTCTTGGAATACCCATTTCAATATTATTCGTAACTACTATCACAACAAACTTCAAAGTTACGTCAATAAACAGGAAGTAAACATGTTTATAGTCCCGAGGGAACACTGGGACCGCAGCCAAGGTTTGGAGGTCACCTGAGCTATTCTGCCTTGAGACGATAGCAGGTTAACTAGGGATGGCACGAGAACATCGCGTCACTCCAAAGAAACAGCTGTACACAAGATTTGCAAGCTGTTACTGTCGTTATATTCTTCTTCTACGGCTTCACAAAACCCCTTCAACCGACACGGGTAGCCGAGGTCATTAAGGCACGGGATCGTGAACGGGAGGTCTGCAATTCAAATCCCGCCAGAACCGTTCTCCTTGACTGACGTTTTTTCCAGGTTTTCCTCAGACCTCATAACTGGCAAATAGGGGAGGTACACTGATCTTAGGCCTGGAAAATCTCCTTCCCAATTTTCCTTTTCCAAATAATATCATTTCATCTCGTGTATCACAAGTAATTAACTGCCTGTGGTGTCGTGTGAAGTAAGAGCGGGCGTTAAATAATATTTAAATTAAACAAACCCCTTCAATGATTACTGAATCGTCTTCTCTGTTCTCTTCTTGTAAGTTCCAACAACTTTTGAACCATTCTGTTTGAACGTATTTGCCTATTACATCTGTAAGTATATTGTTATCTTAGTATTTAATGGTTCTGTGTTCGTCTTGTCTCTTATTTCTTAATTTTTATTTCCATGTAAGTTCATTTCACAGTTAAGAAGTATTTAATTTGGCAATTGTACTTTGCTGATAACCTTTTGTATGAATATCAGGTTTCGCCGCCGTAGATTAATTCCGGTAGTCATTTTTTAAGTCTGTAATTTTATTTTACGAGAATACTACGGGCATAATGTTGAGTGGTGACACATAAGGATTAAAACTAATATTTGAATTGTATGTAAATACACTAGGAAGTCAACTTCACTCTCACTGATTTATATATAGATTAAGAGATAGACACAAATGTACCACAGAAAAAACTATACAAATTTGTATAAGAGATTTTTTTCCTGTCTTTTCTTTTTTGTAGTATTGGCCGTTTCAGAAATATCCGTGATTCTGTTTACCAGTTGAAGTTTGTGCGCTATGAAAGGTTTGAAAATGTTCGATTATTCTTGTTCTTCTTCTACTACTACTACTACTCCTACTCCGCTATCTGAGGTTGTGTGATATGAGAAGCTGAGCGTTGTTTATGTTGCATGTAATTCGGACCACATTGCTTAATTTTAAACCATTTCTAGGCAAATATTTAGGTATCATGATTTGCGTAAAACGGATAGTTAATCAATTTTCATACGAATAATAAGGGATACATCGGAACTTGCAATGGGAAGAAAGTTGTAATTTTGGAAATCTGATTAGATTTTCCACCTCATTATTATTATTATTATTATTATTATTATTATTATTATTATTATTATTATTATTATTATTATTATCGTTATTTATTAATCAGATATATTGCGACGTAGTTTACCGTGCTGAAGATACCATTGACCATATAACATATTGCATCACCACGTCTGGCATTTCGTCTGTGATAACTTGATTAAACCGAAGTTCAAGGAAACCCGAGTAATGAATGAAACTTGTTATCATTCACAGCAGCTGGAATAGACTAACAATAATTTAGAAAATACGAGGGCGCATCGAAAAGTAGCGCACAATAATTTTTTTACAAAAAGTTTAATAGTTAAAACAACGAAAATCACAAATGAACTTGCGCCTTTTACCTACTTTCGACTAAGTCACCAAGTTTCTCAACACATTTCTCCCAACGTGATACCAGTTTCAATATGCCCTGTTCGTAGAAGTCCGTCTCCTTGGAATATAGCCATCTGCGGACTGGTGATTTCACTTCTGCATCTGTCGCAAAAGAATCTGTCGCCGGCCAGGAATTTCTTCATGGGACCAAATAGATGAAAGTCCGACGGTGCAAGGTCCGGACTGTATGGTGGATGCTAGAGCACCTCCCAACCAAATTTGGTGATTTTCTGACGAACAGCAGCAGCAACATGGGGGCGAGCATTGTCATGAAGAATTTTGACATCGTCAGCATTCATGTTGTGGCATTTCTCACGAAGGGCATGGCGCAACTTCACCAAAGTTTTCATTTAGGCTGCAGCATTCACAGTGGTCCCGTGTTCAGCAAAATCCACCAATACAACACCATGCATATCCCAGAACACCGTCACAAGCACTTTCCTAGCCGATTGAGTCATTTTGAATTTTTTCTTCACTGGGGAACCAGCATGTTTCCACTCCACACTTGCCCTGCTTGGTTTCGGGCGTGTAGTGGTATGCCCACGACTCATCACCAGTGACGATTCCTTTTAGAAAGTCATGCCCTTCTACGGTGTGCCGCGTTAGGTGATCCAAGCCCGTCATCATTCGCTGGCTCTTGTGGTTGTCTGTCAGGTTCTTAGGCACCCAGCGAGCACTAACTTTACGAAATTTCAACGTGTCATGAACAATATCGCACACTGCACCTTAGGAAATGTTGAACTGTTGCGATAAGGTTCGCAGTTGCACACGCCGGTCGTTCAAAATTGCCGCCTCAATGCCTCTGACATTCTGCGGGGTTGCAGCTGTTACCGGCCTCCCGGAGCGTGGCGAATCACTGAGGTTCACACGGCCCTCTAGGAAGAATGCACAACACCTGGAGACATTGCTACGATCTATACAATCATCCCCATACACGCCACGCATGTCCCTGTGAATATCACTCGGTTTATGCTCTTTGGTCCACAAATATCGAAACACAACTCTCTGCTCTTCACACTTGGACGACAGTAACATGCGCGCCATCTTTGTTGAGTAGTTCACGCTTCTCTCGCTAGAGCTGCATAAAACAAAAAATACGCTCTGTAGTGAAAACTTCAAACTATCTCTGTGTGAAATTGCAACATTCCAGCTGCAATACCAAGGCAGAAAAAAATTATTGTGTGTTACTTTTCGATCCGCCCTCGTAGCTATATGGTCAGTACAGGAATGAATAAGCAAACTAATTAAATTGTGTACAATGAATGAAATTAAACACCATGTGCTTAATACATGCGCGTATGTTTTAATCGGTTTACATCTTCATATTTGATCGTGATGTGGCTACACAGAGAATACATTGTAGGATTTAGGATGTGTTTATCGGAGGGTACCTCTTGCGCACTGCACCATTTTAATCTTTGTGACTACACAATCCAGGAGATAGAAATGAGGTGAAGGAACCATAGGAGGTCTCAGATCCGCAGGCATACAAGCCCACAGAGACGCGCAGAAGTCCCTAACACTTCCAGTTCGAATACCCGCTCACCAGTGGCGAGGAATCCCAAGAGAGTGACCCTAACGGGCGGAACAGCTCAGCCTGGCGTTCACGGGGAGAAATCTTTCCAACGCGCATGCATCCACGCCATCTGCCCGGCACCGCCATCACCGCAGGACCTGAAAGCACACCTGAAATGTGAAATGGAGATGACATGAGAGGAAATGGCGAAAGGAGAAATCGTGGTATAATGCAACACCCCAGCATTTGCCTTGGTGACCAGGAAAAACCACGAAAACCCCATGGTCAGAGTGGGCGGTCACCGGGAATCGAACCCGGGACCTCCCGAATGCATCTTAAAAACTGTGCAAAATCAGTAGCTTTCCGAAGCTCTTGTTGAATCTGATGTAGCTGTTAATTTATAGAGAGAATATCATACATAATGTAGTCTCACCGAGCGGGGATAGCTCTGTGGCCCGCATTCGGGAGGTTTATAATCTACTCTGAACGAGTATAGAAGGAGCATAAACTGACCGTAAGACAAAGGAGTACTTCAAAATTTGCCAAATGCTCTTTGAGAATTAAGCCCTTAAGATGTTTTAACAGCGGGTAACCGAAACAACTCAAAAGAGCTAGTGCCTATAATATCAATTTGCTACCCGAAAGGGGCGCCCAATATGGAAAGAAAATGTGAACTAAAGGTCTCAGTTGGTGATAACTGTGTTACTCACCCCCTCAAGTACTGAAACAAGACTAAACATACTGGTAGCTGGGCACGTGGAACCCTTTATTGCAAGGAAACTTGCAGCATCTATGTTCCTATAAAATGACATCGATATAAATAAGGGCCAATTCCATCTTAAGCGGTTTTATTTTCTGAAAACTTCACATAGTTTCTTGTTGTGACAAGTTAATCTTTCCAGTTGCCCGATGGTTTACCACTTCCTTTAAACTTTTCGATGGTATACTGTAGTTTGCACAACCAGCGACCGCGCCTAAATTGCTCCACATATGCTGAATACTTTCGGCTCAATAGTATGATTTGAGACAGCACGCTTACATTGCTTGTCCTGTTTAAATTTGCCGGCAAACTTCTGCTGACCTATTGACTTTCTGTAAATTCATGGTGGGACAAACAGGTCGTTGAGTTAAAACTACATCAAGTTCAACATACCCAGTATACTTATCCACAATAATATTAAAATAAAAGTTATGCCTATACATTGTGCATAACTAAAACAGGGTCACTAACTGTGTAATTCAAAGCTCTGCTCATATCCCAGTAAAGACCAAAACTGGGGTTGAAGTCATAAACACGGATCATTCAGAGACTAGACTATACAGCCCAAAGCATACAGATTTCATCATGAGGATAGAAATCAAACCGATCAGCAGCTAACGGCCACGAACGGAGATAAAAAGTAATGACCGATATATCGTCGTTGTAGTCTCCGTTAAGAACGAAGGCGGTAAATGGCAATTGTCGCGCAGACAGTTACGAGGGGAAAAGGGAAGTGGTCGTAAGCACGTGGTGGTTTGACGCGAACGAGGTGGCACATTTTGTTATTAAATGTTACTCATCTTCATAATTCGTATTTTAACCTTATTTTTCGTCGCTGGATTCTCTTTCAGAGTCAGAATATCGAAGGTGTCCGCACAATGGAATACATGTATAACTCGAAATTAGCAAATTTCAAATAAACAGCAAGAAAGTTCTCACAAACACACCGTAAAACACACTGCCGCTGATTGATTAAGAAGCATGTGATTGTGACACCGCAGAGTTTTACTACTGCGACTAGGCAACCGCCTTCTTTCGTGACGGAGACTAGTAAAGAGGATACAGAACTTTCCGGTTATATCCGTCATTAGCAGTTAGGGCACTTACTCGAACAACCGATATATTAGTCATTGACGACGAAAGGATTAAATCTGTCTAGGTGTTTAAGTCGTAGGAAAAAAGTACAAGTTAGGTTTTCCCCGAAGTTTCACATAACAAATTAATACGATCCTTAAAAAACCTTGTCCTGTGCTTAAATCATTTGCCAGAGATCGCGGTAGAACGCGGTAAAACGTGTACAAATATTCAAGAAATATTGACATCACGCACGAAGTACAACAAAAACTAACAAATTTCAAAAATGTAATATAATTATCAGATTTTTAACACGAAGATTACAACAGCTTCAGAGTCCATAAAAATGTCATAAAACTATGAACTATAAGATTATGAATCTTAGTATTAAAAAAAATTACGGCAGGAGGTGCTTTCAAACAGTAAACTGAAAGCATTAAAATGAGTTGATTCCGAGCATCGTCAATAAACGCAAAATGCAAGAAAGGAATTTGCTATCTTTTTGTTAGCTATGCCGCCACCCCGACTATCCTAGAAGAGAATCAATATTTTGGAAAGCTTAAAACAGTATCAGAGTAACATGTATTAATGCATATTCTACCACTATACTTAAAATACCACGAACTTAGCAGAATTAACGTTAATCATAAGAAGCCAGAATAGCCTGCCTTTCTTTGTAATATCTTATGACTTGGCTTTCTTATTATACTCAGAAATTTTGCTGTACAGATGCCAGATTCGTGAGCCAACGGATTCGCAAAGATTTGAAAGCTATGGTTGAAGTAGATTTATAACGGGATATTTTTATACGCTCACATACATACTGTGTGTGTGACCTATTAACGCAATTTAAAATGTTGTATCCAGAATATTAAGAGTACTTGAGGGACTTCTGTATCCCTAGATGAGCAACCCGTAGTCTGAAAACGTGAAGGTGAATCTGGGGCAGGAGAGAAGGGTAGTATAGTTCCCCACCTTGTATATGTTAAATAATAGTGCATGTACGCTTGCTAATATAAATTCACGTGTTTGTAAACCAAATAGCTTTTAACTATTCCTTTACACACTCTTCGTCTTATTTTTAAAAACCGAGTCCTTCAAGCACAAATTGATTTTAAAGTTCAACTTTGCAATAAATTCCGAATTTATCCTTAATATCTCGGTTTAAGAAAAGCACGTTGAACAAAAGAACTACTTATTGCTTTAAGCTCTGACGCTCTGAACAAGTTGCTCTGACGTCAGAAAAATAATAAATTAGGAACATGCTGGGAACGAAGTCTGGGCATCCGTGACGTCTCGGCCCGGGCGCAGAGGGCAATTGCCTCCTTGTACCCGATGCTGAGATCCGGGATGTCTGTTCGCTTAAAGGTACACCTTTTCCGAGCCCTGATATTCCTCCTTATGCTGTATGCCTGCGAGGTCTGGGGCATGGCCGCAGACAGCTGGCTGCTATGGCTACAACGGGCGCAGAATAGAGGACTCCGGTCCATCTATTCTGTCTGCCGCGCCTTCCCCGTGAGACTACTACATGAAGCCTCATCTCTTCCATATGTGGAAGATGAAATTAGGCGCCGGGCAACTAAATTCTACGCTAGTTTACCAAATCATCAGAGTATCCTGGTCAGATCTCTTGGAGATTACAACCTTAGAACTCGCCGTCTTCGGCGTCATCGGGTTCCCCGCATGGCATGCGGGCACACCAGATAACCAAGGAGTAACACCTAACAGCAACTAAAGCTGAACTCCACAGTAATCCAATCCAAGAGATGATGATTGGTCTCAAAATTCAATCCCAGCCAAAGAAAATTGATAACTACACATACACCAGGGTGCAGAAGGGCCGCTGCCTCCTAACAGGCAGCTGTCGAGGAGCTACATGCTACCTCCCTTCTTTCTATGCTATCTAAAAGAAAAACCGTAATCCATAACCATCTTTTCCTTTACAATAGTCACCCTGCGGTTAAACCCTATTGAGGGTGAGTACGCAGCAAATTCACTCGGGCTAAAACTTAGCCTGCCAGCAGCCAGTCGGAGTCGACGAAGTTTGGAGAAAAAATTCTGTGATACATTCACATGACTTTCTCTACCCTCTATCTTTTATTAGTGGGTATACAAATTATTCTTACTCAAGCTTATTTTTCTATTCTACTACATTTTAATCTAATTAAACCTTTGCAGAAATAGCTACATTACACATTTTTATGGATACAAAGAGAACAGTGATACTCAAATGTTTAAAAACTGGACGTTATATGCTGGCCTTAAAATTCCATACTGTTTCAATGCGATCGCGAGAAACAATGTCAGATGTCTCAGAAATGGCTTATACCACAAAAAATATTTTAAATAAATTGTGTGTTTTAAAGATGTCTACAGTTTTTGTTAAGTACATTTTCGTCTGTCGCTTAGCGTTTATCAGTTATACAAGGTTATACAAAGATTCTTCCAAATAAAGTGGACTTCACAGGCCATTCCCAGAAAATTCAAGATATACATTTTATTTTTCACGTAAATATCTTTAGTATGTGGTATTTTAATCAAAATGGTTAGAGCCATTTTTAGGATATAAAAAATTTCGAAAAATGTTCCATGTAAAGGGCAGTCTGGGGTAGGGGGATTTTATTGAAAATCTTCGTATCGCATCCTTGAAACTTCAATACCAAGTTTGGTGTTCATCCAGCGTTTCGTTTTTGTTATGCTGCTCACAGACAAACACGGACATTTTTCTACAAATGCTTTTTTGGATTCATGGGGCCTCAAAACAGTATTTCCGGTAAAATCTCGAGATTGAAGTTTTGGTTGGAATGCAATTCTTCCTCTACTTACCATAAATAGCACAGAAAGTAAAAAATGACTTTATTATAAAATCAGCTTTAGAGAAGGGAACGCTGTTACACCTTTTAAGTTCAGAGTTCAGGTTAACAAAGAATCTATGGTTATTATCTGCGCAGTTACACCTGTAACGCTCTGTGCATATTTAGTTAAAATGGAAGATTGAAATTTATAGCTGCAATGTCACTTACGTACTAACTGCTCCGCTCGCGTTATCCCAAACCTACATATGTTTGTACATTCATAATGATTTACTGTGCATGCTAGCATCAATCGTCTTCCTAAACGAAAAGTATCATAATTTTAGCAATACTTTCTTTTAGCCAGAACGCTCTGAAAACAAATTCTAGATTTTAGAAATGCGTTTATCAAATGATAAAGGTATACCTGAAAAAAAATTGTGATAATCGGTGTAAGTGTGTCAAACTTGATACATATAAAGAAAAATCGCACGTGATACACTCCAATAACCTGCTCTACCCATTACCACTCCACAGGTGACAATTTTATATTAATAGATTACACTATTCACGCAAAAATATGTTCTATCAACTTTACCTTAATCACAATAATAAGCCTGCCTAGAAATGATTTCAAATTAATTTAAACAGAATTAGATTTACCTGGAGGATATAGAAACGAGTCACTTTATCCTATCATAAGTCACACTTTCCTTTCCATAAGCTCTGCGAAGACAAAAAGGCTCAGGTTTAAAAGGCCGTGGCGAACAGTGTATTAATAAAGTGACGAATATTTCGGAAACGGTTAATGCTACAAACATTTTTTCACGCAAAATGCACGTTTTAATGAGTTTTACCTTTTTTAAATTTATTTAGCAAGTTTTGGTCTATCTCTTACGTTTCCCAGTTATCTAAAATTCAATGACAACGAAGAGGATTTCACAGACTACTTATGAAAATTCACGTTATACATTTAATTAGTTCTTGTCAGTATTTCAAACATACGAGAATTTAATCAAGATCGGTTTATTTTGAGAAAATAAAAATAACGATTTTTTCCCCCACTTAAAGGGTTGTTTGAGGTTGGAAAGAATTTCACGCAGATCTTTGCCTTGCCTTCTTTAATGATGCTGGGCTTAAATACCATGTTCAGTATTCATCTGACATTTCGTTTTTAGTTACGCTGTTCTCCGTCTGTCTCGTCTCTCTCTCTCTCTGTATATATATATATATATATATATATATATATATATATCACATTCACATATGCGCGGACGAACCCATTCCTCTTTGTGCTATTTGGAGCAACATATTGTTGCTTAAATATCAGTATCATTGGACGCAGTGCAATAGTTCTTCTACCTATTAAGCGGTAGAAAAAGTAAAAATAAGAAGAACGTTAATAAAATGTCAGTAGTGGCAAGATTATGGCTCGCTGTGACACGTCGTAAACGCCTACTCTCAGGTTGTCATTATTAATCAATGGACGTATTATCCAAGGAATTAGAGCGGAAGAACATCATCAGCTAAAAGCCCGCCGTAAAGAAAATAATTATGATGACGAACATGAGCATTTCACACTTCGTTGCACCAAAAAACACCACTTAAAAAGCTATTTATATTTCCTTAGCGTGTGGTGTGGGCATTTTCTTTCGTTTCCTCTTCTTTATTTCTTTATTCTAAGAGTCACTAAAGGTGAATTATTAATCAAATGTTTAAAATCACAAAGTTTTACTGATAACAGCGAATACGACTTGGATCTAATCATAATATTTGTGTAAGTATGATAAATGCTTGATTGGTTTTCTTTCCTTTGCTTTTCCCTGCTAGTTTATATCCTATATTTGTGATCACAACGACGGATCACTCATTTGTACGCACAATACACCTTTTTATTCACTAAAAACCTAATATCAGCTAACCAGAGATATTGGAATAGCAATACAATAAAAGCATGCGCTCCTGGCATTCAAAATTTGACGCCTCTAAAAAACCGGATAATCAGTTTCTTTATACGCACATTTTCACCTCCAAAATGTTACCTCCCCATTCAGGTACCCATGCATTTACAACGTGCTTCAGCAGCCTGATGCTGCATAGGCTCTGCTATGTGCTATCTCCCGGGCCGCAACGCACGCGCTCACAACACTGCATGCCAGCCAAATACTAACATTTACTAAGCGGGGTGCTAAAGCGGAACCCGCCCACTAACTGCATTTACATTTTACTAACATAGCATCCCGCCTCTTTCTGCCTTGCAGGCTTAGTTTACTAACCGTATGAGCATGGGGAGATGTTGCATCCGTCCCTTAAAAGAAAAAGTACCCCCCTTCACACTTAGTTACATGGGTTTCAACCTCTTTGTGCCATCAGTAGTTCATAGATTGTAGTGTATCCATTAAGCCTACTACCTAATGAAAATACATTGCGTTCTGAGGCACTAAAATATAATTCTTACAGAGAAGGTACAAAAACTTTTAGTATTTAATCAAGCATATTTATCCCTGGTGCGAAATCAGAAATGTGTGCAAACATAAAAACTGCAATTGAGAAACCATTTAACACTTCTTGATTATACTCATATTCTCTTAACCAATACATTCTATAATCAAGGGATTATCCACCTCAAAAGTTCAGTGATTTAAAAAAAAAGATTGCTTATCTCACTTCTTTGAAATGTTTATTTTCAAATCCCATAAAAATTTGGTTGCATTCCAATTCAAAATGTTTGTAAAGTATACCTCAACTATGAAGTGCAATGGGATGGGGCATACTGAAAAATTAATTTTTCCGAAACCTTGTTTTTCTCTTTTGAACACCACTTTATGCTAAATATTGTAATTAAACATTTAAAGCAAGCATAATGGGATACCTATAGGACTTTATGCGTTAGCGTGAACATTTGTGAAAACTACAAGTAAAAAAGTTAGACATATAGTAAACATTGGTTTTAAAAGTTGGTACTTTGGTTACAATAAACACAGAAAAAAGTTTACTTTTGTATTGAAGAATCACTTAATTAGTTGTCTAAATTTTTAGTTTGATGTAAACAATTTATTTACAATTTTTTTCCCTGCAAGCATATATAAGGTGGATAAAAATCTGTATTTCTGATTAAAATTCAGTAAAATTTTTTTTGCAGAGAACTGTGATTTTGTGATCCAACCCGTATTGAATTTCCTTTGGAAGATGTATGCACCTATGGATCGCAGTGAGAAGCTGTTTATGAAGATGACCAATATCTTTACTATGGTTAATCAGGTATGTAAATACATAGTATAAGCAGAGACAAGCTTACGTCAGAGTCAGTGCAATAGGTACATTTTGGCAACTGAAGGAGAAAACATGATGGGAGCTGTGATGAATTTATGAATAGCACTGATGTTATTTACAAGAGTTTTAACATAAAAAAAGGACATCTCTCTTACTCTCTACGCTATATTTTTACTTTTATCCAGAATGCTTCTTCATTTGTGATGCCAAATACCTTTATAAAGCCAATAAATGTTCCCTTATTATTACTACTATTTGTTCACAATTGTTTTAATCACAAAGACAATAATTGTCTGACATTGTTTTTGCTTTTCTCAAACCTGTTTGAAACTCTGGTATTTTTTTATTTTTCTCCACCATTTCTGAATTCTACTGGCTAAACCTCCATTGGAAGCCTTTCCTAAAAAAGACTTATTCCCCTATAGTTAGCTGGGTTGTTTACATCTTCTTTTCCTTACATATAGGTATTACCATACTTATTCTCCATGCCTTGGGAATCTTCCTTACTTCCAATGATTGAGTGAACAATTAAACCAATAATAATTTTCTCCTAGTATCATCTTTAGACCAGGATTCCAATATTCCCCCACAATTTCATCAATATCATTGGCTTTGTTTATTGTAATTATAGGTCTGCTGCCCATTCACCAACATGAGGAATATGAGGAGCTGCAATAGTACTGTACATTTACTGTAGCTCCAGTAAACCAAGAGTATAACTAGGGGATGTGTGATGTTGACCACATCATCTCATATTAGTAGATGATCACCCATCACTGAGATGCACATGTGGGCAAAAGGCCAGCAATTAGTTTGACAATGGGCTGTCAAATAGATCATCATTATTGTCATTGTCGTCATAATCATCATCATCATCATCATCATCATCAGGCTAATGATGCCTTGCCAATCCTGAGTTCACAAATTCCGTAGTAAGAGACAAGCTCTGAGAAAATTCTGGGTCCACTAGTATTAAGGTACATTTATGTAGATGCGCCAAGCCAGCATTCTTGTTGCTTGCAAGTGCTAGAGATTGTTTCCTATGCTTACTAGAATTACAATCGATACATTGCACTTTTAGAAAAAGCTAGCATGCTGAAAAGCTATCCAGTAAATTTCTTAATATGTTCTAGATGTTAAAGGTTCTTCATCCCCTTTATTCTCTTCATTTTTTGTTGTACAAGAACGATGTTGAAAATTTTTAGAAAAACGAACAAGGATTATTTTAAAAAATTTAAATGGTTTTATTGTTTAACATCAATACATTCTGCATTCAATGAAACCAGTCCTTAAAGCAATGATACCATCTTCCTGAGGCACTTCAGAAACCAGCTTTTTATAATGTTCCACTGCTTCATCTGATGATGAAATGTGATTTCACACTTTATCTTTCATTTTTGGAAACAAAAAGAAACTACAAGATGGTAGATCAGGACTGTATGGTGGAGGGTCCATGGTGCTGACCTTCGGTCATTCAAATATTCAATTGTTATTTTTGCTGTATGCAACTATGCATTATTTGTTTTTAGAAACATGGCATTCTAAAAATTTTCAACATTGCCCTCGTATTAACAGTGCTGTAAATCCTGGAAGGTCTTTATCAACAAAACTAAGGTGGTTTAGTAAATACTACCTTGGGGATAGTAAAACACATATCTCATATTTTGTTACCTACTTGAAGAAAAAAAGAAAGAAAAGAAATAAAGGAAACCTTTAGAATTATAAGTTACTCTCATTTTAAAAGTTTCAAGCATTCTTGTTGATTGGAGAGTGCTTTCTGTAAGTCAAACCTTCATACAAGGTTCCCTTGTGTCCCACTACAGTTAAAAATAGGGATGGGACCACAGTATACTTGGTTTCTCGATATTCAGTGTATCAAAATGTGTCTAACACTTTGTGATAAACCTTCAATACTTTTAAATTTCTAATTTTTGCATTTCAGTTTACACTACACTTGAAGGAAAGGAATCAAGTGCAAAGAACTGCTGGATTCATATTCTAGGCTCTTGCCTTGACTGTATATCTTGTAGATGAATCAAATGTTACATTTCATCAACTCATATGAAAACATGCATAACAATGGGGTCAAAGAAACTCGTGTACCCTACAGCTTTAACTGAGTTGTGAAAGAAACTAATTTAGTTGAAACATCACACTGCATATTTCTCTACTTGCCTGGCCCAGTGACTCATTCTCAGCTTTTACATTTACTTATACCAATGTTTAAAATCAATGAATCCAGCAGGAACAAATCAGAATTTGCGACATGAAATCGCCCAGCTGGTGAAGATATTTGTTTTTACTTCCATATGTTTGTTTCTGACTATGCAATCACACTGAGGTCATATCTCAACATAAGCATGGCCCACACTGTGCACTGAGTTTCATCTTTGTTTCATTCATTGTGCTGCATTACACATCCACTAACTACTTTGAACTGAACACAACTAATAACACAGTGGTGTGTAGAACATGTACGAAAACATACTCACTGTGTGATAAGTCGTACCATACATCAAATTTAAACACTGACACAGGTAGCCAAGGTTGTTAAGACATAGACTCGTAAACAGGAGGTCTATGGTTCAAATACTGCCAGGACAGTCTTCTCTGACTGAAGTTTTTTTTGCAGTTTTTCTCCATGCCAATCTCCATAACTGGCAAATGCTGGGGAGAAACCCTAAACTTATGCTCGGAAGGTTTCATTCCTAATATCATTTCATTTCAGGCATCATCAGTGCCAACTGCCTGTGATGCCATATACTCATATAGTAAGAAAGGGCATTAAATACTACAAAAAAACAAAAATTCTGATGTGTTACACTGATGTGTTCTCTACTCTTGTACAAACTATTTTTACAAATGCTTATTCTCCATATGCTTCATGTTAATCGAGATGTTAATCTTATTGCTAATTTTCTTGTAGATGCAAGGGGAATTGGTACGCTTTAAGCGATAGTCAAATATTTTAAGAGCTGGTTGCTATGTAGAGTATTCCATTTTCTCTGCATTACCAGGACAAAAAAAAAATCTGATGTGTTACACTCACATGACTTTCTCTACTCTTGTACAAACTATTTTTCAAACGCTTATTCTCCATATGCTTCATGTTAATCGAGAAGTTAATCTTATTGCTAATTTTCTTGTATGTGCAAGGGGAATATGGTAGACTTGAAGCGACAGTAAAATCTTTTAAGAGCTGGTTGCTATGTGGCGCATTCCATTCTCTTTGCATGTCCAGTACATAAAATAATATGTGTTACACTCACATGACTTTCTCTACTCTTGTACAAACTATCCTTACAAACACTTATTCTCCATATGCTTCATGTTAATCGAGATGTTAATCTTATTGCTAATTTTCTTGTAGATGCAAGGGGAATTTCTAGTCTTTAAGCGATAAGAGGTGGTTGCTATGTGGAGTATTCCATTCTCTTTGCATTACCAGGACAAAAAAAATGAATAACAAATTTGAGAAAAAGTATAAGTATTGGAAAATTTAAGGGAATAACAAGCAATATCTTGAAAATGGTTCACTCAACAACAAAAAAAATGTGTATGACATAAATTTTGTATTTTAACGTGATCTACAATTTTTGTGTAGTAAAATTTTGTCTGTCTCTTATGGTTTACCAGTTATGCAAAAGTCGTTCACAATGAATAATACTTTTGGAGACATTCCCAGAAAATTCAAGATAAACATTTCCTTTGTCATGAAAATATCTTAAACATATGATATTTTAATCAAAATCGTTAGCCATTTTTGAGAAAATTATAATTTTCGAAAAAAGTTCCATGTAAAGGGTAATATGAGGTGGGGGAATTTTCTTGAAAACCTTCGTGTCACATCTCTGGAAGATACTGAACGTAAATATCAAGTTTGGCGTTTATCTGACTGTTCGTTTCTGAGTTATGCTGTTCACAGACACACACACGGACATGTTTCCAAAAATGCTTTTTTTGGATTCAGGGGGTCTCAAAATATGTATTTCCGGTGAAATCTCAGTATCGTATTTTTGGGTGAAATGCAATACTTCCCCTACTTACTATACGTAGTAGAGAAAGTAAAAATATCAAATTTAAAGAGGTATATCTATGAATCGAGTGAAGTTTATATCGTTATTATTTTCATTGTTATTGTTAGCTTTGAGTAGAAGGGACACATAATCTGTAGCTTTATTAAAATGGGAAAAAAATTAGCCATTTCAAGAATGCAAAACCAACTGTTGCAAAATGTAGTACAAAGTTAATTATAAATGTTTATACACTAAAACCACAATATAGAATGTTGTAATTTGGAGGAGTTATTGCCAATAGACCACTTTTATAAATTCTGTGCCAAGTACTGGTACTCAAAAATGAATAATGGTATTAGCATTTAGTACTGAGAAATAGTGCTACCTTGCTTATAGGCAAAGTGATGTTTATTTTTCTTTTGCTACTGTCTCAGCACTCTACAAGCAGCATTCTAAATGGCACATCCTTAGATCTTCATCTTAGCTATTAGCAAAGTATGTATGATCTGCCACATTTACAATCTTCACTGATTGTTATGTTCCAGATGGTGTTCTTCATGCTGTGTGATCGCATCCTGGTGCCTGGCCAGAAGGTTACCTGCCTCTACTCCCTCATGTTCTACAACGTCATTGCTTACTGTGTGTCCTACATTAAAGAACTCATTGAAAAAGAAGACTGGTCACCTTACGTCACAATGGCTGAGCATTCCAACATCAAGCACCTTGCAATGTCTGCCACAAAGATAGTGCTGGAATGGACAAAAGCGGTCACCTTCATCATCACTGTGGTGTTCATGCTATTAGTGTTCGGCCTGGAACAGGGTCTGGAGCATTATCACCCCACCACTCTCTACACCATTACCACATGGCTGTACTACATGGCCACAGAAAAAGTATTTGTTGATATGTTCCCAACCTGCTTGTCCTATTTCTCCCTAGATATGCTAGAGTCAATAGAATCACTCTGGGCGCCTGTTATTCTTAGGACTTTCACAATAACACTTTCTAGTATTATTACCCTTCCACTTTTTATATATGGTGGACATTATCGCTTTCTGTTCATAGTACTTTACATAAACGTGTATCTTCGTTTAAAGGAAATGTATCTTAATAGCCTCAAAGTCCTCAACATTGAGAGGGCAGTCCTTAACCAGTTTCGATATGCTGCTCCAGAGGAACTAGAAGAATTTGATGATGTGTGTGCTGTTTGTCTGAGTTCTATGAGACTGGCACGGATCACGCCATGCCATCATATTTTCCATGGAGACTGCCTCCGACAATGTCTAAAAGCTTCTGATACTTGTCCAATGTGCAAAAGGGAATTCAGGTTTTATTGAATAGCCCTAATGCCAAAAAATGACTGAAATTGGTACAAAGGTCCAATGATAAAATCCAGGGCTGGATTTATATTGCAGAGTAATTTCAGATAGAATTACAGCATTCGTACTTGACCTTTTTTATGATTAGGAAAATTATAAGGTATAAAGAAAATGTATGAAGAACTGCTGTTTCCCAGCTTGCTGGCCATGATTTAGAGGTAACACAACTCTTGATACGTTGCCCAAGACCCTCTAAATTCAACAAAACATATGGCAGGCATACCCAACAAAAAAGAGGGGACGGTGAATTTCCTCTTTGATTAATGTGTGAAGTTAAAATGCAAATGCTTCATTTGCATCTATGCTAAATGTCTTTCCCTCCAACATAGGAGTTGAAGTGAACTGTAATATAGTTGTAGCCCTTTAGAGGGTATGTATTTACAGCTGTGGGCTAGTGTATACAGGAACCACAAAAAAGTAGTATAAATAAGTTTAAAAGGACCTAAGGAGGATCCATACATTGACGTTTACGCTTTTCACATATATATTCCCTAAGTTCTTATGGGCTAACACTCCGAAAATCTGTGTGCACAACATTTAAAACTTGTTCTTTAATAGCTAAGATAGAAAGCATTTACTTGTATTATGAAATTACTAATTATTAAAATTTCAAGTGTAAGATTTGTAGAATAGATAGAAAGTATTTCCTTGTATTATGAAATTATTATTTATTAAAATTTCAAGTACCTATAAGATTTGTGTCGAAAGGGTATTTACAACATTACTCTGAAAATACAAATTTGTTGTATAATTCTTTCTTTTTATACAAAGACAATATGTGAATCTAAAAACCAAACTTCAATAATTAAATTGCATATGTGAAAACATAGAGAACATTTTTTAATTCTAATTTTAAAGGTTTTTTTTTTTTTTTTTTTAATTTTAAATGTCTAAAACAAAGCTTTCCTTAGTTCAATGCTCAGATTGCAGATCTAAATGAAAGGAATGCTGTACTTTTGAAAATCACAGAGTTATGGCATAAATACTTGCAAAAAATGTTCTAATACAACAAAGGACAAAATTAAGAATCAATAATGTTATGCGAGAGCACACTAAGATTCTTTAATGCACACTTGATCAACTGAAGGTATTAAAATATTATTTTCATCTGCATGAAGCTAAAGCTTTGTTTCACAATAACACAGAAAGATGGAAAACATAATTTATTCTTTAGCTCTTGCAGACAGGGACAGGCTGAAAGTCAACTGTTGTGGAACACATTCTACAATCTGACACTCAGATTGTCTGCTCTGACAAAGAGCACATAAGACTTTATTGAGAGGCAACAGAAGCAAATATAAAGAAAATTTCAGATGCAAAGAACAGATTAACAGAATGTACTATGCTTGAAACAGCACCGTAAGTGCAAAAATAAAACACAAAGCAGGCCCGAGCAATTACAGGTAAGAAGAGAGAAGGGGATCCCACTTGGAGCAGAAAGGGACCAATCAATGACAAGAGGATGAATGCTCCACAAGTACATTCATAACTGCCTAAAGGTCACATTGCTTTCTGATTGTCCTTAACAGTTCAAGTACTCTATGAAAATGACCAAAACAATCTTGGATGAAACATAAGGAATTGCTTTACTTCTACACTATGACCTACAAGCCTGGAAACAGAAGTTCTTCATACAGATCTTGAAAGCTTTAACTCACACATCAGGAAAAACTCTCTCAGATTTTGCATCTTAACATATTAGAACAAAATTTCCTTAAAATTTTTGGGTAAAATTATTTTAACAATTTTTACACTTTAAATAAGTGAAATTTAATGAAATTTAAGCTAAGTCCCATATTAATCCAATAAAGAAAGTACTGTCAAGAGCAATTACATTTTACAAAATTGTCATTAATGTTTACTTCAAGTGTGCTGAAGTTCTGAGCCTGTCAAAAATAAAATGAGTTTCCAAATCAGCACCTTTAAGAAAAGACAATTTTGAACAGCTGCATAAGAAAAGTCACTCAGCTACTAATTCTGTTCTGGAGATATGCATGTTGTTTCTGTTGAATGTGCTATTTATACATGCTGTTTTTTTAGGTAATATGTAAATGTTTGTGTGCTTTCATTCTTTGAGAAGAGAAAAACAGGAATTTTAATAGAACAATAAGCTTTAATATGTAGAACAGAAGCATTTACAAACTATGCAAATTAAACTAAACATATGTATTCCTACTCATGCTACAAAAAGCTTCCATTTAAACCATTTGCAACAGATAAAACAATATATGAACTTAGTCTTTACACAACATTTTTTTAAGGAGACATTGGGCTGTTTTAAAACTTCTACATTTCGCAACCAAAGGTTTTACTGCAGGCTTGAATGATTACTATTTGCAGTCATACCACATTTGAATGCTGTAATTTAAACAGTATGATAGTTAATAATTCTATATCATTGTTGTAATTTTTATTTTTCTGAGTTGATATACCTATATGCAATAGGTAGTGCAAACTCAATGTTTAAGAGCTGTTCTGGGTTTTGCTGTCTGATAAATATATTTAAATCAGGAATATTTTGAACCTTTAAAATATTTATTTTATTAAACTCTTACTTTATTTTTAGTACACCATACAAAAAGTCAGTTAATGTATTTACCTTATAAAAACCCAGAGCGATTTTTATTGCTTATGGATATATATGAACACATTCTGAAAGCTTCTAAAGGATAGGATAAAAATCCATGTTCAAGGAGCAATTTATGAACATTAAAATGTAAGAACAAAGGAAAGCAAAAACATTATGTAATGCTCTCAAGCAAGTATACATCATGTATTACAGCTTCAGACACCCAAATTTCTTTCCTTCATTAATGTTTTCAGAAATTTAGTAGTGCTTGTGCTCTGCTTCGTTATTTCTGTTCACTCTGAATATAACAATTGTACATGATGTTACAGAAAACATGCATGTACTTCACATTTTGCCAACCTATCCCTATACTTATGCTGAACTAATAACACTACATGAAAGAGAAACATTTAGGGCTTTTTTTCTTTGGTATGAAAGTAAAAAATTGAAAATTTTGAGCAAAACAACAGAATTTCAGTTGTTGCCTCATTCATACTAGGTACTAATTTTAAGATAAATTCAGAGTAAATGAAGAGACCATCTGGCTAGTAGCATAAATGGCAGAATGGTGTATCCACATCAAGTTTTGTTACAATTTGTTTAATTTTGAAAAGCAAAAATCAGCCTTTGTAATTTTTGCCTACGTAAAAAATCATGCAATCACATAAGCAAGAAAATTTCTCTAGTCTTAATTAATTTTAGGATATTACTATATAATAGTAGTAAAGAATAATTGAGTAGGTGTGTTTCATAGTAGTCATGTACTATGCTTTAATGCATAAGAATGTTGTCTAACCTTGTAATACTTCCAAAGTATCATTCATATTTTACTGTGATTTATGACAGTGCATAAATCTTGTGTAGCGAGTTAAAAGCAGCATTACTGCAATGCAAAATTTGTTCCTGCTTATAAACATTATGGAAATTTTATTAAATGCTGTGAGGTATCACATAAAGAAGAACTGGCCATGATTATTATGTTAAGTTGCTAGAGTATGCATCACACATGCTTGGGATACATTTTGGGGTGCATTTCTGTCTCACTTGATTAAGAAATCAGTCTACTGTATGGATGCTTTCTGAGTTTATGAAAGAATGTAGTATTTTCTGTTTTTCTCTTCTGTTTTCTGTGATGAAGGAACACATTTTGTCCAGTATTCATATGTGGCAAATATCACAATTTTATGTATAGGACTGTGTTTGTTAATAGTATATATGTATATTTTCATTTTATGCATTATTTATTAGAAAATGTCCAGTGTTATTTTATACTATAAATGTTATTTTGTTACTAATTGATGTACTTTGCATAATATAAATATATGAATTATTTAATATGAAATCTATTCTTATAAACATATTAAAGAAACCTCAAAAGATATTTCATTCCCCATACGTTACCTTCTACTGCAGTGAAACAAATTGATGATGCAACCATTGGTTTTGCCATGTTATTGCAGGTGTTGACTCTTGGATACAGTACGAGTTGTATATCATGCTTTTTTAACATTAATTATTTTGACATCAGTTTCGGGTTTTAAAAGGGGAGCTGGAAGATACTTGTGTAGGGATTTTTTTGGATTCTGAGCATTAGAGCAGGGATATTTATATCAGGATTAACAGACAATAAACTTGGTTTCTAAACTTGCTGTATTCTCAGATTTTTTTGACAACACTTTCATAACTAATGAAGTGGGCATTCAATCTTTGCTTTATATGTTACTACACTTGTTAACACAGTGTCTCCCATAGTGAAAAAAAAATGTGATCATAAGATAAAACATCTTCTCTGCTAATGTTGATCACTGTCCAGCATAAACAGCCTGGCTTCACTTCTGAGTGCTGTTTAGCCCTTCCACACAAACAAAATTTAATTGCCTGCCACTTGATTGACTCATTCATTCTCCTACTGTGCTAATGACTTCTATCTTATCTTAACCTTAAGTAATATTTCAGAATCTATGGGCTGCATGCAGAGAGATTAATCAATTTTTAATATAAGAAATTATGCACAATTTTGACTACATAATAACCAATTTATAGGATTATGCAAATAAGTATTTTTCTTTGCTTTCTTCCTGTTCTGATGCAGAATTAAATGACCATGGCTATATGTAAAGCAAACATTTGCAATGCTATAGAGAGATTAACTGGTGAAAATTTCATCTGTAACTCCTTGTATTTCAATATGACACAAAATTTAGGTGAAATTGCTTCCTGTTGCCCTTGTGTGGTAATAAATTAGCTAGTGAAATTCTGATCATTATTTATTTCTTTTTCATGTTAGCACTTTTCCCCACAATCATACTCTCTGTCAACAGCTATGTCTATCAAAAGCATTAGGTGAATAAATAGGTATATATTTGAGAAACTGTAACTTCTGTTTATTTCTGTCCTGTACCACAGATTTATTGTCTATTAAAATTACATAAACAGGAAAATAGTATGAGAACAATTAAAAACAATACTGATCCACCAGATAGTCAGATGCCTAATGAACAAGTTCAACTCTTTTGTAAAACTTGAAAGCCTGAACATAAAAAATACTACATAATTAGTCCAGAAATCCAAGTTATTCAAATACCACTAGAAAGAAATCCTAGTTTATTTTTATGTAACATCACTTTTCACAAACATCCCTACTAGTCAAATACCAAAATTACTAAAGGATTTCTTACAATTATGAAAACTGATAAAATTGTGTATGAAGCAAAACTTCATGTTTAATCACAACTTTCGTTAGCAAACCTCAGTTCTTTCGATGGGAAACCTTGTCACCACTGCTAACAGGTTTATATATGAGCGCCCAAGAGATTCATTAACAAACTCCTTTCCACACATGTTTAAACTCCGGGCGAGATATGTGGACAACATTTTTGCCATCATAAAAGAAACATTTAGATTGAAGCAGTATTCCATTGCTTATAATACAATTTAGATTCTGAGTGAGGCTGACTGCGGATTTCCGTGAATTTGGAAGGGGTAAGTCAAGCTTTTGGACATCCTTGGCACGGTCTCCACCTGCTACACAAAAGAGAAACCAAGCTCTGCACAGCGTCATACTGGCTGGGTTCGAGTCTAAATGTAAACCCTGTAGCAAGTGGGTAAAAATTGATATGAATTGAGGAGAAACATGAAGCTTGTTCTCCAGTATTTTGTTGACTTTGGCGAGTATACATATATCCATAGACGCTCCCACGAGCACGTGTTCAAGATGTGAGCATGATAAGTTAATTAAAGATACTAATATTCCGAGAGCATTTAAATATTTGAATCGCCATGATAATTAGGAGCGAGTTTTGTTTTTATTTAGTGAACGGGGAAATAAATTTATGCCACTATTACCGTAAAGCCCTCAGTTAGCCTTTGCTACGAGAAACATTCTCCTGTAAAGTGAATCATCAGTAAACTGTGAATCAACGCAAATCGTAGTCTTCATTCCAACATGGTAAACCTAGTTACCCTGCAGTATAAGAGTTACTCATCGGGTATTTGAGCAAGGCAGCTTCAAGATGCATCCTGAAACTGTCAAATTTGCAAGACCAAACCATAGAATTCATTTGGAAATAGAAAAAAGATGGATGACTACCTTTTCTGGATCTCAAAAATTAATGACACCATAAAAAAATTGAATTTGGGAATACAGAAAACCATCCATGTGGACAACTACATAAAATACAATAAGTATAATCCTAAATCACGCCAACATGCAATATTCCACAGCTTGACTTGCAAATTGATATACTTAACACTCCAAGAAAATGAATAAAACAGGAAATGTCAACATATTCAGAAAGTAGCCACACAGAATGGATTCAGCACTCACATAGTGAACAAGCTAACACAGAAATACAAAAGACAAAAAAGGTTGAAGGGCATCACCACTTGCAACAGCAAAGTATTTCACTAAAAAGATAAAGTAGATTCACACATACCACCAAAAATTCATAACAAATCCAATAAACTGTTTCTAGAATATGGAACAAAATTGGCTCCATACAAAAAACACAACCTCAGAAGTTTACTTCATCATCTGCTAAAGGACATTAAGAAATCAGGGATTTACCAGATTGATTGTGAAGACTGCCATGAAATATGCATAGGAAAAAACAATAAAAATCTACAAACCGGTTTGATACATTCACATCATTTGACGACCAGGGCTCACACATGCTTCTTTTAAGTATAAATCATATGGCGAGCTCAGTTCGCTATGCTGCATTGCTCTACATAACTACATATAGTTTAGGTTCCTTTTCAAAAATGTCATTTGTATACATTTCAAATGAAGTGCTGACATGTGATGTTTGTAGACCTCATCAACTGTGTTTCAACCAAGGAAAAATAATTTTATTCTTCCTGTACTCGTGTTAGTAGCCATCATGGCCGGGAAAAGAATTTGTGTGGATGATGAGGAAGGTTTGATAAAACTGATACAATGTGTATTAGAGTGTGATAGTGAAAGTGGTGATTTTTCTGTATATGAAACAGAGACTGAAGAAAGTGGTGACAGTGATAATGAATCTAATGCAGAAAGCAGCAGGAAAATAACTATGAAACCAATGATAAGGCACTAGACCCTTCGAAACATATTCGTATTACAATGCAGGAAAAACAGTGTGACTGGAATTGGACTAAAACTGACAATAATCCTGTTCTCTACTCCTTTACTGCAAATAGTGGTGTTCGTAAAGACTTATTGAACAAGCATGCATCACAGATGCCATTTGCACTTTCAATTTTTTTGGAATACATAAAACCATTGTTTGACAAAATGTGTTACAAAACTAACGTTTATGCAACAAGACAGTTGAACAATCCGACAGAAAAATGATCTAACACTACGGCAAAAGGGCCTATAATAGTTATTTTGATGTCTTAAGTGTAAAACTCGCGTATTCAATTGTAACAGCAAAAACCGATGCCTTGACACCCCAACTGTAAGTAAAAAAGATTATGTTACTCTTCATTTAGAGGATTGTTTTGAGGTCTATCACATACAACAACAGTACTAGGACAAAAGTATTGGTGAGTTTATGCTTTTAATATTGTGCTCACAAAGTTTCAACAAAAAACTCTTATTGGTTGATTTTAAATGATTTTTAAGCATTAAGTGTTACCACCCTCACTGCTAGGGGATTTACATCTGATTTCTTGGTTAGTTGAGTAGGCATTTAAATATGACGCAATTGGTTTAAGGAACACCTAAGAAATTTAAAGCTTAAGCAAATAGATAACTCTGCAGTAGCTAGTAACTTAGCTTATTTCATTGCTGTATTTTGCTTTCATTATCACATCATTAGTGAAACAGTCCCAATAAACATAAGTTGTGATTCTCAACTTCCCAAGATAAATTTGATATCACTGAAAGCTTTATTTATGATACTATTAGTAAGGGTACTTCAGGAGCAATGAAATTAAAAGCATAATAAGAATAATTAAAAGTTTATTTATATTTACATCACAGTTCCAAAACCTACTTTTAATCTAGTATCACACATCTATTTTGATTCTCCTGCTAAAATTTCCCATTTTTTGGTTATGTCCATATATTCTCCATCAGGGCTGTCATAATCCTTTATTGGCGGCATCAGTGTAGGTCCTCTAGCCTTAAACGGAATCAGGCTGAGATCAAACTGTCAAAAAGAAGCATGGACTTTAACCAGTGAGAAACCAATCCATTTTATTTGAAATATAATAAATAGAATTTCAGAAAAAGCACAGAACTGCACAAAAGAATCAAAATACTTATTACTAAAACCAGTAGATTGACCAGATGACTAACACTTAAAAAGAGGACTCCTAGTTTGAAATGCAGGACTCTGCATCAAAACATATAGCTTCTGGCAAGCAACATAACCAATAACACAAAGTTCACATGACATCAAAATTTGTTATCGTTTCCTTGACTATGAGTGATCTTAAAGCTGTATGCGCAATGAGAATATCACAAATACCAAATATCACATTCTGCAAATACAAATCCACTTCATTTCAATACGAACATAAAAGGCTTACAAACTTCAAACTTGTTGATGTGACAGCAATAATAAGAGTATCATACATTTCTGTCATCATAAGGACATAAAGCACTTAAAACACTAAAACTAAATATGGCTTCTCTGCTGCAACAAATTAAACAATGTTAATTACTGGGCAAAACTCTATGCTGTGAATGGAAGGAATAGGGGTGGGGAGCACACATACAAGTGAAGCTGTGTATATAAATGTATGCATCATTGTGCCTTTTAGAGTGATATCTAGGAGGAATGGCTGAAGCAAAAGACCTGAAGGACAACCAGATCCGGAAGATGCTGTGAAGGTGGAGTCCTTAACAATTCCAGATTAAGGCTATCATACCATCCAACAAGAAGGAGCACCTCCTGAAGAGCCCCTGGATTGGATTAAAGTGTTCCCATTGTGCACGAGGCAACTGAAGCTCTACAAATTACACAACAATTTCTATCACTGCAAATCCTAAGTGATGACAGCATTTCTATGATTAGTGCATATATTCAATAATGTATAACTGGGAAAAATCAAAGGAGTAAAGAAAATTTGAAACAATTTTTAAACCAGTGTAAAGCACCAATACACTCTGAATGTTTTTTTTCTTCTTTCTTTTCTTTTTTAGTTTTAATTATGAATAGCAGTACTGACATGCATATAAGTACTCTAAATGGTGTATTATGTTTATTAATTATGTGTTTGCTTAATTTACTGCTTTCTTATATTAAATAATACATAATTAGTTTGAGTAATAATCTAACAAAACAGTTTCATTTCTATAAGAAAATTTACCTTTTAAGTTTTCTTGTGTATACATTATTTTAGGTATCTCCCTTTAAAAACATATAACTGAGATTAAATTGTACATGAGAAACAAATTGACATCTGGTTTATCTACAAGGAGGGGACTTTTTAAAGTACTGAGTGAATGTATTAATACATTCATTGCAGCTTGACCTTTTTATTTTTCATTGTTTTATTTGTATATGAGCCCCTTTAACTTCTGTGGTCATATTGGGGAGCTTTGACACGAGAAACAACTGATGGTGACTTTGCTTGCTGAACTGTGGCTTTTGTTAACATTGGTTTTGTTTATTTTTTTACAACTAGATACGCTCACATTCACTCCCACATTCATACTTCCAGACTCTGTGGGGGATAACGAATCATTGTAATTAAAGAGAAGTTTTCTGCCTCAGCCAGGAACCAAACCCAGGACCTATGTGTTGAGAAGCCAGAACACTGACCACTTGACAACAGAGGTAGTCAATCAGCTTGACGTTTATCTAGCCAGTTACACAAAAATTTAAACAAGCACATTATCAAATCACTGTATGCTAAAAACCACTGCACATAACAAGACTACATTTTTAGGGGACCTTTAGCAACACTTTTGCAGTCTCTGGGGGAGCTTTCATTTTTAGAAGTGTCTGTAATGTCTAATACAATTTCTGCCTGAAGTTATTAATTATTATTTTCTGAATTATTACAACAGAATTTCCTATAACTACTGGAAGATTGTTTAACCCTTAGTGTTTATTCTACAAGAGAAAATAATCTGTAGCTCTGTTAGCTCTGAGCACGCGCGCGCGCACTCTCAGTCTCACACTCACTCTCTCTGCCTCCCCCTCTCTATCTTTTGCTCTCACACACATGGAGGTTTTTCAAATAAAGCTTCTTTTTGGATTACAGGGACCTCAAAACATGGAGTTTGCTTCCTTGCCAGGGTGGGGAATTTTCAGTCACCTTTAATAAGTAACATTTGAGTCAATTGTAACACTTAACTTGCTTTATTTACTACAGGACATATTGTCTACATCTTCAGCTACTTTTAACTGTATCATCTTGCCCAATGCACCCTTGCACAAGTATTTGCACTCAAGGACAAGGTGATAGAAGCTGACTTTTTCTTGATGATGATGAAATGGGGGTTAAGGGCGCTAAACAGCTAAGGTCATCAGCACCCTTACAATGTATAAAATTTAAAATCCAGAATTAAAATACGGGACAGAAACTTGCTTAGTCGAAGCAATAAAAAACATATCAAAGTCTAAAAACCACCACACTAAAAACTTGGTAAATCAAACAATAAAAGAGTAAATTACGTGTCAGGATCTGTAGAAGCCAAGGGACCAGAGTGCCATATGACCCCAGGGGAGAAAAACCCCCATTAAAGCAGGCAATATAAAATCACAAAACTAAAAGATGCTCAGCACATTAAATGCGTCGAATAAACCCAGTCACGGATAAAATGTAAAAGACATTCTACAGTATGCACGTCGTCTGCCAAAACGTGGGCTATACCAACAGGCAGAGACACACGAACGCGCAATTGTGCTAAAACCTGACACTGTTAAAATGTGATGCACCGTTAAGGGTGCTGCACACTGATCACAGAGTGGTGCGGGATCACCACTAAGCAAGTGTCTATGACTAAAAACGCAATGTCTGATACGAAGTCGTGTTAAAATCACCTCTTCCCACGAGAAGCACGAGAAGAGGTGGCCAGACAACCGGGAGAGGTTTAACCTCCCGCAGCTTGTTCCCCCTAAGGGCCGTCCACTCATCGCGCCAACGCGAGAGGATGTGGTGTCATAAAATAACATAAGAATCTGAGGAGGGAACAACACAGGTAAAACATCTGAGTGATAAAATCGCCGATTTGGCAGCGGCGTCGACAGAATCGTTACCTGAGATGCCCACATGACTTGGAATCCACACGAAGGAAACGCTGGTGCCAGAAACATCGAGCGAGTGGAGGAGATCATGTATGCGCTCACGAGTGGGTGGTAATGGTACAGCGCGTTAATACTCTGAAGGGCGCTCAGGGAGTCTGCGCAAAGAACACAGTGCCGTAAGCCATGCCGCTGGATGTATAAATGTGACTGACAAATACTAAAAAGTTCGGCGGTAAAAATCTAACACTGCTCCGGTAAACGAAAGGTAAAACTATGTTGACCAAAAACAAAGGCACACCTTACTCCACATCAGTCTTAGACCCATCGGTATATATAAAATGAAAGTTCCCGATTTGCGCCTGAAGTTCTAAAAACGCTGATCTAAGAACTTAAGAAGGGATCTCATTCTTCGGCATCGACGTTAACCCAAGGTGACAGTGGGCCTCAGCGCGCAACCAAGGAGGAAAACGCATTTACCCCCTGGGAAGCGCTGGCGTAACGTCCAAATGCCAAAGAAGCTGTCGAAATCGAACCCCTGGAGGGAGCAACGCAGAGGATGATGATGATGATGAGATGCGGTTTAAGGGCGCTAAACTGCTAAGGTCATCAGCGCCCAACGCAGAGGAGCTAACTATATATTGCCGATCAAGAGAATCCTCGAAAAATAACTCGATCAGGTAAGCTTGAGAGTCGACAAGCATAGCTGCACAAAAGCATCTCACGCCTGAAGGACAGCGGAGGCTCTGCAGATTCAGCATACAGACTGGGTACAGGGCTGGTTGGAAAGGCCCCTGTAGCGACTTTTATGCCACGATGGTGAATGGCATTCAGGCGACGTAACACCGACGGACGCGCCGATGAATAGACAATGCACCCGTAATCTAGCTTGGATTGGACCAAAGAGCGGTAAAGACGCAGAAGAACGGCACATCCAGCTCCCAGGATGTGCCACTTAAAACACGTAAAATACTAAGAGAACGGTCACACTTAAAAGGAAATGTGCAAAGTCCAGCTCAGCTTTCGATCAAAGATCAACCCCAAAAATTTCACCTCGTCTGCAAATGGAAGGACCTCCGGCCCAAGATGGAGAGAGGGCGGAGGGAAAGCCTTCCGGCGCCAGAAATTGATGCAGACGGATTTCTCGGCGGAGAAATTAAAGTCGTTGGCGTTACTCCAGGCGTAGAGACGGTCGATACAGCTCTGGAGATGGCGTTCGAGCAGACAGGTCCGCCGTGAACTGCAATAAATGGCAAAATCGTAGACGAAAAGGAACGAGGAAATGCCAGCTGGAATACAATCAACAATGGGGTTGATAGCAATCGCAAAAAGTGTGACACTGAGTACAGAGCCCTGCGGTAAACAGTTCTCTTGAATAAAACGACTAGATAAAACCGAGCCCACACGTACACGAAAGATGCGGTCCGTCATAAACTCCCGAAGAAATATGGGAAGACGACCGCGGAAATTCCATGCGTGAAGTGTACGTAAAATGCCGCCCCTCCAACAAGTGTCATAAGCTTTCTCCAGGTCAAAAACCACAACCACTGTTTGACACTTTCTCAGAAATCCGTTCATAATATGCATCGACAGAGGCACCAGATGGTCGACGGTAGAGCGATGGCGACGAAATCCGCACTGAGCGTTCGCAAGAAGTTTCTGAGACTCAAGCCACCATGTTGAGCATGCGCTCCATCACCTTGCAAATGCAACTGGTGAGGGAGATAGGGCGGTAGCTGGCGATCCTTCCCAGGCTTAGTATAAGGACAATGGTGGATTCGCGCCAAACGGAAGGAAAAAAGCCGTCTTGCCAAATACGGTTATAGACCTGTAAAAGAAAGAGTTTACTGTCGGCTGAAAGGTTCTGTAACATCAGGACATGAATGCCGTCCGGACCAGGAGCGGAGTGCCTAGAGCAATGGAGAGCGTGCTCCAGCTCCCTCATTGTAAAAAGTTCATTATAACACTCCTTATTAGCAGACCTAAAATTACAGGTCTCGGAATCCAGCCGGTCTTTGAGAGTGCGAAAGCCGGCGGTATAATGGGTAGAACTGGAAACCGTCTCAAAGGCAGCACCCAGAGTGTTAGCAATGGCAGCCGGATCCACTATGGTGGCAGTGGAAACCTGAAGTGCAGAGTACAATGCAACACTTTACCGGAGAAGCGACGAAGTTTATCCCAAACAGAAGAAGGCGTGAAGCGATTAAAAGATTCAACAAAACGAGTCCAGGACGCCTTCCTGCTATCCTGAATAATACGACGAGCCCTGGCGCGCGATTGTTTAAAAATAACCAAATTATCAAGTGTAGGGTGTCGCCGAAACACCCTAAGCGCAGGTCTACGGGCACGAACGGCGTCCCGATAGTCCTCGTTCCACCACGGAAGAGAAATATGCCGAGGGTGAGAGGACGAACGGGGAATTGTGCGTTCGGCGGCAGATAGCATCGTAGAGGTAAGGTGCTGCACCATTTGGTTAACGTCAGTGAAGGACTGATCCTCAAAACACACCAGGCTGGAATACAATCTCCAGTCGGCTTTTCTGAATATCCAGGTAGGTACTCTGGAATGCTGGACGTGGTGAGACAGAAGAGAAACGATGCAGGGGTAATGGTCGCTGGAGTAGGTGTTAGCGACGACGTTCCATTGCAGACGACTAGCAAGCTGGAGTGAGCAAACGGCAAGGTCCAAGTGAGAGAATGTACCAGAAGAATCAGAAAGAAAAGTAGGTTCACCTGTATTGAGGATGAAGAGGTTGAACTGAGAAAACATGTCGGAAAGAAGCGTTCCCCTTGCACAAACCCTAGGCGAACCCCACAGGGGATGTTGGGAGGGCGGACAGGAGATCTGAATGTCCGCGTTAGCTAGGGGAGACGATGGAGGCGAATAGATGGAGCAAACAGAAAAGAAAAAGCCGGGTAATTGAAGTCTAACGGCAACAGCTTGCAAGTCGGACGTAAGTGTGAGAGTCTGAAAATGAACGTCATTACGCACTAATATCATGACACCTCCATGAGCAGGAGCACCCTCATCCGGTGCAAGATACTAGCGAACCGGAGTATACCCTCGGAGATCAAAAGGATCGTGAGGGCGAAGCTTGGTCTCTGCAAACACACGACCATAGGTGAATGGGAACGTAATAAAAGTTGCAGTTCCGCCCTATGCGATCGTACACCACGTAAATTCCAGGTCAGGATAGCCATGAAGGAAAGGGATAAACTGTCTAGTTAGAAGGGCGGCTCAAAATTACCTTCTGCTTAACCTTTGGGCTCGGGCTTTTGGTATGGAGTTGGTCAGACTCCATAGGCTCCTCGAAGGGAGGGCCCATGCGCTCAGTGCCAGAAACTGATTCAAGCGCCGAGAATCGGTTCTGGGTGGTAATGGGTGAGGGGTGCCGCTGAGCGCGGCTTATCCCAGGAGCATCCTGGGACTGCGACCTTCGAGGAGGAGAAGATGAACTTTTTTTTACCGCACGCACGCGGAGGATCTTTCAGAAAATCTTCCCTACGAAGTTTCTGCTTAGATTTCTTCTCAGTGCCTTGTGACTTCATAACCTTTGGACCAGCTTTAGATGGCTTAATAACTGTGGCTGAAATGGACGGCCGGATGGTAGTAGCGGCCAATGCAGTCATGGTCCAGGTCTGTGTTTCGGCATCCTTCCGGGGTACTGGCGAGGCAACGACAGAACTAAATGTACCCGATTGCAGAAGCGAAGGTTGGCGCGCATGCTAACGCCTCCGGGCTTCAGCGAAAAAGAGTTTCTCCTTTACCCGGATCTCCTGGATCGCCTTCTCGTCCAAGTACCGCGGACAGTCGGCAAATGACGCAGAAAATGACGCAATTAACGCAGACGGGGGCTGTTGAACAGTTACCTTCGTGTGAGGGCTGGCTACATGATGCACAGATGGTAACGGCACTCTTACATGAGACTTGCGTATGCCCAAAACGTTAGCATTTAAAACAACGCAGAGGTCTAGGAATATAAGGCCTCACCGCAATACGCTCGTACCCTGCTGAAAGACTCGTGGGCAGATCGAAACCATCAAAAGTTATAAACAGGGTACGAGTCGGTACCAATACTCCGTCGCGTTTGGCCTGCACTCGATGCACTGCCGTCACCTTTTGTTCTGAAAGGTAGTCGACGAGTACATCGTCCGACATACCATCGAGGCTATGGGTGGTAACGACGTCTCGACAGAAATTCAGGTGCGGTGCTTCTCAACACGGATGGGATAACCGTGGAGAAGCGTAGCGCGCAACAAGGTCTTACTTTGCTGATCGGACTTTGTTTGTACTAATAAGGAACCATTCCGTAGACGAGTGCAGGACTGAACCGCACCAGCAATAGCATCAATGCCCTTCTGAATAATAAAAGGGTTCACCTTCTCAAAACTTTGTCCTTCTTCTGTTCGTGAAATAACCAAGCAACAACCAGATGTCGGTGGTGCTACTTCTGTTGCAAATACTTTTCGGCGCTTGTTATTAATAATGGAGAAAGGGGGCTCCATAGCGAAAGAAATTCTCCACCATTGCAACCGTCTCCGACCTTGGGCTCTGACTTCCCGGGCATTACCCTGGTTTGGGTGAGTGCCCTGTCTATACCAGACTCACCCCAGGGTCACACCTCCCAGAACATAGACAGAGGGAACCAATGGCCATCGGAAGTCAATAGCTCATGCAATGGACCCCTGCGGGACTGCAGTTGAACATCGGATACGAACACATACCCTACATGACGATCCCGGGTGGTGGGGATGACACCATTATCCACTCACCCAGCTGCGCAGCCAGTGTGCGGGTATCCGTCAGGCTGGGTCCACGGAGGATTAAAATAAAAGGGGAAAATAAACCAAAAGTGTGTGGGCGTTTCGCACGCAAGGTAGGTCAGCGAGGAAGAAAAAGATATGTGCGAATGGTCGTGGTGCAAAATGGTCGGAAAGAGACTAGAGAAGAAAGAAACGATGGTGAGGGGCGGCATGGAACGAAATGCAAAGAACGCACGAGAGCCTACCTTGTGTTCTCTGGTCACGAGAACGAACCCACCTCAACCAGACGGGGATGAAGGGATGAATATGGCAATGAGTGGCTCGGGCACCCCGGGTACGCCAAACCCGTACTCACATAACGTGAGCCCCTGGGGGGGGGGGGATTTTTTCTTCCCTACTTACCTATAGTAGAGGAAATATTTATGTCGAGATTTCACTAATCTAAAAAAATCTCAATGTTGAATTTTTGGGTGGAATATAATACTTCCCCTACCTACTATAGTAAGCCATAAAGTGAAAGCTAGAGCTACATAAGTAACAGATTTAATAGCACACAAACTGCTGCCTGTTTCTTATGTGTTTTAAACTATCCTGTTTGCCGCAATAGCTATACATATTCAGAATTATAGTATCTAAAGTAAGACAAATGTGCGCAAACAGCACAAACTAAAAGTTGGTACAACTTTTTAATTATACATTGTCAAAATTTTGTAAACAAAAATATTTATCAGATAAATATGCATACAATCTTTTATTTTTAACATTTTTCACAAAACTTCATTATAAGCAAGATATATAAATTTTTTGACTTATGCTGCATTTCAATGACACCCCCTCACCTGCTTAGAAAAACTATGTGATATGATATACTGCATTCCATAAGAGTAGTCTAAACTACTACTACGATGGGAACAAGCCGTCTCCCGAAACGCGTTCAAGTAAGAATATCATAGTGATATAGTGTAACAACCCTCAACTCTCTATTTTAAAATAGTCTAAACTAAGTTATTTATAAAGTCGCATGGCAATTGCTTAAGTCAATGAAAAGATGACACTAACACATGCACATACAAACCAAGACTAAAAACGCCCACTATACACCTTAAAATCAGCTATTTATCCTAAATTAAAGAACCCCTGGAAAATTTTGTTTACAGTTTTATAATATGTAGGGACTGCTCTTTAAGGCTGAAGACATCCTAGTGAATTAAGGAACCTCAGTTTACATGCCAGTACAAAGCGCCACTTTAATAAATATTACTTTTCTGTATAACAATTCAGATATTATATAAAAAAAAAAATATGTTGAATTCACATGACTTTCTCTACTCACTCTAAAACTACTTTTACAAAGGCTTATTCTTCTGTCTATTTCTTGTTAATAGATATAAAATTTCATTTTTCACTTTGTTGTAGGTATAAGAGTACATTAGGCTAAAGTGATATATTTCTAAAAAGCAGATCACTAGGTGATAGCTTTGTGATTCCATGCTCCTTGCATAACCACACAAAAGAAAAGTGATGTCATTTGTAATAAGTATTTCAAAATTTCAACTAATAACAAGAACATCTCAAAAATTGTCACAAAACGTTTTATTTGATATAAATTGTGTGCTCTAATGAGATCTAAGTGTTTTGTGTAGTAAGATTTTATCTATAACCATAAGGTAAACCAGGTGTGTGTGTGCGTGTGCGTGTGTGTGTATTTATTTACTTCATAATGCTATACAAAATTCTTACAATTTTTGATACATTACTTTGAGTTGCTATTTGTTCTTTCTTTGGTCCATCATGCATTTTAACACCGTGGTTATTTATGCATGGTGGGTCATAACAAATTCATATTGCTTTATTTTTCTAAACCATTTTTCTCTTACTCTCCCCATATATTCTCCTATTCTTTTTATATCCCTCTCCTTTTGTATTTTCATTATCCTAACTTTTAATACTTCTTTGTTAACATTCTCCCATTCTTTAGGTAAAAACTGATTTCTCCACAACTTAGTTTCTTCACATTCAATTATATAATGCAAATCACTATCTGCCTCTCCACAAAGAGGACACCTATTCAAATTCGCTCCCTTCCTATCTCCCCTTAGCCTATATGCACTTAATCTGGACCAGGCCCACCCTTCTCTCACTAACCTATTACCTACATCCACATACTTCTCCCTTCACCAGTCCACCTTTAATTGTCTATATAGTTCCAAACTTTGAAATAATTCTTGTTTCTCTATATCTTCTACTCTGTTCCTCGCTTCTTTCCAGAAACCTTTAACTAACCCCTCTCTCTCCTCCCATAAGTTACCCATTCCTATTTCCTGTAAAATTCTCCTTATTGCTTGAGCCCAGTTCATTCTATAACTGGATTTTTCTTGTATTATTAAACATTGCTTCAAGATATTATGCTCATCCAATGATTTCAATCTATGCCAATATTTAAGTATCCGTGCTACTATCATGCCCTTGCTACCTACTCTTCCCAACTCCAACATTGCTGCTCTGTTAGGTGATGAAATAGATTAACTTAACATATGTTTACAGAACGATCTATGTACTTTATCAATCATCTCCCATCCTTTGTCACTTCCTCAAATCTCTGATCCATAGGTCATTTTTGCTTCAACTACAGCTTTGTAAACCCTTTCCAACCATATAATTTGCATATCTGGTATTTTCTTTAAGCATATTCTTATAGCAGTCATTGCTAATCTTCCCTTAGCTAAGGCACTTATCTTGTGATCATTCCATCTCTCATTACTACTTATTCTCACTCCCAAATAATCAAACTTGTTTACTATTTGCAACTCTTCCCCTTCCACATACCACTTTTCCTCCTTCTTCAATTTATAGCTCTTTTTAAAATACCATTATCTTTGATTTTTTTTAAATTTATTCTTAAACCCCAGTTCTTACAAAATGAAATATATGATATGCAACACTTTTGTTAGGCCTTCTACTGAAATAGAACCTACCACTAAATCATCTGCAAAAAGTAATCCTGGTATTTCTTTATTATTTACTGTGGGTAAATATAAGTTATCCTTATTCAACTCTTCTAAGATATCGTCAATAAATAAGTTAAACAGTATAGAGCTAAGTTTGCAACCTTGTCTTAACCCCATATTACTATCAATTTTTCCCAAGATGTTAGATAGCCCGGAAATCAGGCCCTCTCTGTTAGCAACACCCTAACAACATCTGAAAAATACATTCTAAAGCCTACTAATCCCACCTTACCAAGATTATACTGCTTACCAAAAGTACAAAAAGATGACAGTAGCATGAGAGCCATTATCAATGGCATTACCTCACCTACTTACCACATTGCTAAGTGGTTAGTAAACAAACTGAAAGTCTACAAAAAGTTTGAAAACCTGGGAATTGAAAACTCCTCAGAATTAATAAACCACTTGCAGACCTATAACTTCCCCAAAAAATCACATAATGGTATCGTTTGACATCAAAGCACTTTTCACTAGTATTTCCATAGAAAAAATTCCTACACTACTCAGAAAATGGTTGAATCTGACTACAATAGACTCCACAGAAATAGATGATATCATTAACCTTACAGAATTGTGCACTAGACACAACTTCTTCACATTTAATAATAAATTCTACAAACAATCAAAAGGATTAGCAATGGGAAGTCCACTGTCCCCCATTCTGGCAGAACTATATATGAGCCACCTTGAAGTCCACATAGTGAAAGCTTTCCCTCACATATATAAATTTTGGCAGAGATAAGTTGATGGCATTTTTTCCATCATACCCCAGAAATTAACAGAAGATGCTTTGAAATTGTTGAACTTGCAGGAAAACAGCATTAAATTCACAATTGAAATTGAAGAGAACACCACCATACCCTTCCTGGACCTCATTATAACTAGAGATTAAAATGGTTTTAAATTCGGTATACATAGAAAACCTATACATGTGGACAATTATATAAAGAAAAATGGTTGCAACCCAACTTCACACCAACTACCTGCCTTTAGAAGTTTGATCCACCAGTTGCATAACGTTCCCTTGAGCAAAGAAGAATTTTTAAAAGAAGAACATATAGAAAAAATAGCAGTAACTAATGGATTCAACTCAGAGCTCATAAGGAACATGATAACAAGAAGAAAAAACTCAAGGCAATTTCACATTCCACCACTCTAACACCTCTCTCAAACACAAATTGGAAATACAAGAAATTCACATACCACCTTTGGGCCTTTAGAAAATTTGAACGAATCTTCAGCAAATTTAACATAAGACTAGCTCCACAGAACAAATTCAGCTTGAACTTGCTAAACACACTTCTCAAAAATATCATCCCAAACACATTAAAATCCGGAATTTACCAGATTAGTTGTGATGAATGTGAGAAATATTACATAAGAAAAACTAAAAGAAACTTGGAAACCAGACTTAAGGAACACCAAAGGAACATAAAACTATAACAAATAGAGAAATCCGCTGTATCACACCATTTTTGGATGCAAAACCACAACATTGGCCAAAGTATAAAGTTTTTAAAACCCCTCACCACACCAATAGAATTGAACATCTGGGAAAAAATACACATCATCAAAAACGGCCACAACATCATTAATTTTGAAATCCCGCCTCTGAGCAATGTGTTAAAACTTTGTGCTCCCAACACCAGATGGCAACAGGTTCAGAATCCGCAGGAAGAGGAAGAAGAGGACACGAGAGAAAGCGACCTTTAGTCACCCAGTCGCTGACGAGGATGAATGTCCTCAAAAATGTTTCTGTTTTATATAACTTTTAATTAGTGAAGGTGAGTGTAAAAAATTGTGACTCAATCTACCATCAAGATTTTATCTATTTCTTAGGGTTTGCCAATTATAAAAAATTCATTCAAAATGAAGAGGAATTCACAGGCTATTCCCAGAAAATTCAAGATATATATTTTATTTGTCATGCAAATATCTTACACATACAGTATTTTAATCAAAATCATTAGACCATTTTTGAGATAATTAAAATAGCAAAAATTGTGCATGCACACATACACACCTTTTTCTATTTTTTTTTTTTTTTTGGGGGGGGGGCTCTTAAAACCTGTACTTTAGTGAAATTTCAACATAAATATTTCCTCTACTTACTATAGGTAAGTAGGGAAAAAAAACAGCTTCTAATCACCTTGTCCTTGGGTGGCAAATACTTGTGCAAGGGCACACTATACCCCTGCCATTGGATCTTTGTACTTGACAGTTCGTGTGGCTTCGTGTAACGTTGGCTATATTGTGGTTGCGACGTTGCCAGAGTGGTTAGTAAACAACAACGGCTGATTCTTCTCCTTTCTATCATGTCTAAGCCGCCTACAAAAAGTATACGTAAGTAGCGAACCTCATTGAATAATAACTATTTCACATAATTATTATTATTATTATTATTATTATTATTATTATTGTTAATTGAAAATAACTCAGCATAAACATTATTTATGCATGGTTATTTATGCATGGTGGGTCATAACAAATTCATATTGCTTTATTTTTCTAAACCATTTTTCTCTTACTCTCCCCATATATTCTCCTATTCTTTTTATATCCCTCTCCTTTTGTATTTTCATTATCCTAACTTTTAATACTTCTTTGTTAACATTCTCCCATTCTTTAGGTAAAAACTGATTTCTCCACAACTTAGTTTCTTCACATTCAATTATATAATGCAAATCACTATCTGCCTCTCCACAAAGAGGACACCTATTCAAATTCGCTCCCTTCCTATCTCCCCTTAGCCTATATGCACTTAATCTGGACCAGGCCCACCCTTCTCTCACTAACCTATTACCTACATCCACATACTTCTCCCTTCACCAGTCCACCTTTAATTGTCTATATAGTTCCAAACTTTGAAATAATTCTTGTTTCTCTATATCTTCTACTCTGTTCCTCGCTTCTTTCCAGAAACCTTTAACTAACCCCTCTCTCTCCTCCCATAAGTTACCCATTCCTATTTCCTGTAAAATTCTCCTTATTGCTTGAGCCCAGTTCATTCTATAACTGGATTTTTCTTGTATTATTAAACATTGCTTCAAGATATTATGCTCATCCAATGATTTCAATCTATGCCAATATTTAAGTATCCGTGCTACTATCATGCCCTTGCTACCTACTCTTCCCAACTCCAACATTGCTGCTCTGTTAGGTGATGAAATAGATTAACTTAACATATGTTTACAGAACGATCTATGTACTTTATCAATCATCTCCCATCCTTTGTCACTTCCTTAAATCTCTGATCCATAGGTCATTTTTGCTTCAACTACAGCTTTGTAAACCCTTTCCAACCATATAATTTGCATATCTGGTATTTTCTTTAAGCATATTCTTATAGCAGTCATTGCTAATCTTCCCTTAGCTAAGGCACTTATCTTGTGATCATTCCATCTCTCATTACTACTTATTCTCACTCCCAAATAATCAAACTTGTTTACTATTTGCAACTCTTCCCCTTCCACATACCACTTTTCCTCCTTCTTCAATTTATAGCTCTTTTTAAAATACCATTATCTTTGATTTTTTTTAAATTTATTCTTAAACCCCAGTTCTTACAAAATGAAATATATGATATGCAACACTTTTGTTAGGCCTTCTACTGAAATAGAACCTACCACTAAATCATCTGCAAAAAGTAATCCTGGTATTTCTTTATTATTTACTGTGGGTAAATATAAGTTATCCTTATTCAACTCTTCTAAGATATCGTCAATAAATAAGTTAAACAGTATAGAGCTAAGTTTGCAACCTTGTCTTAACCCCATATTACTATCAATTTTTCCCAAGATGTTAGATAGCCCGGAAATCAGGCCCTCTCTGTTAGCAACACCCTAACAACATCTGAAAAATACATTCTAAAGCCTACTAATCCCACCTTACCAAGATTATACTGCTTACCAAAAGTACAAAAAGATGACAGTAGCATGAGAGCCATTATCAATGGCATTACCTCACCTACTTACCACATTGCTAAGTGGTTAGTAAACAAACTGAAAGTCTACAAAAAGTTTGAAAACCTGGGAATTGAAAACTCCTCAGAATTAATAAACCACTTGCAGACCTATAACTTCCCCAAAAAATCACATAATGGTATCGTTTGACATCAAAGCACTTTTCACTAGTATTTCCATAGAAAAAATTCCTACACTACTCAGAAAATGGTTGAATCTGACTACAATAGACTCCACAGAAATAGATGATATCATTAACCTTACAGAATTGTGCACTAGACACAACTTCTTCACATTTAATAATAAATTCTACAAACAATCAAAAGGATTAGCAATGGGAAGTCCACTGTCCCCCATTCTGGCAGAACTATATATGAGCCACCTTGAAGTCCACATAGTGAAAGCTTTCCCTCACATATATAAATTTTGGCAGAGATAAGTTGATGGCATTTTTTCCATCATACCCCAGAAATTAACAGAAGATGCTTTGAAATTGTTGAACTTGCAGGAAAACAGCATTAAATTCACAATTGAAATTGAAGAGAACACCACCATACCCTTCCTGGACCTCATTATAACTAGAGATTAAAATGGTTTTAAATTCGGTATACATAGAAAACCTATACATGTGGACAATTATATAAAGAAAAATGGTTGCAACCCAACTTCACACCAACTACCTGCCTTTAGAAGTTTGATCCACCAGTTGCATAACGTTCCCTTGAGCAAAGAAGAATTTTAAAAGAAGAACATATAGAAAAAATAGCAGTAACTAATGGATTCAACTCAGAGCTCATAAGGAACATGATAACAAGAAGAAAAAACTCAAGGCAATTTCACATTCCACCACTCTAACACCTCTCTCAAACACAAATTGGAAATACAAGAAATTCACATACCACCTTTGGGCCTTTAGAAAATTTGAACGAATCTTCAGCAAATTTAACATAAGACTAGCTCCACAGAACAAATTCAGCTTGAACTTGCTAAACACACTTCTCAAAAATATCATCCCAAACACATTAAAATCCGGAATTTACCAGATTAGTTGTGATGAATGTGAGAAATATTACATAAGAAAAACTAAAAGAAACTTGGAAACCAGACTTAAGGAACACCAAAGGAACATAAAACTATAACAAATAGAGAAATCCGCTGTATCACACCATTTTTGGATGCAAAACCACAACATTGGCCAAAGTATAAAGTTTTTAAAACCCCTCACCACACCAATAGAATTGAACATCTGGGAAAAAATACACATCATCAAAAACGGCCACAACATCATTAATTTTGAAATCCCGCCTCTGAGCAATGTGTTAAAACTTTGTGCTCCCAACACCAGATGGCAACAGGTTCAGAATCCGCAGGAAGAGGAAGAAGAGGACACGAGAGAAAGCGACCTTTAGTCACCCAGTCGCTGACGAGGATGAATGTCCTCAAAAATGTTTCTGTTTTATATAACTTTTAATTAGTGAAGGTGAGTGTAAAAAATTGTGACTCAATCTACCATCAAGATTTTATCTATTTCTTAGGGTTTGCCAATTATAAAAAATTCATTCAAAATGAAGAGGAATTCACAGGCTATTCCCAGAAAATTCAAGATATATATTTTATTTGTCATGCAAATATCTTACACATACAGTATTTTAATCAAAATCATTAGACCATTTTTGAGATAATTAAAATAGCAAAAATTGTGCATGCACACATACACACCTTTTTCTTTTTTTTTTTTTTTGGGGGGGGGGGCTCTTAAAACCTGTACTTTAGTGAAATTTCAACATAAATATTTCCTCTACTTACTATAGGTAAGTAGGGAAAAAAAACAGCTTCTAATCACCTTGTCCTTGGGTGGCAAATACTTGTGCAAGGGCACACTATACCCCTGCCATTGGATCTTTGTACTTGACAGTTCGTGTGGCTTCGTGTAACGTTGGCTATATTGTGGTTGCGACGTTGCCAGAGTGGTTAGTAAACAACAACGGCTGATTCTTCTCCTTTCTATCATGTCTAAGCCGCCTACAAAAAGTATACGTAAGTAGCGAACCTCATTGAATAATAACTATTTCACATAATTATTATTATTATTATTATTATTATTATTATTATTATTATTATTGTTAATTGAAAATAACTCAGCATAAACATTATTTATGCATGGTTATTTATGCATGGTGGGTCATAACAAATTCATATTGCTTTATTTTTCTAAACCATTTTTCTCTTACTCTCCCCATATATTCTCCTATTCTTTTTATATCCCTCTCCTTTTGTATTTTCATTATCCTAACTTTTAATACTTCTTTGTTAACATTCTCCCATTCTTTAGGTAAAAACTGATTTCTCCACAACTTAGTTTCTTCACATTCAATTATATAATGCAAATCACTATCTGCCTCTCCACAAAGAGGACACCTATTCAAATTCGCTCCCTTCCTATCTCCCCTTAGCCTATATGCACTTAATCTGGACCAGGCCCACCCTTCTCTCACTAACCTATTACCTACATCCACATACTTCTCCCTTCACCAGTCCACCTTTAATTGTCTATATAGTTCCAAACTTTGAAATAATTCTTGTTTCTCTATATCTTCTACTCTGTTCCTCGCTTCTTTCCAGAAACCTTTAACTAACCCCTCTCTCTCCTCCCATAAGTTACCCATTCCTATTTCCTGTAAAATTCTCCTTATTGCTTGAGCCCAGTTCATTCTATAACTGGATTTTTCTTGTATTATTAAACATTGCTTCAAGATATTATGCTCATCCAATGATTTCAATCTATGCCAATATTTAAGTATCCGTGCTACTATCATGCCCTTGCTACCTACTCTTCCCAACTCCAACATTGCTGCTCTGTTAGGTGATGAAATAGATTAACTTAACATATGTTTACAGAACGATCTATGTACTTTATCAATCATCTCCCATCCTTTGTCACTTCCTCAAATCTCTGATCCATAGGTCATTTTTGCTTCAACTACAGCTTTGTAAACCCTTTCCAACCATATAATTTGCATATCTGGTATTTTCTTTAAGCATATTCTTATAGCAGTCATTGCTAATCTTCCCTTAGCTAAGGCACTTATCTTGTGATCATTCCATCTCTCATTACTACTTATTCTCACTCCCAAATAATCAAACTTGTTTACTATTTGCAACTCTTCCCCTTCCACATACCACTTTTCCTCCTTCTTCAATTTATAGCTCTTTTTAAAATACCATTATCTTTGATTTTTTTTAAATTTATTCTTAAACCCCAGTTCTTACAAAATGAAATATATGATATGCAACACTTTTGTTAGGCCTTCTACTGAAATAGAACCTACCACTAAATCATCTGCAAAAAGTAATCCTGGTATTTCTTTATTATTTACTGTGGGTAAATATAAGTTATCCTTATTCAACTCTTCTAAGATATCGTCAATAAATAAGTTAAACAGTATAGAGCTAAGTTTGCAACCTTGTCTTAACCCCATATTACTATCAATTTTTCCCAAGATGTTAGATAGCCCGGAAATCAGGCCCTCTCTGTTAGCAACACCCTAACAACATCTGAAAAATACATTCTAAAGCCTACTAATCCCACCTTACCAAGATTATACTGCTTACCAAAAGTACAAAAAGATGACAGTAGCATGAGAGCCATTATCAATGGCATTACCTCACCTACTTACCACATTGCTAAGTGGTTAGTAAACAAACTGAAAGTCTACAAAAAGTTTGAAAACCTGGGAATTGAAAACTCCTCAGAATTAATAAACCACTTGCAGACCTATAACTTCCCCAAAAAATCACATAATGGTATCGTTTGACATCAAAGCACTTTTCACTAGTATTTCCATAGAAAAAATTCCTACACTACTCAGAAAATGGTTGAATCTGACTACAATAGACTCCACAGAAATAGATGATATCATTAACCTTACAGAATTGTGCACTAGACACAACTTCTTCACATTTAATAATAAATTCTACAAACAATCAAAAGGATTAGCAATGGGAAGTCCACTGTCCCCCATTCTGGCAGAACTATATATGAGCCACCTTGAAGTCCACATAGTGAAAGCTTTCCCTCACATATATAAATTTTGGCAGAGATAAGTTGATGGCATTTTTTCCATCATACCCCAGAAATTAACAGAAGATGCTTTGAAATTGTTGAACTTGCAGGAAAACAGCATTAAATTCACAATTGAAATTGAAGAGAACACCACCATACCCTTCCTGGACCTCATTATAACTAGAGATTAAAATGGTTTTAAATTCGGTATACATAGAAAACCTATACATGTGGACAATTATATAAAGAAAAATGGTTGCAACCCAACTTCACACCAACTACCTGCCTTTAGAAGTTTGATCCACCAGTTGCATAACGTTCCCTTGAGCAAAGAAGAATTTTTAAAAGAAGAACATATAGAAAAAATAGCAGTAACTAATGGATTCAACTCAGAGCTCATAAGGAACATGATAACAAGAAGAAAAAACTCAAGGCAATTTCACATTCCACCACTCTAACACCTCTCTCAAACACAAATTGGAAATACAAGAAATTCACATACCACCTTTGGGCCTTTAGAAAATTTGAACGAATCTTCAGCAAATTTAACATAAGACTAGCTCCACAGAACAAATTCAGCTTGAACTTGCTAAACACACTTCTCAAAAATATCATCCCAAACACATTAAAATCCGGAATTTACCAGATTAGTTGTGATGAATGTGAGAAATATTACATAAGAAAAACTAAAAGAAACTTGGAAACCAGACTTAAGGAACACCAAAGGAACATAAAACTATAACAAATAGAGAAATCCGCTGTATCACACCATTTTTGGATGCAAAACCACAACATTGGCCAAAGTATAAAGTTTTTAAAACCCCTCACCACACCAATAGAATTGAACATCTGGGAAAAAATACACATCATCAAAAACGGCCACAACATCATTAATTTTGAAATCCCGCCTCTGAGCAATGTGTTAAAACTTTGTGCTCCCAACACCAGATGGCAACAGGTTCAGAATCCGCAGGAAGAGGAAGAAGAGGACACGAGAGAAAGCGACCTTTAGTCACCCAGTCGCTGACGAGGATGAATGTCCTCAAAAATGTTTCTGTTTTATATAACTTTTAATTAGTGAAGGTGAGTGTAAAAAATTGTGACTCAATCTACCATCAAGATTTTATCTATTTCTTAGGGTTTGCCAATTATAAAAAATTCATTCAAAATGAAGAGGAATTCACAGGCTATTCCCAGAAAATTCAAGATATATATTTTATTTGTCATGCAAATATCTTACACATACAGTATTTTAATCAAAATCATTAGACCATTTTTGAGATAATTAAAATAGCAAAAATTGTGCATGCACACATACACACCTTTTTCTATTTTTTTTTTTTTTGGGGGGGGGGCTCTTAAAACCTGTACTTTAGTGAAATTTCAACATAAATATTTCCTCTACTTACTATAGGTAAGTAGGGAAAAAAAACAGCTTCTAATCACCTTGTCCTTGGGTGGCAAATACTTGTGCAAGGGCACACTATACCCCTGCCATTGGATCTTTGTACTTGACAGTTCGTGTGGCTTCGTGTAACGTTGGCTATATTGTGGTTGCGACGTTGCCAGAGTGGTTAGTAAACAACAACGGCTGATTCTTCTCCTTTCTATCATGTCTAAGCCGCCTACAAAAAGTATACGTAAGTAGCGAACCTCATTGAATAATAACTATTTCACATAATTATTATTATTATTATTATTATTATTATTGTTAATTGAAAATAACTCAGCATAAACATTATTTATGCATGGTTATTTATGCATGGTGGGTCATAACAAATTCATATTGCTTTATTTTTCTAAACCATTTTTCTCTTACTCTCCCCATATATTCTCCTATTCTTTTTATATCCCTCTCCTTTTGTATTTTCATTATCCTAACTTTTAATACTTCTCATTCTCCCATTCTTTAGGTAAAAACTGATTTCTCCACAACTTAGTTTCTTCACATTCAATTATATAATGCAAATCACTATCTGCCTCTCCACAAAGAGGACACCTATTCAAATTCGCTCCCTTCCTATCTCCCCTTAGCCTATATGCACTTAATCTGGACCAGGCCCACCCTTCTCTCACTAACCTATTACCTACATCCACATACTTCTCCCTTCACCAGTCCACCTTTAATTGTCTATATAATTCCAAACTTTGAAATAATTCTTGTTTCTCTATATCTTCTACTCTGTTCCTCGCTTCTTTCCAGAAACCTTTAACTAACCCCTCTCTCTCCTCCCATAAGTTACCCATTCCTATTTCCTGTAAAATTCTCCTTATTGCTTGAGCCCAGTTCATTCTATAACTGGATTTTTCTTGTATTATTAAACATTGCTTCAAGATATTATGCTCATCCAATGATTTCAATCTATGCCAATATTTAAGTATCCGTGCTACTATCATGCCCTTGCTACCTACTCTTCCCAACTCCAACATTGCTGCTCTGTTAGGTGATGAAATAGATTAACTTAACATATGTTTACAGAACGATCTATGTACTTTATCAATCATCTCCCATCCTTTGTCACTTCCTCAAATCTCTGATCCATAGGTCATTTTTGCTTCAACTACAGCTTTGTAAACCCTTTCCAACCATATAATTTGCATATCTGGTATTTTCTTTAAGCATATTCTTATAGCAGTCATTGCTAATCTTCCCTTAGCTAAGGCACTTATCTTGTGATCATTCCATCTCTCATTACTACTTATTCTCACTCCCAAATAATCAAACTTGTTTACTATTTGCAACTCTTCCCCTTCCACATACCACTTTTCCTCCTTCTTCAATTTATAGCTCTTTTTAAAATACCATTATCTTTGATTTTTTTTAAATTTATTCTTAAACCCCAGTTCTTACAAAATGAAATATATGATATGCAACACTTTTGTTAGGCCTTCTACTGAAATAGAACCTACCACTAAATCATCTGCAAAAAGTAATCCTGGTATTTCTTTATTATTTACTGTGGGTAAATATAAGTTATCCTTATTCAACTCTTCTAAGATATCGTCAATAAATAAGTTAAACAGTATAGAGCTAAGTTTGCAACCTTGTCTTAACCCCATATTACTATCAATTTTTCCCAAGATGTTAGATAGCCCGGAAATCAGGCCCTCTCTGTTAGCAACACCCTAACAACATCTGAAAAATACATTCTAAAGCCTACTAATCCCACCTTACCAAGATTATACTGCTTACCAAAAGTACAAAAAGATGACAGTAGCATGAGAGCCATTATCAATGGCATTACCTCACCTACTTACCACATTGCTAAGTGGTTAGTAAACAAACTGAAAGTCTACAAAAAGTTTGAAAACCTGGGAATTGAAAACTCCTCAGAATTAATAAACCACTTGCAGACCTATAACTTCCCCAAAAAATCACATAATGGTATCGTTTGACATCAAAGCACTTTTCACTAGTATTTCCATAGAAAAAATTCCTACACTACTCAGAAAATGGTTGAATCTGACTACAATAGACTCCACAGAAATAGATGATATCATTAACCTTACAGAATTGTGCACTAGACACAACTTCTTCACATTTAATAATAAATTCTACAAACAATCAAAAGGATTAGCAATGGGAAGTCCACTGTCCCCCATTCTGGCAGAACTATATATGAGCCACCTTGAAGTCCACATAGTGAAAGCTTTCCCTCACATATATAAATTTTGGCAGAGATAAGTTGATGGCATTTTTTCCATCATACCCCAGAAATTAACAGAAGATGCTTTGAAATTGTTGAACTTGCAGGAAAACAGCATTAAATTCACAATTGAAATTGAAGAGAACACCACCATACCCTTCCTGGACCTCATTATAACTAGAGATTAAAATGGTTTTAAATTCGGTATACATAGAAAACCTATACATGTGGACAATTATATAAAGAAAAATGGTTGCAACCCAACTTCACACCAACTACCTGCCTTTAGAAGTTTGATCCACCAGTTGCATAACGTTCCCTTGAGCAAAGAAGAATTTTTAAAAGAAGAACATATAGAAAAAATAGCAGTAACTAATGGATTCAACTCAGAGCTCATAAGGAACATGATAACAAGAAGAAAAAACTCAAGGCAATTTCACATTCCACCACTCTAACACCTCTCTCAAACACAAATTGGAAATACAAGAAATTCACATACCACCTTTGGGCCTTTAGAAAATTTGAACGAATCTTCAGCAAATTTAACATAAGACTAGCTCCACAGAACAAATTCAGCTTGAACTTGCTAAACACACTTCTCAAAAATATCATCCCAAACACATTAAAATCCGGAATTTACCAGATTAGTTGTGATGAATGTGAGAAATATTACATAAGAAAAACTAAAAGAAACTTGGAAACCAGACTTAAGGAACACCAAAGGAACATAAAACTATAACAAATAGAGAAATCCGCTGTATCACACCATTTTTGGATGCAAAACCACAACATTGGCCAAAGTATAAAGTTTTTAAAACCCCTCACCACACCAATAGAATTGAACATCTGGGAAAAAATACACATCATCAAAAACGGCCACAACATCATTAATTTTGAAATCCCGCCTCTGAGCAATGTGTTAAAACTTTGTGCTCCCAACACCAGATGGCAACAGGTTCAGAATCCGCAGGAAGAGGAAGAAGAGGACACGAGAGAAAGCGACCTTTAGTCACCCAGTCGCTGACGAGGATGAATGTCCTCAAAAATGTTTCTGTTTTATATAACTTTTAATTAGTGAAGGTGAGTGTAAAAAATTGTGACTCAATCTACCATCAAGATTTTATCTATTTCTTAGGGTTTGCCAATTATAAAAAATTCATTCAAAATGAAGAGGAATTCACAGGCTATTCCCAGAAAATTCAAGATATATATTTTATTTGTCATGCAAATATCTTACACATACAGTATTTTAATCAAAATCATTAGACCATTTTTGAGATAATTAAAATAGCAAAAATTGTGCATGCACACATACACACCTTTTTCTATTTTTTTTTTTTTTTGGGGGGGGGGGCTCTTAAAACCTGTACTTTAGTGAAATTTCAACATAAATATTTCCTCTACTTACTATAGGTAAGTAGGGTAAAAAAACAGCTTCTAATCACCTTGTCCTTGGGTGGCAAATACTTGTGCAAGGGCACACTATACCCCTGCCATTGGATCTTTGTACTTGACAGTTCGTGTGGCTTCGTGTAACGTTGGCTATATTGTGGTTGCGACGTTGCCAGAGTGGTTAGTAAACAACAACGGCTGATTCTTCTCCTTTCTATCATGTCTAAGCCGCCTACAAAAAGTATACGTAAGTAGCGAACCTCATTGAATAATAACTATTTCACATAATTATTATTATTATTATTATTATTATTGTTAATTGAAAATAACTCAGCATAAACATTATTTATGCATGGTTATTTATGCATGGTGGGTCATAACAAATTCATATTGCTTTATTTTTCTAAACCATTTTTCTCTTACTCTCCCCATATATTCTCCTATTCTTTTTATATCCCTCTCCTTTTGTATTTTCATTATCCTAACTTTTAATACTTCTTTGTTAACATTCTCCCATTCTTTAGGTAAAAACTGATTTCTCCACAACTTAGTTTCTTCACATTCAATTATATAATGCAAATCACTATCTGCCTCTCCACAAAGAGGACACCTATTCAAATTCGCTCCCTTCCTATCTCCCCTTAGCCTATATGCACTTAATCTGGACCAGGCCCACCCTTCTCTCACTAACCTATTACCTACATCCACATACTTCTCCCTTCACCAGTCCACCTTTAATTGTCTATATAGTTCCAAACTTTGAAATAATTCTTGTTTCTCTATATCTTCTACTCTGTTCCTCGCTTCTTTCCAGAAACCTTTAACTAACCCCTCTCTCTCCTCCCATAAGTTACCCATTCCTATTTCCTGTAAAATTCTCCTTATTGCTTGAGCCCAGTTCATTCTATAACTGGATTTTTCTTGTATTATTAAACATTGCTTCAAGATATTATGCTCATCCAATGATTTCAATCTATGCCAATATTTAAGTATCCGTGCTACTATCATGCCCTTGCTACCTACTCTTCCCAACTCCAACATTGCTGCTCTGTTAGGTGATGAAATAGATTAACTTAACATATGTTTACAGAACGATCTATGTACTTTATCAATCATCTCCCATCCTTTGTCACTTCCTCAAATCTCTGATCCATAGGTCATTTTTGCTTCAACTACAGCTTTGTAAACCCTTTCCAACCATATAATTTGCATATCTGGTATTTTCTTTAAGCATATTCTTATAGCAGTCATTGCTAATCTTCCCTTAGCTAAGGCACTTATCTTGTGATCATTCCATCTCTCATTACTACTTATTCTCACTCCCAAATAATCAAACTTGTTTACTATTTGCAACTCTTCCCCTTCCACATACCACTTTTCCTCCTTCTTCAATTTATAGCTCTTTTTAAAATACCATTATCTTTGATTTTTTTTAAATTTATTCTTAAACCCCAGTTCTTACAAAATGAAATATATGATATGCAACACTTTTGTTAGGCCTTCTACTGAAATAGAACCTACCACTAAATCATCTGCAAAAAGTAATCCTGGTATTTCTTTATTATTTACTGTGGGTAAATATAAGTTATCCTTATTCAACTCTTCTAAGATATCGTCAATAAATAAGTTAAACAGTATAGAGCTAAGTTTGCAACCTTGTCTTAACCCCATATTACTATCAATTTTTCCCAAGATGTTAGATAGCCCGGAAATCAGGCCCTCTCTGTTAGCAACACCCTAACAACATCTGAAAAATACATTCTAAAGCCTACTAATCCCACCTTACCAAGATTATACTGCTTACCAAAAGTACAAAAAGATGACAGTAGCATGAGAGCCATTATCAATGGCATTACCTCACCTACTTACCACATTGCTAAGTGGTTAGTAAACAAACTGAAAGTCTACAAAAAGTTTGAAAACCTGGGAATTGAAAACTCCTCAGAATTAATAAACCACTTGCAGACCTATAACTTCCCCAAAAAATCACATAATGGTATCGTTTGACATCAAAGCACTTTTCACTAGTATTTCCATAGAAAAAATTCCTACACTACTCAGAAAATGGTTGAATCTGACTACAATAGACTCCACAGAAATAGATGATATCATTAACCTTACAGAATTGTGCACTAGACACAACTTCTTCACATTTAATAATAAATTCTACAAACAATCAAAAGGATTAGCAATGGGAAGTCCACTGTCCCCCATTCTGGCAGAACTATATATGAGCCACCTTGAAGTCCACATAGTGAAAGCTTTCCCTCACATATATAAATTTTGGCAGAGATAAGTTGATGGCATTTTTTCCATCATACCCCAGAAATTAACAGAAGATGCTTTGAAATTGTTGAACTTGCAGGAAAACAGCATTAAATTCACAATTGAAATTGAAGAGAACACCACCATACCCTTCCTGGACCTCATTATAACTAGAGATTAAAATGGTTTTAAATTCGGTATACATAGAAAACCTATACATGTGGACAATTATATAAAGAAAAATGGTTGCAACCCAACTTCACACCAACTACCTGCCTTTAGAAGTTTGATCCACCAGTTGCATAACGTTCCCTTGAGCAAAGAAGAATTTTTAAAAGAAGAACATATAGAAAAAATAGCAGTAACTAATGGATTCAACTCAGAGCTCATAAGGAACATGATAACAAGAAGAAAAAACTCAAGGCAATTTCACATTCCACCACTCTAACACCTCTCTCAAACACAAATTGGAAATACAAGAAATTCACATACCACCTTTGGGCCTTTAGAAAATTTGAACGAATCTTCAGCAAATTTAACATAAGACTAGCTCCACAGAACAAATTCAGCTTGAACTTGCTAAACACACTTCTCAAAAATATCATCCCAAACACATTAAAATCCGGAATTTACCAGATTAGTTGTGATGAATGTGAGAAATATTACATAAGAAAAACTAAAAGAAACTTGGAAACCAGACTTAAGGAACACCAAAGGAACATAAAACTATAACAAATAGAGAAATCCGCTGTATCACACCATTTTTGGATGCAAAACCACAACATTGGCCAAAGTATAAAGTTTTTAAAACCCCTCACCACACCAATAGAATTGAACATCTGGGAAAAAATACACATCATCAAAAACGGCCACAACATCATTAATTTTGAAATCCCGCCTCTGAGCAATGTGTTAAAACTTTGTGCTCCCAACACCAGATGGCAACAGGTTCAGAATCCGCAGGAAGAGGAAGAAGAGGACACGAGAGAAAGCGACCTTTAGTCACCCAGTCGCTGACGAGGATGAATGTCCTCAAAAATGTTTCTGTTTTATATAACTTTTAATTAGTGAAGGTGAGTGTAAAAAATTGTGACTCAATCTACCATCAAGATTTTATCTATTTCTTAGGGTTTGCCAATTATAAAAAATTCATTCAAAATGAAGAGGAATTCACAGGCTATTCCCAGAAAATTCAAGATATATATTTTATTTGTCATGCAAATATCTTACACATACAGTATTTTAATCAAAATCATTAGACCATTTTTGAGATAATTAAAATAGCAAAAATTGTGCATGCACACATACACACCTTTTTCTATTTTTTTTTTTTTTTTGGGGGGGGGCTCTTAAAACCTGTACTTTAGTGAAATTTCAACATAAATATTTCCTCTACTTACTATAGGTAAGTAGGGAAAAAAAACAGCTTCTAATCACCTTGTCCTTGGGTGGCAAATACTTGTGCAAGGGCACACTATACCCCTGCCATTGGATCTTTGTACTTGACAGTTCGTGTGGCTTCGTGTAACGTTGGCTATATTGTGGTTGCGACGTTGCCAGAGTGGTTAGTAAACAACAACGGCTGATTCTTCTCCTTTCTATCATGTCTAAGCCGCCTACAAAAAGTATACGTAAGTAGCGAACCTCATTGAATAATAACTATTTCACATAATTATTATTATTATTATTATTATTATTATTATTGTTAATTGAAAATAACTCAGCATAAACATTATTTATGCATGGTTATTTATGCATGGTGGGTCATAACAAATTCATATTGCTTTATTTTTCTAAACCATTTTTCTCTTACTCTCCCCATATATTCTCCTATTCTTTTTATATCCCTCTCCTTTTGTATTTTCATTATCCTAACTTTTAATACTTCTCATTCTCCCATTCTTTAGGTAAAAACTGATTTCTCCACAACTTAGTTTCTTCACATTCAATTATATAATGCAAATCACTATCTGCCTCTCCACAAAGAGGACACCTATTCAAATTCGCTCCCTTCCTATCTCCCCTTAGCCTATATGCACTTAATCTGGACCAGGCCCACCCTTCTCTCACTAACCTATTACCTACATCCACATATTTCTCCCTTCACCAGTCCACCTTTAATTGTCTATATAGTTCCAAACTTTGAAATAATTCTTGTTTCTCTATATCTTCTACTCTGTTCCTCGCTTCTTTCCAGAAACCTTTAACTAACCCCTCTCTCTCCTCCCATAAGTTACCCATTCCTATTTCCTGTAAAATTCTCCTTATTGCTTGAGCCCAGTTCATTCTATAACTGGATTTTTCTTGTATTATTAAACATTGCTTCAAGATATTATGCTCATCCAATGATTTCAATCTATGCCAATATTTAAGTATCCGTGCTACTATCATGCTCTTGCTACCTACTCTTCCCAACTCCAACATTGCTGCTCTGTTAGGTGATGAAATAGATTAACTTAACATATGTTTACAGAACGATCTATGTACTTTATCAATCATCTCCCATCCTTTGTCACTTCCTCAAATCTCTGATCCATAGGTCATTTTTGCTTCAACTACAGCTTTGTAAACCCTTTCCAACCATATAATTTGCATATCTGGTATTTTCTTTAAGCATATTCTTATAGCAGTCATTGCTAATCTTCCCTTAGCTAAGGCACTTATCTTGTGATCATTCCATCTCTCATTACTACTTATTCTCACTCCCAAATAATCAAACTTGTTTACTATTTGCAACTCTTCCCCTTCCACATACCACTTTTCCTCCTTCTTCAATTTATGCTCTTTTTAAAATACCATTATCTTTGATTTTTTTTAAATTTATTCTTAAACCCCAGTTCTTACAAAATGAAATATATGATATGCAACACTTTTGTTAGGCCTTCTACTGAAATAGAACCTACCACTAAATCATCTGCAAAAAGTAATCCTGGTATTTCTTTATTATTTACTGTGGGTAAATATAAGTTATCCTTATTCAACTCTTCTAAGATATCGTCAATAAATAAGTTAAACAGTATAGAGCTAAGTTTGCAACCTTGTCTTAACCCCATATTACTATCAATTTTTCCCAAGATGTTAGATAGCCCGGAAATCAGGCCCTCTCTGTTAGCAACACCCTAACAACATCTGAAAAATACATTCTAAAGCCTACTAATCCCACCTTACCAAGATTATACTGCTTACCAAAAGTACAAAAAGATGACAGTAGCATGAGAGCCATTATCAATGGCATTACCTCACCTACTTACCACATTGCTAAGTGGTTAGTAAACAAACTGAAAGTCTACAAAAAGTTTGAAAACCTGGGAATTGAAAACTCCTCAGAATTAATAAACCACTTGCAGACCTATAACTTCCCCAAAAAATCACATAATGGTATCGTTTGACATCAAAGCACTTTTCACTAGTATTTCCATAGAAAAAATTCCTACACTACTCAGAAAATGGTTGAATCTGACTACAATAGACTCCACAGAAATAGATGATATCATTAACCTTACAGAATTGTGCACTAGACACAACTTCTTCACATTTAATAATAAATTCTACAAACAATCAAAAGGATTAGCAATGGGAAGTCCACTGTCCCCCATTCTGGCAGAACTATATATGAGCCACCTTGAAGTCCACATAGTGAAAGCTTTCCCTCACATATATAAATTTTGGCAGAGATAAGTTGATGGCATTTTTTCCATCATACCCCAGAAATTAACAGAAGATGCTTTGAAATTGTTGAACTTGCAGGAAAACAGCATTAAATTCACAATTGAAATTGAAGAGAACACCACCATACCCTTCCTGGACCTCATTATAACTAGAGATTAAAATGGTTTTAAATTCGGTATACATAGAAAACCTATACATGTGGACAATTATATAAAGAAAAATGGTTGCAACCCAACTTCACACCAACTACCTGCCTTTAGAAGTTTGATCCACCAGTTGCATAACGTTCCCTTGAGCAAAGAAGAATTTTTAAAAGAAGAACATATAGAAAAAATCTGATGTGTTACACTCACATGACTTTCTCTACTCTTGTACAAAGTATTTTTACAAACGCATATTCTCCATCTAGTTCATGTTAATCCAGATAAACATCTGCAGACCCTATCTTATTGCTAATTTTCTTGTAGATGTAGGGGAAAATATGTTTACAAGGGCAATATAGAAAAACAGTAGCCTTTAAGCACATACATATCTGTTAATAGCTGGTTGCTAGGTGCCGTACCATTCCCTTTGCCACAGATTATAACTCTTTGCATATCCAAGACAAAAAAAATGAATAACGAATTTGAGAAAAAGTATAAGTATTGGAAAATTTAAGGAAATAACAAGCAATATCTCGAAAACGGTTCACTCAACAAAAGAAATGTATATGACATAAGTTGTGTATTTTAACGCGATCTACATTTTTTGTGTAGTAAAATTTTGTCTATCTCTTACGGTTTACCAGTTATGCAAAAGTCGTTCACAATGAAGGATAATTTTGGAGACATTCCCAGAAAATTCGAGATATACATTTCATTTCTCATGACATTATCTTAAACATATGATATTTTAATCAAAATCGTTAGAGCCATTTTTGAGAAAATTAAAATTTTCGAAAAATGTTCCATGTAAAGGGTAGTCTGGGGTGGGGGGATTTTCTTGAAAACCTTCGTGTCGCATCTCTGGAAGATACTGAACCTAAATACCAGGTTTGGTGTTTATCCGACTGTTCGTTTTTGAGTTATGCTGTTCACAGACACACACACAGACACACACACAGACACACACACAGACACACACACACACAGACACACACACACACAGACACACACACGGACATGTTTCCAAAAATGCTTTTTTTGGATTCAGGGAGTCTCAAAACATGTATTTCCGGTGAAATCTCGGTATCGAATTTTTCGGTGGAATGCAATACTTCCCCTACTTACTATACGTAGTAGAGAAAGTAAAAATAGCAGTAACTAATGGATTCAACTCAGAGCTCATAAGGAACATGATAACAAGAAGAAAAAACTCAAGGCAATTTCACATTCCACCACTCTAACACCTCTCTCAAACACAAATTGGAAATACAAGAAATTCACATACCACCTTTGGGCCTTTAGAAAATTTGAACGAATCTTCAGCAAATTTAACATAAGACTAGCTCCACAGAACAAATTCAGCTTGAACTTGCTAAACACACTTCTCAAAAATATCATCCCAAACACATTAAAATCCGGAATTTACCAGATTAGTTGTGATGAATGTGAGAAATATTACATAAGAAAAACTAAAAGAAACTTGGAAACCAGACTTAAGGAACACCAAAGGAACATAAAACTATAACAAATAGAGAAATCCGCTGTATCACACCATTTTTGGATGCAAAACCACAACATTGGCCAAAGTATAAAGTTTTTAAAACCCCTCACCACACCAATAGAATTGAACATCTGGGAAAAAATACACATCATCAAAAACGGCCACAACATCATTAATTTTGAAATCCCGCCTCTGAGCAATGTTTTAAAACTTTGTGCTCCCAACACCAGATGGCAACAGGTTCAGAATCCGCAGGAAGAGGAAGAAGAGGACACGAGAGAAAGCGACCTTTAGTCACCCAGTCGCTGACGAGGATGAATGTCCTCAAAAATGTTTCTGTTTTATATAACTTTTAATTAGTGAAGGTGAGTGTAAAAAATTGTGACTCAATCTACCATCAAGATTTTATCTATTTCTTAGGGTTTGCCAATTATAAAAAATTCATTCAAAATGAAGAGGAATTCACAGGCTATTCCCAGAAAATTCAAGATATATATTTTATTTGTCATGCAAATATCTTACACATACAGTATTTTAATCAAAATCATTAGACCATTTTTGAGATAATTAAAATAGCAAAAATTGTGCATGCACACATACACACCTTTTTCTATTTTTTTTTTTGGGGGGGGGGCTCTTAAAACCTGTACTTTAGTGAAATTTCAACATAAATATTTCCTCTACTTACTATAGGTAAGTAGGGAAAAAAAACAGCTTCTAATCACCTTGTCCTTGGGTGGCAAATACTTGTGCAAGGGCACACTATACCCCTGCCATTGGATCTTTGTACTTGACAGTTCGTGTGGCTTCGTGTAACGTTGGCTATATTGTGGTTGCGACGTTGCCAGAGTGGTTAGTAAACAACAACGGCTGATTCTTCTCCTTTCTATCATGTCTAAGCCGCCTACAAAAAGTATACGTAAGTAGCGAACCTCATTGAATAATAACTATTTCACATAATTATTATTATTATTATTATTATTATTATTATTATTATTGTTATTGTTAATTGAAAATAACTCAGCATAAACATTGCAACATATGTAGAATAAATTAGCACTTTTGACAATATAGAAACAAAATAATGCAAATGTGCCTGCTACAATGAGGAGAAATAAAACAAATTATAAGCTGCGATAACAGTTATTTACACTCACGCTGCATTCCTGATGGTTCAGGAATTTTGTCCTTTTTCTCTTGGAGTTTCACTCCTTTGTAAATAACAGTGCTCGTGATTAGTTCAAGAGCTGCTGCAGTTCGTTGTACGGCTTTTCAGCAGGAATAGAGGGATGACTATGAACCTTCACGTACTCCTCCTGTTCAAAGAATTCCTGGGTCCTTCTTAACATTTCCAATGCCTGACTATTAAGTGGCACATCTTGATGCAAAGGATTTTCACTTCTTGAATTATCACTCGGTGATTGGCGTCATTTTTTAGACATTGTCGCACTTCAAATCTTGTATAAATAATATGAATGAAATATATATATATATATAAAAAGATATATATATATATATATATGTGTGTATGTATAAACGAACACCAACAATAACCACAAATATAGATAACAATGAACAATATTAGCTTGCAAAGAAAAACTCTACGCTACTTGAGATTCACAAACTGAAACACGTGGTTGGAAATAGCTACATCCGGCAACAGAGCCGATTCCAGTTCCACTTTGTCATAGACCACCCAAAATGCTGCCCTGTGATTGGTTTAGGAAGTCCAATGGTTAAAGGTTTTCATCTGTGTTTTTGCAAGTGTACCAACTTAATTGCTAGCTGTCAAGTGCAACATTTCAACAGCGAGGATATAGGCAAGATGATACAGCTAAAAGTAGCTGAAGATGTAGACAATATGTCCTGTAGTAAATAAGGTTAGTAAAGCAAGTTAAGTGTTACAATTGACTCAAATGTTACTTATTAAAGGTGACTGAAATTCCCCACCCTGGCAAGGAAGCAAACCTAGGTTTTTCTTCATGCTAGGCAAGAGCACTGATCACCATCTCAAAACCACAGGCATATCAGAGAAGAGGTAAAATAAATGAGTAGGTTAATATCAAAGATGGATATCTGTTGTTTACAAACAAATGAGATAACTCCCTTTTTTATTACAAAATGTAGGATTCACATATTTACATACTACTTTTTGCATCATTAAGCTTAGTACTGAAGGAATGGTACTGCCAAGTCACCAATATCAATTTATACAGATAAATGAGTTAAAATTAGCTTTAAGAATACAGATGTCCATCTTTGAAACAAATACGTGTAGATGTCCATTTTTTATCAGACTTGTAGGTGTCCGTTTTTGATGCAAATGTAGTTGAAAAATTCATTTAGTAGTGATGTCAATCTACTCCAAAGAGTATCAGCTGGAAAATTGTAGGAATTTTGAGATGATGATGTTTGTGAATGTAAAAAATGTTTTACATTACATTTTAAACTTTATAAGTTTCTTATATTATTGAATACATGTAAAACCAACTACAATAATCTAGCCATATTTTCGGTGCCAGAAATAAAGTAATATGTACCTTTAAATAACTCATGAAATTTTCTGTTAATTTCCAACTACAGTAACAAAGCTTTCTTCAGTTTCTATATCGTGTAATAAATTTACAGAGGAAATTAAAACTTTTACTCATATTTGTATATTTAAACTCCAAGTAGAATGCAAATTTAATATGAAATAGACATTAAAACGAGGTCACTGCCCAAATCATCCTGCTATGTTTCACATTCACATTGGTTATTGGACAAACCTTGCAAACAAGGTTGTCTCTGTAGTACATTTCTGTACCACTCAAGAGTGAACATTTTCTCCAAAATGTTTGACGAGCAACCTGTCAACATCTCAAAGTTTTTAAACGGCAGAGGCAGTCAGTAATGATTAATAATTCGTTTCTTTCTCAGCCAGTATGATGGCCATATACTAAATTTTCAGGCCTTGATATCTCCAAAATGTCTCAACATTGTGTTACATGGTGCTATTTATGGTTGACTTAATGTGGCATATTAACACAAGAGTTTGTCAACTTTTTCCCCTTTCTATTATTAAGTTTCAGTGCCACATAACTCAAAATAATCTGTTTGGAGCAGTGGCCTCAAGTAATACAGTAAACCCAATACATAAAAACTCTGATGTGATACATTCGTATGACTTTCTCTACCCTTTATCATTTATTAGTGAGTATACAAGCTATTCTTACTAAAGCCTATTTATATATCCACTAATAATTCAAATAAACCTTTGCAGAAATAGCTACATTCCACATTTCGTTATAAATACATAAAGAAATGCGACAGTCAACTGTTTAACAACTGGACACTATATGCTACCTTAAAATTCCATACTGTTTCCATGCAATTGCGAGAAACCACTGAATGTTGAAAGGACTTTAAGGAATGACCAAGAAATGAACAATTTGAACCATTAATAACAGATATCTCAGAAATGGCTTGTGCCAGAAAAAAACTTATTTGAAATAAATTGTGTGTTTTAAAGAGATCTACTTTTTTGTATACTACCCTTTTGTCTATCACTTAACATTTACCAGTTATAGAAGACATACAAAATTTCCTTTCAAATGAAGAGGACTTCACAGGCTAATCTTAGAAAATACAAGATAAACATTTGTCATGTAAATATATTTAATATGTGGAATTTTAATCAAAATTGTTAAAGCCATTTTTTAGACAATTAAAATATTTGAAAAATGTTCCATATAAAGGATAGTTGGGGTGGGGGATTTTCTTGAAAATTTCGTGTCATGTCCTTTAGACCATACTGAACTTAAATAGCAAGGTTGGTACTTATCCAATTTTTTGTTTTGACACACGCACGCACATGCACACACAGCCTTTGTTTTCTAAAAATGCTTTTTTGGGGGGTTCAGGGGACCACAAAACATGTATTTCTTGTGAAATCTTGGCATTGAGTTTTTGGGTGAAGTGCAATACCTTCTCTACCTACTATGTACATGGGTAGAGAAAGTAAAACAGTAAAAGTAAAGTAAATAAGTACTGTGAACCCATTGCACAAATTAATTGAGAGCATTTTACTTTCTGATTTTGCAACAGCTTTTTCACAGAAAACATAATGTAATTGCCATCACCTCCATTGTTGATTTCACAGTTGCTGATTGCTTTAATTTGATTATGACTCTGATCAGCACTTCAATTTCATCTTGCAGTGAGACACCGATGTTTACTTGGTGGCATTCAAACTATCTTTGAAATCATATCTGGCAAACCTTATTTATATATAAAGAAAGTTGAAGGGCATGATAAACGATGCTGATCATGATATTAATACTTTCATAAAGAATGCCAAGGGCATGACAAAGAATGCCATGATTTTAGTACCAAGAAGGCCAAAAAAGCCATGGTACCAAGAAGAATGCCAAAGGGAAAGGCCATGGTGAATACATAAATGGCAATTGCAACCCTTCAATGGCCATGATTCTAAATGGTGATGGCAACTTTATACATAACCTCTTTAATTTAACAGCATCATAAAAATCTGTTCAGTTGTTTTCTTGTGAGGACTTACATAAAATTCCCATTGATATATTACATACATACATTTAAGAGAATTATTTGCACTTTTTGTTCATTCTTTAGTTTTATAAACATCTAATAAAAATAGGAGAGGTTCAAATCAAACCTGCAGCTATATAATGGATAATTAATTTTTTTACCTGAATTTGTCAATTTGAGTTTATTACCCATATTTGAATATTGACAAATCATAATTGATGCTAATATATTAAGTTAGATGAAACATAAACACATATTTTAACTTTGCTATCTAAAGCTATGTCATGTAAGCTTAATTGATACAAGAAGGGAAGTTACCTGAATTGCTTCTTGATAAAGTTCTTCAGATTCATTGCGCAGCTCATAGAGAGCCTTCTGCTGAGCTTGCAACATTCGGTCTATTTGTTGTGCATTATACACAGCCCGCTTTGTCTTGTAAGCTGTCCATTGTTTGAGCAGTAACACCCTTTGTTCTAGCTCTTCTTTTGATGGAGGTGCCACTATCCTCTTGCGTTGTCTATGTAAATAAAACATAATAATAATAATAATAATAATAATAATAATAATAATAATAATAATAATAATTTTAACACCAGAGAGACAATTACATCAAACCTAATAGCTATAACCCAAGATCCTACAAACAGGTAGCTTTCAATAGTTTAATGCACAGGCGCTTTCAGCGCACAAATATGAAGCACAGTATAACAAAATCACTGAAATTGCAGAAATGAATGGTTTCCAAGAGTCGTTGGTAGAGAAGAAAGTCAATACAGTAAACATGAAAAAATTGTTAAAAGAAACATGTTCAACACAACAGAGGAGAAAATATCTTTCCAAAAATTCTCTTATCGACCACAGGCACTTGACAAACCCAAAAATATTTTTAGAGAACACAACATCCAATTGGCTCCAGTTAACAAATACAATACAAAAAATGTGCTTGGCTCTACCACTAAAGACAACTTCCCTTCAAATACAAAATCTGAATTTATCAAATAGAATGCAGTAACTGCAACCAAATTTATATAGGAAAAACAAAAAGCAACTTAGAAACAAGGACCAAGGAGCATTTTAGATGTATAAAACAAAACATCTACAAAAATCAGCAGCTGCTACTCATTTTTGGATGTAAAATCACGACATAAATCCAGAACCAATATATTAAAATACACATCAGGAAAGCAAGAATTGCCAACATGACAGCAGATTTTCATCTGGAAGAACATGAATAAAGTCTTCAATTTTTATATTCCCAGAGCAGTCTACAGATGGTTCAGCTTCACCACCCATGATCAGTCCATGTACAATTGACAATGGAGGAAACTAACCTCTGAAACATGTTCCGGAAAAGTTGTTGTTTTGCTCATCAATCAACACTGTTTTTTATTCTTAATCAATTTATGTCATTTGGCAAATAATTCTTCCATCTAATTCTATAATTATAACAAGTATGTGCAAAACTGTTCAAATATGATAATATTAATAGTCTCTCTTAGTAAGATAAAGAAACATGTCACTACTTGCTAGTATTTGTCTCATGCTCATGAGTTGCTGCATAACCAAGTGGTCCAGGCAACTTTAACACCGTGGTTATCGCTACCTGGACAACTTCACTCATGAAGTTAGCTTCAGTCTATTACCATGTTTTTAGGTTTCTAGAATTTCTGTTTCTCCATGATTATTAGCTTTCCTCATCCACTTACTCTTTACTTTAACTAAATATTCCCCAAACTCGATAATGTCCTTCCCTGTTTTCAAGTTCAACAATCTTTTTCCCATTATATCTGGTGTAGATTATACCATTTTTCAAGCCTCAATTTTTCTCTCCTTTTTTGGTTTCTTCAATTCAAGAATTGTATGCCAAAATTATCTTTCACTCTGTATATTGGGCACTTCTCTGAATTCCTGCCCCTTCATATTCCTTTGAATTTCATTGTTCTAGCCCATGCAGCTCCCTTCCTCGCCCATTTGTTGCTTTTTTCTACATAGTTTTCCCTACCTCATTCTTTCTTTAGTTCCCTGTAGATCCTCAATGACTTTTTGTTATTGAAGCTACTAAAAATTTTCTGAATTTCAATTCTTTAATTTCTTTCCAGAAATCTCTTTTATTTACTTTAAAGTGATTCTTAGATTTTTTTTTTTTTAAATTGGACCAGCAGTTGATAGAACTGATGGGAGTAATTGGCTCCTGAAGCATGCTTTCCTTAACTAAGAGTAAGTGATGTATTACAAAATTGATTCAAATTACCATAATTATAAACTGAGAGGTGCTTAATTAGAATCAGCAATCCTCAGCCTCAAAAACTGTTCATAAGCAGCCAGGGGAACTCAAGATGTTGACTACATATCATATTCACTATCCTGCCGTCACCACTGATGCACTTCGTGACACCAAGTAATACCAACCCTATTGGACACTGCCTTATATATAGTGTAGGCATTTTAAGGTGAGGTCATAGACCGGCTATATGCATAGCATGCTGTACTGCAGTGACTTTTCCGCTGTGCAGCTGGTGGCATATGACACATTCAAGGTTATCTTTATCAGCTGTGCTTCAGTTGCTGCTGTGTTCGTGCTGTAAAGAGAGTTAACTTTGTGCATCTCAAAGGTGAAAGTATTGTGTGTGATTTGCTTAAGAGTGTAAATGTCTTGTTATTAGTCCACTGCAATGCCTGCCGACAAATTCATGCTGGACCAATGAATTTTTATGTATGATACATATGTAAAATCTGAATCATGCAGATATGTGTTTTCAGGAGAAATTTCTAGTATTCCAGTTCCAAGTAGAGAAACTGTTAAATGTCTGGTTAATAAGTTTAGGACAACAAGATTATTGATTGCTGAACGCTAAACCTAAGGAGCAAAAATGAAATGTTCTAACACAGGAAAAAAAATTGATGAAATTGGCGCATCTATTTGTGGGAAATACTAAAGACAAAAGTTTATAGCAACAATCCCCACACCATAGATAAACTTAAGGACAATATAAAAAACAGAAATTATGAACATTACGCAAAAAGAACTTGTGAGTGTGAATGGAAATTACATTTGTAGATGCCAGAAACATCATGTAGATGAACACTGCTTATAGCAAGGTTAATACTCATGTTGTTGTTGTTGTTGTTGTTCTAATGTGCAGGATTTTGATCCATCAATTTTTCCCTTGCTAGCGAATATAAATTTGTATCTTCCCATCTGATACAGCTTTCCTCAATTCTGGGCATTAGGTTAACACTCATAGTGCATGTTACTATCACTCATAAGTAGAGCAGGAATTACTGAACGAAAAATCCCGAGTCTTAACAGATAGTGTGCGGAGCATCCATGGCCTCCATAAAACAATCACACTATAGTATCCCTTTAATCTATGGATAACTATACTATGATTTGTAAATTTGATGTTTTAATAATTTTGAATAAATAAACTTAAGTCTTAAAAAATCATCATTTACTTACAATTTACTACTCGGGGTTGGAAGGTAGCACATTTTACTAAAAATATATTTTGTGGGAGGGAGGAGGCTTGGTACGTTCTAAATTCATCCTGCACTGTGGTCCAGTGCTCCTGACCACAGAACGTGCATGGGTTTGACCCCACCCATGGGAGTGTAGACTTTTCAGTCAATGTGTAAGACCCACTCTGCATCATGAGAAATATGAGGAGTTACAGTTGGTAGTGCTCTGTGGGTCTCAAAAGCCAATTTTCCATCTAGGGAACAAGTGATACTGACCACATCACCTTCATATACTGGTTGGATGTTAGCCCGCTTCTGCCTACTGCATGGGGGTTAGCAAGTCTTGACCCTTCATGGACTGTCATGCCCCAGATGGTTCAAAGTTAACACTAATTATATTTGTACATTACAAAACTCATACTTACTCTTTCTCATACAGAAGTGAGAGTGGTATCTCCAGTTCATCAATAGGTTTCAGTTGTCTCGCATTTTTCTCTAAACGGCGGATTTGCTTCTCCAGCTTCTTTTTCTTCCGTTCTTCCCTTTGCTTTAATATAGCGGGATCGATTTTCTTCTTTTTCTTTAGCGGTTCTGCACTAATTTAGAAAATAAATATCAGTAAAATTAAAAAGGTACAATTCATTCATAACAAAATCTGAAATAGAAATAGAAACACACTACCTAATGAGAAATTACATTCTAATGTCAACCAGCCAAAGTAAAAAGAGGATAATCCTGAACATAAAGATCTGCAAGATCTCTAATCTAACATTTCCTATGCATGTTTAAGAAAAACTTTTGATATGATACACTCACATGACTTTCTCTATCGTTTATAGAGGGTATACAAATTGTTCTTACAAAATATATTTTCTATCTACTTTATTTTAATCAAGATAAACCTTTCCGGAAATAGCTGCATTATATATTTCATTAAACAGAATAGTGATAGTCAAATGTTTTAGTGCTGGATGCTATATACTGGCCTTAAAATTCCATACTCTTTCCATTATTACAAGAAACAATTGAAAACTGACAGAACTTTAAAAGAATGGCTAAATATTCAACAATTCGAAACATTAATAACGGAATTTTAGAAATGACTGATGCCACAAAAAAAGCTATTTGAAATAAATTGTGTTTTTAAGAGATCTACTTTTTTTGTGTAGTATGTTTTTGTTAACATACATGGACACACACACTACAAACAAACATGTTTTGTAAACACTTAATGTTTACTAGTTATACAAGATTATACAAAGTTCCTTCCAAATGAAGAGGACTTCACAGGCTATTTTGAGAAAATTCAAGATACACATTTTATTTGTCATGTAAATATCCTTAATATATTGTATTTTAAATCGTTTGAGCCATTTTTTAAAAAATTTCAAAAAATGTCCCACGTAAAGGATAGTTTGGGTGGGGGATTTTCTTGAAAATCTTTGTGTCGTATCTTTGGAAGGTGCTAAGCCTAAATACCAAGTTTAGTATTTATCTGACTTTTCATTTTTTAGTTCACACACGCATGCTTGCACGCACAGACCTTTTTGTAAAAATGTTTTTTTTTTTTTTTTGGATTCAGGGGGCCTCAAAGCATGTATTTCCGGTGAAATCTCAACACTGAATTTTTGGGTGGAATGCAATACCTTCTCTAACTACTACATACATGGTATAGAAAGTAAAGATGTTAAAATTTCCACCAATTTATAGCTGGAAAATCACATGAGCAATTGACAGACTTAGTAAATAAAACATCTGAGCAGCTTAATACTTGGTTTGATGCAAATAAACTGTCATTAAACTATGATAAAGCAAATCTTATTCAGTTTAGAACTAGACTTAAGCAAGTAAATGAATTAACTATTAGGTACAACAACTGCGGCATTACTGAACTTCCTCATACAAGTTTCTTGGACTTCACATAGATTAAGCTCTTAGCTGGAGAAACCACACGTGAAAGTTGGCTCACCATGTTTTGCATTAAGAAAACTCAGCAAACTACTCAATCAAATTACTTTGAGATCAACTACTTTGCTTACTTTCCTCTCTCTTGCAATATGGAATAATTTTTTGGAATACCTACACAGTAAATGTTTGTGCTACGAAAAAGAGCTGTACAAATCCTTTGTCATGTTAGTCCTTGTCATTTCTGTAGACCATTGCTTAAAAACTTAAAATTCTCACCTTATGGGTAAGTACATATTATATTCGCCCCTCAGCTATCTTGCAAATAATGAAGACAGCATTACAACAAACCTTGCTGTGCATGACCATAATATTAGGCATGCAGGTGAACTGTACAAACTAGTAAATAGTTTAAAACTATTCCAAAAAAGATGTTACTATTCTGCAATAGCTTCCATGCTTTTAAAATCTTCTAGAAAAAATTAAAGCCATTCTTATATGCCCCTTTCTCATATAATCTGAGGAATATTTTAATGTCAAGTAACAGGTAATGGGTTAAATTAGAAGTATATGCTGTAGGTATAGGTGATGATGGGTGTGTGTTTAATTGCATGCAATTGATGGCAACGTATACTGTTGTATGATATGTTCAGTGCCACCCTCAAATATATCCACATCTGGTCTTAGTGCTGCTTCTAATGCTGCACTTCTATCACACAATGGAACTGATAATATTCCAGTTCAAGATTTGGATCTGTGATACGAAAATGAAACGGCTTAATGCAAGTTGTACTTACTACAGACATGCAGTTGCTCTAACGAAAAGCGGTGTAGTATTTGTGCTGATATACCGCACACTGGTGTTCAGCCCTCCTATGTCAACGGCAGCAACTCTGAAAGACGGAAAAGTTACAATACAATAAATAACGTAACCAAAAGACTGTTTTTGAGGTTAGGTAAACACTGATGTTTACTCACTTGGGAATGAATGAGCTCAGGAATCCTAGCAGACTGTAGCTCTTAGATGTAAAATACATAACGAACGAAGCTTAAAATACTTTCGTAGCAAAGTGTCCTCAACAGCAATTTACGAGATAATTACGTACAAACTGCCAACATCTGACTTTTGCAAACTCGAACTATGTTTCTGTTCGGGTGTTCGGCCCACTATTGAGCATTGAGTATAAAGTTCGTGATTGGCTGGTACAAATACCATATAAGCTTAACAAAATACCTAATAGAACTTGTGTAGCTGCATTTTAATTGATAAATACTAAAAGAACAATATAAATAGGTTTTTAAAAACATGCATTCATAACTAAAATACATTTAGCAGAGCGTGGTTTCGATCCACGGACCTCTGGGTTATGGGCCCAGCACGCTTCCACTGCGCCACTCTGCTGTGTGTTAGTAGTGGTCAGTTTTATTTTAGATAAGTTAAAATATAATTGTTAACAGCTTGATGTTTCATAGGTTTATGTTCTTTATATGTTGTAGTGTTGAATTATCTGACAATGAACTATAAGATTTCAAATTATTATTGAGTCGATGCTATTGTTATGTTAACATACCTGCATGAAACCCAATTACATGTCTTAGCCGGGATCGAACAGGGGACCTTGCGCGTGTTTTCTGTTGAGTTATTTGCTAACAAATGATATAAAATGCGTCATTATACAACCACTTGATGCTTTAGTTCTGCAAACATAAGTACACACTACACAAAACATAAATGTTTCCGCCCGGGATCGAACCGGGGACCTTGCGCGTGTGAGGCGCACGTGATAACTGCTACACTACGGAAACTACTGTATTTTCTGATATTTAAGTTTGTATAATATATATATATATATATATATATATATATATATATATATATATACGTGTTAATGTTACGTCGTGGCCAAGAGATTTGCTATTTTGTATGATTAACAAATAATTATTTGTTTACTTTTATTATTTAGTTATTCACTACCCAAGTGGGTTTATTTATGAACGCTCTTTAACTACTATGGTTCTTAGCGTCCCATTCTATATCAGGCATAAAAGACCGGACATTTTGCTCTCAGGCTTGAGGTTCTTTTACGTACCGTAAATCTATGAAACGGTACCACCGGCTTTACTTCCCTTCGGAAGAAAGCCGTGCTAAGGATTTGTACACCCCCCCCCATAAAAAATCCATCCCCTCCGCCGGATTTGAACCTCGGAAACTAGAGACTAGCATAGTACTCACAGCACAGCAAAGCATAGTACTCCTGGACCACGGATGATGACAAACCACACTTATGATGGGCAATGGTTCAATATATAATCCTTTTTTCCTTCCAGCTAAGATATTTGGCTTTTCAATCAGTGAACATAATATCTTCTTGTTTTTTTATAGACGCTTTTGGAATACTTTATTCCAAATAGTATTTGATTATTAGCAGTTTTTCTTTTTTTTGCCACCTGAAGTTGACGGGATTGCTTTATCACCTAATCAGCAATGTTTTATTGATTCAACACATTTATATTCTTTTCCTTTTATTCAATTATTTATTATCCACCAATTTTATTACACTTTAATCATTATAAATTATATTTATTTCTTAATTTAATTTACTTCATACTCATAAATCTAGGCTTTATTCTTCTTATAGACACATTCTATCTTTTCATTGTTAATGATGAATTCTATTTCATTTGTCTTAAATGGGCAAATTACTTCATTAAATATATTTTCAAATTTTAAAAATTTCACTCCAACCATCATAATCTTATCATTTCCAAAGTATTGACACTTTATTTTTGCTTTTGTTAATACACTAACAGAAATTAAAACACAGATTTTTTAATCAAGAAATTGCTTGCTTTTCCTCCTTGATGTAAACAATTCAATAGTTTTATGAAAGACAACTTCTACTTTCTTAAGCTTTAACACATTTTTAGTTTCGATTTTAAAATTGTGATCCATTCTTCTTACTACTTGATAATTCCATTTTAGTAATTCTGATAGCCAAATGATTCATTCCCATCCTTTTTTTTTTTTTTCTTTTTTTTTTTTTTTGTTTAATTCCAGATTAATAATCACTCCAATCTATGCCATTTTCCAACCACAACTGTATATAATATCTAATTAGCAACAAAAGTAATAAGCTCAAAATATGCTACGTTATTATGTTGGTATAAACACAAAATCCATGGCCACTGCAGGAATTATTTCAAACTCTGACAACACAGAAGGCTAGTATTATTTAGTGCAGCTGAATTCAGCTAAATTATTAACAATGCTTCCTGAATAAAACTGATAAGTTCATGAAAATAATCAAATATTTATAAATAAGTTTATGCTCAAATAAGTGAGATATCATTGACAAACTTTGATGATTCATCACACAATATGTCAGCTTCAGAAGTAGTAGAAGACAAGGAGGACAACCAAAAAATACAGGAGGTTCAAAGTGATTCTCCTCAACCTGACATAACTCTAGAGAACAGAGGAGCAGCCTCTGTTGAAGATTTAGGTTCTTCAGAAAAGCAAAAGAATAAAGAAATACAGAAAAGAAGCAGCTCTACACCAGAAATCAAAGTTTCTCAGGATGATGCTATCAGACAGAAAAATATTGAACCTCACCATACCCTTTTATCAGAACTATTACCTAATTTACCCACTGGTGGCAGTGACTACCAAACCAGTGCAGATTCTGTTGTGCATAATATTCTTGCAGATATACTGGCGCATATGCAAGTAGATGAGAGAAAATCTGGAGAATCAATTGCCCACAGTACACTTTCAGATTTGTTGAGTCATTTGTCAAGTGAAGTTGCTGCTCATAAAGTGTCGTTAGATTGTGAGTATCTTAAGGAGCATTTGGGAGCACCCTTAGCCTTAGGCCTTTGTGAAGTAGTAATGAAACGTCCTGTAGATCCAATACACTATCTTGCACACTGGCTTTTCAAATGGCGTTGGAATCAGCAGCAGAAACAAATCAGAGAAGAGGAGATAAATGCACTGAATTTGGAAAGGCAAGAAAAGCTTGCTGAACTGAAGGTAAATATGTGGTTTAAGAGAGAGAGAGAGAGAGAGAGAGAGAGAGAGAGTGTGTGTGTGCGTGTGCATGTACCTGCGTGTGTGTGCAATAGCAAGAGCAGAGCTATGCTGTCACTAAAGACACTTCCATCTTTTACTCCCAGAGTGATCTTCAAGTGGGCAGTCAGTCAGTTATTTAAAGCAAATATTATTTTTTCTATTGCTTGAATGGGTAATTTTGGAACCTTGCAGTTAAAATTGACTGTCAATTTTTTTTGCATAATAAGTCACTTCTTTAAGGGAAATTCCACCATAGGTTTTGGCAGTAATATTTCAATTGTCAGAAGAAACTTCTACATACTATAGATTTGTATCTCTACCATGAGTAAATATCACCTATAATATAAGTGGGGCTTTCATAAGAGAAGAGAATTACCATTACTATTCAACTGCTGTGCATCTGAAGCTTATAAATGCACGTAAGCAGGATACATTCAATAGCATAATATTCAGTTGAAAATAAATAAACTACCAAGGTATATTTTTCAAGTGTTTTAAAATCATGGTTTTATATAAAATTAATTAGTATATAAAATGAGTCAAAGCCACTATGATGCTGTAGGTATAGTATTCTTATCTCTCAAGCTGCAGGCTTACATTCAAATCTTGGTTGCATCAAGCTGCTTTGCTGAGGTTTCTATTCAGCATTCACCTTAAAAAGCTCAACAAAAAATCCTGCAAAGTGCAACATGATGTAATGCAAAAGTAACATACAGCTTTTACAAGAAATAAATAAACAAGCATAAACTGCATTTAAAAGTATAAGTATTTCACGCTTTATACTGTACAGACGCATTCTTAAATATTGGGTTGAAAATAAGGATACGTACAAAGGTATTTGAAACTCAGTAATAGCCTACAACTTTCAATTATACCTAAAGCATAAGTGTCAAAGTTTTATCCAGATTGCTCAAATGGTGCGGATTTGTACATTAAGGGATTGAAAATAATAGTATAGTTATTAAGGTATCCTATAGTTTTCACTAAGTGCTCAAACATACAAATTTGTGCCCTGATTGGGTAAGCAGTAAGTAAGTTTAGTCTATAATGGAGTAAAAATAAAGGGTAAAGGTAGTTTTTAAATATTTTGAGGTACTAGATCCTATATGATTGAAAATAAGGGTAGAGTGGTTTTTGAAAGTTGTAAGATAGCTTATAATTACTGATGGGTCCTGTAGTGTAAATGCACAAAGTGTCTAGATAGGCCAAAAAGTGTTGATTAATATGTTTTGGGTTGACAATAGGCTTTGAAAATAAGGGTAACAGAAGTTCTTGAAAATTGTTGGATAGTTTATCATTTTTGCCAGTTTTGTCAAAATCCTACTAAAACTACTACTTGATAATAAAGTTCTGTGAAATCAGAGAGAAATTCGGTGGTATGAAAATTATATGCAACTCAGTTTTAAAGATTATAAGCCTCCTCATTTATCCTTTTGGGCTGAAAGTCATTAAAAATCTGACCATGTTCAAATAAAGTGCCAAAAAACCATCCTCTGATGTATATATTCATTGAAATAGGATTGAAATTGGGAGCATAATTATGGATTAAATTTGTTGTATCCATTTTATAGCCTATGTCCATCCAAAAGAGAGTGCTTTTCAATAGTGAATTACCAAATACAGTTGAGTAATTTTCAAGATTACCACATAAAGTTTTCTCTTTTTATGATAGTAGTATAGATATTAAACTTTTAATAGATGAATGATAATTTATTTGAAGCATTTCACAGACAAAATAATCAAAGTAAATATTATTTTGCATAATTGTATCACCATAACTGTATATAACAGATGGTCTTTTTCCTTTTTTGCATTTCATTTATGAATATGTTGAAACTGATGATGAATTTAAGCATTCTCATGGTAGGGCAAAATGGTAACATCTCTTATTTCAACAAAGTGAGGCCATAGGATTCTTGCAACTTACACTTGCGTTATAGCTTTTCAATATTCTAAGATCTAGTGGGATCTTTAACTAGATTCCCATCTGTTTTTCATAAAAAGTAGGATATATTAGTAGCTTCAAAAGTTAATGTTTTTGGGTTAGATGTTGCTGGTATTCATGATGCAATTTCTGCACAAGTTTTATAATTACAGTCATTTGTTGTCTTTGCAAGGCAGAAGCTGTCTATTGTTTGCATCTTAGTCATTCATTACACTTGGAAATGGCCACACATCAACAAGTAAATAAGAAATTTTATGTTTTGTTAGTTATTCAAATCAACTTTAGTGGTCATAAGTGCTTGAAAATGCACAGTGGTTCAGGAATGCAAAAACTGCAGGTTCATGTCCAACACAGATTCACAAAATTCTTTCCAACAATGCCTTATGCATAATATAAAATCTGTGCCATTGTGGCAAGGAACTACTTCGAAGGAAATAATGTGTCAGTAAATGTACACTAATTTATTTTTATGTTATTAATAAATTCTAGAAGCTCTTTGAAACCAGTGTGCATTCAGTCAGGCTTTCTGCTCATTAATGTACTATAGAAGGCAAAATAAAGACAAATAGCTCTTATGTTAAGCCTTTACACAGAAAAACAAAGCAAATATATTACCTCTATATGAAGGAAGACTTAGCCTGGCATTTCAGTGTGGCATTCTTACACTTAGAATATAAAGTGTAATGCATTGTTTATTTAATCGCTATAAAAAATACATATACAAGGACAAAAACAAACATGCCAGTGAAAACACAGCAGAAGATGAAAGCAAAATTGAAACATGCCCTGTGTTTTAAACAAGTAGGTAAACGAAGTAATTACCGAGCGAGATGGTAACATGTGAGGCTCTCATTTTGGAGGTCCTAGGTGTGATTAGCATTAGGCCAGCCACTCTGACCTTAGACTGTTTTCATGATTTTCTTTGGTTGGTAAGTGAATGCCATGAAATGATATTTCATTTCCTTATCATGTTTAAGGGTCAAAGGCTCAGGTGAATGGATGGCAGGTGAGGATTATGGAGGTGGAGTTTGCTTTGAAGAACTGTCTGCCCTGGTGTTTTGTGTGTGACAGACCCTCCAAGAGACCTCTCTATGGTGAGAGGTACGTCTGTGGGGGGTTCTGCTACCATCAGGATGTAATATGTGGAGACATTAGGGACACACCTGTGTCCGAGCCAGCCGCCTGCATCTAGTGGTAATTCTGTGCAACAACTCTATTTACTATGGTGGCCGCACGCAGCACTTATTGAAGTGTTAATATCACAAGTGTGTTTTCGATGGATACCAGCCACTACCAATGTAATAAGTAACATCGCTAGATGTTAAACAAATAGAGAATACACAGGTGATGTTGAAATGTGTGTATGAGGCATTTGATGTTTTGTACACGCATAAAATAAGTAATGCATGTTTTCTATAAGGTTAAATAAAAAGTGAAATATGCATAAATATGGGTATAACGCACAGAAATATGCACAGATTGTATGTGAAAACACAAAAATGAAATGCCATCCCCTGGCTATCCAGGTTCTTCTCTTGTTCGAAATGTGCATTTCAAAATATCATGGACATTTCAACATAATGTGTGTGTTCCACGTTTGCTTAACATCTAGCGATGTTCAATATTACATTGGTAGCGGCCTAAACACACTTGTGATATTGGCACTTCAATAAGCGCTCTGCGCGGCCACCATAGTGAATAGAGTCGTTGCACAGAATTACCGATCTAGTCACCATCTGTGTCCTTTGCTTCATCTCTTCTTTCCAGAGTTTCCAGAAGCAAAATAGATCTTTATGTGTGCTTAAGTGCCAAGATCCTCATCCACCTCCTGACAACCAAAACCATAAGTACTTTATGAGTAATAAGTAATTTGGGTCACTGCATTAAAAAAAATTCGGTTTTATTTATGGATGCTCTTTAACTACTATGGTTCTTATCATTCCATTCTATATTGGGTGTGAAAGTCTGGAAATTTTGCTCAGAGGCCCTCTTTATCAGCCTTGAAGTTCTTTTACATACTATCTACGACACAGGACCATTGCTTTACTTCCCTTCTGAAGGAAGCCATGCTAATGATTTTTGCGCCTGAAAAAACTTGATCGCCCTCCACCAGGTTTGAACCCACAACCTCGGGAACTAGAGGCTAGTATGGTACCCCTAGACCATGGAGAGCGACATCTACATTGACTCATAGTACCAATTTATTCCCAGCTTCACTGTCTCAAGCTTCTTTCAATAAAATTATGAACCATAACTACAATCTATTAATTTTTGTGAAGCTATGGATACTCTACTCAACAAGTCACTCAGAACTTTAGATAACAAAGTACAGCTATCAACATTTTTCACCCACTTTTCCCTTTCTATCTTTTATATATAAATTATTACTCTTCTGATTCATTTTTCCCTTATTTATTGCATTACAACCACTATTTCTTTGTCTCCAAACTAATACATGTCATTTACCTCTTTCAAAAGTTGCACCACATTGCCATAGCACTTAGTATCACTAGTTTTCCTGAAAGAATGTGAGGACTGCCTCTGTGCTACACACTCTCATCACGATTTTGTTCCATTCTGTTCTCTGTGAACCTGTACACAAGACAAATAGTATGGGCTGACTAATCTGGTAATTGGCAAGATAAACGGCTTAGATTTTTCTTTTTTCAGGAAAAGGAACGCATAGAAGCTGAACAGAAAGCAATACTAGAGCTTAAAAAGCAGGCTAGTGAAGCAGCCGCTACTACTCTGGAGGCAGCACTAAGTCAAGCTTTTGAACTCATAAGTCAAGAAGAAGAAGAAGAAGAAGAGGGAGAAACAGCAGCAGAAACAGAAGAGGGTAACACTGAAGGTGTTTAGAAATAAACAACTGAAAATACGTTTTGAAATGCTATAAATTCACCAATTGATAATTCTTAAAAGTACAAATTTCAATGTAACAAACCATTTTAGACAAAATATACACACCAGATTAATAATATGTGCCTTATAAGTGGTTTCAGCACTGCAAGCTTTAATAGTTTGGTAACAGATTCGAACAGAAAAGCTGGTATGAAGCTGTATTAAAATACATTTCTTTACAAGGATGTATAAGTGTACTACAAAGAAGCTTCAGTCAGTGCAGTAGGTAGGTTCTCGGAGGCCCTGGTCCAAAAGGTCCAAAGGGGCTCCTAAATGTAATTGCCAAATGTGATTTCAGTAGTTTGAAATCTTATCTATATAGGCATCATACAAAATTATATATAAATAATTATACGCACCTAATATTTGGTTTTAGAAATTTGAGGAACAACAGTATCAAATACTGAGATGTTAGTTGTTTGATTTAACTCTGTATTTGTCTAAAAGGCAAGGCACTTACTTATCATTACAATAAGATCAACAGGATTAGAACAGGTGTTTTTTGTACTTAGGTTTTACCAAGCTAAAATAACATTGTGCATTTTAAAATAAAAAGGACTTGGTCTTGCATTGATAAATTAATTGAACGTTTTATAAAATACCTAAATGTTATTCAACAACATTAGTAAGCATTATTTTTGTTTTTATGTTCAAGGTCCTTTAACCTGGTAGGTCATATCGGACAATGAGTGAATGAAATGATGCTCAAATGAGCCCGGGGTCCATAGAGGTTAAAGTTATCCGACATTTGTCTTCTCAGGATATGAGAAAACACTGAGAAAAAACCTTATCCAGGTAACTCACCCTAACCAAAATTCGAACTCAGGACCTCTTGAATGTGAGGCACACATGCTACCACCAGTAGGCATTATTGTAGTAAATACAAAACAAATTTTAAAGGACAATTTAAAGTAATAAAAACAAAGACTAAAATTTAGCAAATGTTAAAGTCCAAGTTTTCTTGACATCAGGAAAATAAATTATTTACTCAACAACAAAAACAAAAATAAACTTGAGATTTGAACCTTTGCTTCCTTGATTGCATTGGTAAAGAAATTGGTTTTACCACTAAATGTCTATAAAATCCTTTTGAACAGAAACCCAACTTTGGAGATTGGTGGGGATTCTCATTTGGCGCCCCAATGCAGTGCACTACTTGCACCAACCTAGTATGTCTCTGGCTTCAATAGATCATGCCTTTGACATACATGAAGAATGAAGAAAGATCTGATGTGCAACAGTTAAATGAGTTTCTCCAACCATCACCAATTTTCTTGTAGAGAAAATATATATAGGAAAAATATCCCTTCTATATTATTGAATTCATATAAAAAGCGATTCTGTTGCTGCTTTACATTACAGTGATAAATATTTGCCACATATGGTTTCATGTTATGCAATATGGAGTTGGGTCAAATTTGCATAAAGAATGCTCAGCAGCTTATGTGACTAAGTTTTTGATAGTTATGCACTTTTGTATAGAAAAAAATCTGTGATATATTCACATGACTTGCTCTACTCTCTGTTGTTTATTAGTGGGTATACAGTCTTTCTAAATCTTATTTTTATATCCACTTCCTTTTAATCCATATAAACTTTTGCAGAAATAGCTACATTACACATTTTGTTAGATACAAAGGGAACAGCGATAGTCAAATGTTTAAGAACTGGATGGTATACGCTGGCTTTAAAATTTCATACTGTTTCAATAGAATTGCGAGAAGCAACTGAATATTGACAGGACTTCAAAAGAAATGCTACGTATTGAACAATTCGAACCATTAATAATCGATATCTCAGAAATGGCTGATGCCACAAAAAAGTTACTGAAATAAATTAAGTGTTTTAAAGAGATCTAGATTTCTTGTGCAGTACGTTTTTGTCTTATCACTTAATGTTTACCAGTAATGCAAGATTATACAAAAGTCCTTCCAAATGACTCTGACTTCAAAGACTATTCCCAGAAAATTCAAGATATACATTTTATTTGTCATGTAAATATGTTTAATATATGGTATTTTAATCAAATCATTAGAGCCATTTTTTATAAAATCAAAAATTTCAACAAATGTTCCATGTAAAGGATAGTTTGAGGTGGTGGGACTTTTTTGAAAATCTTTGTCACATCTTTGGAAGGTACTGAACTTAAATACCAAGTTTGGCGTTAATCTGAATTTTGCTTTTGTGTAATGTTGATCAGACAGACACATACACAGACCTTTTTCTAAAAATGCCTTTTTTTTATTTATTCAGGGGGCCTCGAAACATGTATTTCAAGTGAAATTTTTGGGTGGAATGCAATAGCTTCTCTACCAACTGAGATTTCACTGGAAATACATGTTTTGAGGCCCCTGAATACAAAAAAAATCTGATGTGTTGCCTCACATGACTTGTACAAACTATTTTTACAAACGCTTATTCTCCATCTACTTCATGTTAATCGAGCTAAACATTTGCAGAAACTATCTTGTTGTTAATTTTCTAGTACGTACAAGAGGAATATGGTAGGCTTTAACTGATAGTCAAATCTCTTAAGAGCTGATTGCTATGAGGAGCATTCATTCTCTTTGCATGTCCAGGACATAAAAAAACGAATAACGAATTCCTATTTGAGAAAAAAAATATAAGTATTGAAAATTCAAACAAATAACAAGAAATATCTCAGAAATGGTTCACTGGGCCCCCCACCCAAAAAAAAAAAAAAAAAAAAAAATATGTATATGACATAAATTGTGTGTTTTAACGAGATCTACATTTTTTGTAGAGTGAAACTTTGTCTATCTCTTACGGTTTACCAGTTATGCAAAAATCATTCAGAATAAGAGAACTTTGGGGGAAATTCCCAGAAAATTCAAGATACACATTTCATTTGCCATGAAAATATCTTAAACATATGTTATTTTAATCAAAATCGTTAAGAGCCATTTTTGAGAAAATTGACATTTTCAAAAAATGTTCCAAGTAAAGGGTAGTCTGGGGTGGGGGGATTTTCTTGAAAATCGTGTTGCATCCTTGGAAGATACTAAACTCAAGTACCAAGTTTGGTATTTATCCGACTTTTCATTTTTGAGTTATGCTGTTCAGACACACACAGCCATGTTTCCAAAAATGCTTTATTTGGATTCATGGCACATCAAAATATGTATTTTCGTGAAACCTCGGTATTGAGTTTTTGAGTGGAATGCAATACTTCCCCTACTTACTATATGTAGTAGAAAGTATAAAGCATTTTTAGAAAAAGGCCTGTGTACGTGTCTATCTGTGAACAGCATAACGCAAAAACAAAAAGTTGGATCATCACCACACATGGTATTTAACTTCAGTACCTTCCAAAGATGTGACAAAGATTTTCCAGAAAATCCCCCACATCAAAATACCCTTTACATGTAATATGTTTGGAAATTTTTGATTTTATAAAAAAAATGGCTCTAACGATTTGACTAAAATACTATACACTAAAGATATTTACATGACAAATAAAATTTATGTTGAATTTTCTGGGAATAGTCTTTGAAGTCAGAGTCATTTGGAAGGACTTTTGTATAATCTTGTATAACTGGTAAACATTAAGCCATACACGAAAACATACTACACAATAAATGTAGATTTCTTTAAAACACTTAATTTATATCAGTAATTTTTTTTGTGGCATCAACCATTTCCGAGATATCCGTTATTAATGGTTCAAATTGTTCAATACTTAGCCATTCTTTTGAAGTCCTGTCAACATTCAGTTGTTTCTTGTGATTCCATTGAAACAGTATGGAATTTTAAGGCCAGCATATCGCGTCCAGTTGTTAAACATTTGACTATTACTGTTCTCTTTGTATCTATAATGAAATGAGTGATGTAGCTATTTCTGCAAAGATTTATTTAGATTAAAACATAGTAGATAGAAAAATAAGCTTTAGAAGAACAGTTTGTATACCCACTAGTAAATGTTAGATAGTAAAGAAAGTCATGCGAATGTATCACATCACATAAGATTTTACCAAAAATACGTTACAAGGCCTGTGGATAAAAGAAAAGTTTTTAGAAAAATCTGATATTACATTCACATAACCTTCTCTGCCCTCTATTGCTTATTAATGGGTATACAAATTATTCTTACAAAAGTTTATTTTTCTATCTACTTCACTTTAATCCAGATAAACTTTTGCTGAAATACCTACATTACACATTTTGTTAGGATACAAGGAAAACAGTGATAGTCAAATGTTTAAGAATTGGATGTTATATGCTGGCCTTAAAATTCCATACCATTTCCATGCAAACACCAGAAACAACTGAAAATCGATGGGACGTAAAAAGAATGGCAAAGTATTGAACAAATCGAACCATTAAAGGATATCTCAGAAATGGCTATCGTCACAAAAACATTACTTGAAATAGCTTGTGTGTTTAATGAGATCTACACTTTTTGTGTAATACGTTTTCGTCTAATATTTACCAGCTATAAAAGATTATACAAAACTCCTTCCAAATGAAGAGAACTTCACAGGTTATTCCTAGAAAATTCAAAATATATATTTTCTTTGTCATGTAATAATGTCACAGACCGAATAGGGGTTGGTTATGGTGTGAGAAAAAGGGTTTGGAAGGGGTGACACATGAATCCGACACCAGATATCATGGTAGAAGAGGGATGAGGTATGAGGTGAGGATGGGATTGAGTATTACAGATAACTGGAGGGTAGCTCAGAGGATTGCCGCAGGATGTGACTAAGCACTAACATGCTGCAGGAGATCCATGCAGATCCTATACATGCTACTTCTAATTCAAGGGGTTCGAATCCATGAACCCCGAACACTCACATGAAACATGGAAGGAAACCCGGTATGGGGAGATCTTTAAGGGCTCCTATACTTAATGCGACATGATGTGGGAAGGATGCAGTTATGACCAAGGGGGTCCTAAACAATCACATAGTACCCAACACTTCTAGAAAAATACATAATTTAGCATAAGCATGGCGCAAGGCCAGAAGAGGGAGTTGCAAATAATAAATAAAAGATTACCTTACCTGCAGTGAAGGGTGATGGTGCCTGGTGCTTAGCTGTTCGTTGTTATCACATCTTAAAATAACACTTTTGGACCATGTGATCGGTCAGGAAGTCGACCGGTGTGGGCTCCCGCTGCAAGATGGTTTGAGTTGACCCTCGTGCTTGAAGCCATGGATTTATAAAGTAAAAATGTTGCTGCCTAGGCAATACGTCACTCTCTCAGGTGAATGCTCCGTCACAGCTAAATATTGGCCATTACCTGTGTTGAAGCAGCAAGTTCTGTGTCTGCTGAGTACCATATGAAGCCTTCAAGGTTCCAGGTTTAACAATTTAGAATTATATGGCCAAAAACTATACATTGATATTAAAATAATGTTAATGTCAAATGCGCCGTGATATTTTAATCAAAATCATTAGAGCCATTTTTTAGAAAATCATAAATTTTTAAAAATTTATGAGGTAAAGGGTAGTTTGGGGCCGGGGGACTTCCTTGAAAACCTTTATGTTGCATCTTTGGAAGATACTGAAACTAAATACCAAATTTGGTATTTATCAGTCATTTCATTTTTGAGTTATGCTGTTCACATACACACACATGGACCTTTTTTTTTATTCAGGGTCCTCAAAACAGGTATTTCCGGTGAAATCTCGGTATAAAATTTTTGTGTGAAATATGTAACTTCTCTACCTACTAGGTATGTGATAGAGAAAGTAAAAAGGTCAATGTGTGCAAGCATGTGAATAGCGTAACTACAAAATGAAAAGTTAGATAAATATCAAACTTGATTGACTAATTTTGAAGATTTAGAAGCTAGTAACAGTGAAGTCATAATTTAAAATAAAGAGAGTTGAGGGTTGTTACACTACATCACTCTCAACTGTTGGGAACATGCTGACGATGGGAACAAGCCATCTCCCGAAACGCGTTCAAGTAAGAATATTTTAGTGATGTAGTGTAACAACCCTCAACTCTCTTTATTTTAAATCAAACTTGATATTTAAGTTCAGAATTTTCAAATATGCAACACAAAGATTCTGGAGAAAATCCCCTACCCCAAAACTACCTTTTACATGGAAAAGGTTTGCTTATTTTTTATTTTCTCAAATATTTCTCTAATGATTTTGATTAAAATGCGATATATGTAAGATATTTACATGGCAAACAGATGTGTATCTTGAATTTTCTGAGAATAGCCTGTGAACTCCTCTTCATTCAGAGGGAATTTTGCATAACGGGCAAACCACAAGAAATAAACTAAAACTTACTGCACAATAAAATGTAGATCTCTTTAAAACACACAGCTTATTTGAAATAACTTTTTGGGGGAAATCAGACCTTTCTGAGATATCCATTATTATTGATGTGAATTTTTCAGTACGTTGTAATTTTTTAAAGTGATGTCACTATTCGGTTGTTTCTTGTGATGTAAAGGAAAGTGTACCGCATTTCAAGGACATTATATAGAAACCTGCTTTTAACATTTGACTGGTGCTTCGGTTTAGCCTACTATCACTTTTATACCTACAAGAAAATGAAACCATTTGTGACCTATTTAACTTAACAGAAGCAGAATACTAAGAAAAAGCTTTTGTTACTATCGTTTGTAAAAGGGCAGGTAAAGAAAGTCATGTGAGTGTAACACATCAGATAACTGTTTTTTCTTCTTCCACTTTTGCACATGAATAAATACTAGCAAACATTACTTGTGATGTAAACAGTTAACTATTAAATAAGCTCTACAAGTTTCCTGTAATAAGTTGTCCATCTCTTATGGTAAACCAGTCATAGAAATTTCAAGATATTATGTATTTTCTGTTATAACAATATCTCAGGTATACATTTTTTAAACAAAAAGAAAGAAAAAAAAATGGCTACATTTTCAAAAACTTGTTTAGATTGGGGTCTCTTTGCAAATCTTTGCCTTAAAAAGGTAATGTGATACTTGGCAAGTTTTCAATTTGGAGTTATAAGCATACACACACATTCTTTTACTTTCTCTAGTACTTATAATAGATATAGGAATTATTACATTCAATAGTGAGATTTCCCGGAAATACATGTTTTGTGGTACCCTGACTCAAAAAGAGGTATTTTTGGAAAAAGGTTCATGTATGTGTGTGAGTGTCTGTGAACAGCATAACTAAAATATAAAAGTTGGATAAATACAAAATTTCATATTTAAGTTCAGCATCTTCAAAGGATAAGACCAGAGAGATTTTCAAAACAATACCCCCAATACAAATTACCCTTTAATGGAAAACCTTTTTTTTCTCAAAAATAGCTGTAATGATTTTTAATAAAGCACCATATGTTTAAGCTATTCACATAACTAATTAAAGGTATACCTAGAGAAGTTCTGTTTGTGTGTGAACAACATAACTGTAAAACTAAGTCAGTTAAATACCAAACTACTCAAGTTCAGCATCTTCAGTGATACAACAAAAAGATTTGCAAGAAAGTCTCCATCCCAAAACTACCCTTTAATTTTGTTAGTTTTTATTTTCTTAAGATTGCTCTAATGATTTTTATTAAAATACTGTATGCTTATAATATTTACATGACAAATAAAATGTATATCTTAAACTATCTGCAAATAGCCTGTGAAATCATCTGCATTCTGCACAGAATTTTGCGAGAGGACAAATTGTATATTGTTTACTTCACCACGTTGTGGATAATGTTTCTCACATAATGTTGTTTACCTCACGCGTGCAGCCATATTGTGTGACGTCATTCGTCGGTCGCCTGCTAACTCCATCTGGCGTAGCAATCTATATGAATTAGTTTTAAGGTTATGTATATTGTCTTCCGGCCAGCTATTTAGGTAGGCATTTAATTCTTGCAGGGTGTGAAGCGGAAAAGGAATCTTTTATCCAAAAATTACTAGTGAAGAAATGTTTTTTTATACTGTTTTATTATCGAACACGTGCACTAACACTTTCACAGATTTGTCTAGATAATCGCCATACTGAAACTGTTTGTAATAACTTCTCACTTTTAACTCACGTACTTCAATTTTTGTATATAAGTGACTTTGTAATATTTTAGATCTTTAATGATTTTCACTGCGCGTAACTTGAACTGAAGGACCGATTGGCAACATGTAGTCACGTATTGTACTTTGATGAACTGAGCGGCCTGCGGGAGATGATGTGTAATGCCTCGTGAATCTTGCCGAACTGGAGGACGATGTGTACTGTGTCGAGAATCTTGCCGAACTGGAGGACGCTCGCTTTGAATCTACACTATTTATAGGCTTACCTCAAGATACACCTAAAGATTATAAATGAATTACCATTGGCTAATAAAACGCGCCAACATTAGCGTCTATTTTACTATCCAATGAAAACCACTAATACATATTACTTTTATAGAATGTTCTGGAAGCTTTTTTTTACTGAAAAGGCGCGAAACATGACGTAACTTCCTGGTTCCCGGTAACGATAAACAACTCACTCCCTTGCTAAAGTATTGTGTTATTGTTAACAGTTTCAGTAGAGCCGAAAATTATTATTTACCATTAATAATTACAATTATTAAACCTCTGAAATCAATGTTACATAAAAATACATATTCATATAAAAATAATTATTTACATTAAAGTAATTTGTGATACAAATTACCGTCTCATATGCCCCACTAGAAATATAATTATAAATATTTATAACTTGTTTGGAAATTTTATAATTTTGTTTTTAGTCTCCTAAATCTTGTAACACACGCTATTCACTTTCACTTAACACTTCACACGCGTTTAACACACGACATATGTTTTATCTCGCCACTACTTACTGGCTCTGATTTAATTTGTTTTGACATTAATCTGACGTTACAAACAATTTTTTTTTTTTTTTTTTATATCAAATACTGTACCCAAATTATTTAATCACTGCTACCAAATTGTTTACTTTCTTATATTGTTACAAAAAATTTATCAATTCAAGAATTTTCTTGTAATTACTATACATATTTACCAAAATATTTACCCTTTACATATATTTACATCTCTTAAATCTAGGCACTGTGTCACATTTTCTGTTTGCTACATAAGTATTTGTTTTATTTATTTTTACCATTTTTGTTATTTTGAATTTTATTTTAACAATACTCTTGTAATAGTATTCATGTACTTTACTTTAATATAACATCTTAAGTTTCAATCTTTGCATTCTTAATTTTTAAATGTTGTTACAGTTACAAAAAAAATTTATTTATTTATTTTTTTTTTTTTTTTTTTTAAACATTTCTCTTTTTTTTTTTTTTTATATAATTTATTTCTCCTTTCAAATGACATATATAAATAGTTAACCCTCTTACGTTCCAATACATTTCTCTGCAAGTCGTCTTTACCTATCCAGCATTTACTTTACATCTCATTGCTATTTACCCTCCTGGATCAAATTGTATGTGGCTAAACATTACTCGTAGCCATAACCTAACCTTCAAATTGTTCATGAATAATCTCTTGTATTCATATGAAATTTCATCTCCTGATAACATTTGAAAACAATCTACAGTTTCTTGAATTACACATCTTTTAACAATTGTCATTTTCAATTCTTCTATCATTTTAATCTGAGAATACTCTGACAAATCTGTCCTAAACTGTACTGGACTGGAGTTTTCATTTTGAACATCTTGGTACAATTTCTTTCTTTGCATTACTGCCTCATTCTGTATTTCTGATATTTCCCCTCTGAGATTAACTTGCGCCTCATTTACATCTACATTCATAACCTCTTTTATCTCTCTTATTTCACTTGAAATATTACTCACTTGACTTCCTAACTCTGTACATTCTACATTAACCTCACTTTTAGTATTAACCTCACTTTCTTTGTTACCTATTTCCATGCTCATGTCTAGCATTTTCTTTGAATTTTCTCCTATCTCACTTGCTATTACTTCCTCATTTTCATCTTTCATTTCTGGCCTACTACTATCTAGCTTCATAACTTTCTCTTCAATTTCTTCACTGCTTTGATCTACTTTTTGCTCTAATACCTCATTACTCCTACCAATATCTTTTCTGTTTTGTTCAAAGCTCCTACGAATATCTTCTCTTAACTCCCTATGACTCTGTTGCATATCTTCCCTGTTTTGATCTATTTTCTTTTCTAATTTCTCATTATTCTTACAAATTTCTTCCCTTATACTCTGAGTTAATTTTTGTCCTAATTTCTCATAACTCTTTTGCATATCTTCCCTTAATTCTTCTCGACTCTTACGAATATCTTTCAGCATTTTCATTATTTCCATCATCATACCAGCATCAATATTAATATTTCCTGTTATTCTATTCTGACTTTGTTTACTAACATTTCCTCCCTCAACTACTACATTGTTTGAGCTTTTTTTTGTAACCTGTATTGACTTACAGCTAACTGTTACACTATCTCCCTTCATCATTATTTCTTCAGTATTCCTAGCAGCCATTGTTTTTGTTTTCTAAAAAAAAATTACAATCACCTGACCTTTATGTTGCTGCCTGTTGATGTAGCTTTGATGTCCAGCGTTCTGCCCCTTTCTCCTAGATTTGTATGTCGCTTCTGCGTTGTATTGTGATGAATCTACGTCGTTTCGATGTTTTTTGTATCCCCTTATCCGCGCCGTTTGTCGCTCCTCTTGTTTCTGGAATCTGCGTCTTGTAGATCATTTTACTGCTGCTTTCGTTCCACGTCCTGATAGCTATCATCTGATCTTGGTCACTTCGCCTTCCTTTCCTAGTTGTCGCCCCACGTTGATGCGCCAATTTGAAGTAGTATTAGTGTGTTTGTAGCACCACGTTGTGGATAATGTTTCTCACATAATGTTGTTTACCTCACGCGTGCAGCCATATTGTGTGACGTCATTCGTCGGTCGCCTGCTAACTCCATCTGGCGTAGCAATCTATATGAATTAGTTTTAAGGTTATGTATATTGTCTTCCGGCCAGCTATTTAGGTAGGCATTTAATTCTTGCAGGGTGTGAAGCGGAAAAGGAATCTTTTATCCAAAAATTACTAGTGAAGAAATGTTTTTTATACTGTTTTATTATCGAACACGTGCACTAACACTTTCACAGATTTGTCTAGATAATCGCCATACTGAAACTGTTTGTAATAACTTCTCACTTTTAACTCACGTACTTCAATTTTTGTATATAAGTGACTTTGTAATATTTTAGATCTTTAATGATTTTCACTGCGCGTAACTTGAACTGAAGGACCGATTGGCAACATGTAGTCACGTATTGTACTTTGATGAACTGAGCGGCCTGCGGGAGATGATGTGTAATGCCTCGTGAATCTTGCCGAACTGGAGGACGATGTGTACTGTGTCGAGAATCTTGCCGAACTGGAGGACGCTCGCTTTGAATCTACACTATTTATAGGCTTACCTCAAGATACACCTAAAGATTATAAATGAATTACCATTGGCTAATAAAACGCGCCAACATTAGCGTCTATTTTACTATCCAATGAAAACCACTAATACATATTACTTTTATAGAATGTTCTGGAAGCTTTTTTTTACTGAAAAGGCGCGAAACATGACGTAACTTCCTGGTTCCCGGTAACGATAAACAACTCACTCCCTTGCTAAAGTATTGTGTTATTGTTAACAGTTTCAGTAGAGCCGAAAATTATTATTTACCATTAATAATTACAATTATTAAACCTCTGAAATCAATGTTACATAAAAATACATATTCATATAAAAATAATTATTTACATTAAAGTAATTTGTGATACAAATTACCGTCTCAATTTACGTCAAATATAATTTTTTTAACATTAACCATTTCCAAGATTTCTTTGTTATTGGTTTGAATTTTAAAATACTTACACTTCTCTAAACTGGTAAGCAGGGCCGTATTTAGAGCGGGGGGGTTTCTAGGGTTCAAACCCCCCCCAACTTCTGACAGTTTTATTTATTTAAATTCATAGCAAACCAATATGTGAAAATGTCATCAGATAACAGTAGGTCTTTTGCTAGTAGCTCATTTACAAGAAAAAGGGAAACTTAAGATCATCGCCTTACATAGGTAAGGTGACCATACATTCCGGTTTTCGAAGCAGTCCCCATGTTTTGTGCTGTAAGGTGGAATATTCTCATTCTGGTGAGCTTTTCTTGACTATATAATGTCTCCAAGCAATTTTCTTATCCATGTAACGTCTATATACTACGGAGTAGGTACATTGTAACTGTGTGGGGTATTGTTTAGTTTAGATCTACTTGTGGAAAACCCTCCCTCAAAGTTTTTTTTTCTGGGTACGGGCATGCTGGTAAGTCTATTTGCTTTTCTTGTAGTCATGCAAAGCACATTGAATTTCAAAGTGATTATACAGCAATCTGTTTAAAAATCTGACTCAATTTAGCCTACTGCATTCTTGTTATACCTACAACAAAATGGTTAAATGTTTAAGAAAAGTTTATGTAAATTAAGTAATGTACAAAAGAACCACCTTTTGCAAGAATAGTTTCTAGAAGAGTGAATAGGGAAAGTATGTAAATGCAACATACAAGATTGTTTTCTTTTCCTTCCATTGCAATGGCTTGTTACCATGAATAAACATTTGAATGCTGTTTCTGCAGGTTATACTAAGCACTTCCTGTTTAATTTGAAATCATCTAAAGGCAAAAACATATTCTAGTATTCTACCTAACATGGATACAAAACTCACCTTTAATATGAATACTATATTCCAGGACATCTGAATTTGCCATTGGTAGAGAAAGTCATGTGCTGCTGGTTTAATATCATGAGCTTGTGTTTATTGTAAAATGCTGTCAGCTTACAACTTTCTAGTCCTGATCTAGCAATTTGTATCACTTAGAAAAAAATCTAATGTGATACATTTATATAAAATTCAAGATATACATTTAATTTGTCACAATATCTCAAATATATTTTAATTAAAATTATTGGAGCCACTTTTGAGAAAATGAAACAGCATACGTTTTTTCATGTTATGAGTAGTTTGTGGAGTGGGAATTTTCTTGAAAATCTTTACCTGGCTGCTTATAGGAAATTTTTATTCATGAGAGTTCATATCCGAAATTAAGTGAATTTCTTGCCTGATGTTTTCTTTTAGATCTTATAATGTATGTTCATACACCTTATTTTTTATGTGATCACAGACTGATAAATTTCTATACTTGGATTTTGTGAAATGATAGGGTAATTGACCCATGCTTAATATTCTTCTCTGAAGAAGCATGTTTTGTTTATAAAATAACAGATATTGGTGCACAGAGAATCTGATTTTACACATGTTACCCTTGCATAACACCAAAATTGTTGTGCAGTAAATGGATACTGCATACCAATAAGACCTATATTTTTTTTAACAAACAATAAATGCAGAGAGCTACAGGAATGACTTGCCCACACCATTTTTTGAATATGGCAATGAATATCAGTCTGGATTTTTCCAACAAGACTTGCTACCATACATAGAACCTATGAGTCCTTAAATTAAATTCAGGAAATTTTTAAGATAGGGTAATTAGTAAAGAATTATGGTCCTCACGATCCCCTGATTTAACTGTGTGCGATTTTTATCTATAGGGGAACTTGCAAAATAAGGTATGTGCAACAAACCCCATACATTGTAAGAACTACAGGAAAACAACAGGCGAGAAATTCACTCAGTTTCAGATACTGAACTCTCAAGTGTGAATGAAAATTTCCTAAGATGACGTCAGAAATAGCGAATAGAGGACATTTCCCACACCTCATGATAAAGTATATGCTTCTGCTTATCATCATTACAATTTAACTATAAGAACATGAGGTGGTTGCGGGGGATGGCAGGAGTCTGAGCTGGATTGACCAGTGCATGAACTGCTGTGCAGTGGCCACAGTGTGAAAGAAAAGTACTGTATTAAATTTTGATGTGCAGTGTTCATTTTATAGAATAATTTGACTGATTGAATAATTTGACACTTGCTAACAGTGTCTCATACCACCACTGATGCTGAGGGAGAACAAGAACCCAGGCACCCTAGTTCCTAATACACAAATTCCTCCTCCTACATCTTGCTCATTTGAACACCTGTCTTAGTTTGATACAAGTATGAATTTTGGTATTTAAGTTTTTGTTTCTAGTTATGCTGTTCGCATCCACAAAAGACAACTGAACCTTTTCCTAAAAATACTCTTTTTGTGTTCAGTGAACCCAAAGACATGTTCTTCCAGTGGAATTTTGATATCAAATTTCTGGGTGGAATGCAATACATCCTTTACCTGCTATAGGCAGAGGAATAAAAATTCCAAGATCTAAATGAAAAAATCTTTCATTAATGGTCAATGTCTCATGCAGAACAGCATTTGAGCACTTATTAGCCATCTGCATCCGATAAGAGGCAAAATAGTTATTAGAGAACTGTTACACAAGCCCAAACACATGCTTTCAAACTCCAGTTTCTGTACAGACAAGATATTATCTTCATTCTTCTCCAGCCCAGCTAGCAATTAAACCAAGATCCTAGCAGCAGCTGACAAGTGCTGAGAGACAAGTACTTGTGACCTGCTTTTAAGGCAATTCATGCACTATTTGCAAACGGTGCTTCCTTCTCTTTTTTAAATAATACTGTTAACATTTCAGAAGGAACTAGTTATTGTCTTTTACAAAAGAATGCAACATTTGGCTTTAATATTGCGACACGGCGGCTATGTCCCAAGGTTATTGGGAAGTCTGCGCCGAGTGATCCGAGTAAACGATGCCACTTGCCAGCATAAACACCGGGCACATTATCAGGAGATAACTATAATTTTCTGGAAGCTGTATCTCCCCCCTTCCTAAAGTGTCTCAAAATTGTTCTGGAACAATTCATAGTTTGTTCGATTGCAATGTTCAAAAACCTTCTGTGGAAGATTTCACTGCCTATATAAGCGAGCGTTCTCACAATGTTGAATTGAGTCAGTCAGCGTGTGAGCAAGTTAGTAGCTGCATTTCTCATGCTACACCAAGAATGATTCTCTGAGCGAGTTGATAAGACTGTTGTGACGTGCAGTGAGTGCTACTGTGGAGCAATGGTTGTGGAGGTGTGTTCGACCTTGGTGAAGTGAACTGTCCGGCGTAAAGAAGCTGCATCATGAAGGAAGTGTAGTGACAGAGAATTGAACTCCCAGTGAAACGGTGACAGGGAAAAACTAAATGGTGACAGTTGAAAAATTGGACAGTCACATTATTATTGAGCATTCTGTAAACCTTTGATTCAGACGAATACTGAAAAGCATGATTTCATTGATACAAATTATCACCTACGGACAAAAGTATATAGCTCCAGGAATTTAGCAATTATATACTGTTTGCCAATGCGTGCCCTCTCCATCACCTTCAAGCAAGCAGTATCTTTTGTCAGGCATAGAAAACATGTAACACTCTTTAGTAGCATCTAGATAGATATGGAAATTAGGGGATTGCATATACACCTACAGTAAATTCCCAATGCAGATAGTCTCCCTCTTCTTCTTGTAACAGCTTCAAAGCTACATTTATGCTAAAACTAAAAGCAACAGAGCACCTGTAAGAAAGCATGAATCTGAGACATGCTTCTACTTTCTTAAACTTGAAACAATTTCAAAATGAAAATCTTTCAAAGGACTGAATTTAGGAAATCTGAATCTTTTGTTTTGGAGGAATTCAGTAATAAGGCAGACACTGTGTGCAACATGAAAATTTATGGATTTTCTTCCCTCAATTTCTATGATTGTGCTCTTCTTCCCCTACCCCTGCAATCTAACGGTACAGCCTCTCCATTAAAAATTAAGTGACAGTGATATCAAGACTTGGATTCGCACTTATAGGGTGATACTGAAAATGTTTAGAATGGCATGTTTCTAAGAACAAATAAAATTTGCTTATGTTTGATAGCTACTTTCTAATGTTTTGCGAGTTACTTGCCATGTAGTTTGATTGCTCTAGTTTGTTAATTATCATCATTTATAGATTGTGTTTTCACCCAAAAATGAATTTGACTAGAAAACATTTCTGGACTATGATTTCTTAAGATTTTAAATCACCATTAATGCCTAAACAATGTGAAGATCGGCTTAGAAATGCATTTGGCAAAGAAGCCCCATCTAAGGTATTAATTTATATTTGGTACAGTGAATTTAAAACATTTTTTTGTTTTTCTTAGTAATGAATTACGTGAAGGACGCCCAAGAACTGCTGTTACTGCTGAAAATATTGACGCTATTCGAGCAATGCTTGAAGATCGATGGGCATCTTATGAATTTATTTGGGCGAGAGCACTGGTATGAGTTAAATCCAAAACATTTTCCATTCAACAGTTAGACGTGAGAAAGTTTTATTGTCGATGGGAGTCCACATAAACTAACTCCCAATCAAAAACAATGCACTAATTGGTGCAGAAAAAATACTGGAAAAATTCCAAGGCGACACTTCAAATTTGGTTTGGAATATCGTTACTCGTAATGAATCTTGGATTTATTATGATCGTGAAAAGAAGTCAATCGGCTCAATGGGTCTTTCAAACAGAACATAAGGCTACAGAAGTTTGATGAATTTGCAGTGCTAGTAAGAAGATAGTTGCTAAGTTTTTCTTTTTACTAAAATAGGCCATATTGCTACTATAGCATTAGAAGATAAGACATACTGTTACTGCAGATTGATATCAAATGTCTGTTTACCGCAAATCTTTGAAAAAATTCATGAAAAATGCCTGAAAAAATATTACATCATGACAACACATCGTTGCATACAGTAAAACTAACAACTGAGTATCTGGGTGCCCTAAAAGTCAGCATCATGGACCCTCCACCATACAGCCCTGGCCTAGCACCCTGCGATTTCTTTTTGTTTCCAAAACTTAAAGATAAAATGCGTGGAATTACTTTTTCATCAGATGAAGCAGTGGAACATTATAAAATCCTGGTTTCTGAAGTGCTTCAGGAAGAGTTGCATCATTGTTTTAAGGGCTGGTTTCATTGAATGAAAAAACGTATTGATGTAAAAGTGGAATATTTTGAAAAACAAAATCATATTTTTTAAAACTAATCCTGGTTTCATATTCTAAAAATGTTCAGTGTCGCCCTTGTGCTCTACTGTGAAGACAAATAATGGTAGAGTTACAAACTAGCAGCAGACTCCAATAGGTCCAAGTCACAATGTATGAGGTGCAGATTAGAATTTCATCCAACTTTCATAATTGGTCCTGTAAAGAGTGCCCAACATTGCATCCAATAAAAGACTAAGTCTCCGATATATTGATTGCTAGGGCAATGTAATCAATTGTCGAGTTTACTTAAAGTATATCTTTAGTTATTACTGGCAATATAAAAAGCTTAACTACCTAGTGTCCACAAGTTTGTTTACAAACAGCCATTGTGTAGGTATTCATTATTGATTTGGTATTGCAACATGAGCAAAAGGACAAAGGAAAGAAGTTTTTACACTAACCCATTTACTAATGCTGACAGAATATGTGTAACAAACAAACCGAAAACAGAGAAACCAGAAGACTAAACTTAGCTAATAAGACTGTGGTGCTGGAGAGTAAATTGTCGGACATTCATGTTCAATCTCATGTATAAAACTGTAACTCCTCTTTTTTTGTTTTTTCCCCAGTCTTTAGGATGAATTTCAAGCAGCTTTACACCTTTGGTCCCCTATCTCGATAACATTGGTTCATAATTTCAGTTAGTCACTTTCAGGTACTGTAAGTGCAATTGTTCGCTTAAATTAGACTATTTGCAAAAGGTTTGCATTACCACTTACTGCCATCTCTCTCTTGCAGCCATTTGACACAAAAAAAAAAAAAATTGTACACATCTTCCTAGGAGCTTCAAATTATGAATGTATAATCAGTTAATTATATACATTCAGTTTCAGCCTTTGTAAGTTTGAGAATGATTCACTGACATTAATATTATTTACAAAAACAAACACATACACATACAATCATTCCTCTCTAAACTTGTAATTTTGCTCTTGGTTTGATAATCATTCACACTAGTTGCTGCACTCTCTTTTGCAGCAAAGAAACTGTGATGTTCTGAGCTTCTACTGTATCTGGTTTTGCAAGAGGAATGCGATGGGAAGTTATTCTTTTTGGTAAAAGAGAGTCTTGTACAAGAGACAATTTTCTGCTTTTTGTCTTCGGTTTTGGGCACGAGTACTTGTTTGTTTTGGTTGTGAACTGCTGCTAGTGTTTCTTTGCTGCAAGAGAGTGAGGAGCAATTACTTGTGAATAATTATCAAACCAAGAGCATAATTACGAGTTTAATGTGCATGTTAATTTTTTATTTTTGTAAATAATATTAAAATGAACCATTGTCTACCAGTCTATTCAGTTCAACAGGCACTCCCAGGTACTGTAAGTGCAATTTGTTTGCTTAAATTCAACTATTCACAAAATTAAAGTTTGCACTACCACTTATTGCCACCTCTCTTGTAGCCATTTATTGACAAGTAAATAATTGTACGATATCTTCCTACGAGCTTCAAATTATGGATATTTATTCAGTTCTATACATTGAGTTCAGTCTTTACAAGTTTTAGAACAATGGTTCACTGAAATTAATATTAACGCTATGGGCCCAACAGAGAAAGGGTAACTGTGATCATAACCATTCAAATTTCTTTGGAGACCTGGAGTCATAGGTTGGCGTTGCTTTGTAACGTCAAGTAAGGAAGAATGTACATTATACTCTTAAGTAACAAACAGTATAAGCTTAAAGTTAATTTTAGTGCATAATTAGTGCTTATTTTAAATATTTTGAAAGCATAAAATGTGCATGCATATTTTAGCTGGGAATTGAACCCTTTACTCCTGTATTAGCACACCCAAAGAAAACTGTATCTATCCAGTTATGACAGCAATGTAATAATCTGCCCTTGATAACATTAACAAAACATACTGCTTTTCTCTCTTTTTATGAAGTTTGGAACAGATCAACAGCTCAGGCAGTGGCGAGAACAATGAACCTGTTTCGTCTGGGTATGTAGCCAAACCACAATACTAAGTGCATCCATTGTACAACTTATTTTCAACCCAATTCAATTGGACATCACCAGAATACTTTTACTCTTTTTTAACATTTTGTTGCCATTTTAAAATATTTTTATTTTTAATTTCACAAATAATTTTGCTATTTACAGTTGCTGAGGAATAACACTCACAAAAAAAGTTTTTATTTTGGTACAACTAGTGCAAAAAATAAAAGTATAAACATCAGTGTTTCTGAAATTTGCTGTTCAGTCGGTTTGTCACCTCTAATCTTTGTACCCAATGAAGTACCGTTAATATGATATAGTGCCTGTCGTTTCTGTCACTTGATTTGTACATTTTACATTTACACTACAAATTAAATACACTGAAAAAGAATGGAGGAGTATATATAATAATGGCTGTTTTAATTGGAGCAGGTGTGCACTTAAGTTTCTCTCCTTTTACAAAAATGTTAGAAAAAAACACTACAAATTTTGAAGGAAAAATTTATGCAATCCACACTACTCTTTAAATACCTACTTGTTTGGCTACAAAAATGCAAAAACATTTTTATCAGATTCTATCTGAGCTGCAATACAAGAAATAGTATTAACTCAGGATCCCAAAATAGGAAAATAAGAGAAACACACTGTTTGGTTCAACAGATACAAAATCTAAAAAAGAACAGTCTTGCAATGGATTCCTGCACATTGTGGAGTAACAATGAGAAAACAGACCTTTAGTGATAAACAGAACCAAAATTCACAGTAAAGTGTAACCAAAAGTGCCACTGGAATCAGTTATATGTGTATTAAGAAGAAAATCAATAATGGTTATTACTAGGAATTAACTACAAATATATTAAATTCCGAAGGAGAAAAATTCATAAAAAACCTGAAACTATACCCCCGCCGCTGTAACGTTGCACTTGACAGCTAGCATTTAAGTTGGTACACTCGCAAAAAAACAGATGAAAAGCTTCAACCGTTTGGCTTCCTAAGCCAATCACAAGGCAGCATTCCGGATGGCCGATGACAAAGCGGAACCGGAACTAGAATTGGCTCTGTTGCCGGATGTAACTATTCCCAACCACGTGCTTCAGTTTGTGAATCTCTAGCACGAGCGTCAAGTTGTTCTTTGCAAGCTACATATTGTTCATTATATTTGTGGTTATTGTTTGATAGTTTTGTTATTGTTCATTACATATATATTTCATTCATATTATTTATTTAAACAAAAATTAAGTGCGACAATGTCTGAAAAATGACGCCGATCACCGAGTGATTATTCACGAGGTGAAAATCCTTTGCGCCGAGGTGTGCCACTTAATAGTCAGGCATTGGAACTTTTTAAGCAGAACCCAGGAATTCCTTGAACAGGAAAAGTAGTACGTGAAGCTTCATGGCAATCCCTCTATTCCTGCTGATAACGCCGTACAACGAACTGCAGCAGCTCTTGGGCTAATCACGAGAACGTTATACACAAGGGAGTGAAACTGCAAGAGAAAGAGGACAAAATTCCTGAACCATCTGGAACGCAACAGGTATTTCTATCAACTCCAGGTAAGAAAAGAAAGCAGCCTCGTCCAGTCACAAATCTTGATGCTTTCCAATTAGACGCCATACGTAGACACATCTATGCCTATTATCATAGAAAGGAGTATCCCACCATACCAAAGCTGCTTATATCGCTTATTTTCAATTAACAATAATAATACAAAATAGCTATTATTCATTGACGTTCGCTACTTGCGTACACTTTTTGTATGCAGCTTAGACACGATAGAACGGAGAACAATCAGCTGTTGTTGTTTACTAGCCACTCTGGCAACGTTGCAACCACAATGTAACCAACCTTACGCGAAGCAAAGATACAGCGGTGGGGGTATAATACCTGGACTATCTAAAAAATCAGCCATCGCCATGTACAGACTTACCCTGGACAGGACTGCCTCGGCAAACACCTACACAAATTTGAATTGCTACCATCTACAAATTGTCTGTTACACAATAAGGAAGAAGAAATGAATATTGCTTATTTATTAATCTGTGAACAGCTTAAATCATAGGCTGGAGATACCTTCATTGCTGTAGACATATATGTATAGCTACATCAAAACAAACTAAAATTACTACTGAATATCAAGGTAATCAGTTACATTAGTGTGGATTTCCTGATAGACCCATTCGAACTAGTCTTAAAATTGGACTCGACCACTAAATATTGAGAAGAATGGCTTTGTTGCTAAAACCTGAACAAACAAGCACACGCGCGCACACGCACACACACACACACTCTCTCTCTCTCTCTCACACATTAAGATCCTTTTTATTTTGTTGAAAACATCAATACCTTCCAAAGAGAGCTATTATATGTATTAAATATGATACAAACAGTAATCACACACATACAAGAGCAACAGTTTTATTAAAACCCTATGTTTAATAAGGATGATAAACTGTGACAACTTATATTTGCTTTCAGTGTGTACAGAGTATTTAAAAGAAAAAAGAAAGAAAGCAAAAAAAATCAGAGCATCAACCAACACTTTTCTATTGTCATAATCTTTATGATTCAACGGCCAAAAAGCTCAGCAACTTCAATAACTGATGCATGAAAAACGTGTGATTTTTCACAAAAAAGAGTTTCAAATTTCATATAAAATGGATACTTCTATGGAGAATTTACATTTCCGATTCTAAGACAAGGGTATGCCAAATTCACTTTAAGTGTTATATTACAAAGGAATATATAGCTCTGGTAAAACATATTTATGACAACTTGTGTATCAATGCTTCATGGCCATAATTTACTACAAGGATCAAGAAGACAATAGTTTATGTTTGTTCTTGCCAGTTATTACGTAGCAAAAAATAAAGAAACCAAAGGAAGATTATGAAAAGCAATACCAAATTATTTTAAAAATGAATGTGTATTAATTATTCATATTGGGGGGGTTTTATAGTCATCCTCTGCTCCCTTGGCTTTTTCTTCTTCCTGAAATGTTAGAACGTTTAAAATATTTCCTAATAGTGTTTAAAACACCAATGATGTAACAGTTTAATGATAATTGCTCCCAAAAGTAATTGTATCACAACTGTTTGTTAGAACAAGCTGTACTTATTCCTACCATAATTCCAAAGATTATGCATGCACTGCATAGATAACTACTTCTTTGTTGCTACATTAAAAACTGGTATTGGTATACTAACGACATCAAAAACAAATGACTACTGGAGCTGCATTCATTGTCATGTGGTAACACTGTTGTTGTAAGACTTTTACTGTTTTCTTAACTGTAAATACTTTGGTTGCTACTTTTGGAATTCCCATTTCAAGAAATATCTCCTGATTAGGGTACTATCTTATTTAGCATCTTCAAGTCATTACAATGCTATGATCCATGGCTTTTGTAATAGTTTTCCAATTGCTTACATTTCCGATTATTTGTGGGCTGATTTGTAAAATATACAGTATTTGCTCTCATTTAAAAATCATATATGAATTGTACTTGACATCCCTAATGAATTTCGAACTACTGCAATCCAGCACCAGAGAACACCACTAACCACACACATTCCACAGATACGAATAAGCAAAATCAGTTGGAAACATGTTGACAATGGGAGCAAACCGCTCTCCAGAAACGCATCCAAAGAAAGAACCATTTAGTGTAACAACCTCTAACTCTTTATTTTAAATTATGACACATCACTGTTACTAGCTTCTCAATCTTCAAAATTAATTATTGACATCCCTTGTTGTATCATGCAAGGAGAAGAAAAACTAGCAGTTTCAGCAAGATGGCTATGGCTATATTTCTCATTTGTTGCTTTTACTTTCCTTATTTATCAACAGAGTGGATGATAGATCATGGAGAAAACTATTTAGTGATTTAAAAAAAAAAAGATTCCTTGGGTTTCCTCCAGATGTGAAATTGAGATTCAGAAAACATGGAATGAATCAAACTTTTAAGAAACGTTTTAGATGTAGTCGCATATATACAAACTTCAGTAAGTTAGAAGTTTACCTCAGAACTAGTAGCGAGGAATGTTTTCACCATAAGCTAAAGACTGGATGGCTTGCTCCTGATGATTATGGCTCACTTCCCTCTGTACCCCAGGGTTCTGTGAATTTTGTGAGAAGATTTTGGTAGCAGAACCACAGAGAGAGTGAGCCACACTCATAAAGAGCAAGCCATCAGTCAGCTGACAATGAGGAAGACATTCCTCAAAAACAATCCCAAGGTTAAATATCTAAAGTGAAATTTTAAAACATTTATGTAACCATTTCACGGTGCCTTCCAAATTACACAGGTTTTAATGTTTAAAGAAAAGGGAGTACCTTAGTCCAGAACATTATCAGTTCTAAGTAAACTGAAATACCACAGCATATAAAGCTTGCAATCCAACAAAACAAAGCCTGTGAAAAAGAATGACAACTTTGGGTTTTACAGTTATGGATGCACATACAATGGTATTTTGCTTCAATTAGTGTTTTTTTTTTCTCTTGTGTAAATGCAAGGAATACAAAGGTTATTGAACAGCAGGCTCAAACTTTGTATTGGCCTTAGTTTAAAATAAAATAAAAGCAAAATCCATACAAAAGAAATTGTTAGCTCTTCTTTGGAAATTTCAAAATATTTATTAAATATATAACAGAAAATCCATTTTTATTGACTAGCAATTTTGTTTAGCTTCTTCAGAAAATATGTGCACTACACTGCTGACTACAGTTCCTATACAATTGTATCTTTACAACAAAAACACATGGTTATTAAAGAGAATGCCCCCACATTAACTTAAATACAATTACAAAAAACAACACGTGCATGCAAATTTAATGTCACATCAAGTTTTTTTTTTTTCTCTCTTAATACTTTTTCATGTTTTTCAAGCAGAAATTGTCCAAATGAGAACTCACACAAAACTCAGTGAATGTTTTAAAAATGCTATGTTTACATTTTCAAACTAGGATACACTTTAAATAAATTTCTTTCTTCTTTTCTTTCAAGCAGCATCTAGTAATACCATTGAATATTGCATTTAGCCATTTTTAAAACAAAAAGATTGAACTGCCTTGCTTTATAGAAAAATGCAATTTTGAACAGAATTTCCAAACTAAATAATAAAATGTAAGCTTATTAGGAATAGTTGCAGTGCCCCAAAAAATGGCACAGATTCAATATTTCTGAATTCAATAGAGCCGTTAAAATTCTAAATTAAAAATAACAATTCAGCAACTCCATTAGTATTTAGGTATAAAAAATACTTTAAAAGAGTAAGTTTGTCTTAAAAATGCCCTCCTATGTTAATATTGTATGTCAAGGAGGCAAAACACAAGTAAATTACATTTTTATTATACTTATTAAGGACCACATTACCAAAACTGATGCCAATTATTGAAAATGTGTGCCATTGGATAAATCTGAAATTCATTTACTTTGCTCCTAATTCAGCACCATTCAACTCTTTAATTATAGCAGAAAAAACATTAGCATATTAGTATCGCAGTTAATGTGCGGTAGTAAAGTCATTTAAATTATTATTAGTTACCTCAAACAAAAACTTTGTTAATACTATAAAATGGAAGAACTGTGGGTAGGATACAAATGTGTGCACTTATTCTTAAGGAAAGATAATCTATTCTAAATGTTTCAAACATTTATTTTTAGGAGAAACACAGATAGCTACAATAGTTATGGACTTATAATTATGGAATGACAGATTTTTGGACTACTATACGATATAATCACCAGCCGCACATACAACAGTGAGATGTGTCCAAATGGCAAAGATGAAGTAACAAAACAACACAAAAAGCATTGTTAAGTGTGCAGAAAGAAAGAGAAAATAGGCTCCTCCCCCCCAGGGTATCCTTATCTTTACCTCCAAAAAATGTTCACAAATCACAAAAGTAAATTGTGTGTATAGTATATATTTATATATGTATACTATGTATATATTTTACATATTGTGAAATGCTTAGAAATATCAAACTTTTTCTTATTAAATACACTTCAAATAACATATAATTTTGGATAATGTTCTTCGAACTGATGTGATTCCATCACGAGACTCAACCAGCATTTTATTTTTATTTATTTTTAATTCCAGACACAACTACACACAGACTGAAGAATTATGATGCTAGCTAAAAAAATTTGGTGCACAACTGCCATCACTTGCTACAAAGAAACACTCCAGACCAAACCTGCTGGTAAACAATGTCTTAAGTTGCAGCACTTGGTGGAATTCCAGCTACTCTTTGGATCATCAACTATACACATAAAAAAAAAAGAAAAAGAAAAAATAATAAAAAAAACTTGATATACATCTCCAAAGTTTCTGGAAACCCCCCCTCTTCCTCCATCTTATGACACATCACTTTGAGAAAGTAAGAGACATCTTTGCATAATTCTGAAACAGAAAAGAATGCTTAATTTATAACTGTTAACTTAATATGATAACTAGGGACAGTGTCATCAGCACATGGTACTATATTAATTCTAGGAAATCATGTCAAGAGAAGGAATTGAGCTAAGGAGCAAGAGAGTATCAGACAAGTTTAGAAATAGAACTGGTTCACAATGGCGATCAAGAAAGTTGAGGTTCTGGAACCCTAATGCTAAATGGGAATCTTGAGTACTTGGAATGGTTAAAATGTGGTTAAAAGATTTAGCCATTAATCAGAAATAGATGGACAAAGAAAGAAAGAAAGAAAAAAGAAAAAAAAGCATTAGTGGAATTGTCCAAAAATGATAGTAAAAATGCAGGGCAATTTGCTAATAAATGAAAAGTAGATGTAACTGGACAACAAGAAGAGGCATTACAAAACATAAAATGGAGCTTTAGTGTTCAGGACTACATTTAAATACAAACTGTATTATCAAAATTGTTGTTATAATCAAATACAGTGAAGCAATTCACAAAAAACACTGACATTCAGACCAGGCTCTTAAGCCAGTTGAAGTACAAATACATAATACAAGTCGTAAAAAACACTTGATAGAAAAGTGGAGTCAACTTAAACTTTCACTCGCCTATTTATTTTGCAGAACATGTATCGTGAGCTGGGTTGAATGCGACACATACACAGCAATTAAAGTGGTTTCAGTTTTAGTTCAAAGGAGCTGTAAACAAGACAAGTAATGAGAGCGCCTCATTGGCTGGGCAAACCACAACTTTTCCTGCTTAGCATGTCATCTCTTCCTCTACATAAAACAGTTCAGTTCAGATTTTAACATTTTGTGGTTATCCTTGTGCACAGAAATTTAGAATATCCATTATTGTGTCAACAGTAAAATGTGCCTTAGCTTACCTGTATAGGTGCACCCTAAGGAGAAAGAAAAAAAAAAGAAAAAAGAGCAAACTCTCGAAGTGTGTATTTGTTGAAGTACAAATCATTTCCGCAGCCATGTCTCGGGATGTCTGCCTTGGTTTCACTGTATTGTCACTTTTCATATGAAGTCCCAGCTACCAAATATGCACTGACAGCCAAGCATTTATAAGCAGGCACATAGCCACACGGCCTACCAAGATTCATATCCCATGCATAGCTTCTCTCTCTCTCTCTCTCTCTCTCTCTCTTTTTTTGGTAAGCAGAAAGGTGAATGTTAATTATATATCCCCTGCTTCTATTACTGCCCACATTCTGCGGGGCATAGATGATACCAAATGCCTTGTCATATTTTCACGAGAGGGTAATTCCTCCTAAGCCTGCTGTATTTGATCCCAAAAAATCTTTTGTCTTGCAGACCAATCCAGAACTTTCTTCAACTCTGCCCAAACATTTTCAATAGGATTCAAATCTGGTGAGCAAAGAGGCTAATCAATCACTGTGACATCTTGCCTTTGTGAGAACCACTTAGAAACCTACTGACTTGTGTGGACAGGAGGTTATCCAGCTGGAATTCAATCATTCTATCGGGATATCTAGTCCTTACAGAAGGAACCATGTTGTTTTCGAGGATGTCTTTATACTGCTGGCTATTTAATACGCCATCAACCTTCCACAACACACCTAGACCATTTCATTACATCCAACACCAACATGACACATATGCGATTTCGGCAACCAATTTGTGCCACTATTCGCGACTTTGGCAATCCATCTGTGCCATATATTTTGCATTGTAATGTTTTCCTCTGGGACAGTAGACAATTACTTTCCTCCATTTGTAGATGAAAATGTCACTCATCTGTGAGTATCTCTGTTCCAGTTATGGTTGACATTTTCTTCTGCAAATGCAAGGCAACATAATCTGTGATCATCTGTAAGATGCTGCTGCCGACCGAACAAACAGGCCTGCTGTAGTTAAACGATGTAAGAATGTGTGGTTCGACCCAGGGAAATTAGAAGTACTTCTACTTGTAGACACATGCTGAAAGGAATTGCTGTCTGCCTCTTCTAGAATTGCAGTGTCCTGCTGAGGAGTGGGCAAACATTTTCGACCAGGTTGACGACGAACAATTCACTCTGTGGATAACCGTACCCACCTTGTAGTTGTAGTTATAGGGACTTCAAGTATTCTTGCAGCCTGAGAAACAAAAGTATCCACCAACATTCACTAACGTAAAGAGAGATCTCCTTGAGCTTCATCTTTATGTGTGCGCTCAGCCATAGCAAAAGTCAGTATGATTGCGAACAAATCATGCGGAACTCCAATGCTATGAAGTGCACATGCATGATCATGCCAGCACCATTCATAATTAATAAATGAGACAAAGTTTGTACTTCCAATATTAAGCCAATTAAATATTCGGCTTAGTTTTTCAGTTTAGAATTCTGATATAGCATTTATTTTGAAAACGAAAAGAGTAATTCGTGTTTTTATGCATATAATGTCTTAAAATGAGTAGATATTTTATGGATGGAAAACATGCAGCATTGACGTATATTTGACAAATTAAAATTTATTTAAAAAAAAAAAAAAAGAACACCAAAGTTTGAACAGAGGTTGTTCCAATTATGAGACACATGCATTTCACTGCTCAGCTACCATGCATACAACCAAACTGAAAGGCATCTTCCTACTTATTGCATAGCTTTGAAATGAATGCAGGGTGGTATTAAATTGTGTATTATAACCGCAGCGTCAGTGAATGTTTCCGATGTTTTCCAAATCAAACCCCTTCTATGGTTGCTGCTCATTTATCTTGTCTTAAGCTGTATAAGTTGGTTGCTACAGGAATTGCTCATTGAAATGTTACATGCAATTATTTATGTTATACGGCACCTTTGGTGTTATTAATATGAGTATTGTATTTGTTTAATCATGAATATATGTCTTGTTAATGCATATATATATATATACACACACACACAGAGTAAAACCTCATTAATCCAGACTAATTGGGGTTGAGAGTTGTCTATATTATCCAAGGTCTGAATTAACAGAAATAAAAGAAACAAATTCAATTTCATGAACAAGAACATCATATCTATGTACTGTAATAACATACAAGCCACTACTCAAAGTCTTCGACTGACGGATTTCTCTCCACCCATAACCAGTGCTTCATGGTAGTCATTTGGTTTAATTTCTTTATTCTCGGTATCAGCATGGCTGTCATACAAGATTTTATTCCATGCATTGGCCAATGCAGAGGGCGTTATGTCATTCACTGCAGCCGCAAAATTGAAAATTGACCTGAAGTTATATGATTTTATATTTTGCAGTGTTTTTTCTCCTTGTTTGTCTTCGCCACCCCCAAGTTCTTCAAAGACTTCAGACAGAAATCTCTTTCCGTACAATCTCTTTGCAGTATAAATGATGCCTTGGTCCATTGGTTGCATCAGAGAAGTTGTATTAGGCGGTAAGAATAGACATCTGATCTTATGTCTGCACTACACATCTTTTTTTCATCTGGATGAGCAGGTGCATTATCCAATAAGATTATGGCTTTCACTTCACTATTGGATTTATCCATTTGATGAATTCTTATTTCTGGCACAGCGTAGTTGTGAAACCAATCAGATGTGATGTTTGCTGTGAACCATGCATTTTTAGAGTTGTAATGAACAGGCAATGTGGACTTTACACTTTTAATAGCCCTTGGCTGTTTACTCTTGCCAACAATGACAGGCTTTAACATATGGCTCCCATCTGTATTAGCACACAACAGTGCTGATTTTCCATCCAGGTGTATTTTTAAGGACTTTGATGCTTGTGTATTATCAGGCAGGGCATACCAACACAGGCCATTTCGTCAGCATTATATACCTGACTTAAATATAACCCCTCTTCTTTTATGAGGGCATGAAGTTTTTTCCTAAATGGTTCTATAGCACTTGCATCTGCACTTAGACTCGTCCACACATCTTTCTGTTCACTATGTTGAGGCATTTGCAGAATCTAAATAGGCAGCCGGAACTAGCTGTAAATCCATTTACACCAAGTTGTTTTGCTAGACGTTCAGCTGCAGCTTGAATTTCTACACCTCTCACTGCTATTCCACTTGCACGAAATTATTCATACCACTTATAAACTGCATCATCCAATTTTTGTTCTGCTGGCGGCCACGTTCTCTTAATTTGACAAGTTTCTTTGTCCACATTACACTTCAAAGCAAATGATACAAGTTCACTTTTTTCTTTCATATGTCGGACTCTCTTTAGCTATTCCAAATTTCGTACATACACTGGCAACAGTGGCACCATTTTCGAGATTTTCGATGATTAATTTATTGTGTAAAGAGAGAGCTTTTGTTTCCACTTTCCTGACAAAGTCACCAGTTTGCTAAATTGACACTGTGCACCTTGAATTGTTTTGTCAACTTGCACTGTACTAAAGAAGGCTAGTGTGAAACAAAAGTGTACAAAGCCCTGACAGGGTTCAATAGTACAAGAAAGGGATGGAGTATTGTGTACCCAAAACATACCAAGAACAAGGATGCCATATACCATTAGGTTTCTAGGAATACAAACTATATGGTACATACATGCTTACATACAAGTAAAATGTAGTAAGTACATACAACTTAAGTTGTGCCATGCGAGAATACTGAAATTTGTTTTGAGGTTTTGTATGTCAAATTTAATTACATATAATTACCTATAAATGTTTGTCCGGATTAAGCAATATCTGGTTCAACAGGGTTTCAGTGTGTGTATATACACACAAATATCCAGCATTAAAACTTATAACAGTAATTTGTATATATTATGGCTAACTATAACTAAACATATAAATAAAGAAAATTAATATTATTACTTTAGACAGCCATGGAAAGGTAAATAGAAACAAACTTGTTATTCTCATTACAAAGCAAACTGAAAATATCCAGCATTAAAACTTATAACAGTAATTTGTATATATTATGGCTAACTATAACTAAACATATAAATAAGGAAAATTAATATTATTACTTTAGACAGCCATGGAAAGGTAAATAGAAACAAACTTGTTATTCTCATTACAAAGCAAACTGAAAACATAACAGCAGCATTGCCAAGGATAAGTAAATAACCTTCCTGTTCTTTGTCAGATAAAAGAAGTCAGTATTCAATCAGCACTCAGATCATGCACACTGACCTGTTCATACATCTTGTTAATTCTGGACATATATCTAAATAAGTCAGCAAGTATTATCATTATGGATTTTAAACAATTGTAAATGTCAATGAAAATTAATAAGTAAAAGAATATTAAGTTGGGTTTCTGAAAGAATTAAAATTATTTACATACTGAAATCTCACCCGTGACAACGCCCTGATGATAAGATCTAGCTCGAAAACAAATTAAAGAACCCAATGACCTTTTAGAAAAACTGCTGCAATTGTAACAGTTCAATTTATGAAACAAAACGTGTTTGTCAAGATTTATGTTTAAGTAACTGAACCGTTATAGGAGAATGTTTATGAGGCTATGTGCACTTGCTGTAGTTCGTTTCCAGTATAAGCCGTCAGTGTATTCCTTGCATGCCTCGACATGCATCAAGTCATCTTTGTTTAATAACTTGGAGTTATGCTGTGTCCCTATAGCTTAGAGGAGTATCAATGATGAATATGCAGAGATCAAGCAAAAAAAAGATTTGAAAGGGGAAAGTTTGATAAAACCTGGGAAGAAAAGAATACTGAAAAATTTGTGACAAATATGGATAGTTCCTTTTTAAAATACTCTAAGGAAAGAAAGGCAGCACTCCCTCTTTTTTATTTATTTATTCATCTCTTTTATTTATGGTATTGTTAGTACTAGTAAGAATGATGTCTGGAGATTATGAATTTGATCTGGAAGAAGTAGCTGCTGCCAGAATTGGAATAAAAGTTATTAAACATATTTTTTTTCTTTACTTTTTCTTTTTTTCCCCTCCAGTACCTATAGGTATATGAACCAGAAAGTAAATTAAGTACTTAACATTAATTTTAACATTCCAGTCAGAGTTTTAACCTCCATGATTCAGGGAATGTACCTTTGGCCCTGGATATGATCAAAGACAGTTCTGGTACCATGATCCAAACAAGATGCACTTATCTTCGCTCCTCAACCAGATTTTTATCAGTTTTTGCTGAACAGAGAATATTGTCACTTTATACCCTGATTAACAAGTGAGCTAAACTAGTATGAATTAAAAAAGGATGACAAGTATCTTCTCACCCCATTCTTTATAGTGAAGCCAAATGTTTCATTTATATGGCAGCATTGAAAAGGCATAGCACTTTATTTTTTGGGGGTATGTGGGGCTGAGAAAAGTGAAGTGGGAGTGCAAATTTGATACTGTTAAATATTTGCAATAAGCAACGCACACAAAGCATGGAACCAAGGTAAAAGGTTGCATTGTTATCCTGAAATAAATTCAACCAAATTAACAAATGGTCTCTATTATCTGTGTATAGAAAAAGCAACCTACCATTTTTTTTCTAGTTTCAGCAGCATCCAGATTTAGTCGTCTCTATTGGTCGACCCTGATCTATCTTTACTTTGTTAGCCGTTTCTGCTGCAGATGATGGGGGCCCTACTCGGTTCTTAATTTCAGCAGCCATCGTCATAAATGCCTGTTCTACATTTGTTGCATTCTTAGCTGAAGTTTCCAAGAAAGGAATTCCAAGTTGGTCTGCATATTCCTGTTAATATAGAAGTTATAACATTTCTCAAAAGTATGCAACATGTGAATATTCTGAGTGTATATGCTGCAACTTTATTCATTGCAAAAAGTATTTGCAGTGCTGAACATGAACACAAATCTTAAATTTGAATAAGCTAAAACATGTATGTTTAACATGCAAGGCATTTTGTTATTTAGTAGATAAAATTTACAGAAATAAATTTATCAACTGAATGTGGGATGAAATGAATACTTCTCTCACCTTTGCCGTTGTGAAGTCAACAACCTTCTTGGTTGTAAGATCACATTTGTTTCCTACCAAAAGTTTATTAACATTATCACAAGCATAGCGGTCTATTTCCTCTAACCACTGCTTTACATTGCTGAAGGATTCCTGATCTGTGCAATCATAGACTACAATTATACCATGTGCCCCTCTGTAGTAGCTTGATGTGATGGTTCGGAAGCGCTCTTGTCCGGCTGTGTCCCACTGCAAATATCAAATGCTTTATATATTGATAATGTACTTAAAAAGCAAGAAGTGCTGAATGAATTAAACATTAACAAAATTCTTAGCTTGCTCTCGGCAAGATCAATATTCCTACACACTATCAACACATTAAAAAATATGCTGTATTCATGTGACCCTCTCTGTTCATTCTATAAATTATTCTCATGAAAGCTTATTATTCTAACTACTTCTTGCTAATCAAAAAATCAAATCAATATAAAAATATCTCAGGAATGGTTAACGCCACAAAAAATTATTTTATATAAATGGTGTGCTTAAAGCACTTTTTTGTGTGGTAAGATTTTATATTCCCAGAAAATGTGCGCACGAGATGCATGCACACGCACTTTTTCTAGGTTTTTTTTATTTACAGTGTATTTTTAGGGAAATGCTGATATATAATTTTTGGGTGTACTGCAGTACTCTCTCTACTTACTATAGGTAAGTAGTACAGAAAGTAAAAAAAAGCCTTACATTCTATTCCTATGAAAGGTATCCAAGATGTATTATGATAGGTACAAAAGAATGCCTATCGTTATAAAACAAAAGCAAACAAAGTGGTTCATAAGAAGATAAGTAGTTAACGGCAATGTGGAAATTTATATTTCAAAACATGAAATACATGTATATTAATGTATACCTGCAAGCTATATGTGCTTTTAAATTTTGCATAAACTTAAGCCTTCATCATACCAAGTGTGGTGCACCCCAATAAACTAATTTTGCCAAATAATAGTTGCAAGGAAAGCTGGAGGTTTGTAGTTCCCTGAAATAGTTTATAAACTCTGTAATACAACTATGGCACATTTGTTTTTAAAATTTAAATATTTAACATGCATATAACTATAACATCTGATGGGGTGCATGTGCACTCTACTGGTGCTCTGTGCAACTAATATCAAAATCTTTTCTGTATTAGCAATTTTTATGCTGCTATATTTATGTTGTTATAACTCTACCAGTAATATTAAAATTTATCAGATTTTATATAATCACTTTTGAGCTCAATTATTTATTCTGTTGGTATAAATGTACCAGTAAATCAGATTTTATATAACCCATAGTTCAGGTTAATTGTTGAGACATTTACTTCTCATTTAATACATTTATTGTACAGTTCTCCCATATGTTTTCTATAATATGGCAGGAAAACTGAATGTTTACAATTTAGAACGTGATCTTCAAGAAGCAATGGATAGCATACAAGATGAAACAGAACATTTAAACAGTGATGTTAGTTCAGTTTGCTCAGAATTAGAAGATAACACTGCAGAAGTGGGGTGAGAAGATTATTGAAAAAGTGATACTGAGATAAGAGGTAATGAATTTGAAATACAAAGACCAACATATATTAATAAAGCGAAAGTGTATGGCAGTCAACCTACAGTAAATAATATTGACATCAGAAATAAGATGTTTTATGTGAACCAGCTGTGCTTACAATCACTTCAAAAAAATGTTAATTGTCAATCAGTGATGCCTTTATGTTATTCCTTGACCCTGACATAGAAAAAGATGAAAAGCTCTTGCCATGCTATGGACAACAGATACTATGTTTCAAAAGAAGATATTTACAGCATCCTTTGCTAGTAATAGATTTTCAGAATTATTTTCATATATCAGATTTGATGATGTTACCACCAGGGTAAAATGGAGGAAAGAAAAATTCTGTGCATTCAGAGATACTTTTGCAGCTTTCACATAGCAGTGCCAGAAACAATACTTTCCAAGCAGCCATCTTACCATAGATGAACAACTTGTAGCTTCCATGGCAGGTGCCCTTTTCGGGTTTACACGAAGTTGAAAACCAAATATGGGGTAAAAGTCTGGGTCCTCTATGTCAAAACATGGCATGCAATGAATTTACAAGTATACACAGGATAAATAGGAATAACTAATGAAAAAAATCTAAGAGCTAGAGGTGTTTTCGATTTGAAATCTTCATTTAGGCGAGTTCACATTGCTCAGCATATTAACAGTTAACATTCAACAATTAACAAAACATTAATTCAACATGCTCAATGTCAACATGTAACTCTGAACTTTTTAACATCCCATCCACACTGGTTGACTTGTGGGGACAACAAAATCTCTGAATTAAAAGCAAAATGGACTCATGATGAGGGTTTGGCTATTGCTATTTGTGTCTGTGCTTAGTATGTAATAAGAAAAGAAGAATTTGGCTAATTGGCTCAGGAATGGAATTCTCTTGAATGAACTTAAAATTGAGGACAGGTTTAACTTAAAAAATTTATTTAAAGGTGAGTCGGAATTGTTACACTAACATCACTTAAGTTTACTCACTTAACATGTTTCGGGAAACCGTTGTTCCCATCCTCAGAAGGTTAACTCGACAGTCAGGTTCAGTCGAGTTAACCTTCTGAGGATGGGAACAACGGTTTCCCGAAACATGTTAAGTGAGTAAACTTAAGTGATGTTAGTGTAACAATTCCGACTCACCTTTAAATAAATTCAATACACATCACTGTTTCTAGCTTCTTTTCATTACAATATCAACGTTAAAAAATTTCTTGAGAGCCAGACTTTAGTTCTTTTTTTTTTCAGATCTCTACTGTATCGTGAGCAGAGTGAGGCTGTCTTTTTTTTTTTGGTATCTCCTCTGGAAAAAAGAATAAATTGCACATAGTTTTGGCACAATTGTCCACCCTTTTTAATCTGTCCCTGTACTCTTTGCATGAAACGTTCAACAATTATGGCCTCAACATAATATAATTTATTAATGAAGATGGCTTTTCTTTCATCCATTACATAACTTCATGTGGAGCAAACCAAATCAAGGATACGAGCACAGAACAACACTGGTGAACAATGGAACTACTGAGGACCAACCACTTAATGAATAGCATGCAGGAATCTGAAGCTCACCTGATACATATAAAGGGCAAAATGACTTTAGAAGTTTTCCATCAAAAGCGAAAAAAAACCAATATGTGAAAAGTGTTAAGCGCAACACTCTCGGTTAACAGTTTTGATTGCAATCCTGCAATCAAAATTTGGCCAACATGTAAAATGTTAACATGTTGCACAAGTTTAGTTAAATGTTAATCAGTGTAAACATGGCTTTATGTAGAGGCTATGGAATTGCAACATTTAACTTTTTTGCAAGCATTCCTCTTGGTGAAGAACTTCTAAAGCATAGGCTCACTAACTGGGACACTCCTCCACAAAAACAAGAGGAAATTCCAAAAGAGCTACAACAGATGCCATAGAAGAAGCAACTTTCATCAATGTTGGTCTTCAAAGACAACTTTACCTTAATTTCCTAAAATCCAAAAAATAAAAAAAAAATCTGTGATTCTGTTGAGCTCTGAACACCATGGTGTACATGATGGCACACAGAACGAACACTTCAAACCAGATATAATCTTACACCACAACAATACAAAAGGATCTGTGAATGTAATAGAGAAGGTGGTCAATGAGTACTCCTGCAGCAGAACTAAAAGATGGCAATCTCTACTTTTCATAAACATGATAGATATAGCAGGAATAAACTCAACTATATACAAGACTAAGAATCCCCAATTGAAAGGTTTGGCACAAGATCAAAGAAGGGAATTTCAGTTATAACTAGGACAGGAACTTATCAAACCTTATGTTAAAGTGAGAATGATGAACACTGCTAGACTATCATCAAATGTAAGAACAGCAATGAAAGAAATACTAGGAGAACAAAGTAGTTTGACTTGAACCCTGATCCAAAGTTTAACAAATCCCTAGCAAACATGATGCGAGTAGTAATCTAAAAGAAAGGCAGAAAGTGCAGAACAAAGTATGAAAAGTGCTTGTCATTTGAATGTAGTGATCATTCAGTGAACAAGATTGTAAAGTTCGCAACAATTGTGCTACCTGAACTAAAAAAAAATCTGTAGTTTTTTTTTATGAAAACAGAATTGTTTATTTAGTTTCATTTGATGAATTTGAAATAGTTCGTGCTAATTCAGATCATAACTCCTTTTGTAATTTTGCAATAATCACGTTTATAAAAAAGCACTAAAATCCATAATTTAATATATATTAAAATTTGTTCAATTAGCAACCTCACATGCAAACTAATATGCAATTATAGGTATTAAAGCAGATTTGTTTGAAATAAGTACAATAGAAATACTATGTTGTGTTTTTTTAAATAATAATAATAATAATAATAATAATAATAATAATAATAATAATAATAATAATAATAATAATAATAATAATAATACACTTGTACACCAGATGGTATTCCATGTATAATTTTGATCCCCAGGATGACAAAAGAAAAAGGTAAAAAATGTAAGTAAATTTAGATTGTATTTTAATATTACACAATATATCAAGACACTATTTTTTCACAAACCAAGAAAAAAGAAAAATTCAAATCAGTTGTATAAAAAACAAGATTCCTTTGAAAGTATCTAGAAAATATAGTACTTACAATTTGCAACTTTATCGTTTTTCCGTCTAGATCAATTGTCCGTATTTTCTGCAAAGGAAAATGACATACACATTTAGTTTACTATTCATTTCAGCTATAATAATTAACAACTGTACAAGATTTGAGGCTTGTACAGGATGGTATCAATTATTAATTATAACTTAACAGTGATCAGCCATATCAGAGTTCTGTACATGGAGCTTCTGGCCAATGATAGATTTGTAGCCATCTTCAGTATTTGAAATGACAAGTGGAACTGGAACATTTTAGTGACGGGTCAAATATGAGCCAATCAGACAAAGCAGTGTTGGCTTCACTGCAATAATTTAGGTGAGCCTGGAGGATGTTAACCAATCTAAGAGTTGTTTTCTCCTCCACTATTTACATGGCTGATGCTCAGTCGGTAGTTGAAATATTAACAATGATATTGCTGATAACCCATTAAACCATAATTAGATGTATTTTTTCAACCAAGTTTAGTAGCATACTGCATATAAAGTGCATAAAGGTTTGCTTTGATTTAAAATTTGTTTCATAAGATATAAGTAGAGATAGGCAAAACATGAGGGAAAAATCTCAAAACATTATGAAGTACATATTTTGAAGACAAAATATCTTATACTTGAAGAGTTTGGAGCAGGCTCACTTCATTAATTAAAAAGGCTTTATAGATTTTTGTCCATATTAAATACAATATAAACATGACAAACTACATGCATTTTATCATTTTAAAATCCTTCAAGTTATAAAGAAAGAAAAATAAGTCACTGGTTGCTTTGTCCTTTATTAATATTAATTACAATATGTCATTAAAAGTACCGGTTTATGACAATAAAAACTCTTCAAGAACAGAGGGCATTTAATTTTGCACAAGACACCACTAAGGAGGAAATGCTACTGTTTCTCAACTGTACCCAACTTTTTGGGAAGGGTGTTGCAGGTTTTCCCAGATGTGTTTCCTGGAAAGAGTGGTCTGGGTTTTTTTAAGTCGGTTTTGCAGAAAATTGCCTGAATAGAATATCTGGAAAGCCTAATTCACTGCTAACGAAAATTATTTTAAAAGCAAAGAATCTTAAATCTTACAAAACATTATCAAATGTGAAATTTTTTGTCATGTGCATTGAATTCTAAATATGAAATTTGATACTTTGCCTGTTTCTAGATATTTTAGTGTTACAACAGAGCAATGCTCCAATTACAGCAACTACACATACTTTGAATATGCAAATTTCAATATAATGCAACATAATTAAAAAAAAGAGATAAAAAAACCTCTTGCCATTCATTCCTACATTTAACTATTTCCTAAATTGCTTATAAAGAAAGCTATTATTCAGTTACATTTTTGTTTAAAGTTCATTGTATTTATAGCACCACCTTAGAATTTTATGTGATAACGTTTTAGGTGTCCTAAATTGTAGTCGTTTTCTGAAATTTGTATTACTGACATTAAAATACTGAGACGCAGGCTATGACCCAAGGTTATCGAGAGGTCGGCACTGGCAAGTCGGAGGTAAACCGAGATAAGCAAGACTCCTATCTGTAATAAACACCAGAAGCGCTATTGGCGGATAACCAGAATCTTCTGAAAGTTTCTTTGCCCTGCCTACATAAACACGTGCCAAGATAGTTCTAGAATATTCTGTGAAGATTCCATTGGCTTAGAAACTAGTGTTCTCAAGAGAGGAGTCAGTCAGTTGGTGAGTTGAGTCAGTAGTGAGCATGTTAGCGAGTGCACTTCTGGCACAATGAAAAGTGCTGTTCTAGCCAATTTGAGACTGCTGCGATTTGCAGTGATTACTGTTGTTGCAGCAGAGACTGGAGACATCTTGTGTTCGACTTCCCAGCGAGTGAAGTGAACCATCCAGAGAAAAGGCTGCATCTTGCATATTTCATTATGCTGTTACATCAATAAGGAAGGTGAAGTGACAGGAAATTGATCTAGATTAAACCAGTGATAGTGAAAACTAGTGAAAGTGAAAGTTAAAGCTGGACAAAGACACAACATATTTGATCACATACTTCATTGCACAACAGGCCATTTATAGTATACAGGAATAATTGTTCAGCAACTATTCTATGACTGGAAAGTGACATTAACTTGAATTAATTTAAAAGTTGATTATATGGAATATTCCGATTATAGATCAATTCATTGAGAGTTCTGTAATATATAAGTATCTGAGAAACTATTTTTGAATCTTTTCCAATTGATTATAATATTTATACATAGGTGACCATAAAATTCAGGTATATTCCAACTTGTTTCAGCCACGGCTATATTATATATAGTATATATACTATTATAATAAATTAACATTTCTTAACATTGAAGAAGGGAAGTTTATTTTCCACCCAGATGAAGGTTAAAACCCAAAATCCACAAGGGGATGTGGGGGGAGGGGAGGCAACCATTGAAAAGCCACCTTACATGTCAAAAATAAACAGAAAAAATGGTCAAATTATCAGAAAAAATTAAACAATACAACTTGCAGACTAAAATGATGTCAGTTTAAGTACTGTGAACTACTACAGAGTTCCTGCTTTTGTTTGTGGACAAAAACATGGTTTTATATTAAAATTATGTCTGGTATATTAGTATGCCATCTTCAGTGTGTCATTGCTCATATGAAGTACAGTCAACTACAAGGCCATAGAAGAAATAGTCAAATTAGAAAAGGAGGAAGAGATTAGTAACAGGATTAAATGGAAATTTGCAGGCTTAAATACTGTCACTTTAAAAGTAACTGCAAAACTCTGTTTTTCCCATGTGGACAAAAACATCTTGTATTTTAACTTTCACTCACAACTTCAGGTTTAATCAAAGCTCAAAAGAATTCAAATATATTTTGAAATTATGGTAAGAACGAAGATGTATATCAGGTCCTTACGATTTAACATTTGTTCAATTATGTAGTTCTCCTTCAGTCCCGCCTTTATCAAAACACTTCCTTATGGTCTTTATCAGTTGATGACATCCTTTCATACCATTGAGGTGAACCTTCAGTGATGCTATAAATTATGATAGTTTGCATTTATTTATCACAATAACAAAACCATTGGAACTCTCTGGCTCAGAGACCATTTTGAGAAACTGCAGTTGGTCACACTGTCATGATAAACCAACTATTTGATTTGACCTGAAAATGAGAAAATGACATGTCCAGAGTGCACAATTACAAATCTAGGCCCCCACTCCAATAGATGACATCACTTTTATCTCATTAGCAGTCCATCAGCAAGCATCTGGTGTATGCCAATGACCTGTTACATATAAATAATTTGCTTTTCTTCAAATACATGTTTGCATTATAAGCAAATGCTTGGCATGCCAAGCAACTATTTCCAGCTTTTTGATAGGTAAATATTTTGCACATGGAATCATATTTTTTTCTCACATATCCTTACGGTCTCTATGCCTCAGAGATTACAAAATGCAATATAAGCAACCCCTCAAACCAACATTTAGCTTTCTTAGCGCCAGCACTATCATTCTCATGGCATAGAACACATAAGTACTCAAACCTCTGTTTTCTTTGTTTTTTTAGCATTTACATTTGGGAGATGAAAACATAATCTGTCCAGTCCATTCATTGAAGATAAACATGTTCCTTCACTGTTTTCTTAAACTTTTGGAAACCCCTGTCGTTTCACTTATTAACTGAGCCGTATTTTCAAATAGGTCAAATTGTGATTTTGTTTGTTGTATGTATTTTGCAAATCGATATGCAATCAGGGAATAAAAATTTTCTCAGCATTGTTAAATACTATTACACAAGTGGACAACCAAGAATTTCTTCACATATGGGATTACACCTGACTATGCCAAACATCTTCATTTTAATAAAGTTGAAACAAGCACAAACTGAACCAACTTCGCCTAATAATGAAGTTCCTCAATTTGAGGATGCTCCTATAATGGGGGTTAAGTCTGAAACAGATGACAATGGGTTAAATGCGGATTTGAACTTCCACAATTACTTTTTCTGTGTAAAAGAGATTAATTGATTCTACCTCAAAGATGCAGCTGTAGTGCTAGATAATTTGTGGTAAAGAGTTTATGTTCAGTACGAAAGGCTAAGAGTTTATGCATGCCCATCTGTACCTATTCCATTTTAACCACTTTCAACTTAACCCCATTTGAATCTACATCTGCAAATTTAATATACATAAGCGCAAAAGGCATGCTACAGTATAAATTTACCCAATGCTACAGATTTAAATTAAATTGAGTTCATTAATGGACGCTCTTTAACTACAATGGTCCTTAACGTCCCATTCTATATTGAGCATGAAAGACCGATAATTTTGCTCAGAGGCCTCTTTATCAGGCTTGAGGTTTTTTTGCGTGCCGTAAATCTACGACACGGTACCACCGGGTTTACTTCTGTTCCGAAGGAAGCCATGCTAAGGATTTTTACACCCGAAAAACATCCATCGCCTTCCGCCGGGTTTGAACCATGCTACAGATTTGCTATTTTACTGCTGGATTCACATTATACAACAGGAAGAAATTGCTTGAAAGCTAAACTATTAATACAGTTTTTAAGAAAATTTCTTTGTTATTTTATGGACAAGCGTATCTATGTACCAGGTGGAACAAATACAAATGTCAATGAAAGGGAAAATCATACTTGACAAGATAGGGTTGCCAAGAGGATGCCATGAATATGCTATTGCACTATAAGAAAAGATATTAACTTTTGCTAGTGATGTTCAGTTCCCAAGGCAGTTGCTTAGTGCATTTTTAAGGTTTACAATAAGTGGGAACAGAAACGAGAACACAGTTAAAACACATGTTTTACAATGTAAATGTTCACAAATAACAGGAAGCTTTCCCAGGTAACAGGAAGGAAGACTTGGTCAAATTTTAACTTTTGCATTTTCGTTTCCTTTTCTGGGAACAGCATATTAGATCCATAGTGATTATTAGACTTTCTGCTGAAGAAATCATCAATATACCATGACATCAAATAGCCCTTAGTGCTCTCTAGTCATAGGTGGGAAAAACTAGAAGAAAAAACAAATTAATAATGGAATGATGTTGGGTACAACATTTTCACTAAAGGAATTGGAAATAGTAAGGGATCTGCACTTTAGAAAATGTTGACACTTTGAATTTTGGCATTGGCTAACCTGCATTATAAATTGGAAGTAGATGAAAAAATATATTCAGTTACAAACAAATGATGTCCCAAAGTGCAAAATTAACTTTCCATTTTACTATCAATGGTCATAATATGCATTCCCATCCTCGTCTCTGGTGTATTGTGATCCAAAATGTGCAATCTATCCTATTTCCATTCTTGAGTAATTGTGAACCAGTCTTAAGCGAAATGTTTAATGAAAACAGGCGAACCTGAAACACACTTGTTTAATCCTGAATAGTACAAAAGAAAATAAATGTTTTAAAAAATAAGTGGTTTATTTAAACATTCAATAAAAGGGAATAAATATGCAAAGTGTTGACAATGTTGTTCATACTGAAGATATGAATACATGATAAAGGTCAAGAAAGCAATACCTCAGCTCTTTGAAGCATGTGTGGGGTCAGTTTTTTAGGTACCGGTTGCTAATCAGCTTAAATGTAAATTATAATTTGTACAATTTTGCTAAATTATGGCAAAACAAGATATTTAAAGTGATGATAAAAGATGTAGATTAGTTGTGCTATCATATACTTCTATAAAATCTGCCTTAATTGTTTTGTATGTAAATTATATCATGAAAAGTACAAAACTTTCTGTTAAAATAAGCATCACAGACTAAAATAATTTTTCCTTTATCTCTGTGCATAGCATCACCTTAGCAGTTAATATCTATACCCCTTCTATCCAGTGTAGCACTAAAGCAAAAAGTTTCTAATGGCAAATTACTCATTTTAGGGCAATGGTCTTTCAGATTTTCAGTATAGTTTGACCACATTTGACAATCTTGATAGTTTTGTATTTTTGAAGTTGTGAACTAGAGGCTCCGTTTTTCTATCATTTTTCATAGGTGTCAAATACTAAACCAAATGCAAATGTAACATTTTAAATACCAAAAACTTGAAAAATAATTACACAAATTCAATTAATGCTATAGCAACGTGGCTAGTGAAGATAAATTTTGTACTCTAACTGCAGAAGTTGGAGGAGCACTTCTGAAGCACACATTTATTTGAGATGCTTCAATTTAATTGCATACTTTTATTTATTCTATTTACAGATTACAGAAACACAGCCTCCATTGCAAGAAAATACTGGTTATTCATCTTTATCTATGCAAGCTAAATCAAAACGTAACAAAAAGTAAACATGGCCTACTTACAAAGTCCACTCCTATGGTGCTGATGTAACTTTCCGTATACGTGTCATCCTGTGGAAAGCAGAAAAGAAATTACAGAGATACTTAAATTTTCAATTTTGCTTATTAATCTGTTAAGTTACTTCTGATCAACTTACTGCAAATCTTAGCAACAGACATGACTTTCCCACTCCTGAGTCACCAATCAGCAAAAGTTTGAACAGGTAATCACTGGAAAAAAAGTAAATTACATCTGAATTAGAACATATCTCAATTTGTAATAATTTTGTTTTTCAAAAGGGAGAAAAACTGGTATCCCATAAACGTGTCAGCACTTTTCAAATATCTTCATACTTTACTGTATTGAAAAGCTCCCTCTCCTAAACACTATCAGAAAAATAATTTACTTATTTTACTCCTGACAATATTTTAAGCATAAAAAAGTGGATCTTCGTCACTTTTATGCTAAACATAAGATTCTATAATCTGGGATGAGTCGAGTTGATTGGTGAGCCTTTATACACCACTTACATAATAACTAGCAACATGTTTCGGAGATCAATGCTTGAAAAATACAACGATCTCCGAAACATGTTCCTAGTTATGAATGCAAGAGATGTTGAATGGCCATTAATGGTCGCATGCACGCACGCACATCAATTTTGTTGCCTAAACCAATTCTTCATTAAGAATGGATGTTATTCCTCTTGATGGGTTCAGCGATTTGAACCAAAAGCGATGTTTCAATGCCATTTTAAGATATGAAGGAATGCTTTTTGAAACAAATACTGTGTCTGCTTCACATTAAAGAGGTCCCAAGTTTGAATCTCAGTTAGGGTGAGTTACCCAGATAAGTTCCCCCTCCCCGGGGTTCTTCTTATCTTGAAAAGATGAATGTCAGGTAACTAAGCTCTACTTGAGCCCCCCCCCCACTCTCTCTCTCTCTCTCAAGAAAAGCATTAGACAAATTGATTTACTCTATCAAAGAGGGATTCTACTTTCAAGTGAACTTTGTAAGCAAATGAATTAAGCAAGTTCTGTTTTAATGCTCATTTGTGATCTAATTGCAACAAATGCAACCATTCAGTCACTGTAATATGCAAATTGCACAGCATCACCTAACATTAAAACAAAAATGTAAATCAGGCTGATTGTCATAGAAGGAACAGCACAGATAGATAAAATGAAACTGTGAGTCACCCTTTGCCACACCTGCTAATCCCACTCTACTCTGCAATTTTTTCTGCTGCAATCCTCCAATTATTCTGAGTCATACCTACTGCTAATGTTCTCTAGATGCTCTGTGTCTTGAAATCAAAATCTCAATGTCAACATTAATTTGTATAAAATGGTAAACAAGTCAAGAGTAGGATTTACCATTTAAGTAACTTTGTTTTATTCATAAATCTACTTCAATGTCCAATGTGTGGAGACTATCAGATCAGGTATATAACATTACATTCAGACTTCAAATGCACTATATTTACTATCTTGAAAACTCGAGCCATTTTACTGGCATTGCTCAGAGCAGCAAAGGTTTTGAAAATCTAATGCTCAAATTTCTAAACAGATATTCTGATTCATCCACTGTAGTGTACACAGTTATTCGTATGCACCTAAAACTTCTCCACAGAAACCAATCAGAGATACTAAGGCCCAGCAAGTATGGTAGCTACCTTATCTGGAATTTCTTGATATTGTCCACCCATTAAAGAGTTGTCTCATTAGGTTAACTGTGGTCCTACACAGGATTTATTATTACTACGAAGTAATGTATCACTCCACAATGCATGTAGCAATTATATGGAGGAGCTTGTGCCAATCTTGCATTATAATGGTAAGGCAGTAACCTAATAATGCTATCCTGCTCTTACATAATCATCCACAACGTACTTTTCACATGACTTTTTAAGTGCTTTACTAGCTCTAGTAATTCAATCCTCACCAAGCTTCTGTTACATATGATGCTTTGTTTTGCAGCCAAGTTATATAATTTTTTTCTCAATAATTTGTTTTAGGCATGCTTTGTATGGTATGGTGCATAATGATACTGGCTCCAATGTAAGAAGAATTTTTTCAAACCGGTATTTGAAAACATTTCTTAACGGTAGTTCTTACTTTATTTTTTTCTTTGGATTAAAAAACTGACACTGCATCTTCCACAAAACCAGAATCAATTCCTATATGGAGGAGAATCAGCCTCTTGCCTATCCCACTTGGACTTTTAAGACTTGTGATCAGTCATGCCAAAAATGTCTGTTTCTTTGTTCTGGCAGCTAGTGGCTGTATAACGTTCATTGGCCCAGGTCACAAAATAATATATTTTGTTCCCCTTTTGCCGTAGCTCTATTTTACACCTATAATGTCTGCGCCACACCATATCATCAAAACCACATTTTTATGATTTCTGCGTAAAAATTAAAATCCTATTTCTTTTAATAGATTACACAGGAAAATTGTTTCAAGTCTGGTAAATCAGGATTAGCATTTTCAGCTATCAACACCTTTTTAAAATTAATTTTTTAGGATTTATTGTTTGTGTAAAATGCGTGCACTTTGCTCAACACCTCAGATCTCACAAATTGATCGCAAGTCACGTCCACAACCTCTCTCACATACCTCCTTTGCTTGGCTGGAGTGCAGACCTTACTTGTAGCAGTTCGTCCTTTTCTCTCACTGTAAATGCTCATCTTAAATACACCAGTAAATTCTGAGGTTAATGTCACAATGTCATCTATGGAAGAGATTCGACATTTCTCACAAAACTTAACCACGTTTAGAACAATTATTTTCTCACCACTGTTTAAAGGTTTTCCCTTTCAGCGTTTTGCTACTGCAGAAGATGCACATTCCTCATTGTACAAGTTAACACTCAAGTACTGGAATGATTTGAATGTAACATTGGCAAAACGGCTTGTGTTTTGCTAAAGTATGGCAGGGAATTGCTAAACATAATTCTTTTATTATTACAACTTTTGTATATGTGTAGGAACTATTTCTGCATGCGTAACCTGACAGCTGAAGTGCATGCTTAGGTTTCTTTTGATTCACTTCAACCTTAGGATAAAACAAGTGTAGCCATATTAGGAGTTGCACCATTCAATCAATCAAATTGCAATATATTCAGCAGTAATTGTCAAGTGCCACCATCTTCCATTTCCAAGCAGGAAACCCTGATAACTGCCTACAAGGTCACAATGCACTGTCATAGGCTAATTCTGTGAATTGAATTGTGTAAACTTCAGCAGTAAATGGCAGTACACAGGTTTCAATCTATGTACCAACTATTTCACAGTGATACATTTTTAATCAATTTAAAGAATTCCTCTCAATGACATATGGAGAACTTATATCCAACATTAGCCCAAACTCAGAATTTTCTTCACTGAGCAAAATGTGATCAAACAATGATTTAGAGGTTTGTCACAGTACCCTATAAGGTACTGCGATAAACAGTGATTAGATAAGGGTTGCTAATCTAGTTTCCTAATCATTATCAATGACATTCCATTTTGGACTTGAAAATAGTAATGATTAAAAAACAAACCTGTTATTTTGAAGGAAAAAAAAAATTCTAGTAGTTCTGCGTGTTATTCCTTTGAGAAATTGCTCAGGATAAATTTCCTGTAGTATAACGTGGCAACATATACTCCCTCAAAGTTCAGCTCATAGGCAAAGGGCAAGGAGGGCAGTGACACCTTACTGGCCACAGCAACAGCTGAGGAGGATGTTACCACAGAAACAACTTCCTCCAGTAAGTCACAAGTCACTTCTTATTTAGCTCAAAATGTGTTCTGAGGGATTTTAATAAAACTCTTCAAACATGGCGATTAGTCAACAAAGGCTGGAAACCCCATATTTTGCATCAGATGCAATTCTGAAAAGGCTTTATAGGCATTATACCACCATAGAGCTGCGGATGTTATGAAGTGATGATTTATTGGGGTTCAATTTAGCCTCGGGTCAAAAGAGTTAAGAATTATCCAAATTTGTCCTTTCAGTTAAAAGAAAACCTCGAAAGAGACTTCACCTTGGCAGCTCTCCCAAACAAGAGTAAACATTTCCCATCAGCTACAGAGGCAGCCAAGTTATTCTTTTAGTATTCCTTATTTGTAATTTCTCTATTGCTGAACAGAATGTTATGAGATAATCTGCATTCAAGTTAAACCAATTTTTGTACTGCATCCACAGAATTATTTTGCTACTCCCCATACAATTAAGATGGTTTTATTCATGCAAGCTTATGAAAAATCATCTGCCTCAATGGTGGAAAAAGAAAGATAGAAAAAAAAAAGTGGCTCTTGGTTCTATGGATATTCTTAATGTTGACACATTTGTGGAATTATCAAAAGATAATGGTGTTTTGCTACTGAGCAAACAGCAAGTGTTAATGGTAAACAGTTACCACATACTTAATGCTCTTAATAACACACAAAAACTAAACTCAGTTTTATTTAGGGACACTCTTTAACCACTATGGTTCTTAGCATCCAATTCTATATTGGTGTGAAAAACCGGAAATTCTGTTCAGAGCCCTCTTTATCAGGCTTGAGGTTATTTTATGTGCCATAAAACTCACATGAGACCACAAGCTTTACTTCCCTTCCGAAGGAAGCCATGCTAAGGATTTTTATGCCGAAAAAAAAATCTATCGGCCTATGCCAGATTTAAACATAACCACAGATAACACTCAAAACACACGGATGAGAAAACGGACCCACTACATTTTGACAAATCCTTCTGCTATTAAAGCTGTTATATACCACAAAAATAGTTTGATGTGAGGATGTTCATCAAACCTACGTACAATGCAACTAAGTTTCCTGTAACATTGAAAAATCTGATTTAAGACTTTTTAAAATGGGTTTCATCGGCAATGAATAAGATTAAAAATTATAATCAATAATAAAACTATCAAACAAGTAAAACCATTTAATTAGTTAAGATATTATATCAGATTATTAGAGGAAACAGAAATTTATAAATAAAAAATTAACCAGATATAAACAAATGTGCTCTACTATAAAAAATTTAAATAAAAAGACGAGACAGAGAGAGAGAGATGAACAATGCTGGAGCTACCAATGTTCCTAAATGGCTCTGAGATATGGATATTGGGGAGGAAAAAAAACATGAAAATGTGACAGAAGCAGCTGAAATGCGATTCTTGAGAGCTGTCGGGGATATACACTAGAATAAAGAGAAACACAGAAGTTAGGGAAGAGTTAAATACTTTTAGGTTAAAGAATAAAATTGTAAAAAAACAGAAACATCTGAAAAGAACATTTACAACAGATAGGACACTCAAGAATACCAAGAAAGATTTTAGAGTACAACCCAAGACAGAAAAAAATAGGACACCATTTGAAGAGACCAGAATTTTCTTCATTGGTTGTGAGGATGGAACAATACAGCAATGGACAAAACGTGTAGATGATGACTTTCTAACATATAAGGAAATCACAGTTACGACAAACCCACACACAAGACAAAAAATGTTGCCATGTTGTTTAATTTTTAGTGTCAATCTGCTGCTAAACACAGTTGCTATATTTCAAATGTTTAGTGTTTTCATTCTTCCACGCTAAGCGAACTTGCTGTTTATTTGAACAGTTTTTGCATGGATACCAAGCAGTCTTATTGGACACACACAAGTGTGCACATGCACACACACATACAAAAAAAAAAAAAAAAAAAAAAAAAAAAAAAAAAAAAAAAAAAAAATGAACAGAAAAGGCATTGGTTCTTAAATTCCCAAGTACATTAACAAAATAGAAAATGGTGGTGAGCATAAAGATGCACGATAATAGGTAAATATTTTTAAGGTAACTTTACGATGCACATTAGCATTACACAATTGTCGCTGACATGACTTATAGAAAGACTATAAAAGTGCATTCAGGCATGTGTCTTGTGGAAGATGAGACTAATGAGACCTGAGATAAGACTAACTGTAAAGTGAATGCTTCACTGAAAATTCAATTTTTGAAAAGGACACTGAAAGGTTTCAAACTTAACATTGGTAACTCTTTAAATACCCATGTTATGTTTCAAAAGGGAAACAATGGTCATTTAAAAGCAACACACAACAAAATTTGAAAATACGTGGGCCTTTTTTTAAATGTCCATGTTACTTATCTGGCCACTGTACAACTATTGTCACATCTTTTTAATTACTTTTCAGTTCAGGTAAAAATGTAAAAGTTATTAAAATTTAGGATTACCTGAAAATGTTCACATTAATTTAATGAAAACTCCATGTAGAAGATTTTGAATGCCACATAATGCAATGTACAATGGCAACATTCAAAGAGCGGAACTTTGAACATGGAAGAAAGAAATAGAGAGGAGAAAAAAAAATTATGTATTGCATTCGCATGAATTTCTTTACTCAGTCTTTTACAACCTATTCTTACAAAAGCTTGTTCTTCTATCTGCTTGTTAACCAAAATAAAACTTTTGTTAAACTTTTAGACATAGGTATAATGGATACAGTAAGTAAAGTGATAGATGTTTAAAAACTCTGATGTGTTACACTCGATGATTTTCTCTACTCTTGTACAAACTATATTTACAAACACTTATTCTACATATGCTTCATGTTAATCGAGATAAACACCTGTAGAAACTATCTTATTGCTAATTTTCTTGCAGATACAAGGGGAATATGGTGGGCTTTAAGCGATAGTCAAATCTGTTAAAGAGCTGGCTGTTATGTGAAGCATTTCATTCTCTCTGCATGTCCAGAACAAAACTAATAAATTCTCATTTGAGAAAAAGTAAAAGTATTGGAAAATTCAAACAAATAACAAGGAATATCTAGGAAATGGTTCATCACTCCACAAAAAAAATCTGATGTGTTACACTCACATGACTTTCTCTACTCTTGTACACACTATTTTTACAAACGCCTATTCTCCATATGCTTCATGTTAATCGAGATATCAATCTTATTGGTAATTTTCTTGTAGATGCAAGGGAAATATGGTAGCTTTTAAGCGATAGTCAAATATTTTAACGCTGGTTGCTATGTGGCGCATTCCATTCTCTTTGCATGTCCAGGACATAAAAAAATGAATAACGATTTTGAGAAAAAGTATAAGTATTGGAAAATTTAAGGAAATAACAAGCAATATCTCGAAAACGGTACACTCAACAAAAGAAATGTATATGACATAAGTTGTGTATTTTAACGCGATCTACATTTTTTGTGTAGTAAAATTTTTTCTATCTCTTATGGTTTACCAGTTATGCAAAAGTCGTTCACAATGAAGAATACGTTTGGAGACATTCCCAGAAAATTCGAGATATACATTTCATTTCTCATGACATTGTCTTAAACATATGATATTTTCATCAAAATCGTTAGAGCCATTTTTGAGAAAATTAAAATTTTCGAAAAATCTTCCATGTAAAGGGTAGTCTGGGGTGGGGGGATTTTCTTGAAAACCTTCGTGTCGCATCTCTGGAAGATACTGAACCTAAATACCAAGTTTGGTGCTTATCCGACTTCGTTTTTGAGTTATGCTGTTCACAGACACACAGACAGACACACACACGGACATGTTTCCAAAAATGTTTTTTTTTGGATTCAGGAGGTCTCAAAACATGTATTTCCGGTGAAATCTCGGTATCGAATTTTTGGGTGGAATGCAATACTTCCCTTACTTACTATACGTAGTAGAGAAAGTAAAAAAAGTATATGATATAAATTGTGTGTTTTAATAAGATTTAAATTTATTGTGTAGAAACATTTTGTCTATCTCTTACGGTTTACCAGTTATGCAAAAGCCATTCAAAATGAAGGGGACTTTTGGGGACATTCTCAGAAAATTCAACATATACATTTCATTTGTCATGAAAATATCTTAAATATATGATATTTTAATCAAAATTGTTAGAGCCTGATTGAGAAAATCAAAATTTTCGAAAAATGTGCCATGTAGGAGAAGTCTGGAGTGGGGGAATTATCTTGAAAAACTTCTGTGTCGCATCCCTGGATGATACTAAACTCAAATACAAAGCTTGGTATTTATCCGACTTCGTTCTTAAGTTATGCTGTTCACAGACATATTTCCAAAAATTCTGTATTTGGATTCAGGGCACCTCAAAACATGCATTTTCTGTGAAATCTCTGTATTGAATTTTTGGGGAAATGCAATACTTCCCCTACTATACGTAGTAGAGAAAGTAAAAACTTTTGCTATATGACAACTTGACATTCCATCCTCTTTGCACCACCATGAAAAAACAAACAAACAAACAAATAAATAGCAGCTTGCTCCACAAAAATTACTAAGTATTCTGAAATTCAAACCAATAACAAAGAATGTCTCAGAATTGGTTACCACCACAAACAATTTGACAAATTGCGCACTTTAATGAGATCTTCATTTTTTTGTATAGTAAGATTTTGTCCATCTCTTACAATTTACTAGTTAAACAGGTAATTTGGAATGAAGAGGTTCACAGGCTATTCCTTGAAAATTCAAAATATACATTTTGTCATGCAAATATCTTAAACACACGGTATTTTAATCCAAACCGTAAGAGCCACTATTGAGAAAATAAAAAATAATGAAAAGCTTATCGTGTAAAAGGTAGTTTGGGCTGAGGATATTTTCTTGAAAATCTTTGTGTCATATCCTTAAGTGATGCTGAACTTAAAACACCAAGTTTAGCATTTAACCAACTTTTCGTTTTTAAAGTAGCTGTTCACTTGCAGACCGACCTTTTTCTAAAAATGTTTTTTTGGGATTGAGGGAATCTCAATACATGTATTTCGTGAAATCTCAGTATCACATTTTTGGGTAGAATGCCATACTTGCTCTACCTGATATGGGCAAGTAGTAGAAAAAGTAACGAAGAAGGTACTGCGAGGTCAAAATAAAACCTGGGACTTTTGACAGCTCAAGATTTTACCAACTATACTATGAATTCCCTCCCTTAACAGCCACTAAGGTATTGGTTCCTCCTTAACTGTGCCACATTCTAGCCTCTAGTCTTACTTAGTCTTTCAAAATAAATTTCTAAGTTAAGCATGTGTTACGATGCTCTTATTTTATTATGAACTAGCAGCTGTCCAAAGTTGCATGGGTAGCTTTTAAAAATTGGATGAATATTTAATTAATTTCATTCAACCCCCCTTTCCATTCTTTCTTTTTGTACAATGAACTATAAGTCTTTATACCGACTTTCTCCCCTTCCCCCCCTCCACGATTATAATTTCATACAGGCCCAGCTATTCCTAAAAATGGATATTCACTCAAAAGAATGTGAAACATCAAAGGAATGTCTGACTTCCATAATCTCTCTCCCTCAACAGTCTTCCAAGTTCTGGAAATCCTATAAATATCCTTTGGCAATGAAACAATCATTGGTTGGAATGATCGAGTATTTTTTTTTATTATTTTATTTTTTTAAGATGATCACAGAATATAATAGAATTTTAAACCTTTGTACCATCTCTTTAGTCCCATAGTTATTTAAAATCATAAAAGCTATATAGCTTTCACATTATACACAGAGCCTTAACATATACAATGAAATAGAGGTGAAGCTGGTAAATATGAAGATTCCCATTCCCAGGCCACTAAATTAATCTCTACGTAAAAGACATAGTCTGTGATGATGATCAGATGTGGTTTAAGGGTGCTAAACTGCTAAGGTCATCAGCACCCTTAAAATGGATAAAAATTTAAAGTCCAAAATATAAAAGACGGGTAAAAAACCGCATAAGGAAAAAAAACGGGACACAAACCCGCGATGTCCAAAAAGCTAAAAACAACAATACACCAAAAACACACTAAAAGCATAGGCAATAAAAGAGTAAAACATGTCAAGAACTGTAGAATGCGAGGGAAACGAGCGCCTTATGTCCACTGGGGAGTGGAGTCCCCATTAAAACAGACATAATAAAATTAGAAAGCTAAAGGTCGCTCAATGCATCAAATGCGCAGATTAAAATCAGTCACAAATAAAACGTAAAACACATTCTACAGCACGCGCGTCGTCTGCCAAAATGTTAGCTAGGCCAACAGGCAGACCCACACGAACATGCAGACATAGTCTGTGACAATCAAGAAAAATATTATGCATTATTAATCACAAAACATCAGTTGATTGATTTCTAATATTAGCTGAACACAATTTTCTCTACAATTACTTAACATACCTGCTAATGATCTTGATTGCAACATACAAAGGAAATAAAGTAAAGCTTTCTTACACGAGAGCTATTTAAATGTTGGCATTGGTATCTCATGTGTATCATACAATTATAAACAGATGTGATTTCTTGTTTTGCTGAGTCTTAGTTGCTAAATTATGACCCCCACCCAACCACACATACACATTACTTGGAATGAAATATCCGAGGCATTATCACCCTCCATGGTCTAGGGATATCATGCTAGTCTCTAGTTCCTGAAGTCATGGGTTCAAGCCCAGCAGGGGGCAATAGATTTCATCAGGCGTAAAAATTCTTAACATGGCTTCCTTCGGAAGGGAAGTAAGGTCAGTGGTCCCATGTAGTATATTTACGGCATGTAAAAGAACTTCAAGCCTGATAAAGAGACCTCTTGAGTAAAATTGTCGTTTTTCACGCCCAAGGGGACACTAAGAACTGACAGACCACTTCCATGAAGAAATACAATATTGAACTTACTGGACATATTTAACAAAACAGGTTCTGTGAATAAACAAGAAAAGCCAATGAAACCATCACACCCTTAGTGAAGAAAAACTTTACGAAATCAGTGCTGCCTTGAACATAGTCCTAGAAAATCTTTGAGGCGTTTAGGACAGCAGACAGGAATTTCGAGAGCACAAGCCCTATGTAATTTCAGTATCTCACCAATTACAGCTTACAGATTATAACAAGAGACTTCATTTCTGTAACTCAATGTTAGCAAAAGTCAATAGTAGGGACATTTATCCCAGGAAGGTTTTCTTTTCTGATGAGATGTGGTTTCATCTAAACAGTCATGTGGCTTCATGAATAACAAGTACCGGTCATCAGATAAACCAGATATTGTTTATGAGGCACCACTGCACGTGAAAAAATAGGAGTGTGGTATGCCATTAGTGTTAAAATAATTATTGGTCTTTTTTTTTAAAGAAACAATTAACAGTGATAGATACATGTGTCCAATTTCGGAACCATTATGTGCTGAACTAACATACAAGGAATGTTAATGGTGTATTATTTCCAGCAGGATAATACCACAGTCCATCCTGCCAATGAATCCATGAGGAAATTGCGAAATATATTTGGCCAAAGACTTATAAGCAACAGTTTGTGTCCTCCTTGATCCCCATGATCTAAACATGTGATTTTTATTTCTGGGGAACACTGAAAAATAAAGTGTATGCCACTACTCACATGCTCGAGGAACTTAAACACAGGCTGGCAGGTAACAGTTATCCCATCAAAGTTCACCGAGACTCGCTGTAGATATGTACCAAAACATGTGCCATATTATTTTCAAGGAAAATGCAACACTGATTTAAGGACTTCAAAAGGTGTCTTTAAATTAAGGTTGCACTTTAGTAAAGTTGTGCGTCAACTTTCCATAGGGATACTTCCATCTGCATTTAGTCTTTCCAAGTGAAGCTGCTGCTATATAATATAATCTAACAATGAAGTATGTAATTTCAAACTCTACTTGCAAGGTATAATTTTTATTTTTGGAGAGCGTTATTTCCATCACTCTAAAGCAAATACATTACAACAGATGAAGTTTCTTAACCATTACGTGGAGAGGATTTTTGATACTGTTAGTTGCAGTGGCAGTGAAGTTATCCCATTCTGACAGTCATACTACCAACAGGGGGGTAGGGAGTTTTATTTATGGATGCTCTTTAACTACTATGGTTCTTAGCATTCCATTCTATATTGGGCGTGAAAAACCGGGAATTTTGCTCAGAAGCCTATTTATCAGGCTTGATTTTATGTGCTATACATCTATGACATGTGACCACCGGCTTTACTTCCCTTCTGAAGGAAGCAATACTAATGATTTTTACACCCAAAAAAGATCTATCACCTTTGCCGGGTTTAAACCCATGATCTCGGGAACCACAGTCTAACATTGCACCCACTACCAGCAGAGCTTAAGCTTATCATAAATTATCTTCAAGATTGAAATATTTGATTTACAATGAAAAATCAAAACATCTATACTTGCCCCAATAAGAGATATTCATTAACAGCTTTTGCATTCCACTTTCTTGGAAGTTGTCCTCAGTGGACTAGTGGTACCGTGCTAGCCTCTAGTTCCCAAGGTCGCGGGTTCAAACCCGGCAGAGGTCGATTGATTTTTTCAGGCGTAAAAAGCCTTAGCATGGCTTCCTTCGGAAGGAAAGTAAAGCCGGTGGCCCCGTGTCAGATTTACGGCACATAAAAGAACCTCAAGCCTGATAAAGAGGCCTCTGAGCAAAATTACTGGTCTTTCACGCCCAATATAGAATGGGACGCTAAGGACCATAGTAGATAAAGAGCATCCATAAATAAAACTCAATTTAATTTAACTTTCTTGGATGTAAGTTCACAGAGTAATGTATTAAACAATGTAATAACACTATTGTGAGTCTATTAATTGACACTAGATCACTTACATTATTATAAAATAAGATATGTTTCGAGAGCTCTAATGCTCCCATAAACAATGATGAGTCTGCATCAGGTTAATGATGGGAGCAAATTAGCTCTCAAAACATCTCATTTTATAATAAAGTGATAGCGACAATAAACAGACTCAGAATAGTGTTATTAAATACTTTTTGCATGCTACCATAGTTTGTTCTACATTTCTTGCACACAGTTTAATAAGCCATGTTTGGTTTCTTACTTCCTTCTAAAACTTGACATACACCTGATAAATAAAGAATTACTTAACTTCTGTATGTGAACATACAGAATTTGGACAGTTTAACGTCCTTTAACCTGGTTGGTCATATCAATGCATGAAATTGGTTAAGTAATGCTAAAATGATCTTGGGGGTCCATAGGACTTGAAGTTGCTTAACATTCATCTTCTCAAGATGAGAGAAAACCCCAGGAAAAAAAAAAAACCTTATCCAAGTAAATCTAGCTGAGATTCTGAACTCAGGACCTCTTGAACGTGAGGCAGACATGCTACCCTACACCACAGAGGTGGGCAACTTGGACCTGGAACACCTTTACAGCTTGTAAAAAATATTGTAATATTTGCTTTAGTTAGAACTGGAAATATTTTCAGCTGACATGTATTCATCAGCAAGAATATTTTTGAGGAAGTACAAAAGACAAGATTTAATAATAAATTTAATAAAAGAAATAACAATGAAATTCACCCAAAAAAAAAAATAAAAAAAAATTGGGAACTTGTCAACTACTATTTCAAAATACAGGGAGAGCCAAAAAACTATGAACTGACTGCACAGTGTTTTTCCTCTCTGTGTCTTCAGCGGTCATTGCCATCTGCTGCTATCCTAGAAAGGCATGGATGAAACCATACAACATTTTTAAAACTACTTTTTAAGGCTCTACTTACCAACTTTATGAAAGGAGATACTGAAACTGGCCACCGTCGTTGTCCATACATTTTTGGCACCTCTTTAGGTGACCATCCATCACTCACCGTAGTTCATGTTGAGAAATGCTGAAATTTCCTGGCAGATATTTTGTTTTAATTCTTCCAGGGTGTGTGGGTTTGTCTTGTACACTTTATGTTTTAAGTTACTCCAGAGAGAGAAATCGCAGGGGGTTAGGTTGGGGGACCAAGGGGACCACAAATCTCTACTAATAATTTTGTCCTCACAAACTTTCAATTGTTCTGATCGAAATATTGGACATATGAGCTGTTGCAGAGTCTTATCAAAAGAAAGGTAAAATCACACTCCCTGGATGTTTATTCTCTAAATACAGGGGGCAAAATCGTATTTGCATATGCACAGGCTTCAACTATTGACTCGAACAAAATTAGCCCTATAACTCTTTCGCTGTCTCTTAGATTTCTTAGTCTGAACACTTCCTGTGGCGTGAAATTTATTGTAAAGTTCACGAATGGTTGTATTGCCTGCAACTTTTACACTTGGAAATCTTTCTGCAAATCGTACTTGCACTTGGCGAGCTGACTGAGTTAACACATACAAATCATAAATAAATAAACAAACGCTGTGCAGTAGAAAACATATACTGAGCCATAATATACTTTGTGACTAAGTAAAGAACAAAACCATAAATAACTCGTTATAACTACATCACATCAACTCAATACTGCACTTCACACTGCAGAGAAAACCACGTTAACAGCGTGACCTTGTTTATAGCAACAGTGCATTATCATGTTTCCACACAGCCAGTGGAAAAACACAGCACAGCCGGTAATACTGTTCATGAAGTAACCCTCCATGACGAAAAAATTGGTATATGGTGCGCCATGAGCGGAGAAAGAGTTATAGAGCCAAATTTTTTCGAGTCAACAGTTGACGCCCATACATATGTGAATACAATTTTGAGCCCCTTCTTTAAGAGAATTAACATTCAGGGAGTGTGATTTTGCCTTTCTTTCAACAAGACTCTGCAACAGCTCATACGTCCAATATTTCGATGAGAACAATTGAAAGTGTGTTTGAGGACAGAATTATTAGTAGAGATTTGTGGTCCCCTTGGTCCCCCAACCTAACCCCCTGCGATTTCTCTCTCTGGAGTAACTTAAAACAAAGTGTACAAGACAAACCCACACACCCTGGAATTAAAACAAAATATCTGCCAGGAAATTGTCAGCATTTCTCAACATGAACTACGGCGAGTGATGGATGGTTACCTAAAGAGGTGCCAAAAATATATGGACGACAGTGGCCAGTTTCAGCATCTCCTTTCATAAAGTTGGTAAGTAAAGACTTACAAAGTAGTTTTAAAACTGTTTATGGTTTCATTCGCACCTTTCTATGATAGCGGCAGATAATGAGCGCCAAGGATGCGGACAGGAGAAACACTGCACAGCCAATTCGTAGTGTTTTGGCTCTCTCTATAGAAGGACAAGCATTATTATTATTATTATTAATAATAATACAATTCATGGCATGTACAAAGAGAGCAATATCACTAGTACAACCGTGCACTGAATAAAAAAGAGAAAAAATACATATTTGTGCTTTTATAAAATAAAAATAAATAATACCACAAACTGCTGTACTTGTCATCCAAAGAAAGAAGAAAAAGTTAAAATATAGAGATAAAACTAACTGAAATGCATAGAAGAGGGGCTTTAAGAGAGCATAGTAGCACTGGGATGGCCTGTAAACTGTCCCGCCATTCCTTTTTAAGGCCATTTCTTTCATGCAAAATCACTGCAGAATGTCAACAAAGGACTCCATCTTCTTATTACTGTGCATGTACAGAAGAAATTGCCAACCCAACCATACCAGTTTAGTGTAATTCACAAGAACTGGTTATTTGAATCATGTTATATATGCACACTAACCTAGGCATTGTAACCTAACCTCAGACTAAATTTCAAAACCACAGACCCTATCGTTTTATGGCGGTTCACCTCATACTTGTTTGTAATGTCAATTTGACCATAATTTTCACTCAAATGTTGACAGCTTTTCAGTTCTGAACTGCATGAACTACAAAGGCACAAAGTGCTTCGTACTGCTACTGGTGGAAGTGCAAACTTTATCATCAGCTTCTTTGTTATCTAAACGATGAGGTCAACATTTGAATTTCACGGGAGTACAAAATACAGGGCAGATAAAGTTGTCAGCTAAGACTGCAATAGGTTCGTTCCAACATGAGGTTCTGAACGGATTCCGAACTAATTCCAACACATGCTAATGCACATGCGCCAGTCCGGTACGCTCACAGAACTAATTCGGAATTTTGTGGGGTTGGAACACTACTTGAACCGTTCGCGCTCTGTCGCGGCCTTCTTCGTTGCACGGTCAATCAGAAGACGAAAGATCAACCTAGCTGTGTTGAGTATACATCATGGAGAATCTTATATAACATTAAATTCACACCAAAGTGATTCTAACCTGGTCCTTTCACATGTCGGACATCTTAATCCGTACTCACCGTCTGATATATATCCAACTTTACATTCTAACGAAAACAGGCTATAGGTGCGAAGGACTTTATTTATTTAGAGCACTCCTACTCATGTATTACAAGCTTATGAAACATACTGATTCTCCTATTGTATGCTCATTATAAATACTATGCAAAAAGACAAACAATACGCTTCGCATAAGCAAAATTTTAAGACATGTATGTCGTCAATAAAATGCCCTTTGAGTGTTACTGTATCGTTAAGGCACAACTGAAACGTGTTAAAATCACGTGAAAATGGACTTAGAATGATTGCAGCTCCACAAGTAATATTTTTCTAAGCATTTATTTTTCATTTAATATTGTGGATGTTTCCTTTTGTAATGAAGTGAAATTATGTAATTAAAATTATTTACATCTCAAACTTGCTTTTAGAATTGGTTTTCCCCGAAGTTTTCGTCGCTCAATATATCCTACACGATGAGGTTTTATCCAATTCTTTTGGAATTATTCATGCACATTGTGAAGGTTCAAACAATTAAAACTATCATGTAAACTTTTTGTGTTGCAAAGGGTATTGACAGATTAATTTTTAAAACCAACAGGATATGCAGAAATGTAAATGTATAATGAAGGCTTCTTAAACAATTTATTTTCTTATTAAATGAAACCATGCAAATGAAGCAAATAACAAATTTGTGCGATGTGATTAGATAAATGACACGAACACTTAAATGGAAGATTGTTTTTAAAATTGTATCCTGTGTAAGATTTGGAACAGGAAATTAAATTCATTTTTTAAACCAATAACTTGAAAACAATAAAAAAAATGTTCAAAATTAAGTTAACAGCTTTCAATGTTTACGCAAGACAAAATTAAGATCATTTAGCCAAATTAATTGAGAACCTTAGGAAATAGTACTTTCAGCAGTGCATTCCCATAACACTACACGTAAGTGTTTCTTTCATACTGATTCCAGTGCTAATATTTGAGCAAAAATAAATCGCGTTCGTTTATCCGCTTAAAGCCATTGATACTGAGTTATTGCGAATAACAATTGTAATATATAGATATTATATTTAAACCAGAACCCGAAAAAAGTAATTTAACATTAGGTTTCCTGCTACAGAAACTTCTAAACACAATGTTTAATTTAAAACTCCAATACCCTGAGACAATGACACCCCACACAAATTCTATTCCGAACGTAATGCAAATAATATAAAACTACATGGTACCAATGTATGCTTATGATCACGGTTAGGATTTTTAGTTGCAAATTTCAGATGAAAAAAGTAAGGGAAAAGGTGCTCAAATAAGGTGAAAAAAGGCACAATAAGGTTCTGGTTTATTTAAGGGGATGCACAACTGAAATTGCTATTTTCTAAACTATCCATTCAATTGGACTGAAATTTTAACCACATGTCAGTCTTCTTTATATATAATTGTTTTGTGAATTATAACCCAGTCTTAATAATTCTCGGAACTGCGCGGTTGAGGTTATTGTCGTCTCTGCCTGCCCAGGCTTCGCCTCCACGCAAACAGATGACGTCTATCACAGTAACAAACTCACATTCACGAACAGCAGGCTACTGATTCTGGTGGGATAGAATCACTCATTGTCAATTGCATTATTGCGGGCTACTTTATAGCAGTAAAGTGAGAGAAAGAGGTTTTCGTCGAACACACAATTATTTTCCATTGTTGCGGGTGTGCTTTCAATTCCCGCGCGGCGTTTACTGAAAGAGGTAGACTTACTATTCGCACGTACACAGCAAGCTGAGGAGACGTTAATTGAAAGTTAAAGAATAAATTGGAATGAAACTTAAAAGAAAAAAGGGGATTATGGGCATGGTTGGGGGAAAATGGTATAAAGGTGCCAAAATAATGGAAATGGAACAGGAACTGGAAATGGAAAATGTTTAAATGGAAATAATCCTCTTCTTCGGAAGTCGATGCATCATTAAAAAGATCACTGTCACCTTCTAAATCACTCATTGTTATCTTTGAACGCTGTTTTGCTCCCTGGCTTTGTTAGACATTTGTTCTTTTCCTCAAGTATGTCGCCATACTACTCAACAGCGAGCAACTGCTTACCAAACACCTTTGCTATTCCGTATTGAGAAATAAAAATGCATGGAGGAATAAATTACATATTCAAATTTATTTTCTACTGAATACAGAGAGTATGTCGCTTTTTCTATACTCTCAGTCAGGTTTGTTCCAAGCGATTAGAATCGATTCTGAATTATCTGAGTATGCGCTGTAGACCATACAATCTGCGCATGTCTGGAATTTTCAGTTCCTATTCTTAATCACGAACCGATTTCACTCGTTCCGAACTAGTTCCCAATACGTTGGAACAGCAAACTGGAAATTCAGAATTAGTTCTGAACTGATTCTCTGTCGTGTTGGAACGCCACTTAGCTACTGCGCACTCAGATAATTCAGAATCGATTCTGAATCGTGTGGGAACAAACCTAATTTTCTGTATGATGTGTTCAATATCCTGAGCTCTGCTTGCTGAAGGATCTTAGAAACGAAACAAACAAGTAATATTTTTATGATGAATAAAGGAATTTTTCAACAGATGCAAACTTGAAACTTATCTGAAAAGTGTAGTTAGAGCTTAAGCACAAAATGTTTCATGCCACTTTTAAATAAACTGCAGATACTATAGATATTAAAACCATTTAAGTCCTTCCTGCATATCAAATTTATCTGATCATATTCAATACCTTTAATCAGTGTTTTGTATTTACTTAATTTTCAATTCAATTCACTCATTTCAAGGATATTCTACTCCTTCAGTTTTACTTTCCATTGCAACACTGCTGATAACCTTTCAATTGTTTTACAAAACACTATTCCATATGTCATCCTCCGTGGTCTAGGGGTACCATGCTAGCCTCTAGTTCCTGAGGTTGCAGGTTCAAATCTGGAGGACGATGGATTTTTTTTCAGGCATAAAAATCCTTAGCACAGCTTCCTTCGGAAGGGAAGTAAGGTTGCCGGTGATACCATATCATAGATTTACGGCATGTAAATGAACCTCAAGCCTGATAAAGGCCTCGAGAAAAATTTGTGTTCTTTCACGCCCAATGTAAAATGGGACGCTATGGACCATAGTAGTTAAAGAATGTCCATAAATAAAACTGTATGCTTATGGTCATTGTCTTTGAAAGTAGCAAGTTTTTTTGCAAATTTTCCTTTAGGATATTTAAATACTGAAATTTATCTGTATTACTGTCAACAAAAGCAAGTTGCCTATCACCAGATGTAGCCATACATCCCCATACCATAACTCCTTCACCAGTGTTTCATTGTGGCTTGGATGTGTTTGGGAACAACCTCAACATTTGATTATCTCCGGATCAAAGAGGGCCCTCAATCTCTCGGCTATGCCTTGAGGCTAAGTATCTTACTGGCTTTGGCGGCATGAAATATTCGTCTGTTGGACATATAACACATTTTCATCACCATGGAAGAGAACTAAGAGCAGATTATCGTTACTTTCATCTATGAACAGTATCTTGTCTGACAACTTGTGTTCTTGCTCACATGCTCTTGAGTAAATTAAAGTACCAATTTCTTGTTCTTGCTTATGTATGGTTTTCTTTTAGGTATCCTAGCTCCACAATCTGCTCTGCTTAGAATATAACGAACAGTCCTTGGTATAATTTCTTTCCTGGACTGATCATTAACACGCCCGGACAATGTAGAAGCTGTCAACTTAGGATCCTTTTTGACCAAACATATCAAGATATTTTCTTCTCTTTGCATTAGCTTCTGTGGTCGACCACTTCTCTCACTATTAATGAGAGTATTTCTTTCTCTATATTGTATTATTATAGACTGCAGAGTTGCCGACTTCTTCTAATATCAGCAATTTCTGAAAATTATTTACCCTTTTGATACTAAGAGATAATGTTTTCTTTCCTCCAAAGATGCTTCTTTACCTTTGTAGCTCATTTTTCTGTTCCAAAGCATACACCACATATCAGAACAAACATGCTAGCGGTGCAGCTTGCCACTGAAAGCATTGCTTACCAAGGGATCTGTTAGTGGCTTCTGTATTTACATTTCTAGCGGTATATGAATGCTTTTTTCACCGTTAAATACCGCCAGAACTGTGGTATTGTTTTCCTGAAGCACGTTTATCTAATATTCATGACTGTTACTATATACTGATTATTTACTGTGTAGACTTCTAGTTAAAATCTTAGCGATTTCTTTTAATTTGATTTGGAAATATCAATAATCAATTTTAAGTGCAATACGATATGAACACTTATTTCGATGGCTGTATACATTTGTGGTTAGCATAGCTAACTTTGCATCTTAAATTTAATGACTGATGCAACATTTAGTAGCCAGATTTGTAATGTATGTATCTTATTTGTCAAGGACAACAGGTATACTGTGTTATGAACATTGGATCCTCACAAAAAATAAAGGAAAAAATAACTGATAAATTACGTAGTGAAGTCTTTAAAAAAATTGGCAGATACAATGTTTTATTTAGTCAGATCACGTAAAACTAAATGCTATTGCATTACCTTAGTGATTTACTATTATGTAAGGTTTAGTCATTTCTAATGTGCTTTTTCCTAATGCTTTCATTATGCTAAATTCCTTCAAAATGTTGAACGAAATCGTCTGTCATGGATGACAATGACTCATGAAACCATGAAACACGGGTTTTTCACCATTTTCTACAATTTAAGCTAAAATATGTAAGAAACGGTTACGTTAACTGCTGTCAGTTCGCAACATAGTGCTTACAAACACTTATAAACTAAGTTCTTGCATAAGGTCTTGATCATATCTTGTGACAGGCAAGTTAAAGTAGTCGCACGAACAAGAGCTAAATATAGGTGTTAAATGAAACACTACAAAATGGTAAAAACTTACTATTCGGGATTCATTGTAGACATCACCTATTTCCTACAACAGTTATTTAAAACTAGGGTGGCACAAACTTCTATTTTTCACTCTCACTTATTAAACACAGTCTCCTATTATTCCAATAACTAACAATGGCTTCCTCCCCTGTCGTAGCAATGGTATCTTATAGGGGTACTGGCATTGACGTAATATCCGTAGATGCCAAAGTGGCAGTATGTATGAAAATATTCTGAATCAAAATAACCTGAACCATCCTTACTTTCACTGTATCATTTAAATATGAATTAATACCATATATAAATAGAAATTAAAATAGTGTTATTTTTATTAAGTGCCTTTGAGTCAGTAGTGATGATTACATCCGTTTATAATTATGTAATCAAGAAACATTGACATACTAATCTAATGCAATTACAGTTTTCGAGTTACGCGTAAGAAAAAAAATGTTGCCTTAATATTAATTTTTGACGCTTTTTCTATTAGTATTATGTAACCAACTATACACAAGGGAATCGAATTAGATAACAAAAACAGTATTGTTTAGAGAGTACAAATTAGGGGAAAATATCTCTTCTAGGAGAAAATCCACGCAAGTTTTTAGTACTATTGGTATCAATGAATTTTAAGATGTAATCATCGAGTGACATTCAAATTATAACATTCATGTTGGTATTTCAAAAGTAATGTATTATCGGGGCTTAATAGCCTTTATCAAGCTAGAGAAATGTATTCGTAGTACATTTATTGTAAGTAGCATAATTAAATATTTTCAGTGAAGTAGTTTTTGAAATGTGGTTACTTATTCCTAACCTTTCTATTGTCATGTGGTATGTCTTTAATGTCGTAAATTTGGACTACATTGGGAATATAAATTACGTATTCGGTTATTCTACATTACTTTGGTCTTCATTGAAAACGTCTGTAACTACGTTGGACTTCAAAGCCAACATTTGAAATCCCAACATAGCTGAGAACACGATTGAGGGCCTCAAAGCGCAGCCGAAGGATGTATTTTTAGGAGAGGAGTGTAGCATAAGCAGTCGGCCGCAACTGCTAAACAAGGCGTAGCTGAGGGATCTGCGCGTCTAAAACTCGAATGATTCACGTTGGCAGCAATTCCTTTCAAAAGTCGCCAAATGTGTTTTGAAGTAGATGTTCACTGTTAGGGTAACGGTCACATTCGCTTCTGCTTTCGTCTGAGGGGTACGTTTTAGTTCATGTCTTTTTGTAATTACTAACCTTTGATGTGTTTGTTATATGTCTAGTTTCATTGCGTGATGTATCGACTAGTATCAATGCCATCTTCGAATTATATTGATATTTTTACTCGTGTTTGTGAATTACTACAGTGATATATATGTCTATGTGAACTTTGAATTATACTGATACCATAGTTTTTCGTGTTCTATCGTTATATTCTGCATGTCTCGTTCTTTGCTACTATGTAGTTGATTACTAGTTATATTCGTATACTACAGTTTTATTGAGACGCAGTAGCCAACCTTACTGGTGGGGCAGTAGCGTCTTTAAATAATCCTATATCATACCATACGTTAACGGTTCCATAAATAATCGTAAATCATTCGAGTTTTAGACGAGCATGTCGTCGCCACTCTTCTACTTCTAAAAAACATCCCTGGCCACGCTTTACGGCTTAGGGCCTTCAACGCTGGGTTACGCTTTGCGGCATAGGGCCCTCATTAGCGTCACCGGCCTATCAGAAACTTAGGTTAGGTTCATCGCTTTGGAGGACCCTAGTAATTCAATACTAATCAATGACTGATTGTCCTTTATCATGATTTTCACTTATCAGTGTATTATTAAACTGAAGATAGCACTTGCTCATCCCCCACGGCGATGAATATGATGTATTATACGTCCAACAGATGTCACTGTATGCTATACGCTTATGCTGCCAACATACGAAAAATTAATGCCGCCAAAGCGCCGCGACTGCGGAAACGACCATAGGGCGTAGCCGAGGGATCTTATACAACCTTAGGTTTATGAATTCACTGAAGGTTAGGTTTTTTTATATCAGCTTACGTTTCTGAATTCACGGAAATTTAGGTTTAGGTTAGTTTTTTTTATAGAAGCTTAGGTTTCTGATTTACTTATATATATATAAAACCTTGTGCGTATTAAGCTTAGGTTTCTGATTCACGGGAGGTTAGTTTAGGTTTAGTTTTTTTTTTTATATATAAGCTTACGTTTCTGAATTCAGGAAGGTTAGCCTTAGGTTAGGTTTTTTTTCATGTAAGCTTGCATTAACTATCTACCACTGTTGCAGTAAAGGAACTTCTTTATTTAATGGAAATAACATATTAATATAACAAACTTTCACAAAAAGAGTACAAAAATTACAATTTTGGTGGATAGTCTTTCTTACTATGAATGCGTTGCGTTTTTTCAGCTGAAACAAACGAATAAGAAGAAGAAGAAGAAATAGTGGTAACAGCGCATCACATTTTTAGTGGATTTCACATTTTCATTTAGGTTGGCAGTACCCACTTTGCATGTGATTTATCAGAAAAATGGCTACATTTGTTGTGTTCCTGACGCGATTTACCTATATAAGTAAAACACTTAAAAGCAGCGGGCAGGTGGGCACCAGATATAGAAGAGATCACATCCTGTTCTAAACTCACTCCTCACTCCTAAGGTAATTTATTGGCTTTCCTTTTGATTTTATAAGCATTTTCAGTGGGGATACTCTGAGGAGATTTGCCGCAGTTGCAAACACCAGAATTCATTCTGATCTTGCTTTTTTCCTTTTCATTTATTTCATTCTAACTTCTTTTAATGCTTCTGAGAATGACGTTGTTTGTTGTCTTTTGTTCTGAAGTTCATCACAGTCATTCCAAGTCAGCGTGATGCATAGAGAGATAGGTAACCTTCAGACGATCAACCACTCCGACGACGCAACACTGGCTGCAACTGTCCAACCACATGCTTAGATGACAGAGTTTAGACAAACAACTTCCCAATAACAACTGTTGCAATACTGAGCACAACAGCAGAAACTGTACAACTAATTGCAACGACACACCACTTGTAAGCAACTGAAGGACTTATCAGATGAGTGGAGGCATTCACATAGTCAACATGTCATCATCAGCAGAACAGCATGACTTGGATATTGACCGATTTATTTTGTTTGAAAGTAAACTGGCATTATGGGATTGTCAAGTGGCAGAATATTAAGGTTAAAAACAGGAAGCTTGGAGGAAATTGTGCTCTGATCTGAATCATACATTTCTAGTTTGCTAATAATGGTGTCCATTGTTTGTTCAAATTTCTAGTTTGCCAAGAAGTTCATTAAAAGATTTTATAGAAATTCTAAAATAATTGCAAAATATCTCTTCATCCTCATTAAGTTCATGAAACAAAATATAAAAGGTGCTGTCACTTAAACATGAACATAACGTAGGATGAGCATTGGCAAAAAAGAAATGTTTATTTTTTGCCTCCAACAGAACCCAAAGCTTCTCCACAAGCTTCCCCTGGCTGCAACATGATGGAAATGCTGCACTGGGATAATTCTGGTTGTAGTGTAGTTGTTCGTAAGTTGTATATTATCAAATGGCTAGTTGTAGGCAGTTGTGTGCTGTGTTATGGTGTTGCAGATAGTATCATCTGAAGGCTGCCATAGTGTATATTAATTATTGACTTGATTGTATGAAAGACTATCATAATACAACTGAAGAATGAATAATAATTGTAAATTCTTAAACTTTAATTTCATTATTCAAAGTATAATAAATGAGACTAAGAAATTAAAATAAATGAATATTTATTTTGGTTCAAACAGAATAACACATGGAATTTACACGTATGTGCATCAGAGAGTTCAGTTCTTCCCCTGTGCAATAAGTCGGATCCTTTTTGCTTTCTCCAGGACTATCTAGAAGCATTCATGCTCCTAATTGTTTAGCTATAACTCGCGCAAAACTTCTGGAATCGTGACCTTGATTGCCACCCCAGCTGCCGAGCCTAGGAATGGTTTATGTTCAGCTTAATCAATGAAAGCGATATAACACCTTTGCTTACTCACAGTGCGTAACACATACAGTCTGCATAGAAAGTGTCTGCATCTGGTTGTAATTTTAAAGAGAGCAGTATCTAAATAGTACTTACTTTATATTTGTTATATTTATAACCATGGCTCCTACGTTTTCAAAGCTGAGTGCTAAGTTGTTACACAGTCAAAGTAGGGAAATAATTGCAAATGTCCTTGACTTCATGAAGCAAGAAGCAGAGATGAAGGAAGAAAATATATTTATTTAAAGGTGAGTCGGAATTGTTACACTAACATCACTTAAGTTTACTCACTTAACATGTTTCGGGAAATGGTTGTTCCCATCCTCAGAAGTTAATTCGACTGGCCCGTGTTGTTGGTGTTTCCGTTTTTTGGACTGAATCCTGTGGTGGCATCTTGTGGTGGAGAAATGTACTTCCAGAGAGGATTTGGTGGCTGCAAATCAAAATTCATTAGTTGTGTGTTGTGTTTTAGAATGGTGATCTTCTCCCATGCATCTAATTCGGCTGCAAATTTGGTTGGTTTGACTAATGTAATATTGGGTTTGATGTTGTGATTAGTGATCCAAAAATGGTGTGAAACTGCAGATTTGTCCATTTGTTTGTATTTAATACATCTCATGTGCTCCTTTAGCCTAGTTTCTAAGTTTCTTTTTGTCTTACCTATGTATACTTTATTGCAATCTGAACAATTGATTTTATAGATTCCAGCTTTTTTGTCTTGTGGAATGGGGTCTTTTAACTTGTTACAAAGTAATTTCTCTATGTTAAATTTGTTCTGTGGAGCTAGGCTGATGTTATGTTTCATGAAAATCTTCTTAAATTTGTGAAATGTTCCTGGGTGGTATGTGAATTTCTTGAACTTTAGCTCTTTATCTTGCTGGCTGAGATTTGTTGTGTTTCTGATGTGCATCTGTCGTTTGAATTTTGCAATTTTTTTGTCAATACTTGCTTTGTTGTACCCATTATGTATTGCTGTGTCTACTATATTACATTATTACAATATTACATTAGTCAAACCAGCCAAATTTGCAGCCGAATTAGATGCATGGGAGAAGATCACCATTCTAAAACACAACACACATCTAATGAATTTTGATTTGCCGCCACCAAATCCTCTCTGGAAGTACATTTCTCCACCACAGGATCCAGTCCAAAAAACGGAAACACCAACAACACAGGCCAGTCGAATTAACTTCTGAGGATGGGAACAACCGTTTCCCGAAACATGTTAAGTGAGTAAACTTAAATGATGTTAGTGTAACAATTCCGACTCACCTTTAAATAAATTCAATACACATCACTGTTTCTAGCTTCTTTTCATTACAATATCAACGTAAGAAAATATATGTTCGTCCGAGTTCCACAAAAGCCTTAAGAGAGTGAAAGAAAGAGTAGTCAAGCAACTGGTGTTTCTCCGAGTTCCGTTTCCAGAGTTCTCAAAGATAAGAAAAAAAACATATGGATGAAAGAATGCCATTTGACACGCCTGGGAAGAAACATAAGGTCCCTAACGTATTACAGAAATAGACGATTTCGAATGCGTCATTCGGCGCACGATTCACAATTTCTATGTGGAAGAAAAAACTGTGCTAATAATAAGCAGATTGCTCATCCAGCTGAAACACAGCAGAAACTTTCAAGATGGTGCTACAAATCTCAGAAAAATTATTAAAGATTTAGGGTTCAAGTGGAAGAAACAGAAATCAAATAGAAGAGTTCTAACAGAAAAGCTAAATAAATAAATAAAAAAATGAAATAATAATAATAAAATAAAAATAATAAAATAAAAATGAAAAGTAAATGTTGCCATGATAGCTTAGTCGGTTAGAGCAACGGCACGGAAAGCCTAAGATCTGTGGTTCAAATCCCGGCTATAGCATTTAATTTTTCAGTCTGATTCTACCTTTCCAAATGACTGATTTTATATGTATGTACTTATGTCAGCATCAATTTTCAAGGTGGTGCTACAAATTTCAGAAAAATACTATAATGTATGAAGATGAGTCATACATACACAGCAGTCATACAGCATCTAAAAGTTGGAGTGACGATAGCGAATTAGGTTTGCAGGCACCTGTTGCCAAAGGGCAAATACTTATTATCGTTCGTGCTGTTGGAAAGATCGGCTTCGTTCCAAATGCCCTTCTTTTACAAGTCGCAACAAACAACAGGAGATTTTCATCAAGAAATGAATACAGAAAATTACATGAAGTGAATCAATGCCATGTTGATACCTAATATACCTGCTGGGTCTGTTCTGGTCATCGACAATGCTTCACAATGCGTCAACAGTCAAATTCACAAACCACCTACCTCAACTTCCTTGAAAGAAGAAATGAGAGCTTGGTTACTTAGATATAATAAAGCTTTAGATGAAAGCATGAGTAAAACAAAGCTATATAACTTAATTAAAGCCAACAAACAGCTTCAGAAGTCATACATACTTGACCAGATAGTAATACAACATCGCCATAATGTACTTAGACTGTCATCGTATCGCCCAGATCTAAACCCAATCGAATTAATCTAGGCTGATATCAAAAAATGGGTGGCATGCAGAAATATCACTTTTAAATTAAAATACGTGGAGCAGTTATAACGCCAGCAATTTGCTGAAATTGGAAGGCCAGAATGGGAAAATGTATGGCGACATGCTGAATAAATTAAGAATCATTATTCCGAAAAATACGGAATTGCAGAAAATCAAATAGAAATAATTCCCATCCAGGATAATGGTGCAGAAAGTAGTGACAGCAGTGATGACGGCAATAATGTTAGTGATTCCGCAGAAGAGGAAGGGTTGTTAGATGTGGAAGAATTGGAGGCAATGATTGACAGCGTTTTTTATATTAAGTGCTTTTTACAGCGTGGATTTTAATATACTGTATATAACTAAGTTTATCAGCGCAACGCAGTGCATAACCGGTGTGGATATTTGACGACTGTCCCACGCACTCCTGCAGCATTCAGACGACCGGTCACCACCTGATCTGGTAAGCAACTCGCATCATAGCTCTCATTAAGATTTTCACGTGTTTAGAACTGTTGCGCCGATTATAACACACTGTCTTGGTTCATGTGTGTGCTTCTGTCTACATATTTTATGGCAAAAGTTCTGCATCACCATTCTGGTCACAGGTGTCATAGTTCATAGTCTGTGTTTACCCAGCATTGTATGACTGTTTCTCTGCTGAGAATTCACTCCATATTTCATCAGTGGTAGATTTTCTAATGTTTTTCTGTAGTGCTGTGTCAATAGTAGCAATAGCTTGTTCTGAATATCTTCTCTGAGGAGGAATGTGGGTTTGATCAGGACATATACCTGACAACTTTATAAGCAGTTTATAAGTGCATAACTTCAATGCCAGACTGAAAGGATATATTTAGACCAACAACAAACTTAACTTGTTATCAAAAGAAAATTTACCATGTATCAATTATATTCAATGCCTTATACTATGCCCTATCATACTACTGTCAGACACCAAGAAGAATAAAATTGAAAATCTGGTATTCATCTTTAATGCATAATTTTGTGATATTTTTTTGAACATATAAAGCAAGGTTTGAAAAAAAAAAATAATAATAAATAAATAAATAAAATAAAAAGAAAATAAACCTCTTCTGTCTTATTGTGGAGATATTTTGAACAATTTTCTTCGGAGCATGATAGGCTTTTGATTCACCTTTAATCCAATTATTATTTCTTTGGTCTTTTTCCAACAATTGGTTACACTTGAATCACATGTTTCTTTTACTATTACTAACAGATTGTTCTTTCTCGTCAAGAATCAATTTTATATTTTCTTAGCTGCTCTTAAAAATTATCTTTAAAAAGGCCTATTACACTGCACACAAATTCCTTAATAACTTTGATGGTGACTCGATCCAAGTGTAAGTTCATATTCTTGTATCCGCTTAATACATATAATAATACATTAAGCCCCTGCTCCCAACTTATGCCTATGCTGGTCTTGGTACTTTATCAATATTATATTATGCTTCATTCTGTAGTAATGCACAAGGGAATAATTAGTGCCGCAGAATGCATGGTAAGCACTGTTATGTTTATATTACACACAGTAGCTTACTTGATTTTGAGAATGCAGTGACCAACACTGGTGACTTTTACTACCTCCTGTGTGTAAAACATGTTTGATTGTGTTTAAATTACATAACCTTACAATATAATGATAAAATTTTACTGTCCAAAAGTGTGTAAATTTGAAAAAATCAGAATTGCTTCACTTAAAAATAAAAAAATGATATATCTGTATGAAATTAAATAAGAATCAAAGTAAAGCTTGATAGAAATAATTTGTTTGAAGATTTTTACAGCTTGAATTTGGAAATTTTAGGAAGATACAATAAATATGAAAAACTTTAATTACAAAACTATAATGTCCTGAATTTTAAGACTTTGATAAAGTAATGTAACTATCTACAAATACAAAAAGTCTTGTTTTGTTTAAAAAAAACAAGGTCAGTTTTGCCTCCGTTCCAGATGGTTTTAGATGAAATAGCCCATATATTCTTGCAGCTGTTTTTTGTTTGTTTCTCCCAAGTCTGATTTGAAGACATTAGATATATCAGAATGGGTCTCCATTCCTTTAGCACTTTCAATTGGATTTCCCTACAACACCTCTTGGCCAATGTGTTTAACAGTAAGCATTGTCATTTTCTGATTTCCAGTCAAGTTTTTGTAATTCTCTCTGTTCATAAAACTCAAATACCTTTGAGTAATCTATGAAGAAAGCATAGCATATGATTTTTCTTTCTTTTTATCCAAAGATGTCTCTGAAGTAGGTTTTGAACAGTCATCATTACAGATTTTCCTTGGAATATTTAACACTCCACTGGATGTGGTTCAAGCAGTATTGAAATTCCCAATACAAGATTGATAAAACTGCAGAAGAGCTATAAATATACCAGATTGATAATGCAATCTATTAGTCACAAGAGGAAGCACGGCAGTGAATCCAGACTGATGATGGAGACAACAGTCTCTGAAGCATGTCCCAGTAAGTTCTGGTGAAAAAGTGAAGCTAGAATAATAAAAATCGTAGTTTGTACACTTTATAAGCTTGTTTGAAACATTAGAAATTTGGCTATAACTCCCTGTAAAAAAAGTTTTAAAACTTTCTGATTGCCAATGTTATCAATATTATAAGTAAATCTGAAGAAATTATGAGGACTTTGTGATTCATGTAGCCACTTCTGCTGCAGGTAAGCTTTTTATAGGCTCTAATAAGTATTGTCGTATTACTAAGTTTACTGTATATGAACCGATGTTACACTATAGTGCACTTAGACATTTGTGTTTTTGTATAACCCGACCAAGACGAGCGCAGTCGTGCATCGGAGAGCACCACTTGTTTACATAACAGACTGCTCTCCCCTCTGTACAGTCCAATTGGGGAAACACAAATATTTAATACGTTCAGTGGGATTTGTAATAGGCGTTTTCTGATCTTCTTTCTTCTCTTCATTACAAAACGTCATCACATTACAAATAACATGTCGAATTTGCTCATGAATAATATTTCCTTTATGTTCTATCATTAGTACTGTGAACATTACCTATAACAGTGGTGGCAAAAACGCGACTTGTGAGGCACTGTGACTCGCAGGAGCAACTCCTCTTCTAGCCATCTATTCATTTGTTTTCCATGTGCTGCTGCAGTGTGTGTTGATGACTTGAGAGAGAAAGGCATTTTCGCATCCTTGACCTACATGATGCATTAAAGAGTAAATCAGGCATACAGCATTTCCTGACATGTGTGTGTGGTTGTATTGATCGTTGCATTAGTTCACTATCTTTATGCTCCCAGTGGAGGACTGCACTTGCCTTGACCAGGTTATAAATTGTTTTCATGTTTACTTCTAAAGCTTTGTTGGCTGTTATTGATCTTTTTTGGCATTATTTTATTGGTTATCTTACTTTTTATTGTTATGATTTTTAACGGAGCTTATTGTGACATGTTGGTTGTATTAGGTTACCTACTTAACATGACTAATAGTAAGAATGTTATGTCTGACTTGTATTTGTGTAAATATTGAATTTACTTTATAATCAATTTGTTAATGTTGTTCTCTCTGTTGTATGTGTGCATTTTTATACTGTTCTGCAATTTTATTGGTAAGCTTTTTCCTATTAATGTTTTTGCTATTTAGTTCTGCATGTTTATTTTCTGTTATGTTATCATTGACCAATTATATCAATATAGATAGTTCTATGTACCTAAATAACTAATTGTATTTGTTTTTTTGTTTATATTGTGATGTATGTTATTTGTTTCTGTTGTACTATTGTGGTTGCTACTTTTATAACTATTTTTATTATTTACTATGGTTTTGGCTTTTAACAATATGATTACCTGATTATTTGATTTATAATTGCCATGCATTTGTTACCATATGGAAGGAATTTCTATGCCATATTTTCACTATATTATGTTTTGTAGCTACAAGGTGTGATCAAAAAGTTTCCGGAATGGCTTCACAACAATGCTGACACTGAGATTTCTTTAATTCTTACCCAGACTGTACATACAGTGTTCCTTCCGGATAAAAATGAGAGGTCACGTGGCTTCCTGTGACCATGCAGTGACGAGGTAGATGCTCCGAAGTGAACACGTGTTTTGCATGTGCTGCGATTTTTCTGCATAGCAAAATGTCAGATTATGAAGAACAAAGAACGAACATCAAATTTTGCTTTGAACTCGGTAAAACTGCAACAGAAGCCTATGAAATGTTAAGAACAGCTTGGGGAGGAAGTTATGGGCAAAACTCAAGCATTTGAGTGGTTTTCGAAATTTAAAAGTGGTGTGACATCAGTTAAAGATGCAGATCGTTCGGGGAGAACCTGTTCCAGCAAAACTGATGAAAATATCAATCAGCTGAGGGAAACGGTCTTAAATGATAGGCGCATTACAATAAGAGAACTTTCTGACTCATTAGCACTCTCCTTTGGAAGTGTTCAAAACGTTTTGAAAGACAATTTGGACATGAGAAGAATTGCCGCCAAGTTGTGCCCCGTGTGCTTTCAAATGACCAAAAGGAAAGCCGTGTGATTGCCTGCACAGATCTTAAAGAACAGCTACAAAATGACCCACAGTTTATGGAGAAAATTATTACTGTTGATGAAACATGTATTTATGGGTAAGATCCAGAAATGAAGCAACAATCTTCACAATGGAAGAGTCCTTCATCTCCACATCGAAAAAGGCCAGACAAGTTCAATTCAAAGTGAAGTCAATGATTGTTTTTTGACATTAAAGGCATTGTACATAAGGAATTTGTGCCACAGGGTCAAACAGTGAATCAAGTGTTCTACAAAAAAGTGCTGCAAAGATTAAGGGAGAATGTGCGATGCAAACGGCCGGAGAAATGGAGGAGTGGTGACTGATTCCTGCATCATGACAATGTGTCCACACACAAAGCCCTTTCTGTTTGCCAATTTTTGGATAAAAATAGGATGAATACTTTTCCCCATCCTGCCTATTCTCCAGATTTGGCACCAGTGGACTTTTTTCTTTTCCCATGACTTAAAATGCGGCTCCAAGGACACTGTTTTGTGGACATTGATGTCATCAGAAGGCTCTGAACATGTTGAAAGAAGAGGACTTGCAGAAGCGCTGGGACAAGTGTATCAACTCCCAAGGAGACTACTTTGAGGGTGACAGTGCAGATTAGACAAAACAAACTGTTGTGTAGTATTTATGACGTCATTCCAGAAACTTTTTGATCACACCTCGTATATGCACATATTTTTTAAATGTATTATTTCAATATCCATAATACATGAAGCAATTGACAAAATCTGTTGCAACAATTTTTTTATTAACAATGAATGAGGTATTCTTAATCTTTTGATGATGTCAGCATCCTTGTAAGCTAACATTGGTCCTACTTCCCTCTATGTGTTGGGATCTTTCATGTCTTCCTTTCCTTTATAAAATGGTTTTATGGGCCATCTTCAGGCTTTTGGGATCTGCCCCGTGTGTTAAACTGGTTTACCCAAGTGTACCAGCTGTTCAGTTTCAGATGTTCATTCTTGATGCCATCCAGTCCTAAAGCTCTGGTTTCTTCCTTTCTGAATTGCTCTTTTAATAATGAGATGTAGCTTCTGTAGGCCAGGTTACGTTCTTCAACGTAAGCCGGTTGGTTGGTTGGTTGGTTGGTTGGTTGGTGGGTTGGGTTCGGATGGGTGGGTGGTGGGGTGGGGTTGGGTTGGAAAGAAGAAGAGGGATGAGCTCCCAGCCAACATAAATTCCAGAAGCACAATCAAAATGCAAGGAGATATTTCTGGATGTTTTCTCCCCCTCCCATGGACTTTAAAGAAAGCTTTGCAGCTATATATAAATGAGTGACCTCACTAGTGAATTAGGTGGTGGTGGTGGTGGTTGTTGTTGTGGTTGTTGTGACATATAGTGAGTGCTGCAACTCTGTGAATGATAGAAGATGAGTTCTATATTCGATAGTTAGTGAGCAAGCAGAAGAGAGAAGAGGGAGTCCTGTGTTCGACAATTAGTGAGCAAGCAGAAGAGAAGTCCTGTGTTCAACAACAGGTGAGCATCCAGAAGACGAGGAGGCCTGTGTTTGACACTTCAGTGAGTGAAGTGGAAGAGGCTACTTCTTATATGATTGCACTGCTACATGCAAATAAAAGTGAAGTGACAGTGAAAACTGAACTAAGTCACGCTGGTGTCAGTATTGGGATTTAAATGGCACATTGGAAGAAATACTTCAACTAAGACTATAAAATATGGAATTGAAAAGATGGAGACAGAAATGAAATCTGGAATGATGGAGATTGCAACTGAAAAGAAGAATGAAATGGAGAAAATGAAAACTGAACTTGGCCATGATATTGAGAATGAAATGGAGTACGTATCCAAACTTGGTTTTGAAATTGGCTCTGTAAAATGTGAGATAAATGCCATGGTGAAAGACTTGAAATGGATTGTTCCAGACAGATCAACATGATTTAAGTAGTCAATTGTTGAAACCAAATAAGTCTTCTTTTTTTTTTTTTTTTTTTCATTTTTCAGCAGGCTCAAAAACCGTATAATAATAATTTTACACAGCTGTAATTAAAAATGAGTAGATGCATGTCAATGAAATCTGGTATTTGTCTGTATGAATAGTATACCTATGCCAAATTTAATGAAAATGTTATTGGTGAGCTTCCTTTTACATTGGCTGAAAAACTGTGAACAGAAGCTTTTTGAATTGCTCTAGGAGCTCTCCTAATTGAGCTAGAGAGATGGAAGAGGTGTCAGTTTACAGCATTTTTCCATGCCCTTTCCTGTGGTAAACAACACTATATAGGCTAAGAAAAGAAAAAATAGTCAAAATCTAAATAAGAATTGTAATTTTAATTTTTTTAAAAAGTAATATTTTAAAATTAATTCCATGTTTAGTATTATTGTAAATCACCTGGCAAAATATACATTTGCAATGGTAATGGGTTCATTGCTAAAATAATTTAAAACTGAAGCTTCTTTTTTCAGTAATACTCTGTATTCAGCTGAATACTACAAGAATGCTAATATTTACACTTCCATGAAAATAAATATGAACACTACTGTGAAGAAAGAATACAGTAATGAGTGTAAAGTAAAACCTTGTCATTAAGTGATAGGATATGTTTATCTTTTGAAGTTTGAGAAAAGCCTCATTTCTTTGGCATACATCACTTTCGAGTAGAACATAACTTCTTTAATTGGGAATTGCACGATTCACTTTCTTCAGAACATTTATTATTGACACCCACAGAAATTGAAATTGAGTTTTTTATTTATGGAAGCTCTTTAACTGCTGTGGCCCTTAGCGTCCCATTCTATATTGGGCGTGAGACAGCCTTGCTACAGCAGCCTGGATTGATACAGGACTCATCATTCATTTGGACACCACTAAAGTGATTGCTCACAACAAGGTGAAGAGGGTTCAGACTGATAAAAAAGAATTATATCAGTTGCATCTTTGATGGTTGTCATGATACAAGGTTCATGTTAAAGGCAGATGAAAATGGCAAAATGTATACAGGCATGGTGAAAAAGGAACATTATACAGTTTGTATGGAACCAGGAGGAAAATATCTGTTGCATTTTGTTTCAGAAAAAGCATCTAAAGAAAAAACTCATGCAGAGGCAATTTCTAATAATTTATTTGTGTGCCTGAGAGAAAGAGGAGGAACCAATACTCTTTCAAGCTATTGGAGGTGGTTCCTGTAGTGTAAATACTGGCTGGAGGAAGGAGTGCTGCATTGTATTGTGAAAAAGTTAGAAAGGAAGCTTGTGTGGATTGTCTGTAACCTACACATTGGTGAACTACCATTGAGACACTTGGTGACTACTTTAGATGGCCTGACATTAAGTAATGGTGAGGTCTCTTAGAAAAGATGCTGTATTCTGCTATTGAACTGGACATAAATCCTGTTTTTACTATGATCGCCATTGGCCCTAAGTCTTCCTTAGCTAATTGCTGAAGTGTTCCAAGACCTAAGCACAGATCAGAGTTATGGCTACAGAATTGCAACTTCAATTACTACGTACAGCACCACAAGCTGGGATCCATGGAATGAAAGGATATTGCGGAAAGGAAGCATTCCAGGCCTAAGTTTAGGGTACCTCCCCAGCATTTGCCAGTTATGAGGACTGAGGAAAACCTGAAGAAAAGCCAGCCTCATTCAGAGAGGATGGTCCTGGTGGGATTTGAACTGCAGACCTCTTGTTCATGCCTTAAAAACCTTGGTTACCTGTGTCGTTGCCAAGGGACCTGGCTATGTTAGAAATAGGACCTATGTCACATAGCAGATGACTCACAACTGCCCGAAGATGTATGAGAATATGGGTTTCAAAGCATAATTTGAAGGGATGAATTTGAAAAACCTTAAGAATGATTCTAGAATTCTGTGGTGGCATGTACTTAGTGAACTGTTCAATATAAAAATAAACAGCAATTGGATACAAGGCCCCAGGCACCTCCTCTTCCAGTTGCAGTTGTTGAAAGGACAGTGTGAAGGAATAAGGAAAGCAGTTATATATGCAGCACACTGGTTAGCTTGGTATGGTTGTGGAGAATCTGTTCCATAAGCTATGTTTTGCAGTGAAGAGGAACAGGAGAGAAGAGATACAGTAGAGAAAATCTTGACGATAAGAAGTGCAGGAGATGAAAAGAGACAGATTGGGGACAGCAGTGTGAGATCCAGGAGGACCCTCAACACAGAAGCAACAACACTCACTGAGTTACTTGACTGGAGTCCCAAAGTTTCTGAGCCACCTCTCACCATTAAAATGACAACTTTAAAGATCAAGACATTTGTGTGTAAGCCTATGGTGGTTTTAGGTTGGCCATCACACACCCAGCTCATAGAAAGTTGTGTAAAAATGACATTTGAGGCTGCTAGTCATGTTTGCAGTCAGAGGAGGAGGGAATGTTAGCAGGGAGCTCATGAGCTGAAACAGAAGCAAATAAGATATCGCTTCTTTGATGGAATTTGTTAAACATTAAATTTACTACACAGATGACACATGGATGGCTAATAATAGCTGGATCTATTACTAAGATTATGTTCAAATTTTAAATAACTATTAATTTCAATTTTTGTTCATCATATTTTAATGTGGAAAATACTAAATTTAGTCAGTACATGAATATGTAGTTTAATTCTGCATACAAAACAAATACAGTTTCATCTAATAGTGTGGTTATTTTGAAAGTTTCTGTAACTATGTGTTGTTCAAATTATCTGTGTTTTGAAATTAATGTTACCTAATTTCCACTAACTGTAAACATAATTTGAAGTAGTTTAACCACACTCAGTCATTTTTGAAGATAAATTTAGATCCAGAATGAGAAGTTGCTTAATTGTGTATCAGTCACTTTTTAATTTCAAAAAATTTTAAATATACCCATAAAATTGACACACTACTGTTGCAAAGTACTTTTTTGACATGATCCTCACACTCATCCATTGGAATATTTGTTTAGAATTTGTTAGTTCTTGGTCTTCATGTTTAAAATGGGTCATTCTCTAGTGATATAAAGAGCTTCTTTCATGCAGACTTTTCTTTTCCTGGCTATTAATTGCTTTTACTTAAATTCCTCTTCATGGCAAACTTATGGTAATTCTTTCGAGTTTGTATCTGTATTGCTTGATTAGCACTTGTTTCCTATGTAGCAAACCAATTTTTGACTACTTTTCTGCTGTGGACCTTGTGAAGTCTGTGACCATTTTTACTTCTTTGTCTATTCTTCTTTATATGGTTTTGTCAGATTACATATGGATATGGGGAAAAGAAACGAAGGGAAAGAAATCAATTAAAGTCATAAAATAGCAATTAATGCTCATGGTGGAAATTACAATAAGATTTTGGCCCTTTGGACAAAACTGAATGAGTGTATTCTGCTAGTTACTAAAGCCCTTTGCTTTTACAGGAGTAGAGAAGAAGCTTAGCAAGACAAATTGACATACAGATGCTTGATTCATCCATTCAGAATTTGACAAAATTGACATTAGGTAACTGACTTGCTTGGTGTGCTACATTTTCAACTTCAAGTAAAATTACTTTACATAAATTTCAAAATGTATAACACCTAACAAGGGATGTTTCAACCAGCTCAGGTCGAAACATACCTTTAAATTTTGCACACTGATACATCTGTCACATATAAATAAAAATGCAAAAACTTATCTGCTGAGAAAAACAAGAAGATAGTTTAAATTTACTTGGAATATGTTGACAAAATGCCTTTTAAGTATATGGGACATGCTGTAGAGTAACCCTCTTAACTTGCCAGCAGACTGGTACTGTACTCCAACCCCCTCCACACTCTGCATTGCCTCATGACATGAATGCAGGCATATTGATAGTATTTGATACCCAGTTTATCTTCCTGTTCTCTCAATAGTTAGAAAATAAGGAACATTTAATGCACAGAGTTACTATTTATTTACTCTGTGAACATGTAACACAGGTGACTACGCTCAATACAGTGATTGAAACACGAGTGTATTTTACACCATATGCATGACTAATGCATCTAATTCAGACATTTTGCTTGCAGGTCTTGTTTTTATAACGTGGGTAAAGCTGTTTCAGTGTCAGAATTCAGGTGGTCGCTCTGATATGTAGTTTGTAGTAAACCTGAATATTTTATATTGTGAAATCTTGGGGATAAAACTGAAAGTGGATGAACGATTGTAGTTTTAAAATATTATCTCTCTGAAAAAGTTAAAAATTTATGTCATCACACTAGATAACATTTCTGATAAGCTGTGGTATAACAATTTCTGCTGAGGAAAAAGAACTTGTCTAGTGGTTGAAGCCTGTTTGTAGTTCCAGCAGGAATCTGGAAAAGTTTGATTGTTTTCCCGGAGGAATATGTTGTAAACATTTAGGATCTTTGTAGGCAGTCCAAAAATCTAATATCAGGGCAAATTATTTCCCATGTATGGAAAAAACCTTTCTTAATACCATTCTTTTAACTCCTTTTTCCCCATTTTGAAGCATTTACAATTATTTTTTCAGCCTTTTCAGCCATTCTTTTAGTAACTATGGATCCAAAATTTCCTGTCGCTTCATAAATAATAAATAATTTAGGAAATAATTTTAGGAATAAAACTACTTGTAGTAGGCATGATTGTGTAGGAATGGGTGAGAGTGCTAATAGATTGCACCATACTTTCCATATGTTTTTCCTCACAAAGGTTAAGTGCGCTTTGTTCTCATATCTTTTTCAAAACTGCTCTGATCTATATTGTAAATTATATCAGAGGGTGAATACTCAATAAGCCTACTTTTTGTTTGCATTCAAAAAGGTATCTGCCAATTTTTAAATTTGAACCACTTCTTTAGTTTAGGAACGGGAAGCAAATTTTGTGATTTCCCTGCTTTTGATTCTGAGGTGTGTGAAATTATGAACCCTTGACCTAGAAGCTTCAAATCTACCTCCTATTAGCATTTGTTTTGAAATATTTAGAGAGCATAGCTTTAAGTCTTCATCACATATATTTTGTTTATTTTTTCTTGTGTTCAAAGCATGAAAATAATTTCTCATACATTGTCTTTTTGAATTCAATGGAATTTGGTTTTATAACTTCCAGTTGTGATTTCCAAAAATAAAGCTGCCATTCTGATGTGACTGCTCGAAACCTTTTTCTGACTGTTGCCAATGTTAATCTTTTTACTTTCTCTACTACATATAGTAAGTAGGGGAAGTACTGTATTCCACCCAAAAATTCGATACCGAGATTTCACCGGAAATATATGTTTTGAGGCCCCCTGAATCCAAAAAAAGCATTTTTGGAAACATGTCCAGGTGTGTGTGTGTGCGTGCATGCGTGCGAGAGGGAGAGAGAGAGAGAGAGAGAGAGAACAGCATGACTCAGAAACGAACAGTTGGATAAACACCAAACTTGGTATTTAGGTTCAGTATCTTCCAGAGATGCGACACGAAGGTTTTCAAGAAAATCCCCTCACCCCAGATTACCCTTTATGGAACGTTTTTCGAAAATTTTAATTTTCTAAAAAATGGCTCTTAACGATTTTGAATAAAATACCGTAAGTTTAAGACATTTTTATGGCAAATGAATTGTATATTTTGAATTTTCAGGGAATGTCTCCAAAAGTATTCTTCATTGTAAACGACTTTTGCATAACTGGTAAACCATAAGAGATAGACAAAATTTTACTGCACTAAAAATGTAGATCACGTTAAAATGCACAATTTATGTCATATACATTTTTTTTTGTTGAGAACCATTTTCGAGATATTGCTTGTTATCCCCTTAAATTTTCCAATACTATACTATTTCTCAAATGGGAATTCATTCTTCTTCTTCTTTTTTTTTTTTTTTTTTTTTTGTCCTGGTAATGCAAAGAGAATGGAATACTCCACATAGCAACCAGCTCTTAAAATACTTGACTATCGCTTAAAGCCTACCAATTCCCCTTACATCTACAACAAAATTAACGATAAGATTAACATCTTGATATCTCGATTAACATGAAGTAGATGGAGAATAAGCGTTTGTAAAAATAGTTTGTATAAGAGTAGAGAAAGTCACACTCAGATTTTTTTTTAATGCTTTCATTAAATAGTGTTGCACTGGTTTCCTTTTGTTAATGTGAACTTACATACACTTTTACCTTTTTCAGTGGACTTGGCACATAGATGAAGATGATACACTTTGATATTAACAGGTTCAGTTTCTGCCAGGGGAGAATGGAGGGGTTTGCATGTCAGAGTCTGTAGATAAGATATTGGTGTTGATTTCTTTGCCTTGAGACTGCTCACTAAATATTACACTGCTCGCAAAAATAGTTGGTCGCAAGTAAGAGTACATTTATAGGATTTAAAACTGTTGTGGAGCACATAATTGCATACTTTGTTTTTCTGAAGTCACCAGCGCCTGTCATTGAAAGTAAGAAGCACCTGATATAACTGATTGGATTCTAAGTGGCAATGACGTAATCCAACCTCACGCTAACCTTTCCCTCTGCCCTGTGCATCATATGACACAATTAACAAGACTACTCAGTTCCCAAGATTTCTCACATTCAACTTGAAATTTTACAGTTGTATAATTGGCGCAACAGTTCTAGACACGTGAAAATCGTAATGACAGCTAGGAAGCGAGTTACTTACCAGATCAGGAGGTGACCGGTCGTCTGCATGTTGCAGGAGTGCATAGGACAGTCATTGTCAAATATCCGCACACCGTTATGCACTCCATTGCGCTGATAAACTTAATTATATACCGTATATTAAAATCTACGCTGTAAAAAGCGCTTAATATAAAAAACACTATCAATCATTGCCTCCAATTCTTCCACACCTAACAACCCTTCCTCTTCTGCGGAATCACTCACATTATTGCCGCCATCACTGCTGTCACTACTTTCTGCACCATTATCCTGGATGGGAATTCTTCGTATTTGATTTTCTGCAATTCCGTATTCTTCGAAATAATGATTCTTAATTTATTCAACATGTCGACATACATTTTCCCATTCTGGCCTTCCAATTTCAGCAAATTGCTGGCGTTATAACTGCTCCACATATTTTAATTTAAAAGTGATATTTCTGCATGCCACCCATTTTTTGATATCAGCCCAGATTAATTCGATTGGGTTTAGATCTGGGCGATACGATGGCAGTCTAAGTACATTATGGCGATGTTGTATTACTATCTGGTCAAGTATGTATGACTTCTGAAGCTGTTTGTTGGCTTTAATTAGTTATACAGCTTTGTTTTACTCATGCTTTCATCTAAAGCTATATTATGTTTAAGTAATCAAGCCCTCATTTCTTCTTTCAAGGAATTTGAGGTAGGTGGTTTGTCAATTGAGTGTTGACGCATTGTGAAGCATTGTCGATGACCAGAACAGACCCAGCAGGCATATTAGGTATCAACATGGCATTGATTCACTTCATGTAATTTTCTGTATTCATTTCTTGATGAAAATCTTCTGTGGTTTGTTGCGACTTGTAAAAGAAGGGCATTTGGAACGAAGCCGATCTTTCCAACAGCATGAACGACAATAAGTATTTGCCCTTTGGCAACAGGTGCCTGCAAACCTAATTCGCTATCGTCACTCCAACTTTTAGATGCTGCGTGACTGCTGTGTATGTATGACTCATCTTCATACACTATAGTATTTTTCTGAAATTTGTAGCACCACCTTGAAAATTGATGCTGATATAAGTATATATAAAATTATAGTCATTTGGAAAGGTAGAATCAGACTGAAAAATTCAATGCCATAGCCGGGATTTGAACCACGGATCTTAGGCTTTCCGTGCCGTTGCTCTAACCGACTAAACTATCATGGCAACATTTGCTTTTTATTATTATATTTTTATTTTATTTATTTATTTTGCTTTTCTGTTAGAACTCTTCTATTTGATTTTGGTTTCTTCCATTTGAACCCTAAATCTTTAATAATTTTTCTGAGATTTGTAGCACCACCTTGAAAGTTACTGCTGTCTTTCAGCTTGACGAGCAATCTGCTTATTGTCAGCACAGTTTTTTCTTCCACATAGAAATTGTGAATCATGCGCCGAATGACGCATTCGAAATCGTCTATTTCTGTAATACGTTTAGGGACCTTATGTTTCTTCCCAGGTGTGTCAAAGGTACTCTTTCATCCATATGTTTTTTTTCTCTTATCTTTGAGAACTCTGGAAACAGAACTCAGTGAAACACCAGTTGCTTTGACTACTCTTTCTTTCACTCTCTTAAGGCTTTTGTGGAACTCGGATGAACATATATTTTCTTCCTTCATCTCTGCTTCTTGCTTCATGAAGTCGACATTTGCAATTATTTCCCTACTTTGACTATGTAACACCTTACCACTTAACTTTGAAAATGTAGGAGCCATGGTTATAAATATAACAAATATAAAATAAGTACTATTTAGATACTGCTGCTCTCTTTAAAAATTACAACCAAATGCAGACACTTTCTATGCAGACTGTATGTGTTATGCACTGTGAGTAAGCAAAGGTATTATATCGCTTTCATTGATTAAGCTAAACATAAACCATTCCTAGACTCGGCAGCTGGGGTGGCAATCAAGGTCACAATTCCAGAAGTTTTGCGCGAGTTATAATTGAGCTTCAGCAGATAATTTTTATACATTGATTTAACATGTCTTAGGTTAACAAATTTGCAAAATTTAAAGATATGTTTCGACCTGAGTTGGTTGAAACATCCCTGTAAGATGTACAACAGCTTAAGTATTTAAAATCCTGTTTCATGAGAAATACTTCTAATATCACTGAAGGCAATTCTAAATGCTCTAATTTGCATTAACCCTCACTCCCTGCTCTGACAATGTAAGCTGAAAACAAGTTGTGTTCAATGGACCAAGTTGTTTTAATAGCATTTTAATCATTTTGCACTGAAGATGAATTCTAGCAAACTGATTGACAAAATAATGTTTCTTCTTGATTGGTGAAGTAACTATGATATTATTTGCATTGAACAGGTAACAAGATACTGTTGGAAGAAAGCACGAGATAATCCAATGATCATGAAGCTTGATTCACCAGAGTTTGAAACATTGTTCACACCAGAACTCACAACCTTGGCTGATTTGTTTAAGAATCATGGTTATGAAATAAGAATAGCTGGTGGAGCTGTAAGGTAAGTTGTAGGCATACTACTGAGCAACAGAACTGAAAAATTCATCATCATCATTATTATTATTATTATTATTATTATTATTATTATTATTATTATTATAATGCATTGTACTAAAGGGAATGTTATGTCTACATCTGGTGATTTTTAAAGGAACTCATACTGTATTTATGCGAATCTAATGCGCACCCCATATTTGAAACTTAAAATGATGAAAAAAAGGGTTCGTATCAAATGTAAAGCGCATCAATGACAGAAAATAGGTGATAGGTATTTTATTTAACTTTATTTAATACAATGGATTTATTGTATATATCAACCATCAGATTATAGAATTGAAAGTGCCCTATTGCTAGGTGACATTGTTAAAGAACAAAATTAGTGTTACACATGGTTTTTCACACCCTGTTGTTTTGATGATAACTTCCTTTGGCCCCTTCTCAGTAATAGTGTAGTTCCACGGCATATCAAACCAAATTGGCATCTCATCAGCGTTGCCTATTTGCCCCATTGAACAATTGTTTTTCTTCCGAAGTGAAATGACATACCGCTGAAACATTTGTAGTTTGTCCTCAAAATCTGCAGGAAGCTTTTGGCACACTGTTGTATGGCGTCTTAGACATAAACCCGTCCGCTGCATGAAACGATCCACCCATCCATGGCTAGTCTTAAACTCTTGTTTTGGAATACCAAGAACTTCAGCCTCTTTAGCTTACTTTCGTACAGCGTCACTAGTCACAGGTTGCCCATTCTTCCCCCTTTCACGCATAAATTCCAACACTTTTTCTTAAACTTCAGGAGGTCTTCCTTTGCAAGGACCCATAAATTTCTTCCTAGTAGCTTTAGTAACAATAATGACAATTTCTGTTTTCGCCACAAGTGAACATTGCTCTCTGATACATTGAACTTCCTTCCTGCCTTTCTATTATAATTTTTTTCAGCATAAAGGATTACTTTACGCTTTAAAGAAGCATCATAAGACGTTCTTCTCTGTTTGCCCTTGCCGTCACCCTCCATATCGTAACTAAAAATGCTCAATAATAGGCTAATGATAAATGAGTGGCTAGCTTGTCACGAGTTTCCAGATGCATGTTAACTCCAGCAATCCATTGTGACGTAATAAACAAAAAATTTGAATGAAGTTACTGGCGTTCTACAGAATGGATTTGCACTCGAATCTAACACGCCAGAAAATGTAATACGCACCACGATTTTTAATACAGCATTTGGTCAAAAAAGGTGCACATTAGATTCGTGTAATTATGGTATTTCACAGTGATGTACTAATGTTACTGCTTGGTTCACTAGATTTTTCTTGTGGTGGGAGGTTTGGAATAGGATGCACTTGTCTTTTGAGGTTCTTGAAGCCAAATGAAAGACATACCTACAAGAAGAAAGACGTACCTTGTACTTGAGAAGCAGTCCCAAAAAATGTGCAAAATGATTGGAGGATTTGGCATGCTGACCACAACTTACCCCACCCCCCTCAATATCACCCTCTCCTCAAGATTATCATGCATGGATTATGGATGTATGAGGCAAACAGCCTCTGCTCACCTTTGTTTGTCCATCCATTGCAAATAAATTTTACAAAGCAGACATATTTGAAGTTCAGGAATTCAAGTGTTTCAATTCTGAACATATGTGTAACGAAAGAACTTGCATTGATCTCATACATTAGGGACTATGCCACTAAAATTTTGGCAATGTGTAGTGAGAGAATGATTAGTGTTGCCCAAATGCCAGTTTCAACTACTGAGCACTTCTCCGTAATGCATACTTCGTATTGGTGCTCTTGGTGGCCATCTATCACACTGGCAGATCAGTTGTGGAACACAGTCATGGAGTATTTAAAACTCTTGACTGCTACTATCAGGACAAGCAATCTCGGGTACTTTGGTAACTGTAGTATTATTGTTGTACTTTTTATATTATGACAGTTCAATATGACATTGCAAGTTTGTGAAGTGGCTGCTAGAACCTTGGGTATCACTGCCTGGATCTCACGGCACATGTTCTGGCATAACTCATCAAGGGTACATGATTTGTTCCAGTAGACCTATTGTGTAAGGTTACCTCATAGGAAAAAGTCAGGTGGTGTCAAATCCAGTTGCTTTGGGGGCCATAATCCTTATGAAATGACTCTGTCAGGGAAAAATGATTCCATCTCAGCCATGCTCACTCGAGAAGTGTGACATGTGCCATCTTGTTGATACCAGTTCCTGATAGTCTGATTTACAAATCCTTGAAATAGTTCCATGTAAATCAGTGAAATGTAGTTTCTGAGCTTGTTACTGTGTTCCAGTTCATGAGAATTCACCTAACATTTTGGCTGATGGAGTAATGAGTGAAATGTTAGGTGAATTCTCATAATTGGACAATGGTTAACAAGTCTGGAAACTACATTTTACTGGATTGACACAAGTTGTGGTGTCAATATATGTGATGTGTGTGTATATATATAAAATCCCAATCATGTGGGCATCCCCTGTCATGTCAATCTACTACTGTTCCCCAGCTTCCTCACTAATTTTTGTATGCAGTATTTTGATGGTCTTTGTTGGCCATCAAATTGCTCCAAAAGACCTTTCTTAAAGGTCCAATATTGTTTTATAAGAAGTGTGCGCTCTTCAACAGAAATTGATACATCTTCGCAGGCACATCATGTCACATATTCTGTTTCTACTGAACTGGAACACAAGTGCTAAACATGACAAATCGCAGAACTTCTGTTGACACACTTCCTCATTGTTTGTGGACTACATCATTACTACATCAACTTTCTCGTGTAATGGATTCTCTTCTACCCAAATTTGTTTGCATTCAGCAACATGTTTATGCAGTGACGTGACAATTTTTGGGAACCCTTTGGGTTGGGACACCCCATATTACAGCCCTATTTGCTTCTAACAAAGCATTTTAGGATGCAGAATTGTTGACTTGCTCAGTCAGCAGTTCTCCTTCTTTCAAGTGGCCTTGTAAATTGTCATTCTCATCTGTTTTACTGATTGGAGGTTACTCTGACTTTTAAATGCATTGCCAGCCTAGAATGTGCAAAGAAATAAGACTCATGTGCTGTTTTCCCCACTTTTTACCATCCCATTATCTTTACATTACTCTACTAGTAAATTCAAGGTATGCTTTAATGCCTCTTTAGTTTTGTTTTTAGCTCTGTTCCTTTGTGTATTACCACTAAACAAGATCGTCAGTATACAGTCAACTCCACTGAATCCTGAGAGTTTGGATATTAGAGAATTTATGTACAAATTGAAGAGCAAACAACTCATACTGTTCATGTTGTAATTCTGATTCTTAAGTTTTTGTACTTGAGTAAAATACAGTGAAATCTCATTAATACGTTTCTGCAGGGGACAAGAATATAAAATGTGTTAAACAAGAAAACATACTATTGAATATGCAATTTAAAAGAGTTTATGAGAATTACAAAACCAGTTTATGCTTATGGGCTATAGTTGCTTCCCCCCCTCCCAATAAAATGCTGCCATGCCATCTCAAGCTCTGGAAACTTGTGCATTTTTATTTTCTTCAATTATTTACAGTCATGTTTAAAGTTGAAGGAGCAAGTTTTAACTTTAGTGCTGGTTCCATTCACTTAAGGTGAGGATTTCTGTCTACTTCTTGAAGTATTTTAATTTTGTTTTCATTAGTTATTGTTTTGACAACTTTTTCTTCTCCATTACTGCAATACAACACAACACAATTTTTTACAGCTTTGGTAACGTTGAAATAACATCTGTGCTTACATAATATGTTTTTACGTAAATTATTAGAACTTGAAGATCTTATATTGTGCTGCTTTTGTTTTGTTTGGTTACATAATTTTAACTGCCCCACGTATGGGAGCCAATATGTAACGGTATTACTTACAAATGTTTGTGTATTTATGTTTACTTCACGCGTGGAAGCCATCTTGTGATGTCATTCATTTGTTCGGTTTGTAGCTGCATCTGGTGTTAGCAATTTACATCAGTGTTAGTGTTCGAAAGAATGCGACTGTTATTTGATTTAAATTTTGTTTACTGTCCTCCGGCTAGCTATTATCTTTTCTTGGGTCGAACATATCTCTTGGTCAGGGTGCGTAAACGGAAAGGAATCTTTTATCCAAATATAACACTGATGAAGAAATTTGTTTTACACATTTATTGTCAAAAACGTTAACTATCACATTTATACATTGATCTTAACACTTGCCAAACTGAAACTGTTATAATAACTTCATTACTAATCACTCTTAATTCACGTACTTCAACTTTGTGTATAATTAACTTTATAATACTTTAGATTTTCGTAACTTGTGAATCTATAGCCGACGTATCTCATACAAATATTTTGATGAACTGAGCAACTGAAGACGACGTGTAGTGTACACAGATTTTTGATGAACTGAGCATGAAGCTACCTCTAACCTACCCTATTTATACTCCTGCATCCAGATACGCCTAAAGATTATAACTGAATTGCAATTGGCTAATAAAACGCGCCAACATTAGCGTCTATTTTAATATCCAATGAAAATTATGAATACATATACTCTAGGGAAATATTCCAGAAGTTTCTACCGAAAACGCGCCAACATTACGTAACTTCCTCGTTTCCAATAATACTAAACAGCTCACCCCCCCTCTTTGCATTATTGCGCTATTATTGACAGTTTCAGTAAGGCCGTATAAACTTATTTCCCAATAATAATTACAATTAATAAACATCTGAAATCAATGTCACATAAAAATGCATATTCATATTACAATCATTATTTACATTTAAGTAATTTGTGATACAAATTACTGCATCAACGTGTAAATATGTACGCTACAGTCAACTCGATAGGTAATGCTTCTCATCCTTTGCAGTGGTCAATTCGCATTCTTTTCAGCCAGCAAGTAGGGGAGGACATTGGACTGTTCAAGGTCACACTACCTGCTAGTTGCAACTTTCACCTGCTCTGTGCCAAGAACAAGGTGTTTTACATTTGAAGACCCACATTCCACAAGGGGTGGACAAAACATTCCTTCAGGGTTGTAAAAAATGTGATTGTACTAAACAAAAGTAGCAAAATTTCCAATGCGACAAATAGGAATTTTTACATTCATTTAATACAATGAGAATTGGGACTTAAAAATTAAGACGTGATAAGCAATAAAACATACTAATGTGTTAATAAGGTTTCACTGTATTCTCATTTTCTGACCCTGCTAAACTGTTGTGCTATGAATATGATCCAATGCAGCAGAATATTAGAGTAGACACTCAGTTTTGTGAGATCTAAGATACATTTTTCTGTGCAAATTTTGTCTTAAACTGACTTAAAATCAACAAGCACAGCTGTTAGTATTCTGCTTTGTTCAAGAACACCCTTACATGTTGTGAGAGTTTAGCAACTTGTTGGTTGTTGATTTAGAAGTTTGTACTGTGTGCATACCACTATTTCGGTTTATTAGGGATCTGTTGATGAAGAAACTGCCTAAAGATCTTGACTTTGCCACCACAGCAACACCAGATGAAATGAAGATGATGTTCAATTCTGAAGGCATACGCATGATCAATACAAAAGGAGAAAGGCATGGAACCATAACTCCAAGAATAAACGATAAGGAAAATTTTGAAGTAAGTATTCAGATTCTTTCAAATAGAAGTCGTCTCTGAAAAAGAATAACAAAGGGAAAGCTGGTTGTTAATATAGGTAATATAAATATTTAAAAAAAAATGGGTATTTACATCATGTATGTTCTGCACTTAACTAGGGAAATTTTATAGGATTTAATTAAATTGTCAAAAATAGTAGTAAAGAGAGCAGCATTGTAAAAATAGAATTTTCCAAGAAGTACTTATATAGAGAACTTACCTAACCTAAAGTTTCTTTTAATTTCTCAGCAGATTTTATAAGTGAAGTAAACAATCACTTAACTGACTGTAATGAAAATGTGTTACTATGGGTAATACAACATACATAAGAAACAAAACAAGAAAAAGTATAAAAACCACATACGATTTAAGTTGCTTTTGCTGATAAATATTAATTCTTGAATAATTTCACAATATGGATAGTAAACCCTTTCATACTGTTAACCAACTTTCAATAATAGGCATGAAAATATGCGCTTTTAATAGGCATGATAATATGCTAAAACAAAGAAAATGTTTCATAAAAATTTCTTTCAGGACTATAAATTAGTAAATAGAATGGTAACACAAAAAATCTGATGTGTTACACTCACATGACTTTCTCTACTCTTGTACTCTACTCTTTGTATTTATACAAAGTCTTATTCTCCATCTATTTCATATTAATTGAGATAAACATTTGCAGAAACGATCTTTTGACATGCAAAGAGAATTACATTTTACACAAAGCAACCTGTTCCAAAAATATTTGACTATCACTTAAGGCGTACAATGTTCCCCTTGTTTTGTATTCGCAAGGGCAATATAGAAATACAGTAGCCTTTAAGCATATACATATCTCTTAATAGCTGGTTGCTATGTGCAGCACCATTCTCTTTGCCTTAGATTAATACTCTTTGCATATACAAGACAAAAAAATGAATAATGAATTCCCATTTGAGAAAATAAGTATTGAAAAATTTAAGGGAATAACAAGCAATATCTCAAAAATGGTTCACTCAACAAAAAAAAAATGCATATGACATAAATTGTGTATTTTATCGCGATCTACATTTTTTGTGTAGTAACATTTTGTCTATCTCTTATGGTTTACCAGTTATGCAAAAGTCGTTCACAATGAAGAATACTTTTAGAGACATTCCCGGAAAATTCGAGATGTACATTTCATTTGGCATGAAAATATTTTGAACATATGATATTTTGATCAAAATCGTTAGCCATTTTTGGGAAAATTAAAATTTTCGAAAAATGTTCCTGTAAAGGGTAGTCTGGGGTGGGGGGATTTTCTTGTAAACCTTCATGTCACATCTCTGGAAGATACTGAACCTAAATACCAAGTTTGGTGTTTATCTGACTTCGTTTCTGAGTTATGCTGTTCACAGACAGACACACACACGGACATGTTTCCAAAAATGCTTTTTTTGGATTCAGGGGGTCTCAAAACATGTATTTCCAGTGAAATCTCAGTATCGAATTTTTGGGTGGAATACAGTACTTCCCCTACTTACTGTATGTTAGTAGAGAAAGTAAAAAGAAATATTTTAAAAAGGCATATGCTAAAATGCTTACTAAGACTGATGATAAAAAACAACTATGGAAGGTTACATACATATTAAATGCAAATACTAAGGAGAAAGTTGTTCCTAAAATGGCTTTTGAATGGTATAATGTACAGATGTAGATGATGTATGTAATATTTTTAATAACTACTTTGTGAATATTGCTTCTGTACTAAAGAAAGATTTAGTTGGTGTTAAGGATTATCTAATCTCAAATATAAATTATAGATCCTTATTTTTTAACCCAATAATGCCCCAGAAGCTGAGCATGTTATATTATTATGTACATTTTTTCTGAAATGCTCAACTCATTGGTATTTATTTCACCAAATGTATTTCCCTTTTTTATGTTATGCTGCCCTTCCCAAAAATGATGAGCTGATTTATCCATTTATTTGAATTTTAAGTTAGATGTTCCTTCAGTCTTATATCTAAATATGTACGTCCTGTTGCAATTAGCCAGGTTTGTATTATAAAATTCCAGATTTCTTATTTGATGGTACTTTATTAATGAGAGGAACAGCCTGCAAAACATGTACTAGTTAATACTAGGTAAGTGGAGCAAGTTGATAAAACTGTATTTTTAATTCAAGTAGTAATGCTAATTACTAATGTTGTATTTCAGTGCAGAGCATTAATTGGATATTATCCCAGAAATATTTCTAAATGTGCATGCTTGTTATTTTGATTTCTCATTTATACAGTCATATCGTGTATCATTAATGGTTCAGTGGTACAATAGATAAAATTATCTGCATATACAGGTAACAACACTAAGAATTGATGTCAGGACAGATGGAAGACACGCTGATGTAGAATTTACAAAAGACTGGAAACTGGATGCCAACCGAAGGGATTTGACAATTAACTCTATGTTCTTAGGTGAGCATAATAATGAAATAATTATCATTTTTATGCATGGAGCATTTTTCATGATTACTTATTTTAGCAGCACTTGAATAAGACCATCAGAAAGCTCTGATCTAATTTATTTAGGGTTTGTTTTGGTATTGTTGAACATAACTTGGAAATTCTGAGAAGCAAATTATCAAGATTCTGCAGAATATTGCAGATAGTATAGAGGATGTTGGTCATAAACGCCATTCTTCCAGGTTACTAATAATGGACTTGAACAACAGTTGAAACATTTGCTTGATGGTGCAAGAAACATGAAAGAGAGAGTTTTTGCGGGTAGTTCTTGCTTTTAAAAATAGTGGTCATGTAAATTCAGTTCTTATGATTTAAGTGAGTCTTTTTATCTAAAATGGGAGGTAAGTGGAAGATGAAATGGATTGTTTACACAGGAATTAAGAATAAATGACTCATTAAACTTTCAGAAGTTATACTTAGCAAAAGACACTTGTTTCAGGTGTAACAGCATTTGCAAGATTAAATGAGCAAGACAGAATTGTAAACACTATCAATACAGAAATTTTAATACAGTGTTAAATGAGCTGGATGAAGCTTCATAGAGCTGCTAAGTTAGAAGTCATAAATCTCCTACTCACTCTTAAAAATACAGATAATCTACAATATTAATGCAGATTAAAATTTTAATTTTCCCAAATGTTGACAGAAATTTGAACATTGGTAACTGATATCCAAAATGTAGTAGAATCATACACAGTGAATCAATTGATAAATTATACTTAATGAAATTGGAGTCAACCTAAACACTCTTACTAGTTTCACTCATTTATTTTACAGAACTTGTGTTGTAAGCAATGAAGCTATATCTTTTTCACTATAAGCTGAAAGGAGAAGTAAACAAAACCACGTGACAAGACAGCACCTCATTGGCTGGTGGACAAATTACAACCTTTCCCGCTTAGCATGTCATCTCTTCCTCTACAAAAAACAGTTCGGTTCATATCCTAACATTTTGTGGTTATTCGTGTGCAGAGAAATTTAAAAAACTCATTATTGTAACACTTAAATTTATGAAACTAAATGTGTTTGTTCAGATTGAAGTGATAAGATCCGCGAGTACAATAATAATCACAACCAGAATAAACGTTTAAGACTAATCCGCTAATAAAACAAAATAAGGAGATAAAAGAGAATATTAAAGATTAAGAAAAGGGAGGAATAAACATTATTACGAATGAAATAAAGTTAAGTAGAGACACGAATAAATAAATCAGAATCTGAAAGGAAACGCAGGAAAAGAAAAGACACAAGGAAATCGGCCAGAGGGCAAAACACTTTAATAAATACAGGAAAGGCGACCAGGAGAAACAGTTAGGTTCTATTGAAATCGCTGGGAACTCGCCGGAAAGCGAAACAATGAAACGGATGTGCTAGGCACTCATGCGGACAGAAAATCAAATCAGCCGTTAATAATGTGAAACAGAAGAGACGCTCGCAGAGCATAAGGTGGCAGAAATTTAACCAATGGTAGGAAAAGCGCAAAGTAGCCAATAAGGAATAATAAAAGTCACGTGAATAGTAACGCCAGGGAACGAAACTAGAAAAGAGGCGTGAAATAGATTTTTGTCTAGGAGCAGGAGCGAGTTTTCGACACGCAAAACATGGAACACTTTGTGTCTTGAAGAGATAGGAAGAGGATGTCAAAACTTTGTGTCGTGTAGAGCTAGGAAGAGGATGTCAAAACTTTGTGTCGTGAAGGGTCAGGGAGAACAAGATGAAATACTTAGTGTAGTAAAAGATAGGGAAATCAGCAACGTGTAACAGTTTATATTATCACTAGGGAAAGAGATATACGATAGGAAATCGTCATCGCATAACAGTGAGAGATAGGGTCGCTAGGAATGACAAAAGTCATATTGTGTATAATTAGAAGGAGAATTAAATCTGGGGTAGAAGCACGGAAACTGTAACGGGGAGAAACAGATAGGAACGCGTCTTGTGTAAAGGGTCTTCAGTACGACAACAAGTGTGGATCTTCAGAATAAATGGGCCACTGAGAGGAGCTGTGAGTACAATTCATCTCCCATCCACACAATCCCTGAGATAAGAATCTGACAATCACTTATCCTCTACCTGAGTAGCCGGCAATAATCTTTCCGTACCCGAAACCCTAAACCAAGTTCATACACACCAGAAAACGTTCCTTATTTTCGAAACCCCCGCTACTAGATTCACCTATAACTACATGAACCGTTATATCAGAGGGTTTAAGAGGCTGTATACGCAGGCACTGCAGTTCGTTTCTGGTTTCCGGCTGAGAATCTTCTGCCACTGTAGAAAACATAAACGAGGGAAATGGAAAGAAGACAATTGTGTTAAATGCTTTTAACAAATTCTGTGAAAAGTATCCATCTTTAATCAACAATGAATATTGTTTGCTATTGTTTAGCAATAATTGAATGTTAGTGATGCAGAATTGCTGCTCGGATAGCTTGGGTCACGTTTGTTTTCTGTTGTGTTTTAATCTATAGTGCTAATCGTTATTTAACTTGTTGAGTCATGATGCAGTAATTTGTATCACAAATTACTTAAATGTAAATAATGATTGTAATATGAATATGCATTTTTATGTGACATTGATTTGAGATGTTTATTGATTGTAATTATTGTTGAGAAGTAAGTTTATACTGCCTTACTGAAACTGACAATAATAGCGTGCAATAATGCAGCGAGGGGGTGAGCTGTTTATCATTATTGGAAACGAGGAAGTTACGTAATGTTGGCGCGTTTTTCTTTTAGAATCTTCTGGAACATTTCCCTAGAGCATATGTATTCATAATTTTCATTGGATATAAAAATAGACGCTAATGTTGGCGCGTTTTATTAGCCAATTGCAGCTCAGTTATAATCTTTAGGCATATCGGTGTGTAGGTGTATAAAAGGTAGGTTAGAGGTAAAGACCCCGTCAGTTCATCGAAAACATTTGCACGTAACACGTCGACTTCAGTTCATCGAAAATATTTGTAAAGTACACGTCGCCTTCAGTCAGTCAGTTCGTCGAAAGTATTTGTACGGCACACGTCGGATATCAATTTGCAGGTTACGCGTAACAGAGTTATGAAAAATCTTAAGTGTGATAAAGTTAATTATACAAAAAGTTGAAGTACGCGAATTAAGAAATATCAGTAATGAAGTTATTATAACAGTTTCAGTTTGGCGAGTGTCAAGATCAATGTGTAAATGTGATAGTGACTGTGTTTCGACAATAAAAGTGTAAAACAAATTTCTTCATCAGTGTTATCTTTGGATAAAAGATTCCTTTCCGTTTACACAACCTGTATAAAGAGAAGTGCTTGACCAAAAGATCATAGCTAGCCGGAGGACAGAGAAACAAAATTAAATAAAATAAAAGTAGCATTCTTTCAAACAAAAACTAATACTGCCGCAAATTGCTAACACCAGATGGAGCTAACAAACCGAACAAATGAATCACGTCACAAGATGGCTTCAACACGTGGAGTAAACACACATACACAAACATTATAAATAATACCGTCACAAATTGGCTCCCAAATGTGGGGCTAACAAATACAAAACTACAATAATGTTAAGTAAATAACATTAACATACTTCAAATTGGCTCCCATACGTGGGGCAATTAAAATTATGTAACCAAACAAAACAAAAGCAGCACAATATAAGATCTTCAAGTTCTAATAATTTACGTAAAAACATATTACGTAAGCACTATACAACCTCAAAATTGGCTACCACAACGTGGGGCTACAATAATGTTAAACAAATTAAATATAACATTAAACCACTCTCAAATACTACTGCAGTCATAAAAGGTTAAAGCAAAGGTGGTATACTGATATTAGTCATTAAATGAATGATTTCTAAAGCCTGAAGTTAAGAACAGTTTAATCCAGTACCTTTAAACACAGATGCCAAACTGTTCAGGTACAACTTTTATTTGTCTACTCTTAGTATTGTGTATTATAAGTTTAGGATGTAAGGCAAAATATAGGAATAAGACATACAATATTTAAAAGCTAATGATTCCCAAGCTGCGCAATATATTGTATTGGCATTCTGTATGAAACAATTTCATCTCACAGGTCTTAGTCACCGTCATCTTCCACATGGTGCTGCCATATGCTCGGCGGAGTGATACATTTAGGTTTTGTATACTTCTCCTTTCAGCTTATAGTGAAAAAGTATAGTAAGAGTGTTTAGATTGACTCAACTTTCATTAAGCATATTTCATTGGTAACTGATTTTACAAAAGGAAAATGTCATATCTTAAACTTTTTTATTTGTACTCTAATAGTAAACACAACTAATTTCTTAGGTATGAGCTATGGCATAATTTATAAAGGACTTTATTATTTCCACTGTGCTCTTAAACGTATTTATCTTCAACTTCAGGGAAAGCTTCTCCATTCTTAGTTGCTGTACTATACAGTGTTTCAGCTCTGAACAAAGATCTTGCAGTCCATTTAAACCAATCTTGCCTTTTTATTAAAGGTCTCAACATCACTTCATGTACCAGAGATAGATGTTTATTTAAGTAGATATTCTGGGGATGACACTCAATTCTAATATCCTTTGCGGTTTCTTTGATTTGAGTTTTTCTACAGTTTGCAATTTTTTCTTTCTTCCTCCCCCCCCCCACCTCCCCCTGTAGTAAACCTGCCTTGTATTGCTGTGATTTTAGGCCTGGATGGAACTGTTTATGATTATTTCTCTGGCTTTGAAGACCTGCAGAAGAAAAGAATTGTATTTGTTGGTGATGCAAACACTCGTATTCAAGAGGATTATTTGAGAATTCTTCGCTATTTTAGGTACAGTCTTCTTCCTTATTAATTACAAGTTATTTGTAGTAATGCAGTGAGTTGTCATGAATTGAGTTAGGACCTACGGGAAGAAAATTTTTGCAAAATATGTAAAGAATGAAATTTAAGTATCAAACACAAAAAAATAACAGCTTACTTATGTTGGAGGCTTTTCCCAAATCTTATAATAATGATCTATTCTGTCTTTCATTTAATATGGTTTCTTACAATGCAAGATTATACTGCAATACATGGATAAGAGCATACTGCATGTAAATGAATTCTGGAATGGTTGTGAGCTTACCTACAGAAATGTTTTTTATTATTATTATTATTATTATTATTATTATTATTATTATTTATTATTATTATTAAACAAAAGATACAGGTTTCTTCTTCTTTAGCAGATCATTTTCATAGTTTCTTAACTGCTTTCTGAGAACCTTGACTTCAACTAGATTGAGGTTGTCAACGTGCTTACATGGAAACAAATGAGTGATGCTTTTATTTTGAAGCTGATGCAGTGATATAATCATACAAATGCTTGCGCTATAACTTGTTTAGAAAACAACAGGATTATTGTAAATGATACATCGGGTTTCAAAACACTGTTTTGCTTTCTCTATTGTCTATCTATAACAAGTAGAGGAAGTATTGCATTCCACCGAAAATTTTGATAAACATATTTCACTGACAATGCATGTTTTGTGATCCCTCGAATAAAAGAAAATTAGAAAATGGTCCGTATATATGTGTGTGTGTGCGTGCGCGCATGTGTGCGCGCGCGCGCTTAAATACCAGACTTGGTATTAAAGTTCAATATCTTCAAAGGATGCAATCTTCAAGATTGTCGAATATCCTCCCACCCCAAACTAACCTTTACATGGAAAAGTGTTCATTATTTTTTATTTTCTCAAAAATGACTCTAACAATATTGACTAAAATAACATATGTTTAAGATATTTACATAACAAATAAAACATATATCTTGAATTATCTGGAAGTAGCCTGTGAAGTCTTTTCAGTCTGAATGGCTTAGTAAACCATAAGAGACAGACAAAATCTGCACAAAAGACTAGAGGTTGTAAAATAAAATGTTTATGCAAAATAAATATTTTGTGACAATAACTATTTCTGAGTTATTCTTTGTTATTGGTTTGAATTTTCAAATACTTAAAAACTTTTTTCAAGTGATAATTTGCTATTTGTTTTGTACACCTACAATGAAATGTGTACTGAAAGTTTATCTTGATTAACAAGAAATAGATAGAAGAATTAGCTTTTGTAAGAATAGTTAATAGAATGGATAGAGTAAGTCATGTGAATGCAGCACATAAGATTTTTTTCTGAATTTTTACACATACAATAATGATCAATACATAAAAATGCCACACTATAAGTGTTCTGTGTGTATCACTATAGTTGTAAAACTTACTACTAAGCAATTCACTGGTTTGATTGGTACATTTTTTTAGTATTTCCAATCAGTAATAAAAACAGCAGCTCTTAAGGATTTTCTGAACTTGACCAGCCTAGTGGGGGAACATGTTCCTCATAAACTACCCTCAAAGGGAAAACCTGCAGGGCAATAGGTCAGGAAATCTGGATAATTATGCAAACCGAACTAAGTCATCCTTTCAATCCAACATACATCACTTAACAGTGAACATTTATATTGCAATTGGATGGTGTTCCATCTTGCTAGAAGATGAGGTGACCTCTTTGAATCAGCCACAGCTGCTACATATCCAGGTAATAGCCACCATATTCCAACAAGCAGAATACTTTTTCCTTCATTGTCATAAATTTTTAACAATTTACTCATGTTGGTTCCAGTAGCATATGAGGAAAACCTGGTGATTTATGGTTATGTTTCTAATCAATCATTATTGTATATTTATACTTTGGAAAATACAAAGTTTTGAAATCCCTAGATAATGGATGCAGAGAAAATAGAAATTTCAATTTAATACAAATGTAGAACTCTGCCAATTTATCTATTTTCAGTTTTAAAGGATATTAATGTAAACATTTATTGAGCTTAAAAACAGAATTAATTTTGATAATACATGTTGAATTACCAGTCCACAAATACATTTATTTTGTGTATGCTTTAATATTATTGACTGCATCAGACCTGGTTTTGTGCATATTACAGATTTTATGGACGAATAGCAGAATTTCCAGATAAACATGAAGAAAGTACTCTTGCTGCAATAAAGGACAATGCCAAGGGACTTTCTCAGATATCTGGGGAGCGTATCTGGTCGGAGTTGCATAAGATACTGGAAGGCAACTTTGCTGGTGAACTAGTGAACACAATGCTTTTCCTTGGTATTGGACCATATATTGGTAGGTTCTATAATAAAAGATATATACTTTCAAAAGTAAGAGGATTTATTATTCCTTCCAGATTGTGCTCAATACATTTTCTTGTCTAATTATCATATTTTGTGAAAGATAAGATAAGCCCCCTTTCTTGCTTGCCCAGTTTTGGAAATGAGCACTTCATGTGGTATAGAGCATAATTTTGTAATATAAAGCTGAAAATCAAACCTCCAAGTTGAAAGGGCTGCCTCATTACCAAACACATCATAATTGTAAGCTGAATATGTTTATTAATATTGTACAACTGCATGCTTCCGACCTCAATTTGGGGAATGTAATGATTCTTTCATTTACTCACAGCTGTTCCCATCTGCACATGTTAAGAAAAGAGCACTTATGGCACAAATAGCTTAGCCAATAGGGAGAAGGTGACACGCAGGAATACATCTTGGTGTGCGCGCACACTCTCTCTCTCTCTCTCTGTTGTGTGGGAGGTATTTTAGTTATAATGATTTCAGGTTTATTTCATGTGCTCTTACTGCCCATATTTCTTCCAGTATTTGATGTTTCTGAAGTGATTCTTTACTTGTTTATAGCTTCTTTTTAATTTTGCCTTTGTAAAATTTGTTACAACCTTTGCAGTTGGTTTGGTAGATTCTTGATTTTGTTATTGGTGGTTTGGTGTCTTTCGTCTTTGTAGCAGGTTTTGGTTGGAGCTTGTGTGTGTTTTTGGGAGTTAGGATGATGCTATATTCCTTGAAGATTTGTTTGATTTGGTTATGGGAATAATACCTGAATTCCCCAAGCACAATGCATCAGGAATGCCTAAGGTATGTATCACCTGTTCTCCTACCACTAACCCAAAACTCCTCTTAGGAGATAATGGGTTCGTCCAGCCACTGCACATCTGAGTAATGCCAGGAGGAAAAATATTGTACTGTACATTAGTGAACCACATTTGAGGATATAATACAGTGGAATCTCCTCATATGTTTCCACAGTATTTTCCCATATGTGACATTGAATTATAAATTCCCTTCCCAAATGTAATAAAAAACGTTTGTTTAGCACGTTTTCCTGCTTCTGCTTATTACATTCAAAGTTTGATATCCTCATTCACTATTTTGGTCTACATTTGGTCAGTACAGTTGGTGTGGAGAACGGCATCTATTGACTTGCATGCAGCTTTGTAATGCAATTTGTGTGGGTGGGATAGAGAATGCTTTAGCTTGGCATGAGGACCAGCAGCCAATGACATGCATGCATCTGTGTGAAGCAATTTTGTGAATGGGATAGAAAATGTTAGCTTGCATACGAGGGTGGATTGATAAGTCCATGACTTTGACAAGAGATAGCATTCTAATCACAGGTTTCTTGTTTGCACCCAAGTCTTACATCTATTCTGGGTATAATCGCAGAAATTCACCATCATTTGTTTCTTAGAACATTGTTGAGAGCGTCTAAAATAAGCAGATGTGTGTTGCTTCGTAGAAAATGGAGAAAAGTGAATTTCGTGTTCTGATAAGGCACTACCTTTTGCGTGGTAAGATGGTAAAGGAAACGGAAGAAAAGCTGAACAAGTATTATGAGCACTCTGCTCCATCACATAGCATGGTTCACAAGTGGTTCACAGAATTTCGATTGGGCCGTTCGAGCACAAGAGATGCTGTGCGCACAGGATGGCTGGCTGAGGTCACAACAGAAGAAATGTTGAACAAAGTTCATGATATTGTGTTGGAAGACTGTCAAAATCCCTGAGATAGCCAAGACCATAAACATCTCGAGTGAATGGATGTATAACAGTCTGCATGAATTTTTGGGTATGAGAAAGCTGTCAGCAAGTTAGGTGCCGCAACTGCTCACAGTTGAGACAAGCAGAATCATGTGACCATTTTCATGTGAATCAATCACGTGATGTTTGAACATGTTCCAGTGCAACCCAAATGAGTTTTTGCAGCGTTATATCATGGTTGATGAAACTTGGATCCATTACTATTAACCTGAAACCAAACAATAATCAAAGCAGTGGATTTCCTTCGGCAAACCTGCTCCAAAGAAAGTGAAAACCATTCTGTCGGCAGGAAAAATCATGGCAGCTGTCTTTTGGGATTCACAAGGGGTGATAGACATCCACTACCTGGAAAAGGGTAAAACGATCACAGGTTCATATGCCGCAATGCTGGATCAGTTTCACAAGGAATTGTTAAAGAAACGATGCCATTTGTGAAGAAAAAGGTTCTCTTTCACCAAGATAATACATCTGCACACAATTCACCATTGCCATCGCAAAATTTGTGGAATTGGGCTACGAACTGCTACCTCACCCACCATATTCTCCAGATTTGGCTCCAAGCGACTTCTTCCTCTTTGCAAACCTGAAAAATTGGACATGTATTGAATTGAAAGGAGAAATGAATGTTGAGAAATAAAATTGATTTTTTGGAGAAAATTGTTATTCTCTTTAAAAAGTCACTGACTTATCAATCCGCCCTCGTGTATGCCAAAGACAGTTTTTAGTGTTGACTAAAGATACATACATCATATTTTAACTTCATACTAGCATTTACAATGGAGAAAAAGAAGTGTGGCAAATAAACAGTGAAAAACTGAAAATCCTTCAAGAAGTAGATCATGATCCAATATGAAATGTGTGGATATGTGCGGAAGTTCAACATTCCCCAATCAAACTTAAACACGATTGTAAGCAAATGTAAACTGATTGAAACTGCTTATGGAGAAGGGAAAAATGCTAAAAGAAAACATAAATTGTTAGCGTCAGTTTCCAGAATTAGAAGATATTATACTAAAGTGGCTTACACAAACATGAGCTTCTAATGTGGCAATAGAAGGTAACACAGATGAGCTCAGGCAACATATTTAGCACAGAAAAGACTACATGATTTTAAAGCATCCACTGGTTGAATTGAAGGATTCAGGAATATTGGCATAATTTACATATGCATGCAAGGTGAGGCTGCTGCCCTAGATGACATTACACTGTGCAAAAGAATAGAAACATGGAAAAATACAATGCTGTCAATTTTGAAAAACTATAGCCTGATGATGTTTATAACACAGATGAAACGAGACTATCTTTCCATCTTCTGCCAGTTAAAACCCCTAGATTTTAAGGGCACTAAGTGCCATAATGGGAAACTTAACAAAGAGAGGCTTACAGTTCTGCTGTGCTGTAACGAAAATGGAACAGAGAAATTGATACCACTGGTTATTGGAAAAGCACACAATCCATATTGCTCCAAGAATGTGCAATCTTTTCCATGCAAGTACACATCCAACTCAAAAACCTGGATAACTTCTGCAGTATTTGAAAATATGTTATGTTCAAGGGATGCAAGATTGGGGACAAGAAACAGGAAAATTTGTACTCTTTATTGATCAGTGTGCCATTCATCCACATACTGTTTCAAGTTTAAAAAAACATAAAGTTCGTTTTCCTCCTAGCAAACTGCACAATCATAAGCTACAATGTTCAGTTCAAGGGATTTTGCGGTGCATGAAGCAAACCTATCACAAGAGGCTGGTATAGGGCATTGCTACACTGGAATTGACAGAAAAATCACTGTCTTAGATGCCATGTATTTCATTAAAGCTACTTAGGATTCTGTCATGAAGATATGATTCAGAACTATTCAATAAAGCTGGCTTTTGTCAGGTTCTTGGTGATAACTTCACGCTAGAAAGGGAGCTAATGACCTAGCAGTTGAGTGCCCTTAAACACAAATCATCATCATCATCATCATCATCATCATCATTCACGCTAGAAAACTAGTTTTCTAAGAGTGAAGAATGGCGCCAAGTAGCAATGGCATTTCTTTTGAAATGTACGTAAATATTGCCAATGAAATTCCAGTGTGTGAAACTGTGACAATAGATGAAATACTTGAACAGATGATAGAAGCATCAGTACAGGATGAAAGTGACGGTGAGTCAGACTCTGAACCAATTCCTACAGTGTTGCAGGTAATGGACATGGTGAAGAGGTAAGTGTGTAGTTTCGAAGTTGATGTTGGAATGACTGTACTAGTCAGGAACTGCTTGCCACTGCAAATGACAATGAAAACTTCCTTAAGAACATCATAACAGGAGATGAGACATGGGCTTATGGCTATGATGTTGAAATGAAGGTGCAGTCGTCACAGTGGGTGGGGAAACGGTCTCCTAGTCTAAAAAAAAAGCATACAGTCGGTCAAAGATCAAGGTGATGGTTGTGTTTTATGGCTGCAAAGGCATTGTCCTTCACGAATTTGTACCACGTGTGAGATGCTAAACATGGAAATCTAGCAGAGAATTCTAGCACGTTTGAGGAATGCTATGCGCAGGAATTTTGGAAAAACCAGACTTGGGTGTTGCATCATGACAATGCACCAGCTCACACGTCACTCCTTGTCTGCAGTTATCTGGCAAAACATCAAACTTCTTTGATATTCTAAAATAAAAAGAGTTGAAGGTTGTTACACTACATCACTAAAATATCCATACTTGAACGCGTTTCGGGAGACTGTTTGTTCCCATCGTCAGCATGTCCTCAACTGATTTTTCCGGTCATTGTCTGGGGGATGTGTGTGGCTAGTGGTGTTCTCTGGTGCTGGGCTGATGAACCTCCAAAGGCTGCTGGGTGGTGGCAGTTCAAAATTCATTAGGTGATTCCTGTGTTTGACAATATGTATTTTTTCCCAGATGTCCAATTCATTGCTGCTGTTGATCGGTTTCAAGAGTTTTATGTTCGGAGTGATATCATGGTTTGAAGACCAGAAATGATGTGCTACTGCTGATTTATCCGGCTGCTTTTGGTAAATGCAAAATTAGTCATCAAACTTCTGTTGTGCCCCATCCACCCTATTCTCCAGACGATTAAAACCACCTTGAAAAGATGTTGTTTCCAAACCATAGAAGAGATTCAGGACAATGTGACAGACTTGTGTGCCATCCCAGAAAATGCATTCTAGGAGGCTATCCAAAAATGGAAAAAACATTGGGAATGGTGTATTGCCAGAGGACTACTTTGAGGGGGACAGTGCTTAAAATGTTGTATAGTGAGCATAAAGATGTTATAACAAAAGTTTGGTCTTTTTTTTTAACACACCTTGTATGTATTTCTAACCAGTTTAAATATTGTACATTCAATTGTGAGGTAAGATGTATTATTAAATTCTTATTACAGAATTATAAAGTTCTTAAATTGCAGGTTTTCTCTTTTCATTAATAAGTTTTCTCATCCTTGGGGCCCAGCAAAAACAATACTAACGAGAATCTACAGTACTTGTATAAATTGACTTTGTCTTGAAGGCCTGCCAAACAATAGAACCAGAGAAGAGAATTAATTGCTTGGTTGGCTGCTAGACTTCACTACTAGCTTAGGCAGACATAATGATGATGAACCTTGAGTGGCTCACCTTTTTTTTAGAGGCCTGCACATAGGCTTTTAGAGTCCTTTGTGCCTCTTATCCTGGGCATTAATCAAGTCGAATGGTCCACCTAAAATGGACCGTATCCGGATAACTGCCCTTCTTTATCCTCAGGTTCCAAAAAGAAGGACCCTAGGCACACATATCTATGTGTAGCAAATCCTTTGCATTCACTTAGTATATGATGTGAGGTTTCAAAATCTCTCGCACATTTCCTACATAAAGGGTCTTGGGCAAATCCCATTATGTGTACGCAAAATGTTGTGGCCTGTAAGAAAACCAACAACTCCACTGAGCTTAGATCTAGTTAAAGTCAGTTTGATTCCCCACCATAAGCTGAGTTATCTCATACTTAATTGTTTTGGGAGACAGACCACAGAAGAGCTTGGGACTAAATCAGGCAGAAATAGTGTTGGCATGGAAAGCCAAAGGTTCTTATCATGACTGTAACATTGATTTTTACATGTCTGATGCAACCTTCCATATCTATAAAATGTGGTTTCTTGTTTCACAGGTTTGCCAAATAACCCAGATATCAAGGAGTTTAATGAAGTATGGAAAAGATCTGGCCATATGAAACCTCAGCCAATGACACTTCTTGCTGCATTGTTTAGAAATCAGGAAGAGGTAAATGAGTGATGGGTATTCTTTCAAGGAATGCTCTTGGGAAGAATTTGTGAGTTTTCTTTTTTCAGTTGAATATATGTTGAGTTTTTTGTTATAACTTACAAGAATCTTGGAGAATAACATTGAATGAATCTAATATACAAACTTTACTGTATTTAGTATAAGAATTTTTTTTACCACCCTTGGAAGCATCATAGAATTTTTAGTGAGTTCAGCATTATTGTCTCCTTTTAACAAAGGAGATCTATAACATTTGAACACTAAAAAAGTTAAAGTTACTGTATAACTTGAAAGTGTCATTGTAAATTGAATTAATACTGTTCATCAGTTGCGAACTTAAACCAATAAGTTTAATTTAAAATAGAGAGTTGAGGGTTGTTACACTACATCACTATGATATTCTTACTTGAACGCGTTTCGGGAGACGGCTAGTTCCCATCGTCAGCATTTTCTCTCACTTTAGTTGAGAGAAAATGCTGACGATGGGAACAAGCCGTCTCCCGAAACGCGTTCAAGTAAGAATATCATAGTGATGTAGTGTAACAACCCTCAACTCTCTATTTTAAATTATGACACATCACTGTTACAAGCTTCTAAATCTTCAAAAATTGAGCAATAAGTTTAAACCTATTCAAATTGGTTAATAGGAATTACTAAAGATGTTATTCCACAAAATCTGCAATTTATAACTCGAGTTGCCTTTTTCCACAGCTAAGCAAATACAAGATGGATTAAACTAAAGCAGTTTCTTAAATGAGCTACATCAGAAAATTTATTGTCTCAAGGATGTAAAATCAGCCTTACAGCATCTCACTTAAAGGCTATTTCGACCAATAGTCATCTTTCACTTTGGGAAAATATTTCTATTTAGAAACACAAAATTCATTTCATGAATTAAACTGCCAGTAGATAATCTCACTATCATTTTCTTGCATTTATGGCTCCATCAAAAAGCTTCGTCTCAAATTATGTCCTCAAATAATTTTTAAACTGAAATAATTGTAGCAGTAATTGTAATTTGCATGCAGTTAGTGATACTTTTGAAGCAGTCTCTACCAATGAGAATGAAGATTTCATATAGAATATTCATACCCATTTGTTTAGGGTGGGGTTGATTGGCATCAGCAGTAGTTCCCTAGGTTGCAGGTTCTGCCTTCCAGCGGAGGGCGATGGATTTTTTTGGATGTAAAAATCCTTAGCAGGGCTTCCTTCGGAAGGGAAATAAAGCCAGTGGCCCCTTGTCGTGGATTTCAGCATGTGAAAGAGCCTTAGGCCTAATAGAGAGGCCTCTGAGCAAAATTTCCAGTCTTTCATGCCAATATAAAATGGGTTGCTAAGAACCGTAGTAGTTAAAGAGCATCCATAAATAAAGCTAAATTTATTTAAGATATCACCATTTGACTGATATAGAGATATGCTATTGACTATTGAAGGTGATGAGCAAAAGAGGAATGCATATTTCTCTTGGTCTCTTTCTTCCAGTAGTATAATTTGTTGCGCATTATGCTTCAGTCAAGTATTTTGAGTTGTATGATCAGCTATGGTTTTAACAATCTTCTTCTGAAGATTTGAATTTTTATTCTTTGTTGCATTTTTCAGTCATTATTGTTCCTGTCCTTGTTATTGTTCTTACTACGGTGATTCAAATATAAACGGTAATTTTTTAATACGTTTATTGATTAAATATGTACACAAATGAGGGCTTTTCTATTTCTCTACATAGCTTCCTTCACGCTCTACAGACTTTTGCCAATGATTTGGAAACTTGAATATTCGTTGTTCAAAAAAAGTTGGGGGACGTGTCATCAACCATTTGTGCACATGATCCTCAACGTCTTCATTGGTTTCGAATTGTTGCCGTCCAAGCAATTCCTTCATGGGTGCAAACAAAAAATAGCCCAGGGGGAACGAGTCTGGGCCATAGGGAAGATGTTCAAGGATTTCCAAGTGCAAGTCCTTCAATGTATCTCTTGTCAAATGTGCAGTGTGGGGGCTTAGCATTGTCTTAGAGAAGGATGACATCTCTGATGGGCATACAACGTATTTTGCTCTGGTAGGTGGCTTTTACTGACTCTCCCAATGCTGACACCTACTTCTAAAGTGATTTCTTCAACAGTGCAGTTGCAATCACCTTCAATAAGCTCTTGAACGGCATGGATGTTGTCATCACTGAGACTTGACCTTGACATCGAGCATGACCTTCGTTCTCTACAGTTTCATGGCCACCCCTGAATTCTCTGGTCCAAGTAAACACTTGATTCTGGGACAGTGTAGTGTCCCCAAACTGTGCCTTCAAACAAGTGAAAATCTCTGATGGTTTAACCCCTTCATTGGTTAAGAAATTTATAATAATACATTGCGCAATTGATGAAGGAACCTCTTGTTTACTCACGGCTGTACTGATGCCGAAACTTAGTGAAGCAACTAACCAAGCTGGTTCCCTCTCCCTAACACACCGACCTTCAACCCCACATTCCACCATCCCGCTCGGAACTGCCTGCGCAGTACCCTTGCACAGTTACCGTTTATATTTGAATCACCCTCATATATGATTATTGCTGTTTTTAACCTGGTTTTCCTCCAACTGTTTGTAGTCAGTTATGTATAAATCTCATTGCTGTATTTCTTTTAGCCAGCAAAGTTTCAGAACTTTTAACATGGGTTGAAATATGCAGCTGCAACAATTTGAACCCAGTTTGAAAGGAATCAACAAATTCTCTTAAAACTCTTGCATATAAAATTTCAACTTCATATGTAAGCGGTTCGCGTAAAAACTGAAAATTTGAAGACTCCATCTAAACTACCCTTAATTTTGTACCGTTTGAACCAAATTTGAAACGTGTCAACAAATTTTCTTCAAACTCCTATATATAAAATCTCAATTATGTTGGCAAGTTATTTCATGCTTATGGATAGAGAGATGGATAAAGCTATGCTAATAGATGTTCTGCTGTAGAGTACTCACCTAAGAAGTGTTAGCATTATGTTATTGTTGGTATGTTTACAAAAATCTCTCATGCTCTCAATTTGAAAACCCGTTCTTAGGCAGCAATCAAGATACTATATAATTATCTCAAAATAGGAGTGAGGATTTACACTAGTGCAGAAACTCAGTTACTACATAATAATTATTCCTTTATTCTAGGTAATGCAATTCCATTCTCGTGTCAAGCTCTCTGCTTTTGAGCGGGATCTGGGCTTATTCGTTGTGGAACATCGTGAGGACAAACCATCAGTGACACCTCTCAGGTGAGATGTAGTTAATCTTTCATTTTATTTTAAATCTTCAGCTTACCCTGTTGAGTATCATTTGGTTTTGAGAAAAATCAGTAACATTTCTTGAATTAACAGAGATACAAATTAGAAATCTATTTGTGTCTCCAAGGCATTATCTTTTATAGTGCTGAAATGTGGTAAATCTTCAAATAGACATTTTCTGATCAAAGGAATTTCCAGATGTACTATATAGGAAGCATACACTCTGCCATCAAAACCACTGTAGTAGCTTTTAATGTCTGTAGGGATTAATATAACAATAACTATTGGTGACAGATCTTCACTTATGTTGCACAGTATTTCAATAGCAGGATATGTTTTGAAATCTCTTGATTTCATCATCAGCTACATTTTTTCTCTCATTGTTTATTTATGTTGTTGCAGTTACCGCCACTAGGTGATGAATTGTTAGCTACAGTAATACCATCTATTGGAAGTAAAATGAATTTGTTAACAGAATCAATTGTTGGAATTTCAAAATTCATTACACGATCTTTATTCTTTAAAATAAATATTTTTTCCCCATTAAATCTATGGGTCCATTTAAATGTTTTAATAATTTAACTTCAGGATTTATTTCATGATTAAATGACCAAAAATGCTCTGCTCCAGCTGATTTATCAGTTTGTTTGTATTTAATATTTCTAAAATGTTGTTTTACTCTGGTTTTCAAATGACGTTGAGCTTTTCCAATATAAATCTGGTCACAGTCCAAACGCTTAATTGATAAATACCGGACTTTTTATTTTTTGAAATTTTATCTTTTTGTAGAGAAACCTAGCAAATTGTTTATCTTGTATTTATTTTTAGAGACTAAAATTATACCATGTTCTTTAAAAATTGTTGTGAATTCTTTATTTGCCCAAGAATAAATAATTTTTTAAAGACATCATCTTTTATTTTTTAAGAGTGATAACATCATTAACAGACTTCTGAAATTTAAATTTCTCAATTTTTACTTTCTCTACTACGTATAGTAAGTAGGGGAAGTATTGCATTCCACCCAAAAATTCGATACTGAGATTTCACAGGAAATACATTTTTGAGGTGCACTGAATGCATATAAAGCATTTGTGGAAACATGTCCGTGTGTGTGTGTGTGTGTGTGTCTGTCTGTCTGTCTGTCTGTCTGTGCATGCATGTGTGAACAGCATAACTCAGAAACGAACAGTCGGATAAACACCAAACCTGGTATTTAGGTTCAGTATCTTCCAGAGATGTTTTTAAGAAAATCCCCCCACCCCAGATTACCCTTTACATGGAACATTTTTTTGAAAATTTTAATTTTTTCAAAAATGGCTCTAATGATTTTGATTAAAATATCATATATTTAAGATACTTTCATGACAAATAAAATGTATATCTTGAATTTTCTGGGAATGTCTCCAAAAGTATTGTTCATTGTGAACGACTTTTGCATAACTGGTAAACCATAAGAGATAGACAAAATTTTACTGCACAAAAAATGTAGATCGCATTAAAATACATAATTTATGTCATATACATTTTTTTTGTTGAGTGAACCATTTTCGAGATATTGCTTGTTATTCCCTTAAATTTTCCAATACTTATACTTTTTCTCCAATGGTTTTTTTTTTTTTTTTTTTTTTTTTTTTTTTTTTTTTTTTTTTTTTTTAAAGAATGGAATACTCCACATAGCAACCAGCTCTTAAAATATTTGACTATCGCTTAAAGCCTACCAATTCTCCTTCCATCTACAAGAAAATTAGCCATAAGATTAACATCTCGATTAACATGAAGCATATGGAGAATAAGCATTTGTAAAAATAGTTTGTACAAGAGTAGAGAAAGTCGTGTGTGTAACACATCAGATTTTTTTATTTATAAAGTCAATATTAAAACCATTAATTAAAGCAATGTTAATTATATGCTTATATTCTTTATTGAATTCATCCTTATGTGGGGAATGTTTATCAACCTATAAATTAAACTATTAGAAACAGCAAATTTATCTAGGAAAGGATTAAAACTTTTATTATTTTAGTAATTATCAGTATGAGTTAATTTTCTATAAATACCAAAATTCATTTTATTGTTATTTTTAATTATCTTTAAATCTATGAAAGGGAGGTAACCATTATTTTCAATTTCTAATGTGATCTTTATAGCTTTATCTTGTAAATTTAAAAGTTTTAAAGCACTTTACTTTTTTATCAGGAACAATGGCAAAAATATTATCTACATATCTATACCAAATTTTAAAAATTAGAGGGATTGCTTTAGTGACTTGTATTTCAGAATAGCTCATGAAAAGATCAGCAAGAAAAAGTGAAAGAGAGCTACCCATAGCTAAGCCAGTAGTGTGTAGATAGAAATTTCCATTAAAACTGAAAAAAAAAATTTGATCCAAGCAAAGATTAGTAAGTTTAACAAGATCATTACTTAATTCATCATTTGATTCTATAGATTTTAACCATTTTTTAAAAAACATAAACAATTTTTCTGTAGGAATGCTAGAGCAGATACATCAAAGGAAATTAATTTATCATTAGCAGACAATACTACATTGCTAAGCTTTTCAACCAACTCAAAAGAATACTTAAACTCTCAAATTTATCAAAACTACTGAATTTTCTATTTAACGATTTAGCCAAATTGTCAGTAGGTGAATTTATACAATTTATAATAGGTCTCATTTTATTGCCAGGTTTATGAATTTTGGGAAGACCATAAATTTTAAGCAAAACTGGATTACTGACTTTTACAAATGGTTTTTCTTTATTTGGTACAAGAATTTAATATTCCCCTCAATAAGGATGAATTCAATAAAGAATACAAGCATATAATTAACACTGCTTTAATTAATGATTTTAATATTGACTTTATAAATGAAAAAATTGAGAAATTTAAATTTGAGAAAGCTGTGAAACATGATTCCACTCTTAAAAAAATAAAAGATGATGTTTTTAAAAAAATTACTTATCCTTGGGCAAATAAACAATTCACAACAATTTTTAAAGAGCATGGTATAATTTTAGTCCCTAAAAATAAATATAACATAAAAAATTTGCTAGGTTTCTCTAAAAAAGATAAAATTTCAAAAAATAAAAAGTCTGGCATTTATCAATGAAGCTGTTTGGATTGTGACCAGATTTATATTGGAAAAACTAAATGTCATTTGGAAACCAGAGTAAAAGAACATTTTAGAAATCTTAAATACAAACTGATAAATCAGCTGTAGCAGAGCATTTTTGGTCATTTAATCATGAAATAAATCCCAAAGTTAAATTATTAAAACATTTAAATGGACCCATAGATTTAATGGTATGGGGGAAAATAGTTATTTTCAAGAATAAAGATCATGTAATGAATTTTGAAATTCTGCCGATTGATTCTGTTAACAAATTTGTTTTGCTTCCAATAGATGGCATTATTGTAGCTAACAGTCCATCACCTAGCAGCAGTAACTGCAACAGCATAAATAAACAAGATGGCTGTGTCAGAGACGAGGTTGGGAGCCGAGGCAGTGACGTCAGATCAGAGTGACGTATGGGCAACAGCTGGCAAAGTTAGGAAAGTGACATCATCTAGGAGGGAGGAAGTTCAATCGCAACGTGATATGGTTGCGGGCAGGGCAGAGGCGTGGTTTCAGAGTGGCAAATTGGTGGAAGAAGAAAGCATTGTGTTGACACCTAATGAGAGTTTACAGATTTTGGACAGAGACAAAGCAGGACCGTTAAGGGAGCCAACAGAAATAGATTTATGGAGTAGGAAAGTGTGTCATACATATAGAAATAGTGCCGGCTCTGTGAGAAGTATGGGAAAACAGAAGCAGTAATAATGGGGCAGCAAATAGAATAAGGAGGGAGAGTGACTATAGAATGAATAGAAGGGAACAAATTAGACAAAGTAAAGACAAGTGTATTGATAAGCAAGTGATAGGTTATATGAAATCGTGAAGTGAATGATTTAGATATAAAGGACGGAAACACGGAGAGGGCTAGGAGGGAGAGGTACATTTCTTAATATGAACGAGCAAGTGTTGCTATGGATGATCAGTAAGGGGTACAAATAAGCATTCTCTAAATTGCATCTAATAGTTCCCATTTCCTGCTGATAGTGGAGTCTCAAAGACGATCGGAGGAAGCAAGGGAAGGAGATGGGAAGGGGAGAAGAACACTAAGTAGTATAGGACTTTAAATGAGAAACGTTAGCGATATGAAGCTAACTCAACACACATATTTTGTAAATGCGGAAGCTTGGGTATGATCGGCAAAAGGAGCCAGGGCTCGCACTGATCATGCCCAAATGTATTGTATTAGCTCAACACTCAATAATGATACCATATCATATCAAATAAACAACAAGAGAGAAAATGAAGCTGATGATGAAATCAAGAGATTTTTAAACATCTCCTGCTATTGAATTATTGTACAAGATAAGTAAAGATTTGTCACCAATAGTTATTGTTATATTAATTTGCATTTACTTCATTGTTAATAGCTTCATTTTTATGTTTTATTTGTCTGTAGGGATTTTATACATTTCATCTGGTTTAGGAGAAAGTATAAACATGCAGTTTTTTTTTTTTTTTTTTTTTTTTTTTTTTTTTTTTTGGCGAGGGGCTATATAAAAATAGCATAAAGAAACAAATGTGGACATTGCTGTCATCATAAAAATTAATTAAAGATCTGCATTACCAAAAATATTGTTTCCAAAGTACAGCTGAATCCCTCTTTTGCGCTTTTCTAGCTTCCACCAAAATATGTTGAAAACGGAGGAAAGTATAAATTGAGGGAAATGGTTTCTTTTACTAATGTATGGTTTCTTTTATTTATATTCTGAAATCCACATGAACAGAACAAAAGATCCTGTATATCCTGTAATATGAAAATATATGTACTTTATCTCAATTATTATTGACAAATACTAAAACAAGAACCAATTCTCATGTGGTATTACTGTAATTGGTCTGTGTATAAACAGAGCTGAAGTAATCTCTACTACTGACTCGTCTTTAAGGTTAGTAATTAATATGCTATTCAGAAGTTGAAGGCAGTGAAGTGAAACAATAATTTCATCAAATCTTGAGTCTGTTGATAACTATAACTTTACTTACTTGAAAATTATTCAAACATTTTTTTAAAGCATTTGCTTTCATCTTCAGCTTTTTTTGACGCTTTAGAAACATGTTCAAATAATTTTCAAAAGTGAAGTTATAGGGCAGCGTGCACCAACTTAGAGTAAGCTCTACTTTCGTAGTAAACTACTATTCAAATCAACTCTCTGCAACTTCCATATGAGAGTAAACTACTTCTGAAGCATTATGCTCCTTTCAGATACTCCCAGATTAAATTACTGCAGAAGTAAATTTGGGAGAGCACTGTCATGCAATATGTTACTACGGAATTAAATAGAGCACAAATATAGGTTAGAATTTACTCTTGCGACCTGGATGGAGTAACTAACCTGTCGATTGAACTAGAATACTGTATCATCTTTGAAGGAAGATATTTTGATGTGTTCATGGTTTACTTAGATTACTTGATGATCCCGATGAAGAAAACAGCGATTACTTGGGTTACATTGATGATCTAAGTGAAGAAAATAACGGGAATGCGATAGGGTATGCGAGAACCATATGATACTTATACAGAGAGAGAGAGAAACTTGGTATTAAGAAAGAATCTTTTACATGCCTTTTGAACCTGCTTGGTGAGCATTTACAACAAAACTCAGACAGGAATTCAGCTCTATAACCCAAACTACAATTATTGTTATGCATCCTACGAGTGTTTCGTACCAGAACATTTCAGACGCTTAAGCTGTCATTAAGATGAATTTAACATAAATGACGGTTTAACAGCATTAAATGGAAATATTTAGGATTGACTTAACGCAACAAAACTTAAGAGTTTGGCAATGTCAAACTTTTCCTTCCCATTATGTCAAGTTTGATGTCACATAGTAATTAGAACCAATCGGCATGAAGCATTAGCTCGAAGTAATAAAAGAACTATCAATCAAGAGTCATTCCCATTACGTTAAGTGCATGCCAATTAGACCTTTAGTTTACCAGCATTTCTTAGCTTCATGTCACATTATGTAAAGTTCATCATAATCCTGGTATTACGGGTGATCTTATAAATAACATTCAGCATGTATTTCATCACGTTGTTAGAGCACTTTTGAGGTTGAAAGCAAGATAGCTACACATATAAATATACATGAGTGTTCAGAAAATAAAAGGCAATTCTTCTTCACTTTTGTAGATTTCCCACACATTGTGGGTGGAATTGACTGCACACATATTACTATTTTGTGTCTATCCATGAATATGGTGAACTTTTCTAAAATCGGAAAGGATATTTTTCCATTAACACATAAGTGATCTGGGATGCAAAATGAAGATTAGAAAACATTGTTTCCAAAATTTTAAGCTGCTCTTCAGTACATTTTCTGACATTACATTAAACTCGTCCATCATGACTTTTCAGCATTTCTCTTCCAGCATCTTTGTAACACGTTTTTTTATACTTATAGATATTGTTTAATTGATTTTCTTTATCTCTTTCGCTGAAGTTTCCTTCTTTTCCTATCGCATATAACCTTATCCATGATCACGTCAGGTAAATTGCGCAAACAAAACAATACCTCCAGGAGTAATGAGCTCTTACTAACTAAAAGACTAAATTGTAATTGAGCCCTCCAACATTACTTCCAGAGTAAATTGCTCCCATAATTCCACAGTATGGACTTCTTTAGTAAACGTTACTTCCAAAACAATTTATTCCAACATGGTGCTTTCTGCCCATAGTGTATCAATTAGCTCAAGATTGAATTAAAAAACTCAAATAGCTTAGGAAGAGGTGTTGAAGGATGTGCACTTGTGCTTGCAGATGAATGAAATGAGATGCTGGTTTCTTTTGATAATTGCTTGTGACTATATCTGTGACTTAGGTCAGTATGCACCAACCTACAGAAAGCTCTACTTCCATAGTAAACTACTATTCAAGTCAACATTTGGCAATATCCATACGAGAGTATACTACTTACAAAGTAGTAAATTACCATTTAGTGTCGGAGAGCACCTTATAGTATGTTACTTCAGAAGTAAATAGAGCACGAATATAGGTTAAAATTGACTCTTGCAACCTGGGTGGAGTAATAACTGTTGATTGAACTAGAATATTGTATCATATTTTTGAGGATATTTTGATGTGCTCATAAATTACATAAATTGCAGTGGTGATCGCAACAAAGAAAACAGCTGATCTTGACGAAGAAAACACAGGAATGCTATAGTGCTTATAATACAGGTAAGGTGAGATCCATGTGGTACTTATACAAAGAGTTTTGGTATTAGGAAAGTATCTTTTACATTACTTTTAAACCTGCTTGGAGAACATTTAGCGCAAAACTCAGACAGGAATTCAGCTGTATCACCCAAATTGCAATTGTTATGGATCCTGCGAGTATTTCTTACCAGAAAATTTCAGATAGTTACAGGTGATCTTATAAACATTCACCGTACGCCTGTTGGTTATATCTTTCATCGCGTTGTTAGAGCACTTTTGAGGTTAAGAGCAAGGTACATAAATATAGACGAGTGTTCAGAAAATAAAAGATAATTTTTCTTCTCTTTTGCAGATTTCCCACACATTGAGAGTGCAATTAACTGCACTAATGTTCCTATTTTGTGCCCAACTGGTGAAAATGGCCAACTTTTCCATAATTGGAAAGGGTATTTCTATATTAACATTCAAGTGATGCAAGTATGAAGATTAGGAGCATTGTTTCCAAAGAATTTTAAGCTGCTCTTCAATACTTTTCCCGTTGCTCAAAGCATTAAACTCATCTTCACAACTTTTCAGGCATTTCTCTTTCAGTATCTTTACATCATGCTTTTTGCACTCCTATATTGTTTAAACGGAATTTTATTATTTATGCCAACAAACATTTATTTCTTTCACTGAAGTTTTTCCCTCTTTTCCTATTGCAATAACCATATCCATGATCACCTCAAGTAAATCACGCAAACAAAACAATATCCGGTAGTTGTGAGCTCTCTGTCATTACTTCCAGAGTAAATTACCCCGTAGTAATCTACTTCCATAGTATGAACTTCTTTAGTAAACGTTACTTCCAAAGTAATTTACTCCAACATGGTGCACACTGCCCTTAGTGAGTTTGGTAGTGCATGTTAGCTAACACTTCACATATGCTGGCTTTATGCATAATGCATAGTGCTGGTCTGTGTAAGAGCTTCATTGTCACATAAATGAAAATAATGACTGCCAATTTCTACTGATGATAGTATGCAATCATATTTGTGGGTTTGTGACACATGTTAGTTAACATTTCACATATACTGGACCTATCTGCAATGTGTAATGCCGGCATGCACAAAAGCAATACTCTTACATAAACAAAGATTAAGTTAGCTAAATTCTACCAAAGCTAACATAATCCATAACTTCATGCCATTTTAAAATTGCTTGGGAGCTATGAAATTATGGAAATTATGTCAGTTCAAAATTATGGAGGTGCGAATACAATGCTAAAAATCTTTAAGCATATGAAAATCAGGAGTGTACAACAGAACCATGCTTTTACATTCTGTAAAATTTAGGCTCTGCTGTACATAATTCAGATCAAGTGGCTTGCATTCTTGGAAGAAAGTATTCTCTGTAATAAGTGAAATGAGATTGCTCTTTAATTCCATGGGGCATATGGAGCATTGGTAGATCAGTGAAAAACTCTCAGAGAGGCAACCTTTCCAGCATTGACTGAATGCATTGCAATTCTGAGCAGCAGACAATAGTGCTTGTACTTACATTTCTTTCACAGCAACAGCAAGACGAACCAACAATATGAAATCTACACATCAAATTTATAAGGAAATGAGCATTACACAGATTGCTAGAAAAAATTAAGTTCATCGAATGCAGACTAGTGGACACTACCGCAAATGTTGATCCTGTTCCTAGCAGGCAGAGATAAAGTTTACTTGCTTCTTTAAATGCCAATCTTCTTCACCATGATACTATTTAATTTACAAGGCATTTGATGTGTTCACTTTTGCAGGCCTTATCAACTGTTAGTAATCAATACTAAAAGCAAAATGTCAGATGTCCGCCAGTGGGTCATTGAAGTTCTGAAATATAGAGGAGATATTACACTAAAGGAAGAGTTTGAAAGCTCGATTATTCCAAGATTTCCTCTAAATGGGAATTTGTTGAAAGCTAATGGAATTCCAGGTAAGAGCATGAACAGCTAAGTATAGACAGAAGGTAACCAGTGTTCTTTGGGAGATTTTCAGCTATTGCTTACGATATTTCTCATCCGGTGTGGACTTACAACTATTGCTTCTATAAAAGTAAACTTACAGTGTAGAAACTTGTTTTCCCCACATTCTCTGCACTTAAAACCCTTTTGTTATAATCGCTACATTATAACTTGTCCCATGTGACAGCTCAGTGATGGATCACGTCACTGCAGCTATGCGTGCGACAGCCAGTCATCATTGAAACCTCAAGCTTACATCTTAATAAACAAACTGAACAATGACTAAGCGTGCTGTTGAGAAAATAAACTCTTACTAAGACTAGGGATGTGCAGATTCCATTTCAAACATGTATGTTCCTGGCCATTCTGCAACAACTGAGGGCACAATTTACAATAAATGAGCCCAATTCCCTTAAGCATGCCAAGTTTCATGAGGCTCATTCTGACTGTTGTGCCAGACTGGAATGTATTGAAGTGTGCTATCCATGCAGCATGATAATAACACTCTGCTTGTGTATTTAATTTAGAGCAGTTCAGGTTATGAGCAATGCACGCTGCAGTAAAATCAACCCTAAAGGAAGTTGAGGAGAAATTAGAAGTGGGGAATATAAACTTTAAGTGAAAACGGTACTAGTCCAGTATGGGAAGTATTTTCTTGCATTTATGAGTTGAGACTTATAAGCGAATAGATTTCATACAATATTTATGTGGTGCTTTTCCAGAGGGGGATTCCAAGTACTGAAAATATTTAAAAAGTTAGCTACTTAAATGCTTATTTAATGTGGTTTAATATGTGATTAATATAACTCCTTGATTTCGGCTATCTCAAGTGATTGTGCATTACTTTTACTGTCATCTTTATGTCTTTTGGCATTATTTTTATGTGAAATACTTCATCCAGAGTTTACTTTTTACTGAGTGGAGATTTTATTTTATTTGAAATATTTGCTCAAAATGTCTGTATTTGGAAGAAAAGTGTAAAGCTAGGAATTAAAGTAAGTATTTGTATTGAAGAATTTCAACTAAAGTAGTCAAGCAAACAACACTGTTTTCTACATACAGTAATGCTGATCTCATATAAACTCGGCTAACAGGTGCAACCAAATTGTTATGCTGTGTAACAATAAAAGAATATCAGGCAAGCAAATTAAGATTTCCAAAGCTTGTCCAAGTCAGGAGTGAAGTAGCCTGCTCAAATTGAGTTAACGTGCTATTGGCTATGTTAAGCTTGTCAAGTTGAAAAGCAAGTTAAAAAGTGGCATTTGTGCACCTCTAAGATGTGAACAAGGGTAAGCATAGGCACCAACTTGGGGAAGGGGAGGCAAGGCACTTTCTTCCCCCTTAACATACAAAGCCAGCAGCATTGCCTCCCCAACAAAAAAATTCAAGATTTCTTATTAAACAAGCCAAAAAAGAAAAATTGAGTTGCAAAGGATTACCTTTATTTCAACTCAAAAGTAATGACGACGCAACCTAGGTTTCAGTTAACATCAGATCAGAATTGTAGCACACAAATAGTGAATTGTTTTTGTTTTGACACATCCATAATTTCATTCCCTAGTATAGAAACATATTTTGCAGCTTTAATATCTGCAATCAGTTTTCGAAGTAAGGTGTGATGCAAAATGCAATTCAGTTTGATGTTATTGAGAAACCACTTATAGGAAACACATTGCATCTATTTTTCGAGTTCGTGACTATGCTTACAACTAAGTAGTAGCAAGGTTTTAAAATTACTTAGTCATTTGTGTGGCCACGGATTGACATTCCTTGTGTTTGCTTAAATGCTGTTGCTGTCATCCATTGTCATGGTAAAGAAGCCATGAAGTAGATCTTCATTCAGTGGCAGATGAGTTTAGAGCAGAATTAAACTTTTTTTTTATTAGTGTTTAATGTCCGTTTAACATCCACTCTTACTGAATAGGACACCACAGGCTGATGATAGATGAAATGAAATAATCATTGGAAAAGCAAATTTGAGAAGGAACCTTTTTAGACCTAAGTTTATGGTACCTCTCCAGCGTTTACCAGTTGAGACTGAAGGAAACATGGAAAAAACCTCACGATCCTAGCAGGATTTAAACCCCAGACCTCCCATTCATGACCCCATGTCTTAATGACCTCAGCCATCTTTGTCAGCAGGAATTAACTGAGATGCAACACTTCCATTGAAAAACAGACCTAGCATTATTTTTCTTCAAACTTTAAATTAATGAGCAGTTGATTTAGTTTTCAGGCAATTGAAAGTATGTATACTATACTATGATTAAATACATTTTACTTTAATAATTGCACTACTTATTTTATGAATACCCAACTTTGTTGCACAATCCCTCCCCCCCCCCCTCCAGTGTTTAACAAGTCAATACCTATAAGGGCCAAGTCTTTTCTCCAAAACAAACATTTAAGAACTGTTTGAGGCAGCAAAAATGCTCATTTGCATCATGCATCCACCAGTGCACCTGCATTTTGTAGTACTAGCTTCCCAAGCTGTTGCCTGCATCTTCAGCTACTTGTGGACTGCTGGATCTCGTGGACTCGTATTCCTCCATTGATCCTGGTGGACATTTGATAAAACTTGTCTTAGCCTGTCCACTGTTGGTACTTCAAAATTCCACTAGGGTTTCAGAGGAATACCAGTCCACGAGATCTGGCAGTCTATGAGTAGCTGAAGATGCTGGAAATTGCCTAAAAAACTAGTACTACATAAATTAGTTATGAGTGAAGCGTAGAGTGATTAGTTGACTCGTACTTGGTGTGTATTGGATTGCTGCACTGTAGTTGTTCCAGTCACAGGGCTTTATAAAAGTTATACTATGTTTGCCTTTAGTAAGATATGTATAATAAATGTTTTCCAGGTGGCAAGGTCATGGGGCAGGTGATGCAGAAACTGAAGCATCAGTGGGTTGACAGTGATTTTAAACTGACATCTGAAGAACTGCTTAAATTATTACCTGAAATTATGAATGACCTAGGTGTACAACCCAACAGATAGAAGCATCATTTGGTATGATATTATTATTTATCATTATATTAAAATTGTTCAAATATGTTTTATTTATTTCTTTGCCTTCACCTTTTCCTTAAAGTCCAACACTGCATTCCATTCTGATAATTTGTTATGAGGAAGGTAATTTTTCCATCAGGATCATTTTAGAGTAGCCTCTTGAAGATACGCTTGCAATACACCTTAGCAGGTATAGAAAATAAAATATTTGTAACAGAGGTAAATCATTATATTTTCTTTAAGTTTCTAAATAACACAATTGTAGCTGGAACACTGGAATCACAATAATATCATACAATCAGTTGAACACATGTTATGAATAATAGAAGTAAAAAAGTACTGTGAAACTTTCATAATGTAAGATGTTCCATAATGAATGCATTTATTTGAAAAGTGCTAATATTATTAAGTCAGTCTGAAGCACAAACATGCCATTAAACATGAAACAAAACATTAGGCAAATGTCCTCCGCAACTTCATTTTCACACTTTCACTCTGTTGCCAAAATTTTCAATGACTTTAGAGCAAAGTTCTGGCTGAATTTCACCCATGATAAGTACAATTTCTGCCTTGAGTTGAGAGATGGTTCATGGAGTCCACATAAATACAAGATTTTGCATACACCTACAAAGATAGTCATATGGTGTCAAATCACAAGATCTCAGTGGCCAGTTCTGATCGTTGTTGCTAGAGATGAGATGGGCAGGGAATCCATCTATCAGCAACCTTGTTGTTTCAATGGCATTGTGCCTGCTTGCCCTATCCTTTTGGAAGCATATGCTCTCCATATTCAATTCTTGCAATTCTGGCCATAAAAACTGTTGTATGTTGCTACAATTATTATCTAATTCTTGTTTTCTCAATATTCAATCAGTAAATTTTCAACACTGGAAATTGTCTGTCACCTTCAGCTCTTGTTAGTTGGATTTTAAAAGGATGCATATGTTGATCTTCTGTTAAAATATGCTACAAACTGCTTTTAGGAATAGTTAATTTTTTAGAAAGGCAGCGAATCAACTTATTGGTTTCATAGCAACACCTTAACGGTCTCGGCACTGTTGACATGTTTAGGCACATTTCGTCTACCAAAAATTGCATGAAGTCTTCAAACAGACAGCATTAACGTTCACCATATTTAAAATGCAGTTTCAGAATCTGTTAATTCCTTTGTGTATTGCTCCATTTTAGCTGATATCAAATATCAGTCATTAATCACAATGCAAACAGATGACAGTCTATTAAATTTCAGATCCGGCAGCCTAAGAAACTGACAGAGGTACTAAATTTAAAAATTGTATTCATTATGGAACACCCTTTACTTTTGACATTTAGTCTCACTTTATCAACTGATGCTTGGAGAGGAAGCTTTGCAGTTGAGGTATTTACAGTGCCATCTGACTTTCGTGAGGTAATTTGACCATGTCGTCAATTGACGGTATTTCGAAGTTCAACACTTTGGGAACACTTTTAGTTATATTGGATGTTCTTCTGCATTGTTAATTCTGTGTGCATTTTTGCATGTTTTAGTATTTGTATTTCTTGCTTAAGTATTGTGTTGGTTTGACCAACATGACTACCCATAGGAGTAAAAGGGGAGGGCATTCTAAAAGTTCTCAGCCTGAACAAGAAATCAGGATGTAAGTGAAATTTAAAATTATTCAAATTTGCACGGAGTGAAGCAAATAATTAAATTATGAAAAAAATTGACAAAGTGAAGCAATATGAGTCTCCATGTTGATTCATTTTCCATAGCGTAAGAGATATTATTATTAGTAGTATTATTATTATCATTATTATATTACTACCACTATTAATAATAATAATAATAATAATAATATAGTCTCCTTGTAAAAAATCAATACATTTAGTTCAATGACTTTCCAACTTGTTAACATATTAAGCACCAGTAGATATTTGATGAAATTTTCTCATGGACCATTGTGACTTTTTCCTAAAAGTCAATAAAGAGCACACTAAATATTAACTTACTGCAAAGATTAGTTTTGTAGAAGACTTTATAGGCAATTATTATAAAAAATACTTCTTGCGCCGTGGTCCCCCATAAGAAATTTTATCATGGGACCAGCAGTTCTGCATAGCAGTCCACAATAACTTATAGCAAATTTATGGATTCATTGAAGTAAATTTGATTTTCTTTTTCCCTCAATGTGCCCTTTTGCCTTGAATGATTTCCATATTGTTAGGTTGGCAGCCCTTATCTATAATGCAGAAAGCGTGCTTGTGTGATGTTTACCATTATTGAATAGGATTGTTGTCCTCATACTTGTAGTGCGAACAGTATACACAGCTGGTATAAACAAAATGATTGAGCGTGCTAGAAGAATTCTGGAAATGGCAAATGGCAAAAAAGTACCTTGATAACTGGAATAAGCCATGAATAATTTTGCCATTCTTATGCATCTTGAATTCTAAATTTTTGCACTGTATCAATTCCTTCTCTTCACTGATCCGTGTTATTCAGGGGAGGAGGAGGAGGATGTATTTTCTTCACATGATTCAATTTGAGACCTACTTATTTTTTGAGCAATAGGGAAACCATTGCTGAACATGACCAGAACGATCCAGATAACTCTCCTCCTGGAAATGCTGTGCAAGTGCCTCAAATTGTGCCAGCAACTTGGAAAGAACCAACGGTAAATCACCTAGATTTTCAATACAATACAATTTCTGGAGTAAATCCATTGTATGTTACTCTCTTAGTAGACACTAACCCCTTTGATTATTTCTCTAGATTTATTGATGATAGTGTTTTGGAACACATGGTCAGTTAAACTAATATCTACATCGCACAAACTCTTAACGTTGAGTGCTGATATTTCTAGTAGTTCGAGACTGCATATTTGGCAACCAACAGATAAAAATGAGATGAAGAAATTCTTGGGAATAGTAGGATATATAGGGTTGGTGAAAATGCCAACTGTGCATCTTCACCGGTCAAAAAAGGTGCTCTTCAAAGACTGTAACAACCAAGAATCCTCCTTGAGCTTTTTCTGAAATTCTGGCATTTCAGCGATAATGATCTTTGCCATAAAGGTGAATACAGCCACTTGCAGATATACTAGTTGAAAAATTTCAGGGTGCTTATATGCCTGGTTAGATATAGTGTATAGATGAGTCATTAGTACCATTTAGAGGTCATCTGATAATAAAACAATATATCCCACAAAAGGTGCACGAATATAGGATCAAGCTGTTCAAGCTTTGCTATGATGGTAGGTATACCAGGAATTTAAAGATTTATGCTGGAAAGGAACAAGATTCTGGCGGCTGTGTACCAACAAACATTGTCATGAAATTATCTGAAAAGCTCTTGGATACAGGCAGAACAGTTATAACTTACATTATTACACAAATTTGGAACTGGCAAATAAATTGCTCTACAGAAGCCCTCATCTGGTAGGAACACTAAGAGCTAATAGAAAAGGGAATCCACACGAGGTAATTTCTAAGAAACTGTTGCCAAAGAAAATGAACACAGTGTGTTTTAAAATGGAGAGATTGGCGAGATATACTCATGCTTTCAACAAAACACAGTAATGAAACTGCGGTTGTGAATAGATGCAAAGGTCCAGTTGAGAAATCTCTTGTAATAATGGGGCATAACTGAGGGAAAAGTTTTATAGATGTTTCATATCAAATGGTGAGCTACAACACAGCAATGAGAAGAACATTGAAGTGGTACTGAAAAGTTACTGTTTAACTCATATTTGGCACAACAGTTGTAAATTCTCATCTCCTTTATAAAACTGTGAATAAATCCTCAATTTGCATCACAGATTTTAGAGAAAAAGACATAGAAGCATTGTTGTTCTCAAATAAAACTGAGTGATCCCTCCCAGCAGCAGCAGATGCAATTTCTAGGAAAAGGAAATTTCTAAATATGCATACCCTCAAGAAGCATGATGGACCAGCTCATAAGGTATGAAATTATTGTAAAGGATCTACAAAAAGAATTTCAAAGAAATTTACCAAAAAATAAAGTCAAGAAAATATTCATCTACTGTGAAGAATGTGATGGAAAACCTCATTTTTATTTGCCATACTTGGCTAATTTTCATTACTAAAAGTTATAAACAAAATATTTCTCATACTCCGTATTTTGTATACTTTGAATGTTAGAACTAAACATATTTTTGACATTCTAATCAAGCTTTTGCTTGATAGCATTATTGTGTTCTATAGCCTGACTGTATAAACACAGTTAATAATTGTATGTTCATGCTGACTACATGTTTTATATTGAAATTTAATAATGTACCAACTCCAAATCCATTGGTAATAGTATTTAGATAAGGACCACAGGGATCAGTTTTATAGTAAAACTCAATGTTTCAGTGGACCACTAGCTTATAGAAATCTTAAATTGGTCCAGAAACATAGCGGTCATATGGACTGTCACAGCCTGACAAGAATTGCATACGAAAATTAAATTAAATTGAGTTTTATTTATGGATACTCTTTAACTACTATTGGGCATGAAACACCGATAATTTTGCTCAGAGGCCTCTTTATCAGGCTTGAGGTTCTTTTACGTGCCATAAATCTATGACACGGGACCACCAGCTTTACTTCCCTTCTGAAGGAAGCCATGCTAAGAATTTTTACGCCCGAAAAAATCCATCGCCCTCTGCCAGAGAACTGCAACGGTGGGCCCCAGGAACCGCTCCTGCACTAACATGTTAATAATACCCTCAATAATATAAGATTTGTCCAACAGTGCAAAATAAACATGTCTTAGCTTCCATCTCATCATTTAATGTGATTCTTCATCCATTCAGCTTGGGAACAAAAAATAATTGGTGAGAACCAAATCTAGCAAATTAGAAAACCACAACCATTACTTTTCTTGTAGATGCAACCATTTTTGTTTTCCTTGGTACACTTTTTGCCAACCACTTTTTGGACTGCTGCTATGTCTGGTGTGTAGCGGTGAAATCATGTTTCATCTTCTGGTTTAAAACATTGGAGAAACTCACGTTGCATTTAAACAAATCTAAACCCTCTGAGAAATGTTCATTCTAATGGTCCATTGTTTACAAACACAGCACCCATCAAGAAGAAAGCTTTCTATACCCAAAACTTGGTAAATTGTAGTGGACACTGCCTCTCAAGGTCTTTGCAATGTCAACCAACTTGCAATCAGCAATAAGTGAATATGGCATTCTGAATTTTTGTCACATTTCATTGATTGCAGCTGTTTTGGGATGCCCTGAGCACTTATCATTTTGAATGGATCTATGACCATGTTGTTAATCAGCTTCCCACTTTTTAGCAATTGAAAATGGAGGGAAAGACTTCTTTAATATCCAATCTAAAGCCTTTTATGTTTCTTTTGGGGTTAAAAAGTACATTATCACAGCTTGCATTTTAATTTTATCTATTTTGTAGAAAATGTTAGCACTAGTTTGGAAAGGTAGACTCAGACGACTGAAAAATTCAGTGCCATAGCCGGGATTTGAACCACAGATCTCCCGGTCTCCGTCTGGTTGCTCTAACCACTGAGCTACCATGGCAACATGCCCGTACGACATTAAATTCCTCAGCTAATTCACATTTTTCCTGGTTAACCACAAGGAGATCTCAAATTGTATTGAGATGACATATTCCAATGGCAACCTACAATGTTGTAAGTACTTTAAAGTCCCGGGCTTCATACTTCATTTGAAATCTCCTTGTGGTTACCGGGAAAAATATGAATCAGTTGGGGAATTTAATGTCATACTGTCATGTTGCCATGGTAGCTCAGTGGTTAGAGCAACCGGACTGGGAGATCCGTGGTTCAAATCCCAGCTATGGCGTTGAATTTTTCAGTCGTCTGATCCTACCTTTCCAACCTTGTCCAACACATGGCTTGTGTGGAAGAACAATTCCATTAACACTAGTTTGTTTCCACAATCATCACAAGGAAGTGACTATCACTTATACTTCTTAAATTTTACAGCGTTCCATCTAGAGGATACTTGTACATTAGTATAACAAAAAGGAACTGTAAAATAAGACTGATGGAACACCTAGATAGTCCAAAACTTAACAAATAGACCCACCAACAATACTTTTTATCAAACCAACACAACATTAAACAAGAGTATGAACCCTAAAGTAATTAATGTAAGAATCATGACGATAATACCTACTTGTTTTTATGTGTTTATGTATTGCAGTACTCGTGTAACACCATTGCCTTGCTTTTTCATAATTTCATGAGGTTCAGACCAAGTACAACACCATCTCTTTTACAGCATTTCATTTGCTGCTAAGTACCTGCAGCAGTTCCCTTGCTCCACTTATTCCCAAAGCACTCGACTCCAATATGCCATTACTCCTAGCAGCTGTTCTCATGTAGGTCCTTGGATCTGCAATGTTGCTCCTTCAAGGGGAGCTCTCAATTGTTTCTTATGGAAGGCTGTTGAGTTGTTCCATAGCTTTGAATCTCTTTTGCTGATCTTGCTACAGTTTTGTGACAGTAGGCTTGATAATCCAATTATCTTGGCTGTCATTTTGTTATAGTAGGTCTTAATTTAACATTGTCAAGATAGAGCATTCCAACTACTACTTTACAAAGAAGGAATGCATACCTAAGAGAAAAGGAGATAAAAAGCTGATGTGCCACAGTCGCACTACTTTTCTACTCACTAATACATTTTCAACCGTTCAAATTGTTCATACAGAAGCATATGTTTCTATTTCACTAATCAAAATGTTTGTAGAAATGGTTATTAGTATGCATCTTTTGTAGGTACTCAGGATCATACAGGAGGTTGAAATAAAAGCAGGTCAGTACAGGGCCGTATTTAGAGGGGGGCTTTGGTTCAACCCCCCCCCCCCCCCCCGAACCTTCTGACAATTTTATTTATTTAAATTCATAGCAAACCAATATGGAAAAATGTCGTTAGATAATGGTGGGTCTATTGCTAGTAGCACATTTACAAGAAAAAGGGTAACTTAATATTGTCGCCTTACATAGGTAAGGTGACCATATATGCCAGTTTTCGAAGTAGTCTCCATGTCTTGTGCTGTAAGATGGAATATCCTCATTCTGGTGAGGATATAGTGCATCCAAGCAATTTCTTATCCAGGTATCGTCTATATACTACAGAGTAGGTACATGGTAACTGTGTGGGGTACTGTTAAGTTTAGATCTACTTGTGAAAAAAAAACCCTGGGTACGGGCATGGGTCAGTATGTGCTGGCCTTAATATTCCTTGCCCTTTGCATGACCTCACAAGGAACAAAATAATGGTGACCTAGAACTTTAAAATGCATAACTTAAAATATTGGAAAATTCAAAATAACAGCAGGAGTATCTCTGAAATGGTTGGTGCACAAATGTTTTTGTGTATGTTAACGAGATTTGCATATTTCCTCTAGTAAGCTTTGTGTATGGTACCTTAAGATTTTCCAGTTATACAAAGTTCAGAAACATGAAAAGGATTTCTCAGGTCAGGTAACTCAAGACATACATTTTATTCTTCATGTCAATATCTGAAACATAATATTTTGTTGTGGCAGTTTTTGAGAAAATAGAAATGAAAATTTTTGCATGTAAAGGGTAGTTTGGGGTGGAGGAATTTTGTGAAAACCTTCATTTTGAATTCCTTTAAACATGCAGAATTTCAATATGAATTTTGATATTCATCTAATTTTCATTTTTACTTTCTCTGCCACATATTTAGTGGGTAGAGAAGATGTTGCATTTCACCCAAAAATTTATTTCCAAAGTTTCACTGAAAATAATGTTTTGAGACCCCCTGAATAAAAAAAAATAAGCATTTTTAGAAAAAGGTTCGTGTGTGTGTGTGTGCATGTGCAAAATAACTCAAAAATGAAAATTTAGATAAACATCAAAATTGGTATTTAAGTTCAGGACCTTCCAAAGGTGTGAAGACTTTCAGCAAAATCTCCCACCCGAAACTACCATATAGGTGGAAGATTTTTCAGTATTTTTTATTTTCTAAAAAATTACTAATGGTTTTGATTAAAATAATCAAGTTATGGATATTTACATGATAAATAAAATTTGTATCTTGAATTTTGTGGGAATAGCCTGTGGAAGTCCTCTTTATTTGGAAGGAATTTTATATAATTTTGTATAACTGGTAATCGTTAAGCAAGAAATGTAGATCTCTTTAAAACACACTATTTATTTCCAATAACTCTTTTTGTGGCATCAACCATTTCCGAGATATACATTATTAATGGTTCAAATTGTTAGCATTCTTTAAAGCCCTGTTGATTTTTAGTTGTTTCTTACAATTTCATGGAAAGATTATGGAATTTTAAGGCAGCATATAGCATCCAGTTCTAAAACATTTGACTTTCACTATTCCCTTCGTATCTGCAATGAAATGTGTAATGCAGCAATTTTCTGAAAGGTTTATCTCGATTAAAATGAAGTACATAGGAAAATAAATTTTCGTAAGAATAATTTGTATACCCACTAATAAATGATAGGCGGTAAAGAAAGTCATGTGAATGTAACACAACAGATTTGTTTAGTTAAGCTGTTCTCTGAATCATACATAGGTCTTTTTCTAAACATGCTTTTGTCTTCAGGGGATGTCATGTATTGAAAAGAATACAGATACTGAGAAGCATCATTAATTATGTGATAACATTTTAAAATATCTTGAGTTAGTCACATGACTTTCTCTACCCACTATCATTTACTTTTATGTAATTTCTACAAACTATTCTTACGAAACCAAATCGACAGTCAGATGTTTAACAGCAGGATGCTATATGCTTGCTTTAAAATTCCATAGTCTTTCCATAACATCACAAGAAACACTGAATAGTGACACACTTAAAAAAAAAAAGGACAAAGTATTGAAAAATTCAAATAAATAGTAATGAACATCTCTGAAATGGTTGTTGCTACAAAAAAATTTTATTTGAAATACCTAAATTGTGTTTCAAAGTATGTACATTTCTTGTGTAGTATGTTTTAGTGTCTCTCTTTTAGTTTACCTGTTAAACAAAATTATACAAAATTCCTTCCAAATAAAGAGGACTTCACAAGCTCTTTCCAGAAAATTCAAGATGCACATTTTATTTGTCATGTAAATATCTTAAATATTGTTAAAGCCATTTTTGAGAAAATAAAAAAAAAATCTAACATTTTTCTATGTAAAGTGTAGTTTGGGGTTGCTGGGATCTTCTTGATAATCTCTGTGTTGCATCTTTGGAAGACATTCAACTTAAATACCAGGTTTGGTATTTATCAAACACTTCATTTTAGATTTATACTGTTCAGATGCACACACACAGGCCTTTAAAAAAAATGCTATTTTTGGATTCAGGGTGCCTCAAAACATGTATTTCTGATGAAATCTCAATATTGAATGTGAGAGGAATACAATACTTCCTCTACTTACTATAGGTAAGCAGTAGAGAAGGTAATAAAAAATTTCATTCTTAAGGCAGTAATTGCCTGTAGCTTTAGTAGCTTGAGATTAAATAAATTTTGACTTTTACCCCATAATTTTTAAGTGTTACTAAAAATGTTCTGTTTTCTCAAGAAATGTTACTTTATTCAAGAATCTGAGGACAATCTATATAAGAATTTTTTGGATTGCTATGGAGCAGTACTTGCCAACAGCTTTGATGCCTTGGCATCCAAATGCATGGATGGGCAAGTCTGAAAAAACTGAACAATGGGAATTTAATTGCCTGTAATATCCATAAGTCGCAGATGCCATGATAAAATTTTTAGTGAAAACTACTGGTACAGATGGAGGCTATCAAAATTATTGCTATACTATCCTCCATTTTGACCTCAGACTGTAATCTAATTGCCTTTAAGGTATAATATCTTGAAGTAATTAAAATGATGTAGGAGGTTTGCTGGTATACATAAACAAGATAAATTAATCTGGATTAGTATATCCTGACACTGTCATAGCAATAATGCATTGGGATGAAAAACTGAAGATCTGTGCTTTGATTCTGGCTGTCAAACTGAATTCTGTTCAAGATTCATCCTTTTAGTGGAATTATTTAATAAAAACGAGACACACTGTGTAAAATTATTTAATATCACAAAATGTTTTCCTTAACATTAAGCCCAAAGGCAAAAATATAATAAATAAATTACAGTGTTTCTTATAAATAGCATTCATGGGTTTTAGAACAGAAATGTTGAAAAATGAAAATTATTTACAGTATTGACAGTGTAAGTTAGTCCTAGCTAACACTGGAAAGATGTATGTCATTCAGCAACACCTCATTATTATATTCCTTTAATCTAGGTAGCTTAATATGTTCTATAGAAGGGTTAAAATACTTTAGATATCTTCTAAAAAGATTAATCTTGATACAACATTGCAGAACAAGTAGAAATAAACAGTTTTATGAATACGAGGAGGAGGAAATATATAGCACTCCTATTAACATTTTCTGTATGTTTTGAGTAGATACAATGTATATCTTAATATAACATATTACGCTGAATAATGTTATAGCAACTTGTGGTTATAGCCATATCAAAAATGATATTTATACAAAAATGGCAGCATCTTAAGTGAGATCTATATTAGAATAAGGTTTCAATAAAACCAGTAATAAAGAGCATTTTGATATCATTGATTGCTTACTCTTAATTTCACTGCTGTTTCAGTAACCGCTTTTTACATCTGAACAACAGTTCATTCCAGCATGCCAAGCAAGATTGTAAAGTGTACAAGGAACTAAATAAAGAGAAATCACAAAGAAGTTTTCCTCTTCATATAGTTAATTCAAGGTAGCTTTGGCCAAATCCAAGACAGTAAACTTGAACTAGATGCAATATTCAGCAATCAATAACCTGCACTTACTGAATAATTGCTGAATTCATTTTTTTCTACCTTCCCATTCCATTTTTCCCTAAGCACATCACAAAGTTTATGGACTTTCCTAATTGGCTTTCACACTGGCATTGCTATCTTTGATAACTATATTACAGTCTTTCTCAATACACAAATTCACATATGTAGCTCTTATTATTTCAAAGAGTTCCTTAAAATGACTTTCACAGTTTTTAAAATTTAAGCATACATTTTGTACATTTCTTTCCAAAAATGTAACCTTTCCTCATCTATACCATGCTCCATGCTTAGCTCATTATTTATGTTCAGGTATGCAGAATCTTGTGGAGTGAATGAAATCCAAGTCACATTGAGCAGTGGATCAGCAATTGGTGTTGGATTCCTGAAGTAATAGAAAAGTGTATAACTGTTTGGAAATAAAAAGAGTTTTGTGATCCAGTTACACCTAAATATTTACAGTTTATTCAGGACTACCCATTGGCAAGTTGTGATGAGGCTCCAGGGTCCACCCATTACAAAGTCCCACATAATTTTAGTAATGCGAAAGTACACATGAGTACAAGATAACAGCATAAACTTATATGGTAAGGTGACATTTCCACTGTTTGAAATTTTATTGCTTCAGTTCATTAGAGCCCCCCAAAAGCCCTGGTTCCCAACATCTGTTACCTCTTATGAATGGCCTTGAGAATATATGATTAGCCATGTTGCAGTTTCAACACTCCCCATTTGGTCAATGATCTTTAGGGCAGCCTAGCCTACCAAGCTATGACTGGATCAATTTAGTACAAGGGATACTATTTATATTTTGAGTCTAATAATTAAAACAAAGCAATTTCTGATTGAAAACTGCTTTATTGTTTTTCAAAATATTCTCCTTTATAATCAATACACTTTTGCATCCGTTTGAACCATTTGTCAAAGCATTTATTGCAGTCTTCTTGAGACACCTTCAAAACATGGTTTTTGAAGGGATCAAGGGCTTCTTCTGACAATGAAAATCATTGTCCACACAATTTATTCTTGATGTTTGGGAACAAAAAGAAGTCATTCGATTTTTTGAGCCTTCAAATGCTCTGTTAGACGAGATGTGTGTGCGCTCGCATTGTCTTGATGAACGATCCTACGGTTCTTGTTGGTTTTCCTTACTTCACTAAATAAGCATGCAATATTTTGTATATGCTGGTGGAACTAATGCCTAGGGTCGCCTCAATCTCACAATATATCGCATGACGATCTTTCATTATTAGTTTTTGCACAGCATCAATGTTTTCTGGCACAACAACTGATTTTGGACGACCTTCACGAACTTCATCATTGAGCGAACAGTGGCCACGATTAAATTCGTTATACCAGCATTTCACAGTGGCAAAGGATGGAGCTTCGTCGCCAAATGTGGAAGTTGATCGATGCACTCTTGTCTTGATAATCCACGTCGAAAGTCGTAATAAATCATTGCATGAATATTTTCACAAGTTAATTCCATGTTTTTGTTGACACACAATTTTCAAGTTAGTGTAAACAAAACAAATGATGCTCTATTGACAAAATGTTTGAAATAGATTATGGCCAAAAATGTCAAACTTTCCATTGGAAATGTCAGATGGCACCTACAACATTCAGGGTTGCCAAGGCTCAAAATATAAATAGTGCCCCTCGTAGCAGGAGATGTCTTTTACCTCTGATGGAGAGAGAGAGTGAGGATGGAATAAGAGGACCTACAGCTTTTACTGTGAACTCCAAACCACTTTGGGCCTGTGGATAATTCACATGAGCTAGGCAAGGAGTCCCTCAAGTGGAGTTGTCACAATAGGACCGCTGGAAGAGAAGAATGAACAGATGAACTACTTGCCAACACTTTCCATTCGCCTTGTTTTTGTGGGGGATCTTTTCCTGGGAAGACCCAGACCATTAACTGCTGCTTAGTTTGTGGACCATATCAGTATATCCAGCTTTCGTCACCTATCATAATCTTAAGTATGTTTTTGGATCTTCCCCTATCAAATTTTTCTATCATTTCCTGGCACCAATGCACGTGTGCTTTGTTCTGTTCATTTGCGAAGTGGTGGGGAATCCAATGACTGCAGAGCTTCCTGATGTGAAGTTTTCTTTTAAAAGATTGTTCTCACTGCTGCCAATCCTATATTTAGGACTTCTTGAATCTGATAATATGTACAACAATGATCTTCCCGCAGCTTATCTCTGCTTTGATCACATTTTCATCAGCTATTGCTGTAGCCTGCTATCCTGCTTGGTCTTCAGCTTCAAGAGAATCCTTTCCCCTTCTAGAATATACAAACCATTGATAAATGGTGGATTGCAAAGAATAAAGATCCCCAAATGCACAATGCAGTCTTCAAGGCATTCTCTCTCTCTCTCTCTTAAATGGTTTTTAAAGTCATAGGAAATTATACCACAGAAATACTGTCGCTTGAAATCCATCATAACCACGACATAGCAGCACCTGCATATGCAAGTGTTGACACTGCACATGTTGCTATCTGAACTTCAATAGGCTAGAAAAACTCTTATTGGCTTATACAACTCATTTCTTCCATTCTCAAAACTTTGAGAGTGACCTTCATGTAACTTCAAAAAGGTTGAATCTGGTGAAAGAATTTCAACTTAGAACATATATACTTATTTCTTTGTGATATAATTTAGATTTTTCCTCCTCTCCTGTAAAATCAGTAAAAGTGACTTTTTTCCAAAGTTTCTACAATGAAGTAAAATTATCGATTTGTTCTCTTCTAGCGGGATCAATTTTGTTTGTTTAGCCAGTGCCTATATCAAATTTTTTTATATATATTTTAAAGAAGATTATTAAGGCCATTTCTAGCAAATAAAAATATAATAATTCAGTGTAAAATATAATTTGGTTTGGGGAGAGGGGGAAGGAATTCCCAGACAATTATTAAAAATATGAGATATATAAAGAAACAATACAAATGTGCTTACCCTGTATGAGCAAAATTGGTCCACATTGTTACCATCCTTTTAAGAGTGAGAACATGTGGCTTGGTTGAATTCAAGTCAGCACGACCATTGAGGAAATTTGTGAATAAATAACCCAATTCATCAGCATGAGCTGCCCCTGTAATGAATTAGTAGAATTCAAAATATAACTATATATATATACACACACACACACACAAGGTGCATCCATAAAGTAAGTTTCCCTGGTGCCATAATCAGAAACAAAACACAATTTAATTGAAAGGTTTATTGGAACAGATACAGAAAGTGTTGACTATTTTTCAACATATTCACTACCAGAATTCAGACATTTGTCATACAATGGGACCAACTTTTGTATCCCTCTTTCATAGGAGTCTGCCATCTGGGATTGGAACCACTGTGTGACAACCATCTCTGCCTCTCTGTCAGTCTGCAAATGCAGACTCCAACTGGACAGGAAATTCTTGAGGTTCCGAAACAGATGGAAATCACTGGGAGCAAGGTCCAGGCTTTAGGGTGGATGATCAAACACCTCCCAGCCAAACGTTTGTAGGAGCTCTGTTGTCCGTCGAGCCATGTGTAGCCGAGTGTTATGAAGCAAGATAACGCCGGCACTAACCAGATGCTCTGTGACAATTTCATGCAACAAGGAGCAGCATATCTGTGGGAACTGAATGCTGAGTTCCATGATTGTGAAGCAATGCATTCCCACACAAGGTCGCCTGTAATGATGGATGGCCTCCTGCTGCGCTCCTCGTAAACATTTTGGTGACCTACTGCAAGCGACATACCATCTGCATGCTCATGATGTTAGATACACCTGGCACAGCTGATGATGAATTTCAATCGGCGCTATGCTCTGTGCATTCAAAAACTTTATCCCAGACTGCCCTTCACACGCAGCAGGAACCGGAATATTAGCCTCCATTTTGAACCGCTGCTACAAAGCTACTGTGAGACCTCAGGAAGTTCTGCTAGCACATGTGCCATGCCATGTCATTACTTATCACATACACAGTCATCTCACGCAACATATGGTTTGCTAGCTGTGATACGAGGGGAAACTCATTTTATGGATGCACCTAGTATAAAAGGTAAATTTTCTCTCAGATATCAAATAAAAGTCTTGTGATATGCTTAGTCCAATGTAAGCTGTTTTAACCTATTTCAGCATGAAAATTACCTAAATAAGAGTGGTTATTCCTTCAGTAGGGTATTTGCAGTCTGCATGATATACTAGTGTATATATTAAGTGAAGTGTATTTTTACTTATCATTTTACTTTATAGGCTAAACCTGCTATTTGTAATTCTAAAGACTGATAAAATAGTATAGATAGTTTCCTCTAATATTTAACATATGACACTCCAATCACAATGGTTATAACTGTTTATGGTATTAATGTCACACTCACAATGTGATACAAATGCTGTTTATTCTCATCTAAAGGTTTTAAAGCTTAGCAGCAAGTTTGGAATATCAGACCTTGAAGTTGGTTAGGCATGGGAGATGTATAGATTGCACTTTAGGTTTGCTTGTGTCCCTGTCTACTTGGCAGCAAGCAAAGCAACCAAAATTTGGTGCTTTTAAACCTGTCAGGTTTTGACTGTTACCCCTGACTGCAGCGTACTGAAGTGCACTTTCCATGCACTGTGACTGTGACACTATGCATTTATTTCAATACAGTTTAGGGTTAAATGGTGCAAGCAGCAGAAAAAATTAATAAAACCAGCCATAAAGGAGACCTAAGAAAATTAAGCATGCAACTAAAAAGACTCAGCCAGATCTGATGTGTTACATTCACATGACTTTCTCTACCCTCTATCATTTATTAGTGTGTATATAAATTATTCTTACAAAAGTTTAGTTTCCTATCTACTTCATTTTAATCAAGATAAACCTTTCCAGAATTAGCTACATTACACATTTCATTATAGATATAAAGGGAATGCTATAGTCAAATGTTTAAGAACTGGACACTATATGCTGGCCTTCCATGCTCTTTCCATGATATCGCAAGAAACAGCTGAAAATAAACAGAATTTTAAATGAATGGCTAAGTATTGAGCAATTCGAACCTGATGCCACAAACAAAAATTATTTGAAACAAATTGTTTTTTAAAGAGGTCTTTATTTTTTGTGTAGTATGTTTTTGTCTATCACTTTACATTTACTAGTTATACAAGATTATACAAAATTTGTTTCAAACAAAGAGGACTTCACAGATTCCCAGAAAATTGAATACATACATTTTATTTGTCATGTAAATATCTTTAATGTATGGTATTTTAAAGGAAATCGTTAAAAGCCATTTTTTTAGAAAAACATAAATTTTGAAAATGTTCCGTGTAAAAGATGCTGAATGTAAACACCAAGTTTGATATTTATCCGACTTTTTTTGTGTGTGTGTGTGTGCGTGTGCGTGTGTGTGTGTTTTTTTTTGTTTTTTTTTTTCAGGAGCCTCAAAATGTGTATTTTCAGAGAAATCCCCTTATCAAATTTTTGGGTGCAATGCCATACCTTCTCTAATTACTATATCCCCTTATCAAATTTTTGGGTGCAATGCCATACCTTCTCTAATTACTATGTACATGGTAGCGAAAGTAAAAATGTTCATAACTTAAAGAGAATTGTTACTATTTTTTTACCCAAAAAAGTGCTACTAGCAGAATTAGGAAGGGGTTTAAGTTAAGGGGCTAAAATTGGGTAGAGTTATATATGAAATATGATGGCACCATGCCCAAGTAATTAGACCTCTCATCAAGATGACCCAGGTTTGATCCCAGTGGTTGCAAGTGGTATTTGTGTCAGACAAAAAGGTGTTTGGGCAATTTCCTTTAGATACTTTGTTTTACCTACCAAAAATTTGTCAGTTGCTCTACTATTGCTGCCATTTTCATTCCCACAGCTACACTATCTGACATAGGTATAACTAATCTGGCAAAGTAAGGTGCACACTTGTCATCTTCATAAGAATCTCCATTTGTATAACAAGTAAGTGGCATTAGCCATCACCACTGTACAGGATGGACCATTTAAGTTGAGACGTACAATATCTCCAAAAATTTCTAGAAAGAAATGTCTTAAATAAAAGTTACTTGATATTATGGGAAAAAGTAAATGCCATTAGTCATGTTTTATTTGGAGGACGTTGTGATGGTCACATAGGCTCAATTTAATTTGACCCTACTTGTAGGTTCCCATTAAAAGAAATTAAATTGACCCTAAAATGACTATCATAACGTCCTCCAAATAAAACACGAGTAATGATATTTACTCTCCCCCATAATATCAAGCAACTTTTATTAAAGACATTTCTTTCTACAACTCTTAGTTTTGGTGATACTGTACAGTCTCAACTTAAATGGTCCACTCTGTATACGAAACGTCAGGGACCTTACATAAAATAAATTAGTGTCTAGTTGAGTCAGGATACCTGCCTGAGGTTTGTATATGAGCTGTGTCCTTACTCTTTACTTTCAGCCCCCAAGATCATTTGCATATTGATTTCATATGTACCCATTATCTGATCTCATAAATTTAAAAGATAAAATATTTCTAAAAAAATTTTAAAAGTTAAATAAATTTTCTGTCACTCTAAGCACATGTACAGACATTGTGATACTGAAAGGTGATGTTTTGAAAACTCATTCTTTAAATATCTAAAAAACATTTTAAAACTTACCTGGTATATCTTTTTCTCCTAGTATCTTTTTCAGTATCCCAAAGTGTCCATCAAATGCAAAGTTGTAATAATAAACTCGACTTGATGAATGGGATGCAATCTTCTCTGCAGCAATTGCAGAATCTTTGTGGAACCAAATATCTGTCGCCATCTACAATTAATAATTTTGTTTTACCTCAGTTTAAGAAATTTAATTTTAAATCACATGTGAAATAAAATTATAAAAGCAAGAATTCTAAGAAGTCAGTTAAATTACCAGTTGTAATTAACCAGAAAGAATAATTCAGATTTGCTATAATGCAAGCATTTACTGAACCTAAGCAAAATGTTTGCCAATTATGATTTTTCATTCTAGTCTGAAAACGTTTATGTTTTATTACATTATAGAAAAGAAAGAAAAAGAAAAAAACAAAGATAATGGAGCATGCATATCTGAGAGAAGAAATAAGTTGTGTAAAGTTTTAGTCGGTTGCAAACTAACACAATATCAAATGGTATGAGATTTTTACTTACATTGATAAATGGAAGCATAGTTGTTTTAGAAAGAGGTTGTCCCTTAAAATAAAATTCTCTTATTTTGGCAACAACTTCCTCAGATCTGTTGGAATTTCTGGTTACTGGAAAATCACTCGGAATAACACGTTCAAATTCGTTTTCCAAACACTTGAACATATCAGAATTTTCCGTTATCTCTGCAAAAGAATTAATATTGATCTTAAGCAATATAAATGCTTTACAGTAACAACATTAGACACACACACATGATAAAAGTGTACTATTTTGAGCCTCATTTATACATTTGCTCTAGTTATTTTAATTCAAAATATTTCTGCTAACATCGGGGCTGCAATTCTAAGCAGTTAAACTGCTAAGCATGCATGCAACTTTGATCAGTGGCAGTTAATGAGTATATTGAAGATCAGCAGGAAGGAGCTGTGACTAAGAACTGCAGCACAGTTGACATTGAGGAACTGGAACCAACCAGTTTAACAGTTCTATTTATTGAGAGAACTATGGAGTGAGGCTGGGGGGTAAAGCAGTTTCACATTTAGTGCATGTTACTGTTCCTCAAGCTTACACCTATGCAGGGTTTGGTCTAAAATTAGCTGTGTACTCCACAGGGTATCGTTTTGTTGTTTACAAGTATTTGCAATGAAAGCAATTTTTCTGAAGTAAACCAGAATACTTGAGCTTATACGAGTTATATACAGGCCTTTCATAAGTAAGAAATAATGCTAATAAGACTAAAATTAATTCATTTTTTTAAAAAATGCTCAGACACATCAAATCTAATACTTTGAAAGGAAAATTAAAAAACATAAAATTATAAAACTATCAGCCATTATTGTACAGGTGTGACATCTTCAGCAAAATTTAAAATGGCAACATTATTTTTTCATTTTTTCTGAAAGGTTGCATTTAGTTGCATGAACAATCTTATTTGTCTCATACAAAAATTTTGTTTGCTATGAAAACAGATCTCTTTCTACTTGATTACTTTTTATAGGGATATATGAAATAAAGAGTCTTTGTTACGAGACCTGCTAACATGGAAGAGTTAAAAATGAGGATGAGGAAAGAATGAAGAGAGACGTTACTAGCAGTGACCCTGTACAATAATGGCTCAAAATGTTGTACCTTTTTTGTAAAATCTTCCTTTTAAACTATAAATTTTGTGTCCGAGCATTTTTTTTAAACAAATTAGTCAATTTTAATTTTATTTTCATTATTCCTTTCTTATGACAGACTCTGTATGTTAACATATTTCATACTTGCCAACTTTTATGGTGTGTCCATAAAGTGTACTGAAGCAGAGGCCCTTTTACAACTTTATGGCAAAGGAGGCATTTTCATGACTTTTGGGCAGATTTAAAGTGTTGAAGATTTTTACTACAGACATGACAAAGCATTAAATTTTATTTCATTATATTGTAACTTAAGATTACAGACTATATGTACCATTTTAATTACTATGCTATGATAGGCCACAGCTTATCTGTGTGTGTAATCCATCACGCTCGGTCACCCTTCATAGGGCTGTAAAAAAATGCATAACACATGGATTTAAAATTTAATTACACCATTAGCAACCAATGAGCAGTAAATGGGTATGAACATTCAGTAATAGATAACGTGAATTGTAAAATCAACTCCCTCATGTAAACTGCTTATTTTATTCGCATTCTATGGCTGCAGGATATAAGTTTCCCATTTTTTTGCAACAGTTTTTGTTTATAGTTCATGTTGTGAAGCATAAAATGTAGATTATAAATCTGTGTACACCCTAGGAAATTATATTCTTTGCTTTAATACTTGTTTGTCTGAGGAAGAATTTCAGCATGTATGGCAGAAGCAGTACTTGCAGGTCTTCAAGGATTTTTATAAAATGGAATTCACATTTATTTTACATCCAATTTTTGTACATTTACTGCACTGAACATTTTACATGTTCTAAATTTCATATCATTGCAAAATTATTATGCATTACTGGATGAAGGAAAGTTTTAGGTTTCAAATTAAAGAAGTTTGCAAGTATGAATTAGAAATTAGGTACATTTTCTTTGTAAAATAACAAAATCTTGGGTAATAAAGTGAACATATGCAAATAATCAATCAACTTAATGTAAATAAGTGTGAAACGATGATGTTTGAATTTTTGGAGAGGGCAGTTTTCCATTTCTGTCTTCACACTTAATGTGTACAGTCTCAGATACATCATGGACAGTAATGTGGATTTGATTTATAGAGGTAAAGATTAAGTCTACTCTGTCCGTTGTAAGTTAGAATGAGCAAACCATAATATTCTTTCATGAAACGGAAAGAGAAACATTCAGAAAGGCTGACAAGTTTGCTATTCATTACCTATATTGACTAGGCATTTCTTTTCTTCTCAACTAGAAGTCCTGAGTAATTTGCATTTCAACATTATCAAAACACTATTATAATGTTCTTTGATGATTATCTATGAGGGCGAGTCAATAAAGACTGAGAGTTATTTTTTTTTACTGCTCACAACAAAGGCACATTGTGGAAACAATTTTGCATGATGCCAATGGATCAGCTCTGATTGGTGGACAAAGCACATGCTTGCGCATGCATCTGTACATAGGGGACGAACAAAGTAGGTCAGTTTGCCAGCTGCCTACAGAGGAAATGGCGAAGAACAATACACTGCATTTGAAGTTTTGCTTTTGTTTGCATGGAAGCTTACAGAATGTTGCAGGAGGCATATGGTAATGATGTTCTTCCACAGTACTTCAATGGTTCAAGGAATTTAATGAGGGCCATGTTTAAATTACAAAACAACGTGGACCAGGTGCTTCAGCAACAGCAATAAACGAAACCATGATTAACGCAGCTAGCATCATTGTTCGTGAAGACCAACAAATAACAATTGACAGTATAATATATAGAAATGGTTGCAAATATACAATTTCACTAAAATAGGTTAAATATCTCAGTAAAAAGTAATGAACAATTGACAGACTTGCAGACATGTTACAGATTTCCCATGGCAGTGTTTTTTTAATTCTGCATAATCACTTAAACATGAGACGTGTTTGTACGAGGTGGGTGCCAAGATTATTGACTCCTGAACAGAAGTTGATGCAGATGGAAGTATGTATGGAAACGTCCAATTGAGATGCATGGGGATGCATACCTGAATTCCACCATTACAGGTAATGAAAGTTGGCTTCACCATTACGACCCGGAAGGCAAACAGGCCACCTCAGTGTGGAAATCACCTGATTCTCGGACGCCAAAGAAAGCAAAGGCTGTTCGGTCAGCAGGAAAAGTGATGGTCATTTCATTCTTCGACTGCCGTGGGATGGTGTACCAACATCAAGTCCCTTCTCATACGACGGTTAATGGCATGTATTATGGGTCTGTTTTGGATGTCCTTACTAAACCATCCAACAAAAACGACCAGAACTGCATCCTTCTGGTTGGCACCTGCACCGTGACAATGCCTGCCCTCATGTGTGCAACATTGTTATCCAGTATTTGGCCCGCAGAAACATTGAATGTGTTCCCCATCCTCCATACTCTCCAGACTTGGCCCCCTGTGACTTTTATCTCTTTCCCTGTCGGAAAAAGGAACTAAGAGGGAAGCGTTTTGCTACTTCGGAGACTGTCATGAAGAAGGCTGAAGCGGTTATAAAGAAGATGTCAAAAGATGGCTTCCAGCACGTGTTCCAGGACTGGCAGAAGCATTGGGCAAAGTGCATTCAACTCAATGGAGAATACTTTGAAAAAGACCACACCAATCTGGACCAAGACTAGTGTATTTTATGTGTAAAAAAAACATTCTCAGTCTTTATTGATCGCCCTTGTAATATAATGTAGTTTACTTCCGTTTTTTCTCTCTTATTTTGCACATTTTGTTTTCAATCATTTCCTTAGGTGATTGATCCAGGTGTAAAAATATTTCTAAAAATCCCTTTAAATATGTCAGTGGTATCAGCAAAAGCCTGTAAAAATTAATCATACGTCTCTAAAGTAAGCTAAACTCAATTTAAAAAGTTTTAAACTCTAAAAAAATTTGTGAAATTCTTTAAAAGTAACGCTTCCAGAAAGTAAAAAAAAGGAGATAACCCTTAATTATGAGCTGATGCTTCACAAGTTCACCAGTCTTTTACTTTAATTTCTGTAATTTTTATTTTGAATTCCTTTAGGAGCTATCTCTGCACTCAATGCTTGCTTATCTGTGTTTTTGCTGTTTTGAATTGGTCTTGTAATATAGGTGTCATATTCAACAACTGAATGCTCAGTCTCACCTAAAGAGCTCTTTGTTTTTCTTCTTTTGATAGAAAGATGAAATAAGGAGTTCTTACTTGTTAGAGCCAAAAGTCCTTCCTGGGAGTTGACTCCTGTTATGTAAGGAACTTGATGAAATCGTCCTTGACTAAGCAGTTTTGCAGGATGTGATGGAAGAAACATTTCATCTTCAGCTTTATCATCTATTGTTGGCAGAAATGCATATTCAAATCCCATGGGCATCTCCTAAAAATTAATATACATGCTTATTCTCATGTTTTGTGTACTCTTTCAGTTAATAGGCTAATGATGGATGGATAGGTGGATGTTGAACAATGTTTAAGTGAATGTTAGCACTATAACAGCCTTTAGCAAAATAAGTTAAAGTTTGGTTAAATGAATGTTAATAATGCTTAATAAAACTGAAAAGAAAATAAAGTTTGGACATTGTTATATTGACTGCCTTTACTGTGCATGCTTTCCATTCCTGGCTATTTTCTGTAGCCAGAATTATTCCCTGTTCTTCTTGGGGTCTGAAAGGGTGAGTTTGGATGTGTGTATGAATGTTAAGACAACCTAAGATAATGCAATGATTAACACAAACTGAAAATAAGCACATACACTTTGTTGCCTATGAGCAATTATCTCAAAGTTAAAGCCATAATATGACAGATATTAAAGTCAGCATATAAATGAGGGAGGGGAAGTTATACATTCTTGTATTCATTTTACAATAGCTTCAGAAAGTATTTATATTCACTTTATAAAATTTTAGCTGCCAGATTAATGGAGATAAAAGTATCATTTTTAATATGCAGAAAGAACAAACATGTTACAGATTATGTATTCTGGTATTTTTTCCAGATTTTTCAAGTTTACTTTCTCTACCGTGTATCTAGTACGTAGAGAAGGTATTGCATTCCACCCAAACTTTGACATCGAGATTTCACCAGAAATACATGTTTTCAGGGCCCTTGAATCCAAAAACATTATAAAAACAATTTTGTGTGTATGTGGGGGAGGGGAAGAGAGAGAGAGAGAAAAAACAGCATAACTCAAAAACAAGAAGACAGATATATACCAAACTTGGTATTTAGATTCAGTACCTTTCAAAGATGCAACACAAAGATTTTCAAGAAAATCTCCCCACCCCAAATCACCCTTTACATGGAAAAGTTTTAGAAATTTTTGAATTTCAAAAAATGGCTCTAAAGATTTTTATTAAAATATCATTCATTAAAGATATTTACATCACAAATAAAATGTATATCTTGAATTTCCTGGGAATAGCCTGTGAGGACTTCTTGATTCAGAAGGAATTTTGTATAATCGTATAACTGGTAAACATTAAACGATAGATGAAAACGTACTACACAAAAAATGTAGACCTCTTTAAAACACACAATTTATTTCAAATACTTTTTTTGTGACATAAGCCATTTCTGAAATATCCGTTATTAATGGTTCGCATTTTTTAACACTTGGCTTGGCCATTTTCTTGAAATCCTGTCAACATGCAGTTGTTTCTCACAATTGCATGGAAACAGTATGGAATTTTAAGGCCAGCATATAGCTTCCAGTTCTAAAACATTTGACTATTGCTGTTCCCTTTGTACCTATAATGCAATGTGTAATGCAGCTATTTCTGCAAAGGTTTATTTGGATTAAAATGTAGTAGACAGAAAATAAGCTTTAGTAAGAATAGTTTGTATACCCACTAATAAATGATGGGGAGAAAGTTACCTGAATGTATTACATCAGATATTTTTGAAAATGGCACAGATTTTTCAACTTTTTCATGCATACAGTTTACAAAATTATTTTATTTTCATGTAGCACAGCAGTTTTTTACTTTCTCTATGATATACCTAATAGGTACATCAGGTATTGCATTCCACCCAAAAATTTGATATGGAGTTTTCTCCAGAAATACATGTTTTGAGGCCCTCTGAATCACAAAAACGAAAATTTAGAAAAAGCCCCATGTGTGTGGTTGTGAACAACATAACCCAAAAACGTTAATGTCTGATGTATAGCAAACTTTTTATTTAGGTTCAGCATCTTCCAAAGGTGTGACATGATTTGTAAGAAAATCACCCCACCCCAGCTACTCTTTACATGGAAGATTTTACAAAATTCTCAATTTCCTCAACAATGTCTCAGCGATATTGATTAAAATACCACATGTTTAAGATATTTTCATGACTAATAAAATGCATATTTTGAACTTTCTGGGAATAGCCTGTGTAGTGCTCTTCATTCTGAAGGAATTTTCTATAATTGTTAAAGCTTAAGAGATAGATAAAAATGTACAACACAAAAAAGTAGATCTCTTTAAAACATGTAATTTATTTCAAACAACTTTTTTTTGTGGCAGAAGCCATTTCTGAGATATACATAATTGGTTTGAATTTTTCAATACTTTGTTATTTTTTTGAAGTACTGCCACTGTTCAGTTGTTTGTCGTGATGTCATGAAAGATTATGGAATTTCTAGGCCAGCATATAGCAATTAGCCTTTAAACATCTCACTATCGAGTTTCCTCTATCCCCCTTGTACCTTCAACAAAATGTATAATTAAACTAGTTCGGCAAATGTTTATATCAATTTAAATGAAGTAAATAGAAAACATTTTACATAGGAAAGTTTGCGGAAGCTATATAAAAATCAAAGACAGTAGATAGAGAAAGTCATGTAAACATAACATATAAGATTTTTTTATATATATTATAATTGAGAATGTCACCAACATGATTGAAACTGGTGGGCAAATAAATTTGTGGAGTTATAATACCTGAGGCATTAACGAGAAATTTCAATAAAAATGTTGGAAATTTCTAACCTTGACATTTTCTCCCATTAGATCAAAACCTATTCTTGCTGCAATTTGGGCTATTATACCCAAAAAGTTGTCCATAGTAAATGCATGTAGTATAATTTTGTAAACATCACACAAGAAAAAGTTGAAAAATTGGTGCACTTTTCAAAGAAATTATAAAACTAATAAAATGGAAACATTTTAAAAATGAAGAACATGTTCACGATAATATAATTTGGTCTTTCTGCAAATTAAAAGCACAAAGAATTTTCTCTCCATTAATTTGACTGCTAGAATTTTTTAAAGTGGAAACAAACACTTTCTGAAGTCACTATATATAGCACACAGAATTAGCTTTCTAGGAAACTATAAAGGCAATAATACTTTACAAAATAAATTTTCATCCAGGAAAAATTAAGGCATAAATTTGCACTTCCACAATTTTCTCTTAACAGAGTGAGCTTTGCTTGAAAATTATTACATTCAGGAAGATAAAATATCGTAAAGTTGATCCAGCAAACTCCCTTCTCCTTTTGACTAGCTGTTTGTATACAGATGTTTAATACAAAAATAAAATTTTAGTAAATTTTACTTGTAATACTAGGCATAGATTTTTGCTTAATTAATTTTAGTTCTAGTACTTAAAGATTGTTAAAAAGAAAACACTCTGCATTGAGAAAGTGCCACATGACAATAATACAAACATTTCATATGTGCTGTTGATTGGTTAACTAGAAGCCTGGTGGTTCTTTGTGTGAGAGAAGTTCAATGCACATTCAGATATTGTCATGTAACTCAGCAGTAGGGTGTCAGCATGTAAAGTCAAAGATCCATGGTTGAGTCTGTCCTGGCACTGACTTTTTTTCAAAATCTAATTCAGCTTTCTAACATTTTAAAAAAGTTGTGAATATCAAATTCATTTGCATGTTAATTGTGTTACAATGAATAAATCTACACAGTTACCATGTGTTTAAATTAATTCAGTGCAGTTTGCTAATATGTTGATCCAAATATCAAGATGTATGAGTTTTCTTTACTTCTTAGTAGCTAGACAGTTACCTCAGGTGCTAGAACTTTTGTTGCTGCTTCTGCTACTGTCAGAGCTGGCACATTGCATAAAAACTGATGAAGTTCATGAGAATCATTGGTTTGTAAGCCAAGCTGTTTACCAACCCGAAAGGCATAATCTTTTGATGGTTCTCTGAAGGCCCATGGATGAAGTGTTGAACCACTTTGGGAAATAGCACGATGAAAAAGCCCTGCAAATTAATTATTTTGTGTGTAGTAATGCATTTATTTTAAAAAATTATATATTATACACTTTTCAACTCTTAACAATATGTACATTGCAAATTTGAGATCTGCTATATCCACCTTGTATTTGCATTACAAGGTAGTTGTATATGAGTGAATAAAGTTTATTTGTACCTCCTTTACACATAATCCTTTTTTACAATATTCCACTTGTAAATTAACTTAACCTATGTACAACTTTTCTTGCCAGCTATGTTGTACCTATACTGCTCATTTTGCCTGGCACCCTGGCCTTATGGCTCAGTTGAGCAGCTCTGCTACACTTAATCACCTATGATCCATCCTCTCCCTTCTCCGTTTGCCTTCTACCTGTCATATAATGCTCTGTGCTTTCACTGCCTCTGCATAGTTCACAAATTTCGCTTTTTCTCCTCTTAGCCCTCTCAGATACATTGATTCTGCTCTCATCCATGCAAATGCTTTTTTTCCGCTCTATTACAATAATCCACATACTGTTCTCTTCCCCATTTCCTTTTTACTAATATATAGAACTGTAGTGATTTTTTATTCTCTAAGCTTCCCCAAATCTCTTGTTTTTCTATATCCTCTACTCTGTTTCTTACTGTTATCCAAAAGCAGCTGCTATTTCTTTCTCCTGCTATCCAAATATCTCCCATTCCTATCTTCTCCATAATTTTTGCTACCCCTGTCCACCAGCTATTTTTATTTTTTGTACTCTTTTGTTGTTCCATACATATCTTTACAATTTCCCCTTCATCTTTTTTCAGGCATCTAAACTAAAATTTCAGTATCCTTTCTGGTATCACTCCCTTTCTTCTTGTTCTTCCTAATTCCACTAACTCTACTTCCCCCAATGCTAGTCTTGGTAACACCAATAGCTCTTTACAGAACATTCTGTAGCTCTGGTATATTTTTCCGCTTAATTCAACTGCATATAGCATTCTTGCTTCTACCAATGCCTCACACATTCTTTCTATCATTTAGTCAGCATTTCTAATTTGTATTTGCACATCCTTTCTCCTGTGATTGCCGCCTTTCCTTTGGTCATAACCTTCCTGCTATGCGCCGCCCATTCACCATTAATGCTCATCCTCACCCCCAAATAATCAAACTCCTTGACAGCTTCTAACTTTAAACCTCTCATCTGGCATGTTTCTTTTTTTTAATTTATTTCCCCTTTTAAACACCATAATAAAATGTAGTTGATTTTCATAGTTGAGTAATATAAACTTTATGCTCAGAATTGAAAAAAAGAACAATTTGGTGAGCATATGCAACAATAAAGAAACTATGTTTAATTTTCTGCTGCAGAGTAGTGTAACTCCTTTTATGAGTTTTCTCTGTGCTGTTGAAGAGGGAAGTCCTCAATAGCAGTTTCATGTTCATATCTTTATGCTGCAGATTCAAACAAAAATAGTATGGAAAGTTTTCAAAACTTTGTGCCTTAGCATTTAACACCCTGACTACTTACTGAAATTAGTTGAGATAAAATTACCCTCAAACTAATCTCACTGAATAATCAGACATGTAACCATATTTCTTACTGGAACATGTCGTCTTTGTGGAGAGGCAGATAATGATTTGCATTATATAACTGAATGTGAAGAAACTAAGTTGTGGAGAGATCAGTTTTTACCTAAAGAATGGGAGAATGTTAACAATAAAGTATTAAAAGTTAGGATATAAAAAGAATAGGAGTATATATGGGGACAGTAAGAGAAAAATGGTTTAGAAAAATAAAGCAATATGAATTTGTTATGACCCACCATGCATAAATAACCATGGTGTTAAAATGCATGATGGACTAAAGAAAGAAAAAAAATAGCAACTCAAAGTAATGTATTAAAAATTGTAAGAATTTTGTATAGCATTATGGAAATAAATATATATACTGGAACTCCTAATTAAGAATGATCCCATGTAGTCTAAAAGTAAATTTAAAAATTCTTTAACATGTGTGTGTTTAAAATAAAAGCCTTGAAAAAGAGGTCATTTGGATATGAATCAAAAACAAGGATCTAGGTCCTAGTTTGATAAGTTAGATATGCAACATATATACTAAGGTAAGGGTTGGAAAAAGTTACATTTTTTACTCAAGCTAGTAATTGTAAAGGAGCTACTGATTTATAATCAGTTAAATCACGTACTAGTCGGCCATGATATGAGTGCACTTGGAGGAGGGCATTGCTGGTTTTTTTTTTTTGACAATGCCTGACCTCATCAAGCCTAGGGATCAGAGGCTAGCGAGGAGCAAGGCTATAGTAGGAATATACAGTTGAACAATGAAAATAGTATTACATTTGCATGCCACAGGTTTGCTAGTAAATGCAACTTGGAACTGCAGATGTTTTCTTTATCTGACTGTCCCTCCGATGCCCCATCCATTTGTTCTGTAACTGTTTAGTTCCTCTTCCCACTAAACATCCTCATATTGTGACTGAATAGTGTCTCCATAAAATTAGACCTTTTGAAGCTGTTGACATTTACATTAAAGTTATATATATATATATATATATATATCCTAAGTATTAGATCACTGTTATTTTAATCTTTATTTTATCATCTAAAACCTTTAAATGTATGTATGAATTGTGATCCATGTTTATTATCGAAATCAAGGAATTTACTGAACTTTGCTAGTGTTATACTCATGTTTTGTGCTGTTTATCCCATGTAGCATTCTTAGCCTAACAGCACCAAAATTATGTGAATGGGAACACCATTTATTACTACAAATTGTAATTATTTAAAACTAACAATACAAAATTAAAAATTTGATAAATATTCTTCACAGCTGCTTAAAATAATATGTATGTTATATACTCAATTTACTGCTAACATTGGTTTAATCAACTGTTTGATTATGTTTCATATTAAAAAATGTTGAATATCATCACTTTTCATCTTTCTTACCTTTTGACATGGGTGAGAGCATATGATACTGAACACTGGCTCCTCCAGCACTTTGTCCAAATATGGTAACATTATTTGGATCACCTCCAAATATTTCAATATTTTGTTGCACCCATTTCAGTGCCATTACTTGATCCTTCAGGCCAGCATTACCAGGTACCTCAGAGTTTTCTAAAGTTAAGAATCCTGTTAAAAAGAAATATATACCTTATCATTTTGAAAACTCAGTTATACAGCGTTTGAAACTTGAATTGGTACAAACAAATTCAAAAGATTTCAAAGCTAGTAAACATTTGCAGTTATACTTTAAAATAAACTATACATGTCAGGGATGTCATCCTCTGTGGTCTAGGGGTACCATGCTAGCCGCTAGTTCCCGGGGCCACAGGTTCAAACCTGGCAGAGAGCAATGGACTTTTTTGGGCGTAAAAATCCTTAGCATGGCTCCCTTCAGAAGGGAAGTAAAGTTGGTGGCCCCATGTCATAGATTTATAGCATTCAAAAGAACCTCAAGCCTGATAAAGAGGTCTCTGAGTAAACTTTTCAGTCTTTCATGCCCAACGTAGAATGGGAGGCTAAGGACCATAGTAGTAAAATAGTGTCCATAAATAAAACTCAATTTAATTTCATGTCATGAACTCTTAAAACAGCAGTGTGCAAGTATGTTTTCATCTTTATTTGTATAATTTTTTGTTCCATAGATTGCAAGATATAATTTCAAAACAAGATCTTATGCAGATAAATTGAACAGTTAAAGCAGTTATAAAAATGCTGAATAAATACAAGAACTGAATATGAGCAGTTGTATAATAAAAGTGTATGACTTTTATAATTGCAGTTAAGCGAATGGTGAAACAGTTAAAAATTCATACAATGCTTAGTTGACTACATAAAATAATTAAATATAAATTGCTGGAGTAATAATAAAATATATGTGAAACTATGCAAAATTCATCTATTTATATAAAACTTTGTTCTAGTTACAAATTATTATAGTTGACAGTTTTATCACATTCAGCATTTAGCTATAAAATTGGATGCTAGCAATAATAGAGTTTTTATTTATGGGCACTCTTTTGATTACTGTGGTTCTTAGCGCCCTATTCAATATTGGATGTGAAAGACCGAACATTTTGCTCAGAGGCTTCTTTATTAGGCTTGAGATTCTTTTACATGCTGTAAATCTACAACACGGGACCACAGGTTTCACTTCCCTTTTTAAGGAGCCCATGCTAAAGATTTTTATTACCAAAAAAATCCATCGCCCTCCGCCGGGTGTGAACCCCAACCTCAAGAACCAGAGGCTAGCATGGTACCCCTAGACCACAAGGATGACATTGGATGCTAGCAGATAACTGACACTTAGTTATAAAGTTTCTAGTGAAGTTAATTCTGTCATACTAAAATACTACAAGATGATTGCTTACTGCTAAGAATTAAAATAATTCTGGCATTATTATACAGGGTGGACTATTTAAGTTGAGACTGTACAATATCTCCAAAACTAAGTATTGTAGAAAGAAATGTTTTGAATAAAAGTTGCTTGATATTATGGAGGAAAGTAAATGCCATTAGTCATGTTTTATTTGGAGGTCGTCATAGTCATTTTAGGGTCAATTTAATTTGACCCTAATTGTAGGTTCCCATTTTGACCCTAAAATGACTATCATAATGTCTTCCAAACAAAACACGACTAGTGGCATTTACTTTCCTCCATAATATTGAGCAACTTTTATTAAAGACATTACTTTCTACAGCGCTTAGTTTTGGAAATATTGTGTAGTCTCAACTTAAATCATCCATCCTGTATACATATGCACATATGTAGAAATAATCTATGAATTTACAATTTGCCATATTATGTTTTAAATTGAGATAGCAAATGTTGGTGGTACAATCATACTGCATAATTCTGGGAGGAACTGCAAATCTAATTATATTTGTTTTATTAAAATTACAGAGCAATTATTATTATTCACATGGAAATATGTGATAAATATTCAGCTCCCCTTACAGTATTCAGTAAAGAATCTGTTTCTGCCCAACTGACACTACATAACTGCATAATCTGTATGACTTTATGTTATTTAGGTGCATGATTAAACAACATGCCTAATTAAATCTTAACAGCAAACCTTAGTCCTGTTCAGGAATTCATACCATGCTAAGTAGCCTTGAAAAGTGGTGGAACTAAAGTGTTTAAACTTCACAATAATGTGAAGTATAAAGTAAAGGATTAATCAGAGGCTTCAAAAATAATTTGAACATATAAATACTCTTACTTGCAGTGCCTTGTTTATATGACAGTGTATTAAATATGTGATAAAAAAGAATAAAGATGAAAAAGTCAATTACAATGTACAGACAATATCAAAATATAGATAGAATTCTATAAAGATAAGAGCCTCCCTGGATAATGAAAAGTAGAGATGTGTGCAAAATATTTATATAATAATTAGGTACTTGTGTTACAGGTTAAAGGAAATTACTGATAAAAAAAGCTAAAATAAGTAAATCATTTTGTGGTAAACAATATGTTTTACTCTTTGGAATTATTGAAGAATTTTAATTGTCATATCATACATAAAAATTTAACAAAATTGTATTTTTTATTATTATCTTACATTAAATTATTAGCAAAACCTTCTGAATAAAGCGTTGTTTGGCTTTTCTAATTTTCTATGATTAATTTTGCATAAAGTGTATCTTTTTAATTTCATTTTTTAATGAGCATAATAGTTGTGAATAAATTCTCACATATTGTTTTTATGATAGTATCTAGCACTGTCTTAAAGCATAACAAAAGGAAGGTTTTATTACTGTTTTTGTTACTTTTACCTTCATTTTGACTCTTACAGATAAAATCTCACAATTGTGTTTCCTACGGATTTCCTCTCTGCTACTTGAATGATATGTAATTATGCAACCTACAGTAATGAGCACCTTCATAATTAGTGTTTCCAATTCTAAATCCAGCAGGTCACTCCCATTTTTTGAAGGTCAGTTTTCCATATATATTCAATTAACGTGAATAGCATTAATGAAGCATAATACTCCCCAATGATGATTCTGCCCTTCTAGGGATCGTCTATGAGCAGTAAAAAGATATAAATGAGAATCCCAGAAAACCGTAGCCATAACTTTACTTGCAGATGCGACCATTTTTGCTTTCTTTGGTGCACTTTCACCTCTTGCCACCCACTTTTGGACTGCTCCTTTGTCTCTGGCGTGCCATATTTCATGCACTGCTATAAAACTTTGAAGCAGCTCGCTGGAATTGCATTTAAACAAAGCTAAACAATCATGAGAAATATTCATGCGTTTTTGGTCCATTGTTAATAAACGCGGTACCCATTGAACAGAAAGCCTTCTCATATCCAAAACTTAGTGTAAAATATAGTGAACATGGCCTATGGAGGTTTTTGCCATGTGAGCCAACTCGCATATCTTCGGTCGGCGATCACTGAGTACGGCAATGTGAATTTTTTGTTACAACTCGTTGGTCATGCGGTTTTGGGATGCCCTGAGCGCTCGTCATCTTGAATGGATATAGGTAATGTACGAGCACGTTTTAGTTCAACAACCCTTTTTAACCGTAGAATACGAAGGAAAAGAATCCTTTAATGTAGCATCTAACTCCTCTTGTATTTATGTAGTGGTTAAACCCTTCAAAATGAATAGCTTTATCACACCTCGAGCATATTTCAGTTTTATCCATTTTGTAGAAAATGTTAGCACCTTGTTTATTTACACATAAGTCAAACAAGTGACTACACTTACGCGTTTGAAACTACATCGCCCCGTTTAAAGGATGATACTTTGCAAGCCATAGTACAACTTATAGAAAAAACAGAGGAATGCAACCCCAAAATATACTTAGCCTTCATCGGCTTCCAAAAAGCATTCGATACGGTTGAGCATGTACCATTACTAGCAGCCCTGAGGCAACATGGAACAGAAGAAAAGTAAACCAGAATCCAGATGGACAGAAAGGAAGAGAGTTCAAGCTACAAAGAGGGGTACGACTGGGCGATACGTCACCCAAACTCTTCATTTGCTTACTCGAAGAGATTTTCAGAAATATCAAAGGGAATACGGAATAAACAGATGGTACGAAAATATCTAACCTACGCTTCGCAGATGACATAGTTCTCATGACAAATACAGCAGAAGAACTACAGGGCTTTATGACAGAAGTAAATGAGCTCGGTACCAAAATAGGACTGCATGTGAATGCAAAAAAAAAAAAAAAAAAGACACAACTAATGACAGAGAGAAAGACATCGTAATAATACAAAATGAATCACTGAAACATGTGCAATAATTTACTTGGGACAAACAATCTCCTTTAAGAAAAGTATGACCAAGGAAATCACGAGGAGAATATCGACGGCATGGTCAAAGTTCTGGGCGCTGAAATTCATATGTCTAGAAATATCCTTCAATCTTAACATCAAGAGGCATATCACGAACACATGCATATTACCTACACTGATATGTGGCTCGCAAACGTGATGCGCAACAAAAAAAAAGATAAAAATTCAATACAAACATCTCAAAGAAAAATTCTAAGCTTCTTATGGAATTAGGAACGATGTAATAGGGGGAAGAACACAAATAATAGACGTAGAAGAGACCAGCAGTTATCAAAAATGGAGATGGGCGGTATACATTATGAGACAAGACCCCAACCGATGGACCCACAGGTTAACGACATGGGAGCCGAGGACAAAACGAAAAGTAGGCCGTCAGAGGACATTCCAGCAGATGGACAACAGCAGCAAAAGATAGAGAGAGATGGCAACTTCTGGTCAAGACAGCAACCCACAACATCAATACAATCGCCTAACCAAGCCACCTCTCCCAGGAGAGGGACCCGTGCCCCTCGGGGGTGTTATACGCAAAAGTTTAGTAATTTGGCCATCTTCACTCTGAGTCAGGTCGAGAATTTTTAGAACGCTCCTCGTATCTCTTGTACGTTGTTTCTTGGAAGGTAATTAGATGTTAAGGTGTTAAAGTGTGCAATGCAGTTTTACATGCACCTTTCCCATCTGCACCAAACTACCTGGCTTGGGATTAAATCCTATGTCACATTTAACTACATGATCGCGGCAAATCAACTAGTAGCCAGAATTCACTCTTAGATCTCCCATTGTGACAAAGCAATCCCGTATTGCTGATAAAGGATATGCAGGCTGAGCCAAAAGACTCGGAACCGCCTGCGCGGTTTTTTTTTCTGTTTCTGTCCTCGGCGCTCGTTGCAGTCTGCCGCTATCATAGAAAGGCGCGGATGAAACCATACAACATTTTTAAAGGCTTTACTTACCAACTTTATGAAAGGAAATGCTGAAACTGTCCACCGTCGTTGTCCGTACATTTTTGGCACCTCTTTAGGAAACTATCCATCATGGCATTTTTGGGGGGAATTTTCCAAGCGCTGACCCATGTCGTCTAATGTTTCTTCGGTAAGAACCGAACGCCGTCTTTTAGATTTCTTAGCCTGAACACTTCCTGTGGCCTGAAATTTACTGTAAAGTTCATGGATTGTTGTACGGCCTGGAACTTTTACACCTGGAAATCTTTCTGCAAATCGTACTTTCACTTGGCGAGCTGACCGAGTTAACACATACGAATCATAAATAAATACACGTTGTGCAGTAGAAAACATATACTGAGTCATAATATACTTTGTGACTAAGTACAGGACAAAATAATAAATAACTGAACCACATCACATCACCGTCAAGTCAATGCTGCACTTCACACTGCACAGTAAAGCTACGACAGCGTGACTTTGTTTATAGCAGCAGTGCGTTATCATGTTTTTATCATATTTCCACACGCCCAGTGGAAAAACATCTCGCAACCGGTAATATTGTTCATAAAATACCCCTCCGGGGTAACTTAAAACATAAAGTTTACAAGACAAACCCACACACCCTGGAAAAATTAAAACAAAATATCCGCCAGGAAATTTCTCAACGTGAACTACGGCGAGTGATGGATAGTTTCCTAAAGAGGTACCAAGAATGTATGGACAACGACGGTGGTCAGTTTCAGCATCTCCTTTCGTAAAGTTGATAAGTAAAGCCTTTAAAAGCAGTTTTAAAAATGTTTTATGGTTTCATCCGCGCCTTCCTATGATAGCGGCACGGCAACGAGCGCCGAGTACGCGGAGAGGAAAAACACCGCGCAGGCGGTTCGGAGTCTTTTGGCTCAGTCTGTATATCACTGCGACAAGTTGTACGTGTTTAATTTTCTCCCCCTCCCTCCCTCGTCACGTGACACACTAATGGTAGATAATACTTGCAAAATATGACTCCATAAATTACTGATATGAGCCATACCGGAGAGAATGAGGGCGTTTGTGTAACTTGTATATTTGCAACGTGTTACCCGTGCGCATCGTTCCCTGTGTTTCTTCCGTTTATCACACAATAGCTTCCGGCGGTTTTGTGAAGGTACAACATCCAATAGGATGCTTCGAGCACCAATTATATGAAAAGAAATCTCCCGGTCAACGTGTAGTAAAACAATATATTATTTAAACGAGTTAGAATTTCATGTCAACCTGGTATATAATAAAAATATTTTCTAACTCATTTACACGCTTTATTTGTTGTAATAACTTTGCTAACTTGAATTTCTGTAAATGATAGTTTCAATAAACTCCTTATTTATTTATTCTGGTGGAGTTAAGGACATCAAGCCTTATCTTCCACACTACCAGAAAAAAAATAGAAAGAAAGGAAAGCACAGCCGTATTTAAAATATGATAAAACACAGTGTCCTATAAAGATAAAAGGAACACAATTATCTTGTGTATAACTTAAACCCTTAAAAACTAAACTAATTTAACTATGTATTATTACGTTTATACATATGTAATATTAAAACACTATCTAATACAATACCTATGGTTATTAATTATTTATTTCATCCTTGGGGAGGTAGAGATGCTGTGGATGGAGACGAGTATATGGACGAATGGACAGTATGGACTGATTTCAATTTCTGATAGTAGGTATATCGATGCTCAGTAGCAGTAGAATATTTATTAACGTGACAAGCATTATCACAGAGATTAAAACGTCGCAACTAGTATTAGCCGCGATTAAACTTCCAAATCAGACACAGGCTTGAAGAGTATTTCAGTCACGTGTCGGATCATGTTTATGAGAGTGCGCGAGAGAATTAAGAATTAGGGTAACAAACATCTTATTTTCTGCCTGGAAAGAATGTCCATATACGTTCCTCAATTTTGGTAAATTTTTTGTACAAAAAATAGTTGCAACATGATCTTGAACATCGGTGTAACATTAAAAACGATCCTGGTACAGAATTGTGATCATTTTTTGTACAAAAAATAGTTGCCAACATGATCTTGAACATCAGTGTGACATTAAAGACGATTCTGATATAGAATTGTGATTATTTTTTGTACAAAAAATAGTTGCGAACATGACCTTGAACTCCTGTGTGACATTAAAGACGACCTGACATAGTATTGTGATTATCCTGCTGTTGAATAAAAATATCGGCTTCCATTTTTATTTGGTTTATTTGAATCATATTTGGTTTTATTTGTATTGTGATACTCGCACGCCATCCATCAAGCCCTGCGTTTCTGCCACCTCTCAGGGATAGTTTTTGTATTGCGACACAGAAGAGGCACCAAAATATCGTATGGGTACGAAAGGTGAAGTTCTGTAATATATTTGGCTTTTGCTAATTTCATATTATTTCAATGTTTGTTCGATCATAAGTTGAGCTTTAAACAGATTTTGTATTTCATTATTGCCAATATTTCGAAAATTTTGCAGTTTGACTCTTGCCTAAGTACAGGATTCTGAAAAGTACAGCTTATATAGGAAACTTCAAAATGTTGAAATTCATAAGAAAATTGTTTTAAATGTAAATGCGAGATTCCCACTGTAATCTTTACCGGGAACAGGATGTTATGAAAGTGAACTGTTATTGAAGTTTATATAAAATAGTTATCTTTTTCATGAAAGCCTTCTTGCTCCATAAATTTTAAACTTACCGAGATCATTTGTATTTATGTTCTGTCTTGTGGAAGAGAACAGTGAGCATGTTGACAACTGTTGTAATACTGTAAAACTGATGTAATAGCTTTTGAACAACTACAGTTGCTATAGTTATTCAGGATTGGTGTAGCGTGACCACCATGCCAAGGGCTGAAAGATTTATAAGCTGTTCGTCGAAGTTTAGCCTCCTGATTGGGCACTGTCGTATTTATTACGCTGGCGTTCAAGATATGACTTGAATACAACAAAATGACAAAAAAAACTGCAGTCAGTGGTCACAGGCTTACTTAGATAGTAAAACGTATGATTCTTTTTCTTTCTTTCCACTTACCAAAAGCTCCAACTCTGTAGTTGAGGGTGACAAGCACAACATCATGATGAACAAGATATTCCGGACCATATATATTGATAGATGAAGAGCCAAAGTAGAAGCCCCCGCCGTGAATCCATACCATAACAGGCTTGAGTTGGTAATTATTTGTTGCCAGCTGCAAAAGTGACATTTTGGATAAATTGTACATATTTATAGCATTGTCTCCCAAAAGAGAATTTTTAAGACATCTACGTTACTTTAAGAAACTGGTATTGTCATAAGATTGGGGAACAAAAGAATTTTGCTGCAGTCTTAGAATCAGTACATGCCAGCAGCAGCTCATTAAGATGTGGCATTGTTTTTCGCTGATTAGCAAATTGTTGGGCTAAGACAATAGTGTGATGACGCCATCTGGCCTTCACCTGCAAACACACGCACCTTGGAACTGTAGACGTTGAGAAAGAGACAGTCCTCCTCTCCACGCTTTAGATGGAAAAGAAGATTCTTCTGGGCACAAACGGCACCTATTTTCGTGGCATCGCGGATACCATTCCATGAGTGAGCGGGCAGTGGAGCCTGAAACATCAAGAGAGCATCTCGTTCAAAGAGATTAAACAGAAAGTTTTTAAAGTAAACAATTTTGTATCCCTTTGAAGTCGTATTCTTTCTGAATAAACAAAACTAATTGCAGATGCGCTTTGTGCAGGAAGATAGCACACGCAGAACAGTAGGGACTTTCAAAGTCCTAGAATACGGTAGTTCCGCGAGCAGTTCCTGTTAACTCATACACTGTAAATGTATTATTTATTTGTGTTCTGCTATTATAGAGGAAATAACCTAAACACGCCTTTCGATGGGCAGAAAAAATTAAAAAAGAAAGAAGGGAAAAAAAGAAAGAAAACCGTGGATCTTAATTAGACATCTGTATCGCAAGTATCGTCCACCTTGCCTTGAAAGATTCCCTGGAGAATGCTTCTGTGATCAAGGTTCTGGATTCTCATCTTAAAGGTTCCGTGTTTCGACGGTGGATTTTGCTTTCATTAGAACCCTTCTATCCCTCTTCAGTCTTGAAGTGTGAAAGCGATAAATGGAGTGTGTTTTAAGATCAAAAGCGAAAATAAACGGTGTAAAAACCTTCGAAAGCAGATTAACACCAAGTGATTGTTTCTAAAGCCAAAGCACCGATATTTTTTTTTATGGACGTGTTTTAACTACTATGGTTCTTAGCGTCCCATTCTATATTGGGCATTAAAACCGGAAGATTTGCTCAGAGACCTTTTTATCAGGCTTGAGGTTCTTTTACGTACCGTAAATCTACGACACAGAACCACCGGCTTTACTTTCCTTCCGAAGGAAGCCACGCTAAGGATTTTTACGCCCGAAAAAAAAAATCCATCGCCCTCAGCCGGGTTTAAACCCGCCACCTCGGAAACTAGAGACTAGCACGGTAACACTAGACTACCACCAAGATACCAGAGTAGTAAGTGACTATGTAAATTGAACAATAAATTCACTAACTCAGCGAAAAGTTATGAAGCATATGAAATATTTGATGGCATTGTAGAACAGTATTTTCAAGAAAAAGCGAGACCCACACGGGTAGCCGAGGGGGTTAAGGCACGTACTCGTGAACGGGAGTCCCGATTCAAGTCCTGCCAGATTTTCCTCGGTCCTCATAACTGACAAACTGGGGAAGTACCCTAAACTTAGGCCTGAAACATTTCCTTTCCAAATATAATTTGATTGTATGTACCACTTGAGTCCGCTGACTACGGTGCAATGTGTAGTAAGAACGGCCGTTAAACATTACCAAGAAGAGGCGAGTCACTGTTGTAGAAAAAAAGTCTGTATTACCCTCCTGTTTCAGGCTTTAAAACTCCGGCACATGATGCAACAATGGTTACAGCCATTGCTGCCATTGAAAAGCTTCGTGAAATTGCCAACCGAAACCCCTCAAGAAACTTTTCACGGATCATTTTCCCTCTTTCCTAATATATATTCCTTGTTTTTTATAGATAGCCGAACTGGGCTGTGTTGGATTGTAAACTTGATAGACCGGAAAATGCATTACAATGTCATGTCATAGGCATTATGTTAAACTTTTTTTTTTCCAAATAATAGAATTAGTCATTTTATATCCGTTTTCATTCGGGGGGGGGCTCCTTAAGAGTAGGCTCAAATTAGTTTTAGCGGACTTCAGTCCCCAAAACTTATCCGTTGACGCCGTCCCTCTGCTCAAGCTAAATTTTTTATAGATACATAGATATTGGTAATGCATTTTCTCTGCGTAAGTGAATTTGCTAGTACGAATGAATAACTGCGCCTTTTAACTTCAAGGCATTTGCAACCGCTTCTCAAACACGCAGATTGCTCAATTGGAATGCGTGCCATTGGTCCTTATGGTGCATTATAATACTGAAATTTAATCGCTGTCCTGCGGACCTAGAAAAAGGTTGTTGGAATACAGGTTTTTCCTGTGGTTATCAATGAAGGACATTGTTTTCAGGTTCTGGAGTCTAGTTTCTTTTATCGGGCTTTAAGAAGTCTGCTAATCGACAAGTTTCTCTGCTATGATACGCGAATTGAGTTTCACCGGTCAAAAGTACATATATGGTTTTCTTGAGGATAGGAATGCATGTACAATTTGTAAGACTAATTTTTAAAAACCTGTACTTTTAGCTTCAGACAGTTGAAGTCCCAGCGATGCTTTTTAAACCAGGAAAATCTCTATTCATTCGTTCCAAAAAATCTTCCAAAAAAGTTTGTTGTTGCCTAATGGAATGTAATTGGTCATGCTTCTAGTATTCTGTTGAATATAAACATAGAGAGAGTGAGACTGCAATTATTGTTATCGGAAGTTCATCATCGTCAAGTGGTTGACGCAGCAGTTTAACACTCTTTCGTGCGGAAGGCCGTCGTGATGTTTAGAACGCAGTTAAAGCAGTCAATTTTGCCGCCGGCGGTAAGGTATCTTGAAAAGCAGACGCGATTACCGTTGAGTCAAGTTAACATTTTTATCTTAAAACACCGAGATACTGTATTGCCCAGCCTGCTTTGTATTCGTTTCTTATCCTTTTCCAAAAGCACCTCAGTTAACTGATTTTCGGACATCAAAATCGTGACTATTCACATTTAAATAATGTTGAGTTCATATGATTCTCAGAAACATAATCTTCTGCGAAGTTTATCTGTAATTTTATGAAATTACATACCTACGTTAACTGTTGATTCCAACTTTGTTGAATAGAACTGGCTAATTAGAATAATTCGAAGAAGAAACTCCCATCGTATAGGATGTCTCAGAGCTACTTAGTTTCTAATGTGAAATGGAACATGTAATTAAGTATTTTCTTCCTATTCTTACTGAAGAAGTGTCTGGAAATGCTTCCGTTTTGATAATTCAGTACAAGTCAAACTCTTCACTGAGCTTATTAACGTGCAATAACTGTATTTAAGCGTCTTCCAGCTATTCAGGCTAACTTGTAAAAAGTTATTATTATTTTAATTTCTCAAGATCATTTGTGTGAGATTTGTTTAGTTTTTTATGGCAATTAAGAATGCAATCGGTTTACAAATATTAAATTTATCAAACACGCAAAAGGCATATGAATTGGCTGATAGATGAGTAAATCAGTCGTACTTTTCTGCTCAAAGACGGTTAAGTTAATGCTATCATTCCAGCATCTCTTTCCGCTCCTACTGCTCCTGTTTTCCCCAAACACCATTTCTTTTGTACCTCTAAACAAGCAGCTTCCTCTTATTCAACGTCCCAGTCAGTTTCTCTCCCCCTTCCTAATCACTTTCAGGATTGTTGTTCTTACTGTTTCAAAAAAAGCTACATTAGTATCAGAACTGTCCACTTGCTCTATTATTTCAATTCGAATATTCAGCATTACTTTTCTTCTAATAACCATAGCCTGCCTCCCCGTTTTTCCCCATTTATCTCAATCCCATATTTCCAAAATTTTTGTTTTCTCCACTAGCACGTTCCTTAGGTTTATTTCCGTTTCTGCTAGTAATACACTATTATTAGAAAATGAAAAAATATTAATATTATTATTATTATTATTATTATTCCTTTACTACCATCCCTCCTCTTACTCTAAAACATTTATTCACCAAATTCTCTAAGTATATGTTCAACAGAATCACAGGGAACATCCTGTTGTGCCCCACTGCCTGCTCCACTTACCTCTGACATATCTTCCACTATTACCAGATTCTGATTAGTTGTTTCATCTTGAAATTACTCCGGCACCTTCTTTTCGCCAATCTTTTTCAGAATCTCCATTGGTTTCTTCCAGAGATCTGTTCTGTTAAATGACTTTTACATATCCAGAGTCATATGGACATCTTTATGTTTATCTTTTTCCTTCAAGAGATGGTAATTTTGAACAGTTTCTACAATTTTGCTTGCAATTACATTAATACTGCAAGGCGTGGTTAACTTTGGAAACTAAAAACGTTACTTTCCATACTACAAACCTTCAAATCTTTCTTTGAGATCGCAAAACCTCGAAAAGAAAGCTCTTCGTACTCCAATTCATTAAGAAAAGTGTCCAATAATATGCATTCTATCACTTAAGAAAATTGGGAATAGCTATTCTGAAACATTTAGTAAAATGCAATGATAGAATATGCAGAACAAATAGCGTCGCAACCTGCAGGTCGTGATCTATAGAAGTATGTAAATGGAAATCTTATCTATTTATTGGGAGATTTCTTAATTACCCAATAACTAGTTTGTTTCAATGGATTCTGAATATTTTTAAAAATTGATAAACGGTGTATCTAATTGGGATTTTCGATTCTTAGATCAGTATTCCTCTATTTTCTTCTTATTCTTCGTAATTGTGCTTTAAATGCCCGATTTTTATTTGTGAAAGAAATCCTCATGCCCTGCCGTTCGAAATTCTACTTCATATTTTATTGCTGTATCTTTGAATTTTATTGTTTTATACATCACCGGGGAACCATAAACATTTTATTTGCTGAAAATTTGTGTGCTGAGATTCTCGAGCGTATTTATACGTTAACTTTTGGAACAATGGTTAGTGAGATTTCGTTGTAATAAAGGTTCCCCTTTGTGGGATGGGCGGAAGGGAAAATAATTCAGCCTGTGTTTTCTCGTTCTTATTCTATTCTTTTATGCTATTTTTAAATTTCAACAACAAGAAGAAAATCGGTTGGCACACGTTTTCTTTCTTCTGCTTCATTGCTTCCATGGGTTTTATTTCTGCTACTGAGAAAAGAAAAGAAACAAGCGAGAAGTAAAACGAGTAGGTATAAAAAGAAAAAGAAATAAACGAAGAGAGAAAGAGAAAGTCAGGCTGTGATGTGGGATCGATGTGAGTAAATCTCTCCGTGTGTGGTTGCCAGTTGGAACTAGTTTAAAGGATAAGCATACCGTTATCAAGGATCTCATATGCCCGAACCTTCAATATTTACTCCCATTAGAAGGGACCCCTCATCATACATAATTTCGAACTAGTTTAAAGGATAAGCGCACCGGATCAAGTGTCCCATATGCCCGAACCTTCAATATTTACTCCCATAAGAAGGGACCCCTCACCATACATAATTTCGAACTAGTTTAAAGGATAAGCGCACCGGATCAAGGGTCCCATATGCCCGAACCTTCAATATTTACTCCCATAAGAAGGGACCCCTCACCATACATAATTTCGAACTAGTTTAAAGGATAAGCGCACCGGATCAAGGGTCCCATATGCCCGAACCTTCAATATTTACTCCCATAAGAAGGGACCCCTCACCATACATAATTTCGAACTAGTTTAAAGGATAAGCGCACCGGATCAAGGATCTCATATGCCCGAACCTTCAACATTTACTCCCATAAGAAGGGACCCCTCACCATACATAATTTCGAACTAGTTTAAAGGATAACGCACTGGATCAAGGGTCCCATATGCCCGAACCTTCAACATTTACCCCCGTAAGAAAGGATCCCTCACCATCCATAATTTCCTAGCGACATTGCCAAATATTTATAGAAAACAGTGAGTTAGCTCGAGAGAGAGAGAGAGAGAGAGAGAGAGGCACTTAAATGATGCTTGATTCTGCTTCTTTGCTTGTGTAACCAACATTATTGATTTTCCGTAAAATGGTATACTGATAAAACTTACTACAAGGCCGACATCGTAGTTTTAGCTGAAATCAAGGCTGAGTTCCCTTCCAACTTACTCCACAAAAACGACGCCTCTCCTCTCATTTCTAATTGCCTTGAATGATCTCTCGAGATCTGCCACTGCAACCTCAAAAACAACATTATTTAGATGTTTACGGAAGAGGATACAGATTTGATTATAAGTGAAACCAGTATTTTGGAGGCTGGACATTTCTGAGATTCGTGCATGCTGGCCACGTTCATGGTTACGGATTTTAAGGTGTCTGCTTCCAAATTTGGAGAACACAAGGTCGCCGGCGTTGCTTCTAGATGAAATGCCTCCCCCCGGCATTTTCTCTTGCTTCCGGAGATTTCCAGATTGAAGATGCAGTTACCCACAGCTGTTCAGGACAGTGGTTTCGACCGGCTGTAATTACGTATGGATGGCACGTGTTTATTTATGCCTGTGTTCCGCAACCAGACCTATGTTTCTGGCTACACATGAATTACCTCGTGACCTGAGCTTTCGTTTACGCAGGATTTCAGAAATGGGGATTGTGAGAGTTACGGGTCCACACTATTAATTCAAGACAACATTATTTCGAATGTTTAAGGAATGTGGCTAAAACATGTTTAAATAAACTTATCTGGTAATTCGTAATACATAGTTGCATAAGTTTAATTAAACCTACAGTTTTGTACGCTTGTTTACTCACGAGATCCCCTTCGTGGTGTAGAGACAATGTGCCTGCCTCATATCCAAAATGTCGTGAGTTCGAAACTCAATTGGGATGAATTAGCTGCGTTTCCCTTATCCTGAGAAGAGAAATGTCGACTAAAACCCCTAGGGATCCCGGGTTCATTTGAGCAACCATTTCATACATCCATCACGCTCGTATATTATCTGACACATTAAAGAGTTTAATCTTTAAAAAAATAACAAAGTTAGAAAAAGGTTATATCTCATATTTTCTGTGAATAATCTGTGAATTCCCCTTCGTTCTAATTGAATTATGTATTATTTTCAATAACTAGGACATCACAAGAATATAAGCCTTATTTCGAAACAATCAGAGCTCATTAAAATTTACAATGTGTCAATCTTTTCTCCCGTAGCATTAGCCGTTTGCGAAATATTCCATGTCGTTGAACACATCTTCTCATATGTAACTGCGTCATCAGATGGAAGATGTTTGAAAATGTCCAATTCTTCATTTTGCTTTTCCTTCGCAAGAGCTCAGTACTATGGCTCTGGAGGACTAGTTTATTCCCCCGTGATTTCAATAGACATTTGAACATTGTTTTCGCGTTTTGTGTGTAGGTAACTAGTACTTTAGTGCTTAATTTTAAATCATTTGTAAGCAAATAATTGCAATGAATAATACGACATGGACAAAAAGAGAATAACTTTTTATTGAATGCTATAATATATAACGTATGTATGCGAATTTATAATGGTTAGAGTGGCAATATCACACAGATTATTCTTTTTCCCAGAAATGGCCCTAAGGATTTTAATTAAAACACTGTGTTGGAGATATTTTCATGCCGAATAAGCTACACAGCTTTGATTTTCTGTAAATAATCTGCGATCTCCCATTATGCGAAACCATACGTGATAAACGAAAAGTTGCACAGATAAAAATGTAGCTATTTGAAAATGTACACTTTATGTTCAAAAACTTTTATTTTCGTAGATATACTTATCCGTTCCCAAAAGTATTCGTTGAGGCATGTTTAATTTTCCCCAGATTGAAGTATAATTTAGCGCGCCAGGTATATAACATGCATGCGCGATTCCTCTTTATTTTACATGAGCTCATTACTAAAACTCTTATGTGTTACACTCACATGACTTTCTCTACTCTTGTACAAACTATTTATACAAACGCTTATTCTCCATCTACTTCATGTTAATCGAGATAAACATTTGCAGAGTCTATCTTATTGCTAATTTTCTTGTAGATGTAAGGGGAAAATATATTTACAAGGGCAATATAGAAATACAGTAGCCTTTAAGCACATATCTCTTAATAGCTGGTTGCTATGTGCAGCACCATTCCCTTTCCCACAGATTAATACTCTTTGCATATCCAAGACAAAAAAATGAATAACGAATTCTCATTTGAGAAAATAATTATTGAAAAATTTAAGGGAATAACAAGTAATACCTCGAAAATGGTTCACTCAACAACAAAAATGTATATGACATAAATTGTGTATTTTAACGCGATCTACATTTTTTGTGTAGTAAAATTTTGTCTATCTCTTATGGTTTACCAGTTATGCAAAAGTCGTTCACAATGAAGAATACTTTTGGAGACATTCCTTGGAAATTCAAGATAAACATTTTATTTGTCATAAAAATATCGATTAATTTTCGAAAATCTTCCATGTAAAGGGTAATCTGGGGTGGGGGGATTTTCTTGAAAACCTTCGTGTCGCATCCTTGGAAGATACTGAACCCAAATACCAAGTTTGGTGTTTATCCTACTGTTCGTTTCTGAGTTATGCTGTTCACAGACACACACACACACACACACACACACACACACACACACGGACATGTTTCCAAAAATGCTTTTTTTGGATTCAGGGGGTCTCAAAACATGTATTTCCGGTGAAATCTCGGTATCGAATTTTTGGGTGGAATACAATACTTCCGCTACTTACTATACGTAGTAGAGAAAGTAAAAAGCTAACACTGAGTCGGGTTGATTCCGTATTTCGCACGAAAACAAATCCGCATTGCCGAAGGCAGAGAAAGCAGTGGAACTGTTTAACACTTTTTTTCCGTCTGAAGTATGTGAGTTTTGGTCTGTAGTTGGTCTTTCCATTCATATGACATTTCATAAGAATTAAAAAGCTTAACGACATTCCGCAGAAAACTCAAGGAACACAATTTATTTAAAAAGTTGACATTCTGATTACAGTCATTGTTCACTGTTAAGAAAATAAAAGATGAAAGATGTGGTTGGAATGGACGAGAATTTCAGAAAATATTCGACTTCTCGAGTAACCGGAATATCTCTTGACTCAAAAACAAATTTGTATTTACCTAGGATATCTTGGTTTTTACTTTATGTACTAGTAGAGGAGGTATCTATTGCATTCCAACCAAAGGTTCGATATCGAGGTTTCACCGGAAATACATGTTTTGAGGCTCCCTGATTAAACAAAAAGGCATTTTTAGAAAAAGAGAGAGAGAAAAGCATAACTCAACATGAAAATCGGTTAAGTACCAGATTTTATATTTAAGTTCAGTGTCTTCCAAGGATGGGACACGAAGATGTGCAAGAGAATCCCCCACCCCAAACTATCCTTTACATTAAATTTATTCGTGATTTTTTTATTTTCTAAAATAATGGCTCTAACGATTTTGATTCATTAGCATGTTTAACACATCATATGACAAAATGTATATCTTGGATTTTTCTAGAATAGTCTGTCCTCATCTGAACGACTTTTGTATAACTGGTAAACCCTAAGAAATAGACAAAATCTTACTACACAAAAAATGCAGATCTGTTAAAGCGCACGATTTATGTCAAATAAAAATGATTTTAAAGCGTTAACCGTTTCCAAAATACTCTTTCTGTTGGTTTGTATTATACTTATTTAAAGTGGTAAGTCGCTATTCGTTTTCCTCGTGGTCATGCAGAAAGCATGAAATTTCTAAGCCATCACTAGCAATCCGCTCTTTAAAAATCTGACTATCGCTTTAGCATACCGGGGTTCGATTCCCGGCAGTAGGTTTGGAAAATTTTCTTTATCCAGGAGTATTCGCCGTACTCTCTAGTGGCTGGAGGTATGAGATAATGTAAATGGGTGTATGTGTGTGTGTATGTGTGTGTGTGTGTGTGTGTGTGTGTGAATTTAATATTTTCACAGAAAAATCAAATGTAAACAAACCCAAAGCTCAACGGAATACTGAACATCATTGCCCATGAGTATTTGTTCCAAATGCAAAGCCGCCGATATTTGATGTTAAAGGCGGCATATAAATACAAAACACAAAATGAAAGTGTACCCTTGTTAACAAGAAGTAGATAGAAGAATGAGCTTGTATAACAATAGTTTGTAGAGAGTGAGTAGAGAAAATCATGTTAATGCAACACATCAGGTTTTTAAGTAATACGGTTCACAAGTACCTATATACAAACCACGCCTAGACTTTTTTTGTTTATTTTGTGTGTACGGAGAAGTTTGGCTGTCGAACTTTTAGGTGGAATGCAAAAGGAAGAAAATTAAAAAAGAGGACGTTCCCTGTTAGTAAAGCTAAAGACGGATAATAACTTGTTACCTTGAACCTGAGGTCTCCGACTGGCGGTGCAGCGTATGGTATTCCAAGGAAGGCTAGGATCGTGCCGTTGCCCTCAATGGCCGGAATGTGCTTCCCCCGGAGCAATCCTTGTTGTACCCTCACTTGCGGATCTTCGCAGCGAACCAGGAGAATCCCGGCCAGCACTGCCAACACCTCTCGCTGCCCAAACATCACTGCCAACACATGGGGGTACGCTTGTTTATATTGGCTATCCTGACCTTGGATGTGTTGGTCATCCGTTTACAACTCGTGTTGTGTAAACGATGGCAAAAGAAGGCGTGCGTGTAACTGCTGTTGCAGGTGCATGTTTATGACGCCATTCTGTCAAACCAGAGGAAACAGTTTTAGGGGACATTGATGATGAATCGGTCCTACTGACACAAGATAGGGAGGAAAAGAAAGGTGGCGAACAAAGATAGGGAATTTATTTAACAGGGAATAAAATGTCTAATTGGGCACAAAAGCCAATAGGATCTTCGAGCAACTTCAGACATCACATTTCTCAAAGGATGTCAGTGCACTGCTGCCAAATATACAGTAACTTTAGAGAGTATTCGTCTCCACTTTAAAATTATAGCAGCCAAAGTAACGGAGAAAACATTCTAATTCCAATATGCAAATGCGGAAAGAACAAACGATATTTCAGTTTACGTGTTCTGTGTTTTTCAACATTTTTAATGTTATTAGTTTTTACGATTTTTTTAATTGCGCCTATTTTCAAATTTATTCAATGTGGTGTTTGTGAAATTATTTTACATGTATTTAATAGAGCAGATTGTTTGATACAGTACCTGAAATTGCGTGAAAATGTATTTTAATCTTTTGGGGAAAAATATGTCTATCAGGAATTGACAATTGTGTTTTACTGAATTCCTCATTGATCCCTCGGATTTTGTGCCTTCACAAACTTATTTCTCTGTCATTTCAAATCATATCTCTGAAATATATATACACACACACACACACAGGGTGGCCCATATAAAGTGTTACAGGTGAATATATCTTAAACGAATAGAAAAAAAAATGCCAAAAATTCCAAATCTTATAGAAGCAAGGGGCCTTCCAAATTGTGATTTGAAAAATATTTCCATGGGATCCCTTATGGGGCACACGGGGCCCAACCTCAGAATTTTAAATGAAATCACGATAATTTTTTTATTCTGGTGGCCCTCAATAAACTAAGCAACTTTTATTAAAACTTCTTTTTTCTAAAATGAATTGTTGAGCTCTTAAAGCGTGTTTTCACTGAAGTATACAATAGTAGAAAATAGTACTAAATGAATAAGTAAGACAATAAATACCCAGATTATTACTTTAAATTTCTTTATTAAATGCCCAAAGTGGCCTCCATTAACATCTAAACACTTATCAATTGTTTGGAAAGGTTTTCTCTAACTGTTAACAACATACAGGGGCTAATAGCGCGAAAAGCTTCACGTATTCGAAATTACATATTCTCATTAGTTGAAAGTGCTTTAAACATGACTTTCTGTTTTATGTATCCCCATAAAAAGTAGTCCAAGGGGTTATATCGGGTGAACGAAGGGGCCAGGTGATAGGTCCAGCACGCCCAGTCCGTCCATCACTAAATTTATCGTTTAGCAGTTGGCGTGTGCATATTGCAAAATGTGGTGGTGCACCATCCTGCTGATAAAACATTTCTCTTCTCATATTGAAGAACACGTTTTCCAACACGGGAGATAACTCGGGGTTGAGAAAATGGCAATATGATTCACCAGTAATTGTGCCTTCAAAGAAGTAAGGGCCGATGACAAGGTTATCAAGAATTCTACACAAAAAAAATTAGCGACCAACGATGTTGAAAAGGCACAATTCTCACCCATTTGGGGTTTTCAGATGCCCAATAATGCACATTACGCCTATTAACATGTCCAGTATTTGACAGTGTTACTTCATCCGAAAATAATGTTTGCCGAGAATGAACATTGCGTAACCAATCAAAAAGAAAAGAAAGAAAAAAAAAAACAACTCGAAGCTGAAAATCTCTGTGTGAGCTCTTGATGCAAACACATAGGATAAGGGTGGTATTTCTGTTGCTTTAGTGTCCGCTGTACAGAAGTGCGGCTAATACCACTGTCTTTGGACAATTCACATTAACTTATGTGTGGATTTACTTCTACAGCAGCAAGAATATTGATAGTATTTTCATCATTCACTTTCGATTTCACCTTCAAGCGATTCTTGTTCTTTACGCTTCCATACTTACGTAGTCATGTTTCCAGTCGTTTGAATTTCATATGACATTTGCACCCGTATCTCCCATTCAAACTGCCGATGCAGTTCGATAATTTCTCCTGCATTCACCTAGTACTAAATTCATATCTACCTTTACATCAAAATCTGACACTTTTTATTTTTTAAATTTTGGAGCGCTACAGTAAATAATCAGCATGATTAACTACATACAGTGTTGTTATTTTAGGAGTTCAGGTGGCTTTGAAACCACAATAGCCATGTTCTTTCATTTGATACTTATTTCTTCCCCGAGACCGTGAGATGTAATAACTTCAATGAAAACGCCCTATAACAGCTCAACAATTCATTTTAGGAAAAAAATGTTTTAATAGAAGTTTCCTAGTTCATTGAGGGGAACAGGAATATTAAAAAAAGTATCATGGTTTCATTTAAAATTCTGAAGTTGGGTCCCGTGTGCATTGGTGTCCAATTGTTTTTTAAGATTAATGTAGGATTTGTATTTTCATCAATTAAATATAAAATCCATGATGGATGGTTTCCTAAAGAGGTGCCAAATATATATATATATATATATATATATGGACAACGACGGTGGCCAGTTTCAGTATTTCCTTTCATAAAGTTGGTAAGTAAAGCCTTTAAAAGTAGTTTTAAAAATGTTGTATGGTTTCATCCGCGCCTTTCTATGATAGCGGCAGACGGCAATGAGCGCCGAGGACGTGGACGGAAAAAACACCGCGCAGGCTCATCCTGTATATGCACTAATGCAGAAAGGAAACTAGGAGATCGAGGGCATCTGCAGAATTATTTTGAGGAAAGGGAAGTTTGTTTTTAAAAGAAGGCAATGATAAAAATTACCAGGCTTGAGCAAACAAAAGAAACATACAAAGCAAAACAAATAGTTTAGGGAAACATGCTTCCATAGTAAACTATATAACTTTGGCTAAAGAATCCTCAGTAAAATGTGGTTTTAACCAAATGCCATATTTTATAAACGTTATTCAACATTCGATCATCATGTTTCATCATTCAACATGTTTGATTTTATAAATGCTGTAAAACATAAATTAGCAACTAGGTATATTGCTTATCAACAGGCACAGGGATTTCCAAGCATTAAAGCCAGGGCGGAAAAAAATACGGTTGAACTGCCACTGGACTGTAGGCAGGGAGGGCGGAGATAACAAATCATCCCCCATCCCTCGTAGTCTTTTGGCTTTTGCAGACAGCGCTCAGACCGGTTTTTATCTGCCTGTAAGTGACCCTTGAACTCTGTTATCTACGCTCAAATCATTATCACTACGGGATTCGTTGTGGTATAATGGTTTCAGCAGTGAAGCTCAACCTGTTCTCTTAAGAGCTAAGTTTCAAAGTCCATAGTTCAGCCCACCTACTATATTTGAAGAGATTGACAAGCTAAACCAATCAAGTTTCAGTCCTTGGCAGCACGAGTGGAAATGAGTGGGAAGGAAAACTTCCTTCATCCCCTTTCTCTTAAGGTTGGGCATCCCTGGGTTTGAGTATAGATCATTTGAGGCCAACTGCTTAAGAATTCCTATGCCTGCTTATATATCAATATCATTCTTAGTGTTGGTGCCCTAAAATTCCTCTACGGTAGACAGGCTTTGAAGTAATAGTTTTCATTATATTGTCAAGTTTAATTAAAACGTTCGTATTGTAATTAATTACATGAGTACAATTTAGTTAAAATATCCAAAAATACTTTTTTTTATCTTCATCCTTAGTTGCATACTGCTTTTTCGATTTTTTTATTACTATTCAAATATTTACGACGTAGCTATATTTGAAGGGCTAAGTCGGGATGCCAACCTTACAGAGAGGGGATGAAGGGAACTTACCTTCCCACTCATTTCCACTCGTGTTGCCAAGGAGTAAAACTTGATTGGTTTAAATTGCCCCTTCAAATTTAGCAGATGGGATGAACTATGAACTTTGAACCTTAGATCTTAAGAGAAGAGGTTGGGCTTCACTGGGCTAAACATAGGTACCTTGTTTTATGGTTGAATTTTTAATTATAATGGCAATGCGCGTAAATATTCGAATAATTCAAAAAGCGAAAACTTATTATAGGACTAGGTGTGAAGATAATAAAGCGTTAAAAATATTAGGGTATATTTTTAAATCAGATTTCACTGACACATTTACTTTCATCTCGCAATGCTGCTTACATAGGTACAGTTTTATAGTGCGTTTTAAGTTTTGTTTACTGCATATTATACAGGCTTCTTCACTGCTGTGAAGGTATTTTCACAGAAACTAGGGCGATTGGGGTAACAAACCGAATAAATCATAATTACCTTATTACTGTGTAACGAGCTGCCGGAGACCATAGATTCCTTATACTAAAATACTCAAAAGGCATTCCTGAACAACCTCTGAAAGTTTGTCGGTGGAGTTTCTCTCCTGTATACACATACACACACATTTTTACTTTTTCTACTACGTATAGTTAAACAGGGGAAATACGTATATTCCATCCAAAAATTCGAATTCAAGATTTCACCGTAAATATACGTGTTTTGAGGCCTCCTGAATAAAAAGAAAAACATTTTTACTTTCTCTACCATGTACATAGTTGATAGAGAAGGTATTGCATTTCTCCAAATAATTCCACACCGAGATTTCACCGGAAATACATGTTTTGAGGCCCCTGATTTAAAAAACATTTTTAGAAAGAGGTCCATGTGTGTACCTGTCTGTTTGTAACAGCATAACTCAGAAACGAAAAGTCGGATAAATATCAAACTTGGCATTTAAAAAATCCTAAACCTAAATACCAAACTTGGTATTTACATTCAATACCTTCCAAAGATGCGACAGAAAGATTTTCAAGAAAATTCCCCTACCCCAGACTACCCTATGCATGGAAGATTTTTCAAATTGTTTAATTTTCTAATAAATGGCTCTAACGCTTATTTTTTTTATTAAAATACCATATATTAAAGATATTTACATTACAAATAAAATTTTTATATTGAATGTTATGGAAATAGTCTGTGAAGTCCATTTCATTTGGAAGAAGTTTTGCATAATCTTTTGTAACTGGTAAACATTAAGCGATAGACGAAAACGCACCACACAAAAAATGTAGATCTCTTTAAAACACACAATTTACTTAAAATAAATTTTTTACAGCATAAGCCGTTTCTGAGATATCCGTTATTAAAGGTTCGAATTGTTCAATACTTTTGTCATTCTTTTAAAGTCCCATCGATTTTCAGTCGTTTCTCGCAATTGCATGGAAACAGTATGGAATTTTAAGGCCAGCATATAGCGTCCAGTTCTTAAACATTTGACTATCGCTGTTCTCTTTGTATGTATAACGAAATGTGTAAGGTAGCTATTTCTGCATACGTTTATTTGAATTAAAATGTGCTAAGTAGAAAAATAAGCTTTGGTAAGAATACTTTGTATGCCCACTAATAAAGACAGAGGGTAGAGAAAGTCATGTGAATGTATCACATCAGATTTTATTCTTTATAATATTAGTATAGGAACTTGAAGGGCATTAAATGAAATAATCCTTAACTGTTATCATGATGAACCGAGATCGATAGTTGGTGCAAATCCACTTCTATATAAACGCTTGTATTGATACTTTGGTATTCCGAAGATGAACCCATAGCTGACTAAAAATATAGTGTGTACAATTTTCAGTTTTGCTGTTTACTCCCATCTGGTGGTTTAATAACAACTTTAACTTATTGTAACAATCCAAATGTTTTCTTGCCTTGAAAACGTTGTTGTAGGCACTAAAATTATAACTTATACTTTAAAGAGTTTTACAAAGATCTCAAGGCTTGCGATTTTTAATTAGCACCTACACAAAGGTTTTATGCTTGTACACTCTGAATCATGGTGAAGAGTGCAAGCAATTTATGAAATGAAATATGGTGCGTAGAAAACATCAAATACTACTCTGTGAAACTGAAATGTGTATTTTGTCAAACGTACTTATTATATCATGGTGCAGTGACCCCAACTGTTTAGCTAGAAAATAACACATCCGGCGTGAAGTGAGTCATTAATGCGAGTCGGAAACAGAAATTTCCCTTTCTCCATAATTCGGTCAGGGATATTACTACATAACAGGATATTTCCAGCAAATAAAGTTGCTTAGGGAAGGGTTCCAGCAGCTTTCCTACTGGAAAAATAGTTGGAAAATCAAAAGAGAAAGCAATACGTGGTTAGAGATATGGGCAATTCGGGTGCCTGTAGAGCAAAAACTATGTATATGCACTGTTACATGAAGTTGGACTCAATGTGGTTTACGGAGACCAGTTTATCATTTAAGGCAAAATATGTGCCTACTGTTCATTTAAAGCAATGCAGAATAAATTACAAATCCACGTTCCTTTAATAGTTTTTGTAGGACTAGCTACTTCTATAGTACTCATGTATAAAAGTAAATAATTTTAGGGATCTCACCCATTCCAACAGAAATACATTAACTGCAAAGCACTGCAATAAAACGTATTTATATTTTGACCTTTTTAATGTACATAAAGCTTCAATTGCTACTATTTACTATGTAAATAGGCAGCATCTTACAACACCTGTACAATTAAATCTTATTTAAGACATATCTCAATTTAAATGATTTCAAGGAGAGAAAAAATTACTTTCCATTTTTTCCCCCGTGAGGGGAAAATGCAATACTGCATTCAACCCCCAGCCTTTGTGCAATGGCTGGGGGGATATGTGAGGCTCGCCGCTCAAACGCGGAATACCCACTAAAAGTGTGTAATAGACTTTCAGGTTATATAATTAAATAGCAACAATGTCAATAAAAGAAAAAATCTGATGTGTTACACTCACATGACTTTCTCTACTCTTGTACAATCTATTTTTACAAACGCCTATTCTCCATATGCTTTATGTTAATCGAGATATCGAGATGTCAATCTTATTGCTAATTTTCTTGTAGATGCAAGGGGAATATGGTAGCTTTTAAGCGATGGTCAAATATTTTAACGCTGGTTGCTATGCGGCGCATTCCATTCTCTTTGCAAGTCCAGGACATAAAAAAATGAATAACGAATTTGAGAAAAAGTATAAGTATTGGAAAATTTAAAGGAATACCAAGCAATATCTCGAAAACGGTTCACTCAACAAAAGAAATGTATATGACATAAGTTGTGTATTTTAACGAGATCTACATTTTTTGTGTAGTAAAATTTTGTCTATCTCTTATGGTTTACCAGTTATGCAAAAGTCGTTCACAATGAAGAATACTTTTGGAGACATTCCCAGAAAATTCGAGATATACATTTCATTTCTCATGACATTATGTTAAACATATGATATTTTCATCAAAATCGTTAGAGCCATTTTTGAGAAAATTAAAATTTTCGAAAAATGTTCCATGTAAAGGGTAGTCTGGGGTGGTGGCATTTTCTTGAAAACCTTCGTGTCGCATCTCTGGAAGATACTGAACCTAAATACCAAGTTTGGTGTTTATCCGACTGTTCGTTTTTGAGTTATGCTGTTCACAGACACACACACACACACAGACACACAGACACACACACGGACATGTTTCCAAAAATGCTTTTTTTGGATTCAGGAGGTCTCAAAACATGTATTTCCGGTGAAATCTCGGTATCGAATTTTTGGGTGGAATGCAATACTTCCCCTTCTTACTATACGTAGTAGAGAAAGTAAAAATCTGATGTGTTACACTCACATGACTTTCTCTACTCTTGTACAATCTATTTTTACAAACGCCTATTCTCCATATGCTTCATGTTAATCGAGATATCGAGATGTCAATCTTATTGGTAATTTTCTTGTAGATGCAAGGGAAATATGCTAGCTTTTAAGCGATAGTCAAATATTTTAACGCTGGTTGCTATGTGGCGCATTCCATTCTCTTTGCATGTCCAGGACATAAAAAAATGAATAACGAATTTGAGAAAAAGTATAAGTATTGGAAAATTTAAGGAAATAACAAGCAATATCTCGAAAACGGTTCACTCAACAAAAGAAATGTATATGACATAAGTTGTGTATTTTAACGCGATCTACATTTTTTGTGTAGTAAAATTTTGTCTATCTCTTATGGTTTACCAGTTATGCAAAAGTCGTTCACAATGAAGAATACTTTTGGAGACATTCCCAGAAAATTCGAGATATACATTTCATTTCTCATGACATTATCTTAAACATATGTTATTTTAATCAAAATCGTTAGAGCCATTTTTGAGAAAATTAAAATTTTCTAAAAATGTTCCATGTAAAGGGTAGTCTGGGGTGGTGGGATTTTCTTGAAAACCTTCGTATCGCATCTCTGGAAGACACTCAACCTAAATACCAAGTTTGGTGTTTATCCGACTGTTCGTTTTTGAGTTATGCTGTTCACAGACACACAGACACACAGACACACACACGCACACACAGACACACACACGGACATGTTTCCAAAAATGCTTTTTTTGGATTCAGGAGGTCTCAAAACATGTATTTCCGGTGAAATCTCGGTATCGAATTTTTGGGTGGAATGCAATACTTCCCCTACTTACTATACGTAGTAGAGAAAGTAAAAAGGAAAATGGCAAGTAGAATGTTCTGCAAAATATATTGACAGTGTATAGCGATAATCTAAGAGGAAGAAACAGAAATCGGTGGCGATATCATTAAGGGAATCTATCTTTGTGCGTGCGTGTCCAAGATTCTCGAAATCCACTCAAGCGATTTGGCAATTTTTTCACCGCCAAAAACGATCGTTCTTACTGGTGAACATAGATTACAATATTTTTCTATAATATTTTAAATTGGCAGTGCAGGAGTCCTTCAGATTTATGCCATCCAAATTCATTCGTTAAATATTAATATTAGGCGATATTTTTGACTTTACTGCTGCCAGGGATGTCTTTCACATTAATGTCAACTCATTCCCCGGCTATGGCATTGAATTTTTACCTTTCCAACCTTAGCGTGCGCGGGGCATGTGTGAAAGAACAATTAACTCCCCCCTTACTTCCTCGAGTATTGATATCAGAGAATGTGTTTATAAGAATCTGACATAGATTGCTTTAGCAACTTGGATTTTAGACTTCAAAAACCGACATTTTACCCTATAATTTTCAGAAATATCCGCTATCCTAATCTTCACTCTTATGCAAACATATAGCTTCCCTTATGGTTTTCGGAAGCTACCCTTACCCATTTCAACCGATGATGTAGGAATCTGCATCATTTGTCTCATCTGAACAAAACACTCATGTTGTAGAACGCAGCAAACATTATACCTTACAGCTTAGAAATGTCTCCTCTTATTTACAACCTTAGAACGCCTTACAATTTTCAAAAGGTAGACTGTCTATTCGTCGCCGTGGCCGAGTGGTTAGACTGCTCGCCAAGGTGGGCCCCGGGCTCAATCCCAGGGATCCGCATGTGGCTTCAGAACAAGATCTACAGAGGTTTGTTCTGCCAAAATAAGTATTCTTTTATGTTTTCATCTGGCCGAGAGGAAGAGAAACATGCGGCTGTAACTCGCACCAGGACAGGCATGCAAGTATTATCTGCTTTGTTATGGTGCAAAATGGAAACACGAGTTAGCGGAGTGGGGGAGAGAAGGAAGCATATTTACTCACATTGCATCTAAAAGGCCGAAGCTGAACATATGTTATTTCATTAGTAATATAACATGTTATTTCTTCTAATTACTTTTCGAATTATAATAACTTTAAAAGCGAGGGGGGAACAGAAGAAACTGAAACAAAATTTAAAAAATGAGACGTTATATACGCTATTACAGGCCCCCCACGAACATGAAAACCAATTGCCATACCGACTTGAATATACCATGGGTGTTTCTTTTCATGACACAAGCCCGGACTGTGCTGTCACTACCCGTTGGTGATGAGTACCTTTAGAGCTGACGAAATTATTTTCATATTTAACGATATTTCAAATAAATGCAGGTCATTGGCGTAGGTAGGTAATTGTTATTTGCTACTTGTTAATAATCAAGTATTTTTTCTCAGTTTATAATGATATTAGTTATGCAAGGATTCCTTGATGTTTAAAACGGCAGGAAAGGTAAATGAAAACTTGCTCACTATTCATAGTATTGATATTTCGATTTCGGTGAACTGTATGATGTATTCCAGCTCCTTTTTCATATGAAAACAATGTCGCTTCATCCCAATGGTGAATTATTTATACGTTTTGGGGTTTTCTTTGCGGATTTAGATCAACAGCTTCTAACGCTAGGCATGAATTGGCTATGTATTTATCATAAAAAATGAGAAAAAGAAGATTCCTTTCTTGGCATGGGGGAGGGCACGCATTGTGTTTGAAATTCTCTACTTAGTAACGAGTTAAATGTTTAAGCAAATAACTTTCGATTGTTTGCCAAACTCTTACGTCTACAATGCAGGAAACACTGACAGTTATTTACTGAGTAAACCTGAAACTTAAGGTCATGGATGACGTGCATCGTATTTAGTAAAAACGAACGTTAGAGGTTGACATCCCAGTTGAACCTATCATACATTCTCTACAGCCCTTTCCCACCAGCAAGAAATTAAAAATCGTAACACTTATTGCTACATTATTTCCTTCGGGCTTATCGCGACACATCTACTGATGTGTGGTTTTCTTGACGGAAGTTCACTTGCTAGATAAATGGCATTAGACTCTACTGATTGTATCGTATATTTTGTCATTTTGTGACTATTAGTGGCACCATAATTTAAGTCACTGTCTGCATTATTTAGCCGACAGATCTCGTTACTCCGTCGGCTAAGTATCGGACCGCATCGTTTGTAGGGCTTAGAACCGAAATAAATAATGTTTCACATTCTGTCAGTGTAGTGACTCATTGCGGATCAGGCCCTCGATTGGCAGAGAGAGTGACAGTGACAGTGACTGAAAATAATACAAGTATATTTTTTTCTGCTCTCTCCTCAAATCAGGGCCATGAGCGGGTCACAGTCCAGTACTGATAATTCTGCCCTCAAAAATCTCGGCAACCAAATCAAGTCACGGGCTTCTGCAAGAGAGGCAGATGCTCCGGAATTACCAATTCACTTTTTATTTTGTTTGTATTATTATTATTATTATTATTATGTTCTTACGTCTTCATCATTGCCATAACTAAGACTATTTTATAATTTGTGACAGTAGCTATTTCTTTTAGTAGGTCTGCGATTCATTGAAAAGTGACTTCGTATTTTGCGTATAGTGGTTCAAGATATTCCTGTTCGTGAGTTTCGTTTAACCAAGCTTACCATCATTCTGCGTGCCAGTTTCATATTGTTTACTGTAAACAGTTTGAAACAAAAGCCATGCGCAAGACCCGCAGTTCCTTAAATTAAAATTAAATTGAGTTTTACTTATAGACACTCTTTAGCTACTATGGTCCTTAGCATGCCCGTATCCAGAAAAATAAATTCGGGGAGGGTTTCCCACAAGTAGATCTAAACTTAACAGTACCCCACACAGTTACCATGTACCTACTCCGTAGTATATAGACGTTACATGGATAAGAAAATTGCTTGAAGACATTATATAAACAAGAAAAACTCGCCAGAATGAGAATATTCCAGCTTACAGCATAAAACGTGGAGACTGCTTCGAAAACCGGAATGTATGGTCACCTTACCTATGTAAGGCGTTAAGTCGACGATATTAAGTTTCCCTTTTTCTTGTAAATGTGGTACTAGCAATAGACCTACTGTTATCTAACGACATTTTCCCATATTGGTTTGCTATGAATTTAAATAAATAAAACTGTCAGAAGTTTCGGGGGGGGGGTTGAACTCTAAACCCCCCTCTAAACACGGCCTTGGTCCTTAGCGTCCCATTCCATATTGGGCGTGAAAGACCAGTAATTTTGCTCAGAGGCCTCTTTATCAGGCTTGCGGTTCTTTTACGTGCCGTAAATCTACGACACGGGACCACCGGCTTTACTTCCCTTCCAAAGGAACTCCTCTATGTTTTAAGCTCGAAAAAAAATCCATCGTCTCCACTGGGTTTGAACACGTGACCTCGGGAACTCGAGGCTATCATGGTAACCACAACACCACGGAGGACGACCTGCAATTTCTTTGTGTAGTCGAGAACAAGGAAATTTAGTGCTTTTTCGCTAACCGTAAAGAATATAATAATGCAGCAACACTCACATTAGCAGTTTATATTCGTTAAAGCCTGAGTTACTCTGTTTTCTTATGGTACGAGAACAGTCCCAGAAGTACCCGACCTGACGTATATATAGCGGTTGTTGTTTCAAACAAATGCCTATGGTGGAAAGTACCACTCTTAAAAAGCACAAGTTTGACGATGCTACGTTGTTTAGTAATTGTTTGACAGTCATTAATAGTGAACTCTCTCAGCGAATTTGTAAACATGGATAAAGCTGGCCACCGTTATGTGATACAATACTTTCATTTGAAAGGTCTTAGTCCAACTGATGAGCTAGATTCTACTCTGGGGGAGTCTGCTCCTTCGTTTACAACAGTTGATTATTGGGTGGCAGAGTTTAAGCGAGGCCGTATGGCTGCCAAGACGAACACGCAGTGGTCGACCAAATGAGGTGACCACGCCAGAAATTGTGAAGAAGATCCACAAAGTGGTATTGGATGACGGTCGACTGAAAGTGCGCGAGCTATCAGACATCGTTGCATTTCAAAAAGTGCTGTACATCGCATACTAACTGAAAATTTAGATATGAGAAAGCTGTACGCAAGATGGGTGCCGCGTTTACTCACAATGGAACAAAAGCAGCGTCCTGAGGATGTTCAGTCGAGTGTTTGGCGTTGTTTCGCTGCAATAAAGCCGAGTTTTTGCGTCGATTCATTACCATGGATGAAACATGGGTCCATCACTTCACACCTGAGACGAAGGAACAGTCAAAACAGTGGACTGAAAGGGGAGAATCGGCTCCAAAGAAGGCGAAGGCAGTTCCATCTGCAGGCAAGGTCATGGCATCAGTTTTTTTTTTGGGGGGGGGATGCGCGTGGGATAAGTTTTATTATCTTCAAAAAGGAAAAGCAATCAATGGCGAGGATTATGCAGACTTATTGCAGCGTTTGAATGATGAAATCAAGCAAAAACGGTCGCATTTAGCGAAAAAAAAAGTTCTGTTTCATCAAGACAATGCACCAGTTCACACACATCCATTATCGCCATGGCCAAAATCAATTAGTTAAAGTTCGAGTTGCTTCCTCATGCACCCTATTCGCCAGATTTAGCCCCCTCTGATTATTTTCCGTTTCCAAAGTTGAAGAAATGGCTTGGTGGTAAAATATTTGCCAACAGTGAAGAGGTGGAGTTTGCAGTTGATGGCTATTTTGCAGAACTCCATGGTTCTCACTATGAACAGGTTCGAAGCTATTGAACATCGCTGGGAAAAGTGTATCGAGCTGAAAGAAGACTACATAGAGAAATAAAGATGTTTTTCCCAAACTTTTTGTGTTTTGTTAGCTCGGATACTTCTGGGACAGACCTCGTATGTTCAGTTCCGTTCTAAAACACACTTATTCTTGTGCAGGTGACCAGGAACCGTGTCACGGCATTGACGGTAATTCTGTAAGTGCTTTATTTATATTTTTCGTTACCATCATCATGGATAGATATTAGCACACTGTTTAAGAGAAAGATGAGCGAAGACGAGGCTTCGCAGGTTTTTAGTGCCACAGCCACCTCACCTAAGGGTAATCCTGTTTGTGTTAACCCGTTACCAGAAGAAGGACCAGTGAATTCAATGAACGAGAATAATAATTACCCTGAAGATAGTGGTACTAATATTCTGAATGTAGGATGTAATTTAAACTACAGTCAAAGCAATATGCACCGACTTAAGGTTTGGACTTATCAAGCCCTTGGGCACCTTCCACAATATATAACTTCAAATCGGATGTAGCAGTAGATCGGCAATTCCGACTACAATGGCTTGCTGAATACTCATTTTGGCTGATATACTCCGCTGAGCAGAAAGGTGCTTTGTGTCGACATTGCGTGATTTTTCAACCGAAAGTGCATCGTGGTGTTCAAGGTGCATTTATAGTGCGCGCTTTTACTAATTACAAGAATTTCCATGAGGCAGCACGAGAGCATGAGGTGGTCATCTTGGCATCGTGAGGCTGTAAATAAATCTAGCAACTGCATGCATATGATGAAAAATAAATCACTCAATATGATTCAACAGGTAGACAAAAGAGAAATTGAAGAAAACAGCAAAAACTTTATCCTACAGTTTCTTGCATCGTTTTTACTTTCTCTACTACGTATAGTAAGTAGGGGAAGTATTGCATTCCACCCAAAAATTCGATACCGAGATTTCACCGGAAATACATGTTTTGAGACCCCCTGAATACAAAAAAAGCATTTTTGGAAACATGTCCGTGTGTGTGTGTGTCTGTGAACAGCATAACTCAAAAACGAACAGTCGGATAAACACCAAACTTGGTATTTAGGTTCAGTATCTTCCAGAGATGCGACACGAAGGTTTTCAAGAAAATTCCCTCACCCCAGACTACCCTTTACATGGAAAATTTTTCGAAAATTTTAATTTTCTCAAAAATGGCTCTAACGATTTTTATTAAAATATCATATGTTTAAGATATTGTCATGAGAAATGAAATGTATATCTCGAATTTTCTGGGAATGTCTCCAAAAGTATTCTTCATTGTGAACGACTTTTGCATAACTGGTAAACCATGAGATAAACAAAATTTTACCACACAAAAAATGTAGATCGCGTTAAAATACACAATTTATGTCATATACATTTCTTTTGTAGAGTGAACCATTTTCGAGATATTGCTTGTTATTCCCTTAAATTTTCCAATACGTATACTTTTTCTCAAATTCGTTATTCATTTTTTTATGTCCTGCACATGCAAAGAGAATGGAATGCGCCACATAGCAACCAGCGTTAAAATATTTGACTATCGCTTAAAACCTACCATATTCCCCTTGCATCTACAAGAAAATTACCAATAAGATTGACATCTCGATATCTCGATTAACATGAAGCATATGGAGAATAGGCGTTTTTCCTTAAGTTTTACGTCCCACTGTATCTAAACTCATATGTATGTCAATGCACACAACAATGTAGCAGCCGCTTGCTTTTTCAACAATGAGCAATACATTGTTGATAAAGTAAACGCAGGAGAATACAAATCAGTTACGTCTGATTGACTGTTGAAGGAGGATGTAATTTTACTTATCATAGTGAGTGGTGAAATACTTTTATCATGGCATACCGAATGTGAACTGGAAGCTGCAGGGAATATGTTTGATAGTTCGGAAAACGTTTCAGAAGAAGGAAACCATACTAGTGAAGATAGCATTCGTCCTACAGACAATGATGATAGAAGTGACAATTTTCAAACTGTGGAAGTGGTTCAATCGAAAAATAAAAACATCAATTGGAGTTTAAACCCTTTCCACAACATGAAAGAGCATCCACTGCTAACATAATCAAATAAACACCTGGTCCAACCAGATATTTTTATGTCCTGGGCATGCAAAAAGAATGGAATGCGCCACATAGCAACCAGCGTTAAAATATTTGACTATCGCTTAAAATCTAGCATATTCCCCTTGCATCTACATGAACATTACCAATAAGATTGACATCTCGATATCTCGATTAACATGAAGCATATGGAGAATAAGCGTTTGTATAAATAGTTTGTACAAGAGTAGAGAAAGTCATGTGAGTGTAACACATCAGATTTTTTTGTAGATTTCTTAACCTCTTCGCGGTAATAACTCATCTTTCGGCGTTGTCCATGATTTACAGGATTTTAGAGTCGATGCTGGGGATACCATCTTAAAAAATCTGACGTGTTACACTCACGTGACTTTCTCTACTCTTGTACAAACTATATTTATACGCTTATTCTCCATCTACTTCATGTTAATCGAGATAAACATTTGCAGGCTCTATCTTATTGCTAATTTTCTTGTAGGTGTAAGGGGAATATGTAGGCTTTAAGCGATAGTCAAATCTTTTAAGAGCTGGTTGCTATGTGGAGCATTGCATTCTCTTTGCATGTCCAGGACACACACAAAATAATAATAATAATAATAATAATAATAATAATAATAATAATAATAATGATAATAAAGAATTTTTGGAAACATGTACGTATTCCACCAAAAAATTCGATACCGAGATTTCACCGGAAATACATGTTTTGAGACCCCTGAATAAAAAAAAAGCATTTTTAGAAAAAGGTCGTGTGTATGTCTGTGAACAGCATAACTCAAAAACGAAAAGTCGAATAAATACCAAACTTTATATTTAGGTTCAGTACTTCCCAAGGATGCGACACGAAAATTTTCAAGAAAATTCCCCTCCCCCCTCCCAACTGCCCTTTACATGGAACATTTTTCGAAGTTTTGGGTTTTCTAAAAAATGGCTCTAACGGATTTGGTTAAAATACAATTATTAAAGATATTTACATGCCAAGTAAAGTTTATATCTTGAATTTTCTGGGAATAGCGTGTGAAGTCCACTTCAGCTGGAAGAAGTTTTGTATAACCTTGTACAACTGCTAAACGTTAAGCGATAGACGAAAACGCACTACACAAAAAATGTAAATCTCTTTAAAACACACAATTTATTTCAAATACGTTTTTTGTGGCTTAAGCCATTTCCGAGATATCCGTTATTAAAGGTTCGAATAGTTCATTACTTGGTCATTCTTGAAAGTTCTTTCAGCATTCAGTTGTTTCTCGCGATTGCATGAAAGTATGGAATTTTAAGACCAAGTATAGCGTCCAGTCCTTAAACTTTAACTATCACTGTTCTCTTTATACCCTAATGAAATATGTGATGTAGCTATTTCTGCAAAGGTTTATTTGGATTAAAATGAAGTGTGTGTATATATATATAATTTCTTATGTGATACATTCACATGACTTTCTCTACCCTGTATCTTTATTAGTGGGTAATATTCTTACTAAAGCTTATTTTTCTGCCTACTACATTTTAATCCAAATAAACCTTTGCAAAAAAGTTGCATTACACATTTTGTTATAGATACAAAGAGAACAGCGATAGTCAAATGTTTAACTCGACGCTATATGCCGCCTTAAATTCTATACAGTTTCCATGCAATCGCGAGAAAACAACTGAGAATCGATGAGACTAAAAGAATGACAAGTATTGAACAATGATATTCGAACATTTAATAACGGATATCTCAGAAACGGCTTATGCCACAGAAAAATTTATTTTAAGTAAATGGTGTGTTTTAAAGAGATTTACATTTTTGTATGGTTTTCGTCTATCGCTTAACGTTTACCAGTTATACAAGATTATACAAAATTGCTTCCGAATGAAGAGGACTTCACAGGCTATTCGAAGAAAATTCATGATATACATTTTATTTGTCATGTGAATATCTTTAACATATATTTTAATCAAAATCTTTATGTCGCATATTTGGAAGGTACTGAACCCAAATACCAAGTATGGTATTTATCCGACTTTTCGTTTTTGAGTTATGCTGTTCCCACACACACACACACGAACCTTTTTCTAAAAATGCGTTTTTTATTCGGGGGTCTCATAACGTGTATTTCCGATGAAATCTCGGTGTCGAATTTTTGGGTGGAATGCCAACTATGTAGGTACGTGGAATAGAAAGTAATAAGCTTAAGTAAGACTAGTTTGTATGCCCACTAATAAACGATAGAGGGTAGAGAAAGTCATGTGAATATATCACATCAGATTTTTTATCGCGTAACAACCTATTCCACGACAGCAGCCAATGAGACGTGACCGTTAAGAGATACGGGGAAACGTTATATGGAACAGACCTTATTGGTTAGCCTGTCAACCTCCATATCCAGAGTTATCGGGTTCGATTCCAAGTACTGAAGGGGTTTTTATTACATTTTATACTCTGGCAAAGCTTCTGAAGGCACGTTAAGTATTATGTGTGCGCGTGCATGTGCATTTTCAACCCACAATAATAAACCTTAACGTTAAACTGAACATCATAATTAAGTTAAGAACACAAGCGTGGGTTTATTTCATGCAAGAACAGATTTCAAATGTAGTATACAAAATTATGGGTGTAAGAAAAGAAAATGTATTCCGGGGAATCAATGTCCTATAAAATGTAAACAAATACGATTCTGTATAATAACAACTATTAAAAAAGTTATGAAACAGCATTTGTAAATGAACACACTGCGTTATATTTTGGATATTTTTGCTACACATGATTTCGCATTCTGGTAATCAGTTGACATTTTTGGAATCCTAAAAATAGTAGGTGTAGTTTTAGGAAACTAATAATAATTTGCACTACCCTTGATTTTGCACCGATTTTAACCATATTTGAAATACACAGAAAAATGATTAAAATTCTAAGTAAAAATCTCAACTTCTTATGTGTATTGGTACGCATAAAAATTTAAATATTTCAGGATGCTCTCCATGCAAACTTACCTTAATGTTGTACTGAATTTAACCAAATTTGAAATGCGTCGACAAATTTTCTCCAAACTCTCATATAAAAAATCCTCAGCAATTCTCGAGTTGTTTGATGCGTACGGACGCATGAACAAAGCGACACTAATAGGTGTTCCACAGTAGCGAATGCTCTTAAAACCCAAGTTTTAGATTAGTATATATACTAATTTTGCCTAAAATCGGGGAAAGGAAATTATGTGTTCTGAATTTGACCTCTTGGGAAAAATTCCGACGCTCATGAATCAAGTGTTTCGTAAGTGGTGTGTGCAGTAGCCGAGTCCTGCTGAAAGAATGACTGCTGGTATTCAATAACTGTCAGTTGACGAAGAAAGGCTGTAAAATTTATCTCGATATCTTACAACGTAAAAATTGTGCTTTAAAAAAGTTTAGCGCCTTGAAACATTTATGGGGAAACTTAAAGAACAAGGTGTCGTGCGAGGCGTCCCAGGTTCGATTCCCGGCTGGGAGTAGGAATTTTTCTCTACCCAACATTATTACTTATCCTCCCGAGTCTGGAAGTATGAATAAGAGTGTGAATGTATGTATGACCTAATGATTAAACCCAAGAAGTGCAAGAAACCCAACAAGGGAATACGAGTTAACACCCTTATCAATAGGCAATAAGTTACAAAGGAAAGCCCGCAGATAAGACCAATATAGTTAAAGGCGGGGTATATAAATGGAACTAAAAACAATTACCTATAAAAACGCACAACAAATTGCTGCACTTCGTTAACCTCAGCAGCTATAGGAAGTGAATGGGAATTCCTTATGCAGATGTCATCGATATATTGTTGCTGAAGGACAACATTCTCAACATCGCTTATAACACAGGTGAGTGTTTCATTTTTATGATCGTTTTCAGTAAACATGTTACGCCGACAATTCCATCTCTCTTTTTCGCATAACCTACCGCGTTCTGTCGGCCATTTGACAGGTCGCTCCGCCAGCCATTAGTATCAACAACCTGTAGAAATGCTTCATCACACGACTGACAACACGATATAAAACGTTCACGATTATCTTCTTCACTTGTCTAGTTATTGAACGTCGTTGCTGTGCAACAAGCTTTGAAGATGTGCTTAATAATATTGAACACGTGTATTTTTGGGTGTAAGAGCTAGAAGTGGCAAAGTAGTTATTTCATATGCCGCCTACATCCAAGAAATTAATATTGGAAAATGTGGAAACAACGCAATTTGTGGATAATACGGTCTAACTTCAAACGCGGAACCCCGTCTAAGCCTGTAAAATAAATAAATAATAATGAGTGAACTCACCTGTGATGGTAAACTAGATGGCTTACCTAGATGGATTTCGTTCAGAAAAAATAAAGAGTGGGTAAGTAATTGTAAAAAAGCAGGAAGGAATGACAAACTAATGCTAGTTTACAAGTTATAATACACTACACTCTCTAATAGTTAGACCTATTTAATTATATTACTACCAGCATTTCCTTCCTTTCTTTTTGGAGGGAAACTTAAAACATATGGTTGCTCATTAAGCCAAGTCTCACATCAAACGAGAATTCCCCATAACTGTTATTTTAGAAAAATAGCCTTGGCTGTAGGTACATGTAGCGTTTATAGATGCATGTTAATAAACACTCATACGTTTTGAGAACCCAATTTTCTTGTTCTGTATGTGACGAACAGATTAAAAATATGTAGGTATATGCTTTGTGAGCTGAAGATTTGTTTACAACCACTGATTTTAAAAATGAAATTGGTGATTATTACCTCCTAAGTAAAACCCAATTCTTCCAAGATAGTAGACTACTTCATGATGGTTGTTATCAATTCTCAGCAGATGTAAACACGTAACCTTTTACATTCATCTTAATCCTCGATTACCATACGGCCACGCAATCCAGCTGTAAAGTACAATATGAGTGACTGTTGGGACGCAAGAGATAGAAAACCAGATAGATGCTTAAGACAGTTGTATTAGATAACAGAACAGGTTTCTCAAGTTACGCAGTAGGGAGAGAATAATATTTTGCTGCGAATAACGTTTTACAATGTAGGACAGATAAAAAAAAGCACACTGTTGGTAACAGTGAACGTGTGTTACCGACATTCCGCGTACATTATTGGCAGGTGTGTGAAGACAAAAGCGAAGTGTGTGATTATTACATGTTAATCCTCAAGGCATATTCGACCCAAACTTTCACATTTTAAAAACAAGTGAAGTCGATGAGCTAAAAGAGAAGGGAAACCAATCATTTAGACTAATCCTACGGAGATATCAGACTTACGTTACATGTTTTCTTCTATAAGTAATCGCCAGAAGAGCAAGCCAAGTCGTATAATCCAGGAGCAATTGCTTAGCTTTTAGTTGAAAATTAGTTACTTTATTTTATGCTACTAACATTTTTCATTTACTCGGTGGATGATGTTGGCATTTTGAAGCTACCGTTTGTGGGCTTATCCGGAAGGTTTCCAAAGCAACTGCTTCGAGAATCAAATAGCATTTTTTTCGGGTCTGTTTGATTAATCAGCGATAACACAATTTCGCCCACTTTAGTTTCAATGCAGTGTCCACTACCAGTTTTAAAACGTCTTAAACGCTCTCGACGTTTCTGGAGCTGCACTTTATGTTAGCATAAAATTGCCGCAGTTGTTTACTGAACTTAAGAGAAACGCACATTCTGCAAGGAGCGTTATTGAAAGGTGTTTCGGACAATAGAAATCGATTCTACAGTATAAAGTGCAACAGGATATCCATAATGTTCCGAAAACGATTGTTTTTTGTGCTGTGCTCCACAACTTGCAAAGCATATAAATGATTTGAACTTTTATACAGATGGAGAGAGAGAGCAGGCCTCGAGGAACGCTACATTGTAGGAAATGTGCTTAGGGTTGGTTTCACCAACAGATGCTAAAATTTAACACAATGTTAAACTGATTCAACACTGAAGTTAACACAAATTCTGTTCCATCAAACAATGTAAATTTTAAAAATGTGTTAAAGTCGGTGTTAAATTAACATCGCCGTACCCCGTGTTAAGGCGTTTAACAAATGTTAGAAGTTGGAAAATGGCTGCTGCAAACCAAGCTGTTGATGCGAGTATCCTACAATTGGCATTTTTTTAATACCATTCCTAATAGAAGTGTAGTCGCACGTCAATAAATTTGAAACCCTGCAAAAGGAGGAATTTTTAAAGCAATATAAACTGCCCAAGGGATCATGAGCATGTTTTATGGGAAATACGAGAGGTTAGAATACTATCAACAGAAGCATGCCTCTTTCCCCTATACCTGGGTAGCCTGTGTGCAACCAAAAGAGGGGAAGAAGTTGCAATTCCTTAAGATTTTATTCACAAAATACCACGAAGTTACTGGAAAAGAGAAACAACAAACAGCAATTGCTTGTTTTTATTCATCTCCCTCATTGTCTGAGTGCATGGACACAAGTGGCTATCATTATTTCCGATATACATACTTTCATCTGAGCGACCAACAGTTTTTAAAGAAGCAATGAGTCTTCTGGGACTCACTAACCCTTCCATTGCTTGCTGCGGATTAAATACATCGCCGGAATACATTTTCTTGGCCATTATCTGCGCTTCAGTTTGCTTTCTAAGTGAGCCGTGACATCTATGAAGTCTGAAATGTACTCTATCTACTCTGAATGACTGTGACACATTTTTACTTTCTCTACTACGTATAGTAAGTAGGGGAAGTATTGTATTCCACCCAAAAATTCGATACCGAGATTTCACCGGAAATAAATGTTTTAAGACCCCCTGAATTAAAAAAAAAAGCATTTTTGGAAACATGTCCGTGTGTGTGTGTGTGTTTCTGTGAACAGCAGAACTCAGAAACGAACAGTTGGATAAGCACCAAACTTGGTATTTAGGTTCAGTAGCTTCCAGAGATGCGACACGAAGGTTTTCATGAAAATGCCCCCACCCCAGATTACCCTTTACATGGAACATTTTTCGAAAATTTTAATTTTCTCAAAATGGCTCTAACGATTTTGATTAAAATATCATATGTTTAAGATATTTTCATGACAAATGAAATGTATATCTCGAATTTTCTGGGAATGTCTCCAAAAGTATACTTCATTGCGAACGACTTTTGCATAACTGGTAAACCATGAGACAAAATTTTCCTACACAAAAAATGTAGATCGCATTAAAATATACAATTTATGTCATATACATTTTTTTTTTGTTTTATTTAGTGAACCATTTTCGAGATATTGCTTGTTATTCCCTTAAATTTTCCAATACTTATACTTTTTCTCAAATTCGTTATTCATTTTTTTATGTCCTGGACACGCAAAGAGAATGGAATGCGCCACATAGCAACCAGCGCTTAAAAGATTTGACTATCGCTTAAAGCCTACCAATTCCCCTTGCATCTACAAGAAAATTAGCAATAAGATTAACATCTCGATTAACATGAAGTATATGAAGAATAAGCGTTTGTAAAAATAGTTTGTACAAGAGTAGAGAAATTATGTGAGTGCAACACATCAGATTTTTTCAACAAGTAGCGAGTTTGGATTTCGCTATTTACACAGCAATGTGCGCGTGCTTATGCGCATTTTATAGATGTACCTATTGCTTCTTTCATATACGTAAATTGAGGATAAGAACTGCTAGCTCTGCTGAATGCCGATATGGCTCTTATTGACACTGTGAATGCAGGGTGGCAGACGTGGGATAAGTACCACTCAGTAGGAGCGGAAAACTTTCTCATACCCAGAACTTTTTGTAGAATGTAGTGGACACGGACCATACAAGTATTTGCAATGTCAGCCAACTCGCATACCTTCAATCGGCGATCACTGAGTATGGCATCACAATGTTGTCAGTCTATTGGTGCTCTGAGCAGTGCTAGTCGGCCACAATATGAGTGCGCCTGAAGGAGGACGCCACTGTTTTTGTTGACAATAAACGTCAATTATAATTCACTTTTAGTTTATAATTTTAACCACAAATTAAATATGGTACACAAATTAGTGGGTAAGAGAAATACATAGAAATCAACAATTAGATGAACACTTCTACTACATGCCTCCATGTTTGTTTACAAAAACGGAGCACTAGCATTAACATAATGACCTCATAATTCACTGGCTGAAAACATTACACAACCAGTAACACAGATAGGGAAAGGAAATAACAGAGAGCACCTCTTTTCTCAGGGTATGAGGCCCTATTACATTTAAATGTACATTGCACAGCAAAAACAAGACACAGTAATTGCAAGCTGAAGTCAAAGCATAATGCAAGCAATGAATGAACACGCGTTAATGTGGTGTTGGTAATGCTGGCAACCATGGGCCTGCTGTGCTCATTTGTTTTTCCGACGTAATGCTTATGTCAGATCCCAACTCTCGAAAATAAGGATGTAGAAAAACAATACTTTTTTAATGAATAATTTTTGGAATAAATATGAAAATAAATGATAGCAGGTAGAATTGAATTGAGTTTTTATTTATGGATGCTCTTCTATGGTTCTTAGCATCCTTCTATAATGGAATTGAAAGATCTTGCTCAGAGGCCTCTTTATCAGGCTTGAGGTTCTTTTACGTGCCATAAATCTACGACACGGCACCACCAGCTTTACTTCCCTCTCAAAGGAAGCCAAGCTAAGGAGTTTTATGCTGAAAAAAATCCATCACCCTCTGTCAGGCTTGAACCCATGACCTCGGAAATTAAAGGCTAGCATGGTACCCGTAGACCATGAAGGACGACATAGCAGGAAGAGGAAGTTGCACAATTGTGACACATATTTACATTTGCATAATTCTGAAGTTCTAAAATTTGCACCATTTTGGAGTCTCCAAAATGGTGTAAACTCGGATGTCTCAGACAAGGTTATATATAGCAAGTGCAGGTATGACAAAGTGTCATACCTGCACTTATTGATGACATAATGGTTCTGGTATGTTATATTGTAAAAGTGCTTCAGCAACAGTACCCTGTATTATTTCTTGGTAACATTATCTATCAGTTCTCTTTATACACTATGCTGTTTATACCTGTATTGTTGAATTTCTGTCAGCACTCATTGGTAATATTTATAGAATAAAATTGATTTTAAAATGTAGGGCCTTTTATTATGGTTAAAAAAAGCAAACATTTCCTCCAATTTACATTTTTTTATCTGTAGCCCAGAAGGGTCTAAAGCAGGGGTTCAATTATATTACATTATGCTATCATTTATATAGCCGTTTTCAAAATAATATATAACATTTTAAAATCACATTATAACTATGCTATATATAAGTCTAATTATAAACCACACACATTTAAACAGAAACCAAATGTTACATTTAGTTAACATAAATGATCTTAATATGTAAAATTTATTTAAAATAATAAAGCATTCATTTATTTGTAAAATGTGTTATGTGCCTATACTTTCCAAAATAGTGCATTATTGATTGTTGGTGATTAACATAGGAACTAGTGTAACATAAATTTGTACATGATTGTGTAAAGAGGATTAAGTTTGAAATTTATTAAAATGGCCAAGTACTGATTTGAACGCTCTGTGATTACATTAGTATAAAAGTAACTATATGATCCTTCCTCAGTGATGCAGATGCAGTACTTGATATTTTATGATCCGGTTATATTCAGTATATGGAGATAAAGTTAAATGTCTCCACCAATATGCAACCCAGTTAAACTAATTTCAAACTTAACCCCTTTACAAAAGCAGTTGCAAATTCAACTTTTTTTGTTTCAGTTTAGCTTCTTTTATCTGCATAATTTCCTCTAATAAAAACCACTGCTTGGTGTTGGCAATTCAGTTATATTGTACAAAACACTGGGTTTATTATTGTTTTAACTGAAATATACAACTACATGCATTCATTATTGTATATGCTCATAGTTACTTTAAGTGTTTCTGTTGTACTATTTCCTTTTGTGCAATATCACTCATAATTAAGTAATTGCACAATTTCAGTTACCTGATTATTACCATTCAGCTAAAAGCTAATTGAGGCATTCACAGATGCAGAATAGAAGTTGCTACAGACGCATACACTATGTGATCAAAAGTATCCGGACACCCCACAAACATACGTTTTTCATCTTAGGCGCATTGTGCTGCCACCTACTGTCTGCTACTCATTATCTGCGACCTCAGTAGTCATTAGATATCGTGAAACAGCAGAATGGGACGCTCCGTGGAACTCACGGACTTCGAACGAGGTCAGGTGATTGGGTGTCACTTGTATCAGAAGTCTGTACGCGAGATTTCTACACTCCTAAACATCCCTAGGTCCACTGTTTCTGATGTGATAGTGAAGTAGAAACGTGAAGGGACATGTACAGCACAAAAGCATACAGGCCAACCTCATCTGTTGACTGACAGAGACCGCCGACATTTGAAGAGGGTCGTAAAGAGTAATAGGCACACATCTATCCAGACTGCATCAGGATCCACTCCAAGTACTATGACAGTTAGGCGTGAGGTGAGAAACCTTGGATTCCATGGTCGAATGGTTGCTCATAAGCCACACATCACGCAGGAAAATGCCAAACGACGCCTCGCTTGGTGTAAGGAGCATCAACATTACACGATAGAACAGTGGCAAAACGTTGTGTGGAGTGACGAATCACGGTACACAATGTGGTGATCCAATGGCAGGGTGTGGGTATGGCGAATGCCTGGTGAACATCTGCCAGCGTGTGTAGTGCCAACAGTGAAATTCGGAGGTGGTGGTGCTATGGTGTGGTCGTTGTTTTCCTGCAGGGGGCTTGCAACCCTTGTTGTTTTGTGTGGCACAATCACAGCGCAGACCTACATTGATATTTTAAGCACCTTCTTGCTTCTCACTGTTGAGCAATTTGGGGATGGCGATTGCATCTTTCAACACGATCGAGCACCTGTTCTTACTGCATGGGCTGTGGCGGAGTGGATACATGACAATAACATCCCTGTAATGGACTGGCCTGCACAAAATCCTAACTTAAATCCTATAGAACACCTTTGGGATGTTTTGGAACCCCGACTTTGTGTCAGGCCTCACCGACCTACATCGATACCTCTCCTCAGTTCTTCACTCCGTGAAGAATGGGTTGCCATTCCCCAAGAAATCTTCCAGCACCTGATTGAAAGTATGCCTGCGAGAGTGAACGCTGTCATCAAGGCTAAGGGTGGGCCAACACCATATTGACTTCCAGCATTACCGATGGAGGGCGCCACGAACTTGTACGTCATTTTCAGCCAGGTGTCCGGATACTTTTGATACTTTTGTATGTGCATAGTATTAGCCCACATTCACACAATAAACCCAGTCACAACTTTTATGACATGTATCCAGGGTCACAGCCAGGAGGAATGGCATCCATGATAGCTATTACATTTTCTGCATTCCTTGCATCCATTAGTAATTTTCATTATAATTATATAAAAAAAAGAAATAAGGAAAAAAAGGGGGAAATGAACCATCAAATACAATAATTTTCTTTAAAATGTTTAAGTTTGCCATACAATACTCAAATAAGAAATTAATCATGTACCACTTTATTTAGTGTTCAGTAAACAATGATAGTATTTTCAAAATACTGATGGGATAAAGGGCTTGGTTCACAATAACCTGGGAAATGGGAAGTAAAACATTTTGATTCATAATACATGGAAATGCATGCCTATAGATAACCATATCAACGGCAAAGTGGAAAATTGATTTTGCACATTGGGACGTCATTTGTTTGTGGCCAATGACATTTTTTCACATGCTTCTAATTCAGCCAACATAATTCAGGTTAGCCAACATGAAAATCCGATGCAATTAACATTTTGCTGAACCACCAGTGTTCCATGAATCTGAACAGGTGGGATACCAGATGCACATTTGCTAGAACTCCTTTCTTTAATTTTCCCTCTTGCAAATAGAGAGGGCTCTTGCAGCTGTTTTATGTTAAGCTCGCCTTAAGTAATTTCTACAGTGCACAAATGGATCTAATATGCTGTCCCCAGGAACGGTAATAAAATAATTAAAAACTTGACCAAAACTTCTTTCTCATTCCTGGAACCTGGGAAACTTTCCCAATAATTGTGAATACTTACACTATAATACATCTATTGTAACTTTGTCATTCTCGTTCTGGTTTCCATTCCCAGTTATTGTACACCAGCCTTAATTCACACATTTTAGTTACTTGATCACCATCATTTGGATATGATACCTTGCTTTTCTCTACTTTTTTCCCTTGACAAAGTGCAGAATGTCTTATTTCAGCAATGTTCTAGTGCTAAACACATCGGTGGCCCACTGAACCTAGTACAGTTTTGAGCATTTTAATGAGTACAGCCACAATATTGAGATTTACAAGGTACTACACAAACAAATGAAGTGATTATTCAGTCTAAATGTCATGATATGAACACTAGTTTTCTTCATTTTGTATTACCAGGCACCCCCTTAATGCATATGTTGTCTCTTAGATTGTCAGCCACTAGCTGCAGCCCTTTTACATATAAATACGTATCTTCTGATATACATATTGTATTCTTAAATGCAAGAGCCTGCTTATAATAAAATATATATTTTGTCTCTTCAGCCATTCAACTCATATAATACCCATTAATAATATATTTCTACAAATTATTTCATGTTTAAATACTTATATAAAAATAGCTTTTCTGACAATATAAACACGCTTTAGGGACTTTGACAATGTACCCAAAAGAAGAAATAACAATTTTTCCTATACCAGGCTCAATATAAAAAAAAAAAAATGCTCACAGAATTGGCTCATTTGTATTTGTTTAAATGTATCTGATTCATCAGATTATATAATGTAGAAGTAATGTTTAAAGAATATTACACATATGCAACCATTTTATTATGACTATACAAAAGCTGCAATTCAGTCTTACATAGCACCAGAAATAACTTATGCAAAAATACTCAAGACATTATTTTCATTGCATTTTTTGGTTTTTACTAACAATTTATTTAAGGCACTCACAAATTCCCTCTTTTAAATTCAGTTTGTTTAATTTAATGTTATGAAGCTCTATGTTATGCATTTATATTTTTGTATTCATGCACTAAACACTATTTTAAAGCTGCTTTTCAGAGGAATTTCTGCAAAAACAATAAGTAACTAGTAAGATAGTATATATGGGAACCTACGCTAACCAAGCCATTAGATTTGTCCTGTTATCTTTCTTCTGCATATGCAGTCAGAATAGAAGGTATTTGTAAATTAACTTAATATAGAAATAATGATTTGTTGGAAAATATTTATGGAACTTTGTCCACATAAAATTTTGCTAAAAATGTTCTAAAATTAATTGTTTTCCACAGCAATGCTGGATAATAATGTAAATTTTTTACAAAAAGTATTCATACACCTAAAGCAACTAGATTAAAAACTATGGTTACATCACATGCTGCATTCTGAACAGCCTGCTTTTTCTATGTCCCACAGCAAGTGCCCTGCACGCACGAGACTGACAATGATAAACAAAATAGGTTGCAGAGGTAAAATAAAATGCACTGAGGAAGGAAAGAAACTTCTGCCAGAGAGAAAACTAATAATTAGGCCACAAGATGATCTCAAAGCTCTCTCCAAGATATTTCAGGTAGTGGAGAGACCATGGTCAACCAATCAGTCCAGAATTGACAGGTTAGAAGCTAGAAACTCTGTCCTAAATAACCCAAAAGTGGCTGAACTAAGACTAGTATTTGTTTGCTGCACCAACAAGGATCCACGAATAACTGCTCCACAGATAGTTGCAGAATTATAGAAGACAGGAATTTAAGTTTTGGCAAGCATTGTGAGATGTATTTATACAGTACTAGCAATTATCCATGCTAATTGGGACCAAGACTATCTCTGATATGGAAAAGCTTGGACAATGCAGATATAATGAGCTAATAGGTCATGACACACACGCACACACACACACACAAGAAGAAGAAGAAGAAGAAGAAGAAGAAGAAGAAGAAGAAGAAGAAGAAGAAGAAGAAGAAGAAGAAGAAGAAGAAGAAGAAGAAGAAGAAGAAAGAGCTTAAAGTTGTAAAGTAATTGTTCTTTAACATTTCATTAACATTTACATTACTACTTTATACAGTTAAATTAAAAGATAAAACAGATTGCAATATTAAATGCAAAGATTACTTTTTGAGAAAGTCTTTTATAGTCTTTTGCGGTGACCTCTTCCCTCTCTTGAACAATCTCAGTTAATTGTGAGTCCACTACAATAATAAATGGTACATTGACAGGATAGCAAGTAAGACATCCAATGCCAGTCCACAAAGCAGGAGGAAGAAGAAGTAAAGAAAGGAAATAATAATAAAAAAAAAAGCCTAGTATTTCTTGTACACACTTTAAAGTTGTAGATTGATGGGAAAAATTGATATGGACAGATGAGAGCCTCCTCAAAGTGTTTGACTCAGACTACAGTTGCAAAACATGGAGGAAAAAATAGGAACTGGAGCTAAAAAAATCTTATTCTCATAGTGAAGCATGGCAGAGGATCCATGAGCACAAGTGTCGGCAATCTTCATATTATTGAGGGGATTATGGATCATAGGAAGTACTTCGACATTCTTAAGCAAGAGTTGTATAACCAGTGTGAAGAAAATGGGCCTCCAAGAAGACTGGATGTGTATGCAGGATGATCCAAAACATACTGCACTTAATATGCAACTGTGGATATTTAATAATACTCCAGAAACAGCTTCATACCTCTCCCCAGTCACTGGATATTAACCCTCAAATAAGTGTGGAGCATCTTGTAGAAATGCATACAAAAAAGGAAAATGTCTAACAAAGAAGCATTGAAAACTGCTCTTGTTGAAAAATGGAGCCAAATACCAAATGTGGAGGTTAGAGAAGCTTGTTCATTCTCTACCAAGAAGACTAGAGGCTATAATTAAACCGAAAGGCACCCTATCTAGCACTGAATACCAATGTTCTTGTATGTATTACTTTTGTGAGCATAGGATTTCTTTTCATGGCTGAGAAATTTGCAAATTAATTTTGTTTTTATACAGTGACATTTTGTTTGCAAATTATCTCTATTTTTTATAAACAATAAAATCTTGAATATGCCATCCCTTTGATCCAATAAATTTCCCATTACCCTTTAAATATTCCTCATAATATCAATTTTTCTTTAAGTGTATGAGTACTTTCTGTTCTGACTGTATTTCATTCTTACATATATTACATTGTGGATATTAGGAGTAAAGTTACAAAGCTAGTTTGGAGGTTCAACAATTTAAACTGAAAAGTTGTGATTGTCCTAATATTCATAGCATTGTATGATTCTGTAACAAAAAAATAATGCTGTTTTGCTCCACTCTTTATGTATTCTATTTTCAATTCCACTTTTCCAAAATACAATTAAAACCTACTATGGCTGGTACTTCTGAAATATCTGTGGTTACATTAGAGATTGTTAGAGAATATTCATCACTGAGGCACAGAATGACCACAGTTAAACCAGCAGTAGTGGTGGCAAAAGAAAAATTAAATAGAAAGACATGTAAACCTAACTACACATTTCAGCAAAGCAATAAAGCAAAACATGTTTATAGGGGAAGTACTAAAAAATACTAGTAAGTATTGAGGTATGAAACCTTATCTACAGATATGTGCAGTTACTACTAATCAGGTTAACAGTCATCCAATGAAGGAATGTCAGCAGCAGTTGGAGCCATCAATTTATAAAACAAGGGAGACAGATTTAAGTTAAGGCATTATCGAACTCAATTTTGATCCTAATGGACTTTGGAAATCACTAACTAGCATTTAATTGTATTCCCCTTTCTTTCTTTCTTAGAAACGATGACATATTGATATTAGAAATGTATGTATTACTGTTATCATTGCTGGTTTAAAGCTAATATTTCTCTGTACAATGTTACTTTATTACATTGTATACAAGATGTGCAGTTGCTGATGTCATGACACAACTTTCTTCTCACTTACTCAGCAGTCCTCTTCACAGATATATCTGAAATAAAATTGATTTTTATGTTTTTGAAAGATGTAAATAAAAGCATTCTTTTTGATTAAGTGAAGGTTATCAAGGTCATTTAACTTTAAGTACTTAAAATACATTACATGATAAACAAAAGAGATAAACTATATATATATATAGTAGAATATATGCATCTATTTAACCACTAATACACTACGGCAAACTACAGTCTTTAAAGGGGCACTAATGATTACAAAATCATCTGCTTAAGTAATTCAACTTAAGGAGTCAAACAAACATTAGCATTTGTCTAATACAATAATTATGCGACATGCCAAAATAATAAAATAGATATCTCTTTCAATAGTACTCTGAAAACATTTAGAATATTATATTTTTAAATTTACTATTCATGTTGCAAATTACACCCCTCCTAGATAAAATTAAAACTTATAAAATAAAATGGATTCAACATCTAGATAGAATGGAAGAAAGCTGAATACCCAAAGGAGCCGGGAAATATGCACCTCTGGGAAGGAGATTCCAAGGAAGACCAAGAAGACAGCGGAATCAAGAGCCGAAACAGGCCAGAAGGCCTATACCATTGATGATGATGATGTTGATTATTCATGTACCTTATAATTACACCTACATGCTCATTTGGGGGCTTTTTCTGTTATACCAGAATCTGTAATCTATCCTCAAGCTAGACTCAGCCATCATCTTATTTCCATTAAACTAATGCCCAAGGTTAGCGGAAACGTTTTATTTGGTCATGGTGTTTCATGCCCGCTTGTACTACATATGCCACCACAGGCAGTGGTCACTGATAATACATGAAATGATAATTTGGTAAGGAAACATTCAAGGCCTAAGTTTGGGGTACCTACCTGGCAGTACCAGTAATGAGAATAGAGGAAAACTCGGAAAAGAAAACCTCAGTCAGGGAGGATGGTACTGGCAGGTTCGAACCAGAGACCTCCCTTTCATGAATCCATGCCTAATGACCTTGGCCACCCATGTCAGTGCTTATAGTTTTAGAGCATATGCAGAACTATGATGCAGTGTTGTTTTCATTTTACTAGCCTTGACTGATGTTGCCATTTGTCAAAGTTCTGGAAAACCGCTTGAAAAAATTAAGGAGCACTAGGCTTGCATTTTATTCTTTTGCATATTCATCAATTCATTTAGTTCTTTTTGAGCACACACTTATACTGGTATAGGTTGCAGATCTGCTCATGCAAATAGCACTGCATGTTTCATCTGGACTATGACATTTTTTATTGCTACAAATCATGTATCACCAGCTTGGTTATCATTGTTCTTTGGTCTTGCCATTCTCTGTCTATCATGGTGCTGGCCCTATAGAAGTCAGGGTGTATTTTCTCTCTCTTCTTATTCTTACTAGTTCTTGATAAGGGCAGGTGGATGCTAGGAAATGCTTGTTTCTAATATCTTCAATGAAGAACTACTTCATGAGTTCATAGGTTAGCCTTGATAGGGCCAATTTCCCTATTCCCATTGTTCTCTTCAAGAAACTTGCCTTGACTTTCTCTATCCTTTGGAAATCCATAACAGTAAGTTCCTCCCATATGGGTTCTATGGGTCCTATTCTGGAATGAAAGAGGATCACTGCAGTGTTAGTTGATATGCAGGTTATGGGTTGAATTTGAAATTTATTTATTTATGGATGCTCTTTAACTACTATGGTTCTTAGCCCATTGTATATTGGGCATGAAAGACTGGAAATTTAGCTCAAAGGCCTCTTTATCAGGCTTGAAGTTCTTTTATGTGCCATAAATATACGACATGGGACCACCAGTTCTACTTCCCTTCTGAAGGAAGCCATGCTAATGATCTTTACGCTTGAAAAATTCATCGCCCTCCGCCAGGTTTGACCCATGACCTCAGGAACTAGAGAGGTTATGTGATGGATCCTATGTATAGCTCTGATTGCTTTCCTGGATGTGGGTGCTGAAGGAAAAGTCAATGTTGTTTGCAGTGTGATTCCTAAATATTTGTACTTTGCTATAACCTCTAAGGGTCTTTCAGCTAGCTCTATTGTTTCTTCTGATGGTAATTTTCCACCTTTTTGGAATGTCATTTGCACTGTTTTGTTATTTGTCAGTTGGTTTGTTTCTGCCCATTTTTCCAGTTCACTTATCGTTGTCTGCAGTTTTTCCCTGTTTGTAGATCCAATTACCATGTCATTGGCATACGTTATTATTGTGGTATCTGGGTTTTGAATAGCTGTGATGATGTCAGCTATCAGTATGTTAAATAAAGTTGAGTTGATGGGATAACACTGGAGGACTCTGCTTAACGTTTCTGGATATGGCTATATTGCTTATTTGCATATAGTTGTATTCAAGTATTTGTTCTAAAGCTTTCATGATTGGGTGGTTCTATCCTGTTATGCTTTTGAATTTTATCATAAGTATCTTCTGTCTCTAAGTCAAAGCCTTGTGTTAGTCTATAAATACTGTGTAGAACTTCTCTCTTTGCTGCCTTAGTGCCTCTTCTCTTCTCTATAGTAGGCATGATACCACTTGAAGTGTGCTCCTCTGTTTTTGAATCTGAGCTGAAAATCTGGTATGTGGTCTTCAACACATTTTAAAGATTGTGTTTTCTAGTAATATACCTCTATACAAATCAGGATTTATAGTGTCTCCTTTACCTTTATAAATAATTCTTAGGGCAGTGTGCATTATGTTGGAATAAATTACTTTAGCAGTAAGATTTACTAATGGAAATAGCTTACTAGGGGAATTATTTACTTGGAAGTAACAATGGAGAACTCAACTACAATTACTCTTTTAGTTACTACTAAGGAAGTATAAGCTCATTACTCCCAGAGTATTACTTTGTTTACATGATTTACTTGAAGCATCATTGCGTGCAATAGGAAAAGGAGGAAAACATCAGTAAAAGAGATAAATGATTGTTAGTGGAGATATTGAAAATCCATTTAAACAATGTAGAGTGCAAACAATACAATGTAAAGATTCTGGAAGAGAAAAACCTGGAAAATTGTGATGGATGAAATATACTAAAGGGCAGCTTGAAATTCGTTGGAAACATTGTTCGTAATCCTCATATTTGCATTGCAGATCACTTGTGTGTTGATGGAGAAATACCCTTTCTGATTTCGAAAATGTTCCCCATTTTCACTGGATGGGCACAAAATAGGAACATAAATGCAGCCAATTGCACCCACAATGTGTGGGAAACTTGCGAAAGTGAAGAATTGCCTTTTATTTTCTGAACGTTCATAATCATTTGTCATAAATACTTATGTACCTACCTTGCTCTTAACCTCAAAAGCACTGTAACAATGCGATAAAAGGTACGACCAGTAATTGTGCGGTGAACATTTTTAAGATTGTCTTCAACTATCTGAAATGTTCCAGTATGAAACACTTGCAGGGCGCATAACAATAAAATTGCAGTTTAGATGATACAGCTGAATTCCTGTCTGAGTTTTATGTAGTAAATGATCTCCAAGTAGGTTCATAAGGAATGTAAAATATTCTTTTCTGATACTGAAACATTTCTTGAACACTCTCTCTCAGTATAAATATCATATGGATCTCACTTTTCCCGTACTATATGTACTATCGCATTCCCATTATTTCCTTCATCAAGATCATCAATGTAATCTAAGTAATCGTCTTCATCATTGAGATCATCAATGTGATTTAAGTATTCTATGAACATGTCAAAATATCTTCCTCCAAATATATATATATATATTATATGATATTGTAGTTCAATCAAAAGGTGAGTTACTCCAACCAAGTCACAAGAGTAAATTATAACCTATATTTGTGCTCTGTTTACTTCCATAATAACTTACTACATGGTGGCACTCTCCGATATTTACTTCTGTAGTAATTTATTCCGGAATATCTGGAAGGAATAACATACTTCGGAAGTAGTTTACTATCATACGGAAATTGCCAAGTGTTGACTTGGATACTTGTTTACTACAGAAGTAGAACTTACTCTAGTTGGTGCACCAGCCCTAAAGGAGACATTCCTCCAGCTTTCCAGCATAGCTTCCATCTCCAAGCATTTGTTCAATAGCTCTGATCATGTATTTTTCATTATGCTTATTGAATCCTTTAGATGTTCAATGTATATGTGATCTGGTCCAGCTGCTTTCCCATTTTGGAATTTATTAATTGTGTTTACTATCTCTTCTGTTTTTATTGTTGCAGATATTCCTTTAGAATCAAAACTTGTTGTGTATTAAGCTTTTTCTAACGTCTTCTGGTTGAATATTGTTTTGGAGTGTTCCTCCCAAGTTTCTACTGGGATCTCTTGTGATGATGCTGAAGCTTTCTTTCTTACGGCCTGTATTACGATCTCCGGTTAAGGTTTGGGGTAAGATTTACCTGAGAGTTACGTACTGCGACTGTATTGCAATCTTTGGTTAAGGGCTACCCGGGAGTTATTTTTGGAGGTAAACTAACCACCACCTCAAGTGGTGGATAAAGATGATACCTTGGAGTTAACTCGTATTTCCGAATGAAACATGGCGTACCACCGGCAGAGATTGATTATTGAGAGTGATTCAGAATATATTTTCAAGTTTTTGGAAATGTTATCTATACATTAGAATAGTTCACTCCAACACCCAGTCTTAAATATTACTGTCAGGGCGTAAGGAACTAACCATTGTGCTTGGATTGTTTTTGGAAGGCCAAACATTTTAGGTTAAATGACAAACAGTGTGGGCAAAGGTAAATGTATTTTGCGTGTTAGTTTATATTTAGGTTGGTTTTTAAAATTGTCGAATGGCTTTCCACGTTAGTTTTAAGTGATATTCATGAAATGTTTGCGTCAAAAGACTATGGTTTTCGGTTATTAAAGTGATATTCGTAAAACTTTTACGTCAAAACTCTTAACACTATTTTTAACGAAACTTTGAAGTGTGGCATAGTTTTCCAAATAGAATAACCAAGGAACGGTATTAGAAAGATGCAACAAACTTAAGAATATTGTGTTGAACTTAAATGTCAGGCAACATGTGTAAATCCGAATCCACATTAGAACCATCGATGTTGCTTTTCTATAAATATAATAGCTTTCACGAACGGAAAAGCTAATAAAAAGGTAATTATAACTATTGTTTACGGTATCCTATTGTAGCTCAGTAATCCAATAACGTACTAGAACCGCATCTTGTATGCTCAATGACATGTATATAAATTACATTTTAGGTTATGTTCATGTCAAAATTCTCTAAAAAAATCTCCAAAACCGTTCACAATCTATAATAGTCTGTCCGCTCGCCTTGTTACTAATGACCAATAATGACGCTATAATGTTGCAGATTACCACGAGATAGCGTTGTATAAACAGTGAAATCACTCAGAAAACTATTGCCAAGGAGAAATACATATCTCTTTGGTGTTGCCAACTTCTCGCCCAGCATCATAAACCTTAGGGTTACTAACCATCGGTTGATATGCGTTTGTAATACCCGGCAATGCACCTAACCTTCAGGTAGCGATAACTGATAGGTTACAAACCATGGCTTTTAACCGGAGATCGTAATACAGGCCGTAAGGGCGATAAAATTATCATTTCTTGCTTCTATCTATCTTTCCTTCTCTAATTAGAGCTTTGTATTTACTTTAATTGTTCCAGATTTAGTTTCCTTGAAGGTCTGATACTGTTTTCCACTTCTCTACTTTTCCACGTTTCTTGCATTTTCAACTTGTCACTACAGGAATGTGTTTCCGAAAGGGGGCCGCTATTGATGTCCACAATCCTTTTTTGTATGAGGCCTCTGATTTTGTTCTCCCCTAACAAATACCAGATCTATTGCACTGAACCCATTTGTGGCAATGTATATTGGAAAGTCTGGCTTGTTGATAAGGGTGAAGACTTCTTCCTGAAGAGTCTCTAATACTATTTCTGTTTTTACATTTCTTTTGTCAATTCTAGGCTTAATGTCTGTAGCTAGTACAACATTTTTTTCCTCTTTAGTGTGGGCAATGGCTCCCATTAGCTGTTCAACTTTCTCTTCTGTTTCTGTTTGAGGTCTAATGTACATTGCTATCATTGGTAATATTTAGTTTGTAATACAAGTATGTTTTCTTCTTTATATAGCACTTTGAAGTTCCCTAGGCTTGGCTTAAAGAAACACTTCTCTGTTTTGCAGGTGTGTGCGCTCCAGAGAAACCCTTGATGGGTATTGCATCTTTTATGAAAGTTTCTGAATGTGAAAATCATTAAGTCATAATTTTGCAAACTTTTTTTCTGGTAATTTATGGCATTTTACAATCCTTTCACATTCCAGTTGAGAATTTTAATATTCCTTAGAATAATTCCCATTTCATGCAAGTGTTGTTTTCTGAAGATTTGTTCTTTTTGTCTTCCTGTGATCTGGCAGTTCTGGAGGTCCACTCTTAGCCCTTGGTTCCTCCAAAAGATAAATTGCCTCACTAACACCCTTGTGGCCACAAGTCTTTCTGTATTATGGTTTCATGTCTGATTGGAATGCCCAATCTATAAGCTTTATTTATTCTTTTAGTTTGTAGCTCTTCACACTCCATATTATCTATTCCACTTCTTGAGAGGTAGTTGTTTAATATATCTGCAGTACACTTTCATGCAATCTTCCCATATATAGCCAAGCTGTACATTCTGCAGCTCTGAGTTGCTCACCTGGAAACTCCCCCTTGCCTATGACCCTTCTTCTTTTGTTTCTCCTGCTTTCCTGCAGTTTCCATTCAACTGTGCTGTGACATCTCTCTATTCTTACTGTGGGTTATACTTCCTCCAAAACTGACCTGAACTGTTCTACTTCCTCTTCATAATCTCTTTCATCTTGTTCTGCATCCATGCTGTATATCATTTGATCTCCCTAATGACAGTTTGTCTAGGTGAGTGTCATGTGCAACTTTCCTATCTGATTTTTTTTTCAAAAGTTCTTCGAATTGCTTTAGGATTGTTTCCTATAAGACTTCCATCTATGTTTTTATTTGTTTTATTCTTCCATCAACTTTGTAAGTTGTATGTTTGCATCTTCCATTTGCTGTCTTATTTGGTTGTTTGACCCTTCCATTTCATCCTTAGCTAATAAAGTCCATCCTGGACTTGCAAATAGTCTTTACAGGTTATGCACACCCGCATTAAATAGCATGTGTTTCATTTTAAGATGTCAAATTTCCCTTTTGTAATGCCTTATATTTCATGTGGAACCATTGGTTGGATAATTGCCATATCTGCCATTCATATGCAGCTATGAGACTGATAGGTAGTTGGGTTGGTCTGCCCGATTTATGAAAAAATCTGATGTGTTACACTCACATGACTTTCTCTACTCTTGTACAAACTATTTTTACAAACACTCATTCTCCATATGCTTCATGTTAATTGAGATATCGAGATGTCAATCTTATTGGTAATTTTCTTGTAGATGCAAGGGGAATATGGTAGCTTTTAAGCGATAGTCAAATATTATAACGCTGGTTGCTATGTGGCGCATTCCATTCTCTTTGCATGTCCAGGACATAAAAAAATGAATAACGAATTTGAGAAAAAGTATAAGTATTGGAAAATTTAAGGAAATAACAAGCAATATCTCAAAAACGGTTCACTCAACAAAAGATATGTATATGACATAAGTTGTGTATTTTAACGCGATCTACATTTTTTGTGTAGTAAAATTTTGTCTCTATATCTTATGGTTTACCAGTTATGCAAAAGTCGTTCACAATGAAGAATACTTTTGGACACATTCCCAGAAAATTCGAGATATACATTTCATTTCTCATGACATTATCTTAAACATATGATATTTTCATCAAAATCGTTAGCCATTTTTGAGAAAATTAAAATTTTCTAAAAATGTTCCATGTAAAGGGTAGTCTGGGGTGGGGGGATTTTCTTGAAAACCTTTGTGTCGCATCTCTGGAAGATACTGAACCTAAATACCAAGTTTGGTGTTTATCCGACTGTTCGTTTTTGAGTTATGCTGTTCACACACGCACGCACGCACGCACGCACGCACGCACGCACGCACACACACACACACACACAGTTTCCAAAAATGCTTTTTTTGGATTCAGGAGGTCTCAAAACATGTATTTCCGGTGAAATCTCGGTATCGAATTTTTGGGTGGAATGCAATACTTCCCCTACTTACTATACGTAGTAGAGAAAGTAAAAATTCAGATGCAACATTGCACTGTGATCTAAATAAAAAAAAACAGATTATTATGGTTTCAAAAATGGGATTGTCCTGCATTAAAGGGATTATCAATTAAAATACACAAGAGTTCATTAGAGCGCTTGGAGGATGTTTAGAAAATGTACGAGAGAAATGGTTTATAGATGTGAGAATGAGTAGTGATGATAATGGCTATGGAAACGAGTTAGAGTAGTTATTGTATAACTTTAATACAAATAGCTAGGATATTAAGTGTGTATTGAATCCAAAGATAGTAAGCAACCTTTTAACTACAGAATTAGTAAATTTTATAAATTTAAATGATATTAATATAACAACAATTCAATTTCAATTAATTAAATTTTGTGTTCTAGAATATGGAAACAAATTAATTTATTTATTCACTCATAATAGTAATGAATATTTGAATTATTTATTCTTTTATGCATCTGTAACTGTTATGCTTTACATACCTGTAAAAGCCCTCCTGAAGTTCTCCATACTGCTGTGAATCTTGGTAACAACTCCTAACCTCTGCTTCCAATGTTTCTGGGCTTTCTGTAGATTCTCCATATTCAGCAAGAAGGTGTCGAAGCATGAAGTAAAGAAATTTAAGGAATTCTGCAATGGTGACATATCCTAAGTCAGCAGCAATAACTGCTGCTATGCGGCAAAAAATAGTGCATTTCATGATGGGTGAACACTGTCCTTCATTTGAACCACTGTTTTGTTGGTACATCTCAGCAAATCTTTTCCCAGTCCTATAGATTTCCAGTAAGTTCTGTAGCAGCACACCCAAGGACATGGCTAATTGCTCATCATCTAAACCAGCTAAAAGTCCAATATATTGCAAATTGTGAATAGCATTCTTTACTTCAAAGTACATGCTATAAAATAATTCTGCAAATATGACAAACTTTGGAGTGTTCATTGCTGTTGTTTGGGAAAATGCTGCATTTAGTGGAATGCCTCTAAAATTCTCCTTGGGGTTTTCATGAGCTGAGTTCCTGAAGCTTTCATATTGCATCTTCAAATTCTGCAGAGTTCTATAGCTGTTGTACACATTCAGCATGATACAATGAAAAGCAGTGGAAAGTGGAATTTCTTCCTGCATGGCAGAACAGCAAGTGTAATATGCATCTTGAAATTCATTATACAGTGTGGAAAAATATGGGCAAGCAAATTCCATAAATTCAAAAAAGCTTTCAGCAGTTCTCCAGTTCATCCTACGTGCTATTTCTGCAGCAGTAGCAAAAACCAGCTTGTAATCTGCATTTGTGATTAATGAGAAAAAAGTTTGTAAAACATCAGGTGAGCTTAAATACATTTTTCCTGCATCTGGAAATATTGTTTTAAGTAAATCCTTACACCCAAATGCTGTGCACATATTTTTCACATCTTGAATACTGCTGTCAGTAAAAGTTACACTATTCCTTCTGAAAATGTCGCGCACATGTTGATTAAATTGTGCATCAGTAATTTTTCCTTTACAGAGATCTTTAGTGGCACTCAAAAGTGCTCCACGGTCAGATTTAGGCATTTTCCAAAGCTCCATAGGATGCAGGGCTACTTTACCATTAATGTGAATTTGACCATTGTCATTAAATTTGATGTCAGCCTTATAAAACTTGTATTGTTTATTTACTCTTGCTATACCTGCATAAAAATCATCTTGATTCTCGATACTGTTTATACCTCTGATGACCTGTGCTTTACCCTCAGTAGCATCCATTCCCTTACGAGTGTTGCGTTCCACTTTATCAAACTGCTTCCGATGGCGATTACTTCTCAATCCATCCCTGTGTTGCTTTATATAATCATTTTGCTCTTGGTGGAATACTGTTTCAGCTGTCTTCATATTCATTACTGAGTTTGAGAAGAAAAGTACAGAAGAGGCTAACTGGAAGTAGTCCAAGGGATTAGGATCTTCACCAGATTTCTTCTTAAGATACAAAGAGTATGCATGATTGGCAATCCCAAATCCATTCACCACCATTGAGCCACACTGAAACATGATATATATCTATTTTATAAATTATTCATACTTCAATATTCTTCAATATGAATAACTGATTTTGGATGTTTCTGTCTATAACAGATAACCAATCACATTGCAGCATATTTTCAAGATTCTGTTGTCTAAAGCATTTAACTTCCACAGGCTAAAAAGTGCTCTTTAAAAAGATTATTCAAGGTTGCTTTCACTTGGGTCTAAGAAACTAAGAGATATCTACATTTACATTTTGCCCATAATTTTAAGTGATAAAAAGCAACAATATTCAACCTAAAAAAATATTGTAGATAAATGAACGACTACTGAAAACTTTTGTTGTATTCAATTAAAAATAGACACCAAGTTTGTAGGCCATGGTCCAGCACATTAAATGTCAGTTGATGTTTCACTTGTCTCAGGCAGAGACATTTTGCAGCTCAGCCCACTGTGAAAGTCTAAGCATGCATGTATTGTGTTTGTTAAGAGGAACATATTTTAATGAATTTACCTACATTTGTTTCTATTTTATGCAAAATATATCACAAATCTATACTAATATGTGCAAGAGAACAAATTGTATATGTGTTTATAGCACCACGTTGTGGAAGCCAATTTACGAGAGCAAATATGTGTTTACTTCATGCGAAGCCATCTTGTGTGACGTCACTCGCTGGTTTGGTCTGGTCCGTAGATCCCTCTGGCGTTAGCAATTTGCATGAATTTTAAATGTCCACCGGCTAGCTATCATCTGATCTGGTAGGCATGTTTTTCTTACAGGTTGTGAAGCGGAAAGGAATCTTTTATCCAAAAATTACTAGTGAAGAAATGTGTTTTATAATCTTTATTGCAGAACACGTTCACGAACACTTTCACAAATTAATTTGGATACTCGCCATACTGAAACTGTTTATAATAACTTCTTATCACATTTAACTCACGTACTTCAACTTTATATATTTAACTGTATAATACTTTATAAGATTTCTCGTACTTCTGCTGCGCATAACTTGATGAATTTAGAGACCGACATGAGAATCTTGTTGAACTGGGAGCTGACGTGTTATGTGTTGAGAATCTTGTTGCACACTGGGGGACCCGCTAACTCGACCTGGCTTATTTATAGACTTGCCTTAAGATACGCCTAAAGATTATAAATGAACTGCTATTGGCTAATAAAACGCGCCAACATTAGCGTCTATTTTAACATCCAATAAAAACCACTAATACATATTACTTTTAGGGAAAATTCTAGAAGCTTTTACCGAAAAGGCGCGAAATATTACGTAACTTCCTGGTTCCCGGTAACGATAAACAACTAACCCCTTCATTGCATTATTGCGTTATTATTGACAGTTTCAGTAGAGCCGTATATTATTATTTACCAATAATAATTACAATTATTAAACCTCTGAAATCAATGTTACATAAAAATACATATTCATATTAAAATAATTATTTACATTTGAGTAATTTGTGATACAAATTACCGTATCATATGCCCCACTAGAAACATAATTATAAATATTTATAACTTGTTTAGAAATTTTATAATTTTGTTTTTAGTCTCCTAAATCTTGGAACACACGCTATCACTTTCACTTTACACTTTACACGCATTTAACACACGATATATGTTTTATCTCGCCACTACTTACTGGCTTTGGTTTAATTAATTTAGATATTAATCTGATATCACAAAATTTTTTTTATAGCAAATACTATACCCTAAACTATTTAACTAGTGTTACAAAAAATGGTTTACTTTCTTATATTGTTACCAAAAATTTATCAATTCAAGAATTTTTTGTAATTACTATACATATTTACCAAAATATTCACCCTTTACATATATTTACATCTCTTAAATCTAGGCACTGTGTCACATTTTCTGTTTGCTACATAAGTATTTATTTCAATTATTTTTTTATTATATTTACCAATTTTTTTTGTTATTTTGTACTTTGCAAATATATTTACATCTCTTAAATCTTGACAATGTTTCACCTTTTCTGTTTGCTACGTAAGTATTTGTTTCAATTATTTTTACCATTTTTGTTATTTTGAATTTTATTTTTAACAATACTCTTTGAATTGTATTTACGTACTTTTAATTTAATATCATATTAAGTTTCAATTATTGCGTTCTTAATTTTTTTTAAATCTTGGAATTGTATTTACGTACTTTTAATTTAATATCATCTTAAGTTTCAATCCTTGCATTCTTAATTTTCAAATGTTGTTACAGTTACTAAAAATTTTATTTATTTATTTATTTATTTATTTTTTTTTAAACATTTCTCTTTTTTTTTTTATATATATAATTTATTTCTCTTTTCAAATGACATAAATAATTAACCCTCTTACGTTCCAATACATTTCTCTGCAAGTCGTCTTTAACTATCCAGCATTTACTTTACATCACATTGCTATTTACCCTCCTGGATCAAATTGTGTGTGGCTAAACATTACTCGTAGCCGTAACCTAACCTTCAAATTTTTCTTCATGAATAACCTCTTGTATTCATTTGAAATTTCGTCCCCTGATAACATTTGAAAACAATCTACAGTTTCTTGAATTACACATCTTTTAACAACTGTCATTTTCAATTCTTCTACTATCTCTTTAATCTGAGAATACTCTGACAAATTTGTACTAAACTGTACTGGACTGGAGTTTTCATTTTGAACATATTGGTACAATTTATTTCTTTGCATTTCTGATATCTCCGCTCTGAAATTGACTTGCGCCTGATTTACATCTACATTCCTAACCTCTTTCATCTCTCTTATCTCACTTGTAATATTACTCACTTGGCTTCCTAACTCTGTACATTCTACATTAACCTCACTTTCTTTGTTACCTATTTCCATGCTCATGTCTAGCATTTTCTTTGAAATTTCTCCTATCTCACTTACTATTACTTCCTCATTTTCATCTTTCATTTCTGGCCTACTACTATCTAACTTCATAACTTTCCTTTCAGTTTCTTCACTGCTTTGATCTGCTGTTTGCTCTAATTTCTCATTACTCCTACCAATACTTTCAATTGATTTCCTGTTTTGTTCTAAGCTCTTACCAATATCTTCTCTTAACTCCCTATGACTCTTTTGCATATCTTCCCTGTTTTGATCTATTTTCTTTTCTAATTTCTCATTATTCTTACAAATTTCTTCCCTTAATTGATCTGTAATACTCTTACTAATATCTTCCCTCAATTCTTTATTATTCATTTCCATTTTCTGAGTTAGTTTTTGTTCTAATTTCTCATTACTCTTACTACTATCTTCCCTTAATTTCTCTATATTCTCATTAGTCTTTTTCATATCTTCTCTCAATTCCCTACTATTCTCATTATTCTTATCTAGTTTTTCACCAAATTTTCTAAACATTTCCATAATCATAATAGTATCAGGATTAACATTTCCTGCTATTCTACTCTCACTTTCTGCACTAACATTTTCATCTTCAAACCCCAAAAAATCTGGGCTATTTCCTGTACTTTGTATTGGATCACAGCTAACTGTTACACTATCTCCCTCCATAATTATTTCTTCTGTATTACTTGCAGCCATTGTTTTTGTTTTCTATAAAAAAATTACGATACCTTTTTGATGCTGTATGTTGCTGTAGCTTTGATGTCCAGCGTTCTGCCCCTTTCTCCTAGATTTGTATGTCGCTTCTGCGTTGTTTTATGATGAATCTACGTTGTCTCGATGTTTTTGCGTCCACTTATCCGCGTCGTTTGTCGCTCCTTTTGTTTCTGGAATCTGCGTCTTGTAGATCATTTTACTGCTGCTTTCGTTCCACGTCCTGATTATGCTGATCCTTTCCTGGTCACTTCACCCCACGTTGGTGGCGCCAATTTGCGATAGAATATTTGTGTGTTGCAAATAAATGTTTGTTTACTTAACTTTAATTACCCCACGTATGGGAGCCAATTTGCAATAGCAATTTTACGTGTTTATAGCACCACGTTGTGGAAGCCAATATGATGGGAGAATGTTATGTTGACTTCTGCGTTGCCATCTTGTGTGACGTCACTCGCTGGTTTGGTCTGGTCCGTAGATCCCTCTGGCGTTAGCAATTTGCATGAATTTTAAATGTCCACCGGCTAGCTATCATCTGATCTGGTAGGCATGTTTTTCTTACAGGTTGTGAAGCGGAAAGGAATCTTTTATCCAAAAATTACTAGTGAAGAAATGTGTTTTATAATCTTTATTGCAGAACACGTTCACGAACACTTTCACAAATTAATTTGGATACTCGCCATACTGAAACTGTTTATAATAACTTCTTATCACATTTAACTCACGTACTTCAACTTTATATATTTAACTGTATAATACTTTATAAGATTTCTCGTACTTCTGCTGCGCGTAACTTGATGAATTTAGAGACCGACATGAGAATCTTGTTGAACTGGGAGCTGACGTGTTATGTGTTGAGAATCTTGTTGCACACTGGGGGACCCGCTAACTCGACCTGGCTTATTTATAGACTTGCCTTAAGATACGCCTAAAGATTATAAATGAACTGCTATTGGCTAATAAAACGCGCCAACATTAGCGTCTATTTTAACATCCAATAAAAACCACTAATACATATTACTTTTAGGGAAAATTCTAGAAGCTTTTACCGAAAAGGCGCGAAATATTACGTAACTTCCTGGTTCCCGGTAACGATAAACAACTAACCCCTTCATTGCATTATTGCGTTATTATTGACAGTTTCAGTAGAGCCGTATATTATTATTTACCAATAATAATTACAATTATTAAACCTCTGAAATCAATGTTACATAAAAATACATATTCATATTAAAATAATTATTTACATTTGAGTAATTTGTGATACAAATTACCGTATCATATGATAAAAGAGAGAACTTAGTGTGTGTCCACAGGTAATCTGAAAAACCACTAGTACATAGATTTTCATAATTCTTTCACCAATCGAAACCTTAAAAGAACCTTTCTAAAGGTTTAATTGGAGGATTAGGGGTATTTATATTTGTCAACTAATTTCGCTACAGTTTTGTTAAACATTATATCAGAGGATGCTTCTGGTACTTTACTGCAAAATGTAGCTGACATGTGTTCATATTGGAGCTGGGTGTAATCTGCCTTTGGGTTCCCATGTGTATCTGTTTGATAAATGTTTTTCAAAAACATGCATGGATAAACACAGATTTCACTGAATACGTATACACAAATAACTATACTTTGAAACTCGTATGATGATGGTTACAAACGTTTGTATATGGAAGTGTTCGCAAACAGTGTAGCCAAATGGTACAGGTGAGATTTTCAATTGGGTGATTGGGGTTCAAGTCCCGCTGATAGCAAAGGATTTTTTTGTATAATAAAACGACACACATTGTCAAGTTTTCTCAATTATTCTGGAATATTTCATTGTTCGAGAATTAGCTACAAAAAATGCATTTCCAGTCTAAATAGTACATAAAGGTCAGATTAAGCACTGTTTGTGTGACTGAATAAGAATGATCAGATACTGAACAGCAATGAGCAGACTTTGTGCATCAAAACATTGGGTGTGACAGTAAGCTGAATGTTAAGATGACAGAACCTACTGCTTCATGTATGAGGATGGAATAGGTAATAGTTTCAGTGCCACCGCTGGTTTTACTGGAGCTATTGGAACTCACCTGAAGATGCATTAAAAATGCTATGCAATCCATGAACTGCGTTGAGGAGGCTATCGTGATTTGTGCCACCCACTTTTTTGCAGCTTGTGGCAAACATGGTACTCAAGCGCCCAACAGTGGGTGAATGCCTTAGTCACCATTTGCGGCTATCACGGCTTTGGTCAGCAAACAAGAAATGCTTGGATGACGGCCCACCCAGAGAGTAGCATTCCGATGGAACTCTACATATGAGATGTTAGAGCACCTTCTTGCGAACCAAAGCCCTAATGCCAATGTACTAGCAGATTGCATGGTAACATTAATATGTGCAGTTCAAAAACTCAAAATTGTAACAAAGGAATGGGCCAAAATCCATGAATTACTGAAATTGCGTAAACTCTCCAGATGGCGGCAATTGTTTTCTGTGGAGAGACACACATTTTCAGGTGTCCATGGTACATTTTCTAGTTTTCAAAGTTATTGAAAACCGTCTGAAGCTGCTGGATTTACAAATGGCAGCGGAGTTACAAGTGTGTATAAGTGAGAAACTGAGTAAATGTTTGATCTTGAAGGAGCTAAACGATCAGAATTGAATTCATGAGTTATCACATCTTTCCTTGATGCACACTATAAGGACCTCGATAATGAATCACCTCTTGTGAAGACAAAGATCAGTACCAGGCAAGCCACCATTGGTGAAGATAAAGCAAAAGATCTTGATCTACATGGCCGGAATAATGTTACCAACATGGCTTTGAGGTATCAGCAGCCAGCACAAAATAATAATGACATTTCTATGCAGCTCAACGGATATTTGGCAGAACCTCAACTGCGATTCAATTTAAGCTTCTGCAAATGGTGGAAAGCTAGGGAGAACAAGCATCTGGCAGTGACAGTATCAGCTCAGGGATACTTATGTATACCGGCAAGCTAGCATCATCAAAATGCACATTTTCTCTGGCAGTATTGTAACAGTGAAAAGGAGTTGACTTAGTCCAGGAAGCTAGTTATGCTTGTGTTTCTGTTTGAAAATAGACACTTATATGGGTAATTTTGGATTATACTTAAGTCATTGTAAGTATATACTGTCCCTGTACCCTCTGAATATTTCGGTATGGCTAGGTGGAACAGCTTGAGCAGCACCGGGCCTGTTGGCAGGTGGTGGATAGTAGATACCTGTTCCTGGCAGGCGACCATCGGTTTACCTCTCAGGGCGGGTTGTCTCTATGGGGACCACGAACCATCTCCCCAATCTCAAGGTGTAAAGTGTGGCATAAGCCTTAGTCCGTGCCGAAGGGATGAATGGCACTAGGGAATTGTCTCTCTAATGGAGCCTTAGGGATACCAGGTGACCTCCCTGATATCATAGCCTTGCTGGGGCATAGCGGGGCCCTGCCTCAGTCAACCTTATATTTCCCTGTTACTTGTGGGACAAAATGGAACAAGATGAAAATATAAAACAAACCCAACAAGGAGAGGCAATTTCCTCAGACTTATCAATGGAACTTTCGGATCTGGAGGCAGAGGTTGTAAAGGAAGTGGTTCACTCCACTCGCCCGTCAACCAGTTCTGCCGATCCAGTGAAAGATGTTGAACACCCCAAGGAGGTCTTAGTGTCAGGCGTCGACCAGATGAGACTGGAAACTAAGAGACTTTTGGGTGTTGCTCAGCGTAAAAAACTCCTAAAAGAAAGGCAAAATGAATAAGAACCTGGATTGTTGAGAAACTGGCCAAGAAGACCTCTATTAAAGTGAAGGGAACTGAGCCCAGTGGAGAGAAGAAAAGACATCACTCAGACTTGAGCACTCCTACCCAGAAGCAATCTAAAAAACATAGGAGCTCAAAGCAGCAGACTATGTCTTTTATGGAAACTTTGATTCGAATAAAAATGGCCATCCATTGTGTGGACCATAAAATCAAGTTGTATCAGACACAGTCAGAACTGATCCAATCAAAAATCTTGGAGGCTGCAGAAACCAAGTCTCTGGAGGGGGTGAGTCCACAATTTTTAAGTGCTAGTTTTTCGCAGGGGATCCTTTGGATAACCTGTACAAATGTAGAAATAAACCAGTAGCTGGTATGCGCTGTTGCTGGACTTGGGGACCTTTGGGAGGGAATGTCACTGCAAGATGCGGATACCAAGGACCTTCTGGAGAGATTGTACCATTTTGGCTTCTTCCCCTCAAGATTACTCTTGAAAGATCTACCAGCTCTCTGGATGCCAAGAGAGGTTGGCATCTTAAGATCAGCAACTATGTCATGTGGCTAACAACAAAATGGCCACTCAGCACTGGACACCATAGAACAAATGAGGTGATGGCTCTAGCGGTAAAAAACTGAAACTGGCAAGGAGTCGGCTTCCAGAAAGGTGATGAGTTAAGCTGGTCAGAAAAGGGCTGAGAGATCGATGGGACACAACATTAGGACAACTACCCAGTAAGGTGCCCTGGTTCAACAGGCCCAATTGCCTTTTCGGTCTTATCTAAATTCTACATAGATACATCATGATCTGGTGAGTACAAATTCTAAATTCCATTTCTTCAAGGATCCAACTCAATATATGAGAGAGAAAAACCACCAAGAGAGATTCCCTCAGGAAGTAAAGGAACAATTTTAATGTTGTATTATCAGAATTTCAATATTTTAATCTTCAGGTTGAAATTGTAACTAAGAGAGAGACAGGCAAATTTTATTAATTTTATATACACACACGCATTATTTATACTATTATATTTATTGTTATTGAATTAGGACTCTATCTGAACATAGGATTTGTGAAGAGTCATTCCAAAATTATCAAATTAAAGACACATGTAATAATTGTTAAATTTAAAAGAAAGTGAAAGACTGTTATGATGGAAACGGCACACAGTAATTTAGCAGACATAGCATGTGTTGTGATCCGATGAATATCTACATAAGAAACAGACTTCAGTAGAGCAAAGAAAATAACACATGAAAGAACAAAGTATGTTACAGCCATAATCAAGCCAAGAATTAAATAAATCAAATATGAATTATAACTTATAAAGGTAAATTAAATATTAATGTATATATGACTTGTTTGTATCCTTTGGGATCTGATCCATGACCTCCAGCTGTGCTCTGGTGAGGTGTCATGCTTTCATTTAGTGACCTTCATTTGTATTTATGTATACATTCAACTACGTAATGAGTAAGAGCTGAAAACTAAATAATAATTTGTAATGGTGTTGCACAGCATTGGTAACAACTACATTCTTTATAATTACAAACCATTAAAAGACCAAGGGCAATTGTATGGGTCCCAGCCACTGTTGACATTCCAACCATTGTGTTAAGGATGAAAAATCAAAACACGAGCCTCAACAAAGATAATTGGGATGTTATGGGCTGCAAGGTGGAAACGTTGGTCTTATCACTAGAGTGCAACTCATTTAGATGGCTGGAAAGTTGTAATTTCAAGACCTTCTGGGGGTTTGGAAGAATAGACTTCGACCCCTGATGGAGAAGACTTCAGGTCAAGACAAAGGTACTACAGATTAACCTCCAGCACAGCAGGGCTGCTTTTGCTGCCTTGTGTGTACTATTGAGGGGTTATGAAGTGGTCCTCATACAAGAACCTTGGTTTTTCCATCAAAGTGGAGGCATGTTAGGATGGTATTTATTCCAAAACCCAGGAAACTTATGACCCGGGCTAAGTGCTACAGAACAATCAGTCTGATGCCATTTATGACAAAACTTTGGAGAGGCTACTGGATAGATGGATCGAGGAAGTGTTTTAGTAACCAGACCTTTACATCAGAACCAGTTTGCCTATAGAGTAGGATACTCCAAAGCGGTGGTTTTCCAGATTATGAACAATCTGGAAAATCTATGGAACTTGGGGAAGTGGCATTGGGTGCCTTCATGGATACTGAGGGTGCTTTTGACAATACATCCTTCAGGGCAATTCCACAGCTGTTACAGAGCATGGAGTTGTTGAAACCTCTTGCAGGTAGATAGAATCCATGCTTAAAAACGGAGTGGTACATACATCCCTTGCAGCATTAATTTTGCTGCAATAGTCCATGGGGAATGTGCAGAGGTATGAGTCATATCTCCTCTCCTGTGGAATCTGGTTGTAGACAAGACTGCTGATAATGATCAATGGTCTAGATTACACAATTTATGTCGTCCTCCATGTTGTAGTGGTTACCATGCTACCTTCTAATTCCCGAAGTCATGGGTTCAAACGTGGTGGAGGATTTTTCAGGCGTAAAAATCCTTAGCATGGCTTCCTTTGGAAGGGAAGTAAAGTTGGTGGTCCCATGTCATAGATTTATGGCACATAAAAGAACCTCAAGGCTGATGAAGAGGCCTCTGAGCAAAATTTCCAGTCTTTCATGCTCAACATAAAATGGGATGCTAAGGACCACAGCAATTAAAGTGTGTCCATAAATAAAACTCACTTTTCTTTTACACAATCTACGACTATGCTGATGATATTGTCATAATAGTTCATGGAAAATTTTTGAACATTATTAAGGAACTCATGCAAAGAGCACTTAATAAGGTAGTAAAATTGGTAAATTCTGAAGGGCTAACTATTATTTCCCAGAAAACAGCCCTGGTTGCTTCACCAGAATAAGAAACTTAAAACAACTTGGGCCTCTTTTTTCTCAGTGGTGAGCAATTAAATACGTCAGGAGAGGTTAAGTACTTGGGAGTAATTTTCAAATTCAAGCTGAGCTGGAACCAACATATGGAAAAAATATATAAAAAAGTCATTACTACCTTTTCTGTGCTAAGACGAATGTATGGTATGAGATGGGAACTAAGACCTAGACTACTACATTGGCTGCATACTAGGGTAGTCAGACCATTATTACTGTATGGTGCTATAGTCTGGTTGACTAACTCACGAGAATTAAGCACCGAAACAAAACTAAGGAGGATCCAAAGGATCATGGCAATGGGCATGACCCCTACTGCAGCAATGGAAACATTCCTGACCTGACCCTTTTGGATATTTGGATAAAAGGGGACGCCAGAATGGCTTTTCAAGACTGCAGCAAAACAAAACAACTAAGATTCTAGGACTGTATCAGGAATCTTAACTATAACGAAGGAAACCCAAGATCTGATTTTCAAGACAAAAACAGACTACCTCAGAAAAACTTTATTACATTACCATAAAAATTCAAGGTAATGATAATTGAAAAGGACTTATGGCAATAATCCTAACAGAAACTACCTGAATGTACTTTGATCTAGTTCACAGACTTGGGACAGGTTCTGGTATATTTGGTTTAAGAACCAAATGTAGCTTTAGTAATTCACTGGGTCTGGTAACCACGGTATTTCAAGCCGAAGTATTTGCCATATTACAATGTGCAAAAAAAATCTTACAAGAAAGTATAAAAATAAACAGATCTTCATTTTTTCAGACTGCCAGGCAGCACTAAAGACTTTAAGCAGTTCTTTAGTGACATCTAGACTGGTAGCTGAATGTATTATTCAACCTGGCAGAACATATTAAAGTTTGTATGTCATGGGTTGGGAGCACCCCTGGGGGGCACAAAGGAATTTAAGGCAATGAGAAAGCTGACAAAATTGCATAGTAAGGATCGACCCAGCTGAAACACAAACCAGAGCGATCTCTAGGCACACCTAAGTGTTCCATTAGAGAGGCTATAACTAACTGGTGTAAAAAACAACACTTCTTGACCTGGAAGAGACTTCGGCACAGGAAATTGTTTATCAAAGAACCAGGCAAACCTTTAACAGACAGGCTGCGTAAATGTAGTAAATTTCAGTTAAAAACAATAGTAGCCTTTGTCAGTGGGCATGCAACAGTGAGAAAGCACCTACACATAATAGGAAGGTTTCACGTAGCACAGACAGTGGATTGTGCGGGTCTGAAACTGAAACAGCCTATCACATGTTATGCTCCTGTGAAGCATTAGCATCAAGGAGATACAAAATCTTTGGGAAATTTTTTATGGAGCGACTACTACCCCAATACACTACTGGGCCTGTGTAATCTGGTGAGGGACACAGGACTAGTGTGGAGGGGTAGCAATTATTACAGGGTCAGCACTGTAAGCCTTAGGCTGCAGTGCAATCAGAGCTTTTACAGATGGGCCCATATATATACGTAAAGTATACACTGCTGTTATGTTAGGAGTTATGCTTTTCTGCTAAATAACTTATATTCATTATTTCAGACTTCAAAATTTATAAAATTCCTGAAAAGACCTCACAAATACCGCAGTTTACTGTGACTAACCAACTTATAGGTTACTTTTAAGTAACTTTATCTCTGATTTAAAAATGATGAGATCAATACTAACACCTTAGAGACTTTAGAAGCATTGTAGTTTTAACCTACAAACAGAAACATATTAAGAAAGGGGAGCACATTAATTGGAACACATATATTAATTAACATGTACACATTTTTCAAATTGTGAATGAACATTCAACACTTGTCGTAAACCATTTACATCCTGACACACATAGTTGAGAAATGGATACTATATGTACTACTTAATGTATGTATTACACATTGGGTACACATAACCATAGGCATAAGTAGTAGTTCATACTACTTAATTTCCTACTGAGTACATTAACACTGACATCATGGGATATTTCCGGTATTATTTAAAAAAACTTCACACATGGGTTTCAAAATCCTGCAAAAATCTGGTACCCTAAAGTCCCTTATGCTGAAACCCACACTTTTTGACTGATCTGGTCAAAATTTTATACACTCAACACTACAGAATCCAGAGAAAACCAAAGGCTATATTACAATTTCAAAAACTACCCCTACCCATCCTTGCCAAATTCCTGAAATTGAAACCCGCAAATCTTTCCTTGTCCGGCAAAGCTGGAAGGGTTTTGTTTCTTTCTCTGATTAATATTGCACAATAGATTTTTACTGTGATACTTCAAATATAAAAATGAGGAGAGCCACAGCAAATGTATCTAAATTCCCAAGTAATAAGATTGAACCACTCAGTGAAATTATAGCAGTGAAACAAAATTAAGTGTTGATAATTGTTCTTTTACAACAGCCACGTGAGGCACTAAGCTGGAAAGCTTAATCAGATGTGAAATGTTCATTGCCATGGCTGAGACTCAAACCATGAATATTCAGCTCCCTGTGCTGATGCTCTTACTGCTTAAGCTGCCATGGTGAAATATCCATTAAATCTTCTCATCTAACTCAAGATCTCTTACTGCCTGGGCATGGTGAGATATTCATAATGTGCAATTAAATCAAGTATTCCAGTAAACCTTCTGGGCGATTTCAAACATTAGAGATATACCTCAAGTGGACTTGTAATTTTATTTGCTAAATGGACTCATGGGCTGAGAGAGAAAAGCAAAAGGGAAAAGGAAAGTAACTAGTGTATGAAACCTAATTTATTCTGATGTGGGGTGAAGAGGTACTTGGGCATTCACTGCACTTCCCTGACACGAGTCATTATGAGTTTGATCTATTCCACAAAATAAAGGAACCATCAATAGAAAAGCATTTTCAATGTGAGATGCTGCCCTCCAAGCAGGGGGCATTCCTTCTCAGATTTAAACAAAAACCACCCAATTATTAGTGTGACAGAGGCGGATGAGTGTGGTAGGGATTATCTTGAGGGGGGAAATTCTGATGTGTGGCATTCACATGATTTCCCTACTCACTCTTCTACAAACTATTCTTATAAAAGGTAACTGTTCTATTTGAAAATTGAGATAAACTTTCATTACACATTTTGTTGAGGTCTTAGAAGAATACAGTAAGCTAAAGCAATAGTAAGATTTTAAAAAAAAAATGGATTGCTATGTGATGGCTTTGAGTAGTAGAGAAAGTAAGTCTCCAATATAAAATTGATAATAAAAATGAAGTGTTTAAAACAGAGAGGGAAGTTAATAAAATGTTAAAAAAACAATAGTCAACATTTAAAAACACTATTTGCTCCACTTACTTAAAATTGAATCGGACATGTTTCAAAGAGGAGTGTTCTCCATCCTCAGCGGGTCAGCTGACTGAAGTCCACGTCAGGTAACGTCTCTCTCTCTTTTCTTGTTACCTGGTCTACCACTCTTCCCATTGGTCAGTCGCAAGACATTGTCTATTGCTGTATTTCGAAGCCCATAACTCGATTTATGTTCTTAATGATATGTTTTCCCACACTGTTAATTCCCAATGGTTCTTAGCTGGTTTTAAAAGTTTGATTTCTTGGCTAATATGATTACATGACCAAAATACCACTTTTGATTGCAAACATACCATTTGGCTTAATGGTTGGTGAAATTTAAATACTATTCAAAAGTTTGAATCTTTGAACATTAAGAACACCTTTGAACTAGTTGATAAATTAACAAATGTAACTATTTATACAAACGATATCATAGTATCATTTGACGTCAGTTCTTTGTTTACTAGTATCCCCACAGAAAGGATACCCAAGGTATCCCCACAAAAGGATACCTCATAAAACCTTGCCTTTCAAATGCAGTTTTTTGCCATTACAAATTGAAGAATACACCCAACTTATAGATTTATGTATTATACAAAATAGTTTCATGTTTAACAACAAGTTTTATCAACAAACATCAGGTCTGGCTAAGGACAACCCCATATCGCCACTGTTGGCTGATTTATACATGAGCAATTTAGAAGTACATATTATTACTCGCGCAAAACTTCTGGAATCGTGACCTTGATTGCCATCCCAGCTGCCGAGCCTAGGAATGGTTTATGTTTTTGCTTTATCAACGAAAGCGATATAATACCTTTGCTTACTCACAGTATGTAACACATACAGTCTGCATAGAAAGTGTCTGCATCTGGTTGTAATTTTAAAGAGAGCAGTATCTAAATAGTACTTATTTTATATTTGTTATATTTATAACCATGGCTCCTATGTTTTCAAAGTTAAGTGGTAAGGTGTTACATAGTCAAAGTAGGGAAATAATTGCAAATGTCATCGACTTCATGAAGCAAGAAGCAGAGATGAAGGAAGAAATTATATCCGAGTTCCACAAAAGCCTTAAGAGAGTGAAAGAAAGAGTAGTCAAAGCAACTGGTGTTTCACCGAGTTCCGTTTCCAGAGTTCTCAAAGATAAGAGAAAAAAACATATGGATGAAAGAGTACCATTTGACACACCTGGGAAGAAACATAAGGTCCCTAAACGTATTACAGAAATAGACGATTTCGAATGCATCATTCGGCGCACGATTCACAATTCCTATGTGGAAGAAAAAACTGTGCTAACAATAAGCAGATTGCTCATCCAACTGAAAGACAGCAGAAACTTTCAAGATGGTGCTACAAATCTCAGAAAAATTATTAAAGATTTAGGGTTCAAATGGAAGAAACCGAAATCAAATAGAAGAGTTCTAACAGAAAAGCAAAATAAATAAATAAAATAAAAAAAATAAAAAGTAAATGTTGCCATGATAGCTTAGTCGGTTAGAGCAACAGCACGGAAAGCCTAAGATCCGTGGTTCAAATCCCGGCTATGGCATTGAATTTTTCAGTCTGATTCTACCTTTCCAAATGACTATAATTTTATATGTACTTATATCAGTGTGTACTTATATCAGCATCAATTTTCAAGGTGGTGCTACAAATTTCAGAAAAATACTATAATGTATGAAGATGAGTCATACATACACAGCAGTCATACAGCATCTAAAAGTTGGAATGACGATAGCGAATTAAGTTTGGAGGCACCTGTTGCCAAAGGGCAAATACTTATTATCGTTCGTGCTGTTGGAAAGATCGGCTTCATTCCAAATGCCCTTCCTTTACAAGTCACAACAAACAACAGGAGATTTTCATCAAGAAATTAATACAGAAAATTACATGAAGTGAATCAACGCCATGTTGATACCTAATATGCCTGCTGGGTCTGTTCTGGTCATCGACAATGCTTCACAATGCATCAACACTCAAATTCACAAACCACCTACCTCAACTTTCTTGAAAGAAGAAATGAGAGCTTGGTTACTTAGACATAATAAAGCTTTAGATGAAAGCATGAGTAAAACAAAGCTATATAAATTAATTAAAGCCAACAAACAGCTTCAGAAGTCATACATACTTGACCAGATAGTAATACAACATCACCATAATGTACTTAGACTGTCATCGTATCGCCCAGATCTAAACCCAATCGAATTAATCTGGGCTGATATCAAAAAATGGGTGGCATGCAGAAATATCACTTTTAAATTAAAATATGTGGAGCAGTTATAACGCCAGCAATTTGCTGAAATTGGAAGGCCAGAATGGGAAAATGTATGGCGACATGCTGAATAAATTAAGAATCATTATTCCGAAAAATACGGAATTGCAGAAAATCAAATAGAAATAATTCTCATCCAGGATAATGGTGCAGAAAGTAGTGACAGCAGTGATGACGGCAATAATGTGAGTGATTCCGCAGAAGAGGAAGGGTTGTTAGATGTGGAAGAATTGGAGGCAATGATTGACAGCGTTTTTTATATTAAGCGCTTTTTACAGCGTGGATTTTAATATACTGTATATAATTAAGTTTATCAGCGCAACACAGTGCATAACCGTTGTGGATATTTGACGATGACTGTCCCATGCACTCCTGCAGCATGCAGTCGACCGGTCACCACCTGATCTGGTAAGCAACTCGCATCATAGCTCTCATTAAGATTTTCACGTGTCTAGAACTGTTGTGCCGATTATACCAAAGCATTCCCACACATATTTAAAACATGGTTTATATACTTTGATGACATTTTTGTTATTGTTCCAAAAAAAAGTAGCTCAGGACACCTTAAAACTATTGAATTTGCAGAATAGATCTATAAAATTCACCAGTGAAATAGAACAAGATGGATGGCTACCTTTCCTGGATTTAAAAATTTTGAGAAATATGGATAGATTGGAATATGGCATACACAGGAAACCAACACATGTGGATAATTATATAAAAAATAATAATTTCAAACCAAAAGCACATCACCATGCCATTTTTTACAGCTTAATATATAAATAATCAACATCCCTTTAACTAATGATGAATATAACAAAGAACTGGAGCACATCAAACATGTCACAAATTTGAATGCTTTTAAGTCCAACTGTGTAACTAAAATGATTAAAAAACATAGAACATGGAAAACTATTAGGAATATTGGTACATTAAGGAACATCTCAGAAATATAAACAGAAGATAAATCAGTCATAGTCCATCACTTTTGATCATGCAATCATAATATTAGCCAAGAAAAATCAAACTTTTAAAACCAACTGAGAACCATTTGGAATTAACAATGTGGGAATATATTTATTAAGAACATAAATCAAGTTATGAACTTCGAAATACTGGAAATAGAAGGTGTTTTGCGACTGACCAATGGGAAGAGTGGGTAGACTAGATGAGGGAAGGGAGAGACAGTTACCTGACATGGATTTCAGTCGGCTGACTTGCTGAGGATGGAGATCATGCCTCTTTGAAACCCATCCAATTCAATTTTAAATAAATGGAGCAATTTAAGCGTTGGCTACTGTTTTTTAACATTTTAAGTCTCCATGTTCTAGCATAAGTGGTTAATCTTATGAATATGTTACCATTAATTTCCTTCCAGACCTCATAATTTCACATACTCTTACCTGAAGACAGTTAGCAGTTGTTAGCACTGTTTTGCTTGCTACTTGACCACTTCGAGCTGCTGTAGCTATACCATTCATAGCCTTTGCAGAGGCAAAATTCAAAGCTGATCCTACCGTTGTGACCCAGTAACCTCTTGCTTCTGGATCAGTAAGGTTAACACTTTGGCCATGGGAGCCTCTGTCTACAAGACCACCCACACCACGTCCAAATCCATAGACCCCTGTCACACCTCCAGCTACGGAAGCTGCTACCATAATAGGTCCTGCAATTGGTATAGCAAGAGAAGCAAGTGCTACTGCAGTAGCTCCAACTGTTGCTACTGTGCTAACTTGGTCAAGTGTTTCTAAGGCCTCATTCTGGGCACTGCATGCAGCAGATTTATCATATTCTAGCAGCACTCTCTTACAACTGAAAAAAGTAATCAAAACATCCATGTGTAAAAATCTTGCAGTGCTTAAATTTAAAGGCTAGTAAAGGAAAGTAGTGAAACGTGGTATTAATACTGTCAGGTCTCTGTTTCATAAAAGCTATAACTTTAAGAGTGATAAATTGCTTGTCAGGCTTACATACTGAGGACTGTGTGTTTTAGAAAGCCTTTAAGTTTACAAACTTGTCAGGACAATTTTATTTATTTTTGTTTAATCATTTTAGCTATAATCTTTCTGGCCCAAACATGGGTCTGCACATAGTATCACTCCATGCTTGCCATCTCGTGAAAGCATACAGCTGCTGAGCTGTTTAGTTTTAGAAATTGCCCTTGTTACCTCCCAATGTTACCTTAAGCATAGGCTATCTTTCACTGCATTGGATGAGTATTAAAGAAATACTTACCCCAATACTTGCTAAACCAACTAAATGACTAATGTACTAATCAAGAATGGATGAAAAAATCTTATAAAATATCTTTTATTAGTAGAAATGTATGTGTTAATCAGAGTCTTCAGGTAAGAGTATAACATCCAGTTTGGAATCAGAATGTCATCCTCCGTGGTCTAGTGGTACCATGTAAGCCTCTAGATCCTGAGGTCATAGGTTCAAACCCGACAGAGGGCAATGGATTTTTTTGGGCATAAAAATCTTTAGCATGGCTTCCTTTGGAAGGGAAATAAAGCCGGTGGTACCGTGTCATAGACGGCATGTAAAAGAACCTCAAGCCTGATAAAGAGGCCTCTGAGCAAAATTTCTGGTCTTTCATCCCCAATATGGAATGGGACGCTAAGAACCATAGCAGTTAAAGAGCATCCATAAATAAAACTCAATTTAATTTTTTGGAATCAGAAGTTGTGATATTGCCTGAGTAGTCTTCCAAAATTATAACCAGCCTATCTACAGCTTGGTTGCACAGCATTCACAGACAATACCCCATTGCTTCCAATGTTAATTTAATGTTATTCTTAACAGCAAGTGCATCAATTCAAATGAAAAGTTGAATACATTCAAAACTCTCTTTTATATAAATATATAAGACATTGCCCCTTCTGTGTTTAATTACACTATTCTGATCTGCTACACACTCAACCATGATTGCAACATAAATACTGCATTAGCACAACTGTAATAATTAGAGGCCAGGATTTCTGGTATTAACGATAACAGCAAAATTTTCAAGTTACCAAAACCACATATTTGTACAAATTAACCTTTTTTTTCAATTCAAGCCACAAAATATTGTGAAATGTTTTCATTTTACGAAGCCTGCGAATGTAGCGAAATGCTGCTGATGATGTCAAGTTTTTATTGTTTAATTGTGCATTCTTGGTTAAGGCAGCCTTCAAGAAAGCTAGGAAGAAGAAGTACCAGTATATAACCTTTATAAACACACTGGTGCCAAAGAAACAAAGATATTTCTAATTCCTGTGTTAACTCGGTGGGGGTGGGGTTCATGGATAAAATCTGTTCTATAAGTTGGGGAATACTTCAACGATCTCGACTTCAAGCAACTGACTGACTCTAATCTGGAAGTCACCTATTGATAGACCACCAGAAGACAAGCGAGAGGAATGTGTAACATCAACACTTTCCTGCGTCCGTATCATATTTACGCTCACCATGTGGATACGATAAGTATGTTAAGGAGGTTACAAACTACTACACAGTGTTGTCAAGTACTCACCCATGGCAAGAGCCAATGCGTTAACACCTATTACAGCAGTTGCTGCTCCACTAGTATCAGATCTGGCAGCATGGGTGGTTCATTTGCACACATAAACACATTTCGTAGTAAATGTAGTAAACAATCGACAGCACATGAGCAGATAAACAGTTACAGAACCCCGCTCGCCTTCTTCTCGTTGTCCAACAGTACTTTAAAGAGCTTTCAAATGATGACAGAAACTGCATTTGTTTTGAGGCTGGTTTTGTGAAAGAGCATTGCTGCATATTTTCTGATTACTCAATTTTCAGAGGGGTGTCAATATCCTACAGTGCACAAGCTTGTGCCGAGAGTGACTGCTTTGCTTGGTGAAGTGCAGCTCATAAAAACAAGGTGTCTGGAGAGGAAACATCCTTAACCCTGTGTAAGCTGAAGGAAGAAACTCGAGTGATGCAATTAACCAAATGCATAATCAAAAAGCTGGAAAAGGGTTGGCAGAAGATCCTGCAGGAAAAATCTTTCGCTCAACTGCCCAGCTTTTTTATTTATCTAATTTTCTGGGAGCACCAGTATCCAATGAGCTCATGTCACATGTGAGTCAGATTCCACTTCGAAGTGCCTCTCCAAAGAGGCATTTCTGAAAGGATACCTAGCATTGCAGTATTAGGCAAAGACAGTTGATATGAAGTAAGAATTACGAATGAGCTGATGCAGGAATGTCCTGATTTTTCAAGCTGCTGCTTGAAGGAGTATGGTTTCTAACTACAAATGTGGATAGTGAGAGAGGCTTTTCAGCATATGCAAACTTATAGTCAGACAGGCCAACAAATTTACGCCCAGAAAATGTAGAAACAATGCTGTTTTTGTCTTGGGTGATACTTTCAGCTAAATTTTATTGTACTTGCTATTCATTTCTGTATGCCTTTTTTTAAGATAACTGTAATGAGTTGTCATTCCTTGGCGTTTTATCTCTAGGCATTTTATTTTACCACTTTGAGCATTTTATTCCACCACTTTTGTTCATCTTACTTCACCAGATATCCTGGTCTCTAATAATAATAAATGGAAGCTAATTATTTGAGTTATGTTTAAAAGAAACTATTATTAAAATACTGTGCTTATTTATTATTTAAAGCACAAAAAGGATGATAGTACATGCAGTGCAGTAGCAAACTATTTTCATTTTCCAACATGTGCTTTGGCAAAGTCACATGCATTTTTACTTTCTCTACTACGTATAGTAAGTAGGGGAAGTATTGTATTCCACCCAAAAATTCGATAGCGAGATTTCACAGGAAATACATGTTTTGAGACCCCCTGAATCAAAAAAAAAGCATTTTTGGAAACATGTCCGTGTGTGTGTGTGTGAACAGCATAACTCAGAAACGAACAGTCGGATAAACACCAAACTTGGTATTTAGGTTCAGTATCTTCCAGAGATGCGACACAAAGGTTTTCAAGAAAATCCCCCCACCCCAGACTACCCTTTACATGAAACATTTTTCGAAAATTTTAATTTTCTCAAAAATGGCTCTAACGATTTTGATTAAAATATCATATGTTCAAGATATTGTCATGAGAAATGAAATGTATATCTCGAATTTTCTGGGAATGTCTCCAAAAGTATTCTTCATTGTGAATGACTTTTGCATAACTGGTAAACCATAAGATATAGAGACAAAATTTTACTACACAAAAAATGTAGATCGCATTAAAATACACAATTTGTCATATTCATTTCTTTTGTTGAGTGAACCGTATTTGAGATATTGCTTGTTATTCCCTTAAATTTTCCAATACTTATACTTTTTCTCAAATTCGTTATTCATTTTTTTTATGTCCTGGACATGCAAAGAGAATGGAATGTGCCACATAGCAACCAGCATTAAAATATTTGACTATCGCTTAAAACCTACCATATTCCCCTTGCATCTATAAGAAAATTACCAATAAGATTGACATCTCGATAAACATGAAGCATATGGAGAATAAGCGTTTGTAAAAATAGTTTGTACAAGAGTAGAGAAAGTCATGTGAGTGTAACACATCAGATTTTTTACAACAGGATCCTGTATGTTAAAGGACCAAAATGAATATAACCAGTCTTAAGTGGGGAACCAGGTGAAAGTGTGACTAAAAATGACAAAATTTCACATTTTGTGTTTTTTGTACCAAAAAATACTAGGTGGTTTGAAGTGCATATATGCAAAGTTTTAAAGCATTACAGTGCCTGGAAGTTGTTGTAATTATGTCATATTTAAAGGTCTGCACTGCTTAAATGTATCTGAGGAGGCTAGGCAGGTGATGAAATCGCTGCATGAAGCAAAAATATCTGCTTTTTTTTTACCAATTTTTGTGGGATTTTTTCTGTGAAGGTTAGTTTCTGATTTGCCACAGAGCCACTGTGATTGCTTTAACATAGTAACAGCTGCTCTGATGGTAGATGTCGTGTAACATCAAATTATATGTTGTTTCGTCTACATGAGCCAGAAACAAGTGTAAATAATGTAAATAATACCAGTGATGAAAGGTTAGATGAGCAAGAATGTGGTGTAAAAAAGAAAAATTTATGGCAGAAACAGCTGGAGGATAATTGTGAACATATACCTGTTGTAAATAATGAAGAGTGTAAATATATATTGGACACCAGTTTATTGTCATCATTGGTGAATGACCTGAAGTGTAATGACCACAATCAAAAGGTTTGTATATAAGACTTGGCACTGAAAGGCTTGGCTTATGCCATAAACTAGAACTGATTTGCAGTACTTGTAATGAAAAAAGAGTACAAATTACACATTTAAGCTGTACACTTCTAGGAAGGTCTGTAAGCCATTATTTCTGGTTAACTGTATGCAAACTTTTAAACCCATTTTTCCTCACTTTAATTTTTGCTATACTTTTATTCATTCAAAACAAAATCACATCCACAAATTATGTGTTGAAGGACTGAAATTTGTACTGTACGTTCTATAAAGCATAACAAAAAAGCTGAGCACGGAATTCAGGATTAACTTAGTATTTTTGAGATAAAAAATAAAATGTTTGTAGTGATTGCAAAAATTTTGAAACTTTGCTATGCAGGTTTTTTTTTTTTTTTTAATTTCCCTTACAGTTAAGATATTACAAAACCCAATTGTCAAGTTTTTCTAAACGAGTTTCTGGTTTTGTAAAGAAAGAAAAAAAAAATTCAAACTTTTTTTTCAAAAAACTGTGAAGTGAATTTTATTTTGAAATTTTTTGAAAGAAAATTTTCAATAATTAAAAAACTGTTTGACATACTAAAATGAAACTGTGTCAAATAGTTCCACATAACACCCCAAATAGGTGTACAAAAAATCAAGTATGTAGTTTTAAAATTGCGCAAAATAGAAATTTCACCCTTCACTCCCCTTAAGGCCAGTTTGCAATAAACCAGGAATGAAAACAGAAAGTAAACCTAGGTAAATTTGATTCACAATACACTGAGAACAGAAAAAGGAATTCTGTCAATAACAGCAACATGGAAGTCAATTATGCACACTGGGATGTCATTTGCTGGTGACTGACCAATGACATTCTTTCACCCTCTTGCAATTCAGCCAACATATGGAGAGTAACAAACTTCAAAATTTAATCAATAAACAGTTTATTATAATTTCTTATTTCTCTTGAGAAAGCATCATAATACATCTATAATTAATTGCATAATTTATAATTACGCAAACAATTGCAATTTGTAAAAAATTTCTTTCTTTGGCGGACAAGATGGCGGACAGGGTAAAGGAATGGCTTGACAGTGCTCTGAAAATCATAGAAAATATCATGGAAGTTGGATATATGAAAAGAGAAATGAAAGAAAGGTTGCAAGCGGAAGTGAAATTAAATACTGTTTTATGGCAATGAAAAGTGTCCTAGATGATGAGAAAAATAAGAAACCTCAAAAGGAGGTTAATGATGGAAAACCAGAAGTAAAGATAGCAGAAGGAGACAGTAACCCAGAGGGACTGGTATTGCCATCTGTTGCTCCTACTCAAGAAGCAGCGGGGGCAGCCAACGACACAGACATTTACCGATCAGAAGACACGTAGCAGCCAAACATCGTAAGCTACCATGAGGCCATGCGGATAATGACATCCAGCAAACAGAAAAAGAAATGTCTCAACATGAAGGGAATAAACCTATGAATGCAGAAGAGAACAAATGACAATGCAATACTAGAGCAGAAAATAGATGTCATGAATTTCATAAACAATGAGTTGTGGGAGCTAATAGAATCCCAAATAAAGAAGGCAATGAATAAAGGAAGGTCAGAAAAAGTGAAATGGAGAGAAGAAAAGAATCAGAACACCAAGAAGACGATAGTAACAACCACACAAATAACAACTGGACTGAAATGAGACAAAATTGGAGAAAGACACAGCAAACACCACCAAGACAAACAATCAGTCAAAAAGAAGACAGTGAACCACAAGCAGGGGATAGAACGGTGTAGAGCTACATAGGTCAACTGAAGACCACCAGAGAGCATAACATAATACAATACCTTACCAAAAATGGCATAAAAGAAAACATCTCATGTGAAGACATAAACTCAAGAGGACCCCACAAAGCATTCAAAGTGGGAATCCCATTTAACAGTCTCGCAGACCTGGAAGACCTGAATTTTTGGCCTAGAGGAGTAAGAATGAGAAGATTTCGTTTTTGCTGGTGGTACCCCCAAGAAAGATACGAGGAAGGAGCACCACTTGAAGATCACAGAGATTATGCTATGGAATGTGGAAGGACTGAACAATATTAAAAGACAAATGCTGGTAAATATATTTAAGGAAGATATAATTGTCCTAACAGAAACATTTTTAACCAAGGAACTGAACATATGAGGATATTACAGACATCACAGCCTAGCCAGACGAGGACCCATTGGTAGACCCAGTGGCAGGATATCATGTTTCTACAAGCCATGTTTAGGACCAACACAAGGATTCAAAATATCGCCAAACCCACTGCTGATCCAGTTAATAACATTGACAGTTGCTTGTGCCTACTCTCAGCCAGATCGCCCAATTCAATATAATATCAATGACTTAGAACAGGTATTTAAGGTGATAGGAAAACAGTCGCCCGTCATAGTAGCGGGAGATTTCAATTGTAGAACAGACAAGCCCACACTAAATCCAAGATGCTCATTGACTACATGAAAGAAGGTCTTACACTGATGAACAATTACGAAGAACCAACACATGTATGCCACAATGGTAAAAGCACCATAGATTTACTCTTCAGAAATGCAAATGTTGGGGAAAAAGAAATAAAAATACTTACAAATATCTCCTTTTCGCCTCTGGAAACACCAACCAGTAATAGCAACAATAACGACAAAACAGAGGAAACCAGAAGAGTCTAACCTAGGACCTATAGTAAGAAGAAGATTGAACAAAGAGGCACTACGAGAATCAAACTCAAACCTGGAGAAAACCAGGAAAGTCATCAAAGAGGAATGACTGAATCAGGTGATACAGAATATAAATAACATAATAAAAGAAACATAGCAGATTCGAGTGCACTCCCAAAGAGTACTAAAATGGTTTGACGATGAGTGCTATCAGGAGCACACAAAAGTCCTAGAAATGCTTCACAAAGCAAAACCCTGTTGAGAAGAAAAAAAAGAAACGTTTACAGAGGAAGGAGCCAACAGGCTGATAAAGGCAGCAAAAAAAAAAAAAAAAAAAAAAAAACCTACAAATGCATGTCTGGAAAACGCATTTCAACAGGGTACTCAACTGGAGAGACATAGGTGGATATTGGGAGACAGAATCAACAGACTGCATGATTGATGACTTCCCAAGAATCACTCTTCAGGAGGTTGAAGGAGCAATAAATGAGTTGAAGAATGGAAAAGCAGCAGGCCCAGACACCATCCACAACGAATGCCTAAAAGACTCAAGAAGGTCTTAGGAGAAACTTGGGTAGATTTGTTCAATAGTTACCTATAGCTGAAAGAAATACCAAAAAAATGGAGAACCTCAAACATCAAGGTGATGTACAAAGGAAAGGGCAACACAGCAGCACCAAACTCATACAGAGGTATACCTCTGGAGAATACAACCTTCAAACTTTTTACAAAAATCCTGATGAGCAGGCTGTCTTGGTTGACTAAAGAGGAAATACCTACGGAGCAATTTGGATTTTGGACAGGTAGATCCATCCATCGCCAAAGTACTAAGAGACATAAAGGAAATCTTACAGTGACGGATAAGTGTGTTTGCAAATTCTGTGAACTAAAATGTGATAAATATCATGTGCTGCACTGTAACAAATGTCCAGAAACACTGAAAGAGCTTAGTGCTGTACACTAAAATATGTTCATTCTATACACTTGTGTGCACTTCACTTGTGCACAATTTATTATTATTATTATTATTATTATTATTATTTGTTGTCCATGCTGTTTTCAGTTCTGATTTTGCAAGCTTGTAATTAGAGAGATCTCCAGCAGATTTAGTTCATGGCCTTGAATAATTTGCACCATGAAGAGAGCTACTTAAAATATGAATCTAATATGCTGTTCGTGGGAAGGGGAATGGAAAAGTTAAAACTTGACTAAGTCCTATGTTTCTGTACCCATGCTTGTTATGCTTTTCATTATTTTTGAATGCTCACATTGCAATATACATATTTTACCTTTGTCGTTTCCATTTTGGTTCCTGTTTCCAATAATTGTGAATTAGCTATTACAGATTTATCAACCCTTAGAATTTCTACTGTTTTATATAAGACAATATATGCTATGAGTGAGTGGCATATTACTTATAGATTTGTAGAATTATAGTGACAGTGAGTGATTTTCACATGCAATGTGTATGCAAATTACAAGTTTAAAGAAGTAGATTTTTATAACAATTATATTGCGGGTTAAATTATTTTATGATAACACTACAGTAACATGAGAGTCATAATTACAATTACTTAAAAAACTTCCAATAAGCTTTGCTTTCTCTCAGCAGTTTCTTTCCAAATGTTTAACTTCTGTTTCGTGGTTTAGCTTGAAACAAAATGCATATAAAAGAACACCTTGTTTTCATTAAAATGTTCTAAGTATCACTGATGTCTGAAATTTTGCTGCTTCAACAATTAAAGTCTCTATGCATAATCTCCTTCAATAATAATTGACTATTTAGTTCAACCTTGAGATGGATTATTTATCATTACTGTTCATTACAACCATCTGAAATGCAATATAATAAGCTTTAATTTTGATATAATGGTTGTATATATTAAAACATTACTTTTAACTCTGAGAATTTACAATGAAATTGTAACATTTATGAAACATAAAACTGTCTTTACATATTGACAAGTTTGTCAATTTTACATAAATATCACATTTGTTTTGCCTGGAGTTTTATGAAACAGAGCCACTGAATCTCAATTTAGTGGAAAATGTCCTGACTTAATCTCCATATTCACTTGTCCTGCTTTGAATCAGTGTAAGATATGAACTCTCCTGCTTTCAGTATTATTTCAATTGTTATTACTTTTCTTTCTGATAGCTGTTAAAATAATTTTTAAAAAATATTAAAAACTATTAAAGTATTGATAATTTTGTACCTTTGTTCCAAACTGTGGCATTTATCTAATAACAAGCAGATTGCAATTTAGTGATTTCTTTTTAATCTACACAGTAATAACTCTATTCAGTTAACTAATAACTGCTACAATACAAGGTATATAATGCAAACCATGAGGTGAAGATTAAGTTATAATACTTCTATATTCCTGTTATTATTTACATCATCAATGGTCTGATTAGGTAAGGGTAAAGACAGCATCAAAAAGTTCCTCCTTCTTTTGATCTTTCAAAAACTGGCAATCCTACACCTATTTGGACACAGTTACTTTTGAATTATTGGCTAATTGATTAAAGTCCAAATAAAAGAGACACAAGTTATAGTTAAACTAATCAACTATTTATAGAAGTTGCAATTTAAGTGTTTCCAAAAGTTACAACTGTATACATCAATGAAAATTTATAATTTATTTATGATATATAGCTGAAAGATAATGAAAAATAAATGGAGAGAGATGGGGCCCTTTTCTTTGTGGCATGAGCCATTTCAGCATAGTGACCAACTTTTAAACATTTGACAACCACTTTGGTCTCTTGTATCACCTTGTAGCTACAATGAAATGTATAATGAAACAGCAGATGGAAAAATAGGCTTTTGCAAGAATAATTTGTAGACTTGTATAAGTAAATGATGGTGGGAAGACAAACTCATGTGAATGTAACACATCAGCTTTTTTTAAATACTAGATTAAAAGAACATGAGAATGAAAAATGCAACTTTCAAATGTTTTTTTTTATTTATGGCATATTTAGAAAGTTTATGAAATGGTGACTTCTTAATTCTAAGAATCTCTTAATCTCAAATGATTCTTTCACTTTGTCCTTTTTATCAGTTGTTTTTCCTGGCCCCCCAAGTTTCCAATGTTTATTCGTATGTTATTCATTGTCACGGTACAGTGTGGATTATTTGAAAACTGTCAGCTAGATGATAAGTCAATTGCAAAGTACTGTTGTGAATCATAAATAATTCATTGATTTGTAACACCAATGTGGTGGCCAGAAATAGGTTCAAAGCATGTCTGGAAAGTAAAGAACATTGCAAGTACGTTTGAAGTCTGGAAACTAAAGATGCAATGCACATAGGACAAGAGTAAATGTTATTATGCATATGGCAACATTGATTTAGACCTTGATCCCTTCATTTTCATTCCCTTCCTTCTTTTCTAAATTCTTTAACTTGCATAGTCCTCTAACTTCTTACTCATTGAACTATGTTTGTTTTATTTGCTTATGAAACATTAACATATCAAGATTCTGCAAAGAGTAAGGAATAATTTTAGTTAAAGAAAAACTCCCCATACCCAACCAGGAAATGAACACGGGCCTCTGGGTTGAGAAGCCTGAATGTTGACCACTTGATTACAGAGGCAGTCTATGTTCCATTGGTTCTGAAATGTTATGCTAAGTCTTGTGACAGTAATGGGTTTGACATGGCTGCTTCAGAATCCCATCAAATTTGAGGTAAACTCCATTAGTATACATTTTTTTAATTTCAATTGTTGGTGCCTATTACACGAACGGAGTGCACTAATGAAATACAACTAAAAGGTGAGCGAGTTCTCTGGAGGTATGATGAACAAAGGAAAGCTTCTGAAGAGATTCCTAAGGGAAGCTTTTGACCACTCCTGCCTGGATAGCCCGGACCTTGATGCCAGCAACTTTCACTTGTTTTGATACCTGAAGAAACATTTTTGACAATTATTTAATGACAAGATAACAAAGGAAGCCACGACATGCTTCAAATACCAGGCAGCAAATTTCCATTATATTCTTAATGAGAAACTCATACCCAGGTTGGCCAAGAGTTACAACTGTATTAAAAGTTATGAGTATGTAACAAGAAACTTTAAATTGAGTTTTATTTGTGAAATGCTCTGTAATTACTATAGTCCTTAGTGTCCCATTCTATACTGGGCATGAAAGACCAGAAATTTTGCTCAGAGGTCTCTTTATCACGCTTGAGGTTTTTTTAAGTGGCATAAATCTATGACATGGGACCACCGGCTTTACTTCCCATCTGAAGGAAGCCATGCTAAGGATTTTTACGCCCATAAAAATTCATCGCCCTCTGCTGGATTTGAACCTGTGACCCTGGGAACTAGAGGCTAGCATGGTACCCTTACAAGTATCTAACAGCACCTCGTTTGTAGAGGAAGTATTATTAATTAAAAAAATGTTTGATACATTACATGCCTTTGCATCTTGACTTCCTGGACATACCTCATATCATGAAGATATCAACAATGAATGAGTTCACAGTCTGTGGTCTTTTTACTTTCTCTACCACATACCTAGTAGGTGAAGAAGGTATTGCATTCCACCAAAAACTTTGATACCAAGATTTCACTAGAAATAATGTTTTGAGGCACACCTGAATAAACAACAACAACAATAATAATAATAATAATAATAATAATAATAATAATGTTTAGAAAAAGGTGTGTATGTATAAAAATAAATTAGAGTTTTATTTATGAACACTCTTTAACTAACAGTTCTTAGCATCCCATTCTATATTGGGCATGAAAGACTGGAAATTTTACTCAGAGGCCTCTTTATTAGCCTTGAGGTTCTTTTACGTGCTTTAAACCTATGTCGGGGGACAACCGGCTTTACTTTTCTTCCGAAGGAAGCCATGCTAAGGATTTTTACACCCAAAAAATTCCATCAATCTCTGCCAGGTTTGAACCCATGGCCTCAGTAACTAAAGGTTAGCATGGTACCCCTAAACCATGGACAATGACATTGTGTGTGTATGTGTGTGTGAGTGTGTGTCTGTGAACAGCATAACTTAAAAACAAAAAGTCGGATCAACACCAAACTTGGTATTTAGGTTCAATATCTTCCAAAGATGCAATACGATTCTCAAGAAAATCCCCCTACCCCAAATTACCCTTTACACGAATATTATTCTAAATTTTATATTTTCTAAAAAATTGCTCTAACCATTTTGATTAAAATATCATATATTAAAGATATTTACATGACAAATATAATTTATATCTTGAAATTTCTGGGAATGGCCCTTGAAGTCCTCTTCATTCGGAAGGAATTTTGTATAATCTTGTACAACTGCTAAACGTTAAACGATAGGCGAAAACGTACTATACAAGAAATGTAGATGTCTAAAAAACAATTTATTTCAAATCCCCCCCCCTTTTTTGGCATCAGTCATTTCCGAGATATCCATTATTAATGTTTGAATTGTTCAATACTTAGCCACTCTTTTAAAGCCCTATCAACATTCAGTTGTTTCTCGCGATGTCATGGAAAGAGTTTGGAATTTAAGGAGCCTAGTGTTTAGCGTAGGTTCATAAACATTTGATTATTGCTATTCCCTTTGTATCTATAACGAAATGTGTAATTTAGCTGTTTGTGCAAAGGTTTATTTAGTTTAAAATGAAGTAGATATAAAACAAGCTTTAGTAAGACTAGTTTGTATACCCACTAATAAACTATCAAGAGTAGAGAAAGTCATGAGAATGTATCACATTAGATTTTAAGAAAAAGGTTTCTGTGTGTATGTGAACAGCATAACTCAAAAACATATAGTCAGATAAGCACCAAACTTGGTATTTAAGTTCAGTACCTTCCAAAGATGTGACACAAAGATTTCCAAAAACATTCTTAAAATTATACACAGTTATGGCTTTGTATTAAATGATACTCAACAAATTTCCTATTAATAATTATACAGAAGCATTACTTACGGAAAGGTGTATATTCCATTAACTGGATAGCAAATCCAACATTTTGGGAGTCTGTTTGCCTGCAAAAAGTCTTTCCAGTCATTGTATACACGGGCCAGACTATCCACAAACATCATGGGACAAGATTCATTTACGGGGCAGCCGGGCTTAGGAACTCGAAATACAGGCTCTGGTATTAAGGGTTTACCTTCAATGAAGAGCATTACAAAGATAGTGTGGCAATAAATTTCATCTTTTTTTGTACCCTGTAGTTCTATTATTGCTGTAGCAACTGCATTAATGCATTTCATCTGTTCTTCTTCATAGCCAATATTGTTGTTATCATTAGTAAATGTTTGAGGAGGACCATAAAGAGCAAATCCTAATTTGCGCAGCAGTAGTGTCTTTTCTCTGGATGGTACAGAGTCAAAGAGGCGATCTCCTAGCATATCTGCCATATTTTGCTGCATTGCAGCAGCTTGCTCCTTCCAATTTTCAACTGTTGGCAGCTCAAACGGTTCATCAGCATTTCCATCCGGTTCACATTTTAGCAACTCGTCTGCTGTTACATTATTGTAGTCTTCCTTACAGTACTGTCTCAAGAAATTCTCTGTGTTGATGCCTTCCCACATTTTAGCTGTAATGACAAAAATATTGCACTGAAATAAACTAAAATCTTAATAGACTGCAATAATTGTCACTAATTATGAAATAGTGATGCACTTCCTTATAAGCTAGATATTTATGACCTTCATAAGAGAGGTCAGAATTTCAATATAAGGAATGGCACTTTCTTAGCATTTGTGAGTTATATTTTGTTCCTCACTATTTTATGTGATAAAACCAAACAGCTGAAAGTAACCCCGCTTTGTTTTATGGCAGGTGGTTTAAACAAGGCTCTGAGAATTAGGTTACCTGCATACCTAGAACGCTATGGCCATGGCCATGTATAAGAATAATAAAATTTTACACAAGAGGAAGCTAAAGTTAATATAAAATATTGTAATAAATTATTAAGTTTTTCCAGAAATTATTACTGTAATTATTAAGAAAAAGATTTTGGAAATATGGCAATGTAATGATTATGTTGAGAGAGATCCTACAATGCTTTGAGGCAGCAACTTTCATACCAAAAGCTTTGAAACTCTAATGAACCACCAGTATTTATAGGGACAGTATTGAATTTTATAAAAATTATTATTTAACATATACAGTATTTTTAAAATGCACTGTAAAACCACAAGAATTTTCAGACTTGCCATTATCTTCATCCCATAAATTCATCAATAGTTTTGTTCACTAAGTTGCCATTAGCCTTCTGAGATTTCAATCATAAAAAGTGAAACTGCTTTTGCTATGTAACAGCCTTCTGAGATTTCAATCCTAAAAAGTGAAACTACCTTTGCTATGTAGCTCTGAAAAATAAAATGTAGAAAGTAAAACTAAAGAACAAGTGAGCTTATAAAAACAGTACCATTCATAATGGTGAGATATTTGGAAGCAGTGTTGCCATTATTATGGTTGTTCATGTTGTACATGATGGTTGTACCCCAAACACAATCAGCATAAAGAAAAATCAGAACAGGACTTTCCTGGAAGGAAGTCTATACACTCATTTTCTTAATACAGTATTTTCTGATCATTTTCATACTGATTTATGCAACTTAATGGTTATAATGGAACACCTTGATCAAAGTTACCTCCTCTGGTAACCAAACATGTAAGGTAATCCCATAAATAAACACTGTAATACTACTACAAATAACAACATTCATAATGAGACAGTACTACATTGTTATTATTATTTCAACCTAAAGAAGAAACATATAAGAATGATTTTTGAAAATCAGCTTTGGCAGTTTTCCATTATAACTTGATACACTGCACTGAATCTGTGACATAGGTGGTATGAGTAAACGTGAGTATATACTCTTGCTCAGCAAATTTGAAGTTTATACTATGATTTATATGAATAAAAGTTTGGAGCATAAACTTAATTGAGAGTACAAACTTAACTCAGGAGTATATATTTGAGAGACAGTATGAAATCAGAAAGTTGTATGAATAAGAGAGTATATACTTTTGGTGGTGAGTTTATACTTTTCTTAGGTTGAGCCTGATCAGTAGCAGACATAACTTCACGTTTGTGAGTTTTAAGCATAACATCTGTAGTTATGGATAACTTACATATTAGAAAAGTGTATTCAATGCGTTGCGATGGAAATGACCACAATTACAAGAGTTTGTAAGATTTGAAAAACAGAACGTTAATGGTTGGCAGAACAATTTTTGGGGCGAAAGTTGGTATCAGTGCAGTACATGATTCTCGAATTTGGAAGAATTCAAATGTGTAGAGAGTGATTGAAGACAATTAAACACGTGCTCTTCTTCTGGGTGATCAAGGAAGTGGTTTAGCTCCATGACTGATGAAGCCTTTTAGAAATTCTACTACTCCAGCAATGCTGCAACATATCTATATGACGTGTTTTCAGGTTGTTAATTTTTTTTCGTTATCTGCTATACCTTTTCCTATTGTACCACCAATTCATGTTGAATATTGCTTATTGCTAATGCAGTTTTTTTTTCCTCCCTTGTGGTTGGGGTTTGCAATTTGGAAAATACCATGGATATTTTTAAGCATGCTCACGAAAACTTCATGTTGAATTAAGTTCATTGATGTCCTCAATACTTGATGTAACTGACATGTTAACACCACTGTTCATTTACACATAAATCTAATGCAACTGTGGTAAAACAATACTGCAACAAGAATAAAGCCGCAGTGGTAACAAGGATATGCAACAATATATTTTCTAGCCAACAGTGTTGAGTTTAAACTATGTTAATTAGTTAATTAAGAAATATAAACTCCAAGCTTGAATTTACATTCAGGTAACTTTTATTCATACGCTTCTGAGTTTAAACTTAAATAGCTTGGACTCAAGAGTTTTTACTCCCCTATACTCATTTTATTCATATCACCAATTGTTTCCCCTCCCACCTCTCCATTTATGTCTTGTTGGATGCATCTAGGTGCCTGTGCGTGGGAAAGAGGTTGATCTTTAATGCTTACTTCAATGAGGAACAGTGCTCAAAGATATAGCCTACAGTAGTTGCTTCTGTTAGTTCATATTCCCTCAAATAATGTTAATCCAATGCAATAGCAATTCAAGGATGTCTGTTGCAAGAAATGTGCTCTTCATTGGTTTATAGTATACATAATTTCATTACCATTATTATTAAATGTTGTGTCCAAATAGGCCTTTTAACATCGAAAATGTTGAATAAAATATAGTCATATATCGGAATTTGGCTTTATTAAATCAGTCCTCAGGATTGTATTCACATAGCTTTATAACTTTTCATCCTCCAGCTGATTTCCATGTTCATTTCCTCAGTTCAATTCCTTTTTATTCATTCATCTGATATCACCTGTTGGCTCTTAACACAGTAAAACAGAGATAATGAAAAGCAAAATGAAAAAAGCACATTACTCTAAGTTCAACATTTATACAAACAAAATTCACATTTTTTTTTATGACACATCACTGTTACCAGCTTCTAAATCTTCAAAATTAGTCAAGAAATTCAGTTTGTTTGCAGCACACCAAAATCTCAGGTAATTTAACTAAATTGACTTAAAATTAAAAAAGGCTTGCTTTAAGTACATCAGCAGTTGCATGTATGTGTAGACCAAGACGTGCACTTTATTGTTTATTAAAAATTTTGGCCTCAAGTTCTAAAATTAAACACTTACCATCAAGTTCTAGAATTAAAGACTTATCATCACACTACATATGGAAACTTTATTTGGAATTGCACATTCTATGTCACTACTATCACTTAAGCAAGTCCAGTATTTAATTATCTGTGAATGACCCATTATGATCTTTTTAATAATATATTGTGATGGTTATTATTTTATTGTACAGAATGTGATATATCTAATTTTATAAAGTTTGAGATATTTAGGACAAAATTTGTTTTAAGTAAATCCATGAAATTGGCTTTAAAATTCCCAGATACTTATGTATGGGATTTAGGTGGTATGATTTTTCTGGGAAATGATCATTTCATGGAAGTTCAAAATGAGAAGAAATTATGCAGGACTCCTTTAAACATACTCTGTTAAAATGGCAATTTTTGGCAATTGGTCTCTGAAAAAATGTGAAGATGGAACACCACACTTCTTCCATCAACCAGTAAACTCAAAAGTGGTAACAGGGATGCGCAACAAGTATTTTCTAGCCAACAATGTGAGTTTAAACTCGGTAACTTTTATTCATACATTTCTGAGTTAAAACCTAAATAAAATGCTTAGCCTCAGAAATATCTTCATCCTCTCCCTCTTGCAATGTAATTTATATTGTTTATTGGAAAGATTACAGATTCTCTTGGAATCAGAGTTACACGTCTAATAGTGTCACCTTTCACCACCCTTCCCGCTACCCACGATCTATAACCCTCTTGATGAAATCTCTGAGCTACCCCTCTTGCCCCTTCCATCCCGTCACCCTGGCTAGGGGTGCAGATGTCCCATTTAGTGAAGATGTCGTGGTGTCATCACACTGGTGAAGCACTGGTTCTCTATCTAATATAGGCGCTGGTTTGGCCAAAGTGGCATTATTTCATATCTGGTGTGAAGCACTGGGGCAGGTTCTCGAGAAAAACAGATGATCGCGAGTGGAAGCGGCCTCAAAGTGGTGTCAACCCCAGAAGGAAGTATCCTGGAATTAGAGGAGGAGAAAGAAGATCCGGCGGCGCAGGAGAGGATAACTAGATATAGGGCAAAGTTAGAAAAATACAGAGAGGGAAGAAGGGATTCAAGATAGGGTCTAGATTTGAAGGTGGTGTCATTTAATGTAGAAGGGCTAAAAGCGAAAGTGATAAATGGCGAAGTATTTGAAGTGCTAAAATTAGGTGAAATAATAGTAATGGTGGAAACTTGGTTGAATGAAAGTGAGAAGATAGATGTGGTAGGATATGACTATATAGGGGATCATGGTAAAAGGAAAAACAAAAGGGGGAGGGCCTCCGGTGGTATTGGAGCGTTCATTAACAAGAGTAGTGGAATAAATGTGTGTGAAGTGTTGAGTATAGAGAAAGGCCAAATAATGTGGATAAAGATAAATAGGGCGAAGGGGATGGAAGTTTGTATAGGATTAGGCATAGTGTATAACCCACCAGAAGTCTCGGAATTTTATAAGGACAATTTATATATAAGACTGAATGATAGTATGGAAGAATTAAGAAGCAAAAATCCTAACATAGAGTTCATTGTAGTAGGGGATTTTAATGCAAGAGTAGGGGAATATAATCCAAGAAGTTTAAATGTAGAAAGTGAATGTATCTGGGGAAAAAATGAGGAAAAGGAGAGGAGAAGTAGAGATAAAGTGATAAATGCAGAAGGTAGAAAGTTAATAGAATTCTGCGAACAGAATAATTTAATAATATGTAATGGATACAAAGGAGAGGACCAGTGGGGAGAGTTTACATTTGTAAGTGTAATCGGCCAAAGTGTAATAGACTATATGATATGTAGTATAGGAATCGAAGAGGTGATGGAAGAATTCAAGATTATGAACATAATAACAAATAGTAGTCATTTTCCATTAAAGATGAAAATAAGACTAGGGTTATGTTACAAGGAAGATGAAAAATTAGCATTAAAACAAATCAGAAGTTACAAATGGAAAGAGGAGAATGCAGAACAATTTAGGTGTAATTTAACTTCCAAGTGTGGTGAATTAAGGAAACTTGGTATTAGAGAAGCATTACAATGTGGGAGGATAGAGGGAGCACTGGAAAGGCTAGAATCAATGGTTAAGTGGGCAGGTAGCAGGATGGAAGTGAAGCCTAAAGTGAATGTAAATCAGTGTGGGTGGTATGATGAAGAGTGTGGAAAGGCTAAGAAAGAAGTGATGAAAGAAATGGATAGATGGAGAAGGTCAGAAGAGGAGGAAGATAGGCAAATTGTTTTAGCAAATAAAAGGGGTTATAAATGTCTACTAGATGAAAAAAAGCAGGATTGGCAACAAAGAATGGGAGTAAAGATTAAGGAGGCAGTCAGAGGGAAAGAAAATAAATATATATGGTCAGTTGTTAAGGAAATGTACAGAAAGAAACAGGTAGTTAATAAGATAACACCAAGGGAATGGAAATATCATTTCGAAGGTTTATTGGGGGGAGGAAGAGTTCAAAAAAGTGAAGTATATTGAGGAAATTTTGAGAACAGAGTGGAGCACTTAGACAAAGAGATTACAACCATAGAGGTAGAGTATGAAATAAAAAAATTAAAACAGAAGAAGGCTACAGGGGCCGATGGAATTCCGGGGGAATTTTGGAAAAATTTTGGTGAGTTAGGTGAGGGTACAAAGTTGTTGACACAGCTATTTAACAGAATCAAAGAGAAGAAAGTGATACCGGAAAGCTGGAAAGTGAGCATTATTGCACCATTGTATAAAGGAAAGGGAGATACAAATAATCCAAGCAACTACAGAGGAATTAGTTTATTATCTATATTAGGCAAAATATACACTGGTATATTAGCTAGAAGATTATACGAGTGGGTAGAGAGGGAAGATAAGCTGTCAGAATACCAAACAGGTTTTAGGAGAGGAAAAAGAACAATAGATAACATAATGATAATTCAAACTATAGTAAACAAATATTTAAGAAATAAAAGGGGTAGGGTATACATATTTTTTGCAGACTTCGAGAAGGCTTTTGATACTATAAACAGAGAGGCTTTGGTATATAAATTGAGGAACAAAGGAGTCAGCACTGCATTCATCGAGGGGGTACAAAAATTGTATGAAGGAATTAAATTTTGTGTAAAATGTGGAAGAAATAGTACTACTGATTATATACAGCAAAATTTAGGTCTGAGGCAAGGTTGTAAACTCAGTCCAATATTATTTAACTTATTTATAGATGATATTTTAGATAGAATAATGAAAAGTAATAAACACTGTCCAGTCATAGGGAAAAAGGAAATACCAGGGTTATTATTTGCAGATGATCTAGTAGCTGGGGCAGTAACAGTGATAGGGTTACAACATGCTATTAATGAAATTGCAAAATTTTGTATGGATTGGGGGCTAAAGGTGAATACAAAAAAGTCCAAGATTATAGTGTTCAAGAAAGGATCAAAATTAAAAAGAGAGGAAAGATGGTACGTATATAAATGGAGAGCAAATAGAGGTGGTAAAAGAATTTGATTACTTGGGCATTAGATTCTCAAGCAACGGGAAGTGGGAAGCACAATCTAAATATGCACAATTGAAAGGAAAGCTAGCGATGAAAGCTGTTAGAGTTTGCTTGTGCAAAACACCCACGCTAACAATGAACTGGTTGGAAAGGCTATATGAAGCTGTAGTAGAGTCAAAAATGTTATATGGAATAGAAATATGGGGGGTGGCAAAGGGATGGATTAAGATTGATATAGTCCATAGAATGTTTTGTAAAGAAGTTTTGGGTTTACCCAAGAGTTCACCAAGGGGCGTGGCACTGGCAGAGCTAGGAAGGGTAGGGAGAAAAGGTATAATAGTGGAAAGAATTTTGAAGTATTGGTATAGATGTTTAAATTTAGAAGATAATAATATATTAAAAGAATGTATACAGTTTCAAAAAGCTGTCCTAGGAGAAGAGTGTTGGTTAGGGGAGATGGGAAATGTCCTAAAAGAAATTGGCATGAGGAATATTTTCCTATTAGATAAATATAATAACAGTGGGTTTTGGAAAGAAGTGAGATTGAGGGTGGAAGATATCGAGAAACAAGAGATATGGACTAGTTTTGAGGATAAAAGGTCATTGATCTTGTATAAATCAGTTAAAAGAGATTGGGGAAGGGAGAAGTATGTAGATATATGTAATCAATTTGGTAGAATAGGTCTTGCGTGGATGCGCACAGGAGTAATATTTTTAAAAAGGAATGGATATAATGGTTCGGGGAGATGTATTATGTGTGATGAATCGGGTAGTACTTTTCATTGTCTAATAGAATGTGATAAGGTTAAAAGGTGGAGAGAGATTATATGGAATAAAAAATGGGACAAGTTAAACAAAGAAGCAGTAGCATTAAGAATGTTGGGAAGCACAAAAGTAGAAATAATTAAAATGATGGGGACATTTTTAGGCAACACAAGGGATAAGTGGATAAGGAGCTTAAGAAAGGTACAGCTGAACGAGCATAGTTTGTAAAGTGGAGAGATGGTATAGTAGCTTTATCCCATATATACAGCCTAGGGGCTAAATATGGGGGAGCTAGAAAACTGGTGCACTAGACATAAGTTTTAGATGTAAGTTTTATTTGTATTATTGTAATAATGATGAAATAAATATTACATTACATTACATTACATCACTGGGGCAGTTCCACTTCATCTGGTGGAAGTGCCTTTCTTTCCCCATTTTGTGTTTCTGTGTTAGTAAAGGTGCTGGTTGCTATATGTATGTTTCTACTACTTTTGACCTGATGTGCATTACTTGCACGTTTATTTTGGTTTTTTTTTAAGTGAATAATGTGTGCTTCTGTAAATTATAATGGAAATCTTCTATGTAATGTATATTGTTTACAATGAATTTCTATGCCTAAATAATTTTCAGAAGTACGTGTACATGCCGTGTTTCATTCTTTTTTCCACAGAATTTCAAGAGTTTCATAAAATTACAATACATTATATTTATTATGGATTGCTATTGAAATATAATTTGAAGGTGGATTGAATTGCAATTTTATAAAGATTGTAAAAATGTTAAGGGATTTGGTAGAGTAGAACACCTTTTGTTTGTTTTCAGAAATCTTATTTTTCATATGGAATTCTAGTTCAACTGTTTCTTTTTTCTCTTTCTTTTTAATTAGTTGAACTATTTTTTTTTTCCTTTCTTCAATTCATAACTACACTACATAAATCTGTAACTACATTCTACTGATTCCTTTTCAGCTTAGTTATATACTTTATTGGCTATTCAATGCAAAATGTTCAGTTTCATAAAGCATTAGCTCACTGACACGCTCGGATGTTTACAGAATTAAGATCTTTGAGTAGTCGATGTTAGTGTCATAATAATCACAGTAATTGTAATGTTAATTTTCTTTGGTTTCTTAAACCAGTGAATCATTTAATTTTTTGCTATTATTGAACAATACAGAATTTTGCTGCTAAATTCTTTTGATACATTGTACAATTTTGCAGCCTTTCTGTATGTTATTATTTGAAAGCAGAATAAAGTATGGATATAGCTGAAGCACATTGTATAGTATGCACAATAAAACTAAACAAAACAAAAACATAAATTTTTAATGCTGATTCACTACAGAAATCATGGTGCTTTTCCTCAAGTTTATTGGTATATCCGCATTGCCATCCTATAATTCTGTTTCTCAGAAGAATTCACATGCCACGCTTATTCTGAAGTGGATTATTTCAGAGATTTTTAACCTAATGTCCACAATTTATAGGATGCCTACTTTTCATAGTGCAAAATGCAAACCCCAGTTTCTTTTGCCACATTAAGGAGTATCTCCATTTTTTTTTAAGCTTACTGAGAGGGGTGTCTCTTGTTTTTATGTTTTCTTTCACTATAATGACTTTTTGTACACAGTGGAGGTAGGATCTAAAGGTTACTGTAGTTTACAGATAACAAATGAAGCATTGTAATCTCCATTTGTTTTCATATATGGTACAGAAAACATTCCTGGCTACCAGTCATTAGCTTCAGGAGCGGATAGGTACATAGGTATCTCCACACCTAGATGTGCATATATTAACTTTTGTCTTTACTAATCAGTGTGGCAATACACTATGTCTTTAATACGCTTTTTAAAATTCTCATTTTCAAAATTTATGCAAGGCATTTATCCCTTTCTGCTCCCCCCCCCTCCCACCAGAGAGAAAAAATCCTTCATGAGGGCTTTCTAAACATTCCAAGTATCTGAAATTATGCTGAGTTACCTCGGAAATGCTCAGACATTGTATATGAATAGCGTAATAGGGTACTTACATTTTGTTTGGTGTAAGGCAGAATCCAAAATTCCCCACTGAAGTAAAACTTAAATACAGCACTGATATTCTTTTTGTACCTTCCACACTGAACGATGTTCAAGCAATTTATTTCCTCCTGTACAAACATAATTAACGCTCCTGTTGCACATCACAATTACATTGCAAACCTAACACTTCGCTGTAGGCACTTGCTGCTGTGTGAAAAACAATGTTTCTGGTTCTTGGCCATCCATCTGAGGCCTGATACGATGATCATTATACCATTAGCACATTCCCACTTGCTACAGTCCTAGGCAATCTATCCAGTGCCTTTTGACATTTTCCAAATGCTGTCATTTTTATGCATTTTCCTCTCTCTTTCTTACCATTGCTCATAATAGTGCTGCTTAATAACTACATTTATACTTCCTGCAAGTCCTATACCTCCCCAAGAGGCTTGGTTTTTTTCTGTACCAGTTTTAGTATTTTCTATATGTTATAGTACATTGTATATAGTTTTTTTATGTTATATTATCTAGGTTGTACTATATATACGTTCATTCTTATACCTTCATGGATCCTGCATGCCCTAACTGAGATCCATGTAATTGACTTTAGAATTCTTGTAAGTCAACTCCGGGATGCTTTTGTAAGCAGGGCTTGGGTTGGGAAATGATCATTTCACGGAAATCCGACATGAGAAAATACGCAATTCATGCTGACAATGCAATGCAATTCTGCTGAGGCTACCGCTTGGATTGGCTTGGGCTGCAGTATTTAAAGTGATGTTTTTTGACAGTCTTGGGTGGCCTTCGTCACATGCTTAACTGGACTTCTTTAAACATATTCTGTTAAACTTGCAATTTTTGGCACCGGTCTCCAAGACAATGTGAAGATGGAATGCCACACTTCCGTCATTTAGTTAAATCAAAAGCTGTCTCTCTACCTCTTGCAATGTAGTTTAGATTATTTATTTAAAAGATTAAAGATTCTCTTGGAATTAAGAGTTACATATCTAATAGTGCCACCCTTCACCACGCCTCCAACTATCCACAATCTAAAAACCTCTTGATGGAATCTCTGAGCTACCCTTCCCATCCCATATGGGGGGCAGACATCCCATTTAGTGATGATGCTGTGGTGTCGTCTCATCTGATGAGGCACGGATTCCACATCTGATACAGGTGCCAGTTTGGGTATGTGACCTTATGTCACATCTGATGGAGCCACCAGGGCTGCATTACAATATGAAGATAGTGTGGTTTATTAACATGACCATCCAGTAATTAACTATAACCTAAATACAGTAAGATTATAATACGTCTTCACAGCTTCCAAAGTCACTTGAAATTTGGTGTAATCATTTTGTCCATTGCATTTGGAAAGCAACACGAGATAGTGAAACCGTTCTGTTCATAACACTTAACAGGTTAATGATTTTCAGTCCCATTATTGCTACTTTAATGACTTAATATATTTACAAATTGTATGTGATTGTCTGGATTAGATTATATTTATTTATTTTTAACACCGTAATTCAATGAAGAAAACATTGGAAGTTAGAAGTCTTTAGTCACATAATAAATTTGAAAGAATCAAAATATAATAAGAGCAGCTTGTAATCATGACACATCAATTATTAAAGATAGTTAATAAAAGTGTTCTCCTCTTTCAAACACATATGTAGCATCAGTTTTACTGCTGAAGCAGATCAATTAAAATTTGTTTGCTGAGTAGTTCATCTAACTTAACAGGTCACGGTTGAAATGCAGGTACAACTGCAAGCATATCATCCTCAGTGGTGTAGTGGCTATGATGCTAGCCTTTAGTTCCCAAGGTTGCAGGTTCAAACCTGGCAGAGGGTGATGGATTTTTTCGGGCGTAAAAATCCCTTAGCATGGCTTCCTTTGGAAGGGAAGTAAAGGCGATGTTCTATGTTGTAGATTTGTGGCATGTAGAAGAACCTCAAACCTGAGAAACATGCCTCTGAGCAAAATTACCGGTCTTTCACGCCCAATATAGAATGGGACGCTAAGGACCACAGCAGTTAAAGAGCATCCATAAATAAAACTCAATTTTTTAACTGCAAGCATCCAAAGGTGAGGTAAACCTTGAACATTTGTGACTGGATCTAACTAATGCTTTGCACATACTGCTTTACTTGCAATCTCTTTCTTTTTTTTAACCAGTGACTCATTAAGAGACACAAGACTCATTTATTGCATGTAAGCTACATCTGTGGCTACTAAGGTGTAGGAGTCATCTCCTGAAGTCAGTGAACTAGATGACTGTGCATTAGTTCTTTGTTCGCTACATCTCTGGACAAACTTGAAACTGTAAACTTGAAATAAACTTTTCAATTCGTTATTGAATCTTTAATTTGTGGCAATTTTTTTCCTGCACTTACCACATATTTTTTGTCCTATGTTTATACCACTAATCTTCTGAACCATCCACATTTGCACATTTTGTATATCTTTCTTACACCTTTTATGCCCATCTTCCTCAAAAGAATTACAGCAATAAAGCATATTTACAAAATCCATCTCTTTGACAACTGTTTTCTAAGTAAAATATTATCTCAAGATGTATTTTCACTAAAAATATTTACCTTAATAGCTTTGTAATCTTTTAGCATATACATAGTAAATAGCAGTACTTGACTTACAATTATTTGCTAATGAATGATGAAAGAAAACTTTCTATGAGTTACCTAATCATATACTGCGATTGGTCATAATAAGAATGCATGTTATTGTGACATCACAATAAGAATGGCTAGTTAATATGCATAGTTTATTTTAATTGGTCATAATAAGAATGCATGCCATTGGCTAATTAAAATTTTAAGTTATTGTGATTGGTCATAAGTGACTCCAAATTATGATTTCAAATTTGTGACTGTTAATGGCAGAGTGGTCTAATAATGTTTATATAAAAGTACAATAGTAATGTACTACATCTGAATCAAAATCAATTATTGTTAACAAATTGTAGGATGCTTTAAAATGAAAACTCATGATGTTTATGTACAGAACGGTTAACAACATTTCATGATATTTCTTGTATCCCAATTTTGATAAAATAAGGATTAATAGATAACTATTAAACCAATTTTTTTCCCCAGATTTTTTTGAGTTGACACGTTTCAATTAATTCAAGGTTAAATCATATGATCTAAAGCTATAAAAAGTACAACTATAGTTGTTGTTACATATCTTTGAAAAGTACCACCTTTTGATTGATATTACACTCAATTCTAAGAAACAATGCGCACAAAAGTTACATTCATTAATGGAAATGGGTTTAGCAGGAATTTTTCTGTTTTCTTTCAAACTTTGAACCACTGATTCTCATAAAGTAAATGACTTTGAGGATACAATTTGGTATAGTTTCATATCTCTTTAGTGTCTATGCACTCACACGTTTCATGGAAATCAAAAGGGGTCAGGTTGAAAATTGTACTTAAATGTGTTGATTTGGCATGGAGTGACTCACAAGCATCATCAGATGTCAGCAGTATGTAAGGATGCCATTTGTAGCCAGTTAAAACATGTTTAATGGGGCCACAAGTTAATGAGATTGTAAACCCAAAGACCAAAAAAAAAAAAAAAAAAAAAAAAAAAAAATGAGCAGACTCTCAAAGTGTATATTTGTCTAATCCAACAACATCTCGCCAAATGCAAAGGCCTTATTACAGAATTTAATTGGGAAGCCAGAGGGAAAATGATGCAGATCAATTAATCCCCAGTGCCATTGGTGAAAACATATTTGTCTAATCCTAATTGTTTCCGCAGCCAGTTCACAATGGTGTCTCGGGAGGCATGCTTTGATGCAGTAATTTGTATCACCAAATTACTTAAATGTAAATAATGATTGTAATATGAATATGCATTTTTATGTGACATTGATTTGAGATGTTTATTGATTGTAATTATTGTTGAGAAGTAAGTTTATACGGCCTTACTGAAACTGACAATAATAGCGTGCAATAATGCAGCGAGGGGGTGAGTTGTTTATCATTATTGGAAACGAGGAAGTTACGTAATGTTGGCGCGTTTTCCTTTAGAATCTTCTGGAACATTTCCCTAGAGCATATGTATTCATAATTTTCATTGGATATAAAAATAGACGCTAATGTTGGTGCGTTTTATTAGCCAATTGCAGCTCAGTTATAATCTTTAGGCATATCTGGGTGTAGGAGTATAAAAGGTAGGTTAGAGGTAAAGACTCCGTCAGTTCGTCGAAAATATTTTGTATGATACACGTCGCCTTCAGTCCAGCAGAAATATTACACGTCGGCTATAGATTCACAAGTTACGCGTAGCAGAATTATGAAAAATCTAAAGTGTTGTAAAGTTAATTATACAAAAAGTTGACGTACGCGAATTAAGAGTGATCAGTAATGAAGTTATTATAACAGTTTCAGTTTGGCGAGTGTCAAGATCAATGTGTAAATGTAATAGTAAATGTGTTCGACAATAAAAGTGTAAAACAAATTTCTTCATCAGTGTTATCTTTGGATAAAAGATTCCTTTCCGTTTACACAACCTGTATAAAGAGAAGTGCTTGACCAAAAGATCATAGCTAGCCGGAGGACAGTGAACAAAAATTAAATAAAATAACAGTAGCATTCTTTCAAACGAACACTAATACTACCGCAAATTGCTAACACCAGATGGAGCTACAAACCTAACAAAGAATCACGTCACAAAATGGCTTCACCGCGTGAAGTAAACACACATACACAAATATTATAAATTTACCATCGCAAATTGGCTCCCAAACATGGGGCTAACAAACAAACCATAAAACACTTCAAATTGGCTACCACAACGTGGGGCTACAATAATGTTAAATAAACAACATTAATAATAACACTACTTCAAATTTTAGCCTTTGTTCTATTGTCACCTTTCATATTGAGTCTCTGCCACTAAATGTGTGCCGACAGCCAAGCAGTTGTAAGAAGGTATGTAGTAATGAGACCTACCAAGGTTCGTATCCAGAGAATAATTTTTTTCCCCAGAAAACACAATGTTTATTACACATTTTATAATATAATTTCCAATTACTAAGGCTTATTTGATTTTATGGTCACACATAAAAACTGTAACACTCTCCTTTTCATTTTCAAACTAAATAAGAAATATATATTATAGTCCTAAAGGAAAAACCCAATGTGTTACATTCATGTGACTTTCCCTACCCTCTATCTTTATTAGTGGGTATACAAATTATTCTTACTACATTTTAATCCAAATAAAACTTTGCAGAAATAGAATACACATTTCGTTATAGACACAAACAGAACAGCAATAATCAAATATTTAAGAACTAGATACTATATGCTGGCCTTAAAATTCCATATAATTTCCATGCATCACATGGAAACAGTATGGAATGCACTTTAGAATTCTTACTAATATAGCACTTATTTTGAAAACGAAAAGAGGAATTTGTGTCTTTATGCATGAAGACTTAAAATTAATAGATATCTTATGCATGGAAAACATACGGCATTGCCATATATGTATTTAACAAATTAAAATTTAAATAATAAAAAAGCATTTATGCCAAGAATTCAAACCCAGGTTGTTCCAATAATGAGACAAATGTGTTTCACTGCTTGGCTAACATGCATACAACCAAAATGAAAGGCATCTTCCTACTTATTGCATAGCTCTAAAATGAACACAGAGTGGTATTAAGTCGTGTATTGTGAAACGCAGCATCAGCGAAAGATTCCAACATTTTCCAAATCAAACTTCCTCTCTGGCTGTTGCTCATTTATTTTATCTTAGGCTGTACATATGTGTGACTAGTTTCGCTTTTGTAGCATTTTTTATATGATATCCAAAGATGGCTTGCTTTGAATTATTTGGCTCAGTAAAGGAAGAAAGCAGTATAGAAACTGCTCCATAGCAAACTGAGTGCAACAACAGATCAAATAATTCAAGTAATGAGTGCCCAGATTTGCATATGTTATATGCTATTACAAATACCAACTGAACTGCTCAGGCAGTAATATCAAAGTTGAAATAGGACAATATTAACAGTGAAGAGTCAATTGATAAAATAAAGCCTTCACTTACATCATGGTGGTAAAAGATGGACGATCGTTTCGAGACTTCAAGGTCTCATCATCGGCACAGAAGTCGACTGAATCTTGCTACACAACACAAAATGTATCTGACCCATGTGGACGATTGGAAGGATCTCAGGTGGTAGTTTTCATAACTACTGAAGGTGAATCAGAAGGCTGCTGTCCCAACATCTCTTGTAGTGTAGGGGAACTAGAAGTAGGATGGGCTCCGTCTTGAACTGTTTTCTTCTGAGGGTGAACCAGAAGGCAGGTGACATCATCCAGTGGTGGAATTTCAAAATTTATAACTTGTAAATTATTTTTAATAATGCATATTTTTTCCCAAGCATCCAACATAGATGAATTATGTATGGGTTTTAATAGTTCAATGTCTTGACCAATTTCATGTTGTGTATTCCAAAAATGGTGGGACACAGCTGATTTATCAGTTTGTTTTAAATATTTCTTTGATGTTCTTTGAGACGGATTGAAAGGTTCCGTTTTGTTCTTCCAATATAGAACTTGTCACAGTGATCGCATTTAATTTTGTATATACCAGAAAGAGTTTTCTTATCTTTGACATTGACATTTGGCTTATTTAACAAATTATTGATACTGAAACTATTCTGTGGAGCTAGCTTTATTCCATAGGTCTTAAAAATATTTTCAAATTTCTTGAATAATTTAGGATAAGTCCATTTCTTAAATACTGATAGCAGTTCTTTAATGTTCTTGAGAGTACTGATCTCTTGTAACTGTTTTTTATAATTATAACGTTTAGCCATATTATTGTTTTTGGATCAAAGCCATTCTTTAAAGCTGTCTGTTGAATATGTTGAAATTCTTTCCAATATTCTGATTTAGATAATGGTAAGTTGACAAGTCTGTGAATCAAGCTGTGAAAAACAGCATATTGATGTTGTACAGGATTACAAAAATTATTCTTAATGTAATTGTCAATGTGAGTAGATTTACGATATACACTGTATTCCAACTGATTATTAATTCTTAAAATTTTAATATCCAAGAAGGGTAAACAACTGTTTTCTTCTGTTTCCATAGTAAACTTAATAGAGATATCTTGATTATTCAGTAGATCCAAAGCTGTATCAATTTGTGACTTAGGAACAATAGCTGGTACGTCATCCACATATCTGATCCAAAACTTAAATAAGTGTGGATAAGTATTAGTAACTTTTGTTTCCAAGGAACTCATATATAAATCTGCTAATATAGCTGATAGAGGACTCCCCATAGCCAAACCATGTGTCTCTTGATAAATTTCTGTATCATAGGTAAAGAAGTTTTGATATATGCAGATATCTGTTAAATTGACCATTTCTGTAGCTATTTCTGTAAAGCCAATTTCTTATTAACTCAGGTAGTTTTCCAGTAGGTACATTAGTAAAGAGTGAAGAAACATCGAAAGAAACTAAGGTATCATCTTCAGATAGTGAAACAGTTTTCAGTTTTGTAGTGACCTCTAATGAATTTTTAATGCTTAAGCTCTCAAATTTTGGCCAAGAATTATATTTTTTCACAAGCCATTTTGCTAATAAATAATTAGGAGAACCTATATTGTTAATGATAGGTCTCATGCTGTTATTTGCTTTGTGGATTTTAGGTAAGCAGTATAATTTAGGTAATGTCGGGTTATTAACCTGAGAAATATTTTCTTAGATACTGATCAGCATACTGTTAGTAAGAGCTTTGTTCACATCTTTTACACATTTGTTAAGAGGGTTTTTCTGTATTATTTTATAATCTTCTGAGTTAAACAAGTTCAATACTCCATTGTGATATTCCTCTTTGTCTAAAATTACTATTTTATTACCTTTATCTGCTTTAATGTAAACCACAGGATTTTTATGAGTTCTTTAACAAGTTTTAATTGAGAGCTGTTATTATTGCATGTTTGTAATTCTTTCACTATAGGAACACATTTCTTTTTAATTAAGATTTTATCAAAATCAGGTCATCCATTAGTAATTGTAAGTATATCAGCTATGTAATCATCTGGGTTTTTTGAAAAATCAATACAAGTTTTTCCACCATAATTGAGCAGTTGCAATTGTTTCTCAAAGAAAGCATAACTTGATTGGTTTATTACCAACCTGACATAAATGTAGTAAACCAATCAAGTTATGCAGCATCTATTAAAATAATTGAGGGTTTATTGAAAGTTGGCCAATTAAAAAAATGATTTGGTGTTATATCTACAAATATTAACTTTTTGTGTGACTCCATACAAAAACTAGAAACTTCAATAAATCTGTTGAGTGAAACACTTAATGAGCTACGGGCTGTTGAAATGAAAATTAGTTAATTACCAGGGCTAAAAGTACTAAAAGACAAATAAAAAATTTGTTTGAGAAAAACAATGGTTTTCAAAAGTTGTGTAAAGTGGCTCAAGTCATGGAAGGTAAACAAAGAGGTGATTTAGGGTGTGTGTTAGTGACATTCCTTTGTTTAAATATGCACATCTGACATTCTGTGATGTTGAAAGATCATTTTCACAATAAAAGGCGTTATTTAGAGACAATCAGCATGAATTCATGATGGGCAATTTAGAGAAGACTTTTGTTATGCACTGCAATTTTAAGGGAGCATGATAGGAGCTGCTATCCATCTATGAGTGGTGAGTACCTCTAACAATAATAAATTAGTAATTTTCTCTCATTTCTGTGAATTTAAGTAAAATATTTTTAAAATTTTACCAAATATTTTAACATTTTTAACCAGTATTTTCTTCTTTTTTAGCACATAAAAAATAAGGTTTTAACTTTTTTTACCACATAAAAATCTGCTCCATAGTTATTACTGATGGCTCCATCTTTGCTTGTTTCCAAGTCACCTGACATCTGTTGTCCCCGATATCGTCTTCATCTTCATCCTCCTTCTCCTCTTCTAATGTGAGATTGCTATAAGTGCTTTCATAAAATGTGTAAAATTTCCATATCTGTTTGACCTTTACAAGATCGCAATATGTAGAAAACATTGTGTCAAACTAATCTGAACTGTCAGGAAACTTCTAACATTTGAAACTGAATATGTGTGCCTTATGTCAGTGTTTAGTGCTTATTTATGTTCATATACATGCAAGAATGTTTACTAAGTGATTGCACTAATTAGCCTTCAGCCAAGTGTTGTTCTATTCACATAATGTGACTGCTAAACACACACATATGCAAAAGCATTCTAGTGTTTAGGCCAGCAGCGAACATTTAAATCTTGAGAGCTTTAAAGTGTTAGGACAGGCAAAGGATTAATTGTGTACGACAGGTTATTGGTGCAGTATTGCACAGTATAATTTGCATTACAATGGCCGAGTTCAAATTAAAATTAACTGTTAACAAACCTTTAAGTTATGGGGAGAAACACAATTATTTCTCACAGTGCTGAATTAACATATCTCTTAAGCAGCAATAAGAAAGGATTCATCCATAATTTCAACATAAACCTGTACAAAGAACAATGGTGGTTAACAGATTGAAAAAAAACTTAATAAATATTCTATTGGGTGCTTTTATATTTGAGAGTCATCCTCCATAGTCTAGGGGTACCTTGCTAGCCACTAGTTCCCAAGGTCGCAGATTCAAAACCCAGCAGAGGGTGATGGACTTTTTCGGATGCAAAAATCCTTAGCATGGCTTCCTTCGGAAGGGAAGTAAAGCAGGTGTCCCATATCATAGATTTACGGCATGTAAAACAACCTCAAGCCTGATAAAGAGGGCTCTAAGCAGAATTTACGGTGTTTCATACCAAATATAGAATGGGAACTAGAACCATAGTAGTTAAAAGAGTGTCCATAAATAAAAAAAAATCAATTTATTGTATGAAGGCTCAGATATATTGCCATGGACAGACACCAATTACTGTAACTTTAGCAATTTTCATACTGACATTAGCAGACATGTAAAATCTATGATTCACATAAATGCACATCTCACCTATAAAGAATTTGTGCATTTTCACATAGAACTTGTATTAATGAACACTGGAGGATAACTGAAGACAATCATAATACAAAGCATTTAATAAACATTGTTTATCTTGGATGTCAGGTGCTTGTATTTTGGGTACATAATGAACATACAATTCATCAAAATCATGGCAACTATACTGAGTTCACTAACTTAATTGCTCAATATGACAGCTTGTCAGTTGAGCAGCTTAACACATGTCTGGCATGTCTAGTGACATTCAAAATTACATTGTAGTCTATGAGCAATATTTTGCTGGCCTACTATCAAAAAGAAAATTCATTATGCGCCTTTCATCACCATACTCTTAGAGAAGCATCCTGTATCTATGAAATCTTAACTGTTAAGAATTATCCAATACATTATCACCTGTAGACATTCAGGAACGGTTTTGCACATGTAAGCAAAGATCATTGCAGTCCATCTAGCCTACCACATTGTATAATCTACAATGAAAAATTTTAACTGCCCTGTCATAACTTAGGCATACAACAGGATTGTAGTATTTTCTGAATGTTGGGAGGTGGACAAACATTCTGAAGGCAGTCTTTTTCAAATGCTCTCTTCCACTGTTTAGATCACACAAACACAATCTGTTAACGTCAAAATAGAATGTAAATTATTCTTCAGCACCCGTAGTCGACTTTTGTCTTTCTTTTTCCTTCCACTAAAACAACAACATTACTGATGAAATTATTGACCACCACTTGCTCAGATAAGAGTAATGTGTGTAATAAAAAGCAAGCATGTGGGTTTTCCTAAAATACTTAATTCGATTCTAGGAAATGCCATCTGTTGGAATAATAATTCAATTGTAGCTGCCAAACGTTTATGTGTTTTCTAGAGCACCTCAAAAACCATTTTCTTCTTTTAAAGAGGAACAAAACACAAAAATTATGTTTTTTCCTGAATGAAGCACATGACCTGTAAAATGCAAAGGTAAGATTGTTTTATTACTCCGCCATATGATTATCGCTGTGCAAACAAAATAATTACCACCTTATACGTCATCAGAGGCAGCCGTGCGTTGGAAGCAGTTGGGAGATCACAAGTATGCCTCCATATTGTGCATATGGCTGTAATGTGAGAAGGGAAACACACAAGAGAACTCATTTTCACATGTTTCCAAACAGATACAATCTCCCAAAAAATATAGGATATGGATAAAATTTTGCAAAAGACAAGACTTTTTGCCCAGTGCTGGTGCTTGTTTATGTTCCTTCCATTTTAAGATTTTAAGGACACAGATTATGAACAGTCACAGTTATTAAAAAAATAACATATGCCGGATGAAAATTTCAGAGGGCCTTTATTAAAACCTGGAACTATTCCTACTATAGGGGAAAATGAAGACAACTTCCAGATATCAAGTTCTAGTAAGACAATTGATACTTCACTATCTTCATCCAAGAGCAAACGACAAACAACAGAACAATATGAGGCTAGAAATTTAAAAGCATAGTTTCTGATACAAGTGATGATGAGAAGGAGGAAGAGGAGGAGGAGGAAGAAGAGCTGACTTTCACCATACATGGAAATGAAGCCACAGCAGAATATTTCACTGTTGCTTGGACATCTCTACTTTTATTTTTCAAGGTATGTGTTTTATGTAGAAATGAAGTTAAAACAATTTCTCATTACATTAAAGGGATAATGGTATGTGTTAATGGTATGTGTTAAAACAGTGTGTTATTGCAGTAATACATTTTCATTTGGAACTCACAAAATGTACCAGGAAAGAAACCGGAAGGAAATGCTTTAATAGAATTTCTTTATTATTATCTGGCATATTGTTTCAGCAATTTAAGTCCTTCTGCAAATCACTGGGTTTGGCAATGTTTTCAAAGTGTACATTTGATATTAATTGAAATATTCACATCATTTCTTCATCATATAAAAAATGAATATAAATGGCTAGAAAACGATGCATGGAAATCTTGTGAATATGATGAATTGTTGGAAGAAGACCAAAGAAATAAATTGTGGATTAGAGGAAAATCAAAAGTCTATCTTGCTCTGAAGAAAATTATTTGGGTAGCGCCTTCTTAAAATATTTGGCTCATGTTTAACATTATATACATACTGGCAGTTTAGAAAGTTATCACAGTGTTTGTTTGAGATATGCTCCGAAAAGAATACATTTTTCATATAATGGCCTTCAAATTAGATCCATGTTAGCAGCACTATATCACAATTTCAATGTAAAAAAAAGAAAGAACAAAAAAAAAAAAAGAGGAAGACTGGTGTCAAAACTCAGTACTCCAAAGCATCTGGGTCTTAGATCATGAAAAATAAATATGAGGAATCTAACGAAGAATGGAAACTGCTGATAAAGCATGAAATAAAAAACCTCTGCATGCACATTTTTTGGATCCATCACTGGACACAGCAATTTGTTATTATCAAAGAATATAGCTCCCACACTTCGACCTCCATTACAGTTACTAGAGTGAAGCATTTCTCACATTTTCAGTCAACATAAGAAGGTTGGTCACACACACATTACACAATTTTGAATAATTATAATAATAAATAATGGTTGAATTTAAAACTTACTATTTTTAAATTTGTGTGTTTATTAGTGAAGTTTGAAGCCTACATATATTCCGCTGGGTTCTGGAAAAGCATTTTTAATACTAAGCACTACAGATGATGGTATGAAAACTCTTCTTTTGTGTCCAATAGGAGTCCATGAATTAATCCATACTGTAAACTATTTGTAACAGGAATATCACCAGGTCTTATAGCAGGATTGTTGGCGGTGAGTAATTTCTTTTTAGCTGTACTTTTTGTTTTTAACGCTAAGTTATTCCTCACAATATTCAAAACACCACGATCTCTAATTTGTGAAAATTAGGATGCTTTGTGATACAGACAAAATCACCCTTCAGTAATTTTGTTTTCATAGTCCAAGCAATACACACTTTCCTCATCATTATTCATATATATATATATACATTCCTTACACTTACACCAATGGATGGAGCCAACACGGTTTTAGGCGTTCAAGCTAACTTTCCTTGGAATCACTGTCAAAATTATGTAAATCTTCAAAGCCACTCTTTTATGGTTCAAACTGATAAAAGATAGAATATCCTGTTACTCATTTTCAAAGCAGATATTTGACTACTATTTATCACCTAGTAGATATTAACTGGATTATGAAAAGTGATTGGACCGCTTTAGTGGTAACCTCCTACAATCCCAGTAAAAAAAGCTTAACAATATATGATGAGCAAAGATTGTCTGTCTGGACTGGGTTTGATCTTCATTGTGAAAGATCTGTTAAAAGTATCATGAAGAGACCTTCAGGTTTATGTGGCAAGTCATTAAAGTTCATAAATATATTTTTAAAAAGAAGTTAAAAGAGGCTGGCTTCACACATAAATAAACTAATAAGTTCAAAAAATTGCTTTTAGTTTATTAAAAAGTTTTCTGAATACATCAATGATAATATATTCACTGCCACCTTTCTTGGAGTGGAAACTATGATAACTCCACTGGGCATACCCACAACTGACCACTGCCAGTTAATGCTTTGACTGTACTATTTGGTACTCAATTTCTGGAAGCGTCTAGTGTTAACTGATGAAGCTGGGGGGGGCTTTCCTAGCTTTATATGTATTCACATCCTCGTCTACGCTTCTAATTTTGGTATTTCCTTGCATTAGTTTCCGTTTCGGTTCTACTTCAGTATTGGATTATCAGCAACATTAAAGTGTGTTTGCTTATTAAATTGGGATTTTCAGGTGTCCAGAGTAGTCCTTGAAAGCTTTAGTTGCGCCGATCTACGGCTAGGACCTGCTGTCAGTTCGCAACTGCTCCACTCCTTTTCTAAAATAAACATCCCTCAGCTACGCTTTGCGGCATAGGACACTCGATAAGTAGCAACGACCAGCTTCATGTATAGTGGTTGTGTCCTGGACTCCGTTACTTACGTATTCCTCCGCTTTTAAAACACTTTCTCCTACCCACAAATGGAATAATGTCTAACTTTTTTTGGCAAATATGCTGTTCTTGTATCTTTGTTGAAGTAGCTGAAAGAAACAAAGGGAAATCGAATAAGATACCTTAGGAGTGAGTTTAGAAGTAGATGTGATCTCTTCAATAGCTTGTACCCTCCTGCCTGCCCCTTTTAGGTGTTTTACTTTTATAGGCAAATCGCGTTATGAACAAAGAAAACGTAGCCATGTTTTCGCTCAAGCACATGCGAAGTGGGAACTGCCAACCTAAATGAAAATGTGAAATCCCCTAAAAATGCGATGGGCTGTTGTTACTACTAAATCTTCTTCTTCTTCGTTTGTTTCCGCTGAAAAAATGCAATGCATTGATATTAAGAAAGACAATTCACCAAAATTGTAATTTTTGTATTGTTTTTGTGAAAGTTTGTTATATTAATATGTTATTTCCATTAAATAAAGAAGTTCCTTTACTGTAACCGTGGTAGATAGTTAACGCAAGCTCACATAAAAAAAAACCTAACCTAAGGCTAACCTTCCATGAATTCAGAAACGTAAGCTTATATAAAAAAAAACTAAACCTAACCTAACCTCCCATGAACCAGAAACCTAAGCTTAGGAACGCATGCTCGCTTTGCTCGTGTGCTTTGATGTAACCACTGGTAACTAATTAAAACAAGCTTATATAAAAAACTAAATCTAACCTAACCTCCCGTGAACCAGAAACGTAAGCTTAGGAACGCACGCTTGCTTCGCTCGCGTGCTTTGATGTAACAACTGGTAACAAATTTAAATAAGGTTATATGTATAAAAGTAAATCAGAAGCCTAAGCTTATATTAAAAGAAAAGTAACCTAAACTTCTGTCAATTCAGAAACGTAAGGTTATATAAATAAAAAAAGTAATCTAAACCTAATCTTCCGTGAATTCATAAACCTAAGATTATATATCCCTCGGCTACGCCCTGTGGTCGTAGTTGTGGCACTTTGGTGGCATCAATTATTCATATGTTGGCTGTATTGTGTTAGTCAAGTGTATGACATAGAGTGACATCTGTTGAGCTAGTATTTTGCATAGAGTGACATCTGTTGGAAATATACATCACTGCTGTGGGATCGCAGTGCGGGACATAACTAGAGCATGTCGAAAAATAACTAACCTAAACCTAACCTTCCGTGAATTCAGAAACGTAAGCTTATATATAACCTAACCTAAACCTAATCTTCCATGAATTCATAAACCTAAGGTTATATAAGATCCCTCGGCTATGCCCTGTGGTCATTTCCGCAGTTGCATTAATTATTCAGGTAATGTTGCTGCCGTCCTCTCCCTGTCCTACGTCACCTCGCTAAATCATACCAACGTTGTAGTGATTAATAACACTAGAATGATGTGTATGTTGGCAGTATGGAGAATGAATGCGAGTTACATGCAGGAACGGATACCATCCACATAATGCGTTACTGCCACTCGCGTATTTCAAGTGGTTTTACTTTGCGTGTTGGCAGCATAACGGTGACGTAGGACTGGGAGAGGACGGCAGCAACATTACCATTATTTATATGTTATTGCGTTAGTAAAGCGTATGACAGAATGACATCTGTTGAGCTAGTGTTTTACATAGTGACAACTGTTGGGAAATATACATCGTCATCGCTGTGGAAGATAATAGTAGAGCAGAACGTCGCTTTTTTTTTTATTTGGCCGTAGGATACGATAATTTGCTCGATATTTTAAACAGCTAAATTATACTTACTTGACGTACCACAAAATATACCTACTTCAGAGAGGTGCAATAGGCATAGGTATATTACAGGGTTCAATATTTAATATATTAAAAGTAATGTTACAGGTTATGTTTAGGTATGTTTTAAGATTTGTGATCTATCTGTTTCTTTGTATGGTCACTCGGTATATCATCTAGTTTATTGTACGATAATGAATCCTGAGTACCTGTCCCATTTTAACAAGCTGGCTAAAGTATTTATAAACTCAACTCACCACCTTCTTTGGACAAAGTAACTACACCAAATTGCCCGAAAGTTCTTAAGAATTGCAAACCTTAATGATATAATTGATGTGTCACTCTTCACCTCGTTCAACATAAGCACAGAACAGCAAACAGAACAACAGTGGCAAGTGATACGTAATCTCTTCAAGCAGCCCTTCCGAACTATAATTTGGGAAAGCACGGCAGGACAGGCAACAGTGGTGGTCAATTCTATTTAGATAAAAATAACTGTATTAGTCTCTTAACATTTAAATATCGCATCTACAAGCATTTAGAAGGGACCTGAGTTCTCTTATTAAGAAGATTATTTTTTTTTAAAGCAATAATAATAGTGCTGTTGGTTATAATTATCTTGGAATATTCGTTTGGGCATATGTTGGTAGTCGTTTTGTGATTTGGACGTTCATCATTACAAGCGTAGATTCTAGCACTAATTCTACCTTTAGTACATATTTTAATAACATTTAATACATAATTTCTACTATAATACCTATACATTACACAATTTTGGAGCATTTTGTAAACATCAACATTGAAAATGTTTGTACCAACATTATGATAATGACTATATATTGCACAGAACACGAAAGTAAATATCGGTAAATATATTGTAAGCGGAACGAAACTAATTTCGTAACAGTAACATTACATATTTACTGACATTCAATAGTTGTGTTATCGACCACTGTGTTCATAATGCGCGTCCTACTTGTAATATACTTTGGTGTTCTGTTATTAATAAAGAGATTGGCATTCAAAATGACAGCTGTTTTTCTTCATGTTGTTCATTTGGTTGCAGCTAGTTGGCAGCATATTTGCAGCTGCAGTAGTTTGTGGACAGTTATTGGTATGTGGTGGCATTGGTGCGATTAGGCGCGAGAATTGAGCAATTTCGGTGATGCTTTTATCTTACGGTTTTCGCGAATGTTAATGAAAAGTTCATTTTATAGCAGAAATGTGTCTGTAAACGCTGGTAATGCTACGTCAGGGCTGATGAAACCTCGATTGAAACTGCTGCACTCTCATCTTGGAGGTTAGTACTCAAAATTGTTTTATAGCGTAGAGAGATAAATCTCTCCACCAGTGGCGGCTGGCAATGGAGAAATCTAGGGCGGCGTCCTCTCCATAAATAAGCGCCCCCTCGTAAATAAAAAGTAAACATAGGAAAGTAAGGATAACATCATATTCATTGCAGTGTTAATTTCTGCACTCCCCGGCTTAGTTTATAGATTTTGTCTTGTTTGAAATGTTTATGCAACGCTTATACACGATTAGCGCGAAAGTTTTCGTTACGGAGTATACAACGTTTTGGACTACATCCAGTCCGTCCGGAAATCCTCGCGTTTGTGGACACTGCTAAAGGTGAAACTGCGGAGGGGAATGCTACAATTACGGGTGAGGAGTGCAGAGCGGTAATAGTAATGGCGGAGTCCGAAGCGCTTCACTATTGGTTCTTTCTCCACGCGGTCTTTTCCATGTGGAGTCATTCAATTTCACAGCCGCCACCATATGCAAAAAGCTGTATTCAGTCCTGTCTAAATGTAATTCTGTTGGTTGTTGTTCATTCTGCTCCATTACCACTGTAGGATCGATGATATATCCGGATGATGAGCCTTGTTGGGATGGTTAGTATGTCGATCCGACAAGAGCATATATATATATATATATATATATATATATATATACAAGAGCATATATATATACACTATGTGATCAAAAGTATCCGGACACCCCCCACAAACATACGTTTTTCATCTTAGGTGTATTGAGCTGCCACCTACTGCCTGGTACTCATCCGCGACCTCAGTAGTCATTAGACATCGTGAAACAGCAGAATGGTACGCTCCATGGAACTCACGGACTTTGAACGTGGTGAGATGATTGGGTGTCACTTGTGTCAGAAGTCTGTACGCGAGATTTCCACACTCCTAAACATCCCTAGGTCCACTGTTTCTGATGTGATAGTGAACTGGAAACGTGAAGGGACATATACAGCACAAAAGCGTACAGGCCGACCTCGTCTGTTGACTAACAGAGACCGCCGACATTTGAAGAGGGTCATAAAGAGTAATAGGCAGACATCTATCCAGACCATCACACAGGAATTCCAAACTGCATCAGGATCCACTCCAAGTACTGTGACAGTTAGGCGTGAGGTGAGAAACTTTGAATTCCATGGTCGAGCGGCTGCTCATAAGCCACACATCACGCAGGAAAATGCCAAACGACGCCTCGCTTGGTGTAAGGAGCGTCAACATTACACATTGAACAGTGGCAAAACGTTGTTTGGAGTGACGAATCGCCGTACACAATGTGGCGATCCGATGGCAGGGTGTGGGTATGGCGAATGCCCGATGAACGTCATCTGCCAGCGTGTGTAGTGCCAACAGTGAAATTCGGAGGTGGTGGTGTTATGGTGTGGTCCTGTTTTTCCTGGAGGGGGCTTGCACCCCTTGTTGTTTTGCGTGGCACAATCACAGCGCAGACCTACATTGATATTTTAAGCAGCTTCTTGCTTCCCACTGTTGAAGAGCAAATCGGGGATGGCGATTGTATATTTCAACACGATCGAGCACCTGTTCATACTGCACGGACTGTGGCGGAGTGGTTACACGACAATAACATCCCTGTAATGGACTGGCCTGCACAAAATCCTGACTTGAATCGTATAGAACACCTTTGGGATGTTTTGGAACGCTGACTTCGTGCCAGGCCTCACCGACCTACATCGATACCTCTCCTCAGTTCCGCACTCCGTGAAGAATGGGCTGCCATTCCCCAAGAAACCTTGCAGCACCTGATTGAAAGTATGCCTGCGAGAGTGAACGCTGTCATCAAGGCTAAGGGTGGGCCAACACCATATTGGCTTTCAGCATTACCGATGGAGGGCGCCACGAACTTGTACGTCATTTTCACCCAGGTGTCCGGATACTTTTGATCACGTAGTGTATATAAACTATTTAAAGATTAATAAAGTTTCAAGTTATATTGCGATTTAAAATGTAGTATTTTAGAGTTAAAATGATTCGAAGCAGAAAATAAGTCACATAATCGCAGTGCATGGCATACTCGAGTTACCTTGGTGCATTGCATGGCATGCATGCGCTAACAATGAGGGCTGTGATTCACACACGTCCGTGATATTGTGTACAGTATTCGGAAGTACGTGTTGTGTAAAATACTTAGCCAGTAAATTCAAATTAAGTGCAAGTGGTATGCTCTTGATGGGAACCGTTAAAAGCTTGTAAAGTGTGCATTTAAAGTTACGTAATTAGTTAAGGAATCGTAATGAACAGTAACCTTGCAATTTATTGTACTAAGCCATATACAAAACATAAAGATAATAAGACCGGCATTCAGCCCTGGCTCTTTACCGTTCATATTCATAAATTACAATATTTTTCTTAGTCAACTTCGCTTAATTCTTAATTTCTTACTTTATTTGTCTCTATTCACTATCCAAATTCATTCATTTTTAACTTTACTTAAAAATAGCTCCAATCTCCTGCTGTCATAAAATATTTGGCTATGCTGAATTACTTTGGTCTTCATTGAAAACAAACGCCAAAAGAAGTGTCGCTAACGCACATGCGCAATGGGAACTGCCAACCTAAATGAGAAGTGAAATGAGAAGCGGTGTTGTTACTTCTTCATTTTGTATTGCTGCTGACAAAAACACAACGCATTGTTATTAAAGACTTTCCACCAGAAGTTTAATTTTTGTATTGTTATAGTGAAAGTTGTGTTATATTAAAAGGTTATTTGCATTAAAAGTTTAATAAAGATGTTGCTTTACAGTAACACTGGTAGACAATTAGTGGTAGATAGTTAACCCACGCTTATATAAAAAAAAATTAAACCTAACCTAACCTCCCGTGAATCAGAAATGTAAAAATTAATAAACCTAAAATAAAAAGTAATTAGGAACGCGTGCTGAGATCGTTGGCGGTATCTTGCTGACTTTGGCGGTATTTGTTAATCATATGTTGCCAGCGTTGTGTTGGAGCTAGATGATGACATAGGGTGACATCTGTAGGGCATGTAATACACCACTTTCATCGCTTCTGAAGACCAAAGTAAAACAAAAAGTCGTAATATTTCAGTTATAGCAAAATTTCTGTCTTAAACCATTTCTTTCTGATACACTCTTTTCCCCAAATTTCTGTTCCTTTGCACTTAAATATTAGATGTTCAACGCCATCCTCTCCTCCACATATGGGGCATTAATTTTGTGGAATACTAATGAACAGTAAATAGCAAAGCACCATTTGCACGATTTCCATAACCACACCAGAGAGTGAAAGCTGTTTTCCAGTTCTCAAGAGAAAAAAAACGTTTACTAATGCTTTAGCCATATATTTATTATACTGAGAAGGCCCTGATTTCAACTATTTTGCTGAACAAAAGGAGAGGAAAATGGGCATCATCTACAATAATATTAATTAGATTAGTTTAGTTATAGTCAAGTAATATATCTTTTGAGAGGCATGCAGATACATAATAATCTCCTACAGTTTATTTTATGCTCTTGAACTTTTTCCAATGCATGTTGTTGATTCCTTAGTATCATCGCATACACGTTTAGGCACGAGATAAGGTAAAAATAAACTACGTGTTTCCGCTTAAGAAATTATGTTCTTACGCTGACGTCTAAATAAATACCTAATATTATAAAAGGTAGGAAACTTAGAAGACATATTTTCAGGAAACACAGGTTTATCGATATGCAAGCATGTGTGATTAAGTTTTTGCAAGATTTGTAAGTCATTTATTTTGTGAAAACAAAGATAATATTAATTTGTTATAAAAATCTGCGTTCTTCACTGAAATTTTAATCGATATTCATTAACGCACGTGTGCACCGTATGATATAAATGGCAAAGGGCTTCCTGCTGCTGAAAGGAATGATACAATAATTGTTAATATAGTTTAATTTACGCTCGCTTTATAGATGCGTTTTATTCTGAATTGCATTAAAGCATAAGATTTTGTACGTGTTGGAAAATATATGCAAAACGTTTTGGTTTATATAATTGTCTTTGCTTACATAATTTGTCCATGACATCGCGAGAAACAGTGTAAAAAACTGACGAAGTATTGAAAATTCAAATAAAAAAAACAATGGATATCTCGAAAATGGCTGATGCCACAAAAAGTTATTTGAAACAATTTGTATGTTTTAAAAAGATCCACAGTTTTATGTAGTATGTTGTCTATCTCTTAGGCAGAAGCGGCTAGTGTATAAGAACACGTGAACATCATAACTTTTGACACCTTGTGGATTTATAGATTATTGTTTTTTCATTGAATCCTATTAAGCGTAATGTGTATTCGGTAATTTAAAATCTATAGCGTTTAAATCTATCGCGCTATATGGTCCTCTAAACTCAAGGATTGACAACAGGTTCACTAGCATATCTCGCTTGCGCATGCGCAACTGATATGACCTGATTGCCTTATGAGGCCAAATACAGAGAGAGCCAAAAGACTGCGAACCGGTTGCGCGGTGTTTTTCCTGCGAGCGCCGAGGACGCAAACAGGAAAAACACCGCGCAGCCGGTTCGTAGTTTTTTTGGCTCATTCTGTGCATACGGATCGTGCACATGTGAAGTGCACTAGCTCTGTGCGAAGCTTTTATGCACTCTGTTTCCATACTATAAGTACAATTTTACGTCAATGCCACTAGGTGTTAGCACACTACAGGAAGTTAGAGCCAGTAGCATAAGTAGGTAACGTGCACAAGCGCGGACACTTCTCCCAGTTTCTGCATACCATCCATTAATCTCAATTACAATTTAATCTACACATTACTTTGTTATTGCCCTAACACGAAGTACTCAATTATGTACACAACAATAAACATATAAAAGCCCTTTCTTTCTACAGACAAGTTATGCATGATTCTTCTTATTGTTGTTAGGAGCGGTTACAGTTGTATCAATTTGTTCATAACCATAACTGTTATGCAGCAGATACCATTTCATTTTTTTCAGGGCTGTCTGACTAAAATGCCGTGAACACCAAATGTATACTAACTGGCCGCTACTGCTCTTTGTTTACCAGTTATACATTATACAACATTCCTTCCAAATGAAGATGACTTCTCGAACAAATTACAGATATACATTGTATTTGTTATGTAAATATCCTAAAAATGTGGTATTTTAATAAAAATAATTAAGAGTCATTTCTGAGAAAGTCGAAAATTTTCATTTAAAGCGTAGTTTGAATGGGGAGATTTTCTTGAAACTCTTCGTGACGCATCCTTGGAGAATTATGAATTTAAATACTAAGTTTGGTATTTATCAGACTGTTTTTAGCGCTTCACAGACAATACGCGCACGCGCTATTCTTACTAAAGCTTATTCTTCTATCTACTTTATATTAATCGAGATAAACAGTTGCAGAAATGGTTTTAATACACGTTACCTTGTAGGTACAAGGGGATTAAGAGACTACAATAGGCTGAAGCGAAAATAAAATCTTTTAAGAGCGGGCCGCTATGTGATGGCTTTGAAATTCCGTTTCTCTTTGCATGAACACGAGGGAAAAAGGAAGGAAAAATGAAACCGAATAGCGATTTTCCACTTGAGAAAAGTATTGTGACTGTCTAGTTTTCACTGTCATTTCAGTAATGTGATCTAGTTCGAATTTTCACTGTCACTTTACTTTCTTCCCGACGTAATGCAATACGCACGACGTAGTCTATTCTTCCAAATGGTTCACCTGCTGGAAAGTCGAACACAAGACCTCTCTAATCTCTTGCAATAGCAGCACTTACTGTACGGCACAAACTCGCTCGGATAACAGCGTTTTGTATCGTCGCACCAGAAACCATTCACTCGCTTGCTTGCTTACTAACAGGCTCACTCGCGGGAACGCTCGCTTATATGACCACTGGAAATTTCCACAGAACATTTTAGAACGTTCGAAAGCCGGGGACTAGGGAGACCTCCAGAAGATTCTGGTTATTCTCTCGTTAGTATTCTGATGTTTTTGGGGCGAGAACAGGTTATTTCTGCCGGCTGGTTGCTCGGCGCCAGTCATTTGATAACTCGGGACATAGCTGCGTCACATAGCTCCCTCCTCAGAGATGAAGCAAGCCGATCAAAATGGACCACCATCAGCTTCCCTCGGGGTTGACGCCGAATGTGGTACACCACATCGTTGATGCGGGCAGTCACAGAAATTTTGCAGTTTCGGAGATTTCCCTTTAGCCTTGGACGGTAGAGCCATACGAGGTCACCCTCCAGGAATCCGGCCAAAACGTACCTTCACTAGCCAGCTTCAGGTACTCCCTGGAGAGATGATGGATGTCTTCCAGGCTGTCTGTTAGCGCCGACATAATCCGCTGCGGGCCGGATTCTTGTGACATCCCATAATGGTTGGAAAACGTCACAGTTGCACTTTAGTCACTTTCCTTACACACATGCATATATATGAAGACATTTTTCCAAAAAGGCATTTTGGATTTTAGGAAACCTCAAAACATGCATTTCATGTGAAATCCAAATATATTTTAGGTGGAATACAACACTTTCCTTACCTAGCTACTTAAATAAATAAAGAATAAATGTTCTTCTGAATGGGTATTGAATTTACTACTTAGTTTTTTCTATACTCTGTTAATCTGTTTGTGCGTTTGTTACACACTGCTAAGTGGTATCTGTCACACTCTTGGCTGCACAACTCACTCATTCTCGCTCGCTCTCTCTCTCTCTTTCTCTGTGTCGTCCTCCGTGTACTAGAGTTATCTACCATGCTAACCTCTAGTTCCAGAAGTCGCGGGTTCAAATTCGGCGGAGGGCGATGGATGTTTTCTGGCGTAAAAATCCTTAGCATGGATTCCTTCGTGAGGAAAGTAAAGCCGGTGGTCCCATATCGTAGATTTACGGCACGTAAAAGAACCTCAAGCCTGATAAAGAGGCCTCTGAGCAAAATTTCCAGTCTTTCAGAGTTCAGTATAGAATGGGACGCCAAGAACCATAGTAGTTAAAAAGCGTCCATAAATAAAATTCAACTTTCTCTCCATCTCTCCCTCTCCCTCTCTCTCTCTCTCACACACACACACACACACACACTCACGCACACACCAATTATCACTGGAGAGGTGGTAAGATTTGTTCATGTATTTCCTATGGGGCAAACCGTGGATGGCGTGTGGCGTCGCGATGTGTCTTAGTTCTTGGTTTACTTCTGTCCAACTTCTCTCCAGCATGGTGAAGGTGGCATAGAAGGTTGGGTCTGTGACAGAGGGGGTGGCTTCCTATGCGTGTGTCCCCCTCATGATCATCTGGGTGTCCGTGGTTCGAGGTCCGCCAGCCTGCTCGTTCTTTTAGAAGCTGTGAATCAAACCCTACTTCTATCTCTTTCTATCTCAGGGCTGTGTGGATGAAGGCAAGTCGTGAAATTACGACCACGTGTTTTTTAACTTGAACTATACTTTCTTAATGAATAATAACTGTATTTTGTTACTGAATAACAATTGTAATAGCGACCTGGCTAGCATCCTTTTCTCCGAATTATGTATTAAAATGATTGCTTAACCCCACATTATGAACATGTTTAAGGGGAAAACTATCTCAAGTCACGCGCAATCATTTCCTCCTCTCCTACAAATCGAGATGCAGCATAGTTGTCACAGCGAGAATCTGAATTCAGTTTTTGGGCATACTTCCCGTTTTATAACATCTTAACATGACGCTACTTTTCACACCGGTATTTGTAACACGCCTTTTCACTGGTGGTAGCGTTGGCTGAGACGTATGAAAAATAAATTGTACACTTTTTGCAAGTTTAGCGTCACTGTGACATTTTGGGGTTTTCTATATTGTTCCTCTCTTTCTTATACGCCGACTTCTCTCTCTAACATGTTCTCATTTCAGCCAATTCGCTGTGCCGGGATTGACACTTCCAAGAAGTGAATCAATTGCTGTCTCCTTCTATTAGATGACCTCTCTCTTGCTTTGCTTGTTGTTTTCCAATTCCCTGGGTCTCAAAGTTCCCTTATTAATTGGGTCGGTTACTAGCACAGGCTTCCAACCAACATTTACACAACGTATTTTACATAAAGTTTGCTGTTTCGCAATACATACAAGTTATTTACAGTATTATTTACATTCCTTATGGTATTAACATTTACATTCTGTTTATATGTATATCTTTTTCTGTTATTTTCTTCTGTCGCATTTTCTCGCATATTTTGCTTTATTCGTAATTAATATAACTGCTGCCTGATTATTTATATGTCTTTGCCGGATATTGTGTGTAAGTGGTCCCTTACAGCCTGTTTCTCTCCTCTTACTCTCTCTTCTCTCCAGGCAGGCCGTATTTAGAGGGGGGTTTAGGGTTTAACCCCCCCGAAACTTCTGACAATTTAATTTATTTAAATTCATAGCAAACCATTATGGAAAAAAGTCGTTAGATAACAGTAGGTCTATTGCTAGTAGCACATTTACAAGAAAGAGGGAAACTTAATATTGCCACCTTACATCCGGTTTTCGAAGCAGTCTCCATGTTTTGTGCTGTAAGGTGGAATATCCTAATTCTGGTGACTTTTTCCTGTCTATATAATGCATCCAAGCAATTTTCTTATCCATGTAACGTCTATATACCACGGAGTAGGTACATGGTAACTGTGTGGGGTACTGTTAAGTTTAGATCTACTTGTGGAAAACCCTCCCCGAAATTTTTTTCTGGATACGGGCATGTCTCCAGGTGCTTAGTGTACTGCTCTGTAGATGGTAGGAGTAGTTGGGTTTAAATCTTCTGCGTAGAAGGATTCTTTGGCGAGCACATAGACCATCCTTCTTGGTGTTGTCTTTCCTACTCTTAGGATGAGGTTAGTATCCCTCATGCCTTGTAGGATGTCTGTGATGCCTACTGTGCCTGTGTTAGTAAGCAATCGACTCGTGGGGTCTCCTTGTAGAATCCTATTTGTCTGTTCCAAGGTGTTCCACCTGTCGAATCAATTTGTACATAATTGACCAGTGGGTGTTTTGTCCGACCATGTTTCTTATCTTTGTTAACAGGACTTCCCTGTTTAGCAGGTCGAATACTTTCCTGTAGTATTTACCCTTTGGTTTCCTTGAGACCTCTTCTATTTCTTCGAGTAGATATACCTGACTGCTTGTACTCTGCTTCTGACATGTGTAAACCAATTGGCATTAATTAGTTATTATTGCCTCTAGACTGGATGCTAACATTCTCCTATATGTTTTGAAGAGACTGTTTTCCATTGGCTCTCCTGTATGAGTTGGGGTCGTTCATGTCCTCTTTCCCTTTGTATAGGATCTTAACTGTTGAAATTAAATTGAGTTTTATTTGCGGACGATTGTTAACTACTATGGTTCATAGCGTCCCATTCTATATTTGGTGTGAAAGGTCGGAAAGTTTGCTCAGGAACCTTTTTATCAGGGTTAAGGTTCTTTTACGTAACGTAAATTTACAATACGGTACCACCGGCTTTACTTCCCTTCCGAAGGAAGCCATGCTAAGGACTTTTACGCTTTCACTGTTGAGGTTCTCCAGGAATTTGGTATTGTACCAGACTTCAGGCATTCATTCACTAGTTTTGTTCACAGTGGTAGCATTATCTCTTGTGGTTGTTTCAGATGTTCCACACACATATATATGCTCTGAAGCTGGTGCCTTCTTGTCATTCGTCTGGTTGTTTTCAGTATTTCTGCGGGCGTTATTTCAACGTTTTTCTCCATCTGTTACTGAGCGAGTTTCCTTTTATGTTCTTTATATTCTTATGCACATGTTTTGTTCTGGTTTGAAAGATTTGAAATCCTTCTCCTATTTGTCATTGGAATTTCCTTTGGTTTTGGGATTATTTTTCCTAGGAGTGGCAGGAACGGATCTACAAGATTCTGTAAGATTTCTGCTTCCATTTGTCTTGATTTCTTTAAATTCAAGAAGTTTTTATACTCTCTTCTGTGTTTGACGTATTTTTGTAGCTTTATGTCTGTGCCCAGCAGTGGCTTCGGGGTTTCTTTTCTTTTGATGTAGCATTGGCTGTCGAACTATGGCTGAGCTTCTCTCTCCTTGACTGGTATGACTGCTTCTCTTAACAGATTTGTAGTGATGTTAGTGGCTTAATTAATTTTTTTCCTTCATGAATGACTTATTTTAAATGAGCAATCACTTCGTTTCGCTGTAGTTTTTCTGTGCCCAACCTTCTTGACCTTTGGTTTCCTTGTTCAGAGTGTTATGAGCTAATTGCAGTTTGAGTTATTACAATGCCACCTTACACCGGGATGTGTTTGGCATTTCACCGAATTTTCCTTTTGGAGTTATGTTGTTCGCTGACACGCAGGTATACGGAGCATTTTCTATAAAATATGTGTTGCATTCACATGACACTCTACTCACTCTTCTACAAACTATTCTTGCAAGCCTTATTTTTGCATCTATTTCACGTTAATACAGATAAACATTCATTACTTATTTACACATTTCGCTGTAGGTATAAGTAGAGCATATTAAGCTAAAGCAATAGCCAAGCCGCTCAAAGCTGATCGCTATGTAATAGCTTTGGATTGGATTGGATTGGATACCGAGGATACTCGGCACTGATCCCCTTAGAGGATATTGTGCCTACAACCCACGAGGAGGCGTGCCCGGGAGGAAGGATGAGCCGAGAAGGGACACAAGACGGCTGGAGCCATTCCTGCGACGGCATCCCCACCCCGCAAAGAGGTGGCCCAACGCCTCTCAAGGGGGTTCAGATACTCCCGGCAGCCAGCCGAAACCCGAGGGACGGAGATGGTCACAAAGAGCATATTTTTTCCCTGCTACACTGCACCGAAACACCATCTTCGACACTTCTAACCCAGAAAGAGGCCAACGGATGAAAGATAATGGAGGGATAGGAAATTTGGGGATGTGGGAATCCTTCCGAGCATTCGCCTGGCGACCAGGGAAAAAACATATGTGTCAGGAAGATCGACCACGAGAATCGAACCCACGACCTCCCAAATGCGGGCCATAGACGTGATAGCTTTGAAATTCTGTTCTCTTTGTATGAACACGAAAAAGAAAGAAAGAAAAGCAATAGCGATTTGCAGTTGAGAGAAGTAAGGTAAAGTATTTGAATATTCAGGCTAATAACAAAGAATATTTCAGAATAGGTTAACACCATAAAAATGTTATTTGAAATAAATTTTGTGCTTTAACAGGATCTACATTTGTTGTGCAGTAAGATTGTTTATCTCTCTTGCGATTTAATAATTATCAAACGTCATTCACAGTAATGACGAATTTACCGACTATTCCTAGAAAATTAAAGATATACATTTTATTTGTCATGAAAATAGCTTAAACATACGTATTTTAATCAAAATCGTTAGAGCCATTTTTGTAAAAATAAAGTTTCGAAAAATGTCCAATGTAAAGGGTAGTTTTGATTTTCTTCAAAATCTTGGAAGGTGTTGTACTAAACACTAAGTTTGGTTTTTAACGGACTTTTGTTTTCGAGATATGCTGTTTACGGGCACACACACACACTTAGACTTTTTCCTAAAAATACATTCTTTGGCTTCAGGTAGTCTCAAACGTGATTTCTGTTGAAACCACATTGAATTTTTGGGTGGAATACAATATTTTGTCTATTATAAGTTCGTAGTAGGGAAAGTAAAAACTACTTTCTTTATATTCAGGGGATCTCAAAACGTGTATTCCCGGTGAATCTCGTTATTGAAGTTTTGGGTGGAATACAATACTTCCTCTGCTTAATATAACTACGTAGCAGGGAAAGTAAAAATGCTTCTTTGGATTCAGGGGTCTCAAAACGTGTATTTGCAGTGAATCATGTTATTGCATTTTTGGGTGTAATACAATTCTTCCTCTACTTACTATGACTACGTAATAAAGAAAGTAAAAATGCTTTCTTTGGATTAGGGGGTCTCAAAACGTGTATTTCCAGTGAATCTCGTTATTGAATTTCTGCGTGTAATACAATACTTCCCCATCTCACTGTAACTACGTAGTAGAGAGAGTAAAAATGTTTTCTTTTGATTCAGGGGGCCTCAAAACGTATATTTCCAGTGAATCACGTTATGAATTTTTGGGTGGAGTACAATACTTCGTCTACTTACTGTAAGTGCGTCGTAGACAAAGTAAAATGGTTTCTTTGTATTCAGAGGGTCTCAAAACGTGTATTTCCGGCGAATTTCGTTATTGAATTTTTAGGTGGAATACAATACTTCCTCTACTTACTGTAAGTGCGTAGTACACATGGTTTCTTTGGATTCAGGGGTCTCAAAACGTGTATTTAATGTGAATCTCGTTATTGAATTTTTGAGTGGAATACAATACCATGTTTTCCCTACTTATTATAGGTAAGGTAGTAGAGACAGTAAAAAAGAAGAGTTGTGCTATAGATAAGCGGCTGTTTGTCGTTACGGCATCTTGCATGCAACCAAATAGGGAAAAGTGTAACTTAGACTGTAACTTTAAATAATTTCTGGGCTAAATTGTCGTCACGATTATGGTAAAGTGTACGGAAAAATCATACTTTACAAGGATATGATGATAAATAAAGACCATGTTACTTGATAATGGGTAGAGAAAATAGTGAATATTAAAAACCAAACCATTTTGTTTTAACACTTGCTTATTATACAATGATATGATGGCTCTAATTCCAAAAAATTAGTTTGTATACTGCTTGTGTCACTGCTGTAATGTATTGTTTTTTTTTCTCTCACTGTTATTGTTTTATTACAGTCAAGTCTAAGGGAAATGTGTTGGAATATTTTCTTTAGCACTATTACATTCCCTAACCTTGTAGAGTAGGTATGAGCTAAGACACCTAGAATAACCTCTCGATAACCCCGCTTTTATCCCCGCGACTACAAGCGCGTGGCAATGAAAACATTTGGAGCCGTCTGTACAATAAAAGATAACATTCAATCTCCACTCAGTACAGTATACTTTAAATGGAGATGTATGACAAGTCCCTTGCACTGCACGCTCAGACGATAAAAAGCGATATATCGTATTGGCCAGAAAATAAACCGCACTTTTGGTCTAAATTTCAACGGAAAAAAGTCCGGTTGCGATTTTATATTTGCTAGGTACCTTTTCCGGGCACATTTCAATTTGCATTTATACTATCTGCCTCAGTTTTAGTTTATTTATATCCATTATCTCCTACATACTTACCTTTGCTGCTCAAAATGTATGCTCATTTGCAACAATCAATAAGCGAAACTGGCGACATTTCATTACGCAACAGTCAAACTTATACTGTTTTGGCGTTAACATTGTGTATGTTGTTTCGTTACCTTCTATCGAATGCGAGGGATGGCAGCGAGGATGACGTATTGTGGGAGGAAAATTAAGAAAACGGTGAGAGCGATGAAGTGAATACTGGTAGTGATGTGAATAACGCAAAATATGGCAATGTATTTTGGTGCCAATGTGATGTATCATATCCTGGGAAACATGTTTACGTACAGTAAGTACAAGTAAAGCGTTTATTCTCATTTTTCTTGCCTCAATCCATATGCAGCTTATTTTCGTGCCAAACCTTTTTTCTTTCTTTCTTCCCTCTCCCCCTCGAATTTTAAGAGTGCGGCTTATTTTCAGGCCAATACGTGCGATAGCATTTACTTACAAATGTTTGTGTATGTATGTTTACTTCATGTGAAGCCATCTTGTGACGTCATTCATTTGTTCGGTTTGTAGCTCCATCTGGTGTTAGCAATATGTGGTAGTATTAGTGTTTGTTTGAAAGAATTTTAATTTTATTTTTTTATTTAATTGTGTTTCACTGTCCTCCGGCTAGCTATTATTTCTCGGTCGAACATGTCTCTTGATCAGGGTTGTGTAAACGGAAAGGAATCTTTTATCCAAATATAACACTGATGAAGAAATTTGTTTTACACATTTATTGTCAAACACGTTAACTATCACATTTATACATTGATCTTAACACTCGCCAAACTGAAACTGTTATAATAAATTCTTACTGATCACTCTTAATCCACGTACTTCAACCTTTTGTATAATTAACCATACAACACTTTAGATTATTCATAATTCTGCTGCGCGTAACTTGTGAATCGATACCCGACGTTTGCCGTACAAATACTTTCGACGAATTGACTGACTGAAGACGACGTGTAGTGTACACAGATTTTTGATGAACTGGCCGACTGAAGGCGACGTGTAATGTACTAAGAATTTTGATGAACTGACCACGATCTACCTCTGACTTGGCTTTTTATACACCCACTCCCCGATATGCCTAAAGATTATAACTGAGTTACTATTGGCTAATAAAACGCGCCAACATTAGCGTCTATTTTAATATCCAATGAAAATTATGCATACATATGCTCTAGGGAAATATTCCAGAAGGTTCTCAACGGAAAAACGCGCCAACATTACGTAACTTCCTTGTTTCCAATAATGATAAACAGCTCACCCCCTTGCTGCATTATTGCGCTATTATTGACAGTTTCAGTAAGGCCATATAAACTTACTTCTCAACAATAATTACAATTAATAAACATCTGAAATCAATGTCACATAAAAACGCATATTCATATTACAATCATTATTTACATTTAAGTAATTTGTGATACAAATTACTGCATCATATGCCCCACTAGAAACATAATTATAAATATTTACAACTTGTTTGAAAATTTTATAATTGGGTTTTTAGTCTCCTAAATCTTGGAACACACGCTATCACTTTCACTTAACACTGCACACGTATTTAACACACGACATATGTTTTTTTTTATCTCGCCACTACTTACTGGCTCTTGTTTAATGTTTCTAGACATTAATCTGACATCACAATTTTTATAACAAATACTGTACCCTGAAGTATTTATTTACTATTACAAAAAATGGTTTGCTTTCTTATATTGTTAACAAATATTTATCAATTCAAGATTTTTTTTTAATTATTAAACATATTTACCAAAAATATTCACCCTCTACACAAATATATTGATATCTCTTAAATCTAGACAATGTTTCACCTTTTCTGTTTGCTACATAAGTATTTGTTTTGTTTTTTTTTAATTATTTTTACCCATTTTTGTTATTTTGTACTTTATTTTAACAATACTCTTGGAATTGTATTTACGTACTTTTACTTTAATATCATATTAACTTTCAATCTTTACATTCTTAATTTTCAAATACTGTTATAGTTACAAAAAAAATGTTATTTTCCTTTTAAAAAAAATTTAATTATGTCCAAAATTTTATTTCTCCTTTCACATGACGTACATATTTATTTAACCCTCTTACAATCCAATACATTTCTCTGCAAGTCATCTTTAACTATCCAGCATTTACTTTACATCCCATTGCTATTTACCCTCCTGGATCAAATTGTCTGTGGCTAAACATTACTCGTAGCCGTATCCTAACCTTCAAATTTTTGTTAATGGATAACCTCTTAAAGGATTCATATGAAATTTCATCCCATGATAACATTTGAAAACAATCTACAGTTTCTTGAACAACACATCTTTTAACAACTGTCATTTTCAATTCTTCTACTATCTCTTTAATTTGAGAGTACTCTGACAAATCTGTACTAAACTGTACTGGACTGGAGTTTTCAATTTGAACATCTTGGTACTTGTTAATTTCAGAAGTTAGCTTTTGATTATTTGCAGGCAAAACTTTAACTTCTTCGTACAATTTATTTCTTTGCATTACTGACTCATTCTGTATTTCTGATATCTCCCCTCTGAAATTAATTTGCGCCTGATTCACATCTACATTCATAACCTCTTTCATCTCTCTTATCTCACTTGAAATATTACTCATTCTACTACCTGACTCTGTACATTTTACATCAACATGTTCACTTTTAGTATTAACCTCACTTTCTTTGTTACCTATTTCCCTGCTCATGTCTAGCATTTTCTTTGAAATTTCTCCTATCTCACTTGCTATTATTTCCTCATTTTCATCTCTCATTTTTGGCATACTATTATCTAGCTTCATAACTTTCTTTTCAATTTCTTCACTGCCTTGATCTACTTTTTGCTCTAATATCTCATTACTCCTACCAATATTTTCAATTGATTTCCTGTTTTGTTCTAAGCTCTTACCAATATCTTCCCTTAATTCCCTATTACTCTTTTGCATATCTTCCCTGTTTTGATCTATTTTCTTTTCTAATTTCTCATTATTCTTACAAATTTCTTCCCTTAATTCTTTCTTATTCTGATCTAAACTCCTATCAATATCTTCCCTCAATTTCTCTATATTCTTTTCCATATTCTCATTATTCTTTTTTATATTCTCATTATTCTTTTTTATATTATCATTCATATTTCTCAGCATTTCCATCATCATACTAGCATCAAAATTAACATTTCCTGCTATTCTATTCTCACTTTCTGCGCTAATATTTCCTCCCTCAAATATTACATTGTTTGAATTATTTTCTGTAACCTGTATTGAATTACAGCTAACTATTACACTATCTCCCTCCATAATTGTTTCTTCAATATTATTAGTAGCCATTGTCTTCTTTATCCTACCACTCCTCAAGTACATTTGAATGTTATAATTTTGTTTTCAAAAAAATTACTATACTCTGACCTTTGTGATGCTGTCTGTTGCTGTTACTTTGATGTCCAGCTTCCTGCCCCTCTCTCCTAGGTTATATGTTGCTTCTGCGTTGTTTTATGATGAATCTGCGTTGTTTTGTTGTCCTGTAGTTTGAATTTCCCTGTTGCCTTGTAATCTCGGAATTACGATGTCCAATCATCCGCGTAGTCTGTCGTCCCTGTTGTTTCTGGAATCTGCGTCTTGTAGATCAATTCACTGCTGCATTCGTTCCACGTCCTTGTTCCTTTCCTGGTCATTCTGCCCCTTCCTGATCACTCTGCCCCACGTTCTGGGTGCCAATTTCCGATAGCATTTACTTACAAATGTTTGTGTATGTGTGTTTACTTCATGTGAAGCCATCTTGTGACGTCATTCATTTGTTCGGTTTGTAGCTCCATCTGGTGTTAGCAATTTGTGGTAGTATTAGTGTTTGTTTGAAAGAATTTTAATTTAATTTTTTTATTTAATTCTGTTTCACTGTCCTCCGGCTAGCTATTATTTCTCGGTCGAACATGTCTCTTGATCAGGGTTGTGTAAACGGAAAGGAATCTTTTATCCAAATATAACACTGATGAAGAAATTTGTTTTACACATTTATTGTCAAACACGTTAACTATCACATTTATACATTGATCTTAACACTCGCCAAACTGAAACTGTTATAATAAATTCTTACTGATCACTCTTAATCCACGTACTTCAACATTTTGTATAATTAACCTTACAACACTTTAGATTATTCATAATTCTGCTGCGCGTAACTTGTGAATCGATACCCGACGTTTGCCGTACAAATACTTTCGACGAATTGACTGACTGAAGACGACGTGTAGTGTACACAGATTTTTGATGAACTGGCCGACTGAAGGCGACGTGTAATGTACAAAGAATTTTGATGAACTGACCGCGATCTACCTCTGACTTGGCTTTTTATACACCCACTCCCCGATATGCCTAAAGATTATAACTGAGTTACTATTGGCTAATAAAACACGCCAACATTAGCGTCTATTTTAATATCCAATGAAAATTATGCATACATATGCTCTAGGGAAATATTCCAGAAGGTTCTCAACGGAAAAACGCGCCAACATTACGTAACTTCCTTGTTTCCAATAATGATAAACAGCTCACCCCCTCGCTGCATTATTGCGCTATTATTGACAGTTTCAGTAAGGCCATATAAACTTACTTCTCAACAATAATTACAATTAATAAACATCTGAAATCAATGTCACATAAAAATGCATATTCATATTACAATCATTATTTACATTTAAGTAATTTGTGATACAAATTACTGCATCATACGGTAAACTACGTCATCACTTCATGACAGATGCACGTGCTATCCTCAACCTGAGGGCGGCATATTTTGGGGGCCAATGCAGTAAACTCTGTCATGACAGGTTTGAAGTAATGGATCCTTCTATCTATTTTATGATAAAAATTTGATGCATCAGCAGGATGCCTACTGCCCTGAAGGTTTAAAATTCCAGTATATTTCCAGTACGAGTTTCGACAAAATTCCAGTACTGCATCGAGTCATACTGGAGTAAACATGCAGCAGTATTCAAATGTGTGTTATGGATAGCGTAACATGTTTATTGGTTTTGTTTGTGCAGCATTATGAAGCTTTATTGCTAGCTGCCATACCTGATGTTGCACTGGTGGTTTTTTAAAATCTTTAATGACGATTTATTTAAATTTACTCTCTGTACTCTTTATGAAATTATTATACAATGATCTAAGATTTTTATGCTGAATTCTCCCCTCTACCTCTTAGAACTGTAATTTCATCAAATTCCCCTCCCATGCTATTCGTAATAATGGATCAAAAATTAACTGATATGCACAGAAATGGAATGAAATATCATCAGATTTTGTATTTCGAATCTTAGCCTTCCCTCCCTGCAACATTATTCAAAATTCTGTATATGTATAGCCTGTAAAGAAGTTTTAGGAGTGAAAGAGTATTCAAATGTTTGAGTCATTTTTACATAAGAAAAAACTATGAAAAAGCTCATGCAAAATAATAACATTTAAAAACACTTATTTGATTAACAAGATTTTCCAGGAATCAATCACCCAAAAATTCAATCTGAAATAAACCGATGTTAAATGGATATTTTATCAATTTTTCCGTATGTAATTACTAATTCCAGTATAAATTTAGTATGTAAAAAGTAATTCAATTTGGCATATTTGCAGTATCAGTAGACATCCTGGTTAACTCTGTTACATAATACATTTGATTCATAGGTTATGAAAATGTAAAATTGACAATTCTTTTCAAATATATTAAGATAAATTATCACCTTAAATAGGAACTAATTTGTATCACACAACCTATTCCACGACGGCAGCCAATGAGAGGCACGTTACCGTTAAGAGATATGGGGTAAAGGTATACAGAACAGACCTTACTTATAGATAAACAGTAGGGAAAGTAAAAATAGCTCAATTTTGAGATATTAGTAGGAAAATAAAATGTATACCTAGATGCATGAAACTCGTCATAAATCTTTGCTTAGCAATTTTCAAAGTAGCTAATAACTACAGCCATAGAGAAACATGTAATTTTTGTGTCATTTGCTGCTTTTCTCTTAATTTTTCAACATAGTTAAATCAAATACATAAGATGGCAACTCTGTGCCATTTTTTGGGTAAGGTAGGGTTTCTTTGTCACATGTTAAAGGAAATCTTTAATAGCAATTACATGTTGCATTTTAATTGAAAATGTCACATTATCCAGGTAACTCGCGACCTCTTGAATGTGAGGTAGAAATGCTATCCCCACAGCACATAGGCGGGCTTATTCTGGTGTTATATACTGCACAACACAAATGTGCACGAAAGGTGGGTAAAACAGGTAATAGCTATTACATTCAAGCTTGCCAACTTGGCTATCATTCTGCTGGAGACACCACATCAAATTCGCTTCTTCATATGTACAATCTATGTTGCACACATCCTCATAATGTACGGTGGGCTTCAAATGTTTTCCGATGGACCAAGGGGTGTAGAGGAAGAGGGGGAAGAAATGTCTTATCGACTAGTCATGCCTGGCTATAGCCAGCAAGTGCCGGTATCGTCTCAAAGGTCACATTTACTTCTGTGTATGCTCGTGTAATTCAGCGACCTGACTCTAAGTTAAAGAAGACGAAACCAAAATATTTTTCTCTTTACTAGATATATTCAAGGGAAATAAATTAGCATTTTCTTTGCATAATATGTTGTTTAAAAATCAAATATTGCACTCTTTATGCGGGTGCTACACAAGTTAAAGATTCAGTAACTTTCTTGAGAAACAAGGTTCGCATAATGTATACCTTGTTTTAAACGTTTGTTGCTAGTAATAAATAATAATAATAATAATAATAATAATAATAATAATAATAATAATAATAATAATAATAATAGTTTCATAATTATCACCAATAGAACGTTCTACGCGTACTCGAAGCAGAGGATATTTATTACCTTGAATATAAGCAAGTTTTGCTTTTTAATTGTCATAGATATTGATCACAATGTTTAGCGCTAAGTGTGTAGTTCCATACAGTTGGCACATTCAGTTCTGATAATATTCAAGTAAGTTTTTAAAAATATGAAAGCAAAAGTAATATTAATGTCAAACTGTTGAAGCAGTTTGGGCACAATTAAGTGCAACATTAAATTTTCTACAAAATGAGATATATTTTGCGTGTGTTACTGAAAAACGAATAAAGATTGTTTTATTTGAAACATCATTCCCCTTACACACACTCACAAGAGAAAGGAAGAAAAACCGTGGCAGTCGTATAGTGGACGTAGAGTAAAAACACTTATGTAGGTATTGTATCCAATAGGAGAAAATGTTAATAGATACCAGGAAACAACGTTTAGCGCAAAATATGCAGTTTCTATATAACTGTTTTATTCGGTTAGGATAACATATAAGCTAAATTTTCAAAATAGTGACCCGAAACTGTTAATGCAGACAGGTTGATCTGCTTTTGTTACAATTGGTTCATTTGAAAGCAGTCTATTCTGAAAATTAAATTGCTTTCAAGTTACAAATCTGAAGATGCTCCCCCCCCAAAGAAGAGACTTTGTATTACGATTCACGTTCAGAATTCTTAAAATGCTTCTTCCCTGGTCTGGAATGGAATGCGATGTGTAACGGAGGGTACTCGACCTCGATCCAGTGAATGAGGATATTGTGCTTGTGCCCCTCGAGGGGGCGCTCCCGGAAGGGAGGGATGAGGTGAAGACACCGAGACACCGGGTGGCCGGAACTAGGAGTGACGGCACAGCAATGACAAGGTTCCTAAAGTTTCCAGATTGAGACGCCCTGACAGTCGGGCAGGCAAACCGGGGACCCCACCCCACAGAGGATCCAACTCTCCCCAAGAAGCCGTATACCCTGGCAACCAGCCGAAGATCGAGAGACGGATGAGCATTCTTTTTCTCTGCCATACCGCACCGGAATACCATCGCCGACACTTCCAACCCTGAAACAGACCTAACGGGGCTAAGGATGAATGAAATGAGGAATGGAACGATATTCCGAAGGCTGAGAGAAATCATATCAGCATTCGCCTGACGGCCCGGGAAAACTCTCGAAAAAAACCAGTGGGTCAGATTGGGCGGTCGCCGGGAAGCGAACTTAGGGATCTCCCGAATGCGAGTCGCACGCGTTACCGCGGCGCCACCTCGACGTAAACTGGAAGATCCGTAGTTCAAATATCGACTATGACATTGAATTTTTCAATCTGATTCTGTCTTTCCAACCTTGTCCTACACACGGCTTGAGTGAAAGAGTCTTCTTGTCAATTGAGATGAACTGCCATTACAAACTTCCTTGTAAGTATAAGAAGAATGCAGTAGCTCGGTGTCTTTGAAACTCCACGCTCTTTGCATTACCACGAGAACAAATTAACGTGTTGCATTCACATAACTTTCTTTTCTCACCATTCTACAAAATCGTTTTTTCTAAATCTCATTATTCCCTCTACTTTTTGCAAATCACGTTTAGCCCATCTCAGCGGTGTGGGGGTCTGCCTCACATTCAAGAGGTCCCGAGTTCGAATCTCGGTTAAAGTGAAATACCTGGGTAAAGTTTTTTCCAGGATTTCCTCTTATCCTGAGAAGATGAATGTTAGATTATAATTTCTAGGGACCTCGGGTCCATTTGAGCATCATTTTAGCCATTTCGTTTATTTACCGTCGGTAATGTACTACGCGGTTAAAGGACTTTAATTTGATGCGGTAATTTGTATCACAAATTACTTAAATGTAAATAATGATTGTAATATAAATATGTATTTTTATGTGACATTGATTTCAGATGTTTGTTAATTGTAATTATTATTGGGAAATAAGTTTATACGGCTTTACTGAAACTGTCAATAATAACGCAATAATGCAGCGAGGGGGTGAGCTGTTTATCATTACTGGGAACAAGGAAGTTACGTAATGTTTCGCGCGTTTTCGGTAGAACCTTCTAGAATATTTCCTAAAGCAATATGTATTCGTGGCTTTCATTGGATATTAAAATAGACGCTAATGTTGGCGCGTTTTATTAGCCAATAGCAGTTCATTTATAATCTTTAGGCATGTCGAGGAGTGGGAGTATATAAAGCCGAGTCCGTGGTAGATCGCCCCGCAGTTCAACAAAATTCTCAATACCTTACACGTCGGTCGCCCAGTTCATCAAAATTTCTAGTACGTTACACGTTGTCTTCAGCCAGTCAGTTCGTCATAAGTTACGCGCAGCAGAATTACGAGAATCTAAAGTATTATACAGTTAAATATACACAAAGTTGAAGTACGTGAGTTAAAAGTGATAAGTAAGAAGTTATTACAAACAGTTTCAGTTTGGCGAGTATCTAAATCAATATGTAAAAGTGTTCGTGAACGTGTTCGGCAATAAAAATTATAAAACAAATTTTCTTCATCAGTATAATTTCTGGATAAAAGATTCCTTTCCGCTTCACAACCTGCAAAGAAATACATGTTCGACCCAAACAGCTAGCTGGAGGACATTTAAAGTGAATTATTTCAAAACTGATGCAAATTGCTACGCCAGATGGAGCTACAAACCAAACCAATGAATGACGTCACAAGATGGCTTCAACACTGATGTAAACAACATTACGTAAAGCAAATTCTCTCCCAAATTGGCTTCCACAACGTGGGGCTAACAAATAACAAAAAACACAAATTACGTAAGCAACATTCCGTCGCAAATTGGCACCCAGAACGTGGGGCATAGTGACCAGGAAAGGAACACGATGACCAGGAAAGGATCAACATAACCAGGAAGGGGCGAATGCAGCAGTGAAATGATCTACAAGACGCAGATTCCAGAAACAACAGGGAGGACAGACTACATGGATAATTGGACATCGTAATTCCGAGATTACAAGGCAACAGGGAAATTCAAACTACAGGACGACAAAACTACGCAGATTCATCGAAGCGACATACAAACCTAGGAGAATGGGGCAGAAAAGCTGGACATCAAAGTAACATCAACAGACAGCATCACAAAGGTTAGAGTATCTTAATTTTTTTTTAGAAAACAAAGGGTAAACAAATTTAAATGTTACTGAGGAGTGGTAGGATAATAAAAACAATGGCTGCTAGTAATACAGAAGAAATAATTATGGAGGGAGATAGTGTAACAGTTAGCTGTGATCCAATACAGGTTACAGAAAGAAGCCCAGACTTTTTAGGATTTGAGGATGAAAATGTTAGTGCAGAAAGTGAGAATAGAATAGCAGGAAATGTTAATTTTGATGCTAGTATGATGATGGAAATGCTGATAAATATGAAAAATATGAGGGAAGATATGCAAAAGAGTCATAGGGAATTAAAGGAAGATCTTAGTAAGAGTATTACAGATCAATTGAGGGAAGATATGCAAAAGAATAATAGGGAACTGAGGGAAGATATTAGTAAGAGTATTACAGATCAATTAAGGGAAGATATGCAAAAGAATAATAGGGAATTGAGGGAAGATATTGGTAAGAGCTTAGAACAAAACAGGGAAGAGATTGAAAAGAAATTCATGGAGCTAGATAGTAGTATGATTAGAATGAAAAATGAAAATCAAGAAATGATAGCAAATGAAATAGGTGAAGTTTCAAAGAAAATGTTAGACATGAGCAGGGAAATATCTAACCAAAAAAGTGAGGTTAATAATAAAATAGAGCATGTTAATGTAAAATGTACAGAGCTAGGTAGCCGAATGAGTAGCATTTCAAGTGAGTTAAGAGAAATGATGGAGGCTACAAATGCAGATTTAATACAGGTGCAAGTTAATTTCAGAGGGGAAATATCTGAAATTCAGAAGGAGTCAGAAACACAGAGAAATAAATTGTCTGATGAAGTTAAAGATTTATCTAAAGATTTGAATCAAAAGCTAACTTCTGAAATTAACAAACACCAAACTGTTCAAAATGAGAATAATAAAAAATTGGAACAGACAATAGAAAATCTGCAAGGTACTGTAAATAGATTAGAATTGAATTCAAGGGCAAATATATGTGATGTGAATGTGTCAGATGTACAAAATAATGATAGAGGTAGTTCCTCAGGTATGACAAATAATGTGAGTGATGCGGCAGCTTCATCTATAGCTAATGCTGAAACTCAGAGTGTACAAGTAACACTAGAGAATTTAAATATGGGAGCAGGGAATTTGCAAAATTACAATCATATCTTAAGTGATTTTCCGCTTCCAAAATTTAATGAAAACTCCAGTCCAGTACAGTTCATTGCAGAATTATCAGAGTATTTTCAAATTAAAAAGATACCTGAAGCATTGAAAATGATAGTTGTCAAAAGATGTTTGGACCAGAAAACCTTAGATTGGTTACAAATGGTATCAGGGGGTGAAATTTCATATGAATCCTTTAAGAGATTATTCATGAACAGATTTTGGAATGTTACGGTACAGCAAAGAATTCGAGCAATGCTTAGTCATGGTCAATTTAATCCACGAGAGGGAATATCAATGACTGATTACTTACTAAAACATGCAAGTCAGGTTAGAAACTTGTCACCTCCAATCAGTGAGGAAGATTTTGTGAGTTTGCTCGCAAGGCATTATCCTATAAGGATACGAAATTACTTATTAATTGCAAAACCACGGAACATCTATGAGATGACAGAATTAATAACAGCTTTGGAACAACAGGAAGAAGATATGTCTCGGGAGTGGGAGCATAGATTCTTAGATGTGCGAGATAGAAGAAATTACCAAGGTAGTTATCAGCAAATTAGAGGACAAGACAGACATGAAATTAATACCAGACAACGGTATCAATCATACGTTCCACAATTTGAAAGATCAAGGATAGATAGGAGACCAGGTCGACAGGAACAAATAAATTATGTCAGGACAGAAAGGTTGCCTGAAAGAGGGCAAAATTATGGAAGGAGGTACATTAGACAAAGGGGAAATTTCACTCACTGGAGGGAAAATAATAACCGAGAAAGATCTGAGGAACGGCAAGAAAATTACGTGCCAAGGGGACAATGTCAGAAATCGAGGATTTCGAACTCGAGGAAGGGGAACTCAAAACAATGGTAGCGACAATGAGATAGATTTAGCGCCTGTTAGGAATGGCAGTCCCGTACGTGAACATGGAAATAACCAGGAAAACTGTTAACAGACTCCTGTGCAGTAGGTTCTCAGGACGTCTTTAATAATTCAGTATCCATTACCAATACAAATCATACGCCTACACATACACCCTGTAATAAGATTACAGCAACAAAAGATAAGGGAGAAAATTTTGAGTCACCTCATGTTAGGATGGAAATTGCGAAGAAATAAATCATTGCAACTATAGATTCTGGTTCGTCAGCTTCAATTTGCTCACAGAAATTTTACATAAATTTGATTAATGAAGGTAACAAAATTATGGCTCTTCCCACTAGTAATTTAGTTTGTCGTGTTGCAATCGGAAGAACGACACAGGTCATAAAAACACAAGCTCTACTTAACATACTTATCGGCGAAGAGAATTTTGAGGTTATGTTTCTAATTGTAAACCATCTGATTTGTGACATAATTATAGGATGTGACTTCCTACATGAATATGAAGCATGTATAGATTTTAAACATGAAGAATTAAAAATAACAAAAGATGATAGAGAAATAAGGGTACCATTTATAAAAGAGAAAGTTTCTGTAATCGAGATGACAAAGGATGAGAAGAATCTTTGTGACCAAGAGTTTTTTGTGCAAATAACAGAAACTGATAGAAATAGTCAGATAAAGCAGGTAGTCACAGAATATGAAGGGAATACCACGCCATATTTTCAACAGCTAGCAGAAATGCCAGAGAAAGTAGAGGAATTTACAATCCAAACAAAAGATGACCATGTGAGCGAGACAGACAACAGCTGGAAAGAGAAGAGAATTGAGGAAATAATACACAAGTGTGAAGAAGCGTATAATATTACGATAATGCAAAAACAAATCCTTCATGATGTTTTGATGAACAATAGTTCAGTATTTAGTAATATCCCAGGCAGATGTAATGTATATCAACATACATTTCAAGTAGAAGACGTACCACCATATAGGCACAAGTATGACAATTTACCTATAAGTCTTCGGGACAAAGCTAGACAACTAATAAATAGCATGTTAGAAAATGGGATTATTGAGCAAAGTAATTCTCAGTATATAAATTCAATCTGCTGGAGTATTAAACGAGATGGTAGTTTGAGATTAACTTTAGACGGTAGATATGTCAACAAGTATATGAAACCAGATCATTTTCAAAGTGAGGGAATTGAACAACTAATTACAAAACTTTCAAGAGGGAGATTTCTGACATCCATTGACCTCACTGCATCATATTGGCAAGTGGAATTAGATCCGCAAGTGCGTGATTACACTTCATTTCAGTACTCAGGGATCCAGTATCGTTTTTTTGTAAATCCTTTTGGTTTAAAAAACTCAGGAAGTGGATTTTTGAGAGCCATTCACAGCATCTTTGGAAATTCTGCAGATGACTTTTTAATAAAGTATATTGACGACTTCCTAATCATTAGTCAAACATTTGAAGAACACATAAATAATGTCCATTATGTGTTAAATAAACTACAACAACATGGTATGACTGTGAACATACTAAAATCAAAATTTTGTGTCAAGGAAATAAATTTTCTGGGTTATGTAGTGGATGAACGAGGTATAAGACCTGATCAGAAAAGAATAGAAGCAATAATGAGAATTCCTACACCCAGGAACGTAAAACAAATTAGACGTCTCTTAGGGGTATTGAACTTTCAGAGTAAGTTCGTACCAAGATATTCGGCTGAAATAGAACCACTGCGGCAGCTTCTCCGAAAGAACAATAAGTGGAAATGGACAGAGGATCATCAAAAATGTTTTGAGAGAGTAAAGGAACTCTTTGCTAAGTCCATATTACTCGAGAGGCCCAGAGAAGATTTGGAATATGAGATTTATGTCGACGCATCAATGCAAGGATACGCCGGAATTTTAGGACAGCGAGACATCAACAATGACTTTCACGTCATTAGTACAGCTTCTAGAGGACTTACAAATATTGAGCGGAATTCTTCAGTGACTCAGCTAGAAATTGGAGCACTATATTTCTCATTAATTCGTTTTAAAACCTATATTTATCAGCAAAAGGTGAAAGTATATTCAGACCACATCAGCTTAACTTTCATACAACGGTGTAGATTATGTAGTGGAAAACTTGCTAGATACATTCATGCAATATCTGCATTTGATATTGAGATTATACACATTCCTGGCAAAAATAATACCTTCAGTGATTTGCTATCAAGATTGAATTACAACCCACAAATTCCCGAAAATATTGAAAGGCCTAGAAATGAAGTCAAAATATTGACAATTGAAATTCCTTTAAGCAAAGAAATGATGAGAAAATTGAAAAATATGGGGGAAATTCAAAATGAGGACGCAAAATTATTTGAACTTAAAGAAAATGCACCATTAATTGAGGAGGCAAAGAAAGAAATTATAGCAATTCGAGATGGGACATTATACAAGAAGCATGGAAAAGAAATGCCTAGTTGGAAGGTAATGGTTCCGAAAAGCATGGAAAAGGAACTAATTAAGAATTTTCATGAAGGGTTAGCACACTCAGGGACGGACCGAACAACTTCTATGATTTTAGAGAATTTATACATATCCAAATTGCGTCAGAAAGTTCGGAAATTTATATCGTGCTGCAACCTGTGTCAGAAGGCAAAGCAAATAAATGCAGCATATGCATTTGAAACTAATTCGGTTATAAGGGATAAGCCGAGATGTGTAATTAGTATTGATATTCATGGTCCGATGCCTCCAAGTCAATTTGGAAATAAATATATATTTGTCTGTTATGATATATTCAGCAAATATGTAAGAATTTACCCTTTGAGAAAACCTACAGGTTTAGCATGTTTGAATAGACTACTTAAGTCATATGTGATAGAAGAAGGACCTATTCAATCTGTATTGAGCGACAATGCTTCGTACTTCACAGGAAAAAAATTTATGGATGGACTGAAAGAAAATGGCATCAAACAATATATTTCGTCAAGATACAGACCGAACTCCAACCCAGTGGAGAGGGAAATTAAGGAAATTTCAAATTATTTAAGGGTGTTATGTCATCGAAAACACACCCAATGGTATGGATACGTGAACTTCGTTCAGAATCTACTAAATGAAACCGTAAACAATGTGACAGGATACAAACCATGTGAACTTAAGTTAGGAAAGAAGATCAATACAATGTGTAAAAAAATTCCAGAAGCCATTCCAGATGCGCATTCGATACCACCAACAGAAGAAGAGATGTTCCGAAAAGCATTCGAGAGGATGAAGAAAAAGGCCATAAAAAGAAAAATTAAACATGAAGAAAAGAAGAGAAAGGAATGGAGGATCAAAATAGGAGATTTAGTTTTGGTTAAAACCAAGAAATTGTCGGATAAAGTAAATAAACTTTATTGGCGAATGTTTCTCAAATACCATGGACCATATGAAGTTGTTGAAGTATATGGAACTAATACATATGAGTTATGTAATCCAACAACTCGAAAAAGCATAGGAAAGTTCCATATTGAGATGCTGAAACCATACAACCATGAAGATCATGGTGAAACAAAAGACAAAGATGATAAATAGTAAATGCTGGATAGTTAAAGACGAAATGCAGAGCAATGTATTGGAACGTAAGAGGGTTAAATAAATATGTACGTCATAGGAAAGGAGAAATACATTTTGGACATGACTAAATGTTTGAGAGGAAAATAACATTTTATTAGTAAATAGAACATGTGAAACAGTGCCTAGATTTAAGAGATGTAAATATTTGTGTAGAGGGTGAATATTTTGGTAAATATGTGTAATAATTACAAAAATTTTAAATGTATAAATTTTTGTCAACAACTTAAGAAAGTAAACAATTTGGTAACAGTGATTAAATAATTTAGGGTACAGTATTTGCTAAAAAAAAAAATTATGATGTCAGATTAATATCTAAATTAATTAAACCAGAGCCAGTAAGTAGTGGTGAGATAAAAAAAAATATATATATATATATCGTGTGTTAAATGCGTGTGAAGTGTTAAGTGAAAGTGATAGCGTGTGTTCCAAGATTTAGGAGACTAAAAACACAATTATAAAATTTCCAAACAAGTTATAAATATTTATAATTATGTTTCTAGTGGGGCATATGATGCGGTAATTTGTATCACAAATTACTTAAATGTAAATAATGATTGTAATATAAATATGTATTTTTATGTGACATTGATTTCAGATGTTTGTTAATTGTAATTATTATTGGGAAATAAGTTTATACGGCTTTACTGAAACTGTCAATAATAGCGCAATAATGCAGCGAGGGGGTGAGCTGTTTATCATTACTGGGAACAAGGAAGTTACGTAATGTTTCGCGCGTTTTCGGTAGAACCTTCTAGAATATTTCCTAAAGCAATATGTATTCGTGGTTTTCATTGGATATTAAAATAGACGCTAATGTTGGCGCGTTTTATTAGCCAATAGCAGTTCATTTATAATCTTTAGGCATGTCGAGGAGTGGGAGTATATAAAGCCGAGTCCGTGGTAGATCGCCCCGCAGTTCAACAAAATTCTCAATACCTTACACGTCGGTCGCCCAGTTCATCAAAATTTCTAGTACGTTACACGTTGTCTTCAGCCAGTCAGTTCGTCATAAGTTACGCGCAGCAGAATTACGAGAATCTAAAGTATTATACAGTTAAATATACACAAAGTTGAAGTACGTGAGTTAAAAGTGATAAGTAAGAAGTTATTACAAACAGTTTCAGTTTGGCGAGTATCTAAATCAATATGTAAAAGTGTTCGTGAACGTGTTCGGCAATAAAAATTATAAAACAAATTTTCTTCATCAGTATAATTTCTGGATAAAAGATTCCTTTCCGCTTCACAACCTGCAAAGAAATACATGTTCGACCCAAACAGCTAGCTGGAGGACATTTAAAGTGAATTATTTCAAAACTGATGCAAATTGCTACGCCAGATGGAGCTACAAACCAAACCAATGAATGACGTCACAAGATGGCTTCAACACTGATGTAAACAACATTACGTAAAGCAAATTCTCTCGCAAATTGGCTTCCACAACGTGGGGCTAACAAATACAAAAACATTACGTAAACAAGCAACTTCCGTTGCAAATTAAATACCAAAAGAAACGGTCCCATTTACACATTTCGTTGTAGTATACGTAGATAAAGCGATAGTCACATTTTCAAAAAGCATGTCACAGTTTGTATGACCACGACAAAAACAAAACGAATAGCGACTTCTCAGTTACAAAAAGTATAGTTAATCTCATAAAATATATGTATAACAAACTGCGTGCTTTAACGGGGTCTGCATTTCTTGTGTAGCAAAACTTTGCCCAATCTTTTAGAGTTTAACATTCATTCACTGTTTAACCTCATCTTATGTAGGACTTACAGGCGGGTGCCTGGGGTCAAGGGCCCGTCGAGGAGCAGACAGAATGTCCAGGATGGGTGATCAGCCCGATGCCTGGTATGGGATGAAGGAAGTAGATGAAACGAAATGATGGCGAAATGGATGAAAGGAAAGGTGATGACGGAGCAGTTGGTGGGGAAACCGGAGAACCCGGAGAAAACCCGCCCAGACGCCGGGTCCCTGGGATTGAAGGGCCACCTCGGTGAGAAGCGAGCGGTCTAACCACTCGGCCACGGCGCCGTCTTTAGAGTTTACCAATTATACAAAAGTAATTCAGAATGAAGAAGACTTGAGAGGCTCTTCTCAGTAAGTTCAAAATATATATATTTCATTTGTCATGAAAATATTTTAAACACAAAGTATTTTAATCAAAATCATTAGAGCCATTTTTAAGAAAATAAATTTCGAAAATTTTTCCATGTAAAAGGTTGTTCAGGATGGGGAGATTTTCTCGAAAATCCTGGCGTCATCTTTAAAAGATGCTGAACTTAAATATCAAGTTTGTCATTTAACCGACTTTTCGCTTTGGATTTATGTTGTTCACAGACACGCAGGCATTGGAACCTTTGCTATAAAATATGTGTTGCATTCACATGACTTTCTCTACTCACTCTTCTACAAACTATTTTTATAAAGCTTATTTTGCATATATGTCATGTCAATACCGAAACACCTTCGTCACTTATTTTCACAATTCGTTGTAGATATAACACGAACATATTAAGCTAAAGCGTTAGCCAAATCCCTCAAAGCTGATCGCTACGTACTGTAACTACGTAGGAGAGAAAGTAAAAATGCTTTCTTTGGATTCAGGAAGTTCAAAACGGGTATTTCTCGTGAATATCATTGAATTTTTGGGTGCAATACGATACTTTCTCTACCTCGTGTAACTACGTAGAAAAGAAAGTAAAAATGCTTTCTTTGGATTCAGGGGGTCTCAAAGCTGTATTTCCGGTGAATCTGTTTATTGAATTTTTGGGTGGAATACAATACTTTCTCTACCTTCTGTAGCGTATGTAGTAGAGAAGGTAATAATGCTTTCTTTGGATTCAGGGGGTCTCAAAGCGTGTATTTCCGGTGAATCTGTTTATTGAATTTTTGGATGATATACAATACTTGCTCTACTACTGTAACTACGTAGTAGAGAAAGTGAAAATGCTTTCTTTGCATTCAGTGGGCCTCAAAACGTGTATTTCCGGTAAATCTCGTTATTCAATATTTGGGTGCAACACAATAATTCCTCTACTTGCTGTAAGTGCTTAGTAGGGAAAGTAAAAGTTCTTTCTTTGGATTCTATGGGTCTCAAAACGTGTATTTTCGGTGAATCTCGTTATTGACTTATTGGGTGGAATACAATACTTCCTCTGCTTACTGTAAGTGCGTAGTAGGGAAAGTAAAAATGCTTTCTTTGGATTCAGTGAGTCTCACAAAGTGTATTTCTGGTGAATCTCGTTTTTTAATTTTTGGGTGGAATACAACACTTTCCCTACTTATTATAGGTAAAAGTGGAGACAATAAAAAGATGAGTTGTGGAATAGATAAGTGGCTGTTTGTCGTTATGGCATCTTGCATGCAACCAAATAGGAAAAGTGTAACTTAAGATGTAACTTTAAATAATTTCTGGCCTAAGTTGTTGTCATGATGCACAGAAAAACCATATTTCATAAGGACATTATAAAAATAAAGAACATATGTTAGCTGATAATGGGTAGAGTAAGCAGTAAATATTGAAAAACAAACCATTTTGTTTTAACACTTGCTTGTTATACAATGAAATGATGTCTCTAATTCCTAAAAATTAGCTTGTATACTGCTTATGTAGCTGTGTTGTAATGTTATTGCTGTTTTCTTGTCACAGCTATTACATTTTTACAGCCAAGTCTAAGGTAAATGTGTTGGAATGATATCCCTTAACCTTCCTTGTAGAGCAGGTATGAGCTAAGGCACCTGGCATAACTTCTCGATAAGACACCCCTCTTACCCCGCTACTGGTGGAACGGAAAACATTTGGAGCCGTCTGTACATGTTGATAGTATGTTGCCACACTGTAACAGAATGCAGCATATTTCTCCTCCAAGTGATGACAACATAGCATTCTAGTTGGATTGAGAAAACACACCATTTAAGCAAAAAAATTTGTGTTCAGAAATTGGCTAAAAAGTATCATTTCTCTCTGTTATTATTAAATTAATATTGTAAATATATTTTCAGTGAAAATTGGGTACATTTTCTCCAAAGAAATATTGCAGTAAACTTCTTATCACAACATAGTGAAAAAAAAACTTTTCATGATTATTTTATAGCATAATTTATCAATTAAATTAATTTTTCCATTAACATTTTACTCAAATTGTCTTTGACATTCCTATTTGTCTTGACAGTCCGGACTGTAAATATAAGGAGTTTTTCCAAAACGATTACACGGATTTGCAACCTGATATATCTGCTATGAATGTGCAGTTTTCCAAATTATAATTTTTGAAGAAACTATTCTCTGATTCAGTAAGAAACTTGAAAAATTAAATTTTAATTTTTTGAAAAATAAATACCCCAAAAGGTAATAAAAGTTATATATGTAATGCTTGATAGCACATAAGTATCCAATATTCTCAGAATTTCACCAAATTTGACTATATAGAAAAATTTGTTATTGCCAATGTTGCTTTAAGAAGACATAAATACTTTACCTGTTTCTTATTACCTTGCCCCATTAATATGTATCATTGCATTCTCTTGTTCCTTCTCCTTTCCCCTAATTGGCTAATGTACACCTTTGAATGATGATGATGATGATGACAAACAAGCCCTGTGCAATGCAAGATCAGGCAATCAGAGCAATATGAACATTTTGTTATGACAGATGTACATGCTTTTGTAATCCTGAGAGGCAGCTTTAAACCGAAGGATCCTCCCATTATTTTGTTGATAAGAATTTACATGCATTCCAGATTCATTAACTCTAATGTAATATATTTGATTCATACAGTTATAAAAATGACAAATCTGACTATTCTCTTCAAATATATTAAGATAAATGATCATGTTAGATAAGAAACTATTTTTATCACACAGCAACCTGTTTCATGATAACAACTAATGAGAGGTGACCAGTGCAATTAACAGTTAAGAGATACAGGGCTAAGTTATAGGGATCAGGGTTTAGTTCAGCATGGATTTCAAGGTTAAGTTTCCTATGGTAAAAAATACAAATGAAATCAGTTTTAGAGAGTTTGACTAGTTATAATTATTTATGCTTCAACATTAAATCAAAATTAAAAATATAGAACATTCTTGAAACAGATATGAAATGAGATGAAAATGCCTAATACAAAAATGCTGCAAGTTGGTTCATTGTTAAAGTCTGTCTATAGATAGATATCTGGGAAATACTTCAACCAATGTGTGCTTTTCTGTTTCCAAAAAGTTTGTAATTCAAATTCTTTCCTTTGCTTCCATGTTTGGTTATGTTAGTTCTATTTAATGCAGCTTATTCAGTGCTGTTAATATGGCACATGGAAAGAAATCACATCATAATCTTAAACACCTAAACTCTAATAATTATCACAGGTTAGATTATAACTTCAGTTGGAATGGTTATAAAATAACTAAATACTATAGCTAAATTAAAATTATGGAATATTCAGTTATTCCAAAACGGTTGCAAGTTCACAAAACGAATAGAAAAATAATACATTAACCAAAACATAACTTTGAGGATCTTAAAGCTTTAACCAATTGGCTTTATTTAAAATCCAGATTACGGTACTCAAATGCACAAGAACTTAATTTCCTTAAATTATTTCTTTATAGTTGATTTGTTTTTCCTTTAAGTGTTTTAGCATGTTGGTAAAATGCATTGTAAGTCTATGAGAATGCTGCAGACATATTTTCCAAAGCACCAAAATGATATGTCTCGAGGTTTCCACTTATGCTTGAATCTCTTTCCACTGAATTGTCTATGTGCTCCTGAAACAAATATATCATGACGCTTTCATGGGGACATTCAATGTATATACATACATTTCCAGAAGTAACATTATTCTAAAATAATTGACAGAAGTAACAGTAAATCAAAACAAGTATAGAAAATAATAACTTCTGTAATAAAAACATAAAGTGTTTTTATTTGGTATCATGAAATTGGTGAAATACTAGATAAATGCTTATGAAATGGAGGTTATTTAATATCCAGGGTATTCCTTGGAGTGTGTGGAGTTGTTTTATGAAGTGGTTGTTGCTTGATCGCGATGTCATTGAGTCCACCCACCCAAGTCTGAGTTGGCAGGTTGAGGGCAGCCCGATGAAGTGTTATTAAGCGTACCTACCCTCAATGGGTTTAACCACTTGTTGAAAGGTTGGGGGTTGCAGAATGACTTTTGAGAGTGAGGTTGAGGGAAAACCACTCACCCTTTCTACCAACTGTCCTTATACAGTGGAAACTGGCAATATTTTGTGCTGAACATTGCCAACGTAACAAAATGTGGTTAACGTGGATCATTCAAATTTAGTCGTACAGATCCTATGGCTATAACCTGTGGTCACACAGCAGTTAAGGTCTTCTCTACTCCTCTACATCTAAAAAAATTATTCCTCGTATGCGCTTTGCACCTTAGAGCCTTCAATGTTGGGCTACGCCTTGTGGCTTAGGGCTGGGTTGTGAATGTTGGCAATGCTCTCATGATGCCTTGGGTGGGATGCATGTGATGCGAGTTGTGTGCATGGTTAATATGGAACAAAAACAGACAATAGTTTGCAAAAATGTAAAGAAATATGTAAACCACAATGTCCAGTAGTCTTCATAATGTGCTATAATGCTATAAAAGTAATAAAGATCAGCATCTAGATGTATGTATATCATGCGTAAAGTGAAGCTGGTCTGTTTCATCATATCAAATAATAACCAACATAAAGTAAGGAGCAAATTGATGCAACTCATTTAATGAAAGGGAATTTCATATCAAGTAAAAATGGATAAAGCTAGTTGCTAGTACTTTTCACTTCAGGTGTTAAATTAAAAGCTGAGAAGCAAAGTGATTACAACAAAATGTAGTTATTTTTAGTCACATAGACTTTAAGTATATATATATATATAAAGAATTAGGAAAAACATTTATAACATTTCTAGAGCAATAATGGTAACGTGAAATAAAATCGCTCCTTCAAAACTTAAAGGAGCAATCTATTCTAAAGTAAAGAAAGAAAAATAAAGGAATGCAGTCATGTGAATGTAACACATTACTTTATCACTTGGGCATTTAAGCTACAGATAGCATTGCATTTTATTCGAAAATTTGATGTTGAACTTTCATTGTGGTCCCCTGAATATGGTACTAAATTTTTAGGGAGAAAGAGTGAGTATGTATGTGTGTGTGTGTGTGTGTGTGAGTGAGAGAGAGAGAGAGAGAGAGAGAGAGAGAGAGAGAGAGAGAGAGAGAGAGAGACTAAGAAAAAAAGGATAAATATGGAATAAATTCCAAATTTCGTGCTGAAGTAGTGCCAAAGATATTTTGTGAATGTTCTCCTTCCAGCAAAACACCCCTGCCTCCCAAATGGTTCAACGTTTTCATTAATCTATATTTTAGATGATAATTATGATGAATAAAATATATATCTTAAATTTTCTATAAATAATGTTATCCTTTTACTCTTAAAGAATTTTGCTTAACTTGGAGAGAGATAGAAATGTATTACAAGTACAATGTAAAAGCTTATTAGAAATGTGGTTATGTCAATGGCCCCTTTAGTAGCATTATCCACTGCCTTAAGATTCTTTAGTACATCAGTAGTATGTTTATCTTTGTTCGGTTGTACTTGCAAGCATTTTGATTAAGCATTTATTTTGTTTCATGTAGACAAAAGAGAAACTTTTTATATGAACTGTACATATAAAAAAGATATCTGTGACGTGGTAATATGTTGTATGACTATTGCATAACTGTATTTTTAAACTACCTAATGTTTAACTGTATCCAGTTAAACAGTAGTTCAAAAAAAGTGTGTATTCAATGACAACTGGACTTTAATGCCAGTAATCTTCAAGTGTATTCACATAAGTATGCTAAGTTTACTTCTTAATTAATTTTATACACATTTTAAGCTCATAAGATTGGTGACTAGTATTTTACACTGTTTAAGTCTGGCTTTGGGATAAAGCATAAAATTGTCAACATCAGCTTTCAGTTACCACTATGTGACTAAAGCAAAAATGTGCAAGTCCTTGGCTGTGTTTCTTGAACAGTCTTACTGTAATGATAGAGCCCCAGATGCACAGAGACTATAGCCAATGAAGCAGCAAGTAAACTCTATACAAAATGAAAGCTTTATAGTTGTATCTATAACTTTCAATTTCTACAGCTTGCCTAATAGTACAGTACCATTTTTAATTTTAAACTTAAAATGTTTGAAAATAAGTATTTAAAAGTAGTTCAATTGTATTGATAGTGTTGTACAGAAGCAATTTTCTTTTAGTGTGAATTATTACACTCAGTTTAATTTTAATTGTGGGAAAAATTAAAAATAAATACTAGTGTCCTCATCACTGATTTAATGAAGAACCCATTTTAAGGGAAGTTTAAAACCTCAAAGATCTGATTTAAGCATTACACAAGTGCTTAGTCACAAAAACAATAGCTATATAAAAGGTTCTAAGGTACATAGTATATTATAATATAAAATTAGTTATCTTATAAGTTTATGATATAAGTAGTGCATTATATTAGTTATATTTTAATAGAAAATTAATATTTATCATCCTGTATACTTAAATTTCCAAAATAATTATATACAAAAAATTAAAATTGAGTCATAGGTGAAATGCCCCATGTGGTAACATTTGAAAATTTTAAGCTTCTAAATTTTGCTATTTATTTCTAGAATACAGTTCTTTACACCAAAAACTAAATTTTGTGTCACATCAAAACTTTTCCTTGAACAAAAACATAATGAAGTATGTAACACTTTTAATTTTCTAAAAATGAATCATGTATTTAAGTATTAAAATCTTAATTCCAAAACTAAGCCTCTGTAGGTCTCTTCAACCATCTTCAAAAACTGTAACTGAAAATTTGAAAGAAGATAAACAAAGGCTGCATAATGGGGAACATTTTAAATCCATAAAAGTATAGGAAAATAAGATTACTACAAATCAAATGTTTTAAAATTTCAGATGCTATTTACATACATCTAAACTTGTCCATTTAAGCACCAAGTTTGAGTATTTAAATGCAGAGGCATAGCTAGGGAGGGGTTTTAGGAGTTGGAAACCCCCCCCCCCTTGCTAACAAAAATGTAAAAATTAATAGCAAAAATAGCCTCATTAAAATAATAGCATCTTTCTAGATTGGTGGGAACAATTTACTTTCTAATCATATCACTGGTAACACAATACTTTTGCCATGTCTTAGGCAGTATTGCCAAAGGTAACAGCAACAAAAGCTGTACTTTAGATGACATGGGTACAATCATGTTAAGATATCGGTGCCATATGCTAAATTTGAGTGGTTTCAAAATGACTACAATATCTCCCAGGGTTTAGAACAGAACTAGAAACCATATTTTGTAGTGAAATAAAATGGCCTGCAGTGGTAATATAAAACATTCACAGTGGTGTCATTAATTCTCAAATCATAATACATTTGCTGCTTAGAATACCCAAAACATTATATCCCAATTTTAATTCCAATTGCTGCACCTTAATCTGTGAATATAAAATTGATTTAAATAAATATTCAATTCAGGGTTAATTCATATTTATCATATGAACTGATACAAATTGTTTAAAATATGGATCCATATATATAACCCCCTTAATATTTTCTGGCTATGCAACTGTTTAAATGAGTAGAAGGGAAAAACTGTAATTGGAAACTGATTTTACAATGTTTGAGGATTTTTTTTTCTCAATAAAAGCTTACAAAATGGTTATTTTATTTCAAAATTTAAAAAAGGAGATATCTGGAATTCAGCATCCTTAACATAGTAAACATTTACTGAATATGTGATTTCTTCTTTAGTTCATTTTTTCTTCATTCTTTTGTTTTGTCTTTGTTTCATTTTCCATGTGTTCCTATTTGCCAGTGATGAAATGACAACAAATAACTTAAACATTTATCAGAGAAAATTAAAAAGCATAGTCTCTCTCTAAAACAGGATTTAGAAAGTGGTTCATACTTTTTCCGATTGGCACCTCCCTTTATAAGCTTTGAAATTCTCGTGTCTCCCTCCCCCATATTTGTTACAAAAATGTTTGTATTTGAGAATAATTTAGAACAAATGAGAGGTTGTTTCAATGACCACTGTGATACAATAACTAATTTAACAAATGCAAATATTAATACTCACATTACTCCGCTGAAAATTTTTAAAGAAAATTCAAATTAGTTGCCAGAAATACAGATTCTGACGTCTCCTGACCCCCACAAAAAATAGAAGAGAGAGTGTGTGTGGGGGTGTGTGTGTGTGTGTGTGTGTGTGTGTGTGTGTGTGTGTGTGTGTGTGTGCGTGCATGTGCGCACGCGCGCATTGGACTGAATTTTCAAATACTTTTACTTTTTTGAACTGCTAAGTGCCATTGTTTTTCTCATGGTCATGCAAAAGGTGGAATTTTAAAGCCAGCATATAGCGACCTGCTTTTTAAGGATTAACACTTTAGCTCCTGTATCCTCCTTGTACCTACAATGAAAAGTCTATTTTATTGGAAACCATTTCCACAAATGTTTATCTAGAATAACATGAAATGTATAAAAGAATAGGTAAGCTTTTGTAAGAAAGCTTTGTAGAAGAGGGGGCAGAGTCATGTGAATGTAACAATAATATTTTTATAAAGTCTTAATCTCATATCAAAATCCAAAATTTTAACAAAACTAATATTGAAATTCATCTTATAAAACACTATATGAGTGATGATAAGACAACAATGCTGCCAACAAACAGTACAATATTCATTTTTAACTCCAAAACAAAAACAATAGGGATTCTTATGTGACTGGGACATGATTTGTTCAATAAGTTACAAATAAAAACAACCTGATAAGGGAATATTTTGAAGTAAAGTTAAAAGAATAATTACTGAGAAATCCTGTGATAAATGTATATATAATTAAAAATTACAAATATAGTTTTACGAGTATATATGCTATGTCAAAAAACTTATATAAAAGTTCTTATGAATTTCCCATTTATCAAATCACATATTTCTTTTTCTTCTGAGTATGATTATGCCACCCCTGCAAATTGCTCATTCCTCCTAGGTTGGGAATCGTTGATTTTGAGAATGAAATAAGTTTAACATTTGGCAACAATTAATCAATTTGGATTGCCTATGATAAAACAAATACACATATACATCAAAATGTGCAGCATAATAATATTTAAAAATTCTGGGAACAGCAAATATTTCCAAAATGGTTAATGCCACAAAGTCAGTTCTTGAAGGTAAATGGTATGTTTTGGTGAGCTTTTGTATAGGTATCTGTTATTGCTTCCCAGTTACAGAAAATTTAATGAAAATGAAAAGGATTTCATAAGTGATCTACAAAAGAAAAAATCTTAAGTGTTTTTTTCTTTTTTAGCTTGTTTCTAACACAAGCTAAAAGTACTATTGTAAATTGGGGTGATTTGGGACAACACCAATTTTCAGCTTTCCATTTTCTGACAAAAGCTGAAAATTATGCTATGTCCCTAACTTACACCCCAGTCCCAAATTTACCCTGATTTATGGTATGATATATATTGTTGAATTTAGGAAATATAGGATAAAAGTTGAGCTTAACAAAATGTCTGAAGCTTAAAAGGAGGTGAAAAGAGATCTAAGTATTTAGATACCATTTTTGAGATATGCAAGTTTAACTTAAGAATTGCATTAAAGCATTTGATCAGACAGAAATAAACTAATGAATATTTTAGAGAATATAACAAATCAGAATCTCATACTATTAATGTAAGATAAAAGTCTAACATATACAATGTTTTGGCCTGAGTCTCCCTTGAATGTTATAGTCTTTCATATAATATTAAAAATACCTGTTGAAAAGTCTCTGGAGGTTCTCGAGGTGCTGTGGATATTCATAATAACTGCTGATGAGTGTTTCAATCATCTTCTGGTCTTCCCTGGATTGACCATATTCTCTGAACAGGTGTTGGAGCATAAAATTAACAAATTCAAAAAATTTTTCTAAATTTACATATCCAAGTTTCACAGCAATTACTGCAGCTAATCGACAGAAAATGGCACATTTCACAATAGGTGAACACTGTGCTTCATTTGCACTGTTACTTTGTTGGTACATCTCTGCAAACATTTTCCCAGTTCTGTAAGTTACTAGTATATTTCCAAGCAGGTTCCCCAAGGACCTGACAAATTCTTCACTATTGCCTGAATCAGCAAGGTGCCTGATTTGTTTTATGTTGCAAATAGCACTCTGAAGCTCAATAAACACACTGTAAAATAAGTTAGCAAAGATGATGAATTTTGGAACATTCATATTGATGTTTTCAGGACATGCATCAATAAACATACTCTCTCTTATGTTATCCTCAGGATTTTCGCTCCCTGAATTTCTAAACATTTCATATTGCTGTCTCAAATTCTTCATAGCTGTAAAGCTGTTATAAACATTTAGCATGATGCAGTGAAAAGCTGTGGGAAGTGAAATTTCATTCTCCTTCAAAGAGCAATAAGTATCATATGCTGCATGAAATTCATTATAAAGCTTGGCAAAATAAGGACAGGCAAATTCCAGAAACTGAATTGTCCTTTCAGTTGTTTCAAAGCCCATTCTGTTTGCTATTTGTGCAGCAGTATGAAAAACTGTTTTATAATTTGCATCCATAATTAAACTAAAAAATGACTTTAAAACTTCTGGTTTACTTAGGTAATACTCAGAACCTTCTTTAAAGATTGATTTAAATAAATCTTTGCATCCAAATGCTGTACATATGTTTTTCACAGTAGAGACCCTTTCTTCAGTAAACTCCATTTTATTTCTCAGAAATATAGTGTGCATCTGGTCTCTATATTGTGAACTGGTTATTCTTCCTTTGTAAAGATCCTTAGTAGCGGCAAGAATTGTTGCTCGCTCTGATCTTTGCAATGAAGCAAGTTCCATGGGATGCAGTACTGCTTTGCCATTGAGGCATATTTTGCCAGTTTCTGTAAATGTTATTTTGGCTTTGTAAACTTTATACTGCTTGCTTGCTCTTGCAACACCTGCATAGAAGTCATTGTGGTTTTCAATATTATTGATAGCTCTGATAACCTTTGCTCGACCTTCAATCTTTCTCATTCCTTTGCGAGTGTTGCGGTTCAGCCTATCAAACTGTCTGCGATGACGATTGCTTCTAAGTGCATCTCTGTGCTGTTTTATATGACTGCGCTGCTCTTGCTTAAACATTGTTTTTGCTGTTGTTAAATTTATTACTGAATTTGAAAAGAACAATACAGATGATGCGAACTGAAAGCAATCCAATGGAGTTATCTTTTCGCCAGATTGCTTCTTTAGGTACAATTGGTATCCATGATTGACTATTCCCAATCCATTCATCACTAGTGAGCCTACCTGAAACATAATGAAGAAAAAGTTTATGATGCAGATTGTTATTGAGAATAATCATTAAAGAAAGTTACCTTCTGCCCTAATTTATCAAGTATTATGCTCTTAATTTTAAGAAATTATTTACTTGTATAGCCTATTCTTTTTTGTTACAGTATGCTGCAAAATTCAGGAGATGAAATATTTTCTCCAGAATTTTATTATTATTTACTCTATTTTATTTTACGTCCCTTTAACTCCTTGGTCATATTGTGATGGATCTGTTGGTGGTTAACTCTTAGAACGATATGTGATGGACAGTTAGCCTTCTAGGTCACATCCCTGTAACCACCTGCTCCGTCACGTGTCAGAGAAACCCTAGCGCACAGCTAACAAATTTTCTGCTTCGTGCCGTGCAGATAACATTAGGGTGCCGTCCAGTCCAACTGTCGCCGCTCCCATATAAAGGTGGACAGTTAGCCTTCTAGGTCTCATTCCTGTAACCACCTGCTTCATGCCGTGCAGTCTAACCACCGCCTCACACAGAAAGGCAGACAGTTAGCTTCTAGGTCTCATTCCTGGAAAATGCTGTCTTGCTTCGTCATGTGCCCACAGAGGCTGCCAGCGCATGGCAGCCAGATCTTATGCTTCGTGCTGTGCAGATGGCATTAGGGTGCCGTCCAGTCTAACTGCTTACATTGTCTGCGGATAGATGGTATAGCTTTCGCTATACTTATTTTTCATTTTACTATTGTTTTAGACTTAAAGTGGAACTTTGGGTCGTGGTATTAAATATCTAATCCGGTATTTACCTTGGTGATTGAGAAAAACCACGAAAAAACCTCAGACAGTTTGGTAGGCCCACGGGATTTGAACCCGGGACCTCCCGAATGCGGGCCACAGACTTTACCATCTGAGCCATCCCGCTCGGTTCCAGAATTTTTTTATTTAGCTTCTACTTTTTAATTTTGTTTGTTTTTCATATCTTCTAGAATTGAATAATGAACACAATGTAAAAGGATGCTACAACACAAATTTAGTTATCCAACACTAAATATCTGGATTGTCAGTTATCTGGGTGTCAGTTGGATTTCTAAAAAATATTTATTCAGAATCGGTCCAAGCAACTAACTTGTTTGGTTAAAATAAAACAAAAATGTTGTTTTAGAGTGTACAGTGATGTACAGAATAGCTGACCGAAGTTTTTTCTAAGCTGCTTGAACTGCTCAACTATTCTGCCCACAAGTTTACATAACTGAATGCAAGCTTTGCGGTTTAATAGCAAAGGTTACTTTTGAGGTTATCACATACTGAGTCAGACCTAGAAACTAGTCTGTTATATGCATTTGCATCTATCTTTACTTTCTCTACCACTCATCTATGGTAGGCTGAGGGATAGTTAGATAGTCAGACAGAGGGAGCCTGCAGTCACTGGAGCTCAGCACAGTGCATAGGCCACTAGTAGGCCCTTTGTTTCTTATGTGACCTCTGGGAGGAAGGGATGACCTGAAGGATGACCAGATCTGCATGACAATGCATGCAAACACGTATGAAGTCTCTAACGATTCCAGTATGACACCAATCTTGATGCCAGCAAACCTGCTTGCACCATCATCAACCACGGTGTCTCGGGACCGAGCTCCCCAGGAAGAGGCCGAGCTGACCAGTCAAGCATCAAGGAGAAATCTTTACACAGAGCAAACTCCACCATCTTGCTGTAATGCCACAATTGCTGTTGCCTGGTTTTACAAACCTAAAACGTATGAAGGGTGAAACAGATAAAAGAAAATTATGGAGACAGGGAAATTATGGTAGAAGAGGAAACATCCCTGTATGTCTACCTACCTGGGAAAACCGCAAAAAAAAAACCTAAGTTCAGAGTGGGTGGCCCAATGGGAATCAAACCCAAGACCTCCTGAATGCGAGCCTCACATATTGCCACCGAGCATTTTGCTCAATGTAGGCTGAGCGAATATTGCAATTCACCTAAAAATTTGATATTGATATTTTAGAAAAAATACATCTTTTAAGATTCTGGAATAAAAAGTCATTTTTATAAATAAATGTCACACAGAAGACAACTGGACCATCAAAAGAAAAGAAATATCAAAGGATGAATTCAGCGTTCTGCAATGGTGATTTTGAAATCATCCTCAAGGTGATACTTCTGCCTAAGCCTGGAAGTCAAAAGTTCTGCTTCAATTATTATTAGCATTGTTTATCTAGCACCTTCAGTTGTCTTCTCATTATTTAAAAGATACCAACATCACCAATGTAATGTCATTTCTTATATACATAAGTTGCAGCAATTTACAAGCCTGCCTTTATGTGTGGGGTTTTACCATGTATCATGATGTGATGTTTTGTAAACCTATGAGATTCACCAAGGTTTTATTTACTTTCAATGATGGCTTTAATACCTTTTTCATTTGTAAAAACATATTAAGAGGTAGCCAGGAAAACATGAGATTTGCAGCTGTGTGTCGAATGGATTTGAAATGTTTTTAAAAAACTTCAATTTGTGGCAATAAATTTGAAATAAAAAGCATAATTATTTATTTTAGTCAAGTTTCAGATATTTAAAATTATGAATTAAGACTTAATAAGATACAATAAAATACATAACTCCAGTGAAGAATCAAATACTGGTGTTTTGCATTGCATGTGCATGCACAAAACATTACACCACAAAGATACTGACTGAGAAGTGTCTATAAATGTTTTAATTCTGTTTGGCTACTGCACTGGATTGCATGGTTGTATTTTGTTTTAATTACAATAAAAGCTAAAAAAAAAAGACCAGAATAAAAACTAAAAAAAGACCATATTTATTTCCTCCTGCTTAATTTCAGCTAGGGGGTTTAATTCAGATTGATGTGACCACTATTGCAAAATCCGATTGTTGCATTACAAAAGCCCAAAAGTGGCCTAGAGAGGAACTAAGTTTTCTTTGGTGATGATAGATGATATTGCCATCTATCTATTACAAATACATTTCAATGTGTATGGTTATCACCATCTTGGTTATGCTTGTGTGAGTAGATTGTGTGATTGTTTTATTACGCAAACTATTCTCAAATGTTTAATGTATGGGTTATTTCTGTAAATAATCAGCAGTGATTTGTATTTAATTGTATACATGTATTAGCTTTAACATTACTGATTTGTTGAAGAGGAAATGCATGACAGTCAGCTGTGAAGCATATGGGAAAGATGGAAAAAGCCGGATTGTTCACAAATAGAAAGGTAGGTATTGCCCATGCATTATTAATTAGTGAATAAAGGAAGGAACCATGAGTGTAATTCTGAGGTTGTATATGTGATAATTTTGATGCACTGCATATTTTGTTTTGTCCCATGCAATGTCAATACTTCATTGTTGTGAAAATGGTATGGGATATTCAGCTATACACTTCAGTAATGCCGTATGACAGCAACCTGTCTTCTGCTAGCAGTGGTGTAGGCATGGCCTAAGTTGTTCAAGTATTGCCAACCCTAGGAAAATCAATGTGCATAATATAACAACATTGTAACATTAAATTAGTGGTACATGAATACATGAAGGGAATCGTGGCATGAATATTGTGGAATGAAAATAGCCTTATGTCAACATTAAATTTGGGGTATATGAATGCATAGCACTGTGGCATGAAATTGGCTTTGCACCAATGCATGAAGAAATGCAACAATTCTTTGCATTAGCAGTTGTGGAAATATTCCAGGTTGTCTTGGTTGCCCCTTTCCACTTAAAAGTGTATTTATAGATATTTGAAAGTTTGCATAATTATATTATTGCTTTGAACTAGTTACATATGCAAAAAGTTCAGAAAGAGTCCTTTTCTTTTTATGCACTAGCTGATAAAATGTTATAATTTTTTAACAGCCTTAGGCATATTCTAAGTCGGAAAATCATTTTATATTTTAGTTTCTTTAGCTGAAAATTCATTCATTTAATATTTCTTGCTTTGAATTTGAACAGTGAAAAAAAATTCATTTTTGCATGAATTTAGCAATGCATATAGTATACATCAAAACACTTCAATAATGGCATTCTTTGCAGTTTGGTAGCAGAAAAAGTTAATTTCCTTTCAACTCCTTTTATAATAAAACAATAATAAAAATTAACATATATGGATGGAACTTTGAACATTTACGCTTTGAGACTTGGCGAAAATAGGAATCGTAAAAGTTAGAGGAATAAAACCCTCTGAGAGTCTGTCATGTGCCGGAGACCTAAATTTATGTTTTGTTTGCAACATTTACTACTCCATTTCTAATAAATGTATGTTGCCATTGTTAGAGCTAAATGATCATCTCAAAAGCTCTGCATTAAATACATAAAAATAAATAAAATAGAACATTTTCCAGTAAAGGGTTGTTTTTTTTTTTTTAGAAAATATACATAAAAATTAACAAGTTTAAAAATATCCCATGAGGTAGTTGACCGAAGTTTTATTTTTATTTCACACAATTGGAAATGTGCTCCTGAAATTAGTTCCATGTGAATGTATGGCATACTGCATTAAGATACTACTACGTTCAGAAATAATGATAATAATACTAATAATAACACACATGCCCTCTATGTGTTGAAACTACATTAGCTCTCACTACATTGTGTGCATAGGTTGGCAATATGTCTTGCTTACAGCATGCTTTGTTTGCACGGTTGGTAACAGCCACCTAGGCCAGCCCATGCTGCTGCTAGCAGAAGTCAGGCTACTTTCCTACAGCATTACTCTTTCTTCACAGATTTCTTAGCATACACTAGAAGAATAGACAACTTACTTAGTAAACTAGAGACAATAAAAGATACAGAAGTGTAATCTTGGCAAATTTATGGTCACAGCAGTTAATACTTCACACTAATATAAAAATACAAATTACATTTTTTATATATATATTAGCAGAGTCAAATTTTACAGTTAATACCTTCACATGTAGCAGAAATAAAACAAAATATGATGCTTTTACCCCTAGTATGCCATTTCATTCTTTCTTTAATTGGTTTGATTGTTTTTAGCATTTATTGAAATGCTATTGCAGACATGCATTACCCATAATGCATGTAAGTAATAGCAAAAGTGCAATTTGCAATTTATATGTTTAGCATTGCACAGTTTGTTTTGCTGTGCAGGTCCAGAAGCTGATATAGCTTATAAAGTTGCCATCCATGAAAATGAAATTGCTTCACAAGACTTTTTCATTTATGGGTTATGGGTAATGCTAGAAATCAGTCACTATTGCTTTTCTTTTAGATATTTTCTAAAAACAAATATATAATACATTTAAAATAAAGAGAGTTGAGGGTTGTTACACTACATCACTAAAATATTCTTACTTGAACGCGTTTCGGGAGACGATTTGTTCCCATCGTCAGCACCGTCTCCCAAAACGCATTCAAGTAAGAATATTTTAGTGATGTAGTGTAACAACCCTCAACTCTCTTTATTTTAAATTATGACACATCACTGTTACTAGCTTCTAAATCTTCAAAAAAGTCAATATAATACATTGTTTTTCTTTCTTTTGCCACATTTAAAATGTGTGTGAAACTCAAACCTAACAGTGCTTATGCTAAATCTGATTAAGTTTTCAATGGGCCACTATAGACATAAGCACTTTGAATTTCTGGGTATATTATGTATTCAATGCATTTCTAAATATATAATTATTTGTAAAATTGTTTGTTACAGCTATAAACTATGAATTTAAGTAGCTAGTATTCAGCATATCACAACCATCTGTGCTACATGCACTTTCAAGATAAAGATTAACTGACCCATCTTGGAGGTTAATGAACATGAGTACTGTTCCATCAAGAGGATGTAAAAGCCTGTAGAGGTTGTAAAAAGCTTGCTAGAATCTGGTATCTTAAAAAAATTGAACAAATGTGTAAGTCAAGATAAGTTAGTCACATCTTACTATGCCTTCTTTCACCCACAGAGGTTAGGCTTTGAGGGAATGTGCAACCTCAAAAAATTTGTTTATGTGGCAAAAGAAAACATTTAAGACTAATTTAGGATTAAGACAACTGGTTACAACCTAGATACACCCCACAATTGGCTGAGCAAGACCATCAACAGCCATTGTTATCAACAGTTAAAATTATTTAACAAGCTTCCTCTAGACATAAAAGAACTGCCCCTAAACAGATTTGTTAAGTTAAAAAAACTGGTTTAAACAGAAGCATTTTCTGCATACAACAACACATAGAGTATAATATCTATGCTATTGAATTCATGTGAATGTATTGTAAGATATAGTAGTAATTAAATAATTAATATGATTAATTAAGTGTACATTTAGCCTATGCTTTATGTTTGTATATATTACTTGCAAATCTAATTAATATAATAGTTAGCCTAGCGTATCCTAGAAGCCATATAAAGAAGTATGTTAAACTTGAAGGTATAATGTAAATATGTTAAATTTGATTTCATACAATCCCCTTAATTTATATTATGTAAAAAATTTGTAAATTCTTTGTACCTGTATATACATTTGTAAATACTTGTTTATAACTGACTGACAAAACCTATTGCTTTTGTAAGCTTAATGGTAATAAATAGTCATATCATAAGAAATGCTGGAGTTCCCTCTGCAGCATTTACTGGGACTTCACTATGCTTAACCAGCACAACAATTCTATCCCAAAACTTTCCAATCTATCTGGCATTTTGCTACTGATCTTGGTGCTACTACGCACATATATACAGAATGTTTCAAAAATAGAGGGCATAAATTCAGATGTGCAGTCCCCATAGACAATAAAAAGAGTCCATAACAACATGTGTCCGGAAATGCTTGTTTCTGAGCTATAGCCTAGCATCAGATGCTGTCATATCTCAGTGTCATGTCGACAAAGGAGTAGCAACTTCCTGGGACACGTAACTGGGCGGAAGGTTCACCAGAGCTTCATTCACCAGTTGTTCAATTGGCAGGGTGAACTCCTGCAGTGTCTCCATGGGCTGTTGTATCCTTGACTTGAGCTGACTATGTTAGGCTGCGGCCAAGCGATGGTTTCCGACCAGATTTCGAAGGCCTCCCAGATGTCTCCAGACACGCCGATGTCGGAATCGCAATCAGAATTTTTGCCACTCGTCCCCGGTGATTGGCTATCAGTTGTGCGGCTTCCTCCTCTGCTGAACATCAATTGTGGGCGATGGCGACTAATTGTGTGTAGAAGACTTTGAATCCATCATACTTGTGTGGTTAGATGCGTGCCTATGTCGTGACGCATCCTGGTGTCTTGACCTTCAGGTTCTTAAGTCTTACCGTCAAGCATTTCTTCCTTGGCGCTGCCGTCAAATCTTCCTTCCAGGACTCTAAGCTGTTCCCCGAAGTCCTCTAGGGTGTTAACATGTTGGGCAAATTCTTTCACCTTTCCGCCGAGCTCCTCCATGCTCATCCACGCTGGCCAGTCGTTCGTCAATTTTTGTCAATAGCTCTGCCTTTATCTTGGACATTTCTGTCTTCATTTCTTTTTTACACCCATCATTTCTATCTGCATCTTCTTCATTGTGCAATTCACTGTCATTATTTCAGTTCCCATCTTGTCCATTCCAGTATAATACATTCTTCATTTCACTCTCCATGTTCTCCATCCCGGAGTATATTTTCGTCTCTATCTTCTCCATTCTGGATTTAATTTCTATCTACGTCTCCATTCCGAATTTCATTTCCTTCTCCATTTTGGCCAATCATTTTTTAAGCACTTCATCCATTGTGGCTTTTATATCCCACTCCTGACACCATGGTAACAAATGAATACACCAATTACTGTGAAACACATTTTATTTATCATTTAGGCACCCAGCGTAGCACTAACCTTACACTTGAGACACTTACACACTCAGAACACAACATAAGTGATCCATCAAACCACTACTCAAAACTGAACTACACTTTCACTGTCCACTTTTCCTTCGTAACGTCTTAACTAACTGAACTCAACTAAGCTTCCAGGCAAGAGCAGCCTCTTATATATGCCGGTTATGCGCTGCGCTGATAAACTTAGTTGTATACAGTATATTAAAATCCACGCTGTAAAAAGCGCTTAATAAAAAAAACAATGTCAATCATTGCCTCCAATTCTTCCTCATCTAACAACCCTTCCTCTTCTGCGGAATCACTCACATTATTGCCATCATCACTGCTGTCACTACTTTCTGCACCATTATCCTGGATGAGAATTATTTCTATTTGATTTTCTGCAATTCCGTATTTTTCGGAATAATGATTCTTAATTTATTCAGCATGTCGCCATACATTTTCCCATTCTGGCCATCCAATTTCAGCAAATTGCTGGCGTTATAACTGCTCCACATATTTTAATTTGAAAGTGATATTTCTGCATGCCACCCATTTTTTGATATCAGCCCAGATTAATTCGATTGGGTTTAGATCTGGGCGATACGATGACAGTCTAAGTACATTATGGTGATGTTGTATTACTATCTGGTCAAGTATGTATGACTTCTGAAGCTGTTTGTTGGCTTTAATTAAGTTATATAGCTTTGTTTTACTCATACTTTCATCTAAAGCTTTATTATGTCTAAGTAACCAAGCTCTCACTTCTTCTTTCAAGGAAGTTGAGGTAGGTGGTTTGTGAATTTGAGTGTTGACGCATTGTGAAGCATTGTCGATGACCAGAACAGACCCAGCAGACATATTAGGTATCAACATGGCATTGATTCACTTCATGTAATTTTCTGTATTCATTTCTTGATGAAAATCTCCTGTTGTTTGTTGCGACTTGTAAAAGAAGGGCATTTGGAACGAAGCCGATCTTTCCAACAGCACGAACGATAATAAGTATTTGCCCTTTGGCAACAGGTGCCTGCAAACCTAATTCGCTATCGTCACTCCAACTTTTAGATGCTGTATGACTGCTGTGTATGTATGACTCATCTTCATACATTATAGTATTTTTCTGAAATTTGTAGCACCACCTTGAAAATTGATGCTGATATAAGTACACACTGATATAAGTACATATAAAATTATAGTCATTTGGAAAGGTAGAATCAGACTGAAAAATTCAATGCCATAGCCGGGATTTGAACCACGGATCTTAGGCTTTCCGTGCCGTTGCTCTAACCGACTAAGCTATCATGGCAACATTTACTTTTTATTTTTATTTTTTTATTTTATTTATTTATTTTGCTTTTCTGTTAGAACTCTTCTATTTGATTTCGGTTTCTTCCATTTGAACCCTAAATCTTTAATAATTTTTCTGAGATTTGTAGCACCATCTTGAAAGTTTCTGCTGTCTTTCAGTTGGATGAGCAATCTGCTTATTGTTAGCACAGTTTTTTCTTCCACATAGGAATTGTGAATCGTGCGCCGAATGACGCATTCGTAATCGCCTATTTCTGTAATACGTTTAGGGACCTTATGTTTCTTCCCAGGTGTGTCAAATGGTACTCTTTCATCCATATGTTTTTTTCTCTTATCTTTGAGAACTCTGGAAACGGAACTCGGTGAAACACCAGTTGCTTTGACTACTCTTTCTTTCACTCTCTTAAGGCTTTTGTGGAACTCGGATATAATTTCTTCCTTCATCTCTGCTTCTTGCTTCATGAAGTCGATGACATTTGCAATTATTTCCCTACTTTGACTATGTAACACCTTACAACTTAACTTTGAAAACATAGGAGCAATGGTTATAAATATAACAAATATAAAATAAGTACTATTTAGATACTGCAGCTCTCTTTAAAATTACAACCAGATGCAGACACCTTCTATGCAGACTGTATGTGTTACGCACTGTGAGTAAGCAAAGGTATTATATCGCTTTCGTTGATAAAGCTAAACATAAACCATTCCTAGGCTCGGCAGCTGGGATGGCAATCAAGGTCACGATTCCAGAAGTTTTGCACGAGTAATATTATAATTGATAATGATTGTGGAGCACTTGAAGATGTTAAGAATAAAATAAAGAAAGCAAATGGAGCTTTTATCCTAATAAAGCCATCTGGAAATCTAATGTTATATAAAGGCATACTAAAATTACATTTTCAAATAGAAATGTGAAATCAGTTTTATTATAAGGCTGTGAAACATGGAAGATTTCAGAGCAAATTTTATCCATCAACAGATGTTTAACAAGAATTATAAGAATAAAATGGTCAGATACAATTTCAAATTTAGATTTATAGAAAATAATAAATCAAAAAGAAATTACAATAGAAATAAAAAAAGGAAAGTGGAAGTGAATAGGACACACACACTAAGAAAAGAAAATTAAATTAAATTGAGTTTTATTTATGGGCGCTCTTTAACTGCAGTGGTCCTTAGCGTCCCATTCTATATTGGGCATGAAAGACTGGTAATTTTGCTCAGAGGCCTCTTTATCAGGCTTAAGGTTATTTTAAATCTACGACATGGGACCACCGGCTTTACTTCCCTTCCAAGGGAAGCCATACTAAGGATTTTCATGCCCAAAAAATCCATCGCCCTCCACCGGGTTTGAACTCGCAACCTTGGGAATTAGAGGCTACCATGGTAACCACTACACCACAGAGAACGACTAAGAAAAGGAAGATAAAGCAAGGGAAAGAATGGCTTTGGATTGGAATCCCCAGGGTAGTAGAGGAGATATAATAACATTGGGAGGTAACAATAGCAATTTCTTGAAATCCTGACCAGCTGTTGAGGGAGAAGGGAGGAAATTCCTCCATGTGTTCATGAAATGTCCAAGTGCAGAGCAATATTTGTGTTAGGACCCATTCTCAGGCAGGAATGATTACAGTATAAAACAGTACAAACATTAAATTGCATATATGTATATATATAAAAAATATAAGCGACAGAGAGAGAGAGATTTGTTATCAGCAATACAGTCATTAGTTTTTGTAGCAATTTTTCTTGTTGAGCTATGTAATGACAAGAAAATGCTTAAGAAATTTTACCTGAAGGCAGTCAGTTGCTATTAGTACTGCTTTGCTTGCTACTTGACCAGTGTGGGCTGCACTAGAGACTGCTTTAACAGCCCCTAAAGAGGCAACACCCAAGGCTGAACTTGCTGTCGAAATCCAGTGACCTCGAGCTTCTGGATCAGTCGGTGCAATACTCTGACCATGACAACCTCTGTCTACCAGGCCAGCTACACTACGTCCTATACCATAAACTCCTGTTGTACCACTAGCTACACCTGCTGCTATCACCAATGGTGCTGCAAAGGGCACCACAAAAGAAGCAAGTCCAACTACAGTAGCTCCTACCATTGCTACAGTGCTAGTTTTGTCAAGGACCTCAAGAGTTTCGCTGATGACACCACATGCTGGGGACTTACAGCAATCAATCATCACATTACCATCCTCTCTAGAAGACAATATGTGATAATACTGTTAGAATTCCTAAAAAACATATCAAGATTTCATAAGTAAAAAATAATGCATCTGTGAAATCTGAGCAAAAACCATTAAAAATTGGATGGTGGTGGTGGATGATGATGTTGTTCTTCTTATTCTTCAATGCATTAGAGACCACACCAATTTCTAACTCAAAGGATAAGAATTCACATTATCATATTGCGACGCAGCGGCTATGGCTCCAGGTTATTGGGAGGTCGGTACCAGACAGTCAGAGATAAACAAAAGGATGATGGGGGAAAGAAACTTCCAGCCAATAGTGCTTCCAGTGTTTATGCTGGCGAGCTCCATTTAGCTTTGTTTATCTCTGACTGCTCAGCACTGATCTCCCAATAACCTTGAGTCATAGCTGCTGTGTCACAATATTAATGCCTTGAGAACACATTGTTGCATTATTGTATCTGACTAGGCTATTCTGAACAAATATTCTTTTTATATTTATTTCACTGATTCTGTCAAAACCTTTTTCCAGTTCATCTCAATTCATACTAGTCATATTTTTGTAAATTTGTTGGTGGGTGAACTAGATTAGGCTAAAGTGAAAAATGAAATAATATTAGCATATTACTTACAATGTCTGATATATACCATCAACAGGATAGCTGATCCAACATTTTGGAAGATTGTTCTCTCTTAGGAAACACTGCCAGTTGTCATATTTACGATGTTCACGATCTACAAACATCATAGGACAGTTTTCATTCACTTCGCAACCAGGTTTGGGAACTCGAAATACAGGCACTGGTATAAGGGGTTCGCCTTCAATAAAAAGTATAACAAATACAGTGTGACATATAATTAAATCCCTTCGGCTTCCTTGAAGCTCTACTATCATTTCAGCTACAGCTTTAATAGTTTTTAACTTATGTTCATCGTATCCAATGTCATCAATGCTAGTAAATTTCTCTGGGAGACCATAAAGAGGAAATCCCAACTTTTTCAAGAAGCTTGTTTCATCTTTAGTAGGGATGGAATCGAAGAGGCGATCCCCAAGCTGATCTGCCATGTTTTGATGTATTTCTGCAGCCTTTTCTTGCCAGGTTTCAGCTGTTGGCCGTGAATCTTTTTGCTGTATCTCATCTTCTGTTACATTATTGTAGTCTTCCTGGCAGTAAAGCCTTAAGAACGTTTCTGTGTTGATATTCTCCCACACTGTATCCTGAAAAGTTAATTAATTGAGGAAATAAAACATAATAATTAAAGATACCGATCATTATAAATTTTATAGCAGTTTTAGGTTATGATTTATTAGCAGATTGTATTACATTTATTATGAATCCTCGTATAGATTAGTCTTATGGCTTAAAAATTTATTTTAATTCAGAGGTATTACAATACCTTGGTAATTCTAAACCTGTGAGTATTCAACATGAAATTTTATGTACTAAATTTGTGTAAGGATTTGAAAAACTGTCAGGATTGTGAAGTGATACATAAAATGCAGCAATATTTTCTATTATCATGGCCAATTCTGTTTTTATGCCCTACTTTACAGATTCATAGCAACAGACTAGGTTTAGTTAAGATTGATCAATGGAAAGCAATGGGATTGTCTCAAAATTAACAATAATGATATTAATACTAATGTTTTTTTCCACAGAGCTTTGTACAGCTATTTAGTATGGCCTTAAATATTCACAACAAAGTATTGCAACACTTAAAATTATAATTTTCTAATGCATGTGAATGTGGATATTTGTAGTACCTAATGTATTGTAATAGATGTGTTCAAACCTTACAGTAAAAATACCATATTTTGAGCTGGGCTGCATCATTAATCATTATTTGCAAATACATAAGGTATAGATATTTGGAGATACATTTTTATTTTCCTATTTCTCTTGTTTCCTATTCCTTCTGTTCCTCACTGAGGCAGTATTTTTAACACTTAAATGATTTCAGTCTAATTATATAATCTATAAATTCAATAACAGCCCACCTTATAGCAATATGTGTATGTAACAATATGTAAAAAGTGTATATTACAGTCATTGTATATGTTTATATTATTGTATACATGTGTAATAATGTTATGTGAATGTATTACATAATTTAATAATGTAGGAGCTGTGAGAATAATAGGTTAAAAGTTGCTAACAATGAGGTAACTTCGAGGCAATAATGAATTTGAAAGTTTAATAATGCTACTTGTAATTCTTGGAAGCAATAATGTAATTTTTGTGACGGTTTATAAAATAGCCAATCAACAACCAGAAAAAGCTTTAGTTAAATGAAGGTGTTCTATTGGACTAGGATTAGACAATCAGAAACTAAAATGGAGCAAAATTTACAAATTTAGAAGTCAGTTGCTTGTAGACAGTGTTTCTAACCAGACGCGAGATGCGTCCTTGGGAAATTTAATACGTATTTTGTTTGAGACAAAAATAGTTTACGTGTTAAAAAGTGCAAGTATTTAATAACTCAACAAAACAAATGTATATGACATAAATTGTGTATTTTAACGCAATCTACATTTTTTGTGTAGTAAAATTTTGTCTATCTCTTATGGTTTACCAGTTATACAAAAGTCGTTCACAATGAAGAACACTTTTGGAGACATTCCCTGAAAATTCGAGATATACATTTCATTTGTCATGAAAATATCTTAAACATATGATATTTTAATCAAAATCGTTAGAGCCATTTTTGAGAAAATTAAAATTTTCGAAAAATCTTCCATGTAAAGGGTAATCTGGGGTGAGGGGATTTTCTTGAAAACCTTCGTGTCGCATCCTTGGAAGATACTGAACCTAAATACCAAGTTTGGTGTTTATCCGACTGTTCGTTTCTGAGTTATGCTGTTCACACACACACACACACACACACACACACACACACACACACACACACACACACACACACTTGGACCTTTTTCTAAAAATAAATTCATTGGATTCAGGGAGTCACAAACGTGATTTCTGGTGAAATTTTAGGTGAAACACAATACTTTCTCTACTTACTGTAGCTACGTAGTAAAGAAAGTAAAAATGGTTACTTTATATTCAGGGGTCTCAAAACGAATATTTCCGTTGAATCTCGTTATTCAATTTTTGGGTGGAACGCAATACTTGTTCTACTTACTGTAACTATGTAGTACAGAAAGCAAAAATGCTTTGTTTGGATTCGTGGAGTCTCAAAACGAGTATTTCCGGTGAATATCATTGAATTTTTGGATGGAATACAATACTTTCTCTATCTCGTGTAACTACGTAGTAGAGAAAGTAAAAATGTTTTCTCTGGATTCAGTGGGTCTCAAAACGTGTATTTTTAGTTAACTCATTATTGAATTTTTGGGTGGAATACAATACTTTCCCTACTTATTATAGGTAAATAGTACAGTCAGTAAAAAGAAGAGTTGTGGTATTGATAAGCGGCTGTTTGTCGTTACGGCATCTTGCATGCAACCAAATAGGGAAAAAAGTAATTTAAGATTGTAACTTGAAATAATTTCTGACCTAAATTGTTGTCAGATTAAGGTAAAGCGCACGGAAAGCCCATACTTCTAAACCGTTTTGTTTTAACCTTGCTTATTATACAATAATATGATGGCTCTAATTCCTAAAAATTAGTTTGTATACTGCTTATGTCGCTGTGCTGTAATATTATTGCTGCTTTATTTTCACATTTATTACTTTCTTACAGCCAAGTCTAAGGGAAATGTGTTGGAATGATATTTTCTTTAGCACTCTAACTTCGAGAGCAGGTATGAGCTAAGGCACCTGGTATAACCTCTCGATAAGACACCTCGCTTACCCCTCTACAGGTGGAACGGAAAACATTTGGAGCCGTCTGTACGTAACTAACATTTACGTGTGTGAATCACAGCACTGCGCGAGGGCTGGCGCCCACAAGGTGATTAATTTATTATGTGATACACAAACAAAAGCCACTAAAGATTGTGGTATACCGACGATTATTTATTTTCTGCTCTGAATCATTGTAACTATACAATGCTATACTTTAAAACGCAATAAAACTTAGGAATAAAATGTATTTTAAATCAATTCTTATAGCAGGATTAAATTTTAGACGCGACAGAGTACTTCTTTTTACTTTCTCTACTACGTATAGTAAGTAGGGGAAGTATTGTATTCCACCCAAAAATTTGATATCGAGATTTCACCGTAAATATATGTTTTGAGACCCCCTGAATCCAAAAAAAGCATTTTTGGAAACATGTCCGTGTGTGTGTCTGTCTGTGAACAGCATAACTCAGAAACGAACAGTCGGATAAACACCAAACTTGATATTTAGGTTCAGTATCTTCCAAGGATGCGGCACGAAGATTTTCAAGAAAATCCTCCCACCCCAGACTACCCTTTACATGGAACATTTTTCGAAAATTTTAATTTTCTCAAAAATGGCTCTAACGATTTTGATTAAAATATCATATGTTTAAGATATTTTCATGACAAATGAAATGTATATCTCGAATTTTCAGGGAATGTCTCCAAAAGTGTTCTTCATTGTGAACGACTTTTGCATAACTGGTAAACCATAAGAGATAGACAAAATTTTACTACACAAAAAATGTAGATCGCTTTAAAATACACAATTTATGTCATATACATTTTTGTTGTTGAGTGAACCATTTTCGAGATATTGCTTGTTATTCCCTTAAATTTTCCAATACTTCTTTTTCTCAAATTCGTTATTCATTTTTTACTTTCTCTACTACGTATAGTAAGTAGGGGAAGTATTGTATTCCACTCAAAATTTCGATACCGAGATTTCACCGGAAATACATGTTTTGAGACCCCCTGAATCCAAAAAAAAGCATTTTTGGAAACATGTCCGTGTGTGTGTCTGTGTGTCTGTCTGTGTGTGTGTGTGTGTCTGTGAACAGCATAACTCAGAAACGAACAGTCGGATAAACACCAAACTTGGTATTTGGGTTCAGTATCTTCCAGGGATACGACACGAAGGTTTTCAAGAAAATCCCCCCACCCCAGAGTACCCTTTACATGGAAGATTTTTCGAAAATTTTAATTTTCTCAAAAATGGCTCTAACGATTTTGATTAAAATATCATATGTTTAAGATATTTTTATGACAAATAAAATGTATATCTTGAATTTCCTGGGAATGTCTCCAAAAGTATTCTTTATTGTGAACGACTTTTGCATAACTGGTAAACCATAAGAGATAGACAAAATTTTACTACACAAAAAATGTAGATCGCGTTAAAATACACAATTTATGTCATATACATTTTTTTTGTTGAGTGAACCATTTTCGAGATATTGCTTGTTATTCCCTTAAATTTGTCAATACTTTACTCAAATGGGAATTCGTTATTCATTTTTACTTTCTCTACTACGTATAGTAAGTAGGGGAAGTATTGTATTCCACCCAAAATTTCGATACCGAGATTTCACCGGAAATACATGTTTTGAGACTCGCTGAATCCAAAAAAAGCATTTTTGGAAACATGTCCGTGTGTGTGTGTCTGTGTGTCTGTGAACAGCATAACTCAAAAACGAAGAGTCGGATAAACACGAAACTTGGTATTTAGGTTCAGTATCCTTCAGAGATGCGACACGAAGGTTTTCAAGAAAATCCCCCTACCCCAGACTACCCTTTACATGGAACATTTTTCGAAAATTTTAATTTTCTCAAAAACGGCTCTAACGATTTTGATTAAAATATCATATGTTTAAGATATTGTCATGACAAATAAAATATATATCTCGAATTTTCTGGGAATGTCTCCAAAAGTATTCTTCATTATGAACGACTTTTTCATAACTGGTAAACCATAAGAGATAGACAAAATTTTACTACACGAAAAATGTAGATCGCGTTAAAATACACAATTTATGTCATATACATTTCTTTTGTTGAGTGAACCGTTTGCGAGATATTGCTTGTTATTCCCTTAAATTTTCCAATACTTATACTTTTTCTCAAATTCGTTATTCATTTTTACTTTCTCTACTACGTATAGTAAGTAGGGGAAGTATTGCATTCCACCCAAAAATTCGATACCGAGATTTCGCCGGAAATACATGTTTTGAGACCTCCTGAATCCAAAAAAAGAATTTTTGGAAACATGTCCGTGTGTGTGTGTGTGTGTGTGTGTGTGTGTGTGTGTGTGTGTGTGTGTGTGTGTGTCTGTGTGTCTGTGAACAGCATAACTCAAAAACGAACAGTCGGATAAGCACCAAACTTGGTATTTAGGTTCAGTATCTTCCAGAGATGCGACACGAAGGTTTTCAAGAAAATCCCCCCACCCCAGACTACCCTTTACATGGAAGATTTTTCGAAAATTTTAATTTTCTCAAAAATGGCTCTAACGATTTTGATGAAAATATCATATGTTTAAGATAATGTCATGAGAAATGAAATGTATATCTCGAATTTTCTGGGAATGTCTCCAAAAGTATTCTTCATTGTGAACGACTTTTGCATAACTGGTAAACCATAAGAGATAGACAAAATTTTACTACACAAAGAATGTAGATCGCGTTAAAATACACAACTTATGTCATATACATTTCTTTTGTTAAGTGAACCGTTTTCGAGATATTGCTTGTTATTGCCTTAAATTTTCCAATACTTATACTTTTTCTCAAATGCGTTATTCATTTTTTTTATGTCCTGGACATGCAAAGAGAATGGAATGCGCCACATAGCAACCAGCGTTAAAATATTTGACTATCGCTTAAAAGCTACCATATTTCCCTTGCATCTACAAGAAAATTACCAATAAGATTGACATATCGATATCTCGATTAACATGAAGCATATGGAGAATAGGCGTTTGTAAAATTAGATTGTACAAGAGTAGAGAAAGTCATGTGAGTGTAACACATCAGATTTTTTTTTATGTCCTGGACATGCAAAGAGAATGGAATGCGCCACATAGCAACCAGCGTTAAAATATTTGACTATCGCTTAAAATGTAGCATATTCCCCTTGCATCTACATGAACATTACCAATAAGATTGACATCTCGATATCTCGATTAACATGAAGCATATGGAGAATAAGCGTTTGTAAAAATAGTTTGTACAAGAGTAGAGAAAGTCATGTGAGTGTAACACATCAGATTTTTTTGTCCTGGTAATACAAAGAGAATGGAATACTCCACATAGCAACCAGCTCTTAAACGCAATAAGATTAACATCTCGATATCTCGATTAACATGAAGCATATGGAGAATAAGCGTTTGTAAAAATAGGTTGTACAAGAGTAGAGAAAGTCATGTGAGTGTAACACATCAGATTTTTTTTCTTCATATGGTGGCGGCAGTTAAATTAAACGAATCCATGCGGAAAAGACCGCTTGGAGAAAACCAATAGCGAAGCAACTCGGGACTCCGTCAAATTGTTATTACCTCTTTGCACCGACTGCAACCCTCGCCTACAGTTGAAGCGTTCCCCTCCGCTCGTCTCGTCGTTATCAGTACGCACAAACGCGAGCATTCTCCGACGAACTTGGACTAGTCCGAAATACACTTGTACCGAAAACATTCATGTTGATCACTGTATTAGCGTTGAAAACACATGTCAAACAAAGCAAAAACTCCATTAAGCAAGTAGGGGAGTCAGAAATGTATACTGCAATGACATCTGACGTTATTCTTCCTTTACTATTTTTATTTAGGGGAGTATATTATGGGGAGGGCGCCGCCCTACGTAAATGACATCCCAAAAACACCCAACACAACACTACACATGTATGCCGACGACACTGCCATATCAGCACGATCCGTTCAACCGAGGCTAATCCACTCCAGGCTACAAACGGCACTTCAAGACCTGGAACCCTGGCTCCGGCAATGGCGCATTAAAGTCAATCCCACAAAATCACAACTAATGCTCTTCACAAAAAGAACCTCCCACAAGAAACCCTTAACTCCGCTGAAACTTCAACAAAGCGATATCCACTGGACCAACAAGGTGAAATATCTAGGCGTGACACTGGACACCGGACTGACCTTTGGACCACACGTCAAACAAGTTAAGAGACTAGCATACGCACAACTGACGCGCATTTATCCATTAATTAACCGAAAGACGGAACTAAGCACGGCCCTTAGCATCACACTGTACAAGAGCCTAATCAGACCGATAATGACATACGCGGCACCGGTCTGGGGACACTGTGCCCCCTCGCACATACGCACGCTGCAGACGATACAAAACAAAATAATCAGAATGGCCTCAAGAGTACCAAAGAGCACACCCGCAGACATACTGCACGACGAACTCAAACTACACACAATAGAGGAATTTATTAAGAAACTCGCCTACGATCTATACAGACGATCCAAAACCCACCATAACACTCTGATACAAGGCCTAGGCCAGTACACTACAGAAGCAGACAAGCACAAACGACCCCTGTCTCTTTTTGACAGATCTCTTCCCATCACCAAGCAAACTGGCCCCGACCCTGTCACACAGTACCTAATGCATCTTATCCCGCCATGAGGACTGAACGCCCCTATGACGACCACCGCGCTAACATGGAACACGAATAGGTAACTGAAACTCACATTCTATGTTTCCTTCAGGACGAACCCACACCAACAGAGACGACGGCACCGACCCGACACGTAAGTAAGCATGGTCACTTCTACTCTATCACTAAGCACGACACCTAACACAAAATTCCACCTGCATGAGCATGAATACCTCACTAACATACACCAGGCACCAGCACTGGGCCACGAGCCAAGTGATGGCCCTGGATCCACCTCTGCCTGTCTACCCCCTGGTAGGCCGGCGTCTTTCGTAGAGTTACCCACTAACCCCAGGTTGCGCAAGCGGTACCTGGCACCACTAGCACCACTCCCTCTCCCATCCATTAGCTGTAGTTAGTGCATGGTAGGGGAGGCGATGTAGATCCCTTTCGGATGATCGTCACCTGGTGTGGCGGAGGAGGGGCCACACCTTTTTAAAAAAAAAAAAAAAAAAAAAAAAAAAAAAAAAAAAAAAACTAGAGTCCTCCATCGCCAGCCGCCACTGTCTCTACCCTGTATCGCTTATTATCGGTATACCATTCATACCCGTAGCCAGAAAAAAATTTCGGGGGTGGGGGTTCCACAAATGGATCTAAACTTAACAGTACCTTTAAGTTATCATGTAGTAACATTTGTAGTAAACGTTATGGGGGCAAGAAAATTGCTTGAAGACATTATATAGAACAGGAAAAATTCACCAGGATGAAGATGTTCCACCTTAGAGCGCAAAACGAGCTGCTTCGAAAACCGAGACGTATGGTCACTAACCTATGTAAGGTGACAGTATTAAGTTTCCTTTGCTTGTTAATGTGCTACTAGCAGTAGACCTACTGTTATCTAAGGAAATTTTCCCTATTGGTTTGATATGAATTTAAATAAATAAAACTGTCAGAAGTTTCGAGGGGGCTCGAACCCTAAAATCCCCCTGATACAAACTATTCTTACTAAAGTTTATTTTTCTATATACTTTTTTCAATCCAAACAAACCGTTGCAGAAATAGCTACACTACACATTTCATTATAGATACAAAGGGAGCGGCGATAGTCTCCCTATCTATCCGAAGTCCGAAACTATGAATGAGTGTGAATTTGTGTGTGATCTAATGAATAAAACCCAAAGTTTACCAGTAATCCAATGACAAGCGAATACAGGTTAACATCATTGCCTATAGGCAATAAATAACATGTTCCAAAGGAAAAAGCCGCCGATAAGACCATTGCAGTTAAAGGCGGGATATAAATGGGACAAAAAATTTCGAACCATTAATAACAGGTATCTCGGAAACTGCTTATGCCACAAAAAGCTTATTTGAAATAAATTGCGTAGTAGGTTTTCGTCTATCGCTTAACGTTTACTAGTTATACTACATTGGGTATCTAAAAGTCCTTCGAAATGAAGAGGACTTCCCAGAAAATTCAAGATGTACATTTTATCTGTCATGTGAATATCATTAATATATAGTATTTTAATCAAAATCGTCAGAGCCATTTTTTAGAAAATAAAAAATTTCGAAAAATGTTCCATGTAAAGAGTAGTTTGGGGTGGGGAGTTTCTTGAAAAACTTCGTGTCGCATCTTTAGAACGTACTGAACCTAATTACCAAGTTTGGTGTTTATTGGACTATACGCTTCTAAGTTATGCTTTTCACAGACACACACACACACGGATTTTTTTCTAAAAACGATTTTTTGGTTTCAGGGGACCTCAAAACATGTATTTCCAAAGAAATTTCGGTATAGAATTTTTGGGTGGAATGTAATACTTTCTCTTAATACTATGTATGTGTTGGAGAAATTAAAATTGTTTTATTCAGAGGGCCTCAAAACATGTATTTCCGGTGAAACATCGGTATCGAAATTACTATGTATGTGTCAGAGAAAGTAAAAACTGTACATCCTGAATTTTCTGTGAATATTGCACGAAATTCTCTTCATTCAGAATGAATTTTGCATAACCTGTAAACTATTCAAGATAGACAAAAGCTTCCTACATGTAAAATGAAGAACTCATTGGCATACGCAGTTTATGTCAAATGGCCTATTCTGTAGCCTTAATCATTTTCAAAGTACCTACTTGTTAAGCTTTTAAGTTTTCACAAGCTGGGCTGTTATGCAGCATCTGTGAAGCATGATCTTAGAAAAAATGCAGTTCTTCTTTCTTTCATTCTTTTCCTGAAATGGGTTCATTAGCAACAAAAATTAATTTACGATACTGAACAGTTGCGATTTGATTTCTGTATTCTGAGGCAACCAAGTTAATATCGCTTAATTTGAAATTACTTCTAGCCAAAACTTATACGGAGAACAAAGTGTTCAATAAATTATATTGTAAAATAAGGCAGTATACTTATAAGCAACATGTAAATCATACGAATGAATAGAATTATCATTTTTATATGAATGCTAGGATTAGGTGAAGTAATGTGTAGAGAAAGTTTCGTGAGCGTAACATATCAAATGTTTAACCTTTCTTTTTAAGTTTAGCATTCCTTTTAGCAACGGTTAAAAGATACATTGATATACATGCGTGTGTTGAGAGAGAGACTACGAGAGGCTATGGTGGTCCCTTGTGCTTTAAACGCAACTTCTGGGTGGGAGGGAGGGAGGGAAGGATGAGGGAGAGACCCGAAGGGCTACCAGATCCGGGAGCCGACGTGCGCAAGTATAGACAGGGTCCCTAACTTTTCCAGATTGAGCGCCTCAGACGCTGTTCAAGCCCGCCTAAAAGCACCGAACTCTCGGGGTCTCCTTAAATAGAGCCTGCTTCATGAGCACCCGGAGGGCGGGTCTATGAGCAGTCCGACCGATGCCAGGGCGAAACGTTTACAAAGCACACCTCTACCGCCCAGCAACACGCCGAGGACCGTCGCCTGGTCCTTCAGTCCTGAAACAGATGATGATGATGGGTACAAGAAATGATGGACAGGAAAGTCATGGTAGAATAAAAACCATACCAGCATTCGGCTACCGACCCGGGAAAACCAGAAAAAAACACGAATGGGCAGTCGCCGGGAATCGAACCCAGGAGCTCCAGAATGCGAGCCTCACACATTACCGCCATCTCGCTCTGTCATTATGCTGAGTACTATCCAAACATCTTAACAGAATAAGGGGAACCCCGATAAAAATACCTTATCCGGGGAACTCATCCCAACAGTGATTCCAACACAGGCCCCCAAGATTAGTAGGCACACACGCTACCCTGCATCAGCACGAAGCACTATTCATTCGTAATCATTACTACAGAATGAATCATAATCTTCAGGTGTATCTCTAATGTTCTCAGAAAAACATTTAGAATAGCAAAGATCATTTGAGGATAAGTGCAGGTCTAAATGATTCCAGTTGTCTAAAATGAATCTTAACAAGAGGATTCTAGTTTTTCTAGAGTGTATCTTAATGGTTTCTTAAACTAAGTCTCTTAAACCATACATGTATAGATGCACATTATGCTTTTTTTAAATCGAGCGGGATGGCTCTGTCGGTAACGTCTGTAGCTCACATTCGAGAGGTCGTAGGTTCGATTCCCGTGGCCAACTTTCCTGACCCATGAGTTTTTTCGGGGGTTTCCCCGGGTCGCCAGGCGAATGCTGGGAATGATAAGCACATCCCTTGAATTTCTGTCCTCAGTACTTCATATCGATAGTGGAGTTCCACAGGGTTCAGTTTTGGGTTCACCTTTTGTTTTTTAATTGCAGTAAATGATTTATCTAGAAATATCCCTACTCGTACTATAAGGTTTGCTGGTGATACAACTTTTGTTATTAGTGGAAATGACCTAAATACTTTGATAAAACAATGTGAAGACATCATGACCAAAGCATCTGAATGGTTCGGAGCCAATAGTATGCTGTTAAATAAAGATAAAACGGCTTCTCTTCTTTTTACTTTGAAACAATTATCTACTGATTCAGCCCGTTTCTATCAGACTAGTATTAAATTTTTGAGAGTTTATATTGATAGTCAACTAACTTGGACTTTCCATATTGAACGTCTGAAGAAAATACTTTCTAGTATAATATTCCTAATAAGAAATCTGAGAGAATGTATTCCTCCTGAGTATGTGAGAAGTATGTATTTTGCATTCTTTGAATCTATAAAGATGTGGTCTAATTCTTTGGGGAGGTTATAACAAGATGCATGAAATCTTTCTTCTGCAAAAGAAAATTATAAGGACAAGTAAAAAATGTTATTCAACTCCTTGTAGATCACTCTATTCAGTTGAGTATATTAACTATATATAATATTTTAGATATTTTAGTTTTTGTACACAACTCTTCTGAAAGTCTAAAACTAAGAAGTGATAATATTTATATTTTATATATTTTAGTTTTTGTACACAACTCTTCTGAAAGCCAAAAACTAAGAATTGATACGCATAACCACATTACTATAGGTTAAAATCAAATGTAAATAATCGTTGCTTTAGATTATTCAAAACTCAAAATAGTATATGTATTTAGATTCTAAATATACAAGCTGCCTGATTATACATATTAAACACATAGATAAACGTTTTTAAGTTCAGAAGTATAGGCATGGTACTCCATACAGAAATTTTAAATCTTGCGATATTAATATGTAACTTTAATTGACAGAGTATATTTATGCAACTTTGTTTTATCAAACGTCTGTATAGTGTTTTAAGACAGAATAAATGATGCTGCTACTACTGCCGCCGCCGATACTTCAATTAGCTACCAGTTTTGCTTACGTGTGTTTCTAAGGTTTCTGATTCACGGGAGGTTTGATTAGGTTTAGTTTAGTTCTTTTATATAAGCTTAGGTTACTGATTCACGGGAGGTCAGGTTAGGGTTAGTTTCTTTATATAAGCTTAGGTTTCTGATCCATGGGAGGTTAATTAGCTACCAGTGGCTACACCAAAACAGTTTCGCTCGCGTGCATTCCTAAGCTTAGGTTTCTGATTCACGGGAGGGCACGCACGGGTAATTTATCTGTTGACACATTACCTACGTAAAGTGTGAACTGTTCGACCACCAGAAGAAGGGGAGAGGGTCCTGAGGTGCGAGAGGGCTTGAGCTGATTATCTTCTCACTTAGTCTAATTGTTTACTACGAAGTGTGTGTGTGTGTGTGTGTGTGTGTGTGTGTGTGTGTGTGTGTGAGAGAGAGAGAGAGAGAGAATCACCCATGCTGCACTTCTAGCCACGGGTGACTTATCTGACATGAGAGTTACTTCGATATTAGATTATGGTGAAAATAGAAGCTTTTAACTTACGAAATCGGTTTTTTTTTCTATCCACAGTAATGCTTGGTTAATGAGGAACGTTTTGGTGTACTTGCTCCGGGTAATATATTGCCCACCCGACGACGACGAGCTGTTTCCACGCGGCCGTTCTTATATAGTCGTTTTTGGCGACTTTTGGAAGTAATTGCTGCCAACGTGAATTATTCGAGTTTTAGACGCGCAGATCCCTCGGCTACGTCCTGTCGTCGCTTCGCGGAGGCCGCAACTGCTACACTCCTCTCCTAAAAAACATTCCTCGGCTACGCTTTGAGGCTGAGGGCCGACAATCCCTCGGCTACGCCTTGAGGCTGAGGGCCCTAAATCGTGTTTTCAGCTATGTTAGGATTTCAAATGTTGGCAGCGGAAAGACAACGCAACCAACGTTCGCATGATGCCACGGGTGAGATGCATGCGATGCGACTTTGAGTGTCGGTAATATGGAACAAAAGTGACAAAATATGCTATATATTCATGAAAATAAGTAAAGCACCATGTTATTTGTTCTTTATTATATGTAATAATGTGTTGAAGTCAATAAAAAGAATGCAGTGTATACGTGTGTTACGTGTATATAGTGATACCGGCCATAATCCAATATCAAAGTTTATCGTTCATATGTTATAGTTTATGTGGTAGGGTACTAGGGTGCATAAACATTACGGGGACTGTAAAAATGTTTAACTATGTAGTGCATTCCTCCCGCTCGCCTTCTTTTGATGGTCCATCTGTATACGCCAAGATTGTGGGAATGATGGATGCTACTTTTAATACCCGCTTCACGTCCAGTCACGTTAAGTAAATTCTTCATAATGCCGGCATTAGACAGTGTCAAACTTCTCTTTCTCGTTACGCCAAGTTTGAAGTCACATGGTAATTAGAACCAATCGCGTGAAGCAGTAGCATTAAGTAATAAAAGAACTACTAATCAAGTCATTCTCGCTAAGTGCATTCTAAATAAAGCTTTAATTTAGCAGCATTTCGCAACTTCACGTTACGTCCCGCCACGTTAAATAAGTTCATTGTAATCCCGGCATTAGAGAGGGGCTGAGAGCGACTATAGTTCACCTTTATCTATAGAAAAAAAATATGGCATGTGTTAAGCTAAGGTGGTACTTTTACTTCTATCCTATTTACTTAAACGTTAAGCCAGATAGCATCTATTCGTTTAGTCAGTAAGTGAATTTGTTGTAACGATGGACCATATCTCAAAGATGTTCCATTAACTAGGGAAGAAACAGATAGACCGAAATATGCTTTACATTCACTATTTATAGTAAGTAACTTTTAAATATGAATTAAGCTCTTAAACAGTAGAAGCAAAAACTTACAGTAAAACTAAGTAATCAAACTACTTAAATATTTCATTTAAGAGGAATGTTTGTTTAATACATCTTTATATGTTTTCTTAAAATTTAAATTAATGTTTGTATCCAAAGGCTATCCGTGATTCACTTGTACAATGTTTGAAAATCTAGGAAGGTTGTACTTAGGACATTTATGTATAACTCTATAGCGTTGTTTATTTGAGGCCAGCTATCCCTGTTGTGTATATCATGTATATCAAGTACAGGCTATTCAGGGACTTGCATGCAAACTATAGTCAATGTAAACACGATAACATCGCCACCAAACCAGCGCTATTGCTATATCACAACCACGTATTAAAATGCTTTAATTGACTCCATTTTGCCCATTGGTAATGTATGTATCAAAATGCGTTAGTCTTTACCTAAAGGAATCCTGGATCCGCGTATGACAAAAATAATTGAGAATTGTGTATCAGATGATGAAGGTATGTATTACAAGCGTTTGGGGTAACACCGCATCCACATTTAAGTTATATTGCGAATAGAAGTCCATTGATACTACTGCTACTTACAGGCAAACTTGATGCCGAGGCCATTCTCCAGATCCCTTATTCACTCATTCGCTCCACATGGACAAATAGCAGTAACGTTTATCTCTGTATGTGCCGCCGATTAGACTGCAGGAAGTAAAGACACTGTGCACGGGTGTGACAGCTCTTGACAGATCAGGCTTATAATCACGGGACATACTACAGTACTGCCAACGTTGGATACGTTGCATGTTTCGTTATACCGTGGTTATACCAAATACCATACAGTGCCAATATAGGAAACTCGGCCGTAAAAGCGTAGACAGGGAATACTAGCGCAGCATCTGGAGGTTATCAGCTGTATAGAGAATTTATGGAGAATTAGATGTTAAGGTTTGCTTTATAGTTGTAAGCAATGCCTACCTTCAAGGATAGGGAAGTGTGTTCGGCATTTTATTGCTAGAACTATAATAGGAAAAGAAATTCCTTTTCTTTCTTTCGATTTCTTCGAGATAAATACAGTTAAGCACACCAGTGGTTCTTTATGAGGTTAAATTCCGTTGAAGTTACAAATATAAAGGCATATTATGAAAATACATCAAAGAAATGAAACATGTACACATTAATAAAATAAAAGTCCACATTTTTTTAGGAGAGGATAAAAATAATTGTGCTCACAGAATGTTATCTCTCAGTTCTCATCATACATACAATATTCAGTGAAACTTTCTTTTAACCTTTGATTTTATGTTATTTTCGTGCATTCAAACAATTTATATTTTTCTTTCCTGACGGAGAATTTCTTTATTCTAAGTTCTAGGGCAGAGGTGGAGAAAACGGGACTCGCGAGTCATTTTGACTCGTAGGCACGGTTCCCTCTCTGCCACTGTCCCTTTGTTTTTCACATGCTGCTGAGTGATGCAGTGCGTGTTGTATATTTGGTGACTCACGTAAGGAAGGCGTTTTCGCCACCCTTGTTCTAGGGTGTCACAGACATCTGAGAACCAAACTCTTTTATTCTGTGTACTGAGAAACTTATTTCGATGGTTGTTGGAGGTGACGCTATGTATACTTCAATACATGTTCTGAACAATGAAAATAAAGAAAAATTATTTATTCAAAACTAAAGGGAACTGAAGTCCAGTTATCAAGTAAGTTTTTTATAGGCTTCTTCTTTATTTCAGCCCACTTCGTTTCACTGATCTAGCTTCAGTGTTCTCCAGCTCTAGATTCATTTGAGCTAAACTTCTTAGGAGAAATAGAAAACATAAAATACACATATGGTTAATAATGGCGTTTATTAATGGGGCCACGGCCTCTTTCGCGAGTGTCAAAATTAGAAATTTACTTTATGCGTGAAAACTAATATATAACCTATGAAATGCAATAACATATAGTCATTAGACTATATTGTGAAACACTTGCCACTTGTTATTTAGGGCTAATTTTTTCTGTAAAATTGTGCTTTGCACTTTCATTAAATGAGCCGTAGTTTTAAAAATATTATTTGTAGGTATTATTATTGTCTGAAATAGTTGACGACAGTCACACATGAAAATAAACGACAAATTTAATTAATGCATGTATCTGAGACAATGCTTGAATATTTAACAGCAGTTATACATCTTTAAGGTAAGTTACAATACTCTTTCCAATTAAATATGGAAAATTGCAACTGTTTGCTCAAATATTTCCACGTGCTTTTAGCCATTATGCCTTTGCTTACCGAGCGGGATGGCTCAGGCGGTAACGTCTGTGGTCCGCTTTCGGAAGCTCGTGAGTTCGATTCCCGTGGCCGACCTTCCGGACCCATGGGTTTTTTCGGGGTTTCCCCGGGTCGCCAGGCGAATGCAGGGAAGGGTCATTACATACCCCGAACTTCCGGCCCCTGCATTTTATCTTCATTCTCATTTCAAGTCACCTTTCATCTGCTTGGCTCTTTCAGGGTTGCAATTATCGTCGGGAGGTCTCAGCGCGTGCATGGCAGGAGAAAAGGGTGCTCTGAGGAAGCCTTCGTTCCCCGGACTGCGAGCGGTGGATGTGTAAGCCCACAGGGGGGAGCAGCGCCGGCTTCACCAGCCAGAACCCGGGGAGTTAAAATTTGTAAATGATAGGGACCCTGCCTTCTGTCTGTCTGGTTCGGCCAACCTCTGTTTCCTCATCCCTCCCGGGGGCACCCGTCAGGGGCCTAGGCGCAAAAGATCTGCGTTGGTCGAGGTGCTAAGTTCCCCTCCGCTTCTAGTCCTATCTTATCCTATGCCTTTGCTTGCAATGTTTGTCTTAGGTAATTTCAAAATATAAGTTACAAATGATTTTATCTGTACATTCTGTCAAATTCCAAAAGTAATATGAAATGAAGACCTAACAGCATGTCATTCAGAATCGTTTAAAGTAAAATATCGAAGTCTCGTGTTTTAAGCTGGGTTTGGACGGAATACACTTTCGATTTAGGCTTTTATGAGTTTTGCCAGATTCTCTGGGTCAAAATGGACTTTTCCTCGAAATACGTCTTGGCAGCACTCATATTATTATTATTATTATTATTATTATTATTATTATTATTATTATTATTATTATTATTTTACTTTCTCTACTACGTGTAATAAGTAGGGGAGTTATTGCATTCCACCCAAAAATTCGACACCGATATTTCACCCGAAATACATGTTTTGAGGTGCCCTGAATCCAATTAAAGCATTTTTGGAAACATGGCCATGTGTGTGTCTGCCTGTGAACAGTCTAACTCAAAAACGAAAATTTGGATAAATATCAAACTTGATATTTGAGTTTAGTATCTTCCAAGGATGCGACATGAAGATTCTCAAGAAAATACCCCCACCCCAGACTACCCCTTACATGGAACTTTTTTAGAAAATTTTTATTTTCTCAAAAATGGCTCTAAGGAGTTTGATTAAAACATCATATGTTTAAGATGTTTTTATGGCGAATAAATGTATATCTTGAATTTTCTGGGAATGTTCCCAAAAGTCCTGTTCATTCTAAATGACTTTCGCATAACTGGTAAACCGTAAGAGATAGACAAAATTTTACTACAAAAACTGTAGATCTTGTTGAAACACACAATTTATGTCAAATACTTTTTTTTTTCAAGTGAACTGTTGCCGAAATATTACTTGTTATTTGTTTTAATTTTCCAATACTTATAATTTTTTTCAGATGTTATTCGCTTTTTTGTGTCCTGGACATACAAAGAGAGTGGAATGCTTCATATAACAACCAGCTCTTAAAAGATTTGACTATCGCTTAAAGCCTACCATATTCCCCTTGCACCTACAAGAAAATTAGCTATAAGAGTTTCTGCAAAGGTTTGTCTCGATTAACATGAAGTAGATGCAGAATAAGCATTTGTATAAATAGTTTGTATAAGAGTAGGGAAAGTCATGTGAGTGCAACACATCAAAAAAAATTTAAGTTTAACGCCCTTTAACCTGGTAAATACGTCATATGGATGACGAATGAAATAGGTGAAATGCTCAAATGAGCCCTGAGTCCATAAGTTACCCGACATTCGCCTGCTCAGAATGAGGGAAAACCCCGGAAAAAACCTTAATCGAGATTGGAACTCGGAACCTCTTGAATATGAGGGTGACACGTTTACGCCCACACTGATGAGGCGGGCTTCACGATATTCGTATTTTCGGCACAAAACAATTGTGTTAAAGTTAAGAGTTTTTTCGGCAGCACCGCAAAACGTATCGATGATAATACGTTGAGCTTCAAAACGTATCTTATAATAATAATTGGAGTTGATAGTCTTCCCACTAATATAGGCCTAAATGAAGACTAACATAAACGGTTGCATTGTGTGTCCTGTGAAGGTTAACTCAACTCACACTTGAAATATAAAGGCTTGCATCCTTGTTGTGACCTGCATTAACATGAAATTGCATAAATTGGCGTATTTGTTCCCAGTGGAATAGATAAGGGGCAAACAGAGGGTCCGGACATCCCCGAAATATAAAAAGAAAACAGAAAAATGCAAGCAAAAATCACATTGTAAATAAGAGTAATACTATGTGACTCAGACCTAATACATTGCTTTTTATTTCACTGTTGTATGCGTAGAATATTCTTAAACAACACAAAGAGCAAATAAGAGTAAAGCAATAGTGTAGCCTGCTAAATTCGAATTAATAGGCTGTCAAACAACAAATACAGTTCAATGACGATAATAACACAACAGAAACGCAAGCACGAACCAATAGGTATATCGGACTATATGTAAAGTCCTTCTTCAGGATAAGAGAAGAGTATACACTAGCTTGTCAGTGACAGGTGGCGGGAGTACTGCCAACCTGCCGGTGCAACAATATTTTTTGCGAAAGACAATATCGCCAACAGCTGCGAGTGTGGGTGTAGACTGGATGGAAAGCCTGGGCATACATAATTGCTCGTAGTGTGGGTGCGGACAGAAATCTTGCACTTTAATTATCCAGTAATTTTAATGAATATTATTTAAAATAAATAATCAAGCACATAAGACAATTGGAAATGAACTATTGGATGCTGAGTTATGAATTATACTGTCAAATTGTTCAATTATATATATATATATATATATATATATATATGCACAGGTAGCTTTTTAAACTCGAGTGAAATTAATTAATTTCGTTTACCTGTACCCGTTCTGTATTAAATTATTCAATTTCATAATGATCTAGAGTAGGGGTCGGCAAATCCATACCGGCTGACGATGTGAGATACTACCACTGCCAGGGGCAACCCAGTATGTCCCCAGCCTTAACCTTCCTACTTGAACAAGCAGTAGGATGTAATTACCAGAGGGGGACACCTCGTCACTGTGATCAACTAGATCTATTGTGGCTACACCCTCCGGAAGCAGGGATGAAGTGAAGGAGCCGCAGCAGGCCGCAGGTCCGCAGGCAGACGGGATTACAGAGATGCACGGAAGTTCCTATCATTTCCAGTACGAAACACCCGCTTTCGCAAGTAGACGCGGAGTCCCGCGAGAGGCAACGAAACGCGCCCTGTCGTTAGCGGGAAGAAATCTTTCCAAAGTGCCACGACCGTGCTTTCTATCACCAGACGCACTACGGAACCCGGAGACACTGCCTGAAAAATGAAATGACAGGAAATTAGGGAAAGGAGAAATCGTGGTAGAATACACCCCACAGCATTCGCCTAGGCGACCAAAGGAAAACCACGAGAAACCCCATGGTCAGAGTGTGGCGGCCACCGAGAATCGAATGCGGGCCACAGACGTTGCCGCCCGAGGCATCCCGCTCGGTTAAACAAGCAGTGGTGTACACCCATCTATACTGATACGACATGGCTCCTTCAGAACCATCGCAAATAAGAAAACGGAAAGGAATTTTCCGATTCCAAGGGGAGTGGGAGTAACTTTCAGTTTATGAATACTTACTTGATATTGTTTCCCTTACAGTAAACATTACAGGAGAGGATTTATTTAAGGCGGTATGTAGTGCATTAGAAAAGAAAAATCTAAACTTAAAGGTATATATCAGATGCAACAGATACGGCGAACGCTACTGTAGGAACAATGGTTTGATAGGTAGACATAAAGGGCATTTAAAAGGATAATTAGGCATTATTGAACACCCATGGACATTTCATTGCATTATACATCAGGTGGTTCTGTGCGTCAAAGCATTACACATGAAGCATGTTATGAATATTATTGAGAAAACAATAAATAGTATTAAATTCAACTCATTTTGTCACGGAAGTTTCGAAACTCGCTTTAAACTTTAGAGATTAATTCCGAAAATTAAATGTGTTATACGTAAAGCTTAATCGAGAGAAAATGCTAACACCAGTTTTCGATATTCATGTTGTGATCTATGAGTTAATGTTATAGTAGTTATTATTGTTACCATGCAAAGTTTATAAACACGTTTCATTTTAGGGTACTAATATTGCAGAACTTTGAAACGAAGAATCGTTAAGTGATTTGGCCTTTTTATGTGACATACGTGAACATTTAAATTGTTGAATTGCCATCTTCAAAGAAACGATAGGAATATATATCTGATATGCTGCAGTCATTCGTAATGATGATAAAAGTATGGAAGTGAGCTCTACTTAAAAACAGTTCTATCATTTCGTTTGGCTACAGCTTCTAAGTAATGTGAAATCTTTATTGGACAAAAAAAAAAAAAAAATGAGTCATGCCTTGAACGCCAAATTTTTCTAAGACCTATACGGCAGAGCGCCTTGTTTACATCATATGCAATACAGTTGTGTAGTCGCTGCAGCAAGTTGTATGGCACTATTAAACATGCTGCCTTCCATGTGTTTTCTCTGTAGCGCTGGGAAAGTGTAGGGTACTGCTGTGGCTAAGACCGCAGGTTCACTTCTCGCGTGTAGCACACTTTTTTTTCTCTCCCGTTAATAGTGTTTAATCAACATATAGCGACTACTTATTTTCGAAATACTCCATTTCATATACGGCATTTGGTAAAGTTCATATATAATAGTTTTTATTGCGATACAAAATACGTGGCTTCACAATTTCATCATGGTCGCATATCTGTATCTTGTTGGGTATCAAGGGACGGTCTAGGTTTATTGTGACTGCTCGACGATACACTGAACAGTGCGCAATACACGGTAACACTTGAGAATATTTTATTCCCTCTCTGAGGATAACATATCCTGATGGAATTGTTGAATTCGTACAGGATTCTGGGCACAAATTCAAGAAGCCTGGGATGTTGTAGCTTCTCGTACAAGTTATTACAGGTATTTAATTTCAGGGCAGTTTAAATGACGGCAGTTATACGTGCTCAGGGTTCATACATCCCATATTAATTGTGTTTATTTTTATGTGTTTTAGTTTTAGAAGATAATAGTTTATTTGCATTTATTTCTCTAGTTATTTAAAACGAGTGTTTCAGCAGAACTGTGTTTTTGTGTGCACAGATGCCTAAAATTTAAAATGCTAAATGTTCTACACATCCAGTCATAAAATTAACAGTAATAAAAATAACAATAACTAATGCGAGATTTGAACGAGGAACTTATGAGCGCAAGCGATACCTTCTTAACCTCTCTACCAGCGAAACGGTTTTCCGTGCTCTGTTTTGATAGCTTATAAGCGTCATCACCGAGAAACTCCGTTCGTTAAAGATGACCATTGCGTTCATCGGGCAGAGACCATTCTACAGTTCCTGCATGTGCGTTATGAACACAGCTGTTATTACTCGCGCAAAACTTCTGGAATCGTGACCTTGACTGCCAGCCCAGCTGCCGAGCCTAGGAATGGTTTATGTTCAGCTTAATCAACGAAAGCGATATAACACCTTTGCTTACTCACAGTGCGTAACACATACAGTCTGCATAGAAAGTGTCTGCATCTGGTTGTAATTTTAAAGAGACCAGTATCTAAATAGTACTTACTTTATATTTGTTATATTTATAACCATGGTTCCTACGTTTTCAAAGTTGAGTGCTAAGTTGTTACACAGTCAAAGTAGGGAAATAATTGCAAATGTCCTCGACTTCACGAAGCAAGAAGCAGAGATGAAGGAAGAAAATATACGTTCGTCCGAGAGCCTTAAGAGAGTGAAAGAAAGAGTAGTCAAAGCAACTGGTGTGGTGTTTCGCCGAGTTCCGTTTCCAGAGTTCTCAAAGATAAGAAAAAAAACATGGATGAAAGAATGCCATTTGACACGCCTGGGGTCCCTAAACGTATTACAGAAATAGACGATTTCGAATGCGTCATTCGGCGCACGATTCACAATTCCTATGTGGAAGAAAAAACTGTGCTAATAATAAGCAGATTGCTTATCCAGCTGAAACACAGCAGAAACTTTCAAGGTGGTGCTACAAATCTCAGAAAAATTATTAAAGATTTAGGGTTCAAGTGGAAGAAACCGAAATCAAATAGAAGAGTTCTAACAGAAAAGCAAAATAAATAAATAAAATGAAATAATAATAATAAAATAAAAAAATAAAAATAAAAATAAAAAGTTAATGTTGCCATGATAGCTTAGTCGGTTAGAGCAACGGCACGGAAAGCCTAAGATCCGTGGTTCAAATCCCGGCTATGGCATTTAATTTTTCAGTCTGATTCTACCTTTCCAAATGACTAATTTTATATGTACTTATATCAATGTGTACTTATATCAGCATCAATTTTCAAGGTGGTGCTACAAATTTCAGAAAAATACTACAATGTATGAAGATGAGTCATACATACACAGCAGTCATACAGCATCTAAAAGTTGGAGTGACGATAGCGAATTAGGTTTGCAGGCACCTGTTGCCAAAGGGCAAATACTTATTATCGTTCGTGCTGTTGGAAAGATCGGCTTCGTTCCAAATGCCCTTCTTTTACAAGTCGCAACAAACAACAGGAGATTTTCATCAAGAAAGGAATACAGAAAATTACATGAAGTGAATCAACGCCATGTTGATACCTAATATGCCTACTGGGTCTGTTCTGGTTATCGACAATGCTTCACAATACGTCAACACTCAAATTCACAAACCACCTACCTCAACTTCCTTGAAAGAAGAAATGAGAGCTTGGTTACTTAGACATAATAAAGCTTTAGATGATAGCATGAGTAAAACAAAGCTATATAACTTAATTAAAGCCAACAAACAGCTTCGGAAGTCATACATACTTGACCAGATAGTAATACAACATCGCCATAATGTACTTAGACTGTCATCGTATCGCCCAGATCTAAACCCAATCGAATTAATCTGGGCTGATATCAAAAAATGGGTGGCATGCAGAAATATCACTTTTAAATTAAAATATGTGGAGCAGTTATAACGCCAGCAATTTGCTGAAATTGGAAGGCCAGAATGGGAAAATGTATGGCGACATGCTGAATAAATTAAGAATCATTATTCCGAAAAATACGGAATTGCAGAAAATCAAATAGAAATAATTCTCATCCAGGATAATGGTGCAGAAAGTAGTGACAGCAGTGATGACGGCAATAATGTGAGTGATTCCGCAGAAGAGGAAGGGTTGCTAGATGTGGAAGAATTGGAGGCAATGATTGACAGCGTTTTTTATATTAAGCGCTTTTTACAGCGTGGATTTTAATATACTGTATATAACTAAGTTTATCAGCGCAACGCAGTGCATAACCGGTGTGGATATTTGACGATGACTGTCCCACGCACTCCTGCAGCATGCAGTCGACCGGTCACCACCAGATCTGGTAAGCAACTCGCATCATAGGTGTCATTAAGTTTTTCACGTGTCTAGAACTGTTGCGCCGATTATACAAGGTATACACACTATATACACACGCGCACCCGCGAAGTCTTCCGATCGTCACATGGAATCTGGGGATGACTTTTTATGGGGGGGGGAGGTCCACGGGGGTACATGATATGTAGATATGTTAGAGAAGTTAAGAAAGCATTTCATTATGTTATTACTTCAACGGGATGTCGTCCTCCGTAGTGTAGTGGTTACCATGCTAGCCTCTAGTTCCCGAGGTCGCGGTTTCAAACCCGGCGTAGGGCGATGGATATTTTCGGGCGTAAAAATTCTTAGCATGGCTTCCTTCGAAAGGGAAGTAAAGCCAGCGGTCCCGAATCGTAGATTTACGACAAGTAAAATAACCTCAAGCCTGATAAAGAGACCTCTGAGCAAAATTACCGGTCTTTCACGCCCAATGTGAAATGACACGCTAAGGAACACAGCGTCCATAAATAAAACTACATTTTATTTTAACTTCAACGCGATGGAAATTATTTTCAATTTGTCGCAAATCCTATCACTGTGCACATAAAATAGTAACACCACAATTATTAGAAATAGATGTTGCGAATTTACAAACTCGTTTCTGAAATCACAAGTACAAAATAAGGCTTGCTTAGATATATTTAGAGGACTTGATTTGGTAACATTTCCGTCTCTTGTTCATGTGTTTGTGCTGTTTGGCTCAGCATAATATATTTGTGAGCATTTTTTTCCAAAACTAAAGATTGTAAAATCTAAACGCAGATCGCGATTGACTAATGAGCATTTAGGTACTCTAGGAAAGCTGTGTTTGTTTTCTAATGTGCTGCATTTGACAACGAAGTTATTAGCAGTCTTGCTCTCCAGTACTTTGCTGTCCTGCAATCTTCACTTTGTAATGCAAAACAGAGTTGTCCAGAGTGTTCGTTCATATCCTCTTCTGTATTGGTGTATAAAATGCATTTAGGAGATGTTGATCCTATGCAGGTGTTTTGCTAGGAGGTCATGTCCTGTTATCAGCCAGAATTGTGCGATTGCTGTTTTCTGTGGCAGAAGTGGTATGGATTCTGGATTTTACAGCAGGCATTCCCATGTTTTGTTTCCTGCTGCTCCTTGGAGTCTAGTGTTTATGGCTTGAATTGCTTCTTTTATGGGATGTTTTACTGAAGTGCAAGATTTGAGTTTAGAGGGTGGTAATGATTTTATGAAATATACTTTTTTCGTCAGGAAATCTGCTGCTTCATTGCCAGGTGTTCCACAGTAGGAGGGTATCTACTGGAATGTAACAAGTATACCGTAACTGAGGATTTGGGAGATAATGCTGTGGCATTCTTTTGTAGAGGATCTTGGCCATCAGACTGCTTGTATAGCTCTGGAATAGGAGATCAGTATTTATGAAGTATGTCTTTTCTTGCTAGCAAATTTTGGAGTGAACATTTCTATGGCATGTATTTCACCATCAGAATTTGTTGTTCATTTTCCTGCATGTTGGTAAAATGAAAACAACGGAAATGTTCCTCCTGCTCCGGCACACGTCTTGGTGCCTGCGCATACATGAAGCCAGCCTTCTGAAGGGATAAAGAGGATTTGGATAGTTTCTAATGCTATTAATTTTAGATATTTGTATCACACACACACACACACACACACACATACACATGAGAGTTAGGGGATTTTCTCTAGCAGTGGTAATTTCCCTGCTCTTTGGTACTAGAGTGGTGTATCTAACTCAGTTATCTAATCTGTGTAGCTTTATTCTTCCGCGTATCTTCAGGGTTACTGATTTCTCATACTGGTGAATTTCTTTTCTTGAAGAGTGAGAGTAACGTAATTTTATGTTAAATTCTCGGGCTTTTAATTGCTGCGGTTATTTTTCGTAAGGCATAATTTATAAGTGCATAGATATTTATGTACTATTTATAGTTTTTCCAACATTCTGGGTGCTGTGATAAGAATTTCACCACAGTACTAAAGTTTAGGTGTGTGTGTGTGTGTGTGTGTGTGTGAGAGAGAGAGAGAGAGAGAGAGAACTGAACTGTACGCGCGTGTGTGTGTGTGTATGTATGTATATATATATATATATATATATATATATATATATATATACAGGGTGAATCACCTAAAACTTGCACCTGCAACAAAGACCATTGACATTCTAATTTACCCTACCTTTGTTCTGTTGATGTAACTAGGCATTGTTCCATTTAAAAAATTGTATGTTTGCTCAAAAAATACACTTTCTCGGTATTATTAAAATCTGTTTATAGGTTAAATGTACGAGCCCCTGACTACCAATCAATGCTGTGAAAGCTGCACATCAATAGCACTTTCCATTTCCGAAATATTTGCGGTGCAAGTTTTAGGTGATTCATCCTGTGTGTGTATGTATGTGTGTGTGAGAGAGAGAGAGAGAGTTAAATAAGTTAAATTAAGGGTCCTTCTGGAAGAAACTGTCCCACTTGGCACCAGTTATACTTTTGAGGATGCTGAGTCTCTTCCTGGGCTTTTCAACTACTGCCCGTGGAAAGTAAATACGTGCGAATTAACATTAGATGTATGCGAAACTGTAACGCTCCAGCTGAAAAAAAAGTTAATGCGAAAACGTTATCACTCTATTTCTATATTATGCATAAATATAATTAAAATTGTATTAGAGAATTTCCTGCGTGCCAAGCCGGCATTGCGGCTTAAGAAACTCACCCTCTGAACCCGTGAGCCATGTGAATGTCGGGTTGTGTTCAATGACGTCACCATACTCATGCACTCGCGATGACCAATCTGCCGACCTCTGATCGAGAGGATTTTTAAGTTTAATCATCTTCTTTATCCCTTATAGTTGAAATTATTTCTAATAACGATAAAAGATCCCTTGATATTTACGCAAAAGGATAGTTAACATCTGCAGAACGTCTGGCTTTCTTAACCTCCCTCTGACAGTCATCCAAGTTCCGGAAATGTTGCCTATACGTACCTTTTGGCGGTGGAACAATCATCGGTCGGAATGGTCAAGTAATTCCTTAGACAATTACAGTAAGTGAAATTTAAAACCTAAGTACCTTTTCTTTGGTCCCGTAGTTATTTAATAACATATAAGCTACATACACATAATGCAGAAATCCTTACATACATATAACGAATAGAGGTGAAGCTGGTGAACATGAAGATCCCGCACTCCCGACCACAAATTTAAACTTTTTGGAAAAGATACATAGTCTGCGACCATCGATAAAAATAATCTTCTCATTTGTAAACTATAAAATATCGGTTCACTGATTTTGTTAGCAACTTTTTCTCTTTATACAATTCCCTGCTATGGAACTAAGGAGTACAATATAAGTAGGACCAACAAAGGAAATAAAACAAAACTTTGTTATATGAGAGTTATTACTATATTTTGACATTGGTAACGCATGAGTATCGTCGTATCGGGCGTTATAAGCAGTTCGATTCTCTTTTACTTTGCCGCGTTTTTTGTTTTCTTAGTTGCTAAATCGTGACAATCTCTCCCTGCCTGCTGTGTGGTGTGAGGGTAGTGTCTTTCCCACATTAATGAGAAAGTTTTCTCATCCTGAGAAGGCGAATATCGGGTAACTTTAAGCTCTATGAACCCCGGGCTCATTTCATTTGAACATCATTTCACCTATTTCATTCATCGTCGATGTGACCTACCAGTTAAAGGACGTTAAACAAACAAAAATCACTATCATTCTCTCGCTTGGAATGAAATATCGGCGGCATTTGTCTTATTTTACATTTATTTTCTATGCAGTAACAACCACAATTTTCTACTCCACGTCAATCTCAAATAAAAGTCAAAGCTTTCTTCGTTAAGTATATTCTTTAACAACCCAAATGCGTCTGTATTCTAGTACATAGGCGTTGTAAGCCTCTTTTAGAATTTTCGTAATTTATGAATTTAAAATTAGAACGTGTTTTAAAGCTCATGTCCATAAATCATAATAGGACTTTGCAATGATAAAAGAAGTATCAAAGTCAGTGGAGTGGTTCTTGAAATTACCCTAGATACATGAATGCTCATTTTCTCTCTATAAAATTAGTATATAATTATTGAAATCGCACTTAAGCAATTTGAGGAAGTACGTAATAATAGTAGATTAAGTCAGACTAGACGTCCCCACAAAAACATCTACGCCACTGTTTATTCTGCTTTTAACAGAAATCATGGCGTGTGTCACAGCATATTTCCATTTAGTTAAAACAGCTGATGTGCGTAGCCCAGACCGCTACGCTAGATGACACCGTCGTGAGTCACCAGCCATTCCCTATTAAATCGTCCGAGTTTCCTGTATATTTGGTTATACCTACTTACCACCAAAGATTTATTGTCTAAATGTATAAATATCTCTCTGCTACTATAATCGCAGTCATTTAAACAAAATAGTCCTAAGTCGCATGCGTTTTATCATTTTGAGTTGCCTTTTAATACGTAGATACTCCTTAGCAAATATACAAGAGATTTATAACACTCTCAGAAACTTAAGCTCAGTGGTCTCATAGTGAAAATACAAACCAATTAATTATTTTAAAGTATGTTAAGTAGTCAATGTAGATACATACAATAGTTCTGATGCTACTGAATCACAAACTATAAGTTTTAGTAAATAGTTTATTCTTTGTAGACAAATCAAGGTAATAATACTAATCTGTGAAAGCTGGTTGTTGTTGCTATTATCATTATTATTATTATTATTATTATTATTATTATTGATAGAAGAGTGCATCCCATATGAAAAACCTGCGGACACGATAGCTGTAGATGATAAGAGGTAAAAGAAAGTTAATGGGTCATTTTTGTCATTGGCCAGCGTCTGCCATCATGGAAGAGTTATTTGAAAAGGAATGATGATTGCAATATCTTTCATGAACTTTCCGCATTTCATGATTTTCTGTACGAGTTAACATTGCACTCAGAAGAAGTTTGTGTGCTAGAAAGAGCCACTGCGTAATGAAATTTAATTTAAAACTTTGTTTCTTAGTGTTCTTCTGACTGCTATACCTCAGCAACTTACGAACTTTTAGTAGATCGTCTACTTCAGTTTCATACATCGATCGGTCCAATGAATTTTGCAGTCGCAATCTTTTGAGTACCTATCCCTCATGTAATGTAGTCAGATTTAAGTTCTTCAGTCGTGGAAAATGAGGGCCAAATGTGTCAAAGGCTTATATCAATTTGGCGTGTATTATGTTTAGTACCTATTAAGTTATTTTTGCAATTAGCGTTATCATTACACTATATTAAATATTTTCTTTTTATGGGATCCCAAAACGTACCTATCTACTTATAGAAGGCTAAGTTTTATATATTTTACCAGCTGCTTCGTCGACCGACACGGATGTCCGAGGTGGTTACGGCATGGACTTGTGAACGGGAAGTCAGCAGATCAAATCCCGCAAGGACAGCCTTTCCTGAATAAGGATTTCTGCAGTCTTCATAACTGGAAAATGGGGATGTACCCTAAACTTAGGTCCGGAACGTTTCCTTCGCAAATTTCCTTTCCCAATAGGTAAACATTTCATGCACGTATCATCAGTATCACCGCTTGTGGTGCCGGTCAAGTAAGAACAGGTGTTTAATACTACTAAATAAAGTTGATTCGTCACAAACGGTCGAAGCTTATAACTTTTCTGGCCTTGCTTGTAAAATTTTATATCAATTTATTGTTTCCTGCTAAAGCCGTTCTGAAATACATGGTCTTAGAGAAAAGGACATTCAAAACGCTGAATTACACGGAAAATTCACGAATGCTGGTATTATGTTTCGCAATTATTTTTAAAATTCCGATAAAAATTATCACTTAGAGAAGGAGGAAAAATATGCACCTCTCATAACGTTATCTTTTCCTTATTGATCTTAACAGCGGGCGCGGTCCAGGGAGATATGTCATATCAGCACAGCTCGAAAATCCGAAACTTAAACTGAGCTAGATCAAATGAGATATACTTTCGAGTGGTTGATAAGCGCGTGTTTTGCTTTCTCCACTCCCTACTTATAGTAGGTATCTTATCTACTGTTACGGAGAGGATTGGGCACCACCCAGAGTGGATATTGCACCTACGCCCCAAAAGGGGGCAATCCCGGGAGGAAGTAGAGGCGACAGGAGACACCGGGCGACTGGATCCAGGAGCAACGATACAGCAATGACAGGGTCCCTAAGTTTCCAGATGTACACACCCCCGAGACCCCGCCCCACACAGAGGGAGTCCAACGCCCCTCAAGGGGGTTCGGATACCCCGGCAGCCAGTCGAAGGACGGAGAGAGTTTCCACAGCATCCTTTTCCCATGCCAAGCTGCACCAAAACACAATCACTGACACTTTCGACCCTAAATGAGACCAATAGGATGAAAAATGGATGAAATGATGAATGGAACGAAATGGAGGGACAGGAAATTCGCGGGCTGAAAAAAAAAACACTCCAGCATTCGCCTAACGATCCGAGAAAACCCCCGAAAACAATGAGTCAGAGTGGGCGGTCGCCGGGGATCGGACTCAGGAGCTCCGAATGTGGGCCTCAGACGTTGCTGCCTGAGCAATCCCGCCCAGTATAGTAGGCAGTGAAAATATTGTAATATCCTACTCAAAAGTTGATTTCGAAATTTCACCGGAATTACACCTTTTGATACTCACTGAAATTAAAAAATATATACGGGGAGAGCCAAAAAACTACAAACCGGCTGCGCGGTGTTTTTCCTGTCCGCGTCCTCGGCGCTCGTTGCCGTCTGCCGCTATCGTAGAAAGGCGCGGATGAAACCATACATTTTTAAAACTACTTCTAAAGGCTTTACTTACCAACTTTATGAAAGGAGATGTTGAAACTGGCCAACTGGCCATACATTTTTGGCACCTCTTTAGGAAACTATCCATCACTCGCCGTAGTTCACGTTGAGAAATGCTGGCAATTTCCTGGCGGATATTTTGTTTTAATTCTTCCGGTTGTGTGGGTTTGTCTTGTGAACTTTATGTTTTAAGTTACCTCAGAGATACAAATCACAGACAGGCAGGCAATTCGGTTGGTAGGCCAAGGCCCTGTATGCGTAGCGCCATGGGGTTTTTCATGTTCACGACTTTTAGGTGAACCGCTGCACCTACAGATTTTAAACGAGTATATGCAGCATTTGTAGATGCATTTCTGATTTTTTGGGATTAGAGAACATTTGAGTGTGATTTATGCAGAACATTCTAAAAAGCTATTACTTTTAGCGATCCACTGCAAGTATGAGGTTGAAATAGATATAGATATAAAAGCGCTTGAAGAACATCTCTTGAATCATTTAAATTGTATTTAAGTTGGAAAGAAAGTATAAGGGAAATTTGTTGAAGGCATTCTGGGCCTTTCTTATCCTCAGAAGACGAATATCGGATAATTCTAAGCTCTATGAATACTGGGCTCATTTAAACATAATATGACCCATTTTATTAATTCACTGTCCGATGACACCCGATTCAAGGAGGATTCAAGTTTGCAAAAAATAAAAGTGATCATTTGCAATGATTTTAGGCATGATACAGCAGTGGCGGCCCCTGAGGCATTCTATTGGCATTGACTCCCCCCGGCCCCCAAAAAAGAAAGAAGAAGAAGAAGAATAAAGAAAAGAAAACGAAATGATCTCTCAAATATATGTTTGGCAACTTCGCGCAGTAGCATCGAGCGTATTAGGCATTGACAAGAATTTAATGTACTTTAATTTTAGATCATATATGCCCAATACCGGTTATTCCGGGTTTACACCAATGGACATCTCTCCTCAAATAACAAGCAAACAAAACTACAAAGAACACTATTTTCCTCACAGCCACAAATCAATTTCTTCTTTTGGTAAATTTCGGGATTGAACTTAGACATCGATTTTTGTTTGCAGCTACAAATTCAGATTTGGTAGTGGCTTACCCAGTGCTTTTATCTGAATTTTTTCCCTGAGATTCCTGTTTATAAATTGAGTTTTTAATATTTCACTTGCTTTGTTCATATTTGTAACTTTCACACAACTGAATGTTCACTTAAAGAAAACACTACATACAGCTACACTGTTTTTGTTACCCGACTTCACTGAACTACGTCTCTGGACTGAACTGTTACTACGTGCATAAACAGAAATGCTTGACTATTGTTTTGAAAACAGGTGCTCAACACTTGGTGAATGCATTATTTTTTTGTTCTGTTGTAAATAGGATACTACATACTCAATCAAACCAATAAACCTGCTGCTATGAAATGTACAAAAATTGAAATAATGCCTCAATTTCAAAGCCTAGCGACATAATTATATTCAAAACCATATTTTTATTTATAAAGATATTTTGGTGTATATATCTACATTCAATTTAATTAAGCATTACTTTGTGTTTCTAAATGCATTCTCATTAACTTGTAGCAAGATAACACTGCATTAAAGGAAGGTGGAGCGCAAATACGGAGTGTGCCAAAAAACTACGAAACGGCTGCGCGTCCTCGGCGCTCATTGCCATCTGCCGCTGTCATAGAAAGGCGCGGATGAAACCATACATTTTTAAAACTATTTTTAAAGGCTTTACTTACCAACTTTATGAAAGGAGATGCTGAAACTGGCCAACGTCGTTGTTCATACATTTTTAGCACCTCTTTAGGAAACTATCCATCACTCGCCGTAGTTCACGTTGAGAAATGCTGGCAATTTCCTGGCGGATATTTTGTTTTAATTCTTCCAGGGTATATGGGTTTGTCTTGTACGCTTTATGTTTTAATTTACCCCAGAGATACAAATCACAGGGGGTTAGGTCGGGGGACCGAGGGAGCCACAAATCTCTACTAATAATTCTGTCCTCAAACACACTTTCAATTGTTTTCATCGAAATATATGAAAAAAGGCAAAATCACGCTCCCTGTCTGTTAATTCTCTAAAGAGGGGTGAGGGTGCAAAATTGTATTCACATATGTACGGGTGTCAACTGATGACTCGAAAAAAAATTGACCCCATAACTCTTTCTCCAGCTCATGGCGCACCATACACAATTTTTTTCATGAAGGGGTACTTCATGAACAATATTAGGTTTGTCAGAACTCCAATAAGATTATTTTGTGTACACACATATCCACGTTCCACATATCCAAGCCTCGTCCATGAAAAATATTAAATATGTGTCTATTCGCCATTCTGTACACTATTGAGACTCCACTCACAAAAAGTGCGACTAATTACAGGATCACCTGGTTGAAGAACATGTGCCACAGTTATTTTATGTGGTTTTTAACTTCAGCTATTTGGTAGTTCTTCGCGCAGAGCCATAAGAAATGTCTGCCTGTTGTAAAAGACGCCTAATTGATTTTTGGGGGGAATTCTCCAAACGATGACCGATTCGTCTAATGTTTATTCGGCAAGAACCGTACGCCGACTTTTAGACTTCATAGCCTGAACACTTCCTGTGTCCTGAAATTTATTGTAAAGTTCATGGATTGTTGTACGGCCTGGAACTTTTACACCTGGAAATATTTCTGCAAATCGTACTTTCATTTGGCGAGCTGACTAAGTTAACACACACAAATTATAAATAAATACACGCTGTGCAGTAGAAAACATATACTGAGCCATAATATACTTTGAGACTAAGTATAGGACAAAATAATAAATAACTCGTAATAACTGAACTACATCGCATCATCGTCAACTCAATACTGCACTTCACACTGCAGAGCAAAAGCACGTCAACAGCGTGACCTTGTTTATAGCAGCAGTGGGTTATCATGTTTCCACACGCCCAGTCGAAAAACACCGCGCAGCCGGTTCGTAGTTTCTTGGCTTTCCCGTTATGTATTCTACCATTCTGTGTTTTACTGCGCTCTAATGGATGGAATGTAAGCTCTGAGTCTGACCAACCCTGGCTTCATCTCTCCCATAAGAATCATGTAGAAAAGTACACCCTAAATTATACAGTGCTTATGAGCGTGGAGGGTGTCAATCTGGAATTGCCTCCAAGCTCCAGAAAATTATTGGCAGAGAGCGCGCCGCTTAACGCGCCTGTTCAATTGAGAGAACACGCTCGGAAACACTGTTTTATGAGCAAGTCCTATACAGTTCTTCTTCTTTCCTTTTGATATAAGTGGTGCCACGGCACAGTGACACTACCCCAGAAGCCGCATCTGGTGATACAGTGATTATTAGGAGTGACTGCAACCATAGTTCATTCTGCACGCTTCACAAGTAAAGTAATCTAAGAGCCTTATTATTAGGCAGTACCTAGTTAGGAATGATTGTAAGCGCAGCTATTTCTATAGCTACACAACTGTTATTTTGGAATAATTCTGAAAAACGTAACTCTTACAAGGAAATAACCATATGTCCAGTTATACAGTTCCAAAACAAGTCCTCCAGCTTTGCACTAACACGATCATTTGGGTATTTTAACCGGTTCCAAAAGTAACCTCAGATCGTGCAGAGACGTCGTATTATAATAAAAGTTATTGTTTGTTCAGAGTCTTTTGAGACAGTGGAAGGGGGAAGGAAGAAAACCGGTTGCTCGTTCCCACGTTGGCAACGTGTGGTGGCTCTTTGTGATTGCTGCCGCACAGACCTCGCGACGTCTGTATCTCCTCCTTCCACTGCCTCAAAAGACTCTGGACAAATTATAGAAGGTTACAATAAGTATATGATGCGAGACATTGGAACCGACCCTGCTTCCAATAGAAGACAACGCCCACTAGAAGTCTTTTTGTCAAAAAGATTTAATTATGCTATTCGTTCTTGGATACACATAAGAAAGGCAGTTTACCCGAGATGTTTTGGAGCATCTCAATCATTAACATCATAGGAACTGGTGCATCACGGTTATCACGATGATGGGCCTGAATTTCTTTAATGTGTATTACGAGAGCAGTAATGATGTAGCGCATACCTATTGCTTTTATAGTACGTTAAGAATTCGCGCGTGCACGAAGAGAGAGAAGGGAGAAGCATCGTTTTCCCACACCATTCGCTATTTAATGCATTCTGTTCTGTATTCGGTTAAGTCGTCTGATGGAACTGAGCTCAAACACTCCCACATGCAGATCCCTGGGATTGAACCCGGGTCGCCTCGGTGGGAGGCGAGCGGTCTAACCACTCGGCCACGGCGCCGCCGTCTATCATTACAAGCAGTGGAAAACCGTCGCTCTCAAAACTTTAATGCACACCTCCGGTGTGGGGGTAGCTTGTCTCCCTCGCATTCAAGAGGTCCCGAGTTTGAGTTTCGTTTAGGGTGAGTTACCCGGATAAGGTTTCTTTCCAGAGCTTTCCCTTATCCTGAAAAGATAAATGTTGGGTAACTCTAAGCTCCATGGACCCCGTGCTCAGCTGAGTATCATTTCACCAGTTTTATTCATTCATCGTCCGATGTGACCTATCCGTTAAAGGACCTTAAACTATTTAAAAAGACATAATAATTAATCATAATAATGCAAACACCTCCGAGCCCAAGTCACTGCGCCACTGCAAAATAAGGCAAACGACTGGTTTTCTCATATGCCATGGTGCGACAGGAATAAAATCATAATTACAAGTATAAGCACAGGCATCCGTCACGACATTCCATAGCTTGGCTCAGAGGGGAACTTAGCATGCGTTAACCTACATGTTAGCTTAACACGTCACTTGCTTATCTTTTCCTCACTTCCTAACAAGAGGAGCAGAGAGATAATACTTGCCTGTAGATGACTGCTTCCGGAAGCTTAGAAGAAACTTCAATACAAAGTTGATGTCACTTTAAACGGTGAACATTTCCGAGTATAGGCAATAGATGCATTATAAATTCGCTGAATGATGGACAGGGGTTAAAAACGTTTTAATTAACTTTCTGTCTTCCAAAGTTCCCGATAAAGCTTCAAGGCGATCTCGAATCCTTTTAATTTCCGTGCGTTATATTGACCTGTATTAGGCTTTATGTTTAATGTTTCTTTCGCGCAAGCGGTGTGTAGGCATTAAGTTGCAAACTTGAATCAGACCTTAAAACTTCAATGCGAACGGTGGGACTTGAACCAGGATCTGCGGCTCTCCATACCGATGTTCTTACCGCTTGGTCTACTTCGGTTTCTTTTTTTGGGGGGGGTTTACAAGGCCAAAGGTTTTTTAAAGAGTAATAGCGAGAAGGAAGGGGTAATGTTGAAGGGAAGTTGGGGAGAGGAGTAAAGGATTTAGGGCGTTCATGAAGCGGTACCGCCAAATACGCACCCGGAGATTCTGGGTAAAATTTAGAAATTTAGTTTTATTTATGGACGCTCTTTAACTACTATGGTTCTTAGCGTCCCATTCTATATTGGGCGTGAAAGACCGGAAATTTTGCTCAGAGGTCTCTTATCAGGCTTGAGGTTCTTTTACGTGCCGCAAATCTACGACACGGGACCACCGGCTTTACTTCCCTTCCGAAGGAAGCCGTGCTAAGGATTTTTACACCCGAAAAAATCCATCGCCCTCCGCCGGGTTTGAACCCGCGACCTCGGGAACTAGAAGCTAGCACGGTACCACTAGTCCACGGAGGACGACAGATTCTGGGTGAGGATATGTGTTGGCTTACAGTCTAGGCCAGGGGAGAGAATGAAGTGTCGGGGGACAAGTTTGACATAGCCCAGTCACCTCGAATCCTTCAGGAAGTAGGTCTATTGATGTAAACTTTATTAATAATTCTTTGACTACTGAGAGCGGCCTTTGTGTCCAGTGTCCGGCACCCTGGTGGCACTGTCGATCATGGTCTGGAAGGGTGTCACTTCCTCCTTGATGATCCTCCGGATGGTGAGCACAAGTGCTTGATTAGCACATTTGAATTCTGGTGTTGTCATCTATTTGTGTTCGTGTGATGTCGACCTGCATTTGTTATAGTCGTTGGTTTGAAGGTTTGTAGAGTTATTGAGTGCGTCGTCTAAAGCTGATCTTTTCGGTGAGGCATATTAATACGACCTGGAGGTCTTCTAATTTCTGGAGTATCTCCGGAAGAGTTCGTGTGCGGCTTTGTTTGTTCGGCGATGTAGGTTGTTCACTGGTTGGCGTGCCCTGGACTGGAAACTGCGGCGGTGGAGTGGTGGTTGTCGCGTCCCTGGTAGCATGGCAATGCGCCTAGTCTGTGTGATGTCCGAAGTTATCATAGGTAGCGCAGTACCGGCGGCAATTCTGTAGATTGTGCTGGAAACAGTTGGCGGTTAGACACTTTGGGTCTCGGAGCAGGAGACAGCGGTGCAGCCGTACTGGCAACATCGGCGACAGGGTACAGGGCAGACACTGTCACTGGCCTCAGTCTGGAGGGTTGCCCAAACATGGGCAGTCCCGCATTCAGGTCAGCCAAGTATTCCTCCCTGTCTATAAATTCCAATCTCACCAGTGGTGTTGTGAATTCTGGGTGTTTTGGATGCTGAGGAGCAGAATTCCTGTGGCGCGGAGAAGCATGCGGAAGGGAGTTGCCTTTGAATTACCCTTATCACTGGAGATGCGGGGAGACAAGCGTAGACGTGTAGAACTTGTGGCCTGCTGATGTTTGCGGCTGCATTGTTGTCAGCTTCGGTGGTTGGCAACGGTAGACGGAGAAGGCGAGACATCGGCTGCTCTGGGTTCATCCCCTACCACACTGGTAGGAGGTTTTGGAGCTGCGGTATTTCTTGTTTTCTTCTTATATTGTCTTCCTATGTTAAAAGGAAAGTAATGCCATTTCTAGGAACAAATTACAAAGGATGTGAAGTAATTATTAATAATAAACTAATAGATCAGGTAAATAATTTGGATTATTTAGGATGTAATGTTTCTTATTGCCAGATGAATGATATTAACATAAAGCTAAGTAGATTCTATAACATGCGTGGTACAATAAGAACAATGAAAAACAAAACTTTTAAAAGTCCACGCAGTTAAAATTCTATAAAACTATGGCAGTACCAACACTAGCATATGCGTATGAAAATTGGACAATCAATAGATCAGATAAAAGAAAATTATAAACAGCTGAAATGAAGTTCATTAGAAGGTTACGGTTGTTAGATAAGAAACACAATCAAGAAATAAGAATAGAATTAAACATCTACAACCTGACAGAAAAAATTAAAAACCTAGTTGCCTTAATCAAATTGAAAGAATGCCAGCCAACAAATTATCATAATATTACTCCATTATCAACACACAGGAAAAATAAATGTTGGTCAACCATTATCAAGACGGAGAGACTCAATCTCTTGACGCAGAAGTGGGCCAAGGGTCTAAACCCGTTTCTAAAGTTGATGGTATGACTGTTCTGTGCCACCAGTGTTGCCAACTTAGCATTTTATGGCTAAATCTAGCATTTTCACAGTAGCATTAGCCACACAAAATCGTAAAATGCTTATAGCCTGAAATCTAGCCTATTTAACAAACCCCATAGCCAAAATCTAGCCTAAGTAGCAAAATTTTATCTGGGCTTTAGTTATACAAAGGAAAAATGGTTAGGGTGAATCCCCGCTACCTCGTAACTGTATTATATTCCTATCATGCCAAGAAAATATTTACTAATCATAACGTAAATATTAGTATCTAGATAATACGCCGTTGTAACATGAACTTGTTGACTTTCCCCCATGTAATTTAAAACTGAACTGGATGGTTCCAATTCATGTTTATATTTTCGTTTGCTGTACGAGAAAAGGAGAGGGGAAAAGATATGTATACCTGGCCGAACACTACTTACTTCAGTGGAGAACTGTGGTGGAGAAACAGCTTTTGAACATTAACTGTGTTTAATAGTGTAATAAGAGGTGTTTAAGTCTGGTGCATTTTGCTGTTCTTTTGGTGGGGGGGGGATTAGTGGGTTTTAATCATCATGGCACCTCAGTACCAACAGCGTTTTCGAAAACAGTGGCTCTTGGACAATGAGTTCAAAGACTGGATTTTGGAGGTTCCCTCGGAAGCCTGAAAAGCGCGATGTAGGTTTTGCAAGTGTGATGTGAAGGCTAAAAAATATGACTTAATCAGCATGGTGGTAGTAAAAAACATGTCATTGCGTTACAGTCGTTCTCATCTCGCTCGCTCGATTCGTTTGTGGTGAAGAATGTAAATAAGACGGCTGCTTGTGAGGCAGCTCTTAGTTTATTTGTGGCAGCCCATACTTCAATACTGTCAATTGATCATTTATCTGAATTGTGCAAACATAATTTTGATGAAAGTAGTGCAGCAGTCAACATGAGACTACATAGGACAAAGTCCGCAAATCTCACTTCAAATGTGTTAGCCCCACATTTTGAAAATGATTTGTTGCAAGATATTAGTCGTGGTTATTACAGTTTGTTAATTGATGAATCTACAGATGTGACCGTCACAAAACTTTTGGGAATTGCTATAAGTTATTTCAGTGAACAGCATGGGGAAATAATTCCACTTATTTCTCAACATTGGAACTCTCAGCTTCTAATGCGGATAGGATTGTTTCTGCAGTTAAGGGCAGTGTTGCAAGTAAAGGACTCAGTTGAAATAAACTTGTTGGTTTAGGCACTGATAACCCATCTGTTATGGTTGGTATAAATAGTGGAGTTTACAAGAAATTAAAACAAAGTGTTCCTACATTGGTACTCATACCTTGTGTTTGTCATTCCCTGCAGTTAGCAGTTTCAGCTGCTGCTGAAGCATTTCCTAGGAATTTGGAGTTTTTTATTAAAGAAACTTATACTTGGTTTAGTCACTCTTCACTCCGACAGCAGGAGTATAGACTTCTATATCAGACCATCAACGATGGTCCCGATCCTCTTAAAATTTTCAGAGCTTGTGATACTCGCTGGCTATCCATTGAAACAGCTGTCTGCAGAATCATGGATCAATGGTTAGAACTGAAAACTTTCTTTGAAATGGCTCGCCATAAAGAACGATGTTACACTGCAGAATTACTTTACAACATGTATGCTGATGAAACCTTGCATGCTTATTTCCTATTTTTGAAACCAGTTCTTTGTGAATTCAGGTCGTAAATAAATCATTTGAATCGAATAGAGCAGATCCCACAAAACTGTTTAATGATTTAACTAATCTTACCCATTCAACTGCTAGAAAATTGGTTTTACCAACCTGCCCCATAGAACCTTTGAAAGACAGCGTTGATGAATATGTTGTCGTAAACGCCTATCTCGGCTATGAATTTGAAACCAAGATGAAAATTCTGAAATTGTCTTCGGAGCAGGATCGACAGCTCCGAGATCGTTGTTTGAGGTTTCGTATCAAACTATTAAAAGAGCTGCATCACAGGCTTCCTCAGAATGTTGAAACGCTCAAGATGATTGCATCCATATCAGCAGAAAATGCTTTAAAAGTGATAAAAGAGCCTTTAATCCTACTTGCAGAAATGTTTTTATTACCAGAAATGACATTTCAGAAATTCAATTACAGTCAAATGGTCTGAGAGTAACGATACAATCTAGTTTTGGAATGAAGTATCAAAATATAAAGACGCAAGTGGGCTAAACCCGTTTGCTGAGTTATCTAAATTTGCTATTATGCTTCTTTCACTTCCTTGGTCCAATGCCGAAGTTGAGCGATTATTTAGCCAAATGAACGAAGTGAAAACAAAGAAAGGAAATAAAATGAACATAAAAACACTTGATTCAATCCTAACAATACGTGCGGGTTTGCGAAGGAACAAAAAGTGTTGCAAGGACTACGAACTTCCAAAAGATGTGCTACAAAACATGATAAAACCCAGCTAACGCTACAGATACAGGATCCACAACTGGGCCATCCACTTCAACTGCTGCAGTAGGCTGCGAAGTCGACTTTCTGGATTATACGCCCGAACTGTATGATTTTTGACACACCCAATTGAGGAGTTTTTGTATATTTTACTTAAGGAATTTCAATAAATCTCATATATCAGCTATATCTATCGCACGGTGTTGGTGTTTAGCAAAAATACACCTTAATCCATTACAATTTTATATTAAATAAATTGTTTCACAGTATTTAAATATTATGGAACTGTCTTATCAGTTATGATATTTAGAATGTCTTAATAGGCTTTAACTTATGCAAACAAAATGTGAGTAATTTTAGATGTCAATTATATCTAGCCTTTTTACTTTCTCTACTACGTATAGTAAGTAGGGTAAGTATTATATTCCACCCAAAAATTCGATACCGAGATTTCACCGGAAATACGTGTTTTGAGACCCCTGAATCCAAAAAAAAAAACATTTTTGGAAATATGTCCGTGTGTGTGTCTGTCTGTGAACAGCATAACTCAGAAACGAAGTCGGATAAACACCAAACTCGTATTTAGGTTCAGTATCTTCCAGAGATGCGACACAAAGGTTTTCAAGAAAATCCCCCCACCCCAGAATACCCTTTACATGGAACATTTTTCGAAAATTTTAATTTTCTCAAAAATGGTTCTAACGATTTTGATTAAAATATCATATGTTTAAGATATTTTCATGAAAAATGTAATGTATATCTCGAATTTTCTGGGAATGTTTCCAAAAGTGTTCTTCATTGTGAATGACTTTTGCATAACTGGTAAACCATAAGAGATAGACAGAATTTTACTACACAAAAAATGTAGATCGCGTTAAAATACACAATTTATGTCATGTACATTTTTTTTGTTGAGTGAACCATTTTCGAGAAATTGCTTGTTATTCCCTTAAATTTTTCAATATTTATTTTCTCAAATGAGAATTCGTTATTCATTACTTTCTCTACTACGTATAGTAAGTATGGGAAGTATTGTATTCCACCCAAAAATTCGATACCGGGATTTCACCGGAAATACATGATTTGAGACCCCCTGAATCCAAAAAAAAGCATTTTTGGAAATATGTCCGTGTGTGCGTCTGTCTGTGAACAGCATAACTCAGAAATGAACAGTTGGATAAACACCAAACTTGGTATTTAGGTTCAGTATCTTCCAGAGATGCGACACAAAGGTTTTCAAGAAAATCCCCCACCCCAGACTACCCTTTACATGGAACATTTTTCGAAAATTTTAATTTTCTCAAAAAATGGCTCTAACGATTTTGATTAAAATATCATATGCTCAAGATATTTTCATGACAAATGAAATGTATATCTCGAATTTTCTGGGAATGTCTCCAAAAGTATTCCTCATTGTGAACGACTTTTGCATAACTGGTAAACCATAAGAGATAGACAGAATTTTACTACACAAAAAATGTAGATCGCGTTAAAATACACAATTTATGTCATATACAGTTTTTTTGTTGAGTGAACCATTTTCGACATATTGCTTGTTATTTCCTTAAATTTTTTAATACTTATTTTCTCAAATGGGAATTCGTTATTCATTTTTTTGTCTTGTATATGCAAAGAGTATTAATCTGAGGCAAAGAGAATGGTGCTGCACATAGCAACCAGCTGGCTATTAAGAGATATGTATGACAAGAAGATTCATGAGATTCCTCAGAGACAACATAAATGACACACATCAGTAAAGACCAATCCTATGACAATTTTGTTATCACAATGTTATGTTACCTACAAAACAGGAGAAATTAAAACTGTGTATCCAGAATGATATCACAAATATGTAGAATAATATTGCTGAATAACACAGACTAGGAAGTTCCTCACTTTCTATATGGAGGAATCACAACTGCATTCTGTAATGGAGGCCATCCAATAATAATTGATTAATTTTGCTGAAAGTTTCAGCTAATTAAACTTACTGGTTACAGTAGTGTTTAGTTTTTATTTTATAACAATTTGAGAAATATGTTGCATGATTATACAGGGGGCCTTTAAGTTGAGACTGTACAATATCTCCAAAACTAAGTGTTGCAGAAAGAAAGTTGCTTGATATTATGGGGAAAGTAAATGCCATTAATAGCATTTTGTTTGGAGGATATTATGATAGTCATTTTAAGGTCAATTTGTTTTTAAATGGGAACCTTCAATTAGGGTCATAATGTCCTCCAAATAAAACATGACTAATGGCATTTACTTTCTCCCATAATATGAAGCAACTTTTATTCAAGGCATTTCTTTCTGCAACTCTTAGTTTTGGAGATATTGTAGAGTCTCAGCTTAAATGACCCAAACCTATTATCTGTACAAAATGAGAAGGAATCTGAAGCAAGCCAATGGAGCACCAGCAAGAGTGCTGTGTTGGCAGATAGTTTGTGAGTGTGACAGAGAGAGGCAAGACACACAGTATGAAGCAAGATAGGGCCAGTACAGCATACACATTCACTCCGATCACTTGGCGCAGAGTTCAGCGGGCATGCTTTCATCATGATTAAACAACACTTAATTAAAACCACTACACTTATAACACTAACTTTAAAACTTTAAGATTATCTAAAGAATACTTTCGCGTGTAAATACACTGTCTAAAAGGTAAATTACAAGCAACAAATTAAGAACTGAGGTTGACATGTCTTCACTTCACTAATCTTGAAGTCAACTGCTCTAAGCTCTTGCAAACAGACCGAATGTAAACACAACATTGCTGATGGTAGTGTACAATGGTCAAGGTCTTTCAACAACCCTCATTAATATCTGCTTTGACACATAACTAAAGAACCAAACATCGTAGAGACACGGTTTTTGGACAGTCTGATTAAAAATTTTAAGCCCTGCTCAGCTATAATACTATAAATGATGAGTATCTAATAACTTTTAACAGCGCAATTGAAAGGTAGAAACCGTAGCCTACAGCGAGACCGCGCTGCAGTTGAACTAGGCAACCTCTCTCTAGCTCCATAGGCTGAATGACTTTCACCAGCGTTATCCAGATTCCTTCTCATTTTGTACAGATAATATATATGGTATGGTTGTATATGTCACTTCTGGCATACAGTAGCATGAACAAGAGGTATGAGGTAATTAACACACACCAATTGTACTAGCCTAATGAATGGGTATAGTGAGAGAAAATAGGGATTTCTTATTGCTCAAATTATTGTTACATATTAGCCATATGTAATAATAAAGAATGAAAAGGAGAATTAAATTTCAAAAAATTGGGTCTTATGCTGTGTAAAACAGGCCTTGCTAGTAATCAGAAGGAAACCTCAATCATAATTATGATAAAATATATAATTAACTTTGGTAAACCTTAATAAGGAAGCAAGTTTTGCTTCAAGGAAAATGTCTCAAATAAACCTGATTAATGTCGCCAGATACATATAAAGGAAATGCCCTGTGCCAAATTTTAATATGCATCTGTTAAGTCTCATCATGCTAGGCTAAAGGTACATCAGGAAAGTTAAAGATCCATGGTCTTGGACATGGTATTGGATTTACTGAATTTATTCAGTTTTTCATCAAACAATAGTAACATAAAGACCTTATATCTCAATATATTTTGAGAACTACAACAAACAACACTAGTGAAATCAGCAGCATTTTATTTTTTGAAAATGAAATTACTAACTTATCAATAATGTCCGTGAAACTATTAATTAAGGCAGTATCAATATTTTATTTCCACTCTGTTAGGCTTTTGGAAGCAAATTACCAAGACATGTATTATATTACCCACAATGTACTTTCAGTTCCAACAGATAAACATCCCTACATAAGAAGCACACTGTTATTTAATAAGCTATCAGAACATTTAAAAAATGCACAAGGTAACTCATTTAAAATAATGTTGAAAAACTATCTGCTAGATAAATGTTTATATAGAATTGATGAACTATAGCACCTGTATGCAATTTTTTTTTTTTTTTTTTTTTTAGTAAATGTTGCATTTTAAATACTATTGTAGCATATTCTTAGGTATAGATTTCTAGAAATTATTCTCAGCACTTAAATCTTTAAATATGAAACACTTCATGTAAGTATGAAAGAACTTTAATTGTCGAATTTTTATGGTAAACAATGCGGCTTTACACTTTAATTGTCCTCGGTTTATGTACAGAAAACATTTTTGAAACTTCATTTAAACCAATCTAATATAGAATTTATAAAACCATTGTATAAAATTTATAGTAAGAAGATGTAGCTATAAGTATTTTGTAAACATTATTCACTGCATTGTTCAAAATTGTAAAATGTAAATAATTATGCCAATTGAATTCTTTTTAAATTATAAAGCTATAACCCTAATATACAAGTTGTAAAATAGGATTTAATCTATGGAATAAATAAAAAAAAAAGAAAGGAAGAAAACTGATGTCATACATTCACATTACTTTCTGTACCCTCATCTTTATTAAGGGGTATACAAACTATTCTTACTAAGGCTTATTTTTCTATCTACATTTTAATCCAAATATATCTTTGCAGAAATAGTTACATTGCAAATTTAAGTATAAATACAAAGAGAAAGGTGATAGTTATGTAAATGTTTAAGAACTGGACGCTATACGTTGGTCTTAAAATTCCATACTATTTTCATGTAATCATGAGAAGCAATTGAATGTTGACAGGACTTTAAGAAAATGACCAAGTAATGAACAATTCATACCATTAATAATGGACATCTCAGAAACGGCTTATGCCACAAAAAATCTTATTTGAAATAAATTGTGTTTTAAAGAGATCTACATTTTTTTGTGTAGCACATTTTCATCTATTGCTTAACGTTTACCAGTTATATAAGATTATACAAAATTCCTTCTGAAAGAAGAGGACTTCACAGGCTATTCCCAGAATATTGAAGATATACATTTTATTTGTCATGTAAATATTTTAATATATGATATGTTAATCAAAATCGTTAAGAGCCCCTTTTTAGATGAAAATGTTTGAAAAATGTTCTGTATAAAGTGTAGTTGGGGTGGGAGGATTTTCTTGAAAATCTTTTTGTCGCATCTTGGAAGGTACTGAACTTAAATACCAAGTTTGTTATTTATCTGAGTTTTCGTTGTTTAGTTATGCTGCTCACACATACACAGACACACATGGTCCTTTTTCTAAAAATGTTTTTTTTTAGATTCAGGTGCCTCAAAACATGTATTTACTGTGAAATCTTGATATACAATTTTTGGGTGGAATGCAATACCTTCTCTATCTATGTGCATGGTAGATAAAGTAAAAAAACATTGCAGCTTTATTGAGACAAATCCTGAAACATGTATAACATTTTTTAAAATAAAGAGAGTTGAAGGTTGTAACACTACATCACTAAAATGTATAACATGTCTATAGGTAAATAAACCATTATTATACTGTTTATGTGATTGTGCATTATGCTTAAATTCATAGTGAATAATATACAACTTCCAAAGGCAAGCCTATAAATGGCCAGTATGAAAGACTAATTGTTAGGTGTAACTTTAGTTTGAGATTGTTTGTTGTGATTGTATATGCTGCTGACATTAACAGAACTGATACTTTTTGAGAGTTGCAGAATCACCTTCACAAAGAATGGTAACTGGTGCAACAACCCAAGAGGGCCAATGCTTCCTGTATCTCCATCCACACAGGACGTAAATGGTAGAGTTGCAGAAGTGTTGGCATGTGGTCAATGTGCTGCTTTCCTTCAGCTGCAAAACTTGTATAAAACTTGGGATAGCTTTATTTTGGGACATTTTCAACTAACCAAACAAACTTCACGTTTCATTTTGATTTGTAGCTATATGATCCTGCAGAATATGAACAGAAGCAAATTTGTTGGTTCCACAAGAATTTGGGATATGCTTTCGTAAATGTCTTAAGCATCAGGCTGAGAACTCCTTTGCTATAAGATGGTGATTGCCTCTGTGGTCTTGAGATGAGCATGAAAACATAACAGTATTTTTCAAGGCCTTTCCTTAACTTTAACATTTATTACCACATAAGTTAAAAGCATTTTGAATGCCCTTATGCCTCATTTTCTCAAATTCACTCTTAAACATTAACTACTATCAATTTTGACAGAATGAAAGGGGGGATCAGTTGCCATCAGTCACATGACTTTCTCTGCCAATTTCCAATTCATGCATATCCCTTACATATTCCACTGTCAATGTAAAAATTAATTCTCCAGTCCACTTTGTTAATCAAGGTAAATGTTTACCCAGAAATGATTTCAAATTAGGCAATAAAAATGTTTGTTACATAAATTTTGGAAACAATGCTCAACCAATTGTATCACAAATTGATTTCCATTAGTCCTATGAAACCAAAGGAAGAAAAGAATTATGTGTACAAATATTTTAATTTTGGTTTTTTCACACATGTTTAAATGGAGATACTATTGATAGATAAGGAAACACTCTACAGTTTTCTCTTCATTTGGAGTGATATTTTTCATAACAATTCGTGTCAGATAGAGAGCAGCATCATATTGTGTATAGGTGTATTTAGTGTGATGAGGTTTGGTTGCTGAACTCAAAGGGCAAGTACATGTTACATGTACTCCTTACAAGTATATGTAACATCTTGCAATAATACATTTCAGGTGGAACATTGAGTTTAAAGTTGCTGTTTCTTTGGAAATTTCTTGTCGCTATATGGATATATTTTGGATGTACAAAATTCTTTGAGGCTCCTGACATGCCCCAAACACACCCTTCCATTTGTATCACAAAAGAACTGACAACTTTTAAATCTAAGAAGTACCTTAGTATCTAGTGCCATCACTTCTTGCTGTTTCTGTCAAATTCAAAGTTTGATTTTATCATCTCTGCTATATTGTGGCATGTGCACAGATTATATTAATGGTAATACGCCCTCTGGACGCCGAAGCGTGGCAGTTTATCTGTGAGTAGGGGCGATTCAGGGGAAGCAGTGTGTCATTGGGGGGGATATGGCGTTACTGACGCCAACTTGTTGTGGCTTCATTCTGTGACTAGGCTTCGCGTGGGTTAGACGGATAACTGCCTAAGACTTGGCGTCCTCGCCCGGCAGACACATGGGGTAAGAAAACATTTTATAATAAATCTACCAGCTATCCATTTCCTTGCCGTTTTAATTATGATAGTGTAGAGTTTCTTGCCTCTCCCTTCAGCCAGAAATTATGTTGGTGTAGTAATTATTTTTATAATCTAACTTTAGCTGCGTCCCTTCGTCGTTGCCTCTAAAAGTCAAGTTCTTTGTTTGATTAACGATCCCTCTTGCAAGCGAGTAGCTCTCCTCTGAAGTTAAATAATAAATAAATGTGAGGCATACGACAAATTGGTGGAGGCGCCGGGTAATTGGTTTGATTTGTTTTGAGATTTTAAGTGCAAAATTTTTTTTCCCTCCAAATTTAACGGTTTGTGTTTCTCCACGTGGTCGCGAAAAATGTAAAATTTGTTTCTGGCTAAAGGGTAAGGATTTTTATACTTTAATTTGTGATTCTCTTCTTCTAAATTTTGTTTCCATCATATCTGAAAGTCTGGTTTCGAAATTTTAATTTTGAGCTCATTTTTGTATTTTTCCATTGTCTGCCGGCGTGACGCTAAAACTTCTGACTCCATTTTCCCCTTGTTTTGGCTTCATTTCTTTTTAAATTGTATTGCTGTGCTAAGTGGTTCGTGCTGGTTGTTTTCAAAAAAAAAATGTTTTTGTGAAAGTTGAGTTGTGAAACGAGCGAGATAGTTGTAGTTTGAAATGTGCTCGTCACGTTTTGGCTATCTGTTTGCAAATCTTGTTTTCTGTGCTTATTAGCAGTGGTTTGGAAACGTATAACTTTATATTCCAGTGATTGTGATTTCTAGCTATTTACTGCACTTTTCTGGGTCATTTTTCGTGTAACTTTTATGTACGCACGTGTGTTATGTAATTCCCGCGTGGTCGTGCATTTCAGCAATAATTTTAGCTTGTGAAACCAGTCTTCCTCAGCACGTGTTTTGGCGCGTTTATTTGCGTGTGTATATCAGGTCAGATACATTTGTTTAAAAAAAAAACAAAAGACAAAAGAGAAGTTTGGTGTGCTAGTATAAATTACAAGTCTGTATTCTGCTCCTTTTGAGAATGTTAGCGGTGGTCACAGTAGGTGTGACGTGGTTTTTTTTTAACTTCCAGTTCGAGGTTTCTCACTGAAGCTATCATTTTGTTTTCTTCCATGTGTTCATTCTGATTAAAAATCTTGGTATTGTGTCCAAGTGGCTTGTGTAGACGCGTATTGGTATAATTTTCTGATATTTCGCCGCGGGCGCTTAATTGTATTCTTTCTGCAACTGTTTTATTTGGCTATGCTCTGATCTTGCTACTTACATTCATGTGATGCTATAAGTGTTTAGTTTGGTGTAATCTGTATTGCTTGGTCCTACTGTTTGTTTATTGGTTGCGTTATCTTTTGTGCTGCAATCATGCCTAAGCGACGTACTGCACAGAAATCTGATATAGCAATTGCTCCAGTTAGCGAGCACAGTGAAGTAGAATCTATGTCCAGTGTTAGTACGCCTGTTGTTACTCAGTTACTAGCGACGTCTAATCCGCCTCTCGTGGCCAATGCACCGCAATCAGCTGTCTGCCGCCCGGTCATTGACCCCTCGTACTTTGAGAATTCCAGTAGGATGTCGGCGCATGAATTTCTGCAGAACTTTGAAATGGTCGCTGCTGCTAATGGCTGGTCAGAAGAAATGAAATTGAAATGCTTTCCATGCTATTTACGAGATACTGCTGCATCATGGTTTCAAACTTTTCGCCATCGGCACCCTCACCATGATTGGATTTTCTTGTCTACACAATTTTTAAATGCATTTCAGATAACAAACCAGAGTGATATTCTGGAAATGAAACTCAGACAGAGGGTACAGTTGGATGATGAACCTGTTATTAGTTACATCTATGACGTGCTATCTTTATGTGACCAAGTCAACCCAGCTATGTTGCAGTTGGAACAAATTAAACACTTGCTTAAAGGTCTTAGACCTCTGTATGTACAAGCTTTATTGCCCTTAAATCCTCAAACTTTTGATGAGGTAATACAAATCATTCGACGAGTGGACAAAGCACAGTTTTACATGCAGAACCGTGAACATCTAGTGTCTGCTCAATCTCAGGCTGCAGTGGTTACGCCACCCTCTGTTTTATTTAATACTGCATCTGTTCCTGCTGTTACTTTACCAGCTTCTCCTCAGCCTTCTCAGGCTTCTTCTCTTGTGGGCGTACCTATCGATCCTATGCATCAGCTGATTGATCGTGTGGAACAGTTATGTAACAGAGTTAACCAGTTTCAGTTACCACCTCCGGAGAGAACTTCCCAGCATTCACAGCTTCCACGGTCAGCTGACTTCAACCGGAGGGATCCACCCGTCACCTGCTATAGATGCAACAGGCAGGGCCACCTGGCTCGCTTTTGCCGGAGCCGCCTCCTGCAGTCAAAAAACGACTGGCGCCGAGCCTCGCGCGACGAGACGTAGCAGCAGCACCACCACCACCACCCACCAGCATGGCTGCACCTCAACGGGACATAGCTACACCTCAACGGGATGTGTCTGCATTATCAGGTCAGATATTGCAAGTTCCTGGTCGTATTGCCCAGACAGAGCTCTCCATCTTGCTCGATACAGGAAGCGCAGTGAGTATTGTGAATGCTGCACATGTTCTTGATCATTCTACATTAAAACCTATAGAGATGATGCTCCGCACTGCAGGAAACAAGTTACTTGATGCGCCTTACCACACTGTGTTAGATTTCCATATTAATGATGTTCTTTTTCAGGAGGATGTACTAGTTGTGAAAGAGTTGTCCCATGATTTGATTTTAGGCAATGAATTTTTGCAGACCCATGATGTTATAATTGACTATGCACATAATCTGATAACCTTGAAATCTTCTAAGAATGATGCGTTCAGTATACCAATAACTCTAACACAAGGACCTTTTGTTGATATGGCAGTAAACCCTCTCCAAGATGATGATTGTACAGATTCTGGTGTTAAAATGGCAGTTATGCATGATGTTAAAATTCCACCTCTGTCTACATGCTATATATCAGTTAAGCCTTTGTCAGCCATTAGTAATGAGGTTATGTTTGAACCTGCTCTTAACATAATGCAAAAGAAGAATCTTTCCATTCCACCGTTATTGTGTCATTCTACCTCTGAACTTACTATTCCAGTGCATAATAATACTTCAGTTTCACAAACATTGTTTGCAAATACAGTCTTAGCTAAAGCTTATGATGTTGCACTTGTTCAGAGTAATTCTGTTTTGTCATCCGATGTTACTCCTCTGCCAGCTCCAAATTGTAATTTTAATGTTAATGGTAAACTCCTGGAAACCCAAAAGGCTGACTTACATGCTTTGTTATTGAAATATAGTGATCTTTATGCCACAACATTACAAGAACTTGGTACTACGGATGTTGCAGAATTTGATATCAAAGTAAATGACCCTAAGCCAATTAAGCAAAGACCATATAGAGTTCCTCATAAACAAAAGGAAATTATTGCTGAGCAAGTTAAAGAGATGCAAGATGCTGGCATTATCAAGGAATCACAGTCCTCCTGGGCTTCTCCTGTAGTACTTGTCAAAAAGAAAGATGGCTCCATGAGATTTTGTGTCGACTATAGAAAATTGAATGCTGTTACAGAGACCACCTCTTTCCCTTTACCATTGATAGATGATTTGTTAAGTTATTTGGGGGAGGCTAAATGGTTTGTCTCATTAGATTTACTGTCAGCATACTTTCAGGTACCTATTGCAGAGGATAGCCAGAAGTACACCTCTTTTGTCACTTTTCAGGGTCAATATCAATTTACACGCTTGAGTTTTGGGTTGGCCAATGCCCCTAGGTTTTTCAGTTACATCGCAGACAAGTTGTTAGGCGATTTGAATTTTAAAAAGGCTATTGCATATCTGGATGACATTGTTGTTTTTGCTAAAACCTTTGAGGAGTTGTTGCAAAATCTTGAGGCCGTTTTTCAACGTCTGGATCACCACAAGTTTAAACTTAAACCAGAAAAATGTTTCTTCGCCATGCAAAAGATCAAACTCTTAGGCTTTGAAGTTTCTAAAGATGGCATTTCACCTGATTCTGACAAAGTTGTTTCCATTCAAAATTTGCCTCGTCCTAAAAATGTTCGAGATGTGAGAAAAGTTTTGGGATTGTTTAATTTTTACAGGAAATTCATCAAGGACTATGCTAATATTGCTCAACCTCTAATTCAGTTGACTAGGAAGAATCAAAGTTTTATTTGGGGATCTGATCAGCAAACTGCATTTCAAAATTTGAAAGACTTATTGGTTTCGGCCCCTGTCTTAGCTCACTATACTCCTGGTGCTTATACCGAACTACACTCTGATGCCAGTGGATTAGGGGTTGCCTCAGTGTTGTATCAGAAGATTGATAATGTGTTGAAACCAGTGGGCTATGCTTCAAGGACACTATCTAAATGTGAACGTAATTACAGTGTTCCTGAGTTGGAATTGTTGGCCATCCTGTTTGGACTTACCCACTTCCGCAGTTTTGTTTATGGCTACAAGGTTCATATTGTATCTGATCATCACTCCCTTTGTTATTTAAATAATTTGAAAGATTTGACTGGGCGTTTGGCACGATGGAGTTTGAAATTGCAAGAGTTTGATTATACCATTTCTTATAAATCTGGCAAGAAACATCATGATGCTGATACTCTATCGAGATTTCCTGTGTTACAACCTACAGAAAGGGATCTTGAACAGCTTGATGAACTCCCCACATGTTTGCTGTCATCAGTTGAAGTTGCTGACCATCAGAAGAAAGATACTGGGTTACTTGAGCTTATTAATGCTCTCCATGATCCTCCGTCGGCCCCTGCTAAGCTTCAGAGACAAGTTTCCAACTACACACTCAAATCAGGTGTTCTTTATCGTAAAAATGCTGGCTCCACTGGCCCTCTCCATCTGCTGGTTATTCCAGAAGCTCTAAAACATGAAATTCTTTCTTCATGTCATGATGATCCTCTTTCAGGCCACTTAGGATTCTCGAAAACATTTGCCAAAATTCACTCCAGGTATTACTGGGTTGGTATGAAGAAAGATATTGAACATTTTGTCCGAACCTGTCCCAGCTGTCAAACATGAAAGGGACCGAAGAATCAGAAACCAGCAGGCTTATTACAACCAATTCCGGTTACATCTGTAGGCGAGCGGTGGGGTATTGATTTGCTTGGGCCTCTCCCACGCTCCAATTCTGGACACAAGTATGTTGTCGTTGCGACCGAGTATGCTTCTCGCTGGGTCGAGTCTGCGTCACTTTCTTCAGCAACAATCCCTCAAGTTGCTAAATTTATTTTGCATAACATCATCTGTAAGCATGGAGCCCCTGCTGCCTTGTTATCTGATCGTGGCTCAGTTTTCTTAAGTGAGGTGACACAAGAATTGTTGAGATCTTTATCAGTGTCTTCCAATTTCACCAGTGCTTATCATCCAGCTTGCAATGGACTTACTGAAAGATTTAACCAAACCCTCTTAAATATGCTCAGCCATTTTGTGGATAATAATCAGAAGAATTGGGACTCAATATTGCCCTATGTCATCTTTTCATATAACTCGAGTGTTCAAGAGTCTACTAAATTTTCACCCTTTTTCTTGATATATGGCCGAGAACCTTCTTTACCTAACCAGGTTCAACTACAAGCTACGTCTAATGACCTTTTTGTGAGACAGACATTGCAAGAGATTCAGAAGGCACGAGAGGTTGCTGTTGCTAACATTACAAAGCAGCAGGTGAAGCAAAAAGAAGCATTTGATGCTAAACATAGAGATGTGGTTTATAATGTAGGTCAATTAGTTAAAGTTTTCACCCCCATTAGGAAGAAAGGTAAATGTACAAAGTTGTTACATAGATATTTTGGCCCTTTTGAAATTATCCGACAGATCACTCCTGTTACCTACCTTGTTGATCGACCTCATGCTCCCCGTACCAAACATCAGAGTGTTCATGTGTCACGCCTTTACCCTTACTATGATCCTGTGGGTCCTTATAGGCTGTAAAGTCTGAGTTTCTGATGCTTAATTAAGCTTTACTTTTCAGGAATATGTGATATGAATGTCTCTGCTAAATTACAAGTGCATTATTATTGTGGGTGTAATTTAAATTTTGAATTATGTTTTGGGAACTGCAAATCATTTGTTTTGTTTGTTGTATTATGCTACAGGAATGTGTTTCAGGTGTACTATGTGCTTAATTGAGCTTTCATTTTCAGGAATGTTATGTGACAATATTGTTTTGAGTAATGATGTGATGTTGTTTTGTTGCATTCGATTTGATTTGATATGATATGATTTGATTTGACTTTGGGTTTCATAATGATGCTGTGATTTTTATTTGCAGAAAATTGTTGCATGAATAGTGTGTATTTGAGGTTATGTGATATATGTGAGATTTGCCTCGGTGGAAGTGCCAAAGAGTAACCCCGACGGTATTAATGAGATGAGGAGAGATGAGATGATGTCAGCTTCGGTGGAAGTGCCACAGTGTAACCCCGACAATTGTTGTATGTTTTCAGAGATTTTGCTTATTGGTGTTGCTGTAACGTGCCCAGTATAGCGTGTGTGATGAATTCACACGAGAGATTAAATGGATGGAAGTGAATGTAATGAAAATAATTTTTTTTTCTCTGTTTATGCAACAAGTTTATTACCATCTTAGATAGCAAATTTTAATACCACCTGTTTTCCAGCTTAATTTTCATTTGGAGGATGTGGATGCAACAGTATAGTGTCATGTTATTTGTGTCATTCCTGAATTATTAATGTGATTTCTTGAAGGTTATGCCTATGTTAGATGTTTTGAATTTGCAGCATGCTAAATGAGACACGTAAGTGCAGATGTTTTGTTTTGAAGAGAAAATTGAAAGATGATGATGATTGAAGTAATGATCGAGATTGCACTATTACTGATGATGATTATGAAAGATGTTGATCATAATGAGTTGAGAAAGATAGTGATGTGGACGAGCAGTTGTATTGGTGACAAGAGTAGGACAATGGTAGTTGGAAGCATGTCACGTGGCGTAGTTTAGAGATGTATTGTGGATGTAGTGATGCATACACTAGTTTGAGTAGATAGTTAAGTCAGTGTTGTGTGTAATTTGGGCCATGGTCAGTGTGAATGAGTTCATTTCATTGTCATGTGTGATTGTCTTGTAAGTGCACTTACTTTCTTTTGTTAGTGATACCAGCTGGTTATTAAGATGTAATATTGGGATCCCAAAATAAGGTTATTTTCATTTCTGTCATGTTCATGTATTTTGAGTCTGTTTTACTGTTTTATTTGGATTGTAAAGCATTGTAAGTTAAATTTTGGATGGCAACTCTGTAAAATTTCGTTCTTATGCCAATTTGTACTAATCTTTTTTCTCTTTCTTTGCCCCATGTCATAAGAATTTTTAGTCTAAACTTTTCAAACTTTAAAATCTTTAATTGTACATGACATACCATTCTTTTATGTGTGATTGTTTGTGGGAGCACCCTGTTTATTGTGTGGTGGTTTTGTTTTAGTATTTCGCTGTGGCGGAGAGCGAGAAAATTCAAGAGCATTCCCGGGGCACAACAGAAGTCAAGAAACACCACAGGGAAGCTGTCGAGCAGCCACTACACTGCCGTGGCATAAGGAGCCACCATGTCGGGGGGCAGTCCAAGCCAGCGACTGCCCACCCTGTTGTCATCACCAGAGACCTGCGGTGATAATTCTACACCAGGACAAATCGTCGTTGTGGGCACTGTCTAAACTCACCCACAAACAGTTACGGCAGACCAGCGATATTTTGCGCAGTGTAGTGTGCCTGTGAACTGAGGCAGCGTGGTGTGTGCGTGTGCGGGATGCTAAAGATAAGTGCATTAACAATACTAGTCAACAGCAGTTACGTCTCTCGTTATCGCCCAGCAATATTGTATTGTCGGCTGGGTGCTTACCACACATGTCTATTGTTGTTATATTTTGGTTCATCACACATGTGTATGTCATTTTGTTTTGTTCTTTTCATGTTTATTGTATTTATGTTCCTTCTGTCGACGAGGACGTCGACTTCGGTGGCCAGGGGGAGATGTGGCATGTGCACAGATTATATTAATGGTAATACGCCCTCTGGACGCCGAAGCGTGGCAGTTTATCTGTGAGTAGGGGCGATTCAGGGGAAGCAGTGTGTCATTGGGGGGGATATGGCGTTACTGACGCCAACTTGTTGTGGCTTCATTCTGTGACTAGGCTTCGCGTGGGTTAGACGGATAACTGCCTAAGACTTGGCGTCCTCGCCCGGCAGACACATGGGGTAAGAAAACATTTTATAATAAATCTACCAGCTATCCATTTCCTTGCCGTTTTAATTATGATAGTGTAGAGTTTCTTGCCTCTCCCTTCAGCCAGAAATTATGTTGGTGTAGTAATTATTTTTATAATCTAACTTTAGCTGCGTCCCTTCGTCGTTGCCTCTTAAAGTCAAGTTCTTTGTTTGATTAACGATCCCTCTTGCAAGCGAGTAGCTCTCCTCTGAAGTTAAATAATAAATAAATGTGAGGCATACGACAAATTGGTGGAGGCGCCGGGTAATTGGTTTGATTTGTTTTGAGATTTTAAGTGCAAAATTTTTTTTCCCTCCAAATTTAACGGTTTGTGTTTCTCCACGTGGTCGCGAAAAATGTAAAATTTGTTTCTGGCTAAAGATTTTTATACTTTAATTTGTGATTCTCTTTTTCTAAATTTTGTTTCCATCATATCTGAAAGTCTGGTTTCGAAATTTTAATTTTGAGCTCATTTTTGTATTTTTCCATTGTCTGCCGGCGTGACGCTAAAACTTCTGACTCCATTTTCCCCTTGTTTTGGCTTCATTTCTTTTTAAATTGTATTGCTGTGCTAAGTGGTTCGTGCTGGTTGTTTTCAAAAAAAAAAATGTTTTTGTGAAAGTTGAGTTGTGAAACGAGCGAGATAGTTGTAGTTTGAAATGTGCTCGTCACGTGTTGGCTATCTGTTTGCAAATCTTGTTTTCTGTGCTTATTAGCAGTGGTTTGGAAACGTATAACCTTATATTCCAGTGATTGTGATTTCTAGCTATTTACTGCACTTTTCTGGGTCATTTTTCGTGTAACTTTTATGTACGCACGTGTGTTATGTAATTCCCGCGTGGTCGTGCATTTCAGCAATAATTTTAGCTTGTGAAACCAGTCTTCCTCAGCACGTGTTTTGGCGCGTTTATTTGCGTGTGTATATCAGGTCAGATACATTTGTTTAAAAAAAAAAAAAGACAAAAGAGAAGTTTGGTGTGCTAGTATAAATTACAAGGCTGTATTCTGCTCCTTTTGAGAATCTTAGCGGTGGTCACAGTAGGTGTGACGTGATTTTTTTTTAACTTCCAGTTCGAGGTTTCTCACTGAAGCTATCATTTTGTTTTCTTCCATGTGTTCATTCTGATTAAAAATCTTGGTATTGTGTCCAAGTGGCTTGTGTAGACGCGTGTTGGTATAATTTTCTGATATTTCGCCGCGGGCGCTTAATTGTATTCTTTCTGCAACTGTTTTATTTGGCTATGCTCTGATCTTGCTACTTACATTCATGTGATGCTATAAGTGTTTAGTTTGGTGTAATCTGTATTGCTTGGTCCTACTGTTTGTTTATTGGTTGCGTTATCTTTTGTGCTGCAATCATGCCTAAGCGACGTACTGCACAGAAATCTGATATAGCAATTGCTCCAGTTAGCGAGCACAGTGAAGTAGAATCTATGTCCAGTGTTAGCACGCCTGTTGTTACTCAGTTACTAGCGATGTCCAATCCGCCTCTCGTGGCCAATGCACCGCAATCAGCTGTCTGCCCCCCGGTCATTGACCCCTCGTACTTTGAGAATTCCAGTAGGATGTCGGCGCATGAATTTCTGCAGAACTTTGAAATGGTCGCTGCTGCTAATGGCTGGTCAGAAGAAATGAAATTGAAATGCTTTCCATGCTATTTACGAGATACTGCTGCATCATGGTTTCAAACTTTTCGCCATCGGCACCCTCACCATGATTGGATTTTCTTGTCTACACAATTTTTAAATGCATTTCAGATAACAAACCAGAGTGATATTCTGGAAATGAAACTCAGACAGCGGGTACAGTTGGATGATGAACCTGTTATTAGTTACATCTATGACGTGCTATCTTTATGTGACCAAGTCAACCCAGCTATGTTGCAGTTGGAACAAATTAAACACTTGCTTAAAGGTCTTAGACCTCTGTATGTACAAGCTTTATTGCCCTTAAATCCTCAAACTGTTGATGAGGTAATACAAATCATTCGACGAGTGGACAAAGCACAGTTTTACATGCAGAACCGTGAACATCTAGTGTCTGCTCAATCTCAGGCTGCAGTGGTTACGCCACCCTCTGTTTTATTTAATACTGCATCTGTTCCTGCTGTTACTTTACCAGCTTCTCCTCAGCCTTCTCAGGCTTCTTCTCTTGTGGGCGTACCTATCGATCCTATGCATCAGCTGATTGATCGTGTGGAACAGTTATGTAACAGAGTTAACCAGTTTCAGTTACCACCTCCGGAGAGAACTTCCCAGCATTCACAGCTTCCACGGTCAGCTGACTTCAACCGGAGGGATCCACCCGTCACCTGCTATAGATGCAACAGGCAGGGCCACCTGGCTCGCTTTTGCCGGAGCCGCCTCCCGCAGTCAAAAAACGACTGGCGCCGAGCCTCGCGCGACGAGACGTAGCAGCAGCACCACCACCACCACCCACCAGCATGGCTGCACCTCAACGGGACATAGCTACACCTCAACGGGATGTGTCTGCATTATCAGGTCAGATATTGCAAGTTCCTGGTCGTATTGCCCAGACAGAGCTCTCCATCTTGCTCGATACAGGAAGCGCAGTGAGTATTGTGAATGCTGCACATGTTCTTGATCATTCTACATTGAAACCTATAGAGATGATGCTCCGCACTGCAGGAAACAAGTTACTTGATGCGCCTTACCACACTGTGTTAGATTTCCATATTAATGATGTTCTTTTTCAGGAGGATGTACTAGTTGTGAAAGAGTTGTCCCATGATTTGATTTTAGGCAATGACTTTTTGCAGACCCATGATGTTATAATTGACTATGCACATAATCTGATAACCTTGAAATCTTCTAAGAATGATGCGTTCAGTATACCAATAACTCTAACACAAGGACCTTTTGTTGATATGGCAGTAAACCCTCTCCAAGATGATGATTGTACAGATTCTGGTGTTAAAATGGCAGTTATGCATGATGTTAAAATTCCACCTCTGTCTACATGCTATATATCAGTTAAGCCTTTGTCAGCCATTAGTAATGAGGTTATGTTTGAACCTGCTCTTAACATAATGCAAAAGAAGAATCTTTCCATTCCACCGTTATTGTGTCATTCTACCTCTGAACTTACTATTCCAGTGCATAATAATACTTCAGTTTCACAAACATTGTTTGCATATACAGTCTTAGCTAAAGCTTATGATGTTGCACTTGTTCAGAGTAATTCTGTTTTGTCATCCGATGTTACTCCTCTGCCAGCTCCAAATTGTAATTTTAATGTTAATGGTAAACTCCTGGAAACCCAAAAGGCTGACTTACATGCTTTGTTATTGAAATATAGTGATCTTTATGCCACAACATTACAAGAACTTGGTACTACGGATGTTGCAGAATTTGATATCAAAGTAAATGACCCTAAGCCAATTAAGCAAAGACCATATAGAGTTCCTCATAAACAAAAGGAAATTATTGCTGAGCAAGTTAAAGAGATGCAAGATGCTGGCATTATCAAGGAATCACAGTCCTCCTGGGCTTCTCCTGTAGTACTTGTCAAAAAGAAAGATGGCTCCATGAGATTTTGTGTCGACTATAGAAAATTGAATGCTGTTATAGAGACCACCTCTTTCCCTTTACCATTGATAGATGATTTGTTAAGTTATTTGGGGGAGGCTAAATGGTTTGTCTCATTAGATTTACTGTCAGCATACTTTCAGGTACCTATTGCAGAGGATAGCCAGAAGTACACCTCTTTTGTCACTTTTCAGGGTCAATATCAATTTACACGCTTGAGTTTTGGGTTGGCCAATGCCCCTAGGTTTTTCAGTTACATCGCAGACAAGTTGTTAGGCGATTTGAATTTTAAAAAGGCTATTGCATATCTGGATGACATTGTTGTTTTTGCTAAAACCTTTGAGGAGTTGTTGCAAAATCTTGAGGCCGTTTTTCAACGTCTGGATCACCACAAGTTTAAACTTAAACCAGAAAAATGTTTCTTCGCCATGCAAAAGATCAAACTCTTAGGCTTTGAAGTTTCTAAAGATGGCATTTCACCTGATTCTGACAAAGTTGTTTCCATTCAAAATTTGCCTCGTCCTAAAAATGTTCGAGATGTGAGAAAAGTTTTGGGATTGTTTAATTTTTACAGGAAATTCATCAAGGACTATGCTAATATTGCTCAACCTCTAATTCAGTTGACTAGGAAGAATCAAAGTTTTATTTGGGGATCTGATCAGCAAACTGCATTTCAAAATTTGAAAGACTTATTGGTTTCGGCCCCTGTCTTAGCTCACTATACTCCTGGTGCTTATACCGAACTACACTCTGATGCCAGTGGATTAGGGGTTGCCTCAGTGTTGTATCAGAAGATTGATAATGTGTTGAAACCAGTGGGCTATGCTTCAAGGACACTATCTAAATGTGAACGTAATTACAGTGTTCCTGAGTTGGAATTGTTGGCCATCCTGTTTGGACTTACCCACTTCCGCAGTTTTGTTTATGGCTACAAGGTTCATATTGTATCTGATCATCACTCCCTTTGTTATTTAAATAATTTGAAAGATTTGACTGGGCGTTTGGCACGATGGAGTTTGAAATTGCAAGAGTTTGATTATACCATTTCTTATAAATCTGGCAAGAAACATCATGATGCTGATACTCTATCGAGATTTCCTGTGTTACAACCTACAGAAAGGGATCTTGAACAGCTTGATGAACTCCCCACATGTTTGCTGTCATCAGTTGAAGTTGCTGACCATCAGAAGAAAGATACTGGGTTACTTGAGCTTATTAATGCTCTCCATGATCCTCCGTCGGCCCCTGCTAAGCTTCAGAGACAAGTTTCCAACTACACACTCAAATCAGGTGTTCTTTATCGTAAAAATGCTGGCTCCACTGGCCCTCTCCATCTGCTGGTTATTCCAGAAGCTCTAAAACATGAAATTCTTTCTTCATGTCATGATGATCCTCTTTCAGGCCACTTAGGATTCTCGAAAACATTTGCCAAAATTCACTCCAGGTATTACTGGGTTGGTATGAAGAAAGATATTGAACATTTTGTCCGAACCTGTCCCAGCTGTCAAACAAGAAAGGGACCGAAGAATCAGAAACCAGCAGGCTTATTACAACCAATTCCGGTTACATCTGTAGGCGAGCGGTGGGGTATTGATTTGCTTGGGCCTCTCCCACGCTCCAATTCTGGACACAAGTATGTTGTCGTTGCGACCGAGTATGCTTCTCGCTGGGTCGAGTCTGCGTCACTTTCTTCAGCAACAATCCCTCAAGTTGCTAAATTTATTTTGCATAACATCATCTGTAAGCATGGAGCCCCTGCTGCCTTGTTATCTGATCGTGGCTCAGTTTTCTTAAGTGAGGTGACACAAGAATTGTTGAGATCTTTATCAGTGTCTTCCAATTTCACCAGTGCTTATCATCCAGCTTGCAATGGACTTACTGAAAGATTTAACCAAACCCTCTTAAATATGCTCAGCCATTTTGTGGATAATAATCAGAAGAATTGGGACTCAATATTGCCCTATGTCATCTTTTCATATAACTCGAGTGTTCAAGAGTCTACTAAATTTTCACCCTTTTTCTTGATATATGGCCGAGAACCTTCTTTACCTAACCAGGTTCAGCTACAAGCTACGTCTAATGACCTTTTTGTGAGACAGACATTGCAAGAGATTCAGAAGGCACGAGAGGTTGCTGTTGCTAACATTACAAAGCAGCAGGTGAAGCAAAAAGAAGCATTTGATGCTAAACATAGAGATGTGGTTTATAATGTAGGTCAATTAGTTAAAGTTTTCACCCCCATTAGGAAGAAAGGTAAATGTACAAAGTTGTTACATAGATATTTTGGCCCTTTTGAAATTATCCGACAGATCACTCCTGTTACCTACCTTGTTGATCGACCTCATGCTCCCCGTACCAAACATCAGAGTGTTCATGTGTCACGCCTTTACCCTTACTATGATCCTGTGGGTCCTTATAGGCTGTAAAGTCTGAGTTTTTGATGCTTAATTAAGCTTTACTTTTCAGGAATATGTGATATGAATGTCTCTGCTAAATTACAAGTGTATTATTATTGTGGGTGTAATTTAAATTTTGAATTATGTTTTGGGAACTGCAAATCATTTGTTTTGTTTGTTGTATTATGCTACAGGAATGTGTTTCAGGTGTACTATGTGCTTAATTGAGCTTTCATTTTCAGGAATGTTATGTGACAATATTGTTTTGAGTAATGATGTGATGTTGTTTTGTTGCATTCGATTTGATTTGATATGATATGATTTGATTTGACTTTGGGTTTCATAATGATGCTGTGATTTTTATTTGCAGAAAATTGTTGCATGAATAGTGTGTATTTGAGGTTATGTGATATATGTGAGATTTGCCTCGGTGGAAGTGCCAAAGAGTAACCCCGACGGTGTTAATGAGATGAGGAGAGATGAGATGATGTCAGCTTCGGTGGAAGTGCCACAGTGTAACCCCGACAATTGTTGTATGTTTTCAGAGATTTTGCTTATTGGTGTTGCTGTAACGTGCCCAGTATAGCGTGTGTGATGAATTCACACGAGAGATTAAATGGATGGAAGTGAATGTAATGAAAATAATTTTTTTTTCTCTGTTTATGCAACAAGTTTATTACCATCTTAGATAGCAAATTTTAATCCCACCTGTTTTCCAGCTTAATTTTCATTTGGAGGATGTGGATGCAACAGTATAGTGTCATGTTATTTGTGTCATTCCTGAATTATTAATGTGATTTCTTGAAGGTTATGCCTATGTTAGATGTTTTGAATTTGCAGCATGCTAAATGAGACACGTAAGTGCAGATGTTTTGTTTTGAAGAGAAAATTGAAAGATGATGATGATTGAAGTAATGATCGAGATTGCACTATTACTGATGATGATTATGAAAGATGTTGATCATAATGAGATGAGAAAGATAGTGATGTGGACGAGCAGTTGTATTGGTGACAAGAGTAGGACAATGGTAGTTGGAAGCATGTCACGTGGCGTAGTTTAGAGATGTATTGTGGATGTAGTGATGCATACACTAGTTTGAGTAGATAGTTAAGTCAGTGTTGTGTGTAATTTGGGCCATGGTCAGTGTGAATGAGTTCATTTCATTGTCATGTGTGATTGTCTTGTAAGTGCACTTACTTTCTTTTGTTAGTGATACCAGCTGGTTATTAAGATGTAATATTGGGATCCCAAAATAAGGTTATTTTCATTTCTGTCATGTTCATGTATTTTGAGTCTGTTTTACTGTTTTATTTGGATTGTAAAGCATTGTAAGTTAAATTTTGGATGGCAACTCTGTAAAATTTCGTTCTTATGCCAATTTGTACTAATCTTTTTTCTCTTTCTTTGCCCCATGTCATAAGAATTTTTAGTCTAAACTTTTCAAACTTTAAAATCTTTAATTGTACATGACATACCATTCTTTTATGTGTGATTGTTTGTGGGAGCACCCTGTTTATTGTGTGGTGGTTTTGTTTTAGTATTTCGCTGTGGCGGAGAGCAAGAAAATTCAAGAGCATTCCCGGGGCACACCAGAAGTCAAGAAACACCACAGGGAAGCTGTGGAGCAGCCACTACACTGCCGTGGCATAAGGAGCCACCATGTCGGGGGGCAGTCCAAGCCAGCGACTGCCCACCCTGTTGTCATCACCAGAGACCTGCGGTGATAATTCTACACCAGGACAAATCGTCGTTGTGGGCACTGTCTAAACTCACCCACAAACAGTTACGGCAGACCAGCGATATTTTGCGCAGTGTAGTGTGCCTGTGAACTGAGGCAGCGTGGTGTGTGCGTGTGCGGGATGCTAAAGATAAGTGCATTAACAATACTAGTCAACAGCACTTACGTCTCTCGTTATCGCCCAGCAATATTGTATCGTCGGCTGGGTGCTTACCACACATGTCTATTGTTGTTATATTTTGGTTCATCACACATGTGTATGTCATTTTGTTTTGTTCTTTTCATGTTTATTGTATTTATTTTCCTTCTGTCGACGAGGACGTCGACTTCGGTGGCCAGGGGGAGATGTGGCATGTGCACAGATTATATTAATGGTAATACGCCCTCTGGACGCCGAAGCGTGGCAGTTTATCTGTGAGTAGGGGCGATTCAGGGGAAGCAGTGTGTCATTGGGGGGGATATGGCGTTACTGACGCCAACTTGTTGTGGCTTCATTCTGTGACTAGGCTTCGCGTGGGTTAGACGGATAACTGCCTAAGACTTGGCGTCCTCGCCCGGCAGACACATGGGGTAAGAAAACATTTTATAATAAATCTACCAGCTATCCATTTCCTTGCCGTTTTAATTATGATAGTGTAGAGTTTCTTGCCTCTCCCTTCAGCCAGAAATTATGTTGGTGTAGTAATTATTTTTATAATCTAACTTTAGCTGCGTCCCTTCGTCGTTGTCTCGTAAAGTCAAGTTCTTTGTTTGATTAACGATCCCTCTTGCAAGCGAGTAGCTCTCCTCTGAAGTTAAATAATAAATAAATGTGAGGCATACGACAAATTGGTGGAGCGCCGGGTAATTGGTTTGATTTGTTTTGAGATTTTAAGTGCAAAATTTTTTTTCCCTCCAAATTTAACGGTTTGTGTTTCTCCACGTGGTCGCGAAAAATGTAAAATTTGTTTCTGGCTAAAGGGTAAGGATTTTTATACTTTAATTTGTGATTCTCTTCTTCTAAATTTTGTTTCCATCATATCTGAAAGTCTGGTTTCGAAATTTTAATTTTGAGCTCATTTTTGTATTTTTCCATTGTCTGCCGGCGTGACGCTAAAACTTCTGACTCCATTTTCCCCTTGTTTTGGCTTCATTTCTTTTTAAATTGTATTGCTGTGCTAAGTGGTTCGTGCTGGTTGTTTTCAAAAAAAAAAAAATGTTTTTGTGAAAGTTGAGTTGTGAAACGAGCGAGATAGTTGTAGTTTGAAATGTGCTCGTCACGTGTTGGCTATCTGTTTGCAAATCTTGTTTTCTGTGCTTATTAGCAGTGGTTTGGAAACGTATAACCTTATATTCCAGTGATTGTGATTTCTAGCTATTTACTGCACTTTTCTGGGTCATTTTTCGTGTAACTTTTATGTACGCACGTGTGTTATGTAATTCCCGCGTGGTCGTGCATTTCAGCAATAAATTTAGCTTGTGAAACCAGTCTTCCTCAGCACGTGTTTTGGCGCGTTTATTTGCGTGTGTATATCAGGTCAGATACATTTGTTTAAAAAAAAAAACAAAAGACAAAAGAGAAGTTTGGTGTGCTAGTATAAATTACAAGGCTGTATTCTGCTCCTTTTGAGAATCTTAGCGGTGGTCACAGTAGGTGTGACGTGGTTTTTTTTTTAACTTCCAGTTCGAGGTTTCTCACTGAAGCTATCATTTTGTTTTCTTCCATGTGTTCATTCTGATTAAAAATCTTGGTATTGTGTCCAAGTGGCTTGTGTAGACGCGTGTTGGTATAATTTTCTGATATTTCGCCGCGGGCGCTTAATTGTATTCTTTCTGCAACTGTTTTATTTGGCTATGCTCTGATCTTGCTACTTACATTCATGTGATGCTATAAGTGTTTAGTTTGGTGTAATCTGTATTGCTTGGTCCTACTGTTTGTTTACTGGTTGCGTTATCTTTTGTGCTGCAATCATGCCTAAGCGACGTACTGCACAGAAATCTGATATAGCAATTGCTCCAGTTAGCGAGCACAGTGAAGTAGAATCTATGTCCAGTGTTAGTACGCCTGTTGTTACTCAGTTACTAGCGACGTCTAATCCGCCTCTCGTGGCCAATGCACCGCAATCAGCTGTCTGCCGCCCGGTCATTGACCCCTCGTACTTTGAGAATTCCAGTAGGATGTCGGCGCATGAATTTCTGCAGAACTTTGAAATGGTCGCTGCTGCTAATGGCTGGTCAGAAGAAATGAAATTGAAATGCTTTCCATGCTATTTACGAGATACTGCTGCATCATGGTTTCAAACTTTTCGCCATCGGCACCCTCACCATGATTGGATTTTCTTGTCTACACAATTTTTAAATGCATTTCAGATAACAAACCAGAGTGATATTCTGGAAATGAAACTCAGACAGCGGGTACAGTTGGATGATGAACCTGTTATTAGTTACATCTATGACGTGCTATCTTTATGTGACCAAGTCAACCCAGCTATGTTGCAGTTGGAACAAATTAAACACTTGCTTAAAGGTCTTAGACCTCTGTATGTACAAGCTTTATTGCCCTTAAATCCTCAAACTGTTGATGAGGTAATACAAATCATTCGACGAGTGGACAAAGCACAGTTTTACATGCAGAACCGTGAACATCTAGTGTCTGCTCAATCTCAGGCTGCAGTGGTTACGCCACCCTCTGTTTTATTTAATACTGCATCTGTTCCTGCTGTTACTTTACCAGCTTCTCCTCAGCCTTCTCAGGCTTCTTCTCTTGTGGGCGTACCTATCGATCCTATGCATCAGCTGATTGATCGTGTGGAACAGTTATGTAACAGAGTTAACCAGTTTCAGTTACCACCTCCGGAGAGAACTTCCCAGCATTCACAGCTTCCACGGTCAGACGACTTCAACCGGAGGGATCCACCCGACACCTGCTATAGATGCAACAGGCAGGGCCACCTGGCTCGCTTTTGCCGGAGCCGCCTCCCGCAGTCAAAAAACGACTGGCGCCGAGCCTCGCGCGACGAGACGTAGCAGCAGCACCACCACCACCCACCAGCATGGCTGCACCTCAACGGGTCATAGCTACACCTCAACGGGATGTGTCTGCATTATCAGGTCAGATATTGCAAGTTCCTGGTCGTATTGCCCAGACAGAGCTCTCCATCTTGCTCAATACAGGAAGCGCAGTGAGTATTGTGAATGCTGCACATGTTCTTGATCATTCTACATTGAAACCTATAGAGATGATGCTCCGCACTGCAGGAAACAAGTTACTTGATGCGCCTTACCACACTGTGTTAGATTTCCATATTAATGATGTTCTTTTTCAGGAGGATGTACTAGTTGTGAAAGAGTTGTCCCATGATTTGATTTTAGGCAATGACTTTTTGCAGACCCATGATGTTATAATTGACTATGCACATAATCTGATAACCTTGAAATCTTCTAAGAATGATGCGTTCAGTATACCAATAACTCTAACACAAGGACCTTTTGTTGATATGGCAGTAAACCCTCTCCAAGATGATGATTGTACAGATTCTGGTGTTAAAATGGCAGTTATGCATGATGTTAAAATTCCACCTCTGTCTACATGCTATATATCAGTTAAGCCTTTGTCAGCCATTAGTAATGAGGTTATGTTTGAACCTGCTCTTAACATAATGCAAAAGAAGAATCTTTCCATTCCACCGTTATTGTGTCATTCTACCTCTGAACTTACTATTCTAGTGCATAATAATACTTCAGTTCCACAAACACTGTTTGCAAATACAGTCTTAGCTAAAGCTTATGATGTTGCACTTGTTCAGAGTAATTCTGTTTTGTCATCCGATGTTACTCCTCTGCCAGCTCCAAATTGTAATTTTAATGTTAATGGTAAACTCCTGGAAACCCAAAAGGCTGACTTACATGCTTTGTTATTGAAATATAGTGATCTTTTTGCCACAACATTACAAGAACTTGGTACTACGGATGTTGCAGAATTTGATATCAAAGTAAATGACCCTAAGCCAATTAAGCAAAGACCATATAGAGTTCCTCATAAACAAAAGGAAATTATTGCTGAGCAAGTTAAAGAGATGCAAGATGCTGGCATTATCAAGGAATCACAGTCCTCCTGGGCTTCTCCTGTAGTACTTGTCAAAAAGAAAGATGGCTCCATGAGATTTTGTGTCGACTATAGAAAATTGAATGCGGTTACAGAGACCACCTCTTTCCCTTTACCATTGATAGATGATTTGTTAAGTTATTTGGGGGAGGCTAAATGGTTTGTCTCATTAGATTTACTGTCAGCATACTTTCAGGTACCTATTGCAGAGGATAGCCAGAAGTACACCTCTTTTGTCACTTTTCAGGGTCAATATCAATTTACACGCTTGAGTTTTGGGTTGGCCAATGCCCCTAGGTTTTTCAGTTACATCGCAGACAAGTTGTTAGGCGATTTGAATTTTAAAAAGGCTATTGCATATCTGGATGACATTGTTGTTTTTGCTAAAACCTTTGAGGAGTTGTTGCAAAATCTTGAGGCCGTTTTTCAACGTCTGGATCACCACAAGTTTAAACTTAAACCAGAAAAATGTTTCTTCGCCATGCAAAAGATCAAACTCTTAGGCTTTGAAGTTTCTAAAGATGGCATTTCACCTGATTCTGACAAAGTTGTTTCCATTCAAAATTTGCCTCGTCCTAAAAATGTTCGAGATGTGAGAAAAGTTTTGGGATTGTTTAATTTTTACAGGAAATTCATCAAGGACTATGCTAATATTGCTCAACCTCTAATTCAGTTGACTAGGAAGAATCAAAGTTTTATTTGGGGATCTGATCAGCAAACTGCATTTCAAAATTTGAAAGACTTATTGGTTTCGGCCCCTGTCTTAGCTCACTATACTCCTGGTGCTTATACCGAACTACACTCTGATGCCAGTGGATTAGGGGTTGCCTCAGTGTTGTATCAGAAGATTGATAATGTGTTGAAACCAGTGGGCTATGCTTCAAGGACACTATCTAAATGTGAACGTAATTACAGTGTTCCTGAGTTGGAATTGTTGGCCATCCTGTTTGGACTTACCCACTTCCGCAGTTTTGTTTATGGCTACAAGGTTCATATTGTATCTGATCATCACTCCCTTTGTTATTTAAATAATTTGAAAGATTTGACTGGGCATTTGGCACGATGGAGTTTGAAATTGCAAGAGTTTGATTATACCATTTCTTATAAATCTGGCAAGAAACATCATGATGCTGATACTCTATCGAGATTTCCTGTGTTACAACCTACAGAAAGTGATCTTGAACAGCTTGATGAACTCCCCACATGTTTGCTGTCATCAGTTGAAGTTGCTGACCATCAGAAGAAAGATACTGGGTTACTTGAGCTTATTAATGCTCTCCATGATCCTCCGTCGGCCCCTGCTAAGCTTCAGAGACAAGTTTCCAACTACACACTCAAATCAGGTGTTCTTTATCGTAAAAATGCTGGCTCCACTGGCCCTCTCCATCTGCTGGTTATTCCAGAAGCTCTAAAACATGAAATTCTTTCTTCATGTCATGATGATCCTCTTTCAGGCCACTTAGGATTCTCGAAAACATTTGCCAAAATTCACTCCAGGTATTACTGGGTTGGTATGAAGAAAGATATTGAACATTTTGTCCGAACCTGTCCCAGCTGTCAAACAAGAAAGGGACCGAAGAATCAGAAACCAGCAGGCTTATTACAACCAATTCCGGTTACATCTGTAGGCGAGCGGTGGGGTATTGATTTGCTTGGGCCTCTCCCACGCTCCAATTCTGGACACAAGTATGTTGTCGTTGCGACCGAGTATGCTTCTCGCTGGGTCGAGTCTGCGTCACTTTCTTCAGCAACAATCCCTCAAGTTGCTAAATTTATTTTGCATAACATCATCTGTAAGCATGGAGCCCCTGCTGCCTTGTTATCTGATCGTGGCTCAGTTTTCTTAAGTGAGGTGACACAAGAATTGTTGAGATCTTTATCAGTGTCTTCCAATTTCACCAGTGCTTATCATCCAGCTTGCAATGGACTTACTGAAAGATTTAACCAAACCCTCTTAAATATGCTCAGCCATTTTGTGGATAATAATCAGAAGAATTGGGACTCAATATTGCCCTATGTCATCTTTTCATATAACTCGAGTGTTCAAGAGTCTACTAAATTTTCACCCTTTTTCTTGATATATGGCCGAGAACCTTCTTTACCTAACCAGGTTCAGCTACAAGCTACGTCTAATGACCTTTTTGTGAGACAGACATTGCAAGAGATTCAGAAGGCACGAAAGGTTGCTGTTGCTAACATTACAAAGCAGCAGGTGAAGCAAAAAGAAGCATTTGATGCTAAACATAGAAATGTGGTTTATAATGTAGATCAATTAGTTAAAGTTTTCACCCCCATTAGGAAGAAAGGTAAATGTACAAAGTTGTTACATAGATATTTTGGCCCTTTTGAAATTATCCGACAGATCACTCCTGTTACCTACCTTGTTGATCGACCTCATGCTCCCCGTACCAAACATCAGAGTGTTCATGTGTCACGCCTTTACCCTTACTATGATCCTGCGGGTCCTTATAGGCTGTAAAGTCTGAGTTTCTGATGCTTAATTAAGCTTTACTTTTCAGGAATATGTGATATGAATGTCTCTGCTAAATTACAAGTGTATTATTATTGTGGGTGTAATTTAAATTTTGAATTATGTTTTGGGAACTGCAAATCATTTGTTTTGTTTGTTGTATTATGCTACAGGAATGTGTTTCAGGTGTACTATGTGCTTAATTGAGCTTTCATTTTCAGGAATGTTATGTGACAATATTGTTTTGAGTAATGATGTGATGTTGTTTTGTTGCATTCGATTTGATTTGATATGATATGATTTGATTTGACTTTGGGTTTCATAATGATGCTGTGATTTTTATTTGCAGAAAATTGTTGCATGAATAGTGTGTATTTGAGGTTATGTGATATATGTGAGATTTGCCTCGGTGGAAGTGCCAAAGAGTAACCCCGACGGTGTTAATGAGATGAGGAGAGATGAGATGATGTCAGCTTCGGTGGAAGTGCCACAGTGTAACCCCGACAATTGTTGTATGTTTTCAGAGATTTTGCTTATTGGTGTTGCTGTAACGTGCCCAGTATAGCGTGTGTGATGAATTCACACGAGAGATTAAATGGATGGAAGTGAATGTAATGAAAATAATTTTTTTTTCTCTGTTTATGCAACAAGTTTATTACCATATTAGATAGCAAATTTTAATACCACCTGTTTTCCAGCTTAATTTTCATTTGGAGGATGTGGATGCAACAGTATAGTGTCATGTTATTTGTGTCATTCCTGAATTATTAATGTGATTTCTTGAAGGTTATGCCTATGTTAGATGTTTTGAATTTGCAGCATGCTAAATGAGACACGTAAGTGCAGATGTTTTGTTTTGAAGAGAAAATTGAAAGATGATGATGATTGAAGTAATGATCGAGATTGCACTATTACTAATGATGATTATGAAAGATGTTGATCATAATGAGATGAGAAAGATAGTGATGTGGACGAGCAGTTGTATTGGTGACAAGAGTAGGACAATGGTAGTTGGAAGCATGTCACGTGGCGTAGTTTAGAGATGTATTGTGGATGTAGTGATGCATACACTAGTTTGAGTAGATAGTTAAGTCAGTGTTGTGTGTAATTTGGGCCATGGTCAGTGTGAATGAGTTCATTTCATTGTCATGTGTGATTGTCTTGTAAGTGCACTTACTTTCTTTTGTTAGTGATACCAGCTGGTTATTAAGATGTAATATTGGGATCCCAAAATAAGGTTATTTTCATTTCTGTCATGTTCATGTATTTTGAGTCTGTTTTACTGTTTTATTTGGATTGTAAAGCATTGTAAGTTAAATTTTGGATGGCAACTCTGTAAAATTTCGTTCTTATGCCAATTTGTACTAATCTTTTTTCTCTTTCTTTGCCCCATGTCATAAGAATTTTTAGTCTAAACTTTTCAAACTTTAAAATCTTTAATTGTACATGACATACCATTCTTTTATGTGTGATTGTTTGTGGGAGCACCCTGTTTATTGTTTGGTGGTTTTGTTTTAGTATTTCGCTGTGGCGGAGAGCGAGAAAATTCAAGAGCATTCCCGGGGCACACCAGAAGTCAAGAAACACCACAGGGAAGCTGTCGGGCAGCCACTACACTGCCGTGGCATAAGGAGCCACCATGTCGGGGGGCAGTCCAAGCCAGCGACTGCCCACCCTGTTGTCATCACCAGAGACCTGCGGTGATAATTCTACACCAGGACAAATCGTCGTTGTGGGCACTGTCTAAACTCACCCACAAACAGTTACGGCAGACCAGCGATATTTTGCGCAGTGTAGTGTGCCTGTGAACTGAGGCAGCGTGGTGTGTGCGTGTGCGGGATGCTAAAGATAAGTGCATTAACAATACTAGTCAACAGCACTTACGTCTCTCGTTATCGTCCAGCAATATTGTATCGTCGGCTGGGTGCTTACCACACATGTCTATTGTTGTTATATTTTGGTTCATCACACATGTGTATGTCATTTTGTTTTGTTCTTTTCATGTTTATTGTATTTATTTTCCTTCTGTCGACGAGGACGTCGACTTCGGTGGCCAGGGGGAGATGTGGCATGTGCACAGATTATATTAATGGTAATACGCCCTCTGGACGCCGAAGCGTGGCAGTTTATCTGTGAGTAGGGGCGATTCAGGGGAAGCAGTGTGTCATTGGGGGGGATATGGCGTTACTGACGCCAACTTGTTGTGGCTTCATTCTGTGACTAGGCTTCGCGTGGGTTAGACGGATAACTGCCTAAGACTTGGCGTCCTCGCCCGGCAGACACATGGGGTAAGAAAACATTTTATAATAAATCTACCAGCTATCCATTTCCTTGCCGTTTTAATTATGATAGTGTAGAGTTTCTTGCCTCTCCCTTCAGCCAGAAATTATGTTGGTGTAGTAATTATTTTTATAATCTAACTTTAGCTGCGTCCCTTCGTCGTTGCCTCTTAAAGTCAAGTTCTTTGTTTGATTAACGATCCCTCTTGCAAGCGAGTAGCTCTCCTCTGAAGTTAAATAATAAATAAATGTGAGGCATACGACAATATCTACAGAGAGAGCCAAAAAACTACGAACTGGCTGCGCATGTTTTTTCTGTCTGCGTCCTCGGCACTCGTTGCCATCTGTCGTTATCATTGTGTCCTCGGCACTCGTTGCCATCTGTCGTTATCATAGAAAGGCGCGGATGAAACCATACAACAGTTTAAAACCACTTTTAAAGGCTTTACTTACCAACATTATGAAAGGAGATGCTGAAACTGGCCACTATTGTTGTCCATATATTTTTGGCACCTCTTTAGGAAACTATCCATCACTCGTCGTAGTTCACGTTGAAAAATGCTGCAATTTCCTGGCAGATATTGTGTTTTATTTATTCCAGGGTGTGTGGGTTTGTCTTGTACACTTTGTTTTAAGTTACCCCAGAGATAGAAATCGCAAGGGGTTAGGTCGGAGGACCAAAGGGGCCACAAATCTCTACTAATAATTCTGTCATCACACACACTTTCAGAAGATTAAGTAAAGGCTTTAAAAGTAGTTTTAAAAATGTTGTATGGTTTCAACCGTGCCTTTCTATGATAGCGGCAGATGGCAACAAGCGCCGAGGACACGGACAGGAAAAACACTGCGCAGCCGGTTCGTAGTCTTTTGGCTCTCCTTGTAGAAACTTATATGGGTATTACTGTCCTTGAAATATCAGTTGCAGATACATTCTCTTTTTTATCTTCACACAGTTGAAACATAAAAAACCTAGATTGTAATGCATTATGTTCATATCTTTTTCAATAGTAAGGTTAGAAGACATAGTAAGACATTTCTGCTAAACTCTTGCATTGGTATGCACCTGATGTTGCAGCTGCTACTTCAGAAGAAGAAAAATAATCACAGACAAAATAAACTTTATGATTCAATCTATTACAGGAGGACTGAACTTAAGTTCTGAAGACTAACTTTCTAACAATAAAATATAAACAATTCTGAGCACATTGTTAAAAACCATGTTTTTCTTTGACCTGTCACTTTTATTCAAAAGCACTTTTATGTTTAACACTCACCTCATGGTGACATCATAAGGCTAGGATCACAGTATGCTGTACTTGTCACTTGCATTAGTTATCCTTGCATTGCATTTTATTCCTGTTATTTTGTGGTTGTAGGACAGTTTCCCTTTCCTAGTGTTCTTGAGGTGTAAGGTTAAGAATGCTTATGGTTGTGCAAATAATTCTGGCATAAACAGAAATGTTGGTTATTACTCATTCCCTGATAGAGATAAGAATCAACATGTATACAACAAATGGGTTCTTCTATGAAACACAAAAACTTTGTGCCAACCAAAAATGCTAGAGTATATGGAATTAATTTCAAAGAAAGTGATTTTAATGAGTTGGATGTTATAAAAGCAAGAATAATAGAAATGAGAAGTCCAAAAGCCCTAGACTGAAAGATGTGGTGCTTTCAAAATTTTTAGGTTAACTAGAAGAAAAACTCCCCAAACTCAAATTTTCTTAAAAGAAAGCTAGTTGATAATTCAGTAAGCAATTCTCAGCAAGAAAATGAAGCTACACTAGTTTCTGAGTCTTTATACATGGAGTTCAAGTAGAAGAGGCAATTCTAGAATGTCTCCAACAACTAGAGAATACCAGCAATCAGACAACTGTGAATCAAGTATATGCTCTAAGGTTGAAATTGTAACAGCCAAAATTTTCCTTTTGGTTAGAGGTATTTTATAAAATAATGCCCCTCGTGGATATCTTGTTCAGCAAATTACAAAAGCACACCACTGATTCTGTCTCAATAAAGCAAGCAGTAACATCATTCGAAAATGAAATTTTGAAAATTAGAGACAACATTGATAATATAATAATCGAGGAAGAACCAAATGTAGCAAAAGAAGATGCAAGGATGTTATATAACAAGGAATGTAGCAGCAAAGGAAATATGTGACATAATAATTCAGCAGAGCAAACAAGGGTTTGAATTCTCCAGCCACCTAGTGAAAAATAAATTTCCTGAAAAATGCTCTCTGTTGTTTTGCAGTCCTATCCATTTTTAAATAAAGCCAAGTTAAAAACAGAACTACAGATCATTTATTCTTGAAATGGTTTTCAAGAAATGAAAAGTGCAATAGCCCTTCTGAGGTTTTTAATTGAAAATAACCTGCAGGAACCCTTTGGTAAGGTTATGAAATTGGTAGCTATCCCAATGACATGTGAAGCAAAGAGATGTTTCTACGCTTTGTCGCAAATCAAAACGTTTCTTAGAAGCACCATGGATGAAGATAGGCTGTCTGCCCTTGCCATGCTATCTATTGAAAAGGAAATGATCCACAGGCTTCCAGATTTTAACAAGAGTGTCACAGACAGATTTGTCAAGAAACAAGAAAGGAGGGAGTTTCTCTATAAATATACCTCTACAGGAGGTTCAACCCCATGAACATCGTCAAGCTCATTTTAGAACTACAGAAATATTTCAAATAATTTAGAAAATCAAATTATTTCGAAAGCTAAATAGCTAAAGTAGTAAACCCCCTGTCATTTTAGGCACCAGCCACCATTGTGAGTGCCCATGTTCTTTGTGGTAAGAGTGAAGCCACCACTTTAACACATGTGATAGAGAAGAAATTCAAGAAATATTCATACTTTTCCATAACAAATGCTCCCCTCCCAAAAAAAAAAAAATGCACCCCAGAACTAATGCAGTCTTAGAATGATTTGCGTACATAAGTTAGAAACTGAGATGCATCTTGAATAAGATAATTTCTGAGCAGAAATGATCTAACAGTCTTAGAAAATTTATTAAGAGCACCAGCAAAAGAATAGATACTACAGGACACAGGAATATATAAAATAAACTGCAAAGATTCAAATAAAATACACATATGCAAAACCAAAAGAAACAACTTCCAGATGAAACAATACATGTGTAGTAAAATTGCAATATACAACACAAACAAACAGACAAGTCAGCAGTCACAGCACACTTCTGGAACCCCAATCATAAAGTTAACACAAACACAGAGGTACTAAAACAAGTTCCTATATAGAACTCTCTATATAGGAAAATAATTTTACTAGTTAAAACATCAGGTCATAAATCCGTCTACTACTACTCAGGACATATGTATATCTGAAGTGTTTTTTTACTTGTGGGCAATGCAGCAATTATCCCTGCCGTGAACAGCGAGCACAGGCTACTTGAATGTAAAGATAACTGACACCCAAGCAGCGCTATTGCTCAATGTTCTGAGTAAGAGCAGCATGCATGACAACAATGACAGTCATACCATTTGAAGATGAAACCGAAAGCTTTCAAAATGTCCTGTTTTTTCAAACAAGTGAAGTAATTTGTGTCTCTACAATGACTTAATAGCTCCAATTTATTCCCCGCTTCACTGATTCTGGTTCTTCTAGTTAAATTATAAAAGTGTGACCTGTTATTCAGGATGTGCGTTATCTGCAGCAGGTAATTGGGTACATGTTTCAAGAGAAAATGCTTACCCAAATGTTTCCTTATACTAACTGGAAAACAGCACATTTTTTGCAATGTTACTTAAAAGTTTATTCATTCATTTTATGCATACATGAAACTAATTTCATACAATTATATCAGAGAATTATGACATTTTCATATTCTATCCTTATGCAAACACACTGCATTTGCAGTTGGTAATTCATGTAATTCTTTTAGACGGAAATGGGTATAATGACTGATATAAATAAAATCTTGCAAATAAGATTGTTGCTCTTAATTTATTTTTACATTTTTAAGCCTTTTCCATATTAGTTTCAATTCTTTACAAAATAAGTCAGCAGGAAATTCAGGATGTGAAAACACATAACATTAACTTACAAACATTCTTGAAACAAATTATGGCCTCATTCCATCTTCTGTTAGCATGAGGTGCTTTGAAATACAATTCACGATTTATGCAATTCTTAAAATAAATATATGAAAATAAATTACTCAACAAACATTGTGGTTGGCCATCTTTAAGAGCACTGGCTTTACTATGTGCAGAAATGAACAACGCAATGCTGCTTACCATTCTACTTTAGTTGAGCATGTGACGCTATAAAAAATAAAAATATTTGAACAAGCAGACACTTAATGTGCAACACTTGAGAATTTCATAACAAAATATCACTGGGGTATTACTTCAAAACAATATAAAAGCATTTAAAAATGATATTCATGAATAATTGTTACATTTCCAACAAGCTGTGATGCTAGCTCCTGCTTAATAGTATCCTCCAAGAATGCAAATGTATGTATATGTTAAAAGGTTTTTAGTATTATTACAATACATATTCACTATATACATTTGGATTTTTATAGCACTGAATAGATACGTTTGATTATTAAAAGATAAATACACAATCAACTCTTTGGACAAATCTTACTTTTTGCAAATAAAAAACTATAATTTGGTTGCTTCACTTATGAAAATTTAAAAAGTGTACAATTAACAATATTCCACTTGATATTAGGTCTGTAAACCAAACATTTTCCCAATGTAATTATCATTTCAAATAATGTTTGAGCAAGATTCTATACAATATCACTGAAATTCACGATCTCTTAAACTTAAAATCATAAGAAACTTTTCTGCAATATCTGAACATAACATTCTTTCATGATTCTTATTCTATCAAAACAAAGAAAACTTCATTGGAAACATTACAACACTTCTATAGATTCGGCCAATATGATTGACAAGGGAAGGAATGAAGCGCTGTGTGTTGTGGATAAACATATCAGTAATAATTATCCCTGCCCCTACCTCCTCTACCTCCCCTCCCTCTACCTCCTCTATCTTGGTATCCCCTGTCCTGATATCCACTCCCTCCTCTATCTTGGTAACCCCCACCACGATCTTGATATCCCCCTCTGTCTTGATAGCCTCCACCACGGTCTTGGTAGCCTCCTCCACCTCCTTGGTAACCACCACCTCCACGATCTTGGTAGCTACCTCCACCTCCTTGGTAACCACCACCTCCACGATCTTGGTAGCCACCGCCACCTCCACCTCCCTGGTAACCACCTCCTCCACTATAGCCACCTCTTCCTCCTCCTTGATTCCAACCTCCCTGCACCCTACCTCCGCGGTCACCACTACCACCACCTCCTCCTCCTCGGCCACCTTGGAATCCACCTCTTCCACCACCACCTGTAATAATAACACTCATTCTCATTCAATGTGCTAGTAGCTAAAAGCTCACACAATTAGTGCAAACTGTACCTCTAATGAGGTTTCTAACTCTATGCACATATGTTCCTTAAACTGAAATAAGAGCTGCTCCACAAAATATGCTCACAGTAAACAGAGAACAAAGTAAATGAACTGGCATGTATGGTTCTCATAAAATTACCATTTGGCATAACATTTTTTAGGGTTTCATTTACTTGTATTTTCAGAAATACCTTGCCTGGCAGTGCCAGAAAATTTCCTTTATGGACCTAATCTGAAAATTGTTTATTCAAATTTTGTCTTGAATAACCAACTAAGTTGATGGATGCATAGTACATTAGCTTTCCACCTGCAAGGAGTCTTTTAACTTCTCTGCAGTGAATGTTTCACAACATATTTTACCTTCTTACTTCTGTTAAGACAAAGTTTGCAAGGCTGACAATAGTGCTGTCTTAAGTTCATCTCAAAGTGTCATAGTTAAGTTACCATAATGCTTGAATCAAAGTTGGCAAAGAGAAAACCCACTCAGTTCCCTTTCTATTTATGCGTATTTATTATAAACAACTATTATCAACCCTTGTTGATTTATTTTGTGGAACATAATGCCTCATGGTCATTTGGAGATACTTCCATGTCTTTCTTTAAGCTCCTCTGCTTCCTGTAGGCAAAAATATACACACAACTATCCATAAAACATAATATGCAACGCTTTGTTGCAAAATAAACAACGGAGAGTTAAATGAAAATATAACATACAATTAATATTTTGATACATGTTTAAATTTAACCTATTAAGTTACTATTACCATTCTTAAAAATTTTTAGACAATAAGTTCTTTTTATTTATATATGACATGCTTAATTTTCTATAGGCCAGGTAAAAGATCTGCTCACCTACCTGCCTGTCTGTCTCTATCTCTCTCTCTCTCTCTCTCTCTCTCTCTCTCTGCATAAAGATCACATGCCCTTTTAGCATTCCCCAAGCAGAACCATGGACATAATGTATGTTTGTTATTTCTGTGTAAGGAAAGCCAAATATTTTCTAATAGCTTAGATGCTTCAGAAATAAATTACTCGAAAATCTTCCAGCAAACAGAGCACTTTAGTCTGTTTTGGTATACTTTTATTGGCCTACCTACACTTGGTGTGAGATTCACAGTGTTGCTCTAGGTAAGATGATAGGCGAGGCAAGCATTTTATGAATTAAATGTGCAGTTTTAAAGTAGTTAAGTGATGATATAAACAATGTGTGAGTGCTAAGCAAGCAGTGGAAGAGAGTGGATGTGTGTGGAGAAAGCTCCTGGAGTGGAAGAAAAGAAGGGCTCAAGAAACTATGGGAATTAGTATCGAAGAGTACAGAGGAAGAATTCAAACTTTTAACAAGTTAAAATGGAAGGAATTCAAAACAAATAAAGGTGCAGAAGAGATGGTAAACATGTTTCTTCTCACATGTATAATAGGCATACTATTGGTAATTGGTGGAGTTGAAATCAATCCTGCGCCAAATGGGAATTGAAATGTCATGGATGAAATTTTGGCTAGAATAAAAGATATGGATGAGAAATTAGGAAATAAACTCAATGGAGTGGAAAAGGAACTAATAGACATCAAGGGAGAGATTAAAAATGAAATGCAAGATATAAGAAATAATTTACAGAGAATCAAAAGAAGAGTAGAGCTGTTGGAAGAGACACCGCAGATTCAATCTAGTTATAGCAGGAGTGAAAGAAAGGAAGGAGTATGGCCTGTAGAAGAGGTCAGAGAGATTATAGAAGGAAAGCTTGGAATGGTGCTACAGGGCTGGGAGATTAGGGAAGCATTCAGAGTGGGGGGATCAAGAGGAGCCAGAATGATAGTTGCAAGATTTACGTCAGTGCAGTTTGTTTATGAAGTTAAAGAAAACAAAGCAACTAAAAGGAACAGACATTTTCATAAGCAGAGATTTATTGGGGGAACAATGGGTCTTGAAGAAAAACTTAATACAACAAATGAAGCTGGCAAGAATGGAAGGGAAATGGGCCTTCATAAAGAATTTACGATTGTGGGCCGATGGTGGCTGCATACGAACGTGACATAAGGAGCAGCAGATTGCAGGAGCAGGAAATGACTCAGCTAAATACATCCGGGACCAGAGAGAAGGAATTCAGATTGAAGTACAAAGAGCAATCAGAGACTAGAGGAAAACGATGGACAAATGGAAGTTACGGGCACGTGGGGCTGGCGGAAAGGAGATGATGTAACAAGAATGTCAGATCAGAGTGATGTAAGGGCAACAGCTGGCAAAGCAAGGAAAATGATATCATTTAAGAGGGAGGAAGTTCAATCAGCACGTAACCTGGCAGTGGGCAGGGCGGAGGTGTGTTTGAAGAGTGACGGAATGGTGAGAGAAGAAAGCATTTTGTCAACACCCAATGGAAGTTTACTGGTTTTGGACAGAAACATAGCGGGACCGTCAAGGGAGACAACGGGAATAGTACTACGGAGTAAGAAAGTGTGGGATAGGTCTAGAAATAGAACAAGCTCAGAGAGAAGGACGGGAATACGCAAATAATAGTAATGGGGGATTTTAATATTAGAATAGGCGAGGGGGATGTGAATATAGAATGAATATGTTGTTGGAAGTGAAACATGTTCTAGAAGGGAACAACTCAGACGAAGTAAAGACAAGTGTATTGATAAGTCAAGTGATAGATTTATTGAATTTTGTGAAGGGAATGCTCTAGATATATTGAACGGTAAATACAGAGATGACTTGGAGGGAGAGTTTACCTTTGTTAATATGAACGAGCAAGTGTTATTATGGCCGATCAGCACAGGGTACACAATAAGGAACTTTAAGGTATTAAACTTGTATCTAATAGTTACCACTTCCTGCTGGTAGTGGAGATTCAAAGATGATCAGAGGAAGTAAGGGAAGTGAGATGGGAGTGGGAAAAGAATACTAAGAAGTATATTGAATTTAAATGGGGAACTGTTAGCATAATGAAGCAAACTCAACACACATGATTGTTAAATGCTATAAGCTTGGGTATGATCAGCAATAGGAGCCAGGGCTCGACGCTGATCATGCCCAAATGAATTGTAATAGCTCAACACTCAATAAAGATAAAGGTAAACAATGTTAAAAAACTGTGAGAGAACAGAAATCAGTTTGGCCGAATTTCATTTAACCTGACTTGGCTATTTAATAACTCTATGTCCTATAGCTCAATAATAAGACGTTTATGGGGATGTATTTCCGAAATAAAAATATTCAAAATAGATCTTTAAAACATCCACGTTCTGACCCCTCCTGTGTATACATATGTTACGCACGCACGCACGCACACACACACACACACACACACACTTATCTACAAACCATATACAGTAGAATCTCGTTAGTACGTTTTTGCAGGGACCTAAGGATTTGGACGTCATAGGCGAGAAAACGTGTTAACGAAAATGCAAAATCTGCAATTTAAGAACATAGGTAATAAAAATCTAATAATTACCACGTCTCCATGGGCAATTTAAATCGATTTTGAGTACAATTTCATACTGAATACGATCCGCGTTTCCATGTTAAATTCAATATGTTTAAATGGATTTGGATACACAAAGCCTGAGAATAAATAATTCAAGCTTTTATTTTGGTCAACTTAGATTTTTTAGGTTATGAATGTTTTTGAGAAAATAAATTGCGAATTGTGGAAGCGGCAATAGTGTTTTTGCTGTGTGTTTTATTACACACGTGATAACAATTTCTGCTAAAAAAGAAAAAATTATGAGCGTGCATCGTGTTACGAGTACAATAGACTATATTATCTTTGGTGTATACAAGACGATTTGAATACGGAGGTGTTTCCATGCAACAAATTTCGTTCCGGTCCTCTTCTGATCCTATTTTCCAAGAGAAAAGTTTTGTTTTAGTATTTTTCCCTTCTTTAAAAGCAGTTTCAATCAATTTAGGTTTGCTAACAATCGTGTTTAAGGTTGACAGAGGAATGTTTAACTTCCGCACTATATCGACATGTTTTATATTTGGACTGTGATTACATCAAGGATTTTCAGTTGGTTATTTACCTACTACACTTTCTTTTTTTCATTGTAAATGAAAAGTTAAAATACAATCTACGGTTGTTTGGTCATCACTCAACATTAGAAACTATCATTAGCGTTTACCGCATTTACCACGCCAAGGTAAAGCATTCTCTATCCCGCCCACAGAAATCGTGTCACACAAATATTTAAATGCATGTATGTGATTGGCTGCCGATTTCCACCCCGTGACCAAGGATTGACCAAAGTAGCAAATGAGGACATCAAACTATGAACGTGTTAAATGCCTACTCCCACTGTACCGATCAAGGATTGGCCAAAACAGCGAATGAGGACGTCAAACTTCAAACGTAGTAAGCGGGGCCGGGAAAATGCACTAAGCAAACATTATATATTATATTTGGTGATTTGGTACCGGGACTTTTATAATTCAACGTAATACACGGGAAAACGTGTTAATGAGGAACATGCTAATGAGATTCCACTGTACTTACACAAAATACATCACTAAATCAGATGACATTTTCCACTTTACACACAGGCCTTGAAGAAGTCACCGAGTTTGGTTTGTTTTGGCTTTTTCAACAAGTTCTTCCATTAACTGTTTTCATGCTCAATAAGTGACTTCAGAATGTTTTCTGGCATCTTGTCAATTTTCTCCACATATCGCCGTAACTGCTGTATATGCTTCATTGCATCTACAGAAGGCCCACTTTCTTTCAGCTGCTGTTTCAACTTCTTTCTCTTCATTGTCATCTTGAGGGGTTGTTACAGTCAAAGACTCCACTATTTTCTCCTATGTAAGTTGATGTGTTGTCTCTGTCTTAGCATCCATAGAGACATATTCTTCAAAGGTTAATGAGGATGGCAGATCCAGTTCCTTTGCAACTTCAGCGTCATCTGGTGCTGTAACTGGCTGAAAATTCAGAATGCCAGCTTTTCCCTAACCATTCACAACTGTAGTTGCTTTCACATTCTACGAGGTCCCTGCTATCATTTGTACCCTGCAGAATACTGACGTTGGTAGGCACCTTAAGTTTTATGTTGATAAGCACATGTTGCACAAGACATTTGTGAAAGTTCACTTTGACATTATGGATGATTCCTTGGTCTAGTGGCTGTAACATTGATGTGTGCTTAGCAGGTAGGAATTTAAGCCTGATATTTTCTAATCTGCAGTCCACTTTTATGCGCAGAGCAGTTGTCTATGATGAGAATTTTCTTATCTCTGCCCATCTCTTTATCCACCTCAAAGAGCCAGTCTGTGAATAGACTTTTTGCCATCCATGCTTAGCTGTTGACCATATATTTCACAGGCAGAGATGTAACACCTTTAAAACAGCTTGGCTTAGCAAAGTACCCTATTATGAATGGCCTCAGCTTCCTTGTACTTGTTGCATTGCAACAGAATAATGCTGTCAGTCTCTGTTTTGATAGCTTACCACCAGTACAGGTCTCACCTTGTAAGCCATTGTTTTATTTGACAGCATTTTATAAAAAAAAAAAATGCAGTTTCATCTGCATTGAAAATGTCTTCTGGCTTGTAATTTACGATGACATCCTTCAAATATGTTTCCTTCCATTCCCGACCTGCTTCTATGTCTACATCTCTTGCTTCTTCACTGATGGTTTTCCAGGGAATGCCGTACCTCCTGAAAATGAAAAAGCCAACCAGCACTTGCTTGGAACTCTCTGATATCCAATAAAGTTGCAAATTCCTTTGCTTTTAGCATTGGTCCAGAAACTGTTACACCTTTGGTCCTAACATCCTTGAACCAGTGTCCACTACTGCTTCCACTTGGTGGAAATCACCAACATGAATCTCATTTCTGTTGGGGCAAATCGTTGACCTTTTGTATGCCTGAAGTATTTTTCTCTTTGTCACAAAGTACTGTCGAAAGAGTGGTGGATTTGATGTTATGCACACATGCTACTCGATCTGCTTTATTCCATTTTTTACCTTCTTTATCAGCTCAACTTTCTGTTCTATTGTAAACTGCTTCCTTTTCTTTGACTCCATTATGTTATCAAAGTTAACAAACAACTCTTTTGTTGGTAATCAACAAAAATGCAAGATGCAAAATTTAACAAACGGCTCTTAAAAAAAAAAAAAAAAAAAAAAAAAAAAAAAAAAAAAAAAAAAAACCCGGACTTTAATGACTATCTTCCTCAACAAAAATGCAAGATACAAACTTTAACAAACAGCTCTTTAACAACTAACAAAACTGCAAGATGCAAACTTTAATAACTTTAACTCTCTTACTGTGTTTAACAAGAAAACCACGTGAAAATGAAACCTTCAATTCAAACAAAATTAGAAATGGAGTTGTATTTGGGTTTGACCACAGCGTACTTTATAAAGAAGGCTATGGTTTAACCAATATCATATCACTGCATGAAAATATCAGAAAGCTATGCATTTGTTGGTACTCTTGATGGATTTGCTCGGCGAACAAAAAACTTAATGTTGCAGATACTGCACAGTTCATTTCCGAACAACAGTTTGAAATTGAAGCAAAAATGTACTAATACACCATATGTAGGACATTTTTGTTCAAGAATAGATGAAATAATACTATAAAAGATAATGCATTTAATAAAAATTGCATACACAATTTTGAAATGCTCATAATTAACACACATGTAAAAATGAAAGCTATTTGCATTATATTGTATGGGACTTAAACAGGGAATTTAAAATCTATATGCAAAAGTGAAATATATGCTATAATAAGGTATGTTATTTTGAGATTTCACTGTGTGGAAATTAGATTAGCTGCATAAATGGTTAAGTTTTTGGTTAGACTAGTGAAAGTGACTGTTCTAATTACAGTTTGGTAAAGTAGTTTTCATTAGGAAGGTCAATGGTTTGATGCTCAATGATAATGATAACCTCCACTAGAAATTTTACAGCCAATTAGATTTTTTATGCCACTCCATGTCTGAAAGTGCTTTTCTGTTGTTATACTTAAGATCCCCAAAATATTATACTTTATACTAAAATAGATGTATGAGTTAATTCAGCAGTAGTTGTAAGTAATGTAGGTATATTGCTGTAAACAGTACATTAGGAATTTGTAAGGCAGTATAGAATGTTAGTGGAGAGTTTGTGAAGAGTAGAGGGGTATATAACTTTCTCTTCCTTCTTACGCATCCATCAGGCTTCCAAAAACAAAACCACTATAGTAATGGCAGAGTATACATTACCTCCAGGTTTCTGCTGCTGCCAGCTGGGCATTTCTGGTGGTGGAGGTTGCTGTTCGCTTGGACGCCCTCCTCTGTCTGGCACCTGAAATGTGAAACATGCAGATGATAAAGCCATAAATTATCTTTAGATCACTGCCTCAATATTTCCATTTGCATAATATATCTAAGAAGGATAACATGCATCCTTTCCTTTGTTTTAAAAACATAGATTATTTTAACACACCATGATTTCTTTGGAAAATTACAATAATACACGAATAATTCTTAGAACAGCAAGTGAAGTGAATTCATAACAGAATAAAGTGCAATCAAAGTTTTACTAATTAAAAGAAATGTACAAAATTTAGGACATGTTTCAAAGGCATTTGACTTCATCCTCAGTTATGATCCACTTTCTGCCAAGGCCTGTGCCTAGGTTTTGTATATTTGGCGATATGATCTGATTCAATGGGCACATCAAAATTTGATTGAATTTTGATTCATGTTGAGTAACCTCTACAAATAGTTAATTCTGTAGCTTTCTGGATAATTTTTAATAATTTTGCCTTCTTCTTGACATCTGCTGTATTCATTCATTCCTTGCCAGAAACAAATGATTACAGCAGACTTCTCAATATGCTTGTATTTAATATGACAAGTATATTCTTTGAATTTAGTTTCCAGCTTCATTTGCATTTTTGCAATTGTTACATGTGATGTCATATACTTGTGGGTTATTACACTCAGATTTTTGTCCTGTATCTTCTAAGCGATCTTTAATGCTGAATTTATTTACTGATAAAGTGGAACCAATGTAATGCTAATTTCTTTGAACACTTTCTCAAAACCCATGAAAATTGAATTTCTTTTCTGTTACACTTGACTTACGGCTGAAGAATTGCTTATTTTTTTTCTGGTGTTTGAAAATATGACTTTTCTTGTCTACCATATCTCTTAGAAAGCTGTTTATATATCCTACATTATGAATTTTTTATGTTCCTCTTTGTTTTCTTTATAATTCAGTGAAAAACTTAGCTCCCTAGAGCTAAAGCATTTGATCTAGTCTGATTAAGTGCTCCTGGACTATAACTTATTGTTCCTGATGTGGTTATTATTTGTTTATCCTTCACATTCTGTTTGCATCAATTTTTTTTTCTATCAGGTGATAAAATTTAATTGGACTTTATACTAGTCAATTTGAACTGAAAATGCTGTGATTTATAAGCTCTTAAGTATAATTAACTATCACTGAGTTCTTATGCATAAATGAAGAGGGTGACAGTGTCTCAAGAGGGAAAAGGGGAAATATCATCATCATTTTATGCCTCAAGCCTAGGTGATCATGGTGTAGATCAGCAAATGCAAATCTTTTCCAACTAAATTTATAAAATATTCAAGTCATATCTTTTTTTCACCTAGGCTGCTAATTAAACCCAGGTTTATAATTATTAACTGTATAGTGTGCCCTTATTTTTTTCTCTTAAATAATCAAGTAATCTTAATTTAACTTTTAATTTCAATCAGCTTTTAGATATATAAGGTGTTATATAGTTAATGAATTAGACTGCCTGTAGGTATACTGGACTGCTTGTCCCATAGGTATTACATTTCAAAAATGTTATGGGTTAAGAATAAGATTTTTTTCTATAACAGTAATTTGTATAATAATCCAATCAAAATTGTGAGGCACTAATATAATCCTCTAAATCCTGCAGAAACATTTCATGACACTCGTATAAACAAAGGAAGTAATAGATAGAACTTCTGCATATGTTGGATGAACTCCAAGAAGTCAAGAGAAACTTTTTTCATCATGATGTCCAAGCAAAACTTATCTGTAAGCCGATATTATGGTGCATTGTTGTCATTGTCTCAACACCCATATTTAACTCATTCACAAGTAGAATGCGCAAATAGCAACAGTTTGCCATTGCTGTAAATCAGTATAAGCGAACCAAACAATAAGTGCACAGAGAAATGTTTGCTGTAATAAGATTATATTAAGTTTTAAGCCTATGAGGTGTGTAACTTATGGTCAATATGCTAAACCTATTCCATTAGATATATAATTAATTATGATCTGAATACAGTAAGATTAGAACTGATAAAATTCCTAGCATCATTTTTGATAGGTGTGGTTTATGCAAGAGCCACTTCAAACATAACACTAATCAGAAGACGATCTAACAAAGGGAACTGCTTGCATGTTATAAAGAATGGTACCACCGGAAGTGCAACTTAATTTTTAAGAAAAATGACTGAATCTTATCTCTGCTTCTTTATAAAATTCACAAAGAAGATTCACTGGATAAAAATAAGCTGATTGAAGCAAGACACTCACCCTTCCAATGATTACTTTATTGATGGAAGACTGAGTATTTTTTCTCACTGAAGCACTGCTTGTTTTCTCTATGATGGCTAGATCTTCACGAGCTGATAAAAGATCCGAGAGATGAACTTCTGGCTGAATAGTCAGCGGTTTCCTTCGAGACATAAACAATGCTGCAATCTGATCCTCTTGATTCTTAACTCTTTCAGACCACTGGAAAGATAAAAACATGAAATAAAAAAAGCATGCAAATGAAATTTTAGTTTCTGCAAAATAATTTAAATGTTGGTTGATTTACAATGCTTCCCATATGGTTGATGACCTCTGGGGACCCTTCATTCTACCGAGTGGATGTATGGACCACGTTTATTAACAAAGGCACCCAGAGAGCAGTATCTGTTACTCAGGAGGAGATAATAGTGGATGGTGATGGAACGAGAGTACCCACAGCTTTTACTGTGGACCCTGAACCATGTTGAACCTTGGAGATAATTCACATGAGCTAGTCAGAGGTGAAGGCTTGGATAGAGCTGACTTAAAATCACCACCCCAGGGCCAGGAATTGAACCACAGATCCTCAGCACAAACAAAACCACTGAGCTTCCCTGGTGTTCCCATAAATAATTTAAATGCCAGGTCAATCATAATCTTCAACTTTACCATAAACTAAAATCAAATCAAAGCAGATATGAGAATAAACAAACAAATACAGTGGCAACTTAACCATCTTAGAAGTATAGTCACTGTATAAAAAAGTAGTAATTCACTATCTGAGAACATGCCTCATGATCCATGGAAAATGCCAAATATCCACTCACCTGAAATGACTGAATTGTAACATCCAGACGTTTTATCAACATTTCACGTCTCATCCGATATTCATCTTGCAATTCCTGCTGTAATTTTGCAAGCTGGTCCCATTGCTTGTCAGACAAAACACCAGTGAAAAGCGGTTTTCCAACAAGCTCTGGAGATGCTTTCGCTAACACTTCCTTCATCTACAAATCATAACATAATTTTATATTACGAATTCAGAACAGAATTAAAGAATTAAGCTTTTTTTTTTATATTTTATCAATGCTCATATATTATGGTCTGATCTCCATACTGATGTAACATAACTGTATCCTGACTGCTGAACACTATATTACATTAAATTCATTTTAAGAAAATTAAGATAAATATCTTTCCTGTTAATATAATTCATGTACACAAGTTATAAACTGTGATTGTTTGAGTTAAATTTTGTTTCCAACTTGGAATTTGTGATACTAAAACATCACTAAAAGGTAAGTTCTACCTGGACATGTTTCAAGGCTTGTTCATCTCATCTTCAGCATTCTCCAACTGATGCAGCATTTGGATTCGGGATGTATTGGCTTTGATGTGATTGGTGCTTGTGCTATGAATTTCCAAAGGTTTCTGTGTGGTGGCAAATCAAAATTCAGTATGTTGTTTGGGTTTTCAAGATGTGGATTTTCTCCCAGCATCCAATTCTGTTGTTTATCTTGCAAATTTCTCTCTTGGTTTTTCCTATATAGAGTTTGTTGCAGTCTGCACAGTTTATATGTAAATGCTAGACTTTTTTGTGTTCTGGGATCTTTTAGGTTGGTACAAAGTATTTTTTGTAGGCTAAAGTTATTTTGAGGAGGTAATGTGATTTTGAAATTCTTAAAGATTTTTTGGAATTTGTGATGTAGTTTTGGATGGTATGTGAATTTCTTGAAGTTTAGTATGTCTTTTGTTTGACTTAGTTTTGTGGTATCTGTGATATGTTTCTGTTGTTTTAACTTTTTTACTTTCTATGCCAGGTCTTGGATGACATCTTAGCTATAGTTCCCAAGTTTCATACCAGATGCTTTGAAACTACTAAACATCCAACAAGAATCAATCAAGTTCATCATGGAAATGAAAGAAAACAACAGTTTACCTTTTGTAGATTTGAAGATAACAAGAAAACACAATCACCTAACTTTTAGAATTTACTGTAAACCAACCCAGGTAGACAGCTATATTAAAAACAACAGTTACAACCTCATTACGTACAAACTTAGCACTAAACAGCCTAACCCAAGGATTAGTTTTCATACCATTAAAAGAAGAATATAAGAATGAGTATAAACTTACAATATTTACAGCAATAAACAATGGCCTCAACCCACAAGATAATCAAAAAGCTCAGAGAGAAACAGATCTCAAATGGCACAAAACTAAGTCAAACAAATGACTCCAATTTCAAGAAATTCATATCCAAAACTTCATAATTTCAAAAAAATCTTTAAAAAATTCAAAATCACGTTAGCTTCCCAAAATGACAAAAATACTATGTACCAATCTAAAACATCCTATCCCATAATAGCAAAATATCTAATATTTATAAAATAAACTTTGCACACTGTAACAAAATCTATATAGGAAAAACCAAACGAAACCTGGAAATAAGACTTAAAGAACATTTAAGAGCAATTAAATACCAACAACACAGACAAATCCTCCATTGCTCATCACTTCTGGCCAATCAACCATGAAATAGTACAAAATATAATACTCTTAAAATCTGCAAACTATGCAACAGAATTGGACATTTGGGAGAAAATCCTCATCTTGAAAACCCAAAACAACCTACTGAATTTGATTTACTGCCACACAGAAACCTTTGGAAATTCGTAACACAAGCACCAATCACGTCAAAGCCAATACCTTCCAAATCCACCGGAAAAATGCTGCATCAGTTGGAGAATGCTGAAGATGAAGTGAATAAGCCTTGAAACATGTCCAGGTTAAACTTACCTTTTAGTGATGGTTTTAATGTTACAAATTCCAACTCGGAAGCAAGATTTAATCTTCCCTGTTACATAAAATGACACAAAATTTTAATCACAGAACATGTTATATCCTACAAGAAATTGTTAGCATATGACTTCCAATTACAATATTTTAAACTCCTTCGCTATCAGCCATTTAACTATTTGTGCCAGCAGCACATCAGCAAATAGTGGTTTAAATTAGAGAAAGTGATTTATATTTGCAGGTACTCAAGTAAACGCAATTTATGGTTGTTGAGGAAACATGAATTGGACTTTTAACACAGTGAAGCCAAATTGATTTAACAATTCAACCCGTAATTTTTCCAAAACACTAGTGTGAAACAAAAGCCAAAATAACAACTGCTGCACCTAAAGTCTAAGTAACATTACTGCAGTAATATCAGACTAAATGTTTAGGCACTACACTGTTTGTTCATTGATTTTGGAGTAACATATGCTAATATATACTTGTCCGAATCATGCTGAAATGTTTCCTGACACAGAACAAGCACTGAAAATAGTAAGTAGGACTTTTGTGTATGCTCAGCTCCTTCACAAACTTACGAATTTTATTTTTTTTTCTCCCCAAGTTTGAGCAAGCTTTATCCAAAATTGCAAATAATGCTATAGTATAGAACTTAATAAAACCCACACCTAACTCATTTAGAAGAAAAGTGAGCAAACAGGAAAAGTTTGTCTCTACAGAAATCAGCATAAGTTGAGCATTATTACAAGTGCACAGGGAAGGTTTGATGTAAAGAATTGTTCAATTAAACTTTTTACAATTGTGTAATGACAATTGATATTTTGTAAATTAACAAATGTCAGAGATTAATGCCAATAATTTGAACATTTTATACAATGCAGCATAACATGGCCTCCATTTCTGCAATGGCAATCTACCAGTCTGTGATATGACTTTTGTAATATTTTAACTGGAATAGCACTCTTCTCTGCAAATATTGTTCGTAGGGTCTGCAAAGGTTTGCAGATTTGGATAAACTTTGCTCTCCAAACACCCCCAGAGAAAGTAGTCACAGACAAATATGGAAAACTTGGAGGCCATACAATATCTGTACTTTTCAAGATGCCTTATTACCAAAGAGCTGACATACAGCTGCCATTGTGCTGCAATATGTGCTGTGGCACCATCTTGCTGGACTTTAATGACAATATTTACAAAGAAATTAATGCTATTTGAGTTGAAATGTTGCAAAAATTATAGTAGAGAGCAGTGTAGATACTAGCCTGAAAATCCTGAAGTCCTAGATTCTGTTTCCAGCTGAAGGTGAGAGTTTCTCTTTAACTAGGATTATTCCTTACTCACCCTTGAGTTTTAAGTATGAATCAGAACATGAATGTACGTTAAATTTAAAATCATTGGAATATGAGTGTTTAACATTGCTTAATTTTCCATCATAAAGTATGTGTAATTTGAAGCTTAAAACAAAAAGCAATAAAACAAGCTACATCAATGTTATTGTATTATGTCTTCTGGTGTATTTTTCCCATAAGACATGACCTACATCAGAAGTACAAGATAATTAACAATGATACTGGCGATGGAAGCCCCTGTATTCAAGTAACATCAATGAGGATCATGGCTTCCAAATACAAAGCTGCCAATATTAAAAGGCTGCATATAAAGTGGGAAATAAAATTATGTCATATTACATCATATGTGAGTATTTTTCACACCGAACAGTGCCAGTTTTCATTTAGCATATTAGACCTAATTCTCAACTTCTAAATGCAACCCAATAAACAAAACAGTATGATATTGAGAGGTTTATGTTATTGTGTAAAGAGCAGCATGCCTACAGATAATCATAGATTCCACTATTTAATCAGAATAACATAATGGAACAAAATACAGGGTTACTGAAAAAGGTGTCTGTGAAAATGAAATAACTAAGTCTATATTCAAGGTATATTATTTATTTATACACCAAAACATGCAGAAACTATTACATTTTTGTTTTTACATAACCTAGAAAGTTTCAATATGAGCTCCCCCTGTTGCACAGCAAACATAAAGTGATGGTCAATCTCCCTCCAGGTGTGATAAATCATATCAGGAGTAACAGTTGCTATCACCACATTGATTCACTCTCTTAAATGTTGTAGATTCTGGATTGTTTGTATGTAAACAATATTCTTAATTTTCTTATGACAACCCCAAAAGAAAAGGTCCAATGGTGTAATGGATTTCTTAGAACCATGCAAACATGACTGGTTCAAACACTCCATTTTCTCTTCCGACATGCATGGCTGGTCTGGAGATTTCTTAATGTTAGCACTTTGTTTCTTTAAACTGGTTAAACCAGTGAACAATGGTTTTGTCTGTAGTGGATCTTGTCTAAGCCGGAAATGACGCTGCACTAAAACAACTGACAAGCCCATCATACCACAATACACACTGTGATTTCTGCTGCAGTCATGATTAACGTGAAGTGACTGACCAACTCGCTAGTGAAATGGTGGTATCCTGTGCAAAGGGTCAATGCATGTGTCTACCGACTTCAAGGTCAACACAGTAGCAAATATCAATACTCCTGAAGTTGTTATAAAGTTCTTTTTCGTACTGACTGCTTGCTTATAGCTATTTCAATTCACACTGAAATCATGGACACCTTTTCTAATGGCTCTGTATATTAAAGGTTGGTGTGGTATTACCTCTGCAGCAGTTTTATACAATCAGCTAATATCAGCTTTTGGTTTCAGGCAAGGTACTACTTGAACCCCAGATGTCAGTGCATTAGCTACCTGGATGAGCTGATGGTAAGTTTATGTTATTTATGTAGCAAGCAATCAGCAACTTTGTATTCATTTACCTAACACGGTATTCCTTTATTTTTAACTTTTGCGGACAAGGGTTTAAACCAACGATATCATTAAGAAGGCAAGTTTCACAAAGCTTAAACATTAAAGCAAAGGCACTAACAGGGCCTAAACAGTGTAACTAAAATTATAAACCATGTCACAGGACTTCCAATCAAGTGACTGCATTTGCAAATGCCTTAATTGTAAGATGTCCCTAATAGGTTGCACCCTTCAGTGCTAGAGTTCTGAATGGTAGAGCTGGAAACTACAGGAGGAATAAATATTATTGCCTTGGTTCAACTTCTTCTGTATTATGGATGTAACGGGAGAGCCAAGAAACTACAAACCGGCTGCACAGTGTTTTTCCACTGGGCGTGTGGAAACATGATAACGTACTGCTGCTATAAATAAGGTCACGCTGTTGATGTGCTTTTGCTCTGCAGTGTGAAGTGCGGTATTGAGTTGATGATGCAATGTAGTTCAGTTATTACGAGTCATTTATTATTTTGTCCTGTACTTAGTCACAAAATATATTATGGCTCAATATATGTTTTCTACTGCACAGCGTGTATTTGTTTATGATTGATGTGTGTTAATTCAGCTCGCCAATTGAAAGTACGATTTGCAGAAAGATTTCCAGGTGTAAAAGTTCCAGACCATAAAACAATCCACGAACTTTACAATAAAGTTCAGACCACAGGAAGTGTTCACACTAAGAAATCTAAAACACGGCATACAGTTCTTACCGAAAAAGCATCATTTGGAGAATTCCACCCAAAATCACTTAGGCGTCTTTTACAACAGGCAGGCGTGAAGAGCTACCAAATTGCAGAAGTTAAAACCATATAAAATAACTGTGGCATATGCTCTTCACCCAGGTGATCCTGTAATTAGGTGCATATTTTCTGAGTAGAGTCTCAATGGTGTGCACAATGGCAAAATAAATCCATATTTGATATTTTTCACGGACGAGGCTTAGTTCCAGCTTCATGGATATGTGTGTACACAAAATAATCGTTTTTGGAGTTCTGACAAACCTAATATTGTTCATGAAGTACCCCTTCATGACTAAAAAATTGGGTATGGTGCACCATGAGCAGAGAAAGAGTTATAGGGCCAATTTATTGGAACAGTGCAACAGTATACTGATGGTAATGTTTGGTATTGAAGAGAGAGCTTTATTAGTGAAACATGTTTTTCATGAAGGTGAACAGTTTACAGAAAATGTAAAATTAAAATTTCAGGCATGTGACGCAGTAATTTGTATCACAAATTATGTAAATGTCAAGAGTGATTGTAGTGTGAATATGCATTGTTGTGTGACATTGATTTGAGATGTTTGATGATTGTAAGCATTGTCGAGAAGTGGGTTTATACGGCCATACTGAAACTGACAATAATAGCGTGCAATAATGTAGTGAGGGGGTGAGCTGTTTATCATTATTAGAGACGAGCAAATGACGTAATATTGGCGCGTTTTTCTTAGGAATTTGCGGGAACATTTTCCCTAGAGCATATGTTTTCGTAATTTTCATTGGATATAAAAATAGATGCTAATGTTGGCGCATTTTATTAACCAATAGCAGCTCAGTTATAATCTTTAGGCATATCGGGGTGTGGGAGTATAAAAAGAGCTAAGTCAGAGGTAGATCCCTCCCAGTCCATCAGAAACATTTTTGCATTACACGTCGCTGAGTTCAACGAAAGCAGTCATGGTGAATACCGATTTACAGGTTACGCGTAGCAAAGTTATAAAAAAATCTCTCGTGTTGTAAGTTAATTACACAAAAAGTTTAAGTACGTGAATTAATAATAGGCAGTAAAGAAGTTATTATAACAGTTTCAGTTTGGCGAGTGTCAAGATTAATATGTGAAAGTAAATAATGTGTTCGACAATAAAAGTGTAAAACAAAATTCTTTCATCAGTGTTATCTTTGGATAAAAACTCCTTTCCGTTTACACACCTGATTAAGAGATTTGCTTGACTGAGAGATCATAGCTAGCCGGAGGACAGTGAACAAAAAATATTAAATACAATAATAGGCGCTCAGTAAAAGATAACACGAAGTGACCGCGACAAATTGTCTTTTATACGTGCAGCAAATAAACTGTAGCATTCTTTCAAACAAACACTAATACCATTGCAAATTGGCTGCCACAACATGGAACTTAACAAAGAATACTGTCGCATAATTGGCACCCAGAACATGGGGCGAATTAACCAGGAAGGAGTGAAATAACCAGGAAGGGGTGAAGGAACCAGGACGTGGAGCGAATGGAGCAGTGAACTGAACTACAAGACGCAGATTCCAGAAACAACTACAGGAACGACAGACGACGCGGATGAGTGGACACAAAAACATCGAGACGACGCAGAAGCGACATATAATCTAGGAGAGAGGGGCAGGAAGCTGGACATCAAAGCAACATCATCAGAGAGCATCAGAAAGGTTAGAAAATAGTAAATTTTATTTTATTCTAAAAAAAAAAAGGTGTAAAAAATTTAAATGTACTTGAGGAGTGGTAGGATTAAGAAAACAATGTCTATTAATAATACTGAAGAAACAATTATGGAAGGGGATAGTGTAACAGTTAGCTATAATTCAATACAGGTTACAGAAAATAGCTCAAACAATGTAGGATTTGAGGGAGAAAATGTTAGTGCAGAAAGTGAGAATAGAACAGCAGGAAATGTTAATCTTGATGCTAGTATGATGATGGAAATGCTGAAAGATATTAGTAAGAGTATTACAGAGCAATTAAGGGAAGATATTAGTAAGAATAATGAGAAATTAGAACAAAAATTAACTCAGAATAATAGGGAATTGAGAGAAGATATGGAAAAGGATAATAGGGAATTGAGAGAAGATATGGTAAAGAATAAGAAAGAATTGAGGGAAGATATTAGTAAGAGTATTACAGATCAATTAAGGGAAGATATGCAAAAGAATAATAGGGAATTGAGGGAAGATATTGGTAAGAGCTTAGAACAAAACAGGGAAGAAATTGAAAAGAAATTTATTGAGCTAGATAGTAGTATGATGAGAATGAGAAATGAAAATCAGGAAATGATAGCAAATGAGATAGGGGAAATTTCAAAGAAAATGTTAGACATGAGCAGGGAAATATCTAACCAAAAAAGTGAGGTTAATAATAAAATAGAACATGTTGATGTAAAATGTACAGAGTTAGGTAGCCGAATGAGTAGCATTTCAAGTGAGTTAAGAGAGATGATGGAGGCTACGAATGCAGATTTAATTCAGGTGCAAGTTAATTTCAGAGGGGAGATATCAGAAATACAGAAGGAGTCAGTAACACAAAGAAATAAATTGTCTGAAGAAGTTAAAGTTTTGCCTATAAATAATCATAAGCTAACTTCTGAAATTAACAAACACCAAGATGTTCAAAATGAAAACTCCAATCCAGTACATTTTATTACAGACTTGTCAAAGTACTCTCAAATTACAAAGATACCGGGAGGATTGAAAATGACAGTTGTTAAAAGATGTGTTGTTCAGAAAACTTTAGATTGGTTTCAAATGTTATCAGGGGACGAAATTTCATATGAATACTTTAAGAGGCTATTCATGAACAAATTTTGGAAGGTTAGGATACAGCTACGAGTAATGTTTAGCCACAGACAATTTGATCCAGGAGGGTGAATAGCAATGAGATGCAAAGTAGATGCTGTATAGTTAAACATGAAATGCAGAGCAATGTATTGGAATGCAAGAGGGTTAATTATGTATGTATGTCATAAGAAAAAAGAAATAAAGTACAAAACAATAAAAAAAGGGTAAAGATAATTAAAACAAATACTTATGTAGCAAACAGATAATGTGAAACAGTGTCTAGATTTAAGAGATGTAAATATATTTGTGTAGAGGGTGAATATTTTTGGTAAATATGTTTAATAATTACAAAAATTCTTGAATGCATAAATTTTTGTCAACAATCTAAGAGAGTAAACCATTTTGTAACAGTAACTAAATAATTCAGGGTACAGTATTTGCTATAAAAAAAAAATTGTAATGTCAGATTAATGTCTAAACACATTAAACTAGAGCCAGTAAATAGTGGCGAGATAAAGGCAAAATATATGTCGATTGTTAAATGCGTGTGAAGTGTTAAGTGAAAGTGATAAATAGCGTGTGTTCCAAGATTCAGGAGACTAAAAACCCAATTATAAAATTTCCAAACAAGTTGTAAATATTTATAATTATGCTTCTAGTGGGGCATATGACGCAGTAATTAGTATCACAAATTATGTAAATGTCAAGAGTGATTGTAGTGTGAATATGCATTGTTGTGTGACATTGATTTGAGATGTTTGATGATTGTAAGCATTGTCGAGAAGTGGGTTTATACGGCCTTACTAAAACTGACAATAATAGCGTGCAATAATGTAGCGAGGGGGTGAGCGGTTTATCATTATTAGAGACGAGCAAATGACGTAATATTGGCGCGTTTTTCTTAGGAATTTGCGGGAACATTTTCCCTAGAGCATATGTTTTCGTAATTTTCATTGGATATAAAAATAGACGCTAATGTTGGCGCGTTTTATTAACCAACAGCAGCTCAGTTATAATCTTTAGGCATATCGGGGTGTGGGAGTATAAAAAGAGCTAAGTCAGAGGTAGATCCCTCCCAGTCCATCGGAAACATTTGTGCATTACACGTCGCTGAGTTCAACGAAAGCAGTCATGCTGAATACCGAGCATAGTTTATCGATTTGCAGGTTACGCGTAGCAAAGTTATAAAAAAATCTCTCGTGTTGTAAGTTAATTACACAAAAAGTTTAAGTACATGAATTAATAATGGGCAGTAAAGAAGTTATTATAACAGTTTCAGTTTGGTGAGTGTCAAGATTAATATGTGAAAGTAAATAATGTGTTCGACAATAAAAGTGTAAAACAAAATTCTTTCATCAGTGTTATCTTTGGATAAAAACTCCTTTCCGTTTACACACCTGATTAAGAGATTTGCTTGACCGAGAGATCATAGCTAGCCGGAGGACAGTGAACAAAAAATATTAAATACAATAATAGGCGCTCAGTAAAAGATAACACGAAGTGACCGCGACAAATTGTCTTTTATACGTGCAGCAATAAACAGTAGCATTCTTTCAAACAAACACTAATACCATCGCAAATTGGCTACCACAACGTGGAACTTAACAAAGAATACTGTCGCACATGTTTTCCTAATCCAAAGTGTCCAAACCGGCATACTGTTCGAGATTTCATGAATAAATTTTGTGTGCGCAGTGCATGATGTATCAAGAATAGGCAGGCCTATGCTTTTAACTGAAGTAACATTCTTGGTGCTTACGTAATATGTTTTTACATAATGTTGTTAAAACTTGAAGATCTTATATTGTGCTACTTTGGTTTGTTTGGTTACATAATTTTAACTGCCCCACGTATGGGAGCCACTTTGATGCGGTATAATGTTATTTGTGTAACATTTTTGTAGCCCCACGTTGTGGTAGCCAATTTAATGCGGTATTTACTTATAATGTTGATGCTTGTGATGTTTGTGTCTGAGTGTTTATTTCATGCGTTGCCATCTTGTGACGTCATTCATTTGTTTGGTTTGTAACTCCATCTGGCGTTAGCAATTTGCGGTTCCTAGTATCAGTTTTTGAAATAATTCATTTCAAATGTCCTCCGGCTAGCTATTATCTTATCTTGGGTCGAACATGTGTCTCTATACAGGTTGTGAAACGGAAAGGAATCTTTTATCCAAAAATTACACTGATGAAGAAATTTGTTTTATAATTTTTATTGTCGAACACGTTCACTATCACTTTTACATATTGATCTACATACTCGCCAAACTGAAACTGTTATAATAACTTCTTACTTATCACTTTTAATTCACGTACTTCAACTTTGTGTATAATTAACTTTATAATACTTTAGATTTTTTTTGTTACTTGTAAATCTATAGCTGACGTATGACGAACTAATACTTTCGACGAACTGACTGACTGAAGACGACGTGTAGTGTATGAATGCTTTCGGCGAACTGAAGGACTGACGGACGTTACCTCTAACCTAGCCTATTTATACTCCTGCAATCAGATACGCCTAAAGATTATAAATGAATTACTATTGGCTAATAAAACGCGCCAACATTAGCGTCTATTTTAATATCCAATGAAAACCACGAATACATATTGCTTTTAGGGAGAAAATATTCCAGAAGTTTCTACCGAAAACGCGCCAACATTACGTAACTTCCTCGTTCCCAATAATGATAAACAGCTCACCCCCCTCGCTGCATTATTGCGCTATTATTGACAGTTTCAGTAAGGCCCTATAAACTTATTTCCCAATAATAATTACAATTAATAAACATCTGAAATCAATGTCACATAAAAATGCATATTCATATTACAATCATTATTTACATTTAAGTAATTTGTGATACAAATTAGTGCATCATAACAGACAAAAAAACTTGATCAAATCTCAGATATAATGCTGCATAATCCAACAAAATCAACATGCAAATCACCTCAAGAAACTAGAATCTCCAAGCGGACAGCACATAAATCTGTAAGAGAAAAACTTCAATTGTTCCCTTATAAAGTTACTGCCATTCATGAATTAAAACAAAGTGATTACGTAAAGAGACTGCTGTACTGTGAATGGTTCCAAAGATTCATAAATTTACATGGACTTGAAGTTTTAAACAAAACTTTTTTACAGATGAAGCACAAATTTGGTCTTCAGACAATCCTAATGCAATAAGACAAACGCCATTGCATTCACAGAAAATTAGCGTATGGGTTCTATATTATGAGGATGAATAATAGGGACAATCTTCTTTGATAGTTCAGCTAATTCTGATATCTACTGCTCTGAGATAATTTACAATTTTATTGTTCAATGGAATAAAGACAAAATTTAATGCTCCTTCTTTCAATGGGACAAAGCTACAGCGCATACGTCAAACCAGTAAAATGATCGATAAACTTAAAGTGAATATCATTAATTATGTACAGTCAATTATGCAAGAAACTTTAGTGCAAGTCTTCGACAACATGTGTAAACAAGTTGAAGTCTGTCTTCAAACACAAAGACAACACTTCCGGCATCTCTTATGATTGACTGTAGTGAGTACAAAGTTTACGATTTATTTTGATACAAGTGGCAGCCCATGCTGCCAACATACATAACTGCTGTTGCTAGCGCCCTCACTGCATGTAGCCGCTGTGGAGAAAGTTCCCTGCCGGACTGCAGAATTTTTGTTGCAGTCTTCGAGTTAAATTGGTTTATTCCTCATTTTTCTATTGCTGATATGGTAACCTTTAGTTTCTGACTGTAGTAGATTTTGGATGAAATATGAGTTGTATGGGTTTTTGGGTGCTACAATGATGTTATGCTCTTTGAATATTTTCTGGAACTGGCCGTGGACTTAGGGGTGATATATGAACTTCCTGTATATGTATTTTTCTTTTTTGCTGAGTTTGCTGGTTTCTTGTATGTCTTCAGCTTTTTTGCCTTCTGGGTCTTTTTGTATATTGCGTTGCTATTGAATCCATTGTTTTCTGCTATTCTGTAGATCATCTGTTTTTTTTTGTTGAATTTTACAATATTGAGGGGTAGATGAAAAAGACTGTGTATCCAACTGTTGAAGACTGTATATGGTGTGATTTTAAATTGTAACTGTTTGGATTTTATATAGTGTCTGTGTATGCAAGCTTTCTGTATATGCCAAATGTAACATTTCTGTTGCATTTCTAGATCTTGTGGTCTAGGAATGTAGTTGGTTTTGAGTTTCTGTTTAAATGGTGAACTTGATAGTACATACTTGCTGGTTCAGCAGTTTTCAAATGTCCTTCTGGGTTGATGGCAAATATGTCATCCAAATAATGGTGCCACTTCTGGAAGATCCATGAAAAGGCCTTTGTAACTCCAAGTTACTCAGAAACAATTAGCTAAGATAGGTGGTGGAGGGTTACCCATTGTTAGATTTTTTTTTTAATATATCTGACTGTTGAAAATGAAAATATTCTCTACGATGAATAGTTTGGTTAAGCTAATGTAGTCTTCTATCTCTTCTTGGTCGAGGTCTATGGATTTTAGCCAACATCTAAATGGAGCTTGTAATTTGTGGATTGCAGTGGCATGTGGTGATATTTTTCAGGGGGGGACCAGCAGTAATAGCACTGTCAATAAATCTAATTAGGAGAAAAATATAAAAAATATGTTATAATAGGAATAATAATATATATAAAATAGGAATACGTATTAGAATGAAAATAAAGCTCACCTGCATTTTCCTCTCTCCTTTTTGGGCAAATGTTTCTATGACCTAATAATAAAAATGTCTTTGACTTTGAATTTTGTGCAATAGAGTCTTTTCGATTGACAACAATGAAAGTTGGGAAAGCCTGCCTTTGCACTGAGTGTTCTGTATGTAACTCTTTGCGTGTTTTAAACAGAAATACGTATGTTCTACTGTAGATGTGCTCACTGGAATTTTAGTTATGAGGCAGCATAATTCATAAACTTCTGGAAATGCTTTTCCTCCTAATTCTGTATCTTTCCAAAACTCTGCAATCTCAGTCACTCTCCTGCCTGAAAAGTCTGACAATCTATAAACAGTCACTAATTCATTTCGTAAATTTTCGAAATGAAAAAAAATTTTATAGGCTGATTTAAGAGATGTAAATAAAATTTTGGGAAATCTAGTTTTGAAAGATTCAAACCTTTTTGAATCAAGCAGCTCAATAAATTGCGTCTTCTCATGCCGAATCTTTGCTTTGTGAAAATTACTGATATCAGAGAAACCTACACTATTTCATACTCTTCTATTATTTACAAAAAGAATACAAGGCCAGTAAAATAATTTATATTTTGATTTACATGCAATAGGCTGTTTTGAAGAATTGTAGTAGTCAATTTTTAAATGAAGCACATAGCTTTTCATTTATGTACTCATAGAAACTTCCGGAGTAAGCCTACCATTTACTATAATGTCTTGCTTTTCCTGAAAACCCAAAGCTCCAAATGAAGTACCAGCACTTAACAAACAATCCAAAACATAACATTTTGACTGTTGGTAGGCATGACTAGCTGTGCTGCCATTCAGTTGATGTGAGATGCAGAGGACTTACATTCTAAACCAAGTCGATCCATGAATATTAAACAGCATAAAATATTCAATATTGTTTTAATCTGTGTGACACTTCACAGGTACACTTTCAATACTTAACTCATAATACACAAAAACAATAAATGTTCTAACATAGTCTAACAAGAATGATACACAGAGTTGTAAACCGGGAACCGCCTGAGCGTGAGCTGCTTTCACATAGCACAAGGAACACATGCAGTGCAACTAGTCCTAGGCAAACTGATTGGTTGTTGCTACTGGCAAGGGAGGGGTAGTGTGTTGGCTAAGGTACAGGCACTGAGCAAACGAAAAAAGATTTATGTTGCCATGTCTTCTAATGTTAAAACATGAAATTATAATTATATAAACTGGTGATACTTAGGGGACTAGCCTAGTCCTACTAGTCCACTGACTGCATGCCCCTGATCAATTGGTGTACTAGAAAATAGTAATCACAGGACAACACTGTATTGTTTTCTGTTATTCTTACATCTTTCAATTTTATTACATCGTATGATTTTTTTCATGCTATGGCTTTTAAATTTTGGTGAATATTTGAATTTCTGGACCAACCATTTGGCTATGTGTACGTGGGATAACCAATATTATTGATTGTTCTTATTGCTGTATGCAGTTTGTGGATTTTTGGTACACCGTATATTCTAGACAAGATGGTTTGTTTGGTTTCAGTTTAACTTTATCTTGTTTGTCTGTCACCAACTGTTTTTTATCAATTGGTTTTGTTTACTGGTGACTGCAGCGAGTGTGTTGGCTTTTATTTTGGTGTACTCTTCTATGTTAGGAAAGTTTTCCAATCTGTTAATATATTGTTTTTCCAGATTACTATTTTGTTGCTTTTGCTATATATCATTTCTTTTTCCTTTAGGAATTTCATGGTCTTCTGATGGCTGTTTCGTTTCTGATCTTTGGTTATTGCTTCTAGGAACTTCCAACATTTGGCTTTTACTATCGTTTTTTCTGGTTCATGGAGGTTCTGTGTGGCAATCTGAATGTCAGCGATGTAGTCTTCAGTTTTTTGGAATATGTTACACACGTTTTTAAGCACGTTAAGCAAGCTTACCTCTGCAGGTATTAAGTTATCTTTTGATAAATTCACTACTTTCTTTGCTGTGTTATTGCTCTAAGCATCATTGCATTTGGCGTTATTTCTTAATTCTATTCCCCTGTTGTCTGGTTTGCAAAGCTTAGTGATTTTCTTTTTATATTTTGAGTTTCTGATATCTTTTTGCTAAGGTTCGTTAAATGATTATTTTCCAGATTATGCCAAATCGTGTTACCTAACCATTTTGATGATTTCAAATGTAACTGGTGAAGTCTGATGTTGATATCTTCCCTATTTTCATAATGTTTAAATTCCTCTAGTTGCAAGGCTGTCCTTTCGCAGGTTTTTTTTTTATGAACTTTTTTTGTCAAACTTCACTACCCTACATATGAATTTTGGCACTATTTTCTATCTTAAAAATTGGTTAATGAAATAAATGTTGGCCTCAGCCTGTCTCCTCTTCTCTTGTAATTTACAGAACAGTAAATTCCTCAAGAAGCCACCAGAGAATAACAGCACAGCAACAGGACAACATGTTCTAGCAATTGGCAAAAGGTTGATGATGGGAGCAGCTGAGCTCTCGATGTAAGTCCCATTTTTTATAAAAAGTATGTAGTGTCAATAAACGGACTAACAACAGTGTTATTACATTTTTTAATACATCACTCTATACAAGCTTCTGTTCAAGAAAGTGGAAATAGTATTTCTTTACTTTTTAATCATTAAAATGCAGAAGTGTTCAGCTGCGGTTAGGTAGGGGAAAGGTGACATGTTATATAAATACCACCCACCCAAATTTTTGCTTCAACCTTTATATAAAAGTCTATAGTTTAGGTGAATAATATCATTCCATGATTAGGGCATTTTGAAATATGTATCACATAAATGGTGCCAGTTTTCCTTGCCACCAATCACAATTACCATAACCGTTTTTAACTCTAATGCTTGAGAAAATAAAAATTAAACCAGCTGATTGATTCCATTGGTTGAAGTACCTCAACTCTGAGAGAAAAAACATAGAAAAACAGGGAACCATTGGGGGGTTTTAACAACTTTATACAATCCCAAACACATTAAAATCCGGAATTTACCAGATTAGTTGTGATGAATGTGAGATATACTACATAGGAAAAACTAAAAGAAACTTGGAAACCAGACTTAAGGAACACCAAAGAAACATAAAACTAAAACAAATAGAGAAATCTGCTGTATCGCACCATTTTTTGACAGAAAACCACAACATTGGCCAAAGTATAAAGTTGTTAAAACCCCTCACCACTCCAATAGAATTGAACATCTGGGAAAAAATACACATCAAAAACAGCAACGTCATTAATTTTGAAATCCTGCCTGTAAGCAATGTGTTAAAACTTTGTGCCCCCAACACCAGATGGCAACAGGGTCAGAATTCGCAGGATGAGGAAAAAGAGAACACGGGAGAAAGCGACCCTTAGTCACCCAGTCGCTGACGATGAGGATGAATGCCCTCGAAAACGTTTCTTGTTTTATATAACTTTTAATTAGTGAAGGTGAGTGTAAAAAAGTGTGACTCAATCTACATCATGATGAATACTTCACTGTTAATAATGCTTGGAAATAATTAATTCACTCAATTTCATCTTGCTTCGCTTTACCATATGTGAGAATAATAACACAGTTACTTTATTTTGGAAGAATGCCAAAGTTGACCAAAAATTAAAATGCTACATATATATTGTAATTCTTCCATGAAACTCTTCTGCATTTAGCTTTTGATTTTATTGTTACTATGCTATTAAGTTTAACATGTGGCATGTCTTTGTTTCCACGATGTTATTGCTTAGATTTTAAGCCATTGTAGATAACCTTCCTCCAATGAAATTCCTGCCTTAATCAATAGTTGCACACCTTTATATTTGGCAGTTACATATAAACCCCGCTGGAGTTACAATACACTGTTGCCACACTTTTCCCTTTACCTACAGTAGAGGAGAATTGCATTCCACTAAATAATCTGATATCTTGAATTCATTGTAAAACACACATTTTGAAGCCCACTGAATCTGTGTGTATTTATGTGTATATTTATTTGTTACTAATTTGTATGGCTAACAAATTTTATTGAAATATCACATGCCTCATATACTGACATGAGGTAATAAAATGTATATCTTGAATTTTCTGTGAAGTGCCTGTGAAGACCTTTCTTCTGAGTGAATGTGTATAGCCATGAAACTATAGGAGCTGGGGGTAGAGTATACTTACTTCAGAAAAAATGTAGAGGGGTTTAAAACATGCAATTTGGTGTTAAATCACCTTTTTGTAGCTTTAGATATTTCCTGTTGTTGGTTGCTGTTTCCAGTCTTTTAAGCTACACACTTCTTAACTGATATGTGTGGTCTTTTGTTTCTTATCAAGCCATGCAAAGGACATTCAAACTATCATGTCCAGCATACACATAGCACGTTTCTTTTTAAACATTTTACTGTACTTGCATCCTGTATGCTTCGATGTAGCTACTATAAAATGTATATTGAAACCATTACACAAAATATTGATCAGGTTAATGAGAAGTACAAAAACAAGACATTTTCACAATTTGCAGAATACATATGCAAATAAATTATAGGTTAAGAAAGTAAAGGGGTAAAGAAAGTTGTGTGATTGTAACACGTCAAATTTTTTCTTATACTGCTTAATAGTCCAATCTATTTTCCTGCAGAACAAAGTCAGCAGCAATACACTTGAAAAGCAGATTTAAGTGTGAAGAGAAAAGAGCATTTGAGATAACATTAACATAATGAGCACAGTAATGAAACTTTATCTTCAATCTTTATACATTTTAGAAAGCTACGATTTTTACAATAATCTTGAGATCAAACCCTTTCTATTATTGTTTAATATACATACACAGCTATTTCACACTTTGTCCACAATACTTCAAAGAGCTTCAAATTACATGTATAAAACCTACCTTCTGCTCTACCTTGCCAAAGAGTAATGCAGGAGTTATATTTGCTGGTGGCTTTGGAAATTTCAGAGCTATAAGCATATTCTTCAGATCATTTGCTGTAGAGCTTTCACTCTGTAAAAGTGAAATTGAGAACCCTTAGAAGAAACACAATAAATATAATGTAAATAGTTTTAAATAGTGAAGTATTGAAATGTTGAGCAGCACAAAATGCAGATATAACTTAATCATGAAACTAATCTAACTAGTCAGCTGTGTAATTAAGCAGCATATCTTACTATGGAAATGAAAATGAAGTTCTAGCACATTCTTAAACACTGATATTTTACACAAAAACCTTGCTTATCCAGATTTCTTGGTTTGATTTCTGCTTACTTTGCTTTTTTGCTTCTCAAACACAGTGCAAATTTATACACAAAAGCAAATTATACCTATTTCAGAAAATAAAAGTGCAGTATTGAGTTTAAGTGCTAAAAAGTGTTTTTCTTTCTTTCTTATTCTGTATAGTGCCAAAATAAAGGTTTGTATTGCATAGATTAGTAGTTTATATTCATTTAATAGTTTGTTTCTGGACAATCTGGATTTTTGTTAATTTTTGTATGATTACCTCCAGTCCCATCTAGTCTGGATAAACAAGGTTCTGTGTATTACTAAATCACATTGTGAGTTGAATGAATATTTGAAATGCTTCACTAAAAACTTACTTACTGACCATGTTTTGTACGCGATGTCAACATCATCAGCACATTTTGACTGTCAGACTTAAGGCTGGTTCACAACCAACGAGAACGGTAACCAGAACAAGAACATTGAAATACATGTATTCAAATGGGAATGTTCACAACCGACGGGAAGCCTTCCCGGGCTTGGGAACGGGAAAGAAGAGTTGCCCAACTTTTAACTTTCTCGTTCTCGTTCCCGGGCACGGCATATTAGATCCCTATTGTGCATATTAGACTCTTCACTCTGGAGGTTATTCTAAGCGGCTGTGACATGAAACAGCCACTAGTGTTCTCTATAGTTGCAAGCTGGAAACATGAAACTGGAAGGAATTAATAGTAAATGTGCTTCCTAACCTCATCCCAACACCCGCAAATCTAATCAGCGTTGGTTCCTCTGGTGAAAGGATCATTTGTAGTTTGTTTATATGCAACTCAAAACTGGCTATTACCTAAAAAACAATGGCAAAAGCTACAAAGAACAGCTAATACCGGTGGAAATGAAAAAAGAACAATAAACAATTTTAATGTATGCCATTAAATAAAGGAATGAAAGTTTGGCATAATTAAAGGGATCGGAAATGTAATGAATATGCACTTAGATAATGTTTACTCTATCGAATTTTGACGTTGGCTTGGCTAAATTCGAAGTAGGTGAAAAAATGTCATTGTCAGTTAAAAACAAATGAAATCCCAATGCGCAAAATCGACTTTCACTTTGTGATCGATATGCATTCCTGTTCTCGTTAGCGGGCTGTTGTGAATCAAAATTTCTTGCTTCCCGTTCTCGTTTCCGTTCTGGTTACCGTTACCGGGTGGTTGTGAACCAGCCTTAAATGCACATATTTTCCATGGACTCACTGGATCCCTCTGTTGGTTGGTTGGTTGATGAACTTGTGTAGTAGATTGTCTTCAGCAGGAATTTTGAAATTCATAGTTTTGTTTAGTGCTTTAGTATGTAAATCTTCTCCCAGATGTCTAGTTCTTCTGTTGTTGCACACATCTTAATAGAGATATGCTATTTTCTATTTTGTGGTTTTATTTCCAGAGGCGTGAAACTACTACTGACTTCTCTATTGGTTGCCTTTTGTACATCTAGGTGTTCCTTCAATTTGGTTCCTAAGTTTCTTTGGTTTTTCCTATGTATCTTTTTTCACAGTCTTCCCAGTTGATTCTATAAACTCCTGGTTTCTTGGATGGAGTTATCTTTTCTAACTTGTTAGGTTTTATGAGGCTTTTGACTTTGTGTTTGTTATGTGGGGCTAAGATTATGTTGTGTTCTCTGAAGTCTTTTAAAATTTCTGCAAGCCTGAGATATGTGGATTTGTTTGAAAATAGTCTTCTTTTTGAAATCCCTGCCGAAGACAACCTACTGTACAAGTTCATCAATCAACTGACAGAATGAGTCCACGAAGCTACCTGCAACAAGTCTGACACTTGAAACTTGATGATGTAGGCAATATCATCTATGAAACATGTTTAGCAAGTTTTTAGCAAAGCAATGCATGTGTTCATTCAACTCGCATTGTGGTTTAGTAATATAATTGGCGCTTTCAGTTTTTATTCTTGGATCAATTGATATAATCTTTGGGTGTAACAATATACAAGTGTTATTGTAAACATATACGTATTTACCAGTTGCACTTCCATAGTCTTGCTCAAATCAGGCTTGTTAACAGATATCATTCTTGCTGCCTGAAGCTCAGATAGCAGGAAATCTAGTAACAAAATCCTTCTTTCTCTTGAGTTCAAACGATCGCTCATATGACCCTCCATTAGGCAACTGTATGCACAGCCTGTAAATACGTTTGTAGTCAACATTTTATTACAGATTTAATGCACTACCAATTGCAAAGTGTTTCACTTGAAAAATAAATGTCTCTTAAAATCAGCATATTGGGATTTAAATCTGAAAGCTTAAGTACACAGCAAAATTATGTATGAAATGAAATTGAGCTTTATTTATGGACGCTCTTTAACTGCTATGGTTCTTAGCATCCCATTCCACTTTGGGCGTGAAAGACCTGTAATTTTGTTCAGAGGCCTCTTTATCAGGCTTGAGGTTCTTTTATGTGCTGTAAATCTATGACACGGGACCACCGGATTTATTTCCCTTCTGAAGGAAGCCATGCTAAACATTTTTACACCTGAAAAAATTCATCATCCTCCGCCGGGTTTGAACCCACTACCTCGGGAACTAGACGCTAGCATGGTAACCACTACACCAGGAGGATGGCGACAAAATTAGTATGGTGGCATTTTAGTTCATATGGACTTCTCCAATTGATTATTATTCAGATTCAAACTGCTTAACCATCACTACTCTAAAGCACTAACACAATTGGTAGTTACTGCAACATCAATTTATATACATATGCTTACTTAAATCTTGAAATCACAGGTGGCCTATGGTGGCCTGCCTTCAACTCACATAGTTAAGCATAAATGGATTTGTATCCTGAGACGGCCTACTACAAACCTACTTTAGTTCCTAAAATTAGTTTGCAAGAAATACATAAACCACTGATTTCAATGTGCAAAACTGAAACCCCAAGAAAACAAGTTAATGACCTGTCCACATTCTTGCCTAAAATCAACCACTGACACACTGCTTGATCAAGGCTCTTGGGCATGCACTGTTTGTGCTGACAATTCCACAAGGGCAAATAGTTGTCTCCTTTTACTTTCACTATCCCTATAAATGTCAATAGTGACATTCATTCGCCCATGTCAGGATAAGGTCGTCAACAACAACAACAACAACAACAATAATAATAATAATAATAATAATAATAATAATAATAATAATAATAATAATAATAATAATAATAATAATAATAATAATAATAATAAAGTTACTTTACTCACTAAAGATCCCTTGCTATCAAAAACTTCTATGATTTTATTATTGTTAGGAAGCAACACTGCATAACTGATGAAGTATGAATCACGTTATTAGAAAAGAAAAACAAAACACTATGTGGATGTGAGTTGATATGTAGGAGTCAGATGCAGGTTCTCAAAAAGTTAGTTTGCTTTAAAATATAGCAAATGGGAAATTTTTTGCTTTTGGACATCATTCATCAAAGCATACACTTCAATTAATTATGTTGCACTTTAGTGAACTTCACTCCATTTAGGGGGGAAAACTGCAGATTATACTGTATTAATCTCTGCTATTTAACAAGGTAAAAAAGAAAATTAGATATGAGGTGTTGCTATAAATGGTATTTCAATGTTACCAATACAACAAATACATAAAGAACCATTAAATATCAGCTATGAGGTATTGGTTCTTTAATGATATCATATTCTTCACGGGTGGTGATGACATCTAATAACTTACATGACTAGGCCATCCACATAGTCTGGGCTTCCCAACAGTCAAGGTGGTATTTGTCATCCAGAGCAGGTCACAATGTACAATGCAGTCACAAATTTTTCTAATGTTAGGAAAGATGAAATCACAGCTACAGAGAACACAAGCTACTGCAATTCCCCAAAAGCCAACTGTGAATATTTGCCGCATTGTAGTGCTCTCTGGTTTCCTTTCGGCACATTCTATTTTGAGTTGATATCAATACAAACAACTGCCCCTAATATATATGCCTGGTAAAGCTATGACTGTAGTTGATGTTAATTGCAGCTGTTACGTTAGCATCAAACATTATCTTGCATGACATCAATTGTCGAATTTAAAGCAAATAATCCTTGGTTCATGTGATCATTGTGTTCAACATGTACATTTATTTCGAATTGTTTTAGCGCTCCACACTTTTGTCATTTTTACAACACAATTTCCCATTAGATACAACATGATGCAATATTTAAAGCTGGGAAGTGATTTAATAAATTTCTGTTGTTTCAAAACACAAAATAAGATTTGATTTACTGACTTGAAACTAGTAATTCCCATTGTAAGGTTGATAGTACTTCAATTTAGTGTAAATATGGCCACTTTGAATTTTGGGAACTGCCATATAGAGGCAAGCACTGCTGGGTAATAACTTCTTGCCTTGCCCGTATCATCTCTGGTTTGATGCTACTTCCTTTCATATAAAGCCTTTTTTTTTTTATTAATTTTTTTAGTTACTTTTTCCCTTGATTTTAAACATTGTCATATTGGAAAATACATTAATAAAAGAAACAGTTAAACCAAAGTATTAATAAAATTTCTCCCTCCTTCATCTACATGGCCATACGATACATTCCTCGATCATTTATAATGATCTTAACATTATAAACGTTAACTGGTCTAACTGGTAATGGGTGTGCAAAATGTGCAAGTTACATATTCTTGATTTGCTTGGTTATTTTAATATTTATATGACTGCATGCCTGTGCTTGTATCATGTAATAGATTGAATAGTATATTCAATGTTTAATGTCAAATTCTTGAGTTGTATGGTATTCTAATGGTTTATAATTGCCTGTTCCTTAATCCAGTATAAATGGCTTACAAGCCCTGTAAGTTAATGTCATTGTAATTTTGCAATGTATGATTAACCTTCCAGCAGATGCGCCATTGTAAGAAGTACAACACCAGCAGTACATATCTTTATCAAAGTTTTAAAATTGAGAAATATCATCACCAATTCAATGCATTCCTTGTTGATGCCTACTCGACAATGTGATAACTGTTACTGTTTCTTTGTTTAATGTTCTTATTTGTTTTAAGGCATTCTAAGTAACGAGGTGTTGAATATTGTATAAAGCACAACACGCACCTACTACTGTAATGGATACGTGTTTGATTCAAGGAGTCAACAATACATAAAGGTAAATGTAATAACAAGTAAAATGCACTTAATGAATGGTTTTCTGGATAGTTGCACTCTTAATTTGTAAATCTGGCTATGTGGGCGCATGTATTTATTTGTATTATTTATTTTCAGCTCAAAAGGTTTATCGGATTTAGAGATTAGTAAACTACTTGAAGAAAGTGATAGTGAAACAGCTGGAGGAAAGTAATGCAGCTTTAAGTGATGAGAATGTTGAATCAGAAAACCACAATAGTGAATCAACAGAAAGATATGGATGGCAAAGATCTTGTTCAGCTAGAAGATGTGCAGGGTTTTTTTTATTGGAAGAGACGATTAAACAATGGTGCAAAAGTGTGCTAAAACTTTAAAACAAAGAAAAAAACATAGCGAAAATTCTTCCAGGTCCAAAGAGGAGTGCGACGAATATTGCTGATAACGTTAATGCTTTTCTGAAAACAGTTGACCTTAACATTGTTAATGAAATCCTAAAATGTTCAATGAAAGTGAACCCTTCTGATGATAATCAGACAAAATAGCTTCATCAAGAACTCAAATAATGAAGTTGCTGGTAGAGCATTCTACAACAATTTATTTAAATGTGTCCTCCAATATGTTACCCAACTTTCCCAGAAATGTCTTTTTATTACATAAAAGTATCCATGTTGTAAACTTTACAATGCACGCCTGTTTGCATGACAGAATTAAGTGTTCCTGTCGGAAGGTTAACAAAGGTTTATTATTCCCAAGCATCACTTTCTGTAGGGTTATTAAACTAATTTAAGCATTTTCATCAATCTTAAAAGACTTGAATGTTAGTGTAGCCTCAGAAAAATGATACATCTGTTTAGGACTGTGCCAAGTGAGCGATCACAAGAGTAAACACTCAGAATTCAGTAGGTGCCGAGCATTAACATTATTGTAAATTATTTTCCGTTCACAATTGAAGTACCTCAGGGCCATGTTTGACAGCAAAAAAATTTGCGGGATTGATATTAGTTCTCCCATGATAATTTAAAAATTTACAACGTGAATCTGATGGAGAAGTCCACGTGGACTAGAATATCCAAGTATTTCATTGATGTTTGCCAACTAATTTTCACAAGCATGAACAGGCCTCTTTAAACTGAGGATATATAATGTATTGCTACTAATCATACTTTACCTAGCTCCTTCAAGAAGCTGCTAAGCTCTAACATAAATGAGCTTGAATCTTCTGGTGAGCTGATAACATTCACATGTTCATCCAGTTTGCACAAGATCTTCAGTTCTTTTGACAGCCATTCCACAAGACTTGTGTATTCTACCGATTTTGGTCCGCCATCCAATGCCTTCTCTAGATTTCCTTCCTCTCTCATAGGCCCACTGTACCTATAAATATCATGTTATCTATATTAATACAATTAAAATCCTGCCTTATTGGAGGTACTCCACCGCTCTTAAATAGTGCTAAAAAGTCATATGTGCTGAAAGAAACCGCATTAAAAAAGAGATAAGGTTCAAAATCTCAGAAACATGCAAGAAATATAACATATTTCTCACGCAATTGTCCACTGTAAATTACCAGCACATTCCTAACTTTTACGACGTATCGCTTTTACAGCTAATTAACATAATCTGTTTGGGCTCCTTACCCTATATCCTCCAAACCGTCAATTATGTCATTTTCCATTTTGTTCTGATTTCAGGAAAGATTAATGCTGGTAAATCGAAGTTTCAATACCGATTTTCAGCCACACATAACCCCTTCATACATTCAATCTCCATGGGCGACAATGCCGGTCGTGGCCGGCTGCCAGGCTGCTTGACAGGCCAACAACTTTTCCGAAAGCCTACAACAAAGTGCTGCCAACATGTGTTAACTTCATATCTCTTAGAAATTTGCTAAATTTCTTCAGTAAGGAAGTAGTAAACTAAAATCCTATCGTTTCAAAGTGAATTATGGGCTTTATCCCCACTGAGGCACTTATAATCGACCCCACTTACGTCGCCCTCCATGGTGTAGTGGTTACAACGCTAGCCACTAGTTCCTTAGGTCGCGGGTTTAAACCCAGCGGAGGGCGTTGGATTTTTTTTCGGGCGTAAAAATCCTTAGCATGGGTTCCTGTGGAAGGGAAATAAATCTGGTGGTCCCGTGTCGCAGATTTATGGCACGCAAAAGAACCTCTAGCCTGATAAAGAGGCCTCTGAGCAAAATTACCGGTCTTTCACACCCAATATAGAATGGAACACTAATGACCACAGCAGTTAAAGAGCGTCCATAAATAAAACTCACTTTAATTTTTACTTTTGGGCTAACCTAGGTAAATTTTTGGCTCTCCATCAGTCACAAAGCCCTACATTATTTGAGCAATAATGGAAACCTGATGACCATGAGTAAAGGAGATTGGTACAAAATGATATATGATGATATGGTTAACGATTTATTTATTCATTCATTCATATATAATGTTCCAATGACTGTCATTTACAATGCAATATGGCGGCGAAGTTGCTAAAATACCCACTTTTATGATACTTGTTTAAACCTCTTGCTCCCCCTTTCCGACACATGTTTGCCATGGTCATCCTTTAAGGCGTTTTTTTTTTTTTTTTTTTTGGCGATCATCCGCAGGTGTTCGTCTCCCTATGCACATGCAAATTAAGCAGGCAAGAACAGGGGGGATGCTTGTTGTGCAGTGCATGCGTTATTTACCGGGTTCCGCTGAACACCCCGGATAGCATAGACGGACATGATGAAATTAAATTCAGTTTTATTTATGGACGCTCTTTAACTACTATGGTCCTTAGCGTCCCATTTTATATTGGGCGTGAAAGACGAGTAATTTTGCTCAGAGGCCTCTCTATCAGGCTTGAGGTTCTTTTACGTGCCGTAAATCTACGACACGGGACCACCGGATTTACTTCCCTTCCGAAGGAAGCCATGCTAAGGATTTTTACGGCCGAAAAAAATCCATCGCCCTCCGCCGGGTTTGAACCCGCGACCTTGGGACATGATGACTTACATACATTGCGTGCAAGCGTGTGCTGGATATCCCGGGTGCTGCAAACACCGAAGTCTGAGCAGCATCCTGGGGAAATGAGGTTTGAATGATATTAGCGAGCTATCTAGCGAGGTAAGGATGGTTAGATGTAGTGATCGATCTGACGGGCAGACTAATGTGTGATGTTCTTGCGTAAGGCAGGTTGGACGGACTGACTGACACAAATACAGTGGTGTGAACTGAAGTGTTGGAATGTATTGTGGGGGAGGTTGTGTAATGCCTTACCTTGGCTTGTGTTTGGCTGTTTTTGGATTGTTGTCTTACCAGTGATGTTGAACGGAGTAGTTGCTTTGTTCATCGTAGAGTGCGCACACGGCTGCTGCCTACCTGAAGATTTAGGTGCGGACCCGTGTTACTCACGGGGGGTGGGCTCATCCCCCGGGGCCGCCTTGGCTGTAGTAGCACAATGACTTTGAGGGCAGCATTGGTTGTGTGGTATGGTTGCTGGATGGAGGCTGTGACAGTTGTGGTCCTCGCGGTTTAGTGCTCTGAAGGTAAAGAAGTGAATCACGTGTTAATATTGCAGGTGATTTGGTAGAGATTTACAGCTACATCTCTGGCGGTATTGTCAATGGTGAGTGTGCGATCAAAGAGATGAAGTAGCCGTTTGTATTGAAGATCGTCCGTATGGTAGGTCCCTAGTTGTCTGATGAGTGGATTGTGATTGTGTGGTATGTTGTATAGATTGGAAACTAGCATTTTAATGAATTTTTCAATGGTGTGCATGTAGAGTTCATCGTGGAGTTTGGCGGCTGGTGCAGTAGGGAGACTTTAGCTGCAATGCGGAGAATTCTGTTTTGGAAGGTAGTAGGGTTTTAATGTGTGTTGGGGCGGCGTATCGCCATACCGATGATTATAGTGATTATATGTCGAATAAGACTTCTGTTGAGTGTTGTGCCTAGTTTGGGGCTAAGTTCATTGTTGATGTTAAGTAGAGGGTAAAGCTTGCATAATGGTGCTTGAGCTTTGTACCGAGTAGTTTTGATGTGTGCATTCCAGGTGAACCCTTAGTCCATAGTTACACCAAGGTAGGTTACCTGGTTAGTCCAGCTAATGTCCCCTCCAAAAACTTGAAGAGGAGGGAGCGCGTGATTGGGATATCTGTGTGATCGGTGCTTGGTGAATATTAGGGCTTTGCATTTGTTATTGACCTTAATGCGCTATTTTTCCAGTCATGGTTGTAGAGTAGCGAGTGATGTTTGTAGTGTGTTGTGGACAGTTGTGGTTTTTCCAGCTTGTGCTGTAATGGATGTGTCATCAGCATATAGGTGCAGAGTGGTATTGAGAGTTTTGGTAATGTCGTTAATGTAAATGTTGAATAAAATAGGTCCAAGGAGGCTACCTTGAGATACATCTGCGTGGATTGTGGGTGGAATAGATTTTGAGTGGTTGACTTCGGAATAAAAGAATCTATTGTCAAGGTAATTGGCTACGAGTTCAATAATGGAATCTGGTGTGTTGATATTGACAAGTTTGCGGAATAGGCCTGGATGCCATACCCTGTCGAAGGCGCGCTCAATGTCTAAAAGAACAGCGCCTGTAGATCTGTTAGTGTTAAATCCGTAGGTAATACTTTCGGTTTTTTTTATTAATTGTCCTAAGGTAGTTGAATGTTTGGCTCTGAAGCCAAAGTGTTCATTGATTATTATATTATGTTTGATTAGGAACGCGTTAAGCCTTTTGAGAATTATTTTCACGAAAACTTTGCTTGTGGTATTAAGTAAGCTTATTGGTCGGTAATTATTGGGATTAGTTGAATTCTTCTGTTTCTTCGGAAAGTGCAGAACCTTAGCTGTTTTCCAATTGTCTGGTTAGAGTCCGCTGTATAGTGAAAAAAATGTATATCTGAGCTAGTCTTTGAATTGCAGAGAGCGGGAGGTGTTTTAGTGCGGCATTAGGTATGTCATCAGGTTTAGGGGCCTTCTTATTAGGTGGTGGTCTATTAACCAATTTACTTTCGATGCTCATATGTTACGTGTTTTGTTGTGTGCGCTTGTACTGCGAGTATTTCGAGTAAGAAATTCAGTTACCCGTGTGAATTGGGGATTGGAGGGTACTATATGGGGGATTAATGTGTTCTGGAAGGCATCAGCTAGCATTTCGGCTTTGTCCACGTCTGAGGTGGCTATGCGTTGATTTAATGTAATGGAGTATGTTGACTGCGTCGCGGGTGAGACACCTGGAGCTGCGGCACACGGAGGCGTAGTTGAGATATAGATCTCCAAGGTGTTGGCCCATTGCTGGGGTAAATGTTCGGCTATGTTTTGGCGAAGAAGTAAGTTGATGCGTTGAAATTCCTCACGAGCGTAAGGGTGGTGTGATTTCGCCCTGTGGCGAGCTTTGTTGCGTTCGGAGGCGAGTGTTCTTAGGCGGCCTATCCACAACCAATACTATCTGCAATACTGATCCTGCTAGAGGATCATAGTATCGTATTGGGTAACGAATACTGGCATGCAAAATGTGCATCACACGCAGATCATATTGAAATCAGAAGCGTAGCGTAGCCAAAAACTTAAGGTGTCCATTTTTAAACAAGTTGTATCAATTCAAATGATAAATATGAATCAATTCTCAGTTGAAATATTTGAATAAATAGGTAGATTTTATATTCATAGATTAAGGTGCAGCAATTGGAATTAAAATTAGAATAGGATGTTTTGCATACTAAGCGGCAAATGTGTTGTGACATAAGAATTAAACCACTGCAAGCCATTTTATTTCGCTGCATAATAGGGTTTCTAGTTATGTTCTAAACTGGAAGATGTTTGGAAACCACTCAAGTTTAGCACGGAACGAAAACATGTCCCTGATATCCATGGTTGTACAGTCAGTAGTACAGTTTCTGTTGCTGTCGCCTGGCCATGCTATCCAAGACATATAGTGCTACCAATGATATGATTATAGAAACTATCTCGTTCCCATCAACCTAGAAAGATGCTATTATTATTTTAAGGGAACAATTTTTGCTATTAATTTTTACAAACGTTTAGCAAAGGGAGTTCCAACCCCCAAACCCCTCTGACTACGCCTCTACCAGTAACGAATAAACCCAACCCATTTCTCTCATCTTGAACACACCACGAAGAAGTATTGCACTCCATCCAAAAAATTGTTACCGAGATTTTACCGGAAATACATGTTTTGAGGTGCCCTGAATCCGAATAAAGCATTTTTAGAAACATGTCCATGTGTGTGTGTGTCAGTTTGTGAACAGCATAACTCAAAAACGAAAAGTCGGATTAATACAAAATTTGGTATTTGAGTTTTGTATCTTCTAAGGATGCAACACAGATTTTCAAGAAAATCTCCCCCACCCCAGACTACCCTTTAAATGGAACATTTTTCGAAAAGGGCTACAACGATTTTGATTAAAATACCACATGTTTTAAGATATTTTCATGGCAAATGAAATGTATATCTTGAATTTTCTGGAAATGTACCCAAAAGTCCACTTCATTCTGAATGACTTTTGCATAACTGGTAAACCGTAAGAGATAGACAAAATTTTACTACACAAAAAATATATATATCTTGTTAAAACATACAATTTAAGTTATATACTTTTATTTTTTGTCAAGTGAACCATTTCCGAGATATTTCCTTGTTATTTGTATGAATTTTCTAATACTTCTACTTTTTCTCAAATGGGAATTCGTAATTCGCATTTTTTAGGTAATGGACATGCAAAGAGAAGGAATGCTCCACATAGCAACTAGCTCTTAAAAGATTTGACTATCACTTAAAGCCTACCATATTCCCCTTGCACATACAAGAAAATTAGCAATAAGAGTTTCTGCAAACGTTTATCTTGATTAACATGAAGTAGTTGCAGAATAAGCATTTGTAAAAATAGTTTGCACAAGAGTAGACAAAGTCATTTGAGTGCAACACATCAAATTTTTCAACTATCACTCATTAGTCACTGATTGTTGTTTTATCTAGTTCAACTTCATTGGGAGTTCACTTCACTTATGTGAACTAGTTCAGTTCCCCGTCACTTCACTTCCTTCTGAGTAGCTTGTTATTCTGGACGGTTCACTTGCTGGGGAGTCGAACACAAGCCTTTTTCAATCCCTCGCTCCGCACTCTCTGCATACCACAGCAGTAGCCGCAAACTCGCCGGAGAATCGCCTTAATGTTGCATGGGAAACTCACCCGTCAACTCGCTCACTCAACTGACTCAATTCGACTCGCATTTACTGATCTCGCGAAAACGCTCACTTATATATGCAGTGGAATCTTTCCACAAGGTTCTCGAACGTTTTAGAACTATTTCGACACACTTTCTGAGGAGTTGGGCGGAGAAGCTTCCAGAAGGTTTAAGTTATCCGCCGCTAGCGCGCCCGATATTTTCGTGGCGAGCGGAAGTTATCGTTTTTACTCCGACTGCCCGGCCGGCCTCCCGATGACCTTGGGCCATAGCACAAATAGCTCCACGAACTGCAACAGGGCGATCACAATGGACCATCACCAGCACCCCCCTCGGGGCGTCACCGAATGCGCGACTGGGAGCCAGGACCTGTGGCACGGATGTAGCATTGCTGCCACCACCTCTCCATGTCCCTTCGAAGATGCAACCAATAGAATCGGCGACGTAGCTTCGTCAAGGTATTGTTCGTACCCTTGGTAGTGCTGGTATGGGTTTCCTCGAAGACTTCCTTCACAGTTTTCTTCGGGAGCACTGGCTGTTCCACTTTAGTTCCTCTGGCTACGAATTCCCACTCTTTGATACACCGTTCCTGACCACCAGGGAGTCCCACCGCGTCTAAGAGTTCTCATAGCTCGGAGTCTGGGACAAACATCCGCCCACGCGGGTCATACGCCAGATTCTTTATCCTTCAGGATAGGCCACATGTATCGATCATCCAGTTGTTCCCTCCTCAAAGTCTCTGCTTTCCAACCAACGCAGGTTGCACTGTGAATGTTCATAGGGCTCAGTACTCTCCGTCATCTGCTGGTCCCAGGCGTTCGTTTATTGCGACCTCTATCATTCTCTTGTTCTCTTTCGTCTGCCCGCCTAACTGTTTTCCTTGTTGATCTAGACACGCTCATCCTCCGTATTAATGTCATCTTTGTCTCAGATCTTACAGTTTCAATGACAAAGCCTAGTTGCGATTCCATTTTCTCTATTTCAGTCTTCATTTCTGTTTTCGCACTCATTTCACTTTTCACCTCCTCCATTCCGGTTTTCATTTCCTCAATTTCGGTTCCCAGTTTTGTCCATTCCGGATTTCACCGTCTTCACTTCAGTTTGTATCTCCTCCATTCCAATTTCCATCTTTTGTGTTTCGGCCAATAATTTTTAAAGCATTTCCTCCATCTTGGCTTTGTTTTACCCACTCCTGACACCAGTGTGACTGTCCAGTTTTTCCTCTGTGACTATCTCTGTTCTCAATGTTACTGCTCTAAGTTTTCATTTAATTCAACTATTTTCAATCACTTCACTTCCTTCGTGACGTAGCCTCTTCACGCTGGATGATTCACTTGACTTGGGAATCGAACACAAGACCTCCACGACCCGTTGCTCCGCAGTAGCACTCGCAGCACGTCACTACAGCCGTCACCAACTTGCTCGGAGAATCGGCTTTGATGTCGCACGGGAAACTCACCCGCTAACTCACTCACTCACTCGCTGACTGACCGACGCAACTCAACTCCTACTAGACTCGCACTGACTGTTCTCGCGACAATGCTCGCTTATATAGGCAGTGGAATCTTTCCATAAGGTTCTCGAACGTTCCGGAACTATTTCGACACACTTTCTGAAGAGGGGGAGAAGAAGCTTCCAGAAGGTTATAGTTATCTACCGATAGCGCGCCCGGTGTTTACGCTGGCAAGCAGCAGTTACCGTTGTTTACTCTGATTGCATGGTGGCGACCTCGCGATAACCTTGAGTCATAGCCTCTGCATCACATTATATGCTTATTGATATTGAGTGTCAATCACTATAATGTATTTAATTTTTTAATAACATTTATTAATAATTTTTAAATAGAATACAGTGAATGAATAATTCCTTTGTTTGTGCGATATGGGAATATACAACACATTGCATTAAATTTGCACTTCTACCGGCTGTAATTAAAGTTATATTAGTTACTGATAGGTTATACATTTTCTTTTAGGCACTTGCATTTTTATTTTTGCAGACGGACCCATATCACATTTGTTATGCCCCTGATAATGATTATGGCAACCAAGCAGCCATTTTAGAACGAACATATTAATCTGTAACATTAAACTTTTTGCTGATAAATGTATTTTGACTTTATATGTATGTGAAATAAGAGAATACCCAATTTTTCTATTGCCATATAAAACTCAATCACCTGCAGTATAACCAAATTAAATTTAGGTATCATGTAGTTATAATTCATTATGGCTTTTGGTATATCAGTTATTTATATCTGTTACCATAGATCCCATTGAAATATATTCTTGCTATTGTACAGCAAATGCTTTCAGGCTAAACCATATCTCAACTTCTTAAAACATATGAAGAGTTTGAACTGTCAGTCTTAACCTTCATGGTACAGTAAGCTTTAGGCAACCTTTTTATGTGAATATTACCATTTGAAAGAATTGCTGTATTAATGGTGTATACAATGATTCCTTATGTTACTGCAGAACGTCACTGGGCAAGAAAAAAAATATAGCAATATAAATATGCTTGAAGAATGTTTTAAAAGTCTGGATCAACTATTTATACACTGATGAAGCCATTTATCTGGAACTTTTAACCATTTTCTTGTTAGAAATTTACTTTGCATAACTTAAATCCAACATTAAGAGATGGCTCATTAGCAGATGAAGAGAAACACTCGTAAGGATTCTTGTCTAAAATTAGTTAACATCAAACACCAAATATAATAAATGGCAGCTTTGTATACTGATGTTTTGTACATGCCAATTGCATTTTAGGATGCTTCAGATGCCAAGGCAAGCAGAATTGCCTGATTATTCAAGGAATAATTCAAGATAGCATCTATTCTTCATATACAACAGTTTCATTATTTAGACTTCATCTATTCACATTAACCTTGGTGAAATGATCTTTAAATGCATTTCTATTACAGCAAGGAGGTATGTGTATGTATATATTAGAAGTAATGAAACTGCAAAACAACTGGAATACTATCAGTATTTATAACAAAATGCATATGGTTTCACTTAAGATTTTGACAGTGTTAATCAAGGAATTCCTAAAGAAAACTAAGATTTTGTTGTTTACTTAAATTTCTATATTAGAAAACAGAATGTTTAGATAAGTACTTCACATCATTGATATAGCATTACTCAAACTGGAGCACTATTAAGCACATAAAAAGGATCAATTCTTGGTTCATTGCTTTTCTTCTTCAACAATTACCCTCCTCTTTGTAGGACTTGCACCCCCAAGGACTTAACTCCAATGCCTTGGGTCAGTAGCCTGTTGAGGAGCAAGCAAACTTTGGATCATAGCATATCTAGGAGGGGTGATCAGCTCAATGTCTGGTATGGCAGTGAAGAAGGAAATGAAATGTAGAATGAAAGGGATGATAGGAAAATTTGTGGATCAAATTATCAAATCTACTCTACCATTCAGCTAGCGACCCAGGAAAACCGCAAAAGAAACCTTCCGTCAGGTTGGTCTGCCCCAGGGGTTTGAACATGGGACCACACATGTTACTGCAGCGCCACCTAGCTTGGTCATTACTTCTTTACATCAATATCTCCTTGACAATGAGAAACTCTGCATTATGGTTCTATTCTCTGATTATATTACTCTAATAGTATATAGAAAAAACTTAAAAGACAATTTTACATCAAATTTTAATTATTTCCCACTTTATGCAATTAGTTTCATACTAATAAATTATCTCCAAATACTGGCAAAAGTTATAAAATGTATAATATATAGTTCCAAAATTCTGGTTTATTATACGATTTATTATACAAAATCTCAGATATTAAAGAACTTTTAGGTATCCAGGTTAATATGCATGTAAACTGGAAAGTTTAGGTCAAGTATATTTCCAAAAACTATAATCAGCAATATTCGCATTAATGTTGTATCCTTTTTGATGAAACTTTACATTAAAAATAGTTTACTATTGTTACTTCTGCCCATAATGAAAAAAATGGTACATTTTACAGTAAAAGTTGAAAGTAAATGCAACTTTATATCACAAAAGAAGGTGCTAAAATAATATGCAACATTCCAAAGGCCTGGTTCCAAAGCTGAAAATGTTAACACTTTCTTGCAAATATATTCTTTCACTTTTATGCTTCTATACTGAAAAAAAGAAGAAGAAGAATACTTTACCAAAAACGTGAATATTCAGTATTATATAAAGCATATTTACATAGTCAGCATTACCTCGTTATCGAAAATAATTTATTGAGTGTATTAAAATATTTAATGCACTCTCAAACAGTTTAAGCTTATATCATCTGGTAACACAAAAATATTAGCCTGTCCTTCAAAATATAGAATGAGCCAAAACACTCCAAACCGCCTGCGCAGTGTTTTTCCTGTCCGTGTCCTCGGTGCTCATTGCCATCTGCCACTATCATAGAAAGGCACGAATGAAACCATACAACATTTTTAAAACTACTTTTAAAGGCTTTACTTACCAACTTTACGAAAGGAGATGCTGAAACTGGCCACCATCATTGTCCATACATTTTTGCACCTCTTTAGAAAACTATCCATCACATGCTGAGAAATTTCCTGGTGGATATTTTGTTTTAATTCTTCCAGGGTGTGTGGGTTTGTCTTGTACACTTTATGTTTTAAGTTAATCCAGAGGGGTATTTTATGAACAATATTACCGGTTGCGCGGTGTTTTTCCACTGGGCGAGTGGAAATATGATAAAAACATGATAACACACTGCTGCTATAAACAAAGTCATGCTGTTGTAGTTTTGCTGTGCAGTGTGAAGTGCAGTTTTGAGTTGACGGTAATGTGATGTAGTTCAGTTATTACGAGTTACTGATTATTTTGTCCTGTACTTAGTCACAAAGTGTATTATGGCTCAGTATGTATTTTCTGCTGCACAGCGTATATTTATTTATGATTTGTATGTGTTAACTCTGTGAGTTCGCCAAGTGAAAGTACGATTTGCAGAAAGATTTCCAGGTGTAAAATTTCCAGGCCGTACAACAATCCATGAACTTTACAGTAAGTTTTAGGCCATAGGAAGTGTTCAGGCTAAGAAATCTAAAAGATGGCGTTCGGTTCTTACCGAAGAAACATTAGACGACATCGGTCATCATTTGGAAAATCCCTCCCAAAAATTTCATGATGGATAGTTTCCAAAAGAGGTGCTTGGATAGATGCTGAGCAGTAAGTTGGGTAGCCTACTTGTATGGCAGCTTTATGTCCTTGGGCGTGGGTATTACTGCATGTTGAAATTAGCTTTCTAGTGGACATTGATACGGTAATTTGTATCACAAATTACTCAAATGTAAATAATTATTGTAATATGAATATGTATTTTTATGTGACATTGATTTCAGAGGTTTATTAATTGTAATTATTATTGGTAAATAATAATATGAGGCTTTACTGAAACTGTTAGTAATGGCGCAAGAATGCAGCAAGGGGTTGAGTTGTTTATCGTTACCGGGAACCAGGAAGTTACGTAATATTTCGCGCCTTTTCGGTAAAAGCTTCTAGAATTTTCCCTAAAAGTAATATGTATTAGTGGTTTTTATTGGATAATAAAATAGACGCTAATGTTGGCGCGTTTTATTAGCCAATGGCAGTTCATTTATAATCTTTAGGCGTATCTTGAGGCAAGCCTATAAATAAGCCAGGTCGAGGGAGCGTCCCCCAGTGTGCAGCAAGATTCTCAACACATTACACATCGTCCCCAGTTCAACGGAATTCTCAGTACAGTACAGATCGTCAGTCAGTCCTTTCGTCAAGTTACGCGTAGCAGAATTACAAGAAATCTTATAAAGTATTATACAGTTGAATATATAAAGTTGAAGTACGTGAGTTAAAAGTGATAAGAAGTTATTACAAACAGTTTCAGTATGGCGAGTATCCAGATAAATCTGTGAAAGTGTTCGTGAACGTGTTCTGCAATAAAGATTATAAAACCAATTTCTTCGTCAATATCATTTCTAGACAAAAAGATTCCTTTCCCAACACACGTGATGTAAACAACATTACGTAAAGCAACGACCGTTGCATATTGGTTCCCAAACGTGGAGATACAATAAATATAACAATTTGTTATACTTGCAAATTGGCGCCCAACGTGGGGCTAGATAACTAGGAAAGGAACAAGAATAACCAGGAAAGGAATGAAGCAGAGTAACCAGGAATGCAGCGGTGAAATCATCTACAAGACGCAGATTCCAGAAACAAAAGGGACGACAGACTTCGATCGTAATTCCGAGATTACGATGCAACAAGGAATTCAACTACAAGAAAACATCGAAACGACGTAGATTCATCACAACACAACGCAGAAGCGACATCAAATCTAGGAGAATGGGGCAGAACGCTGGACATCAAAGCTACAGCAACAGACAGCATCAAAAAGGTAATTAAATGATACTTAGGAGCGGTAGTATAATAAAAACAATGGCTGCTAGCAATACAGAAGAAACAATGATGGAAGGGGATAGTGTAACAGTTAGCTGTAATTCAATACAGGTTACAAAAAAAAGCTCAAACAATATAATATTGGAGGGAGGAAATGTTAGTGCAGTAAATAAGAATAGAATAGCAGGAAATATTACTATTGATGCTGGTATGATGAAGGAAATGATGGAATTGCTGAGAAATATTAGTAAGAAAATAGATCAAAACAGGGAATATCTTAGTAAGAAATTAGATCAAGAAAGGGAAGATATGCAAAAGAGTTTTGAGAGATTAGAAAAGAAATTAGATCAAGAAAGTGAAGCTATAAAAAAGGATCATAGGGAATTGAGTGAAGATATTATTAAGAGTGTAGAACAAAAAGTAGATCAGAGTTTTGAGGAATTGAGAGAAGATATAAAAAAAGATTATAGGAAATCAATTGAAGATATTGGTAGGAGTAATGAGAAATTAGAGCAAACAGTAGATCAAAGCAATGAAGAAATTGAAAAGAAAGTTATGAAGTTAGATAGTAGTAGGCCAGAAATGAAAGATGAAAATGAGGAAGTAATAGTAAGTGAGATAGGAGAAATTTCAAAGAAAATGCTAGACATGAGCATGGAAATAGGTAACAAAGAAAGTGAGGTTAATACTAAAAGTGAGGTTAATGTAGAATGTACAGAGTTAGGAAGTCAAGTGAGTAATATTTCAAGTGAGCTAAGAGAGATGAAAGAGGTTAGGAATGTAGATGTAAATCAGGCGCAAGTCAATTTCAGAGCGGAGATATCAGAAATGCAAAAAGAATCAGAAATGCAAAGAAATAAATTGTACCAATATGTTCAAAATGAAAACTCCAGTCCAGTACAGTTTAGTACAGATTTGTCAGAGTATTCTCAAATTAAAATGATAGCAGAAGAATTGAAAATGACAATTGTTAAAAGATGTATTGTTCAAGAAACTGTAGATTGTTTTCAAATATTATCAGGGAACGAAATGTCATATGAATACAAGAGGTTATTCATGAACAATTTGAAGGTTAGGATACGGCTACGAGTAATGTTTAGCCACACACAATTTGATCCAGGAGGGTAAATAGCAATGAGATGTAAAGTAAATGCTGGATAGGTAAAGACGACTTGCAGAGAAATGTATTGGAACGTAAGAGGGTTAATTGTTTATATGTCATTTGAAAAGTAAAATAAATTATAAAAAAAAAAAAAAAAAGAGAAAGGTTTAAAAAAAAAAAAAAATAATAATAATAATAAATAAATTTTTAGTAACTGTAACAACATTTGAAAATTAAGAATGCAAAGATTGAAACTTAAGATGATATTAAATTAAAAGTACGTAAATACAATTCCAAGATTTGAAAATTAAGAATGCAAAGATTGAAACTTAATATGATATTAAATTAAAAGTACGTAAACACAATTCAAAGGGTATTGTTAAAATAAAATTCAAAATAACAAAAATTGGTAAGAATAATTTAAAAAAAAAAAAAAAAGTACTTATGTAGAAAACAGAAAAGGTGAAACATTGTCTAGATTTAAGAGATGTAAATATATGTAGAGGGTAAATATTTTGGTAAATATGTATAATTATTATAAAAAAAATCTTAAATGTATAAATTTTTGTCAACAATGTAAGAGGGTAAACAATTTTGAAACAGTGATTAAATAATTTAGGGTACAGTATTTGCTATAAAAAAAAAAAAAAATCTTTGTGATGTCAGATTAATATCTAAATTAATTAAACCAGAGCCAGTAAGTAGTGGCAAGATAAAACATATGTCGTGTGTTAAATGCGTGTTAAGTGTTAAGTGAAAGTGATAACGTGTGTTCCAAGATTTAGGAGACTACAAACACAATTTTAAAATTTCTAAACAAGTTATAAATATTTATAATTATGTTTCTAGTGGGGCATATGATACGGTAATTTGTATCACAAATTACTCAAATGTAAATAATTATTGTAATATGAATATGTATTTTTATGTGACATTGATTTCAGAGGTTTATTAATTGTAATTATTATTGGTAAATAATAATATGAGGCTTTACTGAAACTGTTAGTAATGGCGCAAGAATGCAGCAAGGGGTTGAGTTGTTTATCGTTACCGGGAACCAGGAAGTTACGTAATATTTCGCGCCTTTTCGGTAAAAGCTTCTAGAATTTTCCCTAAAAGTAATATGTATTAGTGGTTTTCATTGGATAATAAAATAGACGCTAATGTTGGTGCGTTTTATTAGCCAATGGCAGTTCATTTATAATCTTTAGGCGTATCTTGAGGCAAGCCTATAAATAAGCCAGGTCGAGGGAGCGTCCCCCAGTGTGCAGCAAGATTCTCAACACATTACACATCGTCCCCAGTTCAACGGAATTCTCAGTACAGTACAGATCGTCAGTCAGTCCTTTCGTCAAGTTACGCGTAGCAGAATTACAAGAAATCTTATAAAGTATTATACAGTTGAATATATAAAGTTGAAGTACGTGAGTTAAAAGTGATAAGAAGTTATTACAAACAGTTTCAGTATGGCGAGTATCCAGATAAATCTGTGAAAGTGTTCGTGAACGTGTTCTGCAATAAAGATTATAAAACCAATTTCTTCGTCAATATCATTTCTAGACAAAAAGATTCCTTTCCGCTTCACACCCTGCAAGAGATACTTGTTCTACTAAGATAATATGATAGCTAGCCGGAGGACAATATACATAACCTTAAATTCTTTTCAGAAACTAATTGATACAAATTGCTACGTCAGAGGGAACTACGGACCAGACCAACGAATGACGTCATACAAGATGGCAACACACGTGATGTAAACAACATTACGTAAAGCAACGACCGTTGCATATTGGTTCCCAAACGTGGAGATACAATAAATATAACAATTTGTTATACTTGCAACATGTGCTGAAACTTGGCAACTACACAATCATGCTCCATTGTTGTGATTAGTTTTTCTGTCGTATTATCATGGAGCAGCCATGATACAGAAATGAGTGAGCTGATAATATGTTATTAGTGTTTGGAGAGAGGTTTTCTTTTTAGAAGTTTAATGTCTGTTCTTACTACATATGGTACCACAGGCAGTGTAAACTGATGATATGCATGCACTGAAATTATATTTGGGAAAGGAACATTCAGGGCCTAAATTTAGTACCTCCTGGCATTGGTCAGTTATGAGGACTGAGTAAAACCTGGAAAAAAAACCTGTTTTCACTATAAAATTAAATATCTCAACAACAGCTTTCTATATGAACTATTTGTGTAGCATAAAATAATAAACACAATAGCAATCCCATCATAAATGAATAAATAAATAAATAAATTAATTAATTAATAATAATAATAATAATAATAATAATAATCCCCTTTATATTATTATATATTACATAACAATATGCAAGTTTTGCTTTTCATTTAAGGTTAATGAGGAACATGCTGTCAGTGACCATTTTTAAGAACCATTTTTTAATAAATGCATGTGTGTTTGGGACAGGTGGCTAAATCAACTGCAGTAACGAACATCACTATGCCACAAAAACCCTCATTAATGTAAAGCAGTGCACATTCAAGTTCATTTCACTGTGATGGACATAGTAAACAATGAAATCAGTCCATGATTAGCAAATATGGGCAATTTAGTCACTCATAGCTGAAGAGTGCATTGAACAGTCGATGCATTGTACTCATAGCGCATTGAAAGAGTGGCCCCCCAAATTCCCGAATCTTACTCCCAGGACTATTTATTCTGGGACAATAACAGTGACTATATTTACCTCCTGACAGAAATTATCTCAATCAGAATTTGCACAGCATGTGCAACTAAACACCTGCAATGGCAGGAAGGGCTAATGAGGATCTTATTTTGAACAACTTTATGTTACCAGTACAATGTAGCAATTGAGGAGTAGCTACCCAAACTATTGCTCTTTATCTATCTGAGTAAGGTTACCAGCTCAAAATTCTCAAATGCAGGACATTTCTTTAAAAAGCCTAACACTTTTTGGACACTCCTTATTTCTGGACAGATGGCTGGCACTTGTGTTCTGCAATTGCAGAGATGTCAATACTGCCTGCTCAACATCACATGAATATGGATTTTGTCATGGTACACACTATCAATCTTCTCTGAGAAGCGCAAGGGAGGCAAGCAAGTTGGCATCACTTCCACTCTTCATACTTGTGTCTGTCATCCACCCAGAAAAAAGGTATACCTCACATTTTTATCTAAAAAGTGAAAGCATATTGTATTTTTACTCGAATATATACATTATAAAACATTTTAACCTAAGTATGGTTAATGCATCTCAAAAAATCATCACTAGAGGTTTGCGTAATACATGACCAATTATAAATACGAATAACGTAGATGTAAACATTTGTTGGTCTTTCCTAGAAAATCAGTGATAAATTACTTAGAATTAAGTTTAGTTCTTTGTTTAACTATTTCCCTTAAATTGTATTTTGCAACACAATGAACCACTGAAAAAAGAGACAAATTTCTTTCCTGTAGCACATATTATAAAATTCCTTATAAGACATATCCAAAAATTAAATCTGATTTTGTCAACAAACAAATCCTTTCTTTTGTCCACTGAAAACTGATGAAAGAAAACATGTGTTCAGTTGAGGTGTTGTTACTTGGAATAGCAAAGATGTCCTGGCAGATGTCCAAAAGCTCAAAAAATAACTCGGAACTTTGACATACTTTAAAGAAAGTGGAGTGCTGTTTTATCTAGTGTTGTAGTTTTATCGTTGCTTACCAGCACTGAACTTTTAACATAGTTCTTGACGTTATAGAACTAGTCAAATAATTTGAAATCATCTATCTCTAAGCTTTTAGACTGTAAATATTGAAGGGGAAGAAGTAAATCTTCAAAGCTAAAGTCTTTCATATCTTGTAATTTAAGCCATTTAAAGCACCTGAAGTCTTCCATAGGAGTCATCCATTTCTCCAAGTACTCCTTGCAGGTTTCATAGAAGCAAGAAACACTTTCCATAAACACCTCACATTGTTTTCCAAGCTATCTTTGGAAAGTGTATTCAAAGCCTGCCAAACTTTTTCAAAGGAATGAACTGACTTTTGTGTCTATACAGGGTGAACCAAAACTCCACCAATAAACTTTCAGAGGTTATTCAGGGATACCTTCCGAGTATTTTGGTATAAGGGGCCCATGGTCTCTGGCAGCTCATTACAGAGTAATTGTATTTCGTTTGGTTTCTTGCCCCAATTAGCTTTTTATTACTTTCTCTACTATGTATAGTAAGTAGGGGAAGTATTGTATTCCACCCAAAAATTCGATACCGGGATTTCACAGGAAATACATGTTTTGAGACCCCCTGAATCCAAAAAAAGCATTTTTGGAAACATGTCCGTGTGTGTGTCTGTGAACAGCATAACTCAGAAACGAACAGTCGGATAAACACCAAACTTGGTATTTAGGTTCAGTATCTTCCAGAGATGCGACACGAAGGTTTTCAAGAAAATCCCCCCACCCCCAGATTACCCTTTACATAGAACATTTTTCGAAAATTTTAATTTTCTCAAAAATGGCTCTAACGATTTTGATTAAAATATCATATGTTTAAGATATTTTCATGACAAATGAAATGTATATCTCGAATTTTCTGGGAATGTCTCCAAAAGTACTCTTCATTGTGAATGACTTTTGCATAACTGGTAAACCATAAGATACAGACAAAATTTTACTACACACAAAATGTAGATCGCGTTAAAATACACAATTTATGTCATATACATTTTTGTTGTTGAGTGAACCATTTTCGAGATATTACTTGTTATTCCCTTAAATTTTCCAATACTTATACTTTTTCTCAAATGGGAATTCGTTATTAATTTTTTTATGCCCTGGACATGCAAAGAGAATGGAATACTGCACATAGCAACCAGCTCTTAAAATATTTGACTATCGCTTAAAGCCTACCAATTCCCCTTGCACCTACAAGAAAATTAGCAAAAAGATTAACACCTGAATATCTCGATTAACATGAAGCATATGGAGAATAAGCGTTTGTAAAAATAGTTTGCACAAGAGTAGAGAAAGTCATGTGAGTGTAACACATCAGATTTTCTGTATTGCACTGAAAATACTGCACAACAGTGCAAATGTCAATGATATACACTGGATCTCTTGTTTGTAAACAAATTGTTTCCATTTGCTCATGGTACCTGCTGTTGACAACAGTAATGCCCTCTTTAACTCCTTACCTTCAAGTTTGCATTAAATATGGCTTGGTTCTGTCTAGGGTTTTGTTTTTCCGGCAAGGTTAGTTGTGTTTTAATAGTGATAGGTTTACAGATGGAGAGTTAGCCAATATGCACTCATGGGCTCACTGGATGCAATGGAAGAGAGGCACAACGATGCTATGCTGAACTGTTCCTGCACCAATGGCAACTACATCACTAGGCTGCAGATTTATACGTACTAACATGCATACAAATATGCTCAAAAAAAAAAAAAAAAAATGCATTGAAACTTGAAAATATGCACGGTTTAAAATATTTTGTTTACACCAATAAGGCAATAACTCAATTAGTTTCGTCCATACATGGAGGATATACATGTACCTACATTCACATTAAATTTCATTCCTATTGGTATTACAACAAATTACAATGTATTTCTCCAAATTTTTATTTGTAAAGCTTTTTTGGTTATCAGCAAATATGTTCTTATAAACAGAAAATGTTCTTTCAACTTCACATGAATTTAGGAGACAGTACTTAAAAGCTGCTATTTCTTTAGATGTGTAATTCTCAACAGTCTCGGACTCACCTTGTAGAATTCCAATAAGTAATTGCAAACCTGGATTTGATTATTCATATTTCTTCATCTTCTCTGTTAGAATTCACCCCACTGAATTCACTCTGTTAGAATTCACATAGGGCCTATTAGTTTGTTGAAAGAGGTTGTGTGTGACAGTGTTCAACAAATTCACTGCAGTAGTAACCTGGAGACCACATTCCTCAAGTTGCGTCATTATTTCAGGAAGTGTCTTGAAGTGTGTGTCTATGTATGAATGTTCACTTTGAATTTCTACATCATCTGCTGCCAATATTGCTGAATTAATACCAGCTGCAACTTCTGGATTCAGCACCTAAGGACCAGCATATAATGAATTATAAAGAAAATAAGGATGATTCTAGGCCTGTCTCATAGTATTAAAGTTGCATAATACAGTATATTAAGAAATTTACCATTGTAATTGAAAAAACAAAATTGCTGTTTATTTTGTAAACAAGTAATAGAATGTTAACTTAATGCAGTGCAGTCCATAAAAACGCTTATTATTAAGTCTATTTATAAACTTTATCTGTCTATTTAAATTATAGAAATGCATTTACAGTGGAACTTGGATCTATGCATCAATAAAAACTGTAAATATTTAAACTTAAGTTAGATAACTCAGAATACCAACCTTCTTGATATCTTTAATGTGCGAACAGTAGTAAAGTGCAGCAGCGATCCAGGTTAACCATCTAGTTAATACAGGCTCAGGTGGAAGGGGACTTTCTGGTAGTTCTTCCCTGAATGGTGCAGTCCTTGCTGGAATCTATATAAACATTTTTTTAACTGAAGAAATCAAATTGTTTGTCTTTAGATGTTGTGAATGAATCCCTTCAGTGGCAATATGTAGGCCATGGACAATACAAGTAATGTGGATATTTTGGGGTAGAAAACTTGAAGTGCCCCCGCTGTTTTTGGCATATATGCTGCACTGTCAGTTAAGAATGCCAAGAATCTCTCTTGATATTCTTTGATTGGCCACAGTAAGCTTGAAAATAGACGAAAAATTTAGAACACAATATCTCTAATATACAATTTTTCAGCTATTTTCAGTATAATACTTATGCAATGCATTTCTCACTACCCTTGCAATGGTAGCATGATTGGTTTTTTTCTAAGACAGTGTATTTAATCAGATGCAGAGATCCAGCATCTATGGAATCCATTTTTCATCCGCCGATACCCAAATAAGTGAATCTATTATGTCATTTCTAATTTCTTGAAGAACCTACAAACATTTTGTTTTAATAGTTATAAAAACAAATATTTTAAAATACACAAATTACAGAAATTTTTTAAACAATTAACTTTAATAAACATTATTAAAATAACTAAACTTCCTTTTACATACAGTAGGCCCAAGTAATTTTTTCTCAATGAGGAATTGCCGGGAATTTGTCTATGGCATTGAATTTTTCTGTCTTCCAATTCTGCCTTCCCAACCTTGTCCTACACACATGTCAGTGTGGAAGAACAATTAATTCACCTGATAGAGGCTAAACTAATGAAGCCCAGGACTTAAAATATTTATGGCATTGCAAGTCGCCATTGGGGTATGTCATCTCAAAATAATTTGAGATCTCCTTGTGGTTTACCAAGAAAAATGTAAGTCAGCTGGAGAATTTAGTGTCGTACCAGCATGTTGTCATGGTAGCTCAGTGGTTATTAGAGTAATCGGAGGGAAACCAGGAGATGCGTGTTTAAATCCCGGCCTATGGCATTGAATTTTTCAGTCCTCTGATTCTACCTTTACAACCTTGTCCTACACACATGCAGAAGAACAATTAATTCAGATGCTAGCAATCATGCCATGCTGTTTCCAATAGTTACTCAGTATTTTGACTAAGAGGAAAATGGTATTCAGATGAATGTTTTGGAAATGGAAACCTGTAATAATGAAACTTTGGGAACTATGTTTCCCTTATTATGGATACTTTAAAAAAGTACAAAAAAACATCTTGGTTCAAATCCCGGCTATGGCATTGCATTTTTCAGTCCTCTTATTCTACCTTTCCATTGCAAGCATCTGCTACCAGGCCAAAACATGGAACTTTGTTTTAGAAAAGACAAATGTACAAATTCATAAACTAACTCAATAAAAATTATCATCATCTACAGCATGAGGTGCAATAACATTATTAATGATGGCTTCTGATTTAGTTCTTGCACAGACCACATTCTGCGCTACTCCAGATTCTGCAAACATTTTTTTATTTAATTTTGGTGGTATAATCCATTGAGTTAAAAGAATGGTGATAAAAAAGCATATGAAATGCTATTGTAGCTTCTGTGGCTTGAACTTTCCTGGTTAATGTTTATTGTTTAGGAGTGATAAATGAAAGGATATTACCTGATGTTGAGCTGGTCCTTACCATCCTTTTCAGTGTTAATATGTCTATCCAAGTCACTAATAGCTTTGTATCCCATATTAACATAGCTGTTGCACAATACACATTTTGCTTTGCTTTTATTACATCCATGAAGCAGGGTTACTTAAATTTTAGTTTATCTCCAAATTTACATCTTTTTTGGTTTTCACTAGTTCCTGTATGACAAGACAACATGATTATATATGTCCAGTCATAAGTTCTGTCCTATCATTAAGAAGCAATAGGTCTTAAAATAAAAGACACAAAAAGATATAACATATATATATATATATATATATATATATATATATATATATATATATATATATATATATATATTTTAATTCAGGACTAAGGAACATTTCTTACACTGTAAGTCATTCAAACTGATCACCTCTCTAATTTAGCTTCCTCTGAGCTCTGTTCATATATTTTATCATTTTCTTTATTGTACCTCTCTCCAATTTTCTCATCTGTGAAGAGGATATTTTCATGACCATTCTGAGCATGCCACTGTAAGAGCATCTGTGATCTTTCGTACCTGATCTTCTTTAGGTTCGAGGTTAACAAATGTCCCACTGACCGTCGATAAGCTCCCAAATGAAAGTCTTCTCTGATAATTCGAAACATAGGTTTGTCAGATACATTTAACTCCCGTGCCATTATTTTTTGCTTCCGCAATGGGTTTCGACATATTCGTTCTCTTACTGCTTTGACCACTCTTGAAATCCTTATGGTACATGGCCTGCCAGATCTTGGTGAGTCTTTTAATAGAGGAAGATTCAATGAATCTCTTGACATTTCGGTAAATAAATTTCAGTAGGTTTCTTACCACACTTATAAAGAGCAATCACTGCAATTCTGTTTTCATTTACAGCCCATTCCATATTTATTGGTTGATGTAGGAAACTACACAAAGCAAATGTGTTTAGAATAATAACTCTGCTACCATGATAACTTGTAACAATATCATTAAATCATTTATTTTTTAAGTTGTAGAGCTTCAAACATAGAGGATAGAACTTATGATGGACTCTCTGTGCATACGTGCGTGGGTGAACAATTCAATCAGATCAACTTTGATGAACACTCCAATATCCATATCCACAAAATAGGGCAAGTGCACAGATAAATGATATACATAACAGTGACATCACTTCCGTTCCTCTCAAAGAGGAAGGAAGTAGAATTGCCAAATGAAAAATGAATAGCATAGCTTGAGTTCATTGGGTGATATAAATAAAAACAAGCAAAAGCTTATGAGCTGTAGCTCCAAGCATGTTGAGAAACGAGCAACAGGCTGTGGTTTGGTATAAATAAAAATTTCCCCTCTTCGTTGAGCTATTGCTATCAGCTACAAAGCTTTTGCTCAGTGACCTTCACCACGACACATCATCTGAGTAAACAAACATGCCCATTCTTTGTCAGGAGGCGATTTAAATCTTTACTGCACCTAAATATACATATACTCATTCATGTTAATCATACTCTCATTTATGAAATCTAATAGACACGCAAATTTTAAATAACACAATTATAATTAAAGATTTCGCAAATGAAACAGACATTGAGATTCACCCAACTTTTAACAGATAACGCTCATCCCCTTTCTAAATCCAATCCCTCATTTCCTCATTTGATAGTATTACAAACGTGTCACCAACTAATATATTGAAAGTAGATTATTTGTACTTCTGTTTTTGCACCTTTTGATATCCTCTGCATCTATATAAAATATCACTACATAATTCCAAGAATTTATAAGATGTTATCATGAATTAAAGTTAAACTGGATTAAAGTGTTTCATTTGAAAGTTAAATTTAAGTTTGAATTGAAATTCTTTAGTTATAATCCAGTTTTGATTTGTGCGAACATTCTGCTCTATGTAAGTGTTTATTTGTATATCGCTTTGATTATATTACCAGTCTTCCATTAATAAGAGCGGCTCGCTATGACCTCACTCACATTCTGTTTAGCATTATAGTACCCAGATGAAAACACGTAAGGATCTTTTCAGCATTGTTAGAAGGTCCACCTCGTGTTTTTCATTTGCCTCTGGAAGAAAATGCTGCACAACCTTTTATATTTTCTCTTTTAAATAACTGTTTATATCAGCACACATCCGAGTTATTGCGTCTTGAAACAATTTTTAATTTCACTATCACTTACGTATAGCAAGTAGAGGAAGTATTGCACTCTACGCAAAAATTCGATACTGAGATTTCATCAGAGATACACGTTTTGAGAGTGCCTGAATTAAAAAGAAACATCTTTAGCAAATGTGTGTGTGTGTGTGTGAACAGCATAAATAAAAACAACTAGTTCAAACTTAGTATCCTCCAAAATGTGATAAGATATTCAAGAAAATTCCTCTTCCTCAAAACTATCCCTTTACTCAAAAATGGCTCCAACAATTTTGATTAAAATCCGCTATTGTTTTAAGATATTTGCCTGGCAAATATAATTAGGTATATCTCGAATTTTCAGGGAATAGCCAGTGAAGTGCTCTTCATTCTGAATGACTTTTATGTAACGCTAAACTGTAAGAGATTCTACTACAAGAATCCTACTACACAGCTGTGTCTGAACAGCAAACTCAGAAAGGCAAAGTCGTTAAACAACAAGTTTGGTATTTAAGTTCAGCACCTTCCAAACATGCATCAGGAAGATTTTCAAGAAAGTTCCCCCCCCCCCCAAACTGCCCTTAGCATGGAAACTTTTTCCAAAAGCTTTATTTTCTCAAAAATGACTCTTAACGATTTTGATTAAACACGGCATGTTTAAAATGTTTTCATGTCAAATGCATATATTGCATTTCCTGGGAATATCCTCCGAAGTCCTCTTATTTCTCAGTAACTTTTGCACAATTGGTAAACCATAAGATATACAAATCTATCTACAAAAAATCTTACTACAAAAAGAAAATTGTTCTCGTTGAGCACACAATATATGTCAAAGCATTTCTTTTTACTTTCTCTACTACTATAGTAAGTAGGGGAAGTATTGTATTCCACCCAAAAATTCGATACCGAGATTTCACCGGAAATATGTTTTGAGACCCCCTGAATCCAAAAAAAGCATTTTTGGAAACATGTCCGTGTGTGTGTGTATGTGTCCGTGAACAGCATAACTCAGAAACGAACAGACGGATAAACACCAAACTTGGTATTTAGGTTCAGTGTCTTCCAGAGATGCGACATGAAGGTTTTCAAGAAAATCCCCCCACCCCAGATTACCCTTTACATGGAAAATTTTAATTTTCTCAAAAATGCCTCTAACAATTTTGATTAAAATATCATATGTTTAAGATATTTTCATGACAAATAAAATGTATATCTTGAATTTTCTGGGAATGTTTCCAAAAGTATTCTTCATTGTGAACGACTTTTGCATAACTGGTAAACCATAAGAGATAGACAAAATTTTACTACACAAAAAATGTAGATCGCAGTATAAAATGTAATTCTCTTTGCATGTCAAAAATCGTTTCTGCAAATGTTTATCTCGATTAATATGAAATAGATGGAGAATAAGAGTTTGTAAAAATAGTTTGTACAAGAGTAGAGAAAGTCATGTGAGTGTAACACATCAGATTTTTTTACTTTCTTTTTTTAACTTAATCATTCCTGAGATATTCCTTGTTATTGGTTTAAACTTTCAAATAACTACTTATAATTCTCTCAAATGGGAAGTCGGTATTCGATATTTTCTCGTGGTCATCATGCAAATAGCGTCGAATTTCAAAGCCCTCATATAGTCAGGCACTCTTTAAAAAGCTGACTCACTTTGCCTACTGTATCGTATAACAAAATTGTAAGTGTAAATTGAACGTTTATCTGGATTAACAAGAAGAAGCTGGAATAATAAGCTCTTGTAAGTATTTGTAGAAGAATGATTAGAGAAAGCCATGTGAATGTAGAATATCAGGATTTTCTTTCTTTTTTCCGCGATCATTTGAAAAAAACGGAATTTCAAATACATCAAATAGCGACCCACATTTAAAATATTTAACTATCCCTTTAGTTTATTGCATTCTTCTATTCCTACAATGATAGTTTATCTCAATTAGCAAGAAGTAGCCAGCAAGAATAAGATTTTGTAAGAATTGTTTGTAAAAAGAGTGATAGAGAAAGTCGTGTGATTTTTATTTTCCTTTCTGGAACCATGATTATGAACTCCATCAATGTATTAAAACGCAGTTGAGCAAGCTGAGGTAACTACGGAGGTACCTCAAGAAATAGCAAGCAAAAGCTTATTAAAGGCGAGCAGGACTTGTTTTTATTTATACCATATCGCGAGCAATAGCTCAGCGATCAAGGTCAGCAAGCTTTTGCTCCCGAGGAGGTTGAGCAGAAAAGTTTTATTTATACGAAACCGAGCAGAAGCTTGGAATTAGTGAGAAATGAGCTAATGCTTGCTTTTATTTATACCACCCAATATCTCGACAGTTTGTGTAACTTTCTCCATTCAAATAGGTGGCACTCTAGTTAGTTACATCACAATGCATGGATTTGCTTGCTTATTGTCATCAAAATCATGTTTCCACCATAGTCCACTATGATGCAATAACAATATGCTTCCAAGGCTAAAGCACAACTGAAAGTATGTTTAAAAATATCATTACACAAAAATGCAGGACATTCAAGAGAAAAACCAAAATGCCTGCCGGATATAAATAAAACCACATAAATGTCCGACAAAAACCAAATGGTTGGTAACCCTATATCTGAGCCACCTGGTACATAGGAATTATCACATTAACAAGCTATTAATGATGAATAATTCAGCTGCAGAAAGTTTGTATTTAGAAAAATGTATTATAATTTTGGCAGAAGTAATACAGTTAATGCAAAAGAAATATATACACAATACTTGTATGTTTTTCTAAAGCAGTACTACAATTTGTTTAATAAAGTTTTCAGTGTTCAACTCATGCTTTCTTTCCATTTATTTGCTTTCAGAGAGAGTTATTAGGTACAATAAATATTTTCTTATCCACATACATGTATTCTTTTAATCACAGTTAAGTTTTAAAGCAAGCTTAAAAAGAGGCATGTGTCCATAATAAAGGCACTAAGCTTACTCAACACAGCTCTAAAATAATACTCACAGCAGTATTTTACAACTCCTCTCGGCTTTCATTACAGTGTATCACTCAGCTAATTGGCATATATATAGTAATCCTATAGTAACATATAGTGTTCATATATTATTTTATCCATGAGACATTGGTTAGAATGTGATTGTTAATGAGTGCTTATGTTTTTAACCACTGATGTGGATTAATAGCTTACACATCTGCTTCATCTGTGTATTTAAAATGCATACCATAAGGAGCTAAAAATACAAAACACTTTTAAAAAGTAACAAACAGAAAATCTTTATGGTGAAGATTTAATAAATTAATCATTTCTATTAGATATAAAATAAATCTTTACTAGCACAGCTAAAATGTTATCAATAATAATTTTCAGCTTATTTACACATCTTTTAATTGTTATGCATAAATGGAATGTTAGACATATCACACACATATACATAAACTGGCTCCACTGTAAGCTTACGTAGCAATACAAACAAAAGCACGTGTATGAGTGGAACACCATTGGCTGGTACAATCTTGTAACCCTTGTGGAAGGTAAATGTAATTCTATCATATTTCACATTTTGCTTATATTTATTGCCAAAATATATAAATACCACTCTATTAAAAATGCAACAATCAAATAGTACATAGAATTGCATTTTACTATGTGAATGTAGAGTAACTGAATGAATTATTCTGAATGCATATGCTTGCGCAGTTAAGAGGACAAGGAAGTGCACCATTCAGTTTGTACAACATGGCCACTTACTGCAATATGTGAAACATCCCATAGGGAAACCATTAAAAAGTGGTGAAAAGCAAATTATACGAAAAGTATCCAATGTTAACAATTGAGGTCGTCGTTAATTTGTCAGCAGATTTTACCAGTGTTTCAGTCCCAAGCATTAATGCTTCATGCAATGAAATAGTGAAAACAGGCTGGCTCACAAAACCTGGGAAAAACTGCAAACTAAAAAAGCCTATAGTGGAAGCTGAATGCAATGAGTTTGGTAGAAGTGCTATTCGTCGTAAGGTGCATAACTTCTTTGGGGGGGGGGGGGGGGGGACCTTACCAACAAGTGCAAAAGTGCTACACGCTGTACAGTGATCCCAATTTGCCAAACTTTAAGAAAATGAGTTTTCACACTATTCTTTTTGCAACATAGGTTTTGAGTTTTTAACAGAAACAGAAAAAAGATGGTTGGTGATCATGAAGACATATTGTTGCAGCGCAGAAATTATCTAAGGAAAATTTGCAAGTTCAGGCAAGAGGGACACAAAGGAATTTGCCCTTATCAGACTCTGATTAGGTATGTAAAATATTTTATTTTGATGTTTGCATGCCAGTACAACTTTTCAAACAGCATTTAAATCTGGATCAAAGTGTTTATATGCTGTAATTATCAATATTTGTCCGCAGAAGTAACACCATGTCTTTTTTCTCTTAAATGATATGCAATTGTATGAGGAAGTCAAAGATTTGAGCAGATTTTCTTTTGATCTCATTGCAGCCATGTTAAGCACTTTTATCACTTTGAACAAATGTAATGCCCTAGCATTTAGCAAGTATGTAAGCGCTACATAAACATCAGAAAATGGCAAACAATACAATACTGTTCTGATTATTGACATTGATGGTATGCACATGCTTGCCGTGTGGCCTCTACAATAAAGTGACTATTCCCTCCAATTATAAGTGCCGGCAGAGTAATACATTTCTAGTGCTTTGTTTACATCACCACATATTCTTACAACAGAACCGATATAGACAGAAGGCCAGTTTTTCAAGCAATTTTAGAGGTATGTGCAGTTCAACCACAAAAAAAAAAGACCATGTAACTTAACATAATTTTTGAGATGCTTTGTGTTAGGTGTTTAGGCTTTCATAGATAACAGATGGATAGTATGGTTTTTGATAATGGAGAGTCCCAATTTTTCCATTATTTCAGTTTGTGTTACCCAGCCACCTCTCTCTAAGAATTTGAATGGTGGCTAGAAGTGAAATGTTTTTAAATATTCACCCTTTAATTATTTCACAACATCCATAGGAATGATGGATTAAGCATTTAGCTTTAGTATCTGATCTTTAGAAAGCTCTAGCTAACAACCATGAATTTTACTGTAAGCTTGTATACAACTTACACTCAAAATGAGCTATGAATAAACATCTTAACGCACTTCCTAACAGTTAGGAGGTTTAAAACCTATAATGGAATGGCATAACAATATAACATTCCAGGTATCTATAATGCATGAAATGAAACAAATAGAAGTGCTATGGCCAATGGCATAGCAGCTGCCCCCGCAACCCCCACAATGCAGGGGGCCCCAAAGGTTCGAAATACCATATTTTTGCATATTTAGGCTGCACATGTAGCATCCTGCTTTAAGATTGTAAATTCAGGGGGAAAATAGTTTTCTTGGAATTTTGGGAGTACTGAGAAATAGGACAACATTGTGAATTCCCTAATCCTGCACTGCCCAAAATAACAATAGCATGTGGGACAAAAGAATGGAAGGGGTGGTTACAATTATTTTCTTCATTGTTACTTGAATTTACTGGTAAACAGGCAATACCAAACTCAAACCGTTTTCCTCATGTCATGCTGATCTATTAGTATAGCAGGCGCAGAATGAGGTAGGACTGCTACATAGTAATATTGTGAAAAGTGTGAAAAAGGCCTTATTTTGGCTGTAAAAATTAATTATAAGTACAGATAAAAGATTTTAATTTCAGAAGTTGAGTACTCTTTTTATTGTTATTATGTCAATTGAGCATGTGTATTAGTTGGCCATAATATGAGTGTGTGCGGTGGGAAGAGGAACTAAACAGTTACAGAATAAGTGGACAGGGCATCGAAATGATAGTCGGGTAAAGAAAGGTCAGTAATTCCAAGCTGCACTTACTAGAGAGGCTGAGACTTACAAATGTAGTACTGCTTTCATTAGGTAACTGTTTCACATTTTTCACTGATAAAAAGGAGATCAACAAAGTGTTCCAATAGAAACTGCAGAAAATGAAAAATGTGCAAATGGTGGTATTTCTGAAATAGATGATTCTGCTAATGTCGTAGGCAAGTGCATAAAATGTGAATACAGCACTTGTTTTCCCACGGGTTCTAATAATAATAATAATGAAGATGAGATAATAAATTGTGGAAATAGCACTAATCAACTTCCATTTCTCAAATGAATGGTGAAAATTATATAAATTTATCTCACAAGAACCCTACTGATAGAAGTAATTTTAACAAAGAAATCACTGGTAATTTAAAGAAGCGTATAGTAAGAAGGGTAATCGATGTGTCACTGACCTATAATAACTATGGACTTTCGGGGGTATGGAGAAATACTAAGTGAATGACACAGCGGTAATTTTTTTGCTGTTATTGAACTTCTTAACAAATATGATCCCATTTTATCTCGATTAATGAATGAGAAAGCAAAAACACCTACTTAAACCCCCCAAATACAAAATAAACTCATTCAGACGCTGTCTTCACAAGTAGAAAAAGAGGTAATTGCAGAAATACATGACAATGGTTCTATTCCCTAATATTGGATACTACCCAAGACGTAACTAAGCATGGCCAGTTAAGTTTAATTTTGCGATACATCTTACAGTAGTAAAGGAAAATGTAAATAATACACCTATAGATCTCAAGATACAGGCAAGTTTTCTAGGATTTTTTTAGAGTGGGGATGGGAGTGCACAAGGATGAGTTACTACAATTTTAGAATTAATTGAAAACAATGGAATTTCCATAAAACAATGCAGAAACCAAGATTACGATGAAAGAATGGAGTATACTCGGGAGTGCAAGAGCAGATCAAAAGACTGGAGCCAATTATGTAGATACATTTGTGCTTCCCACAACTTGAATTTAATCCTAAGAGATGCAGCTAAGATACCACAGATAACAGCATTTTACAACTGACTTGAAAGAATGCATAGGTTTTTTAGTTCCAATATTAAAACATGACAACTATTACAAGAAATGACATTGGAAAGATAACCCAAACTCTCAAAAGACTATGTCCAACAAGATGGTCTTCAGCTTATGACGCTTTGTTATCTGTCCATTTCCGTTAATGAGATCATGAGGAGTTTAAGCAATATGATAGTGACCTCTAAAAATTCAAATGAGCATAACGAAGCAACTTCCGAAAGAAAACATATGGAAACTTACGAGTATGTGGTTCAGACAGTAGTATGAAGCAAATGTTACAAACTACCAATATTGTGTCAAAAAATATGTAGTCACCTAATGAAGATATACAGCATTACAAAATTACTCGGCAAAGCATTTACCTCACTTCAGAAATGGCAAATACATGGGGAATCAAATGTCATTTTACAAGAAAACACACAGTTAAAACAAAGAAATTTTTCAATGAATTATGTGACAATAAAAGGCTAAGTGATCCTAAACAGTATGTCAAATGTAATGTGTTATATGGTTATTTGGATATAATGTTAAGTCAATTATGACAGATTTAAAAGCATAATGGGCATCACGAAAATTCCAAGTGTTTTTGCCCAATATCCTAGTGGATAATAATGACACTAAATGTCATTCAATTGCAGAAAAACTTGTAGTGAGCTATCCAAAGGATATTTCACCACAATTTCCTCACCAACTTCTCGTGGTCCATAATGTAATTCACAGCGATATCAATGGTATTAAAAGTGGATCAATGGAACAGTTAACAGATCTAATCCTTATTAAAAAAATAATAAATCACATCATTATTTCTAGTGTCCCTGATGTCCCAGTGGCATTGAAGTGATTTCTAAATCCTGCAACAGTGGCTTCCACAGTAAGAACTTTCTCAAAACTAAAATTAATTAATCATAATGTGCCCAGTGATGCAGGACTGTTTGTTTCCCTAGTATGATAAGCATTGAAGTGGAAAGAGCATGCACATTTAATCTTGATGCGCTAGTGGATGAATTCGGTAGGAAGAATCCTGCATGAAAATGGCAATTAACATTCAAGATTAACTGTGAGAAGTGCATGTTTATTTTTATTATTATTATTTATCATATACTTTTAATATTTGGGTATCTACTTGATTCTGTGGGGGAGGGGGGGGTGGGGGCAGAATAGTCTGCTATGCCGCTGGCTATGGCCATAGAATTCTTTTTCTGCCAATGGCACTTTTCTTATAGAGACAAATGCAAATGCTGTCTGGCATTTGCGTATTTTGACATACGCCTACATCACGAGACTCCTGTTCACTCCAGCTTGGTTATAAGATTACAAATAATTTACATCAAAGTTATTCTCCATCACATAAACGACTCCACTGCACATACAGATCTCAAAGAACAAACCTTTCTACAGTCAGTAAAAGGCTATCTGTGAACAGGCATATGTCAAACTATGTTGATGCAAGCCAACAATTGGATTTGTCTCATTATGAACACCAGTGACAGAGTAGTATGATATCCAACTTATGGATCTCAACAATCTATGCTCTCAGCTTGCCACATCAAAACAATTATTCCAAATTGGTCGTGAAGTGAATGTTTAGTTCAAAGGATTAACCATGTATTACATTCTCTGAAAGCAAATTTAGCCCATAGTATTTGTGTGCACTTGGTTGCTTCTTATTGAGCTACTGTGATTTGTTATTTATTTAACTCTCACAATATGGAGCACTATGTAAGATAAAAGCATTTTGACTTTCTTCTAAATTATTCCAAAAAGACATGCATTTTTGTGCTAAACACAAGCTGCTAACCATGAAGGAAAGAAATTGTTTTAAAACATAATGTGCAACTCTATAATATAAGAAGTAACCAGAGAAATAATGCACACTCTCATGTACTACCATTTCCATGGAGATGTGTGGTTAAGCATTGCTTATTGTCATTCTGATAAAATGTATGTGGTTTTAATTCAATTGCTTAAAAACGTTGTCTATGTGCTACTGAAATCAGAAACAAGAATCAGTTAGGTCACATTACTGTCTTAGATCACAGATTTTTAGTTAAAACTGAAATTTATGTACACATATACAGATAAAACTCAACTTTACAGTATCAACAGTGTCTATATGATATGAATAACCTTTTCCCCAAACTGAAAATTCCACTTCAGGGTCAGTGTCTTACAACATCAAACAATCTGAAAATGGCTGTGATGCTATACATCTGAGAGTTAAATCTCAAGAGTTAATTTTAATGCAAGTAGAATGAAAATAGTGCATTATTCCTGGGATCACCCTTACAAGAAGGAACATTATAAGAAAAGAGAGGGAAGAAATTATTGGGCTTGAAAAATCATACTAAGAAAAAGCTCTCAGAGAAAACTGTCACAGAAAAGGAGGCATGTGAAACTTATGATACCAAATTCAATCAGAGCCATTAAACATTTTGTCAGGAGTAAATAACTGATATAGAAATTACATTCCTCTCTAAAAATACATATATAAAGACACTGCACACTATAAGCACTAATAAATATTTTGTTCATTCAATGATAAGATATATGATATAAATATATATATTTTGTTATACTTCATACTATTTCTGAAAATTAAATGAATAACAATCTAGATACTTTTAATGTATTCATAATAGTTCAGTTCTCATTTGCAATAACTAATCTGCTTAAGAGAAAAGCTAGTCTGGGTTGTTACCAATTATTTATAACTTGCATATCCATTTGCATACAGTTTCAAACAGTGTGACTCTACTGTTTTTCAAATACTTTTGCTTCAGTATATTGGGATACTAGTAATACAAGGGAGAATGTATTTTGGAACACATTTAATACTGAAGAATGCAATATTCTCATACTGTGAAACTGTCATGCCTCTATGTATTCTTGCATTGTAGACTAAAGCAGGGCAACCACTAGATAGGTGGGCTGCTGTGGCAGAGGAAGCGCAGTGCAGAATTCCTTACCTCTGTTCACTACTAAACACAGCGCAATACAGCACAGAGCAGTGTATTAGTGATTTTATTTCCTACACCCCAAGTCAATATTCAAGGAAGCAGTGATGAGTAGTTCATCTGGTTGCACTGTACTCACACTGGAGAAGTATGGCAATTGCTTACTTAAGATCATCAGACAGCGACATTGACTATGTATCCTACCAGGGACAGTCAAAAGTTTACAAACTTCATGAATTCCAATTTACTTCTTGTCCACTAAGTTGTGGAGCAGGATGGTGCAGCACCATACCACCAACCTAGTGGACATTGAATATTTGCATTTAGCATGGCACCTCAGCAACCTAGTGGATGACCAGCTTAATACATGCTTAACATTACACATCTAAAACATCTGAAATTCCACAATTTCAAATTTTGACCATGTTATGAAAATATAATATATTCTAGGCAACATTTTAATGAGTTATAATAATTGATGTTTCTAATGAGCCAGAAGCATTAAGAGTGAAACATCACTTAATATTACATTAAGTGATGTTTATTGTTTCAAATTTCTGGCTCATTAGTCACACTGTTAATAATACATCACTGTTTACATAAGCGTCTACTTAATTAATAGAGAGTTGATGTTTGTTTCTGTGGAATTAATGCTTATAATTTAACATTCTAATTAAAGTGCTCCATGTAACAAATTCTTTTACCATATTTTACTCAAATGTTATTCTGATTAGCAGATCACTGAAAAACGAATTTTGGGCAATTCTAGATTATGAGAAAAAAACTTTCTTTTATATAAATCAGCTTTTCAATTTCTATGAGTATCTGTGCTGCATTACAAAACTACTTAATAAAAAGTAAATGAGTATAACTCAGAACATTTAGGAATAGCACTGGTTTGGTGGCACTGTTATCATGTTTACATTGAAGTAGCCTCTACTAGCTATACACAACAACACTACTTGCTGCGTTGGTTGCAAGCAAACAATGCTAGGGATATATGTCCTGAGTAGTACTTTAAAAGTGAGAGTTTACAGTACATGATATTTGAAGCTCCACTGATAATTTCAAGCAAACAGGTTAGAAACTGTGGTGCTTAGAGCATTTTAAACTCTGAAAAATGCTGGAAAAAACATTTTGAGAAAAAGTCATGGGCTTGAGTAGTGTATGAGGGTGTTAAAAAGGCTATAGGGTGCCAAAATTAAAAATATAACATACAAGAGTATAAAGTGTAAGATATTCACACAATTCTGCCACCCCACCCTCTGCAGATTTTCTTTTTCATTGATGATTTTTTTCAGCAAATTTCAGTGATGCACTGCCCTAGTGTCATAATTTAATTCTTGTTTTTTTTTCATTCTCAAAAGTAGTTTTGAATTATAAGATTGGGTATTGCCAGTATAGTAAAGTAAGCAAGTTTGCCTAATTATTTCCAAGCCAAAAATATTTATAAACCTCTTGCAGATTAGGTGAATACCATAGAAAAAATCTAGGGGCAATGTTCATTTAGTTTACAACTCATAGGCATGGATATGCCATGCCAATAAGGATATAGTTTATCTCCATCCCTGCAAGCTTAGTGCTCTTAATCACTCACCTTCACAAACTAAAACAAAAGATATTTTGGTTGTTTTAGCTATTGCAAACTAATTTTTCTCAGACAATGAGCTTGATCCTATAAAAACAAATTTTAAAATCAAAGAAAACTTAAACATAATCCCCCCTCTCCTCCCAAACAAAGTTTTATGAACGTTATTGCTTTTAAGCACAAAAATTTCATTTGTAATGTTTTTAAGGCAAGCAAAGCAGGATACAAGGCAATACTGTACAATTTGGAGAAATTAACGGCAGTCTTCAAGGCACATGTCTGTTCCCATTTCTTAATGCACCTGAAATAAATAAATAAATAAATTAATAATAATGATATAATAATAATAACCACAACCTTGCTGTAAAAAGTCTGACAGTAAGCTCTCTCTCTCAATTTTTATTTCTATATTTTTTTTTTAATTAGCTATTTGCTGTAGGCAGAAAAAACAGAAAATAGCGTTATATTCACATAACTTTCACTAGACACTATCATTTATTACTTTCTCTACTACATACTTACAATAAGTAGAGAAAGTATTGTATTCCACACAAAAATTCAACATTTCACCAAAAATACATGTTTTGAGGCCCGCTGAATAAAAAAAAAACATTTTTAGAAAAACGTGTGTGTAAGTCTCCCCCTCTCCCTCCCTCCCTCCCTCCCTCTCTCTCTCTCTCTCTCTCTCTATCATATATATAGTTCTGGGCCTTCCAAGGATGTGACACAAAGATTTTGAAGAAATCCCCCACCCCACTTTACATGGAAAAGTTTTTGTTATTTCTAATTTTCTCAAAAACAGCTTTAATGATTTCAATAAAAGTACCATATGTTTAAGCTGTTTTCATGACCAATGAAATATATACACTGAATTTTATGGGAATAGCCTGTAAAGTTCTCTTCATTCTGAATGACTTTTGTATAACTGTAAACCTTGGGTTAAACAAAATATTACTACACAAAAAATATAGATCTCGTTAAATCACACAAGTTTTCAAATAAAATTTTTTGTGGCATTAAAGATTTTCAAGATATTCTTTGTTTTTGGTTTGAATTTTCAAATAGTTTATACTTTTCTTAACTGCAAATCACTATGCTGTTTTTTCTTTCCTTTTGTGCTCAACCAAAAAGAACAGAATATCAAAGCGACATTATATAGTGACCGGCTTTGAAAAGATTTCATTTTCCTTTAGCTTACTGTATTCTACTGGTACCTATGATGAAATGTAAATGAGTGATCAAGGTTTATTTGTATTAAAGGAAGATATGGAAGAATACACTTTTTTAAGAATACTCTGTAAAAGAGTGAGTAGAGATAGTCAAGTGTAAGCAACACATCAAATTTACAAAACCTATTTTTCTAGGTACATGGGGGATAGAGGAAACTGAATTGATGATCAGATGTTTAAAAGTGGGTCACTATACACTGGCCTTGAAATTCCATACTCTTTTCATTATATTGCAAGAAACAGCTGATAGTGATAGAACTCTAAACAAATGACGAAGTAAATTCAAACCAATAACAAGCAGACTGCCGCTGTAGTCTGGTGGCTAGCATACTAACTATAACAAAAAAAAGTCCATATAAAGGATTGGGTGGGGGATTTTCTTGGAAATCTTTGTAGCATTCTTGGAGGATACTAAGTTTAAATACCTAACTTGGTATTTATCCAACGTTTTGCTTTTGAGTTTCTCCCTCCCTCCCTCTCTCTCTCTCTCTCTATCCTGTACACATGCACTAATTACAAACATCACAGAAACATTTTTCCTCTGCTTTAAAATTGCCATGAAGTGGATTGAAAAAATTATCAGTTATGTATAAGGTAAGCAATACAAAGTAGCAAAAAATGTCTGATGTGTTACATTCACATGACTTTCTCTACCCTCTACTGCTAATAAGTGGATGTACAAATTATTCTTACAAAAGTTTATTTTCCTATCTACTTCATTTTAATCGAGATACACCTTTCTGGAAATAGCTGTATTACACATTTCATTATAGATACAAAGGAAATAGTAATAGTCAAATGTTTTAGAACTGACACTACATGCTGGCCTTGAAATTCCATATTCTTTGCATGACATTGTGAGAAACAACTGAAAATTGACAGAACTAAAAGAATGGCTAAGTATTGAACAATTCGAACCATTAATAACAGATATCTCAGAAATGCTGATGCCACAAAAAAGTTATTTGAAATAAATTGTGTATTTTAAAGAGATCTACATTTTTTGTGTAGTACATTTTTGTATGTTGCTTAACATTTATCAGTCATACAAAATTCATTCCGGATGAAGTGGACATCACAACACATTTTATTTGTTATGTATATTTCTTTAATATATTGTATTTTAATCAAAATTGTTAAGAGCCATTTTTTAGAAAATAAAAAATTTCAAAATTAGGATGCAATGAAATTAATAAAATGTATTTTGTACTTCTAAACTGCATTTGTCTACATTACTCATGTAAATTCAAAATTAAAGTACCTCAATTAACTCTTCTTTCATTATAAACCAAAAATAGGTGTTATATTTTACTTCAGGAAAATGTTCACTTACCTATTGCAGCACACAGCCACTATTTGTTTTTGGTTCATTTGAAGACTGGGGCACCTTCACTTCTGGTACTGGTGGTAAATCACCTTCTGCTTTTGCAGCGGCAGCCTGAAAAAAGAAAATAAGCTTAGCTATATACATGTATTAAGCTGAGAACAAAGTCATCTAACTAACTGCCTGCATTATAAAGCTTTGCTTCCATTTTAATACTATAATTTATCTTGACATGACCCCATTGACCGCCAGTTGATGAAAGCAATTGCTTTTAAATATAAGTTTATTGCCCATAGACTCAATTACTAGTTTCGAGCATTGTCAAGTACAAAGATAAAAACTTAAATTACAGTTTAGAAAATATATGTGGTTGTTTACACTTTCAGAGTTTCTTGAAACTTGGAACTTATACACAGTGAAGCATACAAATATATTGAAGAAAGAGTGAGTCGACTCAAGATACTCTTTGCTCCACTTACTACATATTACAAGCAAGACATGTTTTGTGAGGCATTCCCCATAGCAGCGGCAGATGTGGGGAATGCCTCATGAAACATGTCCTGCATGTAATGTAGTAAATGGAGCAAAGAGTATCTTGAGTCGACTCACTCTTTCTTCAATATGTTTACACTTTGTTGAAAATATGAATATTGTATACAGGCTCTTTCAAGCATTGTTAAGTACAAAGAAGAAAATCATTAATATTATATACAGGATAGTTTAAAAGATATTTTTACTTTCTCTACTACGTATAGTAAGTAGGGGAAGTATTGCATTCCACCCAAAAATTCGATACCGAGATTTCACGGAAATACATGTTTTGAGACCTCCTGAATCCAAAAAAAGAATTTTTGGAAACATGTCTCTGTGTGTGTGTGTGTGTGTGTGTGTGTGTGTGTGTGTGTGTGTGTGTGTGTCTGTGAACAGCATAACTCAAAAACGAACAGTCGGATAAGCACCAAACTTGGTATTTAGGTTCAGTATCTTCCAGAGATGCGACACGAAGGTTTTCAAGAAAATCCCCCCACCCCAGACTACCCTTTACATGGAAGATTTTTCGAAAATTTTAATTTTCTCAAAAATGGCTCTAACGATTTTGATGAAAATATCATACGTTTAAGATACTGTCATGAGAAATGAAATGTATATCTCGAATTTTCTGGGAATGTCTCCAAAAGTATTCTTCATTGTGAACGACTTTTGCATAACTGGTAAACCATAAGAGATAGACAAAATTTTACTACACAAAAAATGTAGATCGCGTTAAAATACACAACTTATGTCATATACATTTCTTTTGTTGAGTGAACCGTTTTCGAGATATTGCTTGCTATTTCCTTAAATTTTCCAATACTTATACTTTTTCTCAAATTCGTTATTCATTTTTTTTATGTCCTGGACATGCAAAGAGAGTGGAATGCGCCACATAGCAACCAGCGTTAAAATATTTGACTATCGCTTAAAAGCTACCATATTTCCCTTGCATCTACAAGAAAATTACCAATAAGATTGACATCTCGATAAACATGAAGTATATGGAGAGTAGGCGTTTGTAAAATTATATTGTACAAGAGTAGAGAAAGTCATGTGAGTGTAACACATCAGATTTTTTTACATTCTGTTTGAATGTAAAGCTGTTACTTTCACATTTTACTTCAGTTGGTAGTCGGTTGTGCATATATAAACCAAATATAAAGGGATGTTTATTTATAGATTTTAAATTATAACTATTTTGGTGCAAGTGCAATTCACACCTTGTGTCATGACCATGTATTTCACTATTTTTAAAATAGAGAGAGTTGAAGGTTGTTACACTACATCACTAAAATGTTCTTACTTGAACGCATTTTAGGAGAACAGTTTGCTCCCATCGTCAGCATGTTTTCAACTCTCTATTTTAAATTATGACACATCACTGTTACTAGCTTCTTAATCTTCAAAATTAATTATTGATTTGGACTTACAAGTCTAATAAGAAGCAAAGATTCACCGATATTGCTGCACGTAATAACTAAAGAATATGGAGGTAAGAACAGATATACACAATTTCAATCTAAACTTTGGTATAAAACAGGACATAAAATTGTACTTAAAACTAGAAATCAAAAAGAAGCACACGACTGCATATATATATAAATAAGTTGAAAACATGCTGATGATGGGAGCAAACCATACTCCCGAAACACGTTCAAGTAAGAACATTTTAGTGATGTAGTGTAACAACCTTCAACTCCCTCTATTTTAAATTATGACACATCACTGTTACTAGCTTCTCAATCTTCAAAATTAATTAATATTTCACTATTTGTTTTAGGTTTGTCAGTTCAGTCTGACTGATTACTTTATATATGTACAAAGACACTACAGTAAATAGTTTTTCTCTTTGAAGACTTAAACATGTCTGCTAAATAATTTTAGTAACAGCTGTGTTTGTGTAGTGCAACTAAACTGATTCAGTTTGCATTTAATTATACTGGAGTGTATTTAAATAAATCTGTGATCAGAGCAATGTCATTGTAACCCTCAAACTACATGGTGCATGCTTTTATAATCTAGGACTTTTTCTTGCACATTATTGGTGATAATCTTTGTCATTTTCCTGTGCAGGACTGTCCACACTTTAAAGGTCTGTACAGAAGAGAGGGAACTGTGCAGTTAAGAACTGGGATGTGGAGCTTAAAAGCACAAGGAAATGGGTATATGTAAGATGAATGTCCATTATGTAGGAGTAAACAAAATGAGAAAATAAAGTGTTCAAAAACCAAACTGAGATATGGAAAAAGGTAAGTTTAGATATAAGAATGGCTCATAATGAAAGACCAATTGATTTAACCTGGCATTGGTCGAGTTGATTGGGAACCCACCTTTGGTCGACATGTGAATGTATGGCCACATAGTACAGACCATAACACTATCCATAACATAATACTATCTATTTATTGTTATTCAACAATTACTTTGGCAAGTTTGCAAGTTTATTATATTTAGTGAAATAATATAATTGAAGTATTCATTTCTAATTTACAAAGCATCTGTATGTATGATCTAAGATATCCCTTTTTCTACAGGAACATATTTGTCTAGTTATTAGTATTCTCCCCTGGCCTGAAGTATTATCATCTTTCAGAAATTCATGCTAGCCTCTAGTTCCTGGGGTGGCGAGTTCAAACCCGACAGAGGGTGATGGATTTTTTCGGGCATTAAAATCGTTAGCATGGCTTCCTTTGGAAGGGAAGTAAAGCCGGTGGTACCATGTCATAAATTTATGGCATGTAAAAGAACCTCAAGCCTGATAAACAGGACTCTGAGCAAAATTACCAGTCTTTCATGCCCATTATAGAATGGGACGCTAAAGACAACAGCAGTTAAAGAACGTCAATAAATAAAACTCTATTTCAATTTCAGAAATTCAGGTGTTGTGAGATTCATCTTCTACTTCCTGGAGCCATTTCAGTACTTTCTGCTCTTCCAACTTGTAATCAAACCTTTACCTAACACTGCATACAACTAATAAAATATTGAGTCAGTACCCAACAAATGCGGTGGATCAATCAGCCGTATAGCTGACAATTGAGCCATGTGCTCAGTTCATTGACACATCTTCTACTATCTATAAAAGAATGGAATATTTGAACACTCCACAACTTATACCAAGTCATTCCATGATTAAGTAGTAAAAGGTATACGGTATCTCACTCTATAAGCTTCGGTGGTGGTAAACATTATAACACATTTTGAAATCAAAAGTGAGCGTAGTGCTCAAATGTCGACTAACGAGAAGTTAAAGTGTGTGTTTGATAAAATTGTAAGAATATGGACCAATACTTATTCAAATAGAAAAACAAAGTAAAAAGAATGTAATTAATATATGCATGTGTTCTGGTATGCATATGTATAATCTTTCTGTAACACTTGTAAAATGAAATATCAGATGGCTGTCTAATTGAATAAGTGACCAAGACCAAATTCAGTGGACAGCTTAATATCTTTTAATTACTTAGTACTTGAATAAATCAATCAATTGTATAAGAAATACGAGGACTGAATGAAAAGTAATGCTTCCACTTTTGTACTTGGGTTTTTTTTTCTTTCTTTTTTTTTGGGGGGGGGGGGGAAACAGGAGTAAAGGTTTGAAGGAAAAACAAGAGTATGTGTATAGGTGTAGAAAGGAAAAAGGAGGAGGAAAAGAAGGATTTGATTCTGTGATGGCGCAATTTAATTGGGGCATAGTGGTGATCATGTTGCTGGTACCGCCGAAGCAAACCTGCTGTTTGTGGGTGATTACTAAAAGTGGCGGAAAAATCCGCTGTGGAGGTCAGGTATCTGTCATGGCGATTGCCCTGACAGGGACCTGTAACGGTGGTGAATTAACAGGAGATGCAGGCTCCAATCCCGGGCCTGTTACCTCCGGGAATTGGCTCTTTGATGACGATGATGTGCTGGATGAGGTGGCCGATGCTGTCCGCCAAAGTTGGCTCCAGAGATGAGGGCGACCAGATCTTGATAGTTGCTGAAGATCTCAAACAGATGTTTACTAATTCATATTTTTTAATCATTAAATTGAGATATTGTCTCAATATGTTGATAGGAAATTTGTTTTAAGTGCAAGTGTAATTATGGAAGTTAATTTATGTGAAGATTGTGATTATTGCTTGCCAATGAAAATATTTGTATCTTAAAATGCATGTGACTGAGAAAAAAGATATAAAATAAAATAACCAGGAAAAATATTCAGGAAACACAACCAAAGAAATACTACAACCTGAGAATTCAAAATTGCATAACCTACCTCAATAGGTGCTGCCAGTGTGAAGAACTCAGTTCATTTGTTAACATATGAAGGAGAAAATAAAAAAAACAAATGAAAATATCTGTTAACATCTCTATAGGAACAGTTATAAACAAGGAGAAAATTTTTTAACATATAACTTGTTACTTTCTCCACTACGTATAGTAAGTAGGGGAAGTATTGTATTCCACCCAAAAATTCGATACCGAGATTTCACCGGAAATACGTGTTTTGAGACTCCCTGAATCCAAAAAAAGCATTTTTGGAAACATGTCCATGTGTCTGTCTGTCTGTGAATAGCATAACTCAGAAACGAACAGTCGGATAAACACCAAACTTGGTATTTAAGTTCAGTATCTTCCAGAGATGCGACACGAAGGTTTTCAAGAAAATCCCCCACCCCAGACTACCCTTTACATGGAACATTTTTCGAAAATTTTAATTTTCTCAAAAATGGCTCTAATGATTTTGATTAAAATATCATATGTTTAAGATATTTTCATGACAAATGAAATGTATATCTCGAATTTTCTGGGAATGTCTCCAAAAGTGTTTTTCATTGTGAATGACTTTTGCATAACTGGTAAACCATAAGAAATAGACAAAATTGTACTACACAAAAAATGTAGATCGCGTTAAAATACACAATTTATGTTGTATACATTTTTTTTGTTGAGTGAACCATTTTCGAGATATTGCTTGTTATTCCCTTAAATTTTCCAAAACTTATACTTTTTCTCAAATTCGTTATTCATTTGGTAATGCAAAGAGAATGGAATACTCCACATAGCAACCAGCTCTTAAATGCTTAAAGCCAATTCCCCTTGCATCTACAAGAAAATTAGCAATAAGATTAACATCTCGATTAACATCTCGATTAACATGAAGCATATGGAGAATAAGCATTTGTAAAAATAGTTTGTACAAGAGTAGAGAAAGTCATGTGAGTGTAACACATCAGAATTTTTTCTGACTAATGATTAACATATACATACATATTTTGGACATCCTCATAGAAGAGAAGAGTATATTTTTCCAGACATATGTTATGAGTAGTTTAAAAACGAATAGCACCTAAGAGGATGTGTTTTATTTGTTGAAAATGTATATATTTATTAAAATTTGATAAAATAGAAAAAGAAATTAAAAGTGCTGCAATAACTTAATTTTTGTCTATTTGTACCACTCAAACCCTGCAGATAAAAGAACTCAATGCACTACTAACCATAATAAAAAAATCTGATGTGTTACACTCACATGACTTTCTCTACTCTTGTACAATCTATTTTTACAAACGCCTATTCTCCATATGCTTCATGTTAATCGAGATATCGAGATGTCAACCTTATTGGTAATTTTCTTGTAGATGCAAGGGAAACATGGTAGCTTTTAAGCGATAGTCAAATATTTTAACGCTGGTTGCTATGTGGCGAATTCCATTCTCTTTGCATGTCCAGGACATAAAAAAATGAATAACGAATTTGAGAAGAAGTATAAGTATTGGAAAATTTAAGGAAATAACAAGCAATATCTCGAAAACGGTTCACTCAACAAAAGAAATGTATATGACATAAGTTGTGTATTTTAATGCGATCTACATTTTTTGTGTAGTAAAATTTTGTCTATCTCTTATGGTTTACCAGTTATGCAAAAGTCGTTCACAATGAAGAATACTTTTGGAGACATTCCCAGAAAATTCGAGATATACATTTCATTTCTCATAACATTATCTTAAACATATGATATTTTAATCAAAATCGTTAGAGCCATTTTTGAGAAAATTAAAATTTTCGAAAAATCTTCCATGTAAAGGGTAGTCTGCGGTGGGGGGATTTTCTTGAAAACCTTCGTGTCGCATCTCTGGAAGATACTGAACCTAAATACCAAGTTTGGTGTTTATCCGACTGTTCGTTTTTGAGTTATGCTGTTCACAGACACACACACACACAGACACACAGACACACACACACACGGACATGTTTCCAAAAATGCTTTTTTTGGATTCAGGAGGTCTCAAAACATGTATTTCCGGTGAAATCTCGGTATCGAATTTTTGGGTGGAATGCAATACTTCCCCTACTTACTGTACGTAGTAGAGAAAGTAAAAATGAATAACGAATTTGAGAAAAAGTATAAGTATTGGAAAATTTAAGGAAATAACAAGCAATATCTCGAAAACGGTTCACTCAACAAAAGAAATGTATATGACATAAGTTGTGTATTTTAACGCGATCTACATTTTTTGTGTAGTAACATTTTGTCTATCTCTTATGGTTTACCAGTTATGCAAAAGTCGTTCACAATGAAGAATACTTTTGGAGACATTCCCAGAAAATTCGAGATATACATTTCATTTCTCATGACATTATCTTAAACATATGATATTTTAATCAAAATCGTTAGAGCCATTTTTGAGAAAATTAAAATTTTGGAAAAATGTTCCATGTAAAGCGTAATCTGGGGTGGGGGGATTTTCTTGAAAACCTTCGTGTCGCATCTCTGGAAAATACTGAACCTAAATACCAAGTTTGGTGTTTATCCGACTGTTCGTTTTTGAGTTATGCTGTTCACAGACACACACACACACAGACACACAGACACACACACGGACATGTTTCCAAAAATGCTTTTTTTGGATTCAGGAGGTCTCAAAACATGTATTTCCGGCGAAATCTCGGTATCGAATTTTTGGGTGGAATGCAATACTTCCCCTACTTACTATACGTAGTAGAGAAAGTAAAAATGCCGCAGTATCAATATTCTATAGACTGATGTTTCATCTCCGGATTATAAAGGTGTACCCATGTTTCGTGTCTTGTCACAATTGCATGCAGAAAGGCATCACCTTCATTCTCGTAATGCAAAGAGAGTTCCTGGCATATTTCAAGTCTATGCTCTCATTTCAGGCATCTGCATCCGGGGTACCCAACGTGCACAGATCTTCCAATAACCAAGCAAAGCAATAATGTGACCTACCTGTTCTAGTGAAATGCCGATTATGCAGGCAAATTCTCTCTGAGCGATACAACAATCATCAGAGATATTGTTAATTGTTCCATACATAAATATCTGAATTTATCTGTCAACTTTTGCCTGTGAAATTTAGTGGTTGCTGTCACAAGAGGTCCAACTCTTTCTTTGTCAAGAAAGTCAGATGTTTCCACCACACCATCTTTAAACCTATTGGCCCAATGAAGCACAGTGCTCACATCAACATAATCACCATAAATGGTTTGCATTCTCTGACAAATTTCCTTTGGGGTGACATCTTCTGCTGTCAAGAATTCATTGCTTAACTCACAATGCCCAACCATCTACACAGAGTTCCATTCTTTATGCTGTAACAACACAACCATTCATTGCTAAGACTTCCCAGCAACTGGAACTGCAAGAGGAGAGTCTATTGAACAGTCCAGTACCTGCCACATACCAGTGCTGTCTCTACTGAGGAGTTACGAAGGTGGAGGTATTTCTTTTCATTCAACCCTCGTAAAACAGATCATTTTAAATAGCAGCTCTGTCATTTAAAATTTCACAAAGTTGTTTAAAAAAAACTCTTACATGGTGAACAGTTAATGCTAATAAATTACAGCAAGTCACACTTTGAAAGTAGAAGTTAAAATCTTACAATAAGAAAATAAAATACCAAAGTTTTGCAAAAACTAATTACAAATTTCCCTTAACTTTTACAGTGAACAAATAAGGTATTGTGAAAGAAATTCTCCAACCTCATGAGAGTTAAAGAAAGAAGATTGGAAGTTTTATACAAAGTATCCCTTCTGGGGTATTGCAATTTGGTTTATGTGTAATATTTGTTTTATAATTTAAATTTAATCTTTCTGTGCTGTAATGCTTTTTGTTTTTGACTCTATGATAATCCTAGGTATTCTGCTGAAGATTATTTATGTTGATTGGTTTGCTTTTACCTTATTTAAAAGACAATCTCTCTCTCTCTGGTAAAATTTTAATCTTATGTAATCTCAAACAATGAAGGTAATATTGTTGGTGAATAGTATTGTTACTGTGGCTTGCAATATTAATTGTTGCTAAAACCAAGGCAATAGAATTGTCAATACTTGTGAACATCCCTTAAATCTGATATATGTGAGCCTCTCACAACAAAGCTTAACAGAAAGCTCACTACTTACTGAAAGACACCCACACTTCAGTGAATTGGCTGGAAGGACTTTATGAAGAAGTAGTTGAGTCATAGATGCTGTATGCAATATAAATTTGGGGAGCGACAAAGGGGTGGCTTAAGATTGATGTAATCTATAAAATGTTTTATAGAGAAGTTCTGGGTCTACCCAAGAGCTCACCAAGGGATATGCCACTGGCAGAGTTAGGAAGGATAGGGTAAAAAGGTATAATAGTAGAGAGAATTTTGAAATATTGGTACAGATGTTTAAATTTAGATGACAGTAATATAATAAAAGAATGATTACAGTTCCAAAAAGATGTTTTAGGAAGAGATAATTGGTTTGGGAAATGTGTTACAAGAAACTGGCATATGGAATATTTATAAAAAACAATAAAGTGGATTTTGGAAAGAAGGTAAGGAGGAGGGTGGAAGACATAGAGAAACAAGAGATATGGGTAGTTTTGAGGACAAAAGTTTGTTGACTGTATAAATCGGTTAAAAGAAATTGGGGAGAGAGAAGTATATAGACATATGCAATCAATTTGGAAGACTAGGACTTGCTCGCAGGTGCACAGGAATAATATTTCTAAAACGGACACAAAATAATTGCCCGGGGAGACAAATGTGACAAATTGGGTAGTATTTTTCATTGGCTAATAGGATGTGAAAAAGGCAAGCAGAAACAATTAAAATGGTGGGGACATTTTTAGGAAATGCAAGAAGCAAGTGTACAAAGGAGCAACAGAATGGTTTCTGCCTGGAAAGTAAAGAAATGGTACAGTAGCTTTATCCCATACATACACCCTAAGGGTTAAAGTATGGGAGAGCGAGTTTGTAGATGCACTAGATTTTTTAAATTTTTTAGCTGTAAGTTTAATTTGTAATACTGTAACAAAGGAAGATGGAAATAAATCTAATCTACTTACTGAAAGTGTTGGATCTTTCCCTGGTGTACCATCTTTGGGGCCATCAAAAGCAGCATATGCCAGTTGTGTCCACAGAGGGCTTGAATTGGGCAGGGTAAACTCATTGGGGCTGACAAGACCATATGTTGCCTTCAGCTCTAATGCTGGGGGATCACTCGGTATGCTTTGGTGGTAACTAGAACAGAGGATACATTCACACTTAGTAAGCTCATGACTTATATGATTCAGGTCAGTTGTATGTTGTTTTGTTTTATACATTCTTTTGATTCATATATAACAAGAATACTTTATCCTTTTTAAAAACAATAGTATATGGAATTTTCACTATAAAGTGAATTATATGAGAAGAGTTACATTTCTTTTCATTACATTTTTCATTAATTTCTTGCAGAATGTTTTCTGAGCTCTTGCTTTCATCCCTAGCCAGCAGGTGAATTTTAGACTTTCTGGTTGTTTTTTTGCAGTGAAAGATGGACACTTGACCATGTTGAAAAAAGGAAAAGCAGCATAGACCAAAGATATCAGCAGTGACTCATTTTGAGAAATAAATGACATGTGAAATGAAATTTAACTACTGATAATGAATTACAAATATGGGAAAAAATTCATGAGCAAATATGAATATACATTGATGAATTTCGGAATTACTGGAGAGAGCAAACTAATCAATGTTCTTCAAATGTCTGTCATGGTCAACAGTGATTGAGCATGCTAGCCAGAGCTCTGACACATTAACAGAAAGAAGTATAATAAGCTGGCTTTAAAAATATTTAAATACACAATGATTCAATGAAACCAAATTTTTACAATTTTACAGTATGTAAAACAATATAGTGACATTAATTGTTCTTTCACACAAGCCGTGTGTTGGACAGGGTTGGAAAGGTAGAATCAGACGACTGAAAAATTCAATGCCATAGCCGGGATTTGAACCACGGATCTCCCGGTCTCCGTCCGGTTGCTCTAACCACTGAGCTACCATGGCAACATGCCGACACGACATTAAATTCTCCAGCTGATTCGCATTTTTCCCGGTAAACCACAAGGAGATCTCAAATTGTATTGAGATGCCATACCCCAATGGCGACTTACATTTATTGTAAGTACTTTAAGTTCCGGGCTTTATAGTTGCAACCACTATTAGGTCAACCACTATTCCATTAATTGACCTAATAGTGGTTGCAACTATAAAGCCCGGAACTTAAAGTACTTACAATAAATGTAAGTCGCCATTGGGGTATGGCATCTCAATACAATTTGAGATCTCCTTGTGGTTTACCAGGAAAAATGCGAATCAGCTGGAGAATTTAATGTCGTGTCGGCATGTTGCCATGGTAGCTCAGTGGTTAGAGCAACCGGACGGAGACCGGGAGATCCGTGGTTCAAATCCCGGCTATGGCATTGAATTTTTCAGTCGTCTGATTCTACCTTTCCAATATAGTGACATTTAATGCAACACAGAAAACATTTCATTTCTTGAAAATTATGTGCCACAAATGGCCTCCAATTCTGCTGTGAAAACCTGCTAGCCTTTGATGCATAATGTCAAATAACTTTTGTGACATTTCAACTGGAATAGCATTAATTTCTCTGTGAATATTATCTTTAAGGTCTACAAGAGTTTGTGGATGATTTGAATAAATCTTGCTCTTCAAATACACCAGAAGTCACAGATACGGAAATCTGGGGATCTTGGTTATCATACAATATCTCCATTTTTGAGTGGTCTAGGGGTGGTGTAGTCTCCATGGTCTGGGGTGCCATGCTAGCCTCTAGTTCCCAAGGTTGTGGGTTCAAACCTGGAGGCCAATAGATTTTTTTCGGGCGTAAAAATCCTTACATGGCTTCCTTTGGAAGGGAAGTAAAGCCTGTGGTTCCATGTCGTAGTTTTACGGCATGTAAAAGAACCTCAAGCCTGATAAAAAGGCCTCTGAGTAAAATTTCTGGTCTATCACACCCAATATAGAATGGGAAACTAAGAACCATAGCAGTTAAAGAGCATCCATAAAAAAATAAAATAAAAAAATTTATTTTCAAGGTTGGATATATGCATATAATTTCTAATGAGTAGAACAAGTCATGTAGTGTTATACATCAGATTTTGTTTTTCTTTCTTCCTATTTGCACCTCCATGTCAAAGCATTCTACTGCTTCTTTATTGACTAGTTTTGAAGTAGCTCCTTAGGATAAAATTGAACATTTAATTACAAAGTAATTACTTACATAAATCCGTTCTCACGTTCACACTTCTCTAGTGTTATTTTCACTTTTGGTGCCAGCCTACGAAAAAAGCTGTGCTCCTCAGGATGCACTTTTGGAGCAGGACCCTTTGTCTTTGCATACTCTTTGCATAATTCTACTGCACGGTTGTAACCTAGGAACAATACATCTTTCTTAATGGCACATTGTTTCATGTTATGGCTGTTTGTATTCATAATAGCTTCAACACTGTTGACTTAATACAGTCAAATGTTGTTATAACGAATTTCTGGGGACTTTGAAATTAATTTCGTTCTACTGAAGTTTTGTTAAACTGGTTATTTAATATTTTACCTTAAAAGGGCCAAAATTGAAGCTTTTAAATTTAATATGATACTGTATCCATTTTTTTAAATGTAATATGTATGTATTAGGAATGGATATGGAAGGAAACAACACAGTTTGGCTACTACAGTAATTTCATATTTAAAACATTAAACTTGGCAACATGACATAATTTATGTGTAGTGAACTTGTATACTACGCAACATGTCTTACAAATGTTTTCATTTTGAGAAAAAGTCTGTAATTTTTTTCTGGACAGAACATTTCACAACTGATCCTTCCAAGTAGTTTACAATGTAACTTGCACTTTTTGTCACATTGTCAATTTTCTCTAAGATTTTTAACTTTTCTTTTAGAGAAAACTGCTTTCTTTTACTTTTCAGTACTCTGTTGGTTGAATTGTTTAAACCAGACTTGCTCTGAGCACATTGAAATTCCCATCTTATGGAGGTTAAACCACATGAAACAACAATAAGCAGACAAAACAAATTACCATTTAAAGGTACCTTTTAAACAGATTGTCAGATTATGGAATTTGATTACACAAAAGAGACCTTTTATTACAAAAGCTGAGGCAAAACATTGTATGGTCAAGGATGAACAAACCATTCTTTGAATCAGGAAATCACGCTGTAATTGTTCAGTAAATCAAGATAAAGTTTTAAAAATTTGTCCAATTGGTTATATATTCATTAAGGGGAATTTCTTATTTTCATTATTCTGAGATTTTTTTTGTATTGACATTCGTACAATTGAAATAATTTAACATAGTTGCTTATGGAGATATAGAAGGGATTTCAGCTTTTTTCGTTGAACTGAAATATTCATTAAAGTGGTGTTTGTTAAATTGATATTTGACTGTATTAATATAAACTTGCTATTACAAATTCTATAATACTGATTGAAATGAACAGTTCTTGTGACAGAATTGTCAACATGTGCACATACACAGTAACATGCAGAGGATTCTAGCAAACAGATATTTTATATCGTGGACTATTTATTATAATCCAGAAAGAAATATAGTTTCAACAAGTTTTGCTAATTGGGCAAATTAGCAAAACTTGGGGGCAGAAAATCTTTATACAAGAATCAGTTTATGAGAAAATTTTTATAGTTAATCAAATATGTTTAATGATTCATATTCAATCAGCAGTGTTCCATGCACTGATAATCCACCACAGTTCCCTTATAATGCCAATCATTTTAATGAATTTAAATATTTCTTTTACACAAAGTCTAAGTATATCATTAATTTATATTTTGGAACTTAAATTGAAGGCATGCCTGGAAAAACAGGCTATCCCCAATATTAAAAATCTTCAGTTTAAGTGGTGTATCTCTCATCAGTTATAAGATCTAAATTTTTATTTGGGCTATCCACTGAGGATCATATTAGATTTAATATAGCAGGCAAAAGTTCCTGTTACCATTAGATGCTTCTCATCCTCAGTCACAAAACACTTGTTTTTCTCCATTTTAGAGAAGTATGGGTTGGATCTAGCATGCCTTCAATTACAATCTTTTGTCATTAATCTTTGCTTTTAAACTTTTATCATTTTCAAAATTATAGATCATGAAAGAAAATAATGTTTCTCAAAAGAGAAAATATGGAGTACTCGTAGTGCTGAAATCTAGGGTGAAGTTTTGCTGGCATTACTGACTTTTTAGGCTATTTCAATTACCCCTTTGAACTTCAAGCATTTCAATTGACAGCAGGTAGCATGCAAATAGTTTCCTCCTCCGCTTTGACTATCCCTGAGTAAGGTTGTTTTTGCCTCAGGTTCAAATGGCCAGTTAAACCCACAAGCATTCCACTTCCCTTGCCATGATGACTAATGCTGAGGATATTCAGCGGACATAGGCTGGTTATGGTGTCTGGTTATAACAGACCATTAATCATGGGTCTTCTTACTAAAAAGGGCAAAGGGAAATAAGTTTTGGTATTTGGCATCTTAACGAGAGGTAATTCGCCAGAAAAATTTCACATATGGCTTCAATAGGACTCTTGTTTTTTTCTTTTTCAGTTTAATTACTGAATTAAAAAACTAAATCAGCATTCATGACAACTTGTTGCCAATATCAAAACATCTTCTTGCAGTAAAATACATACATCAACTAATTATTAGGAATCATCCTGGAATCAAAGGAAATATAATTGTAGAGAATTTGGCAAAATCTGCCAACTATATCTGATCAATTGTATCCACACACATTCTTAATAGATTTGACTCACTTGGTTAAATATAAAGTTAAAAAAATCCTGGAACAAATGGTAGAAAAATTCAGCACAGATTAAAGGGGCAAACATTATTTTTCAATACATCCTCATGTGCCCTAAAAACAATGGTATGACAATACAAAAGCTTCAAGGAAAATGACAACAACTATAGCCCACTTAAAATTCAATCATGGTTGCTTCACTAAACATATTTATAGAATTAATACTAAAGATTCTCCTTTCTATGATTTTTGTGATGGACATGTGGAAGACTGTGATTACATGTTTTTTACATGCAAGAAAAGATGGACAGCAATACATTTCCAGGATCAGATAATGAGTTTAGGCATCCATCTTCCATATAATGTTGCTCACTTATTTGCGACTCAAAATGTTCATGTATACACTGTGATGATAACATTTTTAAAGCAAGTAAATATCAACATTTAAATATCAAATTTCCAACATTAATGCACTGAAATGTTTGAAGATTACATGTGAGTGTTCTTCGTAAATCTATGTGCAATTGTTGCTTGTTATTGGCTGTATGGATAATATCTAATTGCCAATTAAAAAAACAAATAATTATTACATATATTTAAACTCATTTATGTTACAGCAGCACAAGTAGTTATATCTTAGAAGAATTAGCTTTTTAACTATGATGATACTTAATAAGAGTTCACTTACAAGCCTGGCTTTCCCTTAGGGCAGCTATGGATTCTCCACATTTATCCATTGCAAGTAAATTTTCTCCACAAAAACAATATCCCTGAAACATAAGCTCTAATTAAATTCTAGCAGCCATGAAAGTATTTGTTTTCACAATCATTACAGTTCAATTCTTACAGTTCTGCTACGTAATTATAAAAAAAACATATAACAGTTTTTGTCTACATTTCACTCAGCTCCAAGAATGAATAAAAGCACCTTTATATCAGTTTCCTCTTGCTTTACCCCAAATGTAAACAAAGCAAGTGTATCTGATCTTCTCTTGCTGAAAATATAACTATTATTGCAATAGAAATGAGTTCTGTGTTTAAAACAGTAGTGTGTCTTTATATACCTGAAAAATCATAAGAAAATACATGCACATGCATGAAATTAGTATGAGGAGGCACTAACTCATTTGTATATTAAAGCCACAGCATTCTGAAATGTGCAGAAGGTTAGTTCTCATGTTTAAACTTTACTCGTGTAGCAGAAGGCTGGTGCAGTTTGATTAGATTACCAGAGGTTGTTTACTACATGATGCTTGACTGCAGATTAATATTTCGGTTAAGAGTAAAGCTGAAGTGCATTAACATTGATTAATATTCACTGACAACTGAAAGTGCATGAGTTTCTTGTGCTGTACATAAATACTACATAATGGCAGAATGCGTGGGTTCTTTTGAGTTCAATCATCATATGGGGAAACCCTTGTGCAGTAGCAAGAAAAAAATCATGTTACACATTTATAATGTGCTTTCAGAAAGAAATCTCACTCTACAAATGCATCAAATTGAGGAGCCCATATGTGAATTTATGGAAGTGTTAGCAATGTAGGGAAATCCCAAAAGGAAATTAAAACAACTGAAAAGTTCTTCCAATAGTAAATATCACATAATCAGAATCCAACAGGGAAGAAAATGCGCAACTAGCAAGCACTCCATAACTGTAAGTTAAATATTAATTTAATAATACTTTACAATTGCATGCTTCCAACACTTAATTGGTATGGGTGCATGTTGGTGATATTCAATTGTGGCTATGTTGTCTGTTGATTTCATGTCTCCACATGGTAGGAAATGAAGAGCTTTAGCCAATCAAGGTAAAGCAGTTGTGGAGTAACATAGTTTTGGTTAAGTTCACATGCGAGTAAGCTTAGAAGAAACAGGATTTAGTGCTTTTAAATCACAAACAGGAAACTGTAATGTAAATCAACTAGCTAACAATAGCAATAATTATAATGATATTGATGATGATGATGATGATGATGAATTGCAAAAGATTATAAATTAATCAATAATCTTATAAGTCCTTGAGTGTTATAACATGTTTTACTAATACCTAATGGACACATTAACACATTATACTTTTAAATTACAAACTAATTTAAAAGTACAGCCATTTGCAAGCTTATATTATACAGCAAGGACAGCTTGCATTGGCACCTGGTATTAGTATGATTTTGGTTTGGTAAGATTTAGTTTCAAGCAAACTTCAAAGGTGTTGCTGCAATGCTGCAGCTATGCACCATTTTTTTTGCAATCAGTAGTTAATGTTTGTGAAATATTTAGCTGTTCATTTCCTAATTAAAGCTTTAACTTTGATACTGCTTTATATCACTGAGGATATCTACATCTCATTATGTAGTGGGATTCGATGTGTTGTTTTAAATTGTGTGTTGAACTGCAGTGTTCTAGTATTCACAAACTAAAATGAATTATGATGCAGTAATTTGTATCACAAATTACTTAAATGTAAATAATGATTGTAATATGAATATGCATTTTTATGTGACATTGATTTGAGATGTTTGTTGATTGTAATTATTGTTGGGAAGTAAGTTTATACGCCTTACTGAAACTGACAATAATAGCGTGCAATAATGCAGCGAGGGGGTGAGCTGTTTATCATTATTGGAAACGAGGAAGTTACGTAATATTGGCGCGTTTTTCTTTTAGAATCTTCTGGAACGTTTCCCTAGAGCATATGTATTCATAATTTTCATTGGATATAAAAATAGACGCTAATGTTGGCGCGTTTTATTAGCCAATTGCAGCTCAGTTATAATCTTTAGGCATATCGGGGTGTATGTGTATAAAAGGTAGGTTAGAGGTAAAGACCCCGTCAGTTCGTCAAAATTCTTTATACATTACACGTCGCCTCAGTTCATCGAAAATATTTGTAAAGTACACGTCGCCTTCAGTCAGTCAGTTCGTCGAAAGTATTTGTACGGCACACGTCGGATATCAATTTGCAGGTTACGCGTAACAGAGTTATGAAAAATCTCAAGTGTGATAAAGTTGATTATACAAAAAGTTGAAGTACGCGAATTAAGAAATATCAGTAATGAAGTTATTATAACAGTTTCAGTTTGGCGAGTGTCAAGATCAATGTGTAAATGTGATAGTAAATGTGTTCGACAATAAAAGTGTAAAACAAATTCTTTCATCAGTGTTATCTTTGGATAAGAGACTCCCTTCCGTTTACACAACCTGTATAAAGAGAAGTGGTTGACCAAAAAGATCGTAGCTAGCCGGAGGACAGAGAACCAAAATTAAATAAAATAACAGTAGCATTCTTTCAAACGAACATTAATACTGCCGCAAATTGCTAACACCAGATGGAGCTAACAAGCCTAACAAATGAATCACGTCACAAGATGGCTTCACCGCGTGAAGTAAACACACATACACAAACATTATAAATTTACCATCGCAATTAAACATGAACATCACAGTTTCATTCATTGCATTCACATTCCATACATGTCTGTCCAAATATGAATTTGACATGAACCAGATAAATATTTAGTATTTATTATGTGGGGGCAAGCTTTTCATTCAAAACAGTCCCTAAACAGTATTCTAGATCATTATTTGTGGCTTCATGGCTACCTGCATATGGAGTCACTTGTTTTGCACTTTTCTCTCTGGTCCATATATTGCAAAATAAATTAAATATGAGGACAAGAATTTTAAGTTGGAAAAACTATAAATCAAAACAATATTCATTGCCCTTTTATTGGGTTCATTGTATGAGGGTGGATCATTAAGTTATGCATAACATTTTTTTTTTTTACTTTTTTACTTTCTCAACCACATACATAGTAAGTAGAGAAAGTATTGCATTCCACTTAGAAATTTGATACTGAGATTTCACCAGAAATACATGTTTTGAGTAGTAGTTTCGATGTTCTACCTGAATCCAAAAAAAAGTCATTTTTAAAAAACGGTCTGTGTGTGTGCGTGTGCATGCATCTGTGAACAGTGCAACTCAAAAACAAATAGATAAATACCAAACCCATATTTAGGTTCAATATCTTCCAAAGATGCGACATGAAGATTTTCAAGAAAATCTCTCCATCTCAAACTAGCCTTTATGTGGAACATTTTTAGAAGCTTTTGATTTTTTAAAAAATGGCTCTACTATTTTAATTAAAATACTACATATTAAAGATGAAAATGACAAATAAAACATATATCTTGAATTTTCTGGGAAGAACCTGTGAAGTCCACTTCATTTGTAAGGTATTTTATATAATCTTGTATAATTGGTAAACATTAAGTGATAGATAAAAATGTACCACACAAAAAAATGTAGATGTCTTTAAAATATACAATTTATTTCAAATAACAGTTTTGTAGCATCAGCCATTCTGAGATATCCATTATTAATGGTTCAAATTGTTTAGTACTTAGCATTCTTATAGTTCTGTTGATTTTCAGTTGTTTCTTGTGGTGTCATGGAAATAGTATGGAGTTTTAAGGCCAGCTTATAGTGCCCAGTTCTAAAACATTTGATATTGCTATTCCCTTTGTGTCCCTAACAAAATGTGTAATGCACTATTTCTGAAAAGGTTTATCTTGATTAAAGTGAAGTAGATAGCAAAATAAATTTTTGCAAGAATAATTTGTATACCCACTAAGCAATAAGATGGTAAAGAAAGTCATGTGAATGTGACACATCAGATTTTTAAAAAATAAGGTTTAATAGTTAAAGACTAAATAATTCTTACACAATGAAACCACATCCCTTGTCTACTTTTCAATATAGGAACCAAGTCTCTCATCAGATTTCTCCCATCGTGGCACTAATTTCAATAGGCCCTATTTCTAGAACTCAGCTTTTTTGGAAGTATAGCCATCGGTGCACAGCCAATCACACTTCTTTGCTGGAATTGAAATTTGACCACTGAACTTAAGCTCCTTGTACACGATCAAACTTTTTTTTCAATTCAAGAGTTTACAAGAAAAATTGTGAAATATTTTTCAATGTGTGACAAGATTGGAGAAGACTTGGCAAGACCTGGCAAGACTTGACAATGTCAAAAATGTGTGTTTACAAGTTGTGTCTTCGCCAAACTGAAACCCTTCAGAACACATTGATAATTTATCACACACAAAGCAATCTAGCATTTGCTTCACATTATAACAATTCACAATGAAATATTGTTCTTTACTAATATTATGTAGCACTTTCATGTATTATATCCAATGAAATCACATTACGAGTGTAGAATACAATGAAAATAACATCAACTGACAGGTTAACCACACTATATAACGTTGCATTAATGTATGCTTAGTTCGGAAAACTGCCTGGCAATTATTTCTTCATAATCCCCTTTGTCTGCTCTATCTTGTGATAATCCATGGAGCTCTCGATGTACAGACATGGCCAGCTTATGTATAACCTAATCATTTGTTTACTTTTATCTTTCAGCCATGTTGCAGATTTCGTGATGCACTGTGAATACTCACATTTCATTGGCCAAAGCCATCAAATCATTGTGAAATCTTTGACCGTTTAGAGCATGTCCTTATTTGCTTTCAAGACTTTCAAAGACCTTAAAAGCATTGGAAGCAATTTGACAAGAAAAGTTGTGAAGTTGTGACAACTCTTGAAAAGTCTTGTAAAGTATTGAATTTGACAAAAATTTGACTGTGTACAAGCAGCTTTAAATACCAAGTTTGCTATCAGCCCAGATTTCAATTCTTTTTGGGTTCAGGGAACCCAAAACATTATTTCCTGTGAAATCAGTTCAAACTTTTGGGTAGAATGCAATACTTCCTCTATCTACCATAAATATGTGGTAGAGAAAGTAAAAATACCTCAGAGCATCATTATGCTGTGTGCACTAAGGAGTGTATCAGACGTGGCATTTGCATAATTTCTCTGAGTATCAGCAACCACCTGGTTCTAACATATTTCTTTATCATAATTCATGTAATTATTATCATTAAGCTGGTAATTAACAAGTTGAACTCAAAACTTACTTACATAGGCCTGGTACACTTCTGATTTCAACTGTAGATACTTAAGCCACTGAGCGCTGATGGGGTTCAGAGATTCCAGAACCCTAGCAGCATCACTGAATAGTTTGTGTGTCTCATTTGCCAGTGCAGAAATTAAACTTGGATTGTGTTTTAATTCAATGGCTCTTGCTACAGTCACTGTCAGAACATATAAAGCAAGCACACTAGTTCATTCCTAAATTTGCTACATTAACAAACTATTCAGATATTTTAGTTCTATCAAAAATACAAGCTTATTAAAAATCAAAGCTTTTATCTTGTTTCAAAATGTATAATATAACTTTGTCAATGAACAGATACAAGTTAGAAAGTTTTATTTTTTTGGCTGCAGACATCATAGACAATAAACACTTTATTAGAGAAATTACTGATTATGGGAAAATGAGAAAGGGATCTGCCTAAGTGTCCTTCCCCATGATTTGTCAGTAATAGGGTTAAAGAAAGCATAGTGAAAGGCACTATAAAAATCTATATCATGACTTTTATAGATTAAAGTAGTGAAAAATTGTTCTGTAACGCTTTTCTTTATTTGCTTTTATAAGCTAGGTGTCCATGCAGATTATAGTAGATGGTGAATGAATGTATGAAAAGGATGTTAAAATCGGCTCAAAAAAAACCTTAGGCAAATAACTCACACATTATTTAGATTTGAACTTGGGCACTTCAGATTATGAGGCAGATATGCTACTCTCAGAACTGTTCAAGTTATTGCTATGTGTTCCTTAGAACACGGCTAATATAGGGTCACTACAAGAGCTTGGGGAAGCTAATATGAAAGGAAAGGAATGGTGATAGAAAAAATATTAAGTTCAGATGTTAGAGGAAAGTATTTTAAAATGTATCAAGTTAAGCTTCTGAGATCTGAAAATTGGTAGCATCAAGTTGAGGACTAAAGGAGAAGAATGGTTTAGTGATATTTGTTAAGATATAGAATGGTACTGGGGTTTTGGAATTGTGTGTGTTCTAGATGTGAAAACTTGGGTTGACAGATGTCATGCTCTGCGATGAATAAGAAGAGATCATTAAGTTTTTACAAAAGAATCAAAATTGATTCAAATAGGGGAAAAAAAATACTCAAGACATTTACAATAGGAAGGAGAGAGATGGCATTGCTTGGTATAGATTGGGAGTGTGGAAATGAAGAGGTCTTAGGGGCAAGATTTCATAATGTACAAGCCCAATTTGTGGGAATGGGGAAGATGGGGCCCATATTTTGATTGAATGTGAAGGAGTTGTTGAATCGAGGAAAACATTAGAGAAAACTGGAATAGGAGCAATAGAAATATAGTTGTAAAAAAGATATTTAATCAAACTCAACTAGGGGATTAGGAGCATTTTTATGGAATGTTAAGAGGAAATAGAGATTGTTATAAAAGTTAGCAGGGATGGATTATGTTCATTATTATTGCTGGAAGTGGGAGATAGTGATGGTAGTTTAATTAAGCTTTTTTTCTTGTATAAATTGTATGTATGGATATCTGCAGGATATGTGACTAGGTCTGATCCTGCAGATTCCATTTTGTAATTCACTTTGCACTAAATAAATAAATGCTACTCCACACCATGGAAATGGGCTAGTTATCTATTTCATCAAACTGCATTGATAAAGAACATGTCAAATTTTTAGCATACGCATATTCATAGAAAAAAAAAAACACACACACACACATATGGACGTGCATAGACACACACAATTATACCTAGGTATTATAATAATATATATATATATATATATATATATATATATATATAGGTATATGATATCAGTTTCAAATACACCCTACATATACATGATATAAATTTCAAACTATACTATTATTATATGCAGGAGGTGAGCTTTAAATGTTTAATGATATGCAAAAGTTCACAGTTACCAGCTTCCCAAGTATTCCTGTATGCCTATAGAAACAGTGCTCATGCATGAATTTATTTGCATTCCTAACTTCACAAAGTATGCAAAGTGCATATGAGCAAACTTTGCTGAGTGCTGTACCAGAAAATAGACTGTGTCACCTGACACTATAAATAACAATAATGTACTGAATGATCACGATTGCCTTAATACCTACAAGGAATCAGGTTCACAGTGGTCACACCAGCAGCATCTTGAGCTGTTATATAATCAAATAGGGGCTAGACAAACTGGCGAGCTTGTTAAGAAACCCAGTTGCTTTGTTATTTCTCAGTTGAATGCAAATACATCAGGTTAATCACACATATTGTGTAGTTGTAGTTTTTGCACAATCTAGGTATACTACATTGGGATCCTTATTTTTGGACACAGAAAATATTAAGCCAATATCAGGGACATAGTATCTTTCTATGGAACCGAGGACCTGGAGTAAGGGTTACATTGGACCTTCATGGCCTATGTGCAGGACTTGGTCTAAGGCCCACCAATTTTTCACCATGCAACTGCAAAAATGACATTTCTAGACAAAAATAAAAACATATCTAAAGCTCATAATGACTAAGGCAATCAAATCAGCCATCAATTTCCTACAAGGATAGTTCCTGTAAAAATTACAGTTAAGCTGGCAAAACCATTGAATAACAAATGAAAACTCTTTTCAGCTATGTTTCCTCAACCAACTACATTGCAGCATTTTGGTCTACTGGTCATTAAGCCGAAGTGGAAATGTTAGTGAAAACAGCTTAATTGCCAGTTTTAGCTATATCCTATATGTGCTTTAGGTACATCTTAAGGGTACAGTTGTGGGCTTGTGATTTTATCCTGTTTGTTTGTTTTCATTGCTTGTTACTGCATTTAGTGGCAGCAGCAGCAATGTTGTTTTACTGCGGAAATGCTTCCTAAGAGATGTTGATCACACAGTAATGATTCTTGAAGTGATAATCCTTTGTGTTGGGGCACTTAATAACCAGACATTGCAATTGCCATGTGGGACCCAAGAATTCTATGAACAGGAGATGGAATATGCAAAAGTCTAAGGGCATCTCTATTTCTTCTGATTAGTCATACAGCAAGCTATGCAGTATGCTATGTTTATTTTCAGTTTTTAACTATTACACAAAGAAATATTATTCATTTGCATTCATTATATACATGCACTGTTTATACATGGCTTTGAGGTGAAATGGAAAACAACCATTATCAGCTATCTTTTATGGCAACATCACAACCAGCTTTACATAAGTTGTCAAGTGCAATGTTACAATAGCAGGGAATGCCATTCTATTTATGCAGTAAGCTGAAAGCTTTTCCTCACTTTTCTGCGCAAAAGGTTGACTCAGGGCTGGCATAATGTGGCATTCTTTGATTTGTGTTTAAGGGTGCTCAACTACTAGGTCATTAGCGAGTATTCTTTGATTTAGCGATATACTTAAAGTATGATATACTTAAGTGTGACCAGAAACTTGCTTAGGAATAACAGACATGAAACAAAATTTAGCTACTTCAAAGGCATGGAAAACTCATCTTGTGAGGACTCAAATTAACTAAGGCTGTGCCGTAGGCATGTGGGTTTTAATGTAAAAACCATGTTTAATTAAAACTGGCACTAAAAGAGCTTTTTTGAGATTACCCTCTTCAGTTCTTTTGTCCTCATAGAAAGGTCATTCTTAGATGTAAATATAAACCATATATAAAAGTTTGTTTTTAATGAGAGTTTATCAACTTATACGTGCAATATGATACTTTTATTTCATTACAAACAGTACACATGATTGAAGCATTTTTATATGTAAGAATAAATTATGATTTCTTAACAAACACTCAATTGCTTTCACAAATTATATCCTTCATTCATGTCATATTCAAGGCATTCCTTAATGTTAGAAAAAGTTTTCTGTTTTCACTTATTGATTAACTTGAATCTTTAGTATTTAGCAAGATAATCTAATAGCAATTTCTATAAAACAAACAAGAGTGAATATTTTAAATTGATAATTCAAAATACATATGTCAGATAACTTATCACCACTAAATATCACTGTCATTACTGATATAGTTGTTGCTGTCCAGTTGAGCTCTTACCTTCTTGGGCCTCTGCAGTACACTGAGCTACATATGCTGCTACAACTCTTGGATCCATATCACCTCCTTCTTTCTGTTTCCCATCCAACTTAGGCAAAATGTCAGTCTCTATCAATTTAAAAATGCCAGCTGCTCGGCGCAAGCTTGTATGCACCTCCTTTGCCTGCTCCATTGTAATGCTACAAAAGTAAACCAAATGTGCTTTTTTCAATACAAATCAGAGCATGATTGATTTGATCCCTCCAGTCTCAATGAATAGTGTAATGTATACCAAGTGAATAAATCGCTGTGCCAACTCTTGGAGTGCTTTCATGCACACTATATATTGTGACGTACGAGCATTATTGTGTATGTGACCTGGTTGCCCAGATCGGATATTACGCAAGAGTGGAGGGGATAAACCAGTTCTAGCATAGCGTGGGCACGCCGAGTTAGCGTGGTTCAGAGTCAGTCGAGGCGAGTTACTGCTAGAGGCAAGTTGTAGTGTGTGTGCGCTGTTCATGCGGAAGCATGGCGTTCCCACCAACAGGCAAGGAAACAAGGAGGTAATGTAATCCCTTTACATCATTAAAACCACTAGCCATCCATTTTCATTATGTTTAAATTACTATAGTAGATAGTCCCTTCCCACATCCACACCATGAAATAGTGCTATTGCTAAGAATATTCTGATATATTTTCATAATTTCTCTCAGCTGCGTCCCCCGTCTGACCTCGCATAATGTGAAATTTAACTTTAAGATCCTTTGGTACCCGCTCTACCCCCCATTGAGCTAAAATAATAAAGAGGTCACGACAATATACACGTTAACAGTTCTGTTTTGAGCAATTTGATTTGAAACAGCATGTCGAAAAAGGTATCAGCATTAATACTAATTTACCCCCCCCCCCCTTAAATAACATTATAGTCGACTGCTTTAGAGCACTAGGACTAATGTCTAGTCCATTAAAAACACATCACTTTCTTTACCCAATGTAATTTATTTTCACACAGCTTATACAAACTATTCTTTCAAAAGTTTATTATTCTAACTCCAAGTTAATTGAGACAAACGTTTGCATAAATAGCTTCATTACACTTTTCGTTATAGGTACCACTTTAAAAAATGGCAAAGTATTGAAAAATTCAAACCAATAATAATAGATATCTCAGAAATGGCTCATGTCACAAAGTTATTCAAAATAAATTATGAGTTAAGGAGATCTACATTTTTGTGTAGTATGTTTCAATCTTTCTCTTATGGTTTACCCCTTATGCAAAATTATACAAAATTTCTTTCACGTGAAGAGATTTCATAGCCCTAAAAATTCAAGATATACATTTTATTTGTCAAGCAAATATCTTAAATAAATGGTATTTTAATCAAAATTGTTAAGCCATTTTTGAGAGACTAAAAATATTGAAAACCATCCCATGTAAAGGATAGTTTGGAGTGCAGGAATTTTCTTGAAAATCTTTGTGTCACATCTTTGGAAGATGCTGAACTTAAATACAAAGTCGCAACATATGCATGCACCTTAAAAAAACAGAAAAAACTGTCTCTCATTATCACAAAGAACAATGACAGACACATTTCACTATTTCATATTATACTTACTCATCTTTAGATGCTATCATGGCAGCATGCTTCATATACCAGATTGCAACATTGCATATCAGATTTCCTAACTCAAACATGGCATCATTTTGAACCCTGAAAAGACACACTCAGTGATTAATCATTTTATTTTTCTAAAACATATACCTGCTTTTATATTCCCCCTCCATAAACAAAAGCAAGAAACAGAGATATTTACTTTAGAACTAAAATAATTATATTAAATAGGTGAATATTTAAGCACAACATATATGGTTCCTGCAGGATTGATACTGTCTTTTATTTTTAATATATAAATGATGTATCTGTATCCATAAAAAGTGTTCTATTTGAGATAACTGAATACATTGATAAAATAATTGTGGCTTACATTAGCAGTCATCTCAAATTTGATTTTTTGAATAAGAGAAGGCAAGCATGCACTAAGTGATAGGATTCTGACAGAAGTGAACATCTCGTCTTTGTATTAAATTCATCTATATTATGCAGAAACAGAAGTTATTCCAATACACAGGCCAAATGTTGCATTTAAGGGGGGTGATGGGTGAAATTTCTATTTTGAACAATTTTAAAGCTAAATACTTAATTTTTTGTACACATATTTGGGGTGTTATTTGGAACTATTTGGCAGAGTTTCATTTTTGTATGTCAATTAGTTTTTGAATTATTGAAATTTTCTTTCAAAAAATTTGCAAATTTAAAAATGAAATTCACTCCACACTTTTTTGAAAAAAGTTTGAAATTTTTTTTACAAAACCAGAAACTCATTTAGAAAATTTAACTCATGGGTTTTGCAATATCTTAACTGTAAGGGAAATTAAAAAAAAAATTGACCTACATACCAAAAATTTCAAAATTTTTGCTATCACTACACACATTTTATTTTTTATCTCAAAAAAGTACTAAGTTTATCCTGAATTCCATGCGTCAGTTTCTTTGTTGCTTTATAGAATGTAAAGTAAAAATTTCAGCCCTCTAACACTTAATTTATGGATGTAATTTTATTTTGATTGAATAAAAGTGTAGTACAAATTAAAGTGAGAAAAAATGAGTTTAAAAGTTTGCATGCAGTTAACTGGAAATAATGACTTGCAGACCTTCCTAGAAGTGTCCAGCTTAGATGTGTAATTTGTACTCTTTTTTCATTACAAGCACTCAAACCAGTTCTAATCTATAGCATAAGCCAAGACTTTCAGTGCCAAGTCCTATGTACAAACGTTTTTGATTATGGTCATTACACTTCAGATCCTTCACCAATGATGACAGTAAAACTGTGTCCACTGATATATATTTACAGTTCACAATTATCCTCCAGCTGTTTATGCCTTAAATTTTTCTTTGGTACCCCACATTCTTGCTCATCTAACCTTTCATCACTGGTATTATTTACATTACTTACACTTGTTTCAGGCTCATGTGTATGAAACAGCATATAATTTGATGTTACACGACATCTACTGACAGAGCTGCTGTTACTATGCCATACCAATCACGGTGGATCAGTGACAAATCATAAACTAACCTTCACAGAAAAATGTGGGGGGAAAAAGCGGATTTTTTGCTTCAAGCAGCGATTTCATCACTTGCCATGCCTTCTCAGGACATTTAAGGAGCGCAGACCGTTAAATATGACATAATTAGAACAACTTTCAGGCACTGTAGTGCTTTAACACTTTGCATATATGCACTTCAAGCCACCTAGTATTTTTTGGTACAAAAAGCACAAAATGTGAAATTTTGTCATTTTTGGTCACATTTTCACCCGTTTCCCCCTTAATGAAGAAAGTTCCTCATTTATAGTATGTGGTGGAGCAGCAAAGTATTTAATTTGCAGCAATGAGAAAATTCAATCTATATTGACATTACTCCATTCATGTCACTGAATAGGGCAGTTACCATTGAGAGGCATATGCACTGTTAATACAACTCAAGGAAAAGCTCATGGTAAATAAAGAAAATCTTAGGGATTTTAATTACATGTATGTCACTAAAACAAATGGAAGAGAACTTCACAGAAGAATAATATGTCATGAGCAATACTGTATCTGATTACTGCATAAGAGTGATAAATATTTAAAAATTAAAGCATGAACACAAATTTCCAGTCTCCAAAGTGTTGTTCCAGAGACAGAAAGAAAGCAATTCCTGTGTAACTGTTGATCATTATCTGTAATACCTCATGCATCTAAAAAGAAATATATCCTAAATTGATTACTGTAATACAAGCCAAGTTGAGGATTTGGTTTGTCTTCTATGTTAATAATTATGCATTATTTTTATGCATAATGTACATTACCTATGAATATCAATGAAATTATGTTTTCATTGTAATATACACAACTAAGTAGTAATATGTACACACCTATATATCAAGCATTTTCTTTGATAATACTGAATATCAAATTTGGCATACTCTAAAAAATGGTTAATTATGTATTTCAAAATAATGTAGTACATGCTTCCACTCAAGTTATCCTTAGGACAGGAGCATTCATTTCTGCACTCTCTGACTTAGTTTATACATTTGTTTTGTTTGAAACATCTTTGCAATGCTTACACAAGTAGTGCAAACATTTTCACAGAGTGTATTTCAGATTACATCGTCTGTCTAGGAATCCTCATGTTTTGGATACTGCTGGAGGAGAAAAATGTGGAGGGGAATGCTTTGTTTAGGTTGAGGGGTGCAAAGAAGTAACAGCAACTTGGTGGAGTCCAAGGCCCTTCACTATTGGTTCTTTCTCCACACGGCTTTTTCCATGTGGAGAATTAAGTTTAACAGCTGCCGCAATATGAAAAAATAATTGTGTTCAGTCGTGTCTAAAATTTAATTATTATATGAATTGATTTTAAATTTAATTAAATTCTGAAGTTATATTGTGATTTAAAGTATAGCATTGTAGAGTTAAAATTATTCAGAGCAGAAAATAAATAATACCCCTTATATTACCATCTATGTTGGTCGCTTTTGTCTGCATGTCATATAATCACAGTGCACGTGTCCATATGCAGTGTTGTGATTCACACACATACATGTTAGTTGTGTACAGGGTTCAGAAGCAAGTGTTGTGTAAAATATCTAACTTAACCAGTGAATTCAGTGTAAGTGGTATGCTTTTGGTGGAGAGTGTCAAATAACTGTAAGTGTGAATTTAAAGTTAAATTAATTGGTTAAGGAATCATGTTGAACAGTGTAAATAGTAATGCCCATTTGCACAATTCCCATAACCACATCAGAGAGTGAAAGGTCTTTTTCAACTCTCAAAAGGGGGGGGGGGGTTAAGAGAAAGAAAAGAAAGAAAGAAAAAAAAAAAAAAGCAATTACTAGGAACACAATGAAGACAGACAGAAAGACTTAATACTTTAGCCATATGTTAAGAGAAGGCCTTTCTCTCCGCACCTGATTTCAACCATTTTGCAGAACAAAAGGATAGAAGAAAGAACTTCAACAAGAATATTAATTAGGTTGATTTACTTATAGTCAAGTTTTTCCTTCTTTTTCTTTTTTTCTGCCTTCTCTTCTTCTTCTTTCTTTTTAGAGAGGTTTGTAGACAGATAAAAATTTCCTACAGTTCATTTTATACCCTTGAACACTCCCCAATGCGTGTTGTTGATTAACTGGTATCATCACATACACGTTTAGATACAAAATAAGGTTGGGCAACAAGCAAAGTAATCTATGCACATTTCAGCTTAAAAATTATGTTCTTACTCTGACATCTAAATAAATATTATTATAGATGGTAGGAACTAAATTATTTTGTGCAAGCAAAGCACAGAATGTACATTTGCTAGTGTTTGTGCTGAAATATTAATGAATATTCATTAATGCAAGGGTGCACCGCACCATATACATAAATGGCAAAAGGTTGCCTGCTACTGAAACGAATAATACAATAATTATTAATATAGTTTAATTTGGATAAATGTGTTTAGTTTCTGAATTGCATTAATGCACAGCATTCTGTTATGTGCTGAAAAATACATGCAGTAAACTGAACAAACGAGAAATTATATGCAGAGTACTTTGGTTTATGTGGTTCTTTTTGTTTACATATATATTCCGGCAAATGTAAAATAAAACCTGCCATGTAAAGTGTGCTTAATATGAAAACATCACCTAACACCCTCCCAAACTTACAAATCATGAGTAGCCACTGCTCAAGAGTATAAAGTGTGAGCCTTTGTGATAAGTAGGTGGCCGCCTGGTCCTTCATGATGTGAGGTCTACAACCATGACTTTTTGGGGATCCTAGATTTTATGTGGACTATCCTGCCACCACCACTGAAACCTTTTAAGTTTTTGCTTTTACTAAAAAGTATATTCAGGTACTCACCCTTAAACTATGTGGCAGATAATAACTACAGCAAACTTAGATGTGCATGACCACAATTCCAAGTTATTGCACAGGTCAATAAATGTTAGTAACATCTCTACAATAAAAAGTGCAACAATCTTCCATGATGATTGAAACCATTATGCACTCCAAAGCAGCATAACATTTTTAAAAGAGAATTAAAATTATTTTTATGTACTCACTCTTTGTATCAAGCAGATTCTTTTGGAAAGACATAAAATAAAAATGTAACCTGTGAATCATTTCTATTTATTTGTCTGTACCTTAAAAGTATGCTCTAGAAAGAAGCCGATGGCAGTTTTGTTCACATCAGATTACAACTTGCCCACCATTACATATACAGCACATTTCTTAACTATTGTAGTGATCTAGTAAATTAAGCCTAACTTGTCTAGGGTCTTCGAAAACCTTTTCTCTGAAATTATGAATATCTATGGTTTACTTTGTGTGCACAACGTTCATCACCAAATCCCAGAGGAAGCATTGAAGTGCTGTGGGATATGGAGGGTTTACAAACCACATAATTCATCCACTTTGAGACAACAACTTTGTTGACAAATGTGCCATTCAAATAACATGAATGTCTTTCTATAGGTGCACCATTGTTTTGGAACAGGATATCCATTTTAACTTCCTTTTATAGATGTGGTGGAAAAATTTAGCACATCAAAATATGCATTAACCTCAACGCTGAACTATAAAGAGCATTTTGTTAATTTCTGGTTGTTGCTAAGCAGCTTCTTTATTTTATATGCAGTATCAACAATGATGCAAAATTCTAATTCTTATAGAATATATTTACAATTTGCCTAAAATAAACAGGGCTATTCCTCATGTTACTGTGGTAGTATTTTGTGTCTTTCCAAATGGTTAACCTTGTAATTTGATGGAATATTTTAATATCAAGTGACATAACAGCTAAATTCTTAATTTAGATATCATATACTCTGCAAATGATGCTAGTTTAAAACTTGATTCCTATATCAAGTGACTTAAGAATCAAAGCAAACAAATGTACCTATAGAATTAAAAATGGAGATGGGGCGTATTTTAATTTGAATGTATGTGGTGAGAGTGTTGCATACTGTATAATGTGTTCAAGATCCTGAGCTTTGTTCATCCTATGAACAAAAATAAACAGATACATTCAATGATCCCAAGCTCTCCTTTCTATGTCACCTCAAGAACTAAAGCAAACAAACAATACTGAGTTGATCACCACCATATCAGTCACCTATGTCTGCTAGCTGCGCATGTACCCTCCCGTTGTACACATACTGTATCATCTCCAAAACGGGTTGTTTCTGGCTCCTTACTTGTACAAAATGTTATTTATGAGTATTAAAAATAAATAGTCTGAAAAGTATATTATAATAATAATAATAATAATAATAATAATAATAATAATAATAATAATAATAATAATAATAATAATAATAATAATAATAATAATAAAGCCATGGTCAGAATCACATTCATGTATTGCAGTTTTCAGGGCACTACTTATTACGAATGGTTAAAACCAACTTATCAAAATTTCACTGAAGCCAATTGATTCAGCTTCTAAATAATGCATTGTGGTCTCATACTGATGTACAAGCATATACCCTACAATTTATTAAGGTACTCACTCAGGAGTTCTCCCCAAAAGAGAGTGTGTCCATTTAAACATCATGAGATAACGAAGTTTACTGGTCCTTGTTTCACCGGGTACCATAAACATGCCATGAAGTACTGCCAAGTATGTATTGAGCACAGCTTCCATTGCAACTGGTTCATGATTTGCATCAGGTATAAGCTGTAGCACTTTATATCGTGATTCTTTTAACTCTCTGAAAAGTAAACAAATATGATTAATTGCCTCATTTCAATTGTGAATATCACATTCTTTCGTTTATTATTTACCTGCATATTGCGTCTGCTTGTGGCTCAAACCCTACAGTTTTTAAATCAAAATTCAAGGCTGTGGTGGCTTTTAAAACATTCCGGTGAAACCAATGCGACATTTTTAAAGAGCTTTCCTAACTCATGTAACGTAAATATAACCTATACTAAAATTTTCAGCATTTGTCATTTAGTTACACTTTTTTTTCCCCTTTGTTTTCTTCCTTCTCCCCGTACGAAATATACGACACCTGGAGAAAGGATTGTGAAGTACAGACAGTTGACATTTGACGATCGCGTTTCTTAAAGAGTATGGCGGGTTTTCAAATTACACTTGTGTTTTCTTGGTATATCGGTGCTGGGACCGTATTTAGAAGGGCTATTTTGGGGTTCAAGCTCCCCCGAAACTTCTGATAGTTTTATTTATTTAAATTCATATCAAACAATATGGGAAAATTTCGTTAGATAAAAGTAGGACTACTGCTAGTAGCACATTTACAAGGAAAAGGAAAACATATTGTCGCCCTATATCCGGGTGCTACATCCCGGTTTTCGAAGCAGTTTCGGCGTTTTGAGCTGTAAGGTGGAATGTCGTCATTCTGGTAAGTTTTTCCTGTTTATATAATTTCTCCAAGCAATTTTCTTGTCCACTGTATACTATAGAATAGGTACATGGTAACTTGTAGATTACTGTTAAAAGTTTAGATCTAGCTATGGAAACCCCCGAAATTTTTTTCTGGGTACCAGCATGATCGGTACATAGAGTATTCCTTAATTGAACACCGTAAAAAGGAGGGAAAAAGATGATATAATTACTCCCTGACCATAACAAATATTCTATAAAATCCCTTTCACTATCTATTGACTGCAGCTCTATAATGTGTAGATATGCCCTCAAAATGATGTTTCCATTTAGCGTTCACCTGAATTTCAAGGTAAAGAGAAAAGGGAGACTTTTAATTTTCTCCCTTCGTCATTTTCCCGCTCTTTTTATTTATTATTTTTTGTCTTATTTTCTACACCCAAAATCTTTGCTGAGGTTCATAATCCGAAGTCCCATACTACAAAGGATGAGCAGGGACGACTCAGGAGTTTTGCCGCCCCCTCACGCTTATATATAATGAATGAGATTGTTCTGCGGGAAAGATAAAAGGAGTAAAGTCACGCAATTAAAATGTTCAATATTTCGTGTTTACCCCTTCAGCAGGAGATTAAAAGACTAAAAACGCACTTGACGATCGACTCCACTGCTTAATAATCCACAATTTATTTGGAACTGGGCTTGTCTTAATTTATGAGTGACAGGAGCTAATAAGTCCCCCTTAGTTTATAGTGTCGTCCTCCGTGGACTGGTGGTACCGTGCTAGCCTCTAGTTCCCAAGGTCGCGGGTTCAAACCCGGCGGAGGGCGATGGATTTTTTCGGGCGTAAAAATCGTTAGCACGGCTTCCTTCGGAAGGGAAGTAAAGCCGGTGGTCCCGTGTCGTAGATTTACGGCACGTAAAAGAACCTCAAGCCTGATAAAGAGGCCTCTGAGCAAAATTACAGGTGTTTCACACCCACTATAGAATGGGACGCTAAGAACCATAGTAGTTAAAGAGCGTCCATAAATAAAACTCAATTTTTTACTTTCTCTACTACGTATAGTAAGTAGGGGAAGTATTGCATTCCACCCAAAAATTCGATAACGAGATTTCACCGGAAATACATGTTTTGAGACCTCCTGAATCCAAAAAAAGCATTTTTGGAAACATGTCCGTGTGTGTGTCTGTGTGTGTGTCTGTGTGTCTGTGTGTGTGTGTGTGTCTGTGAACAGCATAACTCAAAAACGAACAGTCGGATAAGCACCAAACTTGGTATTTAGGTTCAGTATCTTCCAGAGATGCGACACGAAGGTTTTCAAGAAAATCCCCCCACCCCAGACTACCCTTTACATGGAAGATTTTTCGAAAATTTTAATTTTCTCAAAAATGGCTCTAACGATTTTGATGAAAATATCATATGTTTAAGATAATGTCATGAGAAATGAAATGTATATCTCGAATTTTCTGGGAATGTCTCCAAAAGTATTCTTCATTGTGAACGACTTTTGCATAACTGGTAAACCATAAGAGATAGACAAAATTTTACTACACAAAAAATGTAGATCGCATTAAAATACACAACTTATGTCATATACATTTCTTTTGTTGAGTGAACCGTTTTCGAGATATTGCTTGTTATTCCCTTAAATTTTCCAATACTTGTACTTTTTCTCACATTCGTTATTCATTTTTTTTATGTCCTGGACATGCAAAGAGAATGGAATGCGCCACATAGCAACCAGCGTTAAAATATTTGACTATCGCTTAAAAGCTACCATATTTCCCTTGCATCTACAAGAAAATTACCAATAAGATTGACATCTCGATATCTCGATTAACATGAACCATATGGAGAATAAGCGTTTGTAAAATTAGATTGTACAAGAGTAGAGAAAGTCATGTGAGTGTAACACATCAGATTTTTTTTTTTTTTAGTTCATAGTAACGTTACATGCCACTAATATGAGTGAGGCGCTCTACCATTTGTAGCTGTTTGCATAGGGTTACTGTTTGCGCGCGTATCTATTTAGGCAGTGTGGTATGAGGCACTGTTCATAACAAGAATGGGATATTGAGGAGTAACTCGACTTTAAACCATTTGTAGAAATGGTCATGTAATCCCCAGATCTCGAATTGAAGAGCAGAAGGTGACCATAAAAAACGAGACGTTCCAGTGTGGTCAATACTTAAGTCCTGTGGGTGACTTTATGGAGCTTTCAGTTGTCACCAACCCAGCTCTTTGTACGTTATGGCTGGCGTTTAACCACATTTCAGCCAATCATACTATTTCCTCCAAATTCTTATTTCGTATTTATCTTTTAAAATAATGCTCTTAGGGCTACAATATCGGATTTTCGAGCACGGTATTATTTTTCTCTCAATTACTGTCTTGAACTCAAATTTGAGATCATGGAGGATTTTGTTCAAAGAGCTGAGACTTTCCTGAAATAACTCTGACCCTTTAAGTGAAGAAATAAGTTTGCGTGTGGTAGGATGCTAATTTCGGGTGTAGTAGTCGCAGACATGCCTTCCTATTGCATTTAATTCAAAGTTGTCCAATTGAGTTTATCTGGAGTTATAAACAGTAGTTGCTAACAAAGTACCTAGACTAACAACACAAGAAGTAATTGAATGCACAATCAGGACTTTCAGGATACCACTAGGCCCTAGGGCGATAACTGGCCTAAGAGGTTCATGAGTCACCAGCTAGTGGCTTGAAACACTCCTGTTTATAAACGCGATGTTTACTGTTGAACACCTACCGCGCACGGAATGTTTCGACTACCATCAATAAGGGTCACATCCAATCATCCAAATCATTCTGGCGGTGCATTTGTCACCAGTTTCATAATAAAATATACCTACGTATCTTTGCCGCCCTGGGCGGTGGTACGGCTCGACCCCTTTCCCCTTTAGCCGGTCCTGAAAATGAGTAAACCTCTATCATGACCTAGGACCTGTTCTTAACGGATAACTGTCGTAAAGCTGAATACCTACATGTAACTGAAAGTAAGCTCACAATTGAAGAATGTTTGTTGCTGCTATGTATGGAAAGCAAGTTTGAAGAAGGTGTATTATATTTCGACTGTCGGGGAGCCGAACTTGAAGTAGTCGCAACCGCACGTATGGTAAAAAGTTTCCGGTAGCCTTCGCCCTAAATGTTTAAAAAAATATTAAGTTTGTAATTTTGACTGTTTCTTTAAATATTATATATTTATGTTTGCCTCGGCTGCGTCAGTATTTATTTTTAGAGACATGAATGTCTTAGTAGGGAGTGGTGCGACTGAAGAATGTAGGCTTACACGGATTATAATTTTACTTCACTCCTTTTATTAATGCTTGCCATGATTTAATAACACTTCACTGATATATGGATATATATATATATATATGTGAGATTTTTTTTAATTAAATACTTGCACTTTTTAACACGTAAACTATTTTTGTCTCACACAAAATACGTATTAAATTTCTCGAGGACGCATCTCGCGTCCGGTTAGAAACGCTGTCTACAAGCAACTGACTTCTGAATTTGTAAATTTTGCTCCATTTTAGTTTCTGATTGGCTAATCCTAGTCCAATAGAATACTTCATTTAACTAAAGCTTTTTCTGGTTGTTGATTGGCTATCACAAAATTGGCTGTCACAAAAATTACATTGTTGCTTCCAAGAATCACAAGTAGCATCATTAAACCATCTCGTTATTGAATTTTTGGGTGGAATACAATACTTCCTCTGCTTACTGTAAGTGCGTAGTAGGGAAAGTAAAAATGCTTTCTTTGGATTCAGTGGGTCTCAAAGAGTGTATTTCCGGTGAATCTCGTTTTTTTTTAATTTTTGGGTGGAATACAACACTTTCCCTACTTATTATAGGTAATAGTGGAGACAGTAAAAAGATGAGTTGTGATATAGATAAACGGCTGTTTGTCGTTACGGCATCTTGTATGCAACCAAATAGGGAAAAGTGTAACTTAGACTATAACTTTAAATAATTTCTGACCTAAGTCGTTGTCACGATGCACGGAAAAACCATACTTCACAAGGACATTATGAAAATAAAGAACATATGTTAGTTGATAATGGGGAGAAAGTAGTAAATATTGAAAACTAAACCATTTTGTTTTAACACTTGCTTGTTATACAATAATATGATGTATGTAATTCCTAAAAATTAGTTTGTATACTGTTTATGTCGCTGTGTTGTAATGTTATTACTGTTTTGTTTTCACAGTTATTACATTCTTACAGCCAAGTCTAAGAGAAATGTGTTTGAATGATATTTTCTTTAGCCTATTACATCCGTTAACCTTCCTTGTAGAGCAGGTATGAGCTAAGGCACCTGGCATAACCTCTCGATAAGTCTGTCCCGCTTGCCCAGCTACCGATGGAACGGAAAATATTTGGAGCCGTCTGTACTAGAGAAAGCAAAAACAAGCTTTCGTAAGAGTAGTTTGTAGAAGCTATATAAACAAACGATAGTGGGTAGAGAAATATGTATTAATGTAACACATGATTTTGTTCTTTCTTTCTGTGATTATGCAAGGAACATGCAATTTCAAACCCAGTGAGCCGCTTTAGAACATAGCTTGATTATCGCTCCAGCCTCCGCCATCCGTATTCTGCTTACAAAGAAATGTGTAATATAGCATTTCTGCAAATGTTTAAATGAAGTAGATAGAATAACAAGCTTTTGTAACAGAAGTTTGGAAAGTGAGTAGAGAAAGTAATTTTAATGTAACAAATAAGAGTATTTTTTTCTCAATTGAAATTGACGTTTCCATGGGTTGTATGAAACCTGAAGGCTGAAGCTTTTTCGCGCTGGAAGTTGATTATTGCACGTTTTAATAGCCGAAGGTGTCTGGATGGTTGACCAGTCTTCTTTGCCATCTTAAATGCAAAAGAAGTACAGTTAAGTGATAGTGATTGACTTTCCAAACAACACTGGGTTGATACGGTGATCAATTCTTGCTTGTAAACAAATGTAAATAAGCAAGTAAATAAATAAACATACAAAAGATGCTTTTGTATGTAATATTACAAAGATCTGATACAAAGCTAACCAATATGTGCGTCTGAATGGCAAAATAGTATCTATTATCTACGAGTTAAGAATAGAAAACTGGGAATCGAGCGAGATGGCTCCGCGGTAACTTTGAGGCTCGTATTCGACTCCAGTCGTACCGCCACTTTGTCTATAGGTTTTTTCGTGGTTTCCCCGGGTTGCTAGGCGAATGCTGTAGTGGTTCCTCTTCTACCATGAATTTCCTGTCCCCTCATTCCTTCTCATTCCGTTTTCCCTTTCACATTTCGGTGGTATTCGGGGCAGTGTCAATCGGTGTCGAACAGATGGCGCAGATGCTTGCCAGTGGAAATTCTTCTCGGCCCTACCAGATGGTAGCCTTCTTTGAGCCGCCTAAGGTGGGTCGAGCTCTTCCGGACTCCGCCAGAGGGAAGTAGCCCAACGGTGTGATCGGGTCTTCAAGCATGGAATTGTTATGGACCTCTGTGCATCTCTCCGACTGTCTGCCTGCGGCTTATAGACTCCTGCGCTTCCTTTACTTCATCCGTTTCTCCTGAGGGTGGTAACCACAAAAGACGCGCCTTGGGTCGAAGTGAAGGTCTCACTCCGTTATCTTGTCATGTCATACTCAATAAGCAGGGGAAGAGATTGTCACATGCAGATGAAACCTATTCCCACGACCGCGTTTCATGTACGAGTGAGCCAAAAGACTCGGAACCACCTGCGCGGTGTTTTTCCTGTCCGCGTACTCGGCGCTCGTTGCCGTCTGCCGCTATCATAGAAAGGCGCGGATAAAACCATAAAACATTTTTAAAACTAGTTTTAAAAGCTTTACTTATCAACTTTATGAAAGGAGATGCTAAAACTGGCCTCCGTTGTCCATACATTTTTGGCACCTCTTTAGGAAACTATCCATCACTCGCCGTAGTTCACGCTGAGAAATTTCCTGGCGGATATTTTATTTTAATTCTTCCAGTGTGTGTGGGTTTGTCTTGTACACTTTACGTTTTAAGTTACGCCGGAGGGGTATTTTATGAACAATATTACCGGCTGCGCGATGTTTTTCCACGGCGTGTGGAAATATGATAAAAACATGAAAACGCACTGCTGCTATGAACAAAACCACGCTGTTGTGGTTTTGCTGTGCAGTGTGAAGTGCAGTTTTGAGTTGACGGTGATGTGATGTGGTTCAGTTATTAGAAGTTATTTATTATTTTGTCCTGTACTAATCACAAAGTATATTATGGCTCAGTGTATGTTTTCTATGGCACAACGTGTATTTATTTATGATTCGTATGTGTTAACTCGGTCAGCTCACCAAGTGAAAGTACGATTTGCAGAAAAATTTCCAGGTGTAAAAGTTCCAGGCCGTACCTACACCAATCCATGAACTTTACAGTAAATTTAAGGCCACAGGAAGTGTTCAGGCTAAGAAATCTAAAAGACGGCGTTCGGTTCCTACCGAAGAAACATTAGATGACATCGATCATTGTTTGGAAAATTCCCCCCAAAAATTCCATGATGGATAGTTTCCTAAAGAGGTGCCAAAAATGTATGGACAACGACGGTGCCCAGTTTCAGCATTTTCTTTCATAAAGTTGGTAAGTAAAGCCTTTAAAAGTAGTTTTAAAAAGTTGTATGGTTTCATCCGCGCCTTTCTATGATAGCAGCAGACGGCAACGAGCGCCGAGGACGCGGACAGGAAAAACGCCGCGAGGGCGGTTCTGAGTCTTTTGGCTCATTCTGTACTATTACTTGACTTCCAGTATAGCTCTCCTGGAGGTAAAATTAAACAAAAACGGCACTCGAAGAAAGTCTGACAGATTCCGTTATTTTTTATTTTCGCAAACATGTCTCTAACAATGGGATGGGTACTTTTCTATAAAATCTTCTCCTGCCGTTCTTAAATGAGTTCTGAATCAAGTACGAATTTTGGTATGTATTTGACTTTTAGCTTTAAATAATTATGCTATTCACACAGAGAAATGCGCATGCATTTTTTCAAATATGCTCTTGGGTGCGGGGTTCGTAGATCTCAGAATACTATTTATAGGTAAGTGATGGATAAAGTAAAATTATTCTTTTAATAATCACGCCATAATATTTAAAAAAATATGATGTGTTACACTCACATGACTTTCTCTACTCTTGTACAATCTAATTTTACAAACGCTGATTCTCCATATGCTTCATGTTAATCGAGATATCGAGATGTCAATCGTATTGGTAATATTCATGTAGATGCAAGGGGAATATGGTAGCTTTTGAGCGATAGTCAAATATTTTAACGCTGGTTGCTATGTGGCGCATTCCATTCTCTTTGCATGTCCAGGACATAAAAAAAATGAATAACGAATTTGAGAAAAAGTATAAGTATTGGAAAATTTAAGGAAATAACAAGCAATATCTCGAAAACGGTTCACTCAACAAAAGAAATGTATATGACATAAGTTGTGTATTTTAACGCGAGCTACATTTTTTGTGTAGTAAAATTTTGTCTATCTCTTATGGTTTACCAGTTATGCAAAAGTCGTTCACAATGAAGAATACTTTTGGAGACATTCCCAGAAAATTCGAGATATACATTTCATTTCTCATGACATCTTAAACATATGATATTTTCATCAAAATCGTTAGAGCCATTTTTGAGAAAATTAACATTTTCGAAAAATCTTCCATATAAAGGGTAGTCTGGGGTGGGGGATTTTCTTGAAAACCTTCGTGTCGCATCTCTGGAAGATGCTGAACCTAAATACCAAGTTTGGTGCTTATCCGACTGTTCGTTTTTGAGTTATGCTGTTCACAGACACACACACACACACACACACACACACGCACACAGGCACACACACGGACATGTTTCCAAAAATGCTTTTTTTTGGATTCAGGAGGTCTCAAAACATGTATTTCCGGTGAAATCTGGGTATCGAATTTTTGGGTGGAATGCAATATTTCCCCTACTTACTATACGTAGTAGAGAAAGTAAAAAAATCTGATGTGTTACACTCACATGACTTTCTCTACTCTTGTACAATCTAATTTTACAAACGCCTATTCTCCATATGCTTCATGTTAATCGAGATATCGAGACGTCAATCTTATTGGTAATTTTCTTGTAGATGCAAGGGGAATATGGTAGCTTTTAAGCTATAGTCAAATATTTTAACGCTGGTTGCTATGTAACGCATTCCATTCTCTTTGCATGTCCAGGACATAAAAAAAATGAATAACGAATTTGAGAAAAAGTATAAGTATTGGAAAATTTAAGGGAATAACAAGCAATATCTCGAAAACGGTTCACTCAACAAAAGAAATGTATATGACATAAGTTGTGTATTTTAACGCGATCTACATTTTTTGTGTAGTAAAATTTTGTCTATCTCTTATGGTTTACCAGTTATGCAAAAGTCGTTCACAATGAAGAATACTTTTGGAGACATTCCCAGAAAATTCGAGATATACATTTCATTTCTCATGACATTACCCTAAACATATGATATTTTCATCAAAATCGTTAGAGCCATTTTTGAGAAAATTAAGATTTTCGAAAAATCTTCCATGTAAAGGGTAGTATGGGGTGGGGGGATTTTCTTGAAAACCTTCGTGTCGCATCTCTGGAAGATACTGAACCTAAATACCAAGTTTGGTGCTTATCCGATTGTTCGTTTTTGAGTTATGCTGTTCACAGACACACACACACACAGACACACACACACACACAGACACACACACGGACATGTTTCTAAAAATGCTTTTTTTGGATTCAGGAGGTCTCAAAACGTGTATTTCCGGTGAAATCTCGGTATCGAATTTTTGGGTGGAATGCAATACTTCCCCTACTTACTATACGTAGTAGAGAAAGTAAATATGATGTGTTACACTCACGTGACTTTCTCTACTCTTGTACAAACTATTTTTACAAACGCTTATTCTCCATGTGCTTCATGTTAATCGAGATAAACATTTGCAGACTCTATCTTATTGCTAATTTCCTTGTAGATGTAAGGGAAATATATATTTACAAGGGCAATATAGAAATACAGTAGCCTTTAAGCACATACATATCTCTTAATAGCTGGTTGCTAGGTGCAGCACCACTCCCTTTGCCACAGATTAATACTCTTTGCATATCCAAGACAAAAAAATGAATAACGAATTCCCATTTGAGAAAATAAGTATTGAAAAATTTAAGGGAATAACAAGCAATATTTCGAAAATGGTTCACTCAACAAAAAAAATGTGTATGACATAAATTGTGTATTTTAACGCGTTCTACATTTTTTGTGTAGTAAAATTTTGTCTATCTCTTATGGTTTACTAGTTATGCAAAAGTCGTTCACAATGAAGAATGCTTTTGGAGAATTCCCAGAAAATTCAAGATATACATTTTATTTTTCATAAAAATATCTTAAACATATGATATTTTAATCAAAATCGTTAGAGCCATTTTTGAGAAAATTAAAATTTTCGAAAAATCTTCCATGTAAAGGGCAATCTGGGGTGGGGGATTTTCTTGAAAACCTTAGTGTCGCATCTCTGGAAGATACTGACCTAAATACCAAGTTTGGTGTTTATCCGACTGTTCGTTTCTGAGTTATGCTGTTCACACACACACACACACACACACACACACACACACACACACACACACAGACACACACACACAGACACACACACGGACATGTTTCCAAAAATACTTTTTTTGGATTCAGGGGGTCTCAAAACATGTATTCCCGGTGAAAACTCGGTATCGAATTTTTGGGTGGAATACAATACTTCCCCTACTTACTACACGTAGTAGAGAAAGTAAAAATTAAAACAATAATTTAATCTATATTTAAATCATATGAACAATAGTGCCTTAAATGAAGCATGAGTTAATAAATGAAAAAATGCTAAAAGTTTCAAATTAGTTATATTATGTATGTCCTGTTTCTTTATTTTTGTCTCTAATTTCATGTATATTAATTCATCCCTATTAACCCAAAATATGGATTGAATCGGGGGTCAATGCAGGTTAGTATATCTCGAAACCTGAAATACGCAGGAATCCCATTGACGACCAAGCCCGAAACCATCCCATATATTTTGAGGGGCGACTGTTAGAAATACAGGATGGCAAATAAGTGAATCGTCCAGTTGCAGATCGCTATGCCCCTAGATACACATTTTAAGATTATCTATGAAAATAAAAGTCTACATTTCCTTATCATTGCTTAAAATGTTTATGATATATAAAAAAGATTATAAAAAAAGGTATAGTACACACAAAGTTTTAATGAGCTATATCCAACCGTTGTTAAGATATTAGCCTTCTTTGTAAGTATTCACTTTTTATATGCTAATTATGAACTTCTTCTTGGGGCCTATAGTTCACCGTATCTCTTCCAGATTTTTAAACTGAGCTTAGTATACAAATCTAAAGAAATTGTTGCACATGCACTGCTCAACTTTAGTTAGTTTCTGGGAAAAATGTATTTGTATACATGTTTTTGAATGTTGCAACTTTTCAGTATGAGTCATGAAAAATATTTAATTTCGCTGAACCGTTTAAACTAGTACACATTAATTTTTAAATTCTTAATCCCGAAGCTCTCCTGAAAACTCAAGCTAATAAGTTATAAGCCTTAGTCCAAGGAGCATTTTGAAGAGTGGAAAAGGTGTTGAAAATAAGAATTACGAAACATGCATTTTAAAGTGTAATGGCATTCTTGGCAGAGAACCAATTAAATAGCCGTTTGCGGCTTTAAAAATGGTTGATATTAATGAACCAATATATCCTCCCTCCAAAAAAAGCAAAGCCAAAATATAGAAATTTTCACATATTTGGCAAATTTCACCCATGCATTGCCAAAACTGACTATAACCACAGAGTATACTTATGGATTGTCAGCTTTTTGCTTTTCACAGTTCGTTAAAGCTAACAAAAATAACAGTCTATAGAAGAAAGAAAAATAGCTCACAATTGGATTATAGTAGTAAAAGTTTTCTTGACTTTTGTTTTTCGAAATGTATAACTAAGTCTTTTATGAATCATTGAGTGTCGCTGAAGTCTTGATATGACGTGAGCACTATTGCTATGATGCTGGGAATCACCATTGCAGCCTGGTTTAGAAGATCAGCACCTTGGACAGCTGACCCACACTTAAGCACTTGATCTATAAAGACTTCAAGGGATGGCCTTTACAAATTGTTCAATATCTATAATTCATTATTGAGCTTTTGCAGCAACTTTTGGTTTTCTTCTGTATAAATGACTGGAGATATCAGTGACTCTACATTTTCCATAGTGCATTTGCATAGATAGTCTTCCAAATGTGATATTTTAGCTACGGCGCATTTATATATTAGGTAATATTTTTTAGCATCTTGGAAAATGTTAGTGGATGACAGTTAAGAGCCAATGCTTCTACCATAGAAGGTTCTCAAAATCGGCATGCTGCCACATTTGGAGATTGATTGCTTTATGCTGTATAATATGCCATATTTAGGCCAAGGGGCAGTAGTAAAAACTTATCACTGACAATGGTAATACATTAGTCTATTGCAGTTATACCATAATGATTGAATTAAATAATGGTACCTAATGGAAAACGTTAAACATAAGGTGGGAACTAAGCCAGTTGAAATGCATATATTGAAAACAGAAATTATAAGTTTAAATGTTTTATAATTCTGAAGGCTCTAAAAAATGCTGGGCTTCCCCTTAAGCCCTCCCCTGACCGCGGGATTGTTGAAGATGGCCATTTAAGGACAGCAGCTGAGTCACTGTAGTTCAACCCAGAGTTCAACAACTAAGAATCATTTACCTCTATGAACGCGAGGGACGGAAGATTATATTCGAGCAAGCATAACAACAGCTCACTGATACTAATCTATCTGTACTTATTGTGAACGCCGAGCAGTTATAACATGACGTGACAAGAATAAGCTTTATTCATGGAAAGCAAATAGGCACACAAAATAATAAGGAAAAGAAAAAATAAGCGTGTGCACAACAGGCATGTTTTTCGATAGCGTTTATCTGGCTACCATTTAACATTAGCTGTATTACTGCGTATTGATGCCGTTGCTCTTAGTGCCAGTGACAGCTGATAGCATGCTTCCCATTTTTTAGCCAATAAATACCGTAGCTATTTCTAGCACCAATTATGGAGCACTGGTTAACTGTTTTTAAATGATTTGACGAAATGAGCGAGAATAAAGACTATTCTTTAGACGACCTTTCCGGTGGAGTGGTCATTGGTTGGCTCCTCATCCCAAAGGTCCTGGTTTGGGTTCCCGGTTAGAGTGGAGCTTTTCATTTGAGAGAATCTTTCCCTTACTCTCCAGAGCCTGGAAAGTATGAAACATTCCTTGCAGTTTACATTTTGGCAAGTATGTCATCTTGCGTAAACATGTCTGAAAGTTTGCGAGTCTTCTTTCTCTTCCTTTTTTCCTTCACATGATTTCGTTTCTAAGACTTACTATATAAACGGATGCATCTTATTTTCGTAATTTAAATTAGAAATCACTGGTAGATAAATTTGTCGTGAATAATGTTAAGTGCATAGAAAACAATTCCGTGGCGCAACTGATTAGGCCAAACCTACCACGCGGCCGCTGTATCCTCTGCCTTCGTCCACACAGGACAATATAGACAAGAATGCAGTAATGGGGTGGCTTATGGCTGAGAATCGATTTCTGACAGTTCAGTTTGTCTCCGAGTATCTCACGAGACTGAATGTGTCCCGCAGCCGCACCAGGTTCCCAACAGAGGAAAAATCCCTAATGCCGGGCACACTCGCACCACAGGCAGCAACGCTATCGTAGAGCTACGAGGAGGACCCTGAAGTGCATAGAAGAATCACTATAATACAGAGTGAGCCAAAAACTACGAACCGGCTGCGCGGATCTTTTCCTGTCCGCGTCCTCGACGCTCGTTGCCGTCTGCCGCTATCATAGAAAGGCGCGGATGAAAACATACAACATTTTTAAAACTAACTTTTAAAGGCTTTACTTGCCAACTTTACGAAAGGAAATGCTAAAACTGGCCACGTCGTTGTCCATACATTTTTAGGAAACTATCCATCACTCACTGTAGTTCACGTTGAGAAATGCTGGCAATTCCTGGCGGATATTTTGTTTTAATTCTTCCAGGGTGTGTGGGTTTGTCTTGTATACTTTGTTTTAAGTTACCCCAGAGATAGAAATCGCAGGGGGTTAGGTCGGGCGACCAAGGGGCCCACAAATCTGTACTAATAATTCTGTCCTCAAACATACTTTCAATTTTTCTCATCGAAATATTGGCCGTATAAGCTGTGCAGAGTCTTGTTGAAAAAAGACAAAATCACGCTCCCTGACTCTTAATTCTCTAAAAAAAAGGGGGGGACAAAATTGTATTCACATATGTACAGGCTTCAACTTTGGCTCGAAAAAAATTGGTGAGTGATGGATAGTTTCCTAAAGAGGTGCCAAAAATGTATGGACAACGACGGTGGCCAGTTTCAGCATCTCCTTCCATAACGTTGGTAAGTAAAGCCTTTAAAAATGTTGTATAGTTTCATCCGCGCCTTTCTATGATAGCGGCAGACGGCAACGAGTGCCGAGGACGCGGACAGCAAAAACACCGCGCAGGCGGTTCGTAGATTTTTGGCTCACCCTGTATTATAATGATTCTGTATAAAAGAAATATATGTGAAATTGTAATGAATAGAGAAAGTCGTATGAATGATGCATCTAAAATGTTTTCTAAGAAGCAGTGATGATAAACGCGACTTTGAGCTAGAAACATCAAAGGAAAATTACATGGTGTAAGGACACGTTTCTCTGGGACGGGAGAAGTGAAGTTAAAGTGATTAGGACTTCCAGAGACTTAAGTTTTACAGTCAACGGGTACTATACGTTTTCTCATAATCCAATAGGTTACTTTTATAAGACGCACCTCAGTGCAACTAACGGAACACTGCAGAACAAAGACACTAATGGCGAACGGTAGGATAGACAGGCTGAAATAACAAAAAGGCGACCATGAACTGGGAGCGAAAACATTTGTAATTGACCATCCCTCACGCGATGGCATTTGTAAACACGATTGCGTGCACCTGACGAAAGGGATGACCAAAATATGTGAGGTGTCCTTGAATATCCTCTCACATGTCATTAATCATCACATATAACGTATTTTTCAGAAGCTGCCGTGTTAGAAAAGCTACAGAAAATCGTAGTAAATTTGAAAAATCATTTTACTAAACATTAATATAATACAATAATAAATTCTATACTAACATCCATTGATGACAGACGTGCATAAAATGCATAAATGGCATTTAAAACCATTGTTTAATTTCTCAACTTTTTGTTACTATAAATAAATTTGCTTTTATTTATCTTTTAATAACAGCTGCGCTTAAAGGTTATTTTGGTTCAAGATTTGTTAACTAAAAATGGTGATAATGTCTATATATTATATTAAAGAACGAATGTTTCCAAAAATAATGTTTTTTTTTTCTTTCATGAGCTGGAGTAAAATGCTCCACTTTTATACAAAATACTTACTAAAAGACATTCTTATCTATAAGAACAACTTTTACAATAGGGAAACATCAGGAAGGCTTGTTGCACGCCGTATTGTAAGAACTTGACTTTTAAAGCCAATCCCCTGCGCTAGCATCCCCTGAAACTCGAGCTCGAGGGGCATTACACAACAATACTGTAGTTATTTGCGCTACTTGTGGCTGAAATGGGATTTTTTTTACGAGTGGAAAGATTTTCATTGCAAGCGTAGGTGGTGATGAAAATTCCAAGAGTAGAAAAGAAAAATGCTACGTTTCACAAGTTGCGTGCATGATTTTATTTACAAATTATAATCAAAATTCACAATAAATAATTTTGCGGAATCAAAATGAGCAAAAACTTGTGAGATTTAAATTTAGTTGAACAGCATACACAGCGTGTCTTAAACAGGAACTTCCTGTTTAAAGCACTACATTTGAAAAACATATGTAACAACCTACTTAGGGGCCTATACAGGGAGTGCTTTTGGGGGGGGGGGGCTCAACCCAGAACAACTGAAGCACACCAAGTCAGTCATACCTACATTCCGTGGCCACTTTTATAGGTTTATCCAGGTGAAGGGGATACCAACTGGATCACTCAACAAGGTATATTGACTAAATAAGGGATTTGACAGGTCAGCATGACCAACAAACACATTTTTAAGTAACTATAGACCAAATGGACAACGGGAGTACATATAGACTAAACCTTCCAACAGGGTGGATTAACCATTAGGCTATGGGAGGACTCACATCGCTATAGCTTCAGGAGATGCTCTATAATCATCTATAATTCTGTAGGCACCTGTGACTGAACGTATGCAGATAGTAAAATAAGCGGAGCGAACCGTTTGATTAATAAGTCAACCAACATGAAATTATAATTTTCCAAAAGAACGGATTAAATTCCCTGTCAATCCCCAGCATTTACCAATGTTTCAATATACATTGTGTTTTTATCTGTTTATTAACAGGTACAATGTAGCGTACTAAACTTTTAAGTACAAAATAATTATAGAAAACAAAAATGATATTACGGTTAGGCACTGTAGGGCTTTGAATCCCATGAACCCCCTGCATATGCCCTCACACTTGAAACTGTTTAGTTATGCTGAGTTATTTTGTTATGATTGTAAATAAAATATATTTAGGCTTATTTGTAAATGGCAATAAATTAATGCACTCGTGTTATTTGAAATTTTACATTAGTTCTCTAATATCAATTTTTAAATTGAATATCTAAAGAAAGAAGCAAATTGCAAGTTTGGGAATTTAGCCACTAACTTGTTACAAAGTGTGGACCAAAATTACTACTAGGATGAAAAGCACACAACTGTGGTTCACATTTAGGCTCTGACAAACACAATTTAGCTTTAGCTTTTATATTTATACGAATGCAGGTGTGTGTGTGTGTGTGTGTGTGTGTGTGTGTGTGTGTGTGTCTTTTTTTTACTTTCTCTACTACGTATAGTAAGGAGGGGAAGTATTGCATTCCACCCAAAAATTCGATACCGAGATTTCACCGGAAATACATGTTTTGAGACACCCTGAATCCAAAAAAGCATTTTTGGAAACATGTCCGTGTGTGTGTGTGTGTGTGTGTGTGTCTGTGAACAGCATAACTCAGGAACGAACAGTCGGATAAACACCAAACCTGGTATTTAGGTTCAATATCCTTCAGAGATGCAACACGAAGATTTTCAAGAAAATCCCCCCACCCCAGACTACCCTTTACATGGAACATTTTTCGAAAATTTTAATTTTCTCAAAAATGGCTCTAACGATTTTGATTAAAATATCATATGTTTAAGATATTTTTATAACAAATAAAATGTATATCTCGAATTTTCTGGGAATGTCGCCAAAAGTATTCTTCATTGTGAACGACTTTTGCATAACTGGTAAACCATAAGAGATAGAAAAAAGTTTACTACACAAAAAATGTAGATCGCGTTAAAATACACAATTTATGTTATATACATTTTTTGTTGAGTGAACCGTTTTCGAGATATTGCTTGTTATTCCCTTAAATTTTCCAATACTTATACTTTTTCTCAAATTCATTATTCATTTTTACTTTTTCTACTACGTATAGTAAGTAGGGGAAGTATTGTATTCCACCCAAAAATTCGATACCGAGATTTCACAGGAAATACATGTTTTGAGACCCCCTGAATCCAAAAAAAGCATTTTTGGAAACATGTCCGTGTGTGTCTGTGTGTCTGTGAACAGCATAACTCAGAAACGAACAGTCGGATAAACACCAAACTTGGTATTTAGGTCAGTATCTTCCAGAGATGCGACACGAAGGTTTTCAAGAAAATCCCCCCACCCCAGATTGCCCTTTACATGGAAGATTTTTCGAAAATTTTAATTTTCTCAAAAATGGCTCTAACGATTTTGATTAAAATATCATATGTTTAAGATATTTTTATGACAAATAAAATGTATATCTTTAATTTTCTGGGAATTCTCCAAAAGCATTCTTCATTGTGAACGACTTTTGCATAACTGGTAAACCATAAGAGATAGAGAAAATTTTACTACACAAAAAATATAGATCGCGTTAAAATACACAATTCATGTCATACATTTTTTTGTTGAGTGAACAATTTTCGAGATATTGCTTGTTATTCTCTTATATTTTTCAATACTTATTTTCTTAAATGGGAATTCGTTATTCATTTTTTTGTCTTTGATATGCAAAGAGTATTAATCTGTGGCAAAGGGAGTGCTGCTGCACCTAGCAACCAGCTATTAAGAGATATGTATATGCTTAAAGGCTACGTATTTCTATATTGCCCTTGTAAATATATATTCCCCTTACATCTACAAGAAACTTAGCAATAAGATAGAGTCTACAAATGTTTATCTCGATTAACATGAAGCAGATGGAGAATAAGCGTTTGTAAAAATAGTTTGTACAAGAGTAGAGAAAGTCATGTGAGTGTAACACATCAGAATTTTTTTGTATGTATTAAAGCTAATAAAACAAATTATAAATTTGTTGTTGAATACTACCTTAAATTCAGAATAAAAGCATTTTTATCGATAATCCTGAGGTTTATTAACAATTAGTTTTAGTATTCTCTTTCTACTGCTTTTTTCGCTTTTTCCAGTGGCATTAGTAGTTGGAGGCAGGTAGTGAGAATAGAACGCAATCTATAATACCACGTAATAATATAGACGGCACTAGATAAATTAATATAGAATAATAAAGTAATGGATAATTTTATAAACTCATACAATGTGACGCTATATGTTTATCCCGTCGTAAATTTGTTCAACTAATACTCAAAGATATACCATTTTTTTAAACGCAAAGGAGGATCAGATGATTTCATATTAGTAGATGCTAATAAAACTTAAACAATAGTGCAATTAAAATGGGTTAATACCAAATCATTTTTAATCCAATTGATGAAATATTGGTTTTAAAGGAGGTATATCTAGAACTTTATTAAAATATAAATCGTCATACTGTAATTCTTTTTTTTTTTCAAAGAAAAGGAAATAGCGGGTCTTTCCCGTAGTTATTAGCTCTGTACCAAGGGAAAGCGTCTTCAAAGTGCAACTAATCAAACGTTTCAAATTATCTATCTCTTATGAATTGTAAAGGAATTTATGTCATCGGCAATCGTTAGTAACTTAAATAGATTCACAAGCAGAACATGCATAACTAATTATCCATCCCCATTCGAACTGTAAAGAAATTTATGTCATTGGCGTTCATTAGCAGCTTAGCAGAAAAAAAAGCGTAGATCATTCATAACTATAAAAGAAATCTGAGTAGCCGAGGGGCAAGTTGAGACAGAATTTTAGACAAAGACAGCAAACACACTTACCCTCTCATTCGCACTCCTGCCATTAGGGAGTTGATGGTATCGGTGCCTCCCCTTCCAAAACGTCCGCGGTACTATCAGTGGCGGCCTGTTCCTCTCCGTAGCGTCCAGCACATACTTCATCCTTGGTGTCGGTCTTCAAGGTTGATTACAAATCGATCGATGGCCTCGTCAATTAGTCCATCTTTCTCTCAATAAAACTTGTCCTCCTTTTCCATACTTTCACACACTTTTTTCCAGATTTCGGGTGTCACCTTTGATAGCGCATTTTCAAGCAGAGTTGTTACGTTAATGGGTTTGAATGTGATATTATGTTTCGCAACATATTTCTTTACCTGGGCCCAAATTAACTCAATTGCAATGGTAGGGAGGAAGACACACTATTGTAAGTCCTGCTAACTCCGCAATAGTGTCAATTTAATATTTTCTAAATCGGTCTTTCATAAGTTTAATAATGTTATATAACGTTACTTTCGTTGATCTGGATCATATTCAATATTCTTTTCACATAACTAGGCTTGCATATTGCTCTTTAAACTGGATGACACATAAGCCTTATTTAATTCCACTGAATGATATGGTGCATTGTCCATAACGATTACACTGGTTTGAGTCACTTTTGGCACACTTTTGGAACACAACACAACTGATCCGTCGAATCGAACTGCACTGCTACTGTCCTCTTTTCACTACAAACTAAGTTTTTCTACAAACCAATCCCTGAAAACAATACCGTCCATTTCTTCATGATAATGTTTTGTTGACTTAGACCGAAAATAAAGCAGAGCATTTGGAATAAACCCTTCAGAAGACTCGGCATGTACTATAATGAACCTCTGTCCTTTACCTAGGGGAACAATGATAGGTATGTCAATTTCACCATCGGGTGTATCGCAGAACCATATTTTACCTGTAGTATGGTTCACATTCAGCCAAGTTTCATCGAGATAAATGATTGGTCTACCACTTGCTCTCATTTCCTGCAATCGTCTTAAGTAATGATACCCCTTGCTAAGATATCAGGCTTTTTCATTAAAGCTTTTCGTCCTACACTGTTTTTAGCATGCCGGAATTTAAGAGATTTTAATATTTGTTGCACTACCCATATGCTGCCTTCAACTAAATTAGCCTCTCTCAAAGCTCTGTGGATATCAACCATACTCGGAACAAAACTTGTTTTATATAAGGCGTAAATTGTTCTTCTGATTGCCGATGCAGTAAAGAGCCGATGTTTGTCTTTGTCGAGGAACTATTCAGCCTTTATTACCCGAGGTTCGGATTTTGGTCCCAAATCGCCTACATTTACCTTCTCATTTAACATTCTATAAACACTTGCACGAGATACTCCAGTTGCGGCAGTGTTCGTCCAACCTCTTCGACAGATATTGTAGGCCGACCATTTTTAAGTGACTCAAATTCATCTTTAAAGAACCTATGAAGATTGATTACTATTTCCCTACTCTGTGACTGCAATGGCTTTCCCCTCTTTCCAACACCAGTTTGAACAACTGTTAACACGAAAACAAAATATTGTCAAGTATGGAATAAAGTTAATCATTTCTGAGCTCAGCATTGTGTAACTTAGATTAGAATATACTATGTAGCAACGTTTTCATTTGCACTACTTATAATAAACGTAGCCGTCACTATTATAATAAAACGGAATAACACTAGAGATACAAGCAATGAACAAACTAAACTTAAAACGCAAACAAATTATAATAACGCTAAAGCAGAGCAGAGATTCCACCGAAAAACTAGACAATACTTGGCCGACATCGACAACCTCAGGGTTAGACTAACACAGCGAGACCTTTCCTTGTGGTCCTGCCTATTGTTACTTTACAAGTGTTTAACAGCCTCGGGCATTTTCTGGAGCAGGTAGCATTCTCAACTTATTCCTCACAAACAATAGTAGGTATACAAACTATTCTTATTAAAGCTTATTTTTCTCTCTACTACATTTTAATCCAAATAAACCTTTGCCAAAATAGCTACATTACACATTTCGTTATAAATGCAAAGAGAACAGCGATAGTCAAATCTTTAAGAACTGGACGCTATATGCCGGCCTCAAAATTTCACAGTTTCCATCCAATCGCGAGAAACAACTGAAAATCTGTAGGACTTTAAATAAATGACAAGTATTGAACAATTCGAACCTTTAATAACGGATATCTCAGAAGCGGCTTATGTCACTAAAAACCTTATTTGTGTTTTAAAGAGATCTACATTTTTTTGTATGGTGCATTTTCGTCTGTCGCTTACCGTTTACCAGTTATACAAGTTTATACAAATTCTTCCGAATGAAGAGGACTTCAAAGGCTGTTCCCAAAAAATTCAATATGTACATTTTGTTTGTAATCTAAATACATTTCGTATATGGTATTTTAATCAAAATTGTTAGAGCCATTTTTTAGGAAATAAAAATTTTCGAAAAAGTTCCATGTAAAGGGTAGTCTGGGGTGGGGGATTTTCTTGAAAATCTTCGTGTCGCATCCTTGGAAGATACTGAACTCAAATACCAACTTTGGTATTTATCCGACTTCTCGTTTATGAGTTATGTTGTTCACACACACACACAGATATTACTAAAAATGCTTTTTTTATTCCGGGAGCCTCAAAACATGCATTTCCGATGAAATCTCGGAATCAAAGTTTTGGGTGGAATGCGATACCTTCTCTACCTACTATATACGTGGTAGAGAAAGTAATAATGATAGGGCAAAGCATGGATCCCTAGGGCACTCCATGGAATTCCGACCATTAATCTGGGTACTAGCTGTAGACAATTTTATAAAAAGCCTTTACGAATTTAGTGAATTGTTACAGAACCATGACACAGTAATTTGTTTAACATATCACGATCAGCACAATCAAATGCCGTATCATGACAGAATTGTCTTCCGGGCAGGCAGGCCTTGGGCGTCTGGTTTCGAAAATCCCGACGTTTCATATCTAGTATATTAAGGAGAACCCAAATTATCAATGTAGGCTTACTTCACCATAATTATCTGCGATTAAGGTTGCTTATTTAAGTTGAGACCTTACAGTATCTCCACAACTAAACGTTGTAGAAAGAAATGTCTTCAATAAAAGTTGTATGATATTAGAGGGGAAAGTAAATGCCATTAATCGTGTTTTATTTAGAGTACGTTATGATGTTCATTTTAGGGTCAATTTAAATTGACCCTAATTTTAGGTTCCCATTTAAAAAAAACTAAATTGACCCTAAAATGACCATCACAACGCCCTCCAAACAAAACACGACTAATGGCATTTGCTTTACCCATAATATCAAGAAACTTATATTAAAGACACTTCTTTCTACAACGCTTAGTTTTGAATATATTGCACAGTCCTAATAAATGGCCCACCCAGTATACTTCCACGAATTTTCCTACTCACTTCCTCTCATTCCATTTCCTTTCATCTGTAGGGAGGAGGATTGGCGGTGGACTGTACCGTGCGTCGTATGCGATAGCTGTGCTTCGAGAAGAGAACGGTTCTTTCCTGGCATAAAACCTCCTGCCCGAACCTATCTGATGATAGGGAGATAATGGGGGATGGTAGCGGATGTTTTATCTAGAATCGTTAGGACCCCGCTGCGAGGCGCCTGCCACTAACAGATCTGACTACCCTTCGTACTCTCTCATCTTACCCCTTTCTCCCGGATGTTTAGTAGGCGCAATAGACCTAGCCTTGGCTTCAGTGCTGAAATTGTCCTGCATTTCTAATCCTTATTCCTATCGCTAAGTATTTAGTGTCCCTTTTAACAACTCAGTCCTGAAGAGACGAGGAAGAACACAAGGTCCAACGGAGTGAGATTTGTCAGGCAGTTGTCTTAAGAGAATAAGGTAAAACCCCGGATACAACCTTATTCACAGACCACTCGCCTAAACGGAGATTTGAACTTGAGACCTCCGGGTTAGTGAGCAGTCTACTTCTATATTACAGAAGAAGAGGAAAGATAAAGAACAGCATACTGGCCGTCGGTTTAAAGAATTTAAAGAAATTTTGGTGTCTTGTTTTTTGGTGGGGGGGCAACATTTCTATAGGCTAAACCTACAAATGCGTACATTTTCTTATTCTGGAAGGGAATCACATATTAAAAAGGAACCACAATAAATAAGGAACATAAAATTACTGTTTTCGACGGAAGGGGTATGACCGCACCCATTACATCCTCTTCTGCGCACGGCTATGACTCTTTATGCTTCATCAAACGACAGTATAATAGTACATCACTGGTTGCAGACGCGCGTGAGGCGGCGCTATGTTTAATAAAGGGCTTGGGCAACCTTTGGCGTCAAAACACGCCTGGTGAAGTTGGGCCTATCAGTTTAGCATGTGTCATGCTGCGATGCGGGTTGCAGCGTTGATCCTTCTTACGTCAATTGTGACGTGCGGCAGCGTGGGACTTGTCGACATAATGGCCATGGTAAACCTGCGGTATCACTCCTCCTGCCTCACGCTGCTGCATCAACAAGGTATGCCACTCTGCTGTTCTATATAGTGGTGCAAGAGAGCAAAATGACTTTCCAGCTCTCTCTACTGCTTACCTATGATGTCTAGAATAGGTATTTTATTCCACCCATGAATTTGGTATTGAGATTTCACCAGAAATACAAGTTTTAAGGCACTCTGAACATAAAAATAAAGCATTTTAAGATAAAAAGAAGTCTTATGTGTACAAACACATGGCTCAAAAATGAAAATTAGTATGAATAGGTACCAACATTCATATTTAAGTCCAACATCTTTCAAAGATACAATAACAAGATTTTCGCAGTTTCCCTGCCCAACTACCCTTATGGAAAGTGTTTTATTACCTTTTATTTTTTTCAAAAATTCTCTTTTGGTCTTGTTTAAAATTTTATCTGCTTGGGATATTAACCTGAAAAATCAGATGTGTTGCATTCACATGACCTGCTCTACTCACTCTTTTAAAGCTATTCCTACAAAACTTATTCTTCTACTTCCTTTTTGTTAATGGTGATAAACATTTGCACAAATGGTTTCTACACATTGTGTTGTAGGTACAAAGTGGATACAGTATGTTAAAGGGATTATCAGATTTTAAAAAAGCAGATCACTATGTGATGGCTTTAAGCTGTTTGCATGACCACAAGAAAAAATGGCTTACCACTTGAAAAAAGTAGGAAATGTAGGTATTTTAAAATTCAAACCATCAACAAGGAAAATCTCGGAACTGGTTAATTTCACAAGCATTTTTATTTGACATAAATAGTGTGCTTTAAACATATCTAATTTTTTTGTGTACTAAGGTTTATGTATATGGTTTACTTGTTACACAAAATTCCTTTTGAATGAAGAGGACTTCACAGGCTATTACCAGAAAAAATATTGCATTTTAATCAAAATCTTTTGAGTCATTTTTGAGAAAATAAAAATAATGCAAAATTTCCTGCAAAGGGAAGTTTGGGGTGAGAGGATTTTCTTGAAAATCTTTGCATCACATTCTTGGATGTGTATTGGTATTTAACCGACTTTTTGTTTTCGAATTATGCTGTTCACCACCCCCGCAAAAAAAAAAACAAATAAAAAAAACGCGCGCACGGTCCTTATAAACATGCTTTTTGTTATTCAAGGAGCGTAAGAATATTTCCGGTGAAATCTCAGTATCGAATTTTTGGGTGGAATGCAATAGTTCCTCTACTTAGTACAGAAAGTAAAAATAAAGCATATCTATCTTGGCTTTTGTGTGAATAATCCAATGAAGTCCTTATAATTCTCACTGAATTCTGAATGATTTTGCATAACTGGGAATACATAAGAGACAAGCTACTACATGTTAAATGTAAAGCTGAATAAAACACACAGTTTGTTTAAAATAATGTTTTTGTTGTTCACCCTTTTCAAAATATTACATAATATGTGTTTACGTTTATTCAGTGTAAGTGCATCATTTGGCACAATGCATTTGAAAATTTTGCAATTTTTCTTTGCCATCATAAGAACTCTTTACTATGACTTGTAAATGTTTCAATGTTTTTCCTGTATGTTGCATCCAAATAAGTCTATGTTACCTTATTTAAAATAACTTATCATGATAAAATAATTGTATATAGAAGAATTGCTTTTTATATGGGTAATATAAAATATAAGGGATACCTGTGAGATAGTAATGATCTGTATGGGTGTACTACATCAAAGCTGTAGTTTTATAAACCATCAGCAGGAACAAAAAGCATAAATATCATGAATACAGATAAAAGCATCACAAGACAATGCAAAATATTAATATAAATTAAATTTAATCATATTTGTATTTCTATTCCTATTGAAAATTACAAACATTTAGACAATAAATATGGTTCATCTCATAGTTTTATAGGACTGGAACACATTCTTTTTAATACACATTTCTTCTACTTTGCTTTGTTTCGTTTTATTGTTTTTCTATTTTGTTCTAGTTATATAAGCTGCCTTTAATTTCAAACAGTGGTTATGATTTCCAGTGTTGTTTGCCCATGCACTTTATTTAGGTGTAAGGAATACCTTTTATGATTAAAACAAACATAGTCACTCCCACATTCACACCTTACAGATTATGGAGAGAGCAGGGAGTGAGCTAAGGAAAGAAAAATCCTTATCAGAATCAAATCCGGGATAATTGAACTATGAAAGATGCATGTTGATCACAGATGCATCACCTATTTTGTTTCTTCAAATATTAATACAAAGTGGAGTAATTTTGGCTTCCACATAAGAATGCTTTTGGATGGGCGAGAGAAAGGAAAATGGAGAAGGTAGAATCCTATTCTTCCAGGTTGAACTAATTGTTATACTCTTAAAAACATCATATGCTAACTCCTTTTAATCTGTGTAATAATAAATAATAATAATAATGGTGTGGCACAGCGGCTATGACATAAGGTTATCGGGAGTTCGGGGGCGGGCGGTCCGCGTAAACAAGATAACTACAGCCCGCCAGCGAATACCCGGCTATCGGGAGATAACTAGAATCCTGTGGAAAGATTTAATTCACTACATAAGCGAGGGCTCTCGGGGCAGTCGAGTCAGTGCAAGGAGAGTCGAGTGTGAGCTGCGTTGTGAGCAAGTTAGCGATGCGTTTCTGGTGCGTCATCAAGAGCGATTCTCCAAGCGAGTTGGTGATGACTGTTGTGACGTGCGGCGAGTGTCATGCAGAGTGACGGGTTGTGGAGGTGTTGTGTTCGACTCCCGAGTGAAGTGAACCGTCCGGCGTGAAGAGCCTACGTCACGAAGGAAGTGAAGGGGCGGAGAATTGAACAAATGGAGGAGAAAATTGTGAGTGAAATGAAGACGATGAAATCCGAAATGGACAAGATGGGAACAGAAATGAAGATGGAGACAAAAATGGAATCTAGAATGGACAAGATGGGAACAGAAATGAGGACTGAAATAGAGAAAATGAAATCCCAACCGGTTTTAACATTACACAGTTAAATCTGAGATTAATGCAATAGTGAAAGCTTTGAAAGACAACGTCGCTCAGGAGTTAGAGGAAATTAAAATTAAACTTGAATGGAAGGAAAACTCAATGTGGTGGAAGATAGTCTAAATCAGAAAAAAAGAAAAGAAAAAACAACGAAGGAAAACAAGGCGATGGTGGGAGTAGCACTGAAAGAACATTGGGATCAGCAAACCAAGGAAAGCAAGAGGTTGATGGACGACACAGTGGAGGAGATGTAACGCATCCGTGCTGAAGTGTAGAGGGTCCCGCGATTACCACGACGGCTAACACAAAAGCACTAAAAACCACAAAATTCGGCGGCACTTCCTCGTGGGCGGTGTTTAAGCGGCAGTTTGAGACTAATGTTATCCACAATGGATGGAGCTGACGGAGAGGACGACCCAGGTTTTCTGATCAAACTATTTAAGGGGTGCTATGGAGAACATCGACTGCCCGTCGCTTCTAGTTCTAGTTCTAGTTTGAGAAGGGGTGGGTTTTATGCCCAAGCACTGCGACCTTAAGATCTATTGCGCATCCCCCCTTTCATCAGTTAAGTAGTCTGTTGCTCGATATGAACTTTACCAGACTGCTAACAGAGGCTTTCGATAGTTCATCTATCTTTGGAAAGTGACTGCCAAAAATACTTGCTCTTTGACTCGCAAGAGCAGGGCAATCACATAGTGGATGAGTAACAGTCTCATCTCCTTCTAGACATCTACTACAGATAGGGTTGTTAAACAATCCCATTCTGTATAGATTAAACTTTAGGGCACAGTGTCCTGTAATGAATCCTGTTGCCCATGCAAGTCTTCTTCTACTAAGACCGCGCAAGTATTTTGCCCGGCTGTTATCCAGGTCTGTAATGAACAACTTGGAATGTCTGCAAACCTCAATGGAGTTCCAGTAGTTCTTGTGTTCTGCTTGAGCCCAGCACTTAATAGCCTGTTTCACTGGTCTGTAGGACACTCCCAGTACAGGCTCCGGACCAAAGAATGGGATTTCACTGCCAATCTTGGCTGCTTCATCTGCTTTCTCATTGCCTGGTATACCTATATGTCCTGGCAGCCACATAAGTTGAACCTTATTTTGTTCAGCCAGTGCCATTAAGGATTCCCGGCATTCTGAGACGAACTTTGATTTTATTGATGGTGATTCAAGTGCTTTAAGAGCAGCTTGACTGTCTGAGAGGATAAGAACACTTCTATTCTTATATCTCCTTTTAATGCTTTCCATAACACTGGCTAGGATTGCATAAACCTCAGCCTGGAAAACTGTAGCTAAGGTACCAAGACTATAAGAAATCTTGGTACCATTACCGTAAAGCCCAGCCCCCGTTCCCGATTTGGTTCTAGAACCATCAGTATACCAGATTGTGCCTTTGTTATTATGAGGTTTTACCAGTCTTTCCCATTCACTCCGCTGTGGATAGGATACCGTAAATTTCAAATCAAACTTGAATCTTGTTTCAAGAATGTCAGTCCCCATGTTGAGTATCTGTTGTACATTCTTATCCCAAGGAAGCTTGAGATGATTAATATGTCCAGTGTTAGACACTTTGGTTTGGCGACAAATACGGTGATACGCGATCATGGCTTCTGCCTTCATCCATAAGTGGAGAGGTGTGAGCCCAATCAGAATCTCCATAGCCGCAGTTGGAGTAGTTTTGAAGGCTCCCATAATTGAAATGCAGAAGGTTCTCTGTAAGTTACAGAGTTCCTTTCTGCACACCTTTAAATTAACTCTAGGCCACCACATCAGTGCGGCATAAGAGAATATAGGTCTCACCATAGCAGTGTATATCCAATACACTATGCTAGGTTTCAGACCCCATGTCTTGCCAAGCATACCTCTACATGTCCAAAAGACTCTGTAGGCTTTGGTAATACATAATTCCATATGATGTTTCCAAGTTAATTTCTTGTCTAAAACAAGCCCAAGATATTTAACTTGTGTTGAATAGGGCACTACTTCACCAAAGAGAGAGAGAGTCTGGTTAAATCAGGCCCCCTTCTCCTGGTGAAGGGTACCACTACTGTTTTGCTTGGATTAACAGTTAGATTATTCATCTTGCACCAAGCTTCCACTTTCTCAAGCGCCATTTGTAGCACTTGAGAAACTGTGTGAGGAAATTTCCCTCTTATGATTATTGCAATGTCATCTGCAAAACCAATTGTGAAGTAACCATCACTGTTGAGTGGGCAAAGAAGTGTGTCCACTACAAGGTTCCATAGCAGGGGTGATAAAACACCCCCCTGCGGGCAGCCCCTCTCCGTGGACACATCCAGCGTCTCCCCACATAGATTCATGGTTATCTTCCTATGTTGTAAGACAAAACGTATCCACTCACAAAGAAGTGATGGTACATCGTGCCCATAGAGGGCATTCGTCACGACATCACAAGATGTCGTGTCAAACGCACCTTCAATATCAAGAAAAGCACCAATGGCTATTTCTCTGGTATTAAGCGCCTTCTCAATAGTCCAGACCCTTGATGAAGTGCTGCTTCCGTTGATTTCCCTGTTTGATAGGCAAATTGGTACTTGTTTAATGGATGTTCCATTAAAACGTAATCCCTAATGTGCCTATCCACTAACCTCTCCAAAGTTTTAAGCATAAAAGAGGAGAGACTTATAGGGCGATAAGCCTTAGCCTGGGCGTAACTAGGACGCCCTGGTTTAGGTATAAACACCACCTTTGTTTGTCTCCAAGCCATGGGTATATATCCATAGGCTAGACAAACTCTAAAAATACCACAAAGTAGGGATTGAACTGAATCAATACCATATTGTAGAAATGCAGGGATGATTAAATCTGGGCCTGCCGATTTATATGGTCCGAACGACTTGACAGCCCATCGTATTTTAGTGACATTGACTACGCTCCTGATTAGGTTCCAATTCTCTCTGTCCAAAGAAAGATGGTCCAGATTTGGTTGTCCCTTCACAGAATTGCTGTCATTGTCTACCTTAAAGTCTGGAAAGTGAGCCCTCGCAAGTTGCAGGAGCGTCTCAGAACCAGACTGTGTGTACGTGCCATCAGGCAGTTTAATAGTGCTCACAATTTTTTTAACACCCTTTGCCATATGTTTCATGAATCTTGCACTGCTGGGAACATTCTCCATCCCCTGGCAGTACTCCCTCCACGAAATCCTTTTGGCTTTACGTATTTCTTTGTTATAATTGGTGAGGGCTTGTCTATATGAATCCCAATCACCAGTTCTTTTTGCAAGTCTAAATAACTTCCTTGCTTTCTTCCTAAGTTTGCTTAACTCTTTAGTCCACCAAGGCACAAGCCTTGGCGAGTAAGCTACCTTAGGCTGACAATTTTGATAATAGGATAGGAGAATTGACCGTTGTATTTCATCAACGGCAAACTCCACATCCAATATCGAACGAATGTTCCTTGAGATACCCGATGTCAATGCTGATAGATCTCGTCTATATCCGTCCCAGTCAGTTTTCCTCGGATTTCTGTAAATCACTGGTAGAGTGACTTGTGCTCTAATATTGAAGCATATGCATCTATGATCAGAGAGAGTGATCTCCGATGATACACGCCAACTTGAAATTAGGTTCTCAATAATATTAGTCCCTATCGTTATGTCAATGACTTCCTCCCTTCGCAAAGTTACAAAGGTTGGTTCATTACCTCGATTTAGAATATTAAGGTTTGTACTCACCAAGTACTCCATTAACTTTTCTCCTCTGTGATTGATATCAGTGCTCCCCCACAGTGTGTGGTGTGCATTGGCATCAACCCCCAGGATTAAGTCCTTTCCATTCTCTCCGCAGTGGGTCACAAGGTCCCTCACCGCTATCGATGGTGGATCAGAGTCTTCGTAACGGAGGTAGACAGAAGAGAGTATTAAAACTCTTCTCTCTCCTGCCTCCTCCACTATTGTTTGGATTGTAGTTACATCCCTGGAACAGTGCTCAGTAAGAAGCAATGCGTTTATCCAATTCTTAGCATAAATACATGATCTTGGATTATTATTACTAGGTCTATATATAGTGCCCTTAGTACAACTGATACCTCTAATTGAACCTCTGAAGAGCCAAGGTTCCTGTATGAGAGCAATATCAACATTGTCTTCAACAAGTCTCTTACTTAGAATGGCTGAAGCTGCCTTACAGTGCTGCAAGTTAATTTGAACTATTTTCATAATTGCATTAACCCACAACACTTACCTTAAGCAGTACCCGATGCGGATCCTCCAGAGTCCCCTATCATCGTCTCCGGACTGTCTCCGCCATCGCTGCCTGCCTTCTTCGCTTTGTCTGCTACTGCCTTCCCCTCCGGGTCAGACAGGATCTTAAAAAGGGCCCTGTCTACCCCGGTATAGGCCGACATGCCAAGCTCCTTTATCTTCTTAGCAGACTCTTGGTCCACCATTAGGATTAGGCGTTGACCAGAGGAGTCTGCCTGCTTATCAATGATTTTCCAGTGCTCTATATTCAGCTCCTGGTTTAATCTTTGAATGCGTCTTAGCAGCACCTTAGGATCATCAGTTGTAATATCCCGAGTCTTAAGGGCCACCTTGACTGGCTTAGGTAGATCTTTTGGATCTACTACTTTGAGAACTAATCTCTCCTTGATTTTAGCCCCCTGAATATGTTTTTGGAGCCAGCTACATGACTGCTCATCATCACAATAATATATCAGAGCCCCATCCTGTAGAGAAAAGGACCTGAGTTTAGAAGAGATTCACTGGTTGGCGCCTCATCTATCTTCCTCAGAATCTCAGCCTGAATGGGTCGAATGTCCTCCCCAATCAGCTTTCTCTCAGGATAGGACTCTTCCACAATTGCCATCTTGAAAGCGACAAAAGCTTCCCTGTAAGTGACACCAGGTTCAGTGCCCCTAGGCCTCTTAACAGGTTTGGCTTTATCCGAAGGAGGAGTATCCACACTTGTCCTGGTTCTTTTAGAAGTCCCTGGATCAGTACGGACCTCCACCCCTTTACTCTGTGAGTTTACATTACCTGTGCCCTCACTCATTTTCTTAGCTTTTTTTATTCTTCTTCTGGCTGCCCCTGATAACTTGTTAGTGTCCAGGTGCATTCTATTGATTCCAGATGCTGTTGCACCCATTTGTTTATCTAGTGACAGATTTCTCTCTGCTGGAGAGTCTCTGTCACTTGACTTTTCTTTGTCAGGTGAGAGATTTCTCTCAACTGGAGAGTCTCTCTCACCCGCCTTGGTGATATTTATTTTATTTTGGTCCATATTGGTCCCACGAGTACCAGGGAAATAAAAGTCACCCAATACAGAGCCCCGTATATATTGGGAAGGCTAATTACTTCAGGGTGTCGCCTGGTGCCCTGAAGAGATCGTTCACGACACTGCATTTTTTACCACCCCAGTGCCATTCATCCCTCGGCACGATGCATTCCCACCTTGGATTGGGTGGACCAGAGCCCCTGGAAGGTCCTCCAGCTGGGAGTCCCTCAAGGTTCTCCAACTGGGAGACCCTTTGGGTTGGATTTTCTGTTGAGCCACTTCTTAGTCTGGTACCTCATTACGAACCTCTCTGGCATGAGTACCTCTACCAGCACAGCTTAGTAAATCACTGGTACACGGAAGCCTCCCCACCAACTACAAGGTCCTGTGGCTCCTAGGGGAGGCCCGTCGCTTACAGAGCCCAATTGAAAACAAGAGTGCAACAACCAGGTGAGATCCTACAGGAATTCGCTATGGAGGTGGAGCGGCTGGTGCACCGGTACCTGACGAATTTACCGTCAGATTATATTTCCGGAGAGACAGGCCACGCATTCATCAGCGGGGCGAGAGATCGAGAGGTGAAATAACAGCTTCTTTTGGCGAAACACCATAATACTGATGTCCTGGAGACTGCCCTTCGCATTGAAGCGGCAAAGATCGGCCGGAAGAGCCACCCCGGTACTGGCCAGAGCTATGACCGCCGAGAATGACGATTACCGGCGTCGATCATAACAACCCAACAGTCGAACCTGGGGCAGGAGGCCTAAATGCTGAAGTTGCGGAGAACCAGAGCACCTAAGGGCGGACTGCGAGCGCAACCCGAACGAGGATCAGGAAAACTATTTAGGGCCGGCGAGAAGAGGGCATGTCGGCGCGCAATCACCTTTTCCTCGCTTAACATTGAAAACCATGGCTGGAATCGACGAGGATGTTCTGGTGGCGCACAGATGGCTTCAGGACCGTACCTGCAGAGTGTGGTGGATACAGGGACGTCACTGACAATCGACAGGCCCGACAGGGCGCGGGAACTACCAAAAAGGATACCGGTCAGGCGCTACGAGCTACGAACCGCTTCGGGTGAAACCCTGCCGTGACTGAGGAAGCAGTGTTCATTGCCGCAATCACCGAGGAAGTTATTCTGGGCTTGGACGCCACACCTGGGCCGGGACGAGATCCTGTTGAACCATCTGGAGGAGAGGCTGTAACGTGAGGCTCTTACCGAGAGGAGGTTCCAGCCTGGAATGAGAGGGTGTTGATGGCGCGGGCAGAGAAACCCCTAACGAGGAACATGATTGTGGACGGAGGAATACTCGACCGAGATAGGGTTTATGCCGCGAGAGCGCTGCTTCTTGCTCGGGAGACCGTCCCAGGGTATTTAATGCCACCAACCGGGATCAGGAGCTGCTAAACGGAACTGTCTTGAGGAAGTGCGAGCCGGTCGCCTCTATAATATCTGCGGCCAATGACACCGATGGCCGACTGAACATCAAGAAATTGGGTAGTTGTCTGAGTAACCTTGTCCTGGAGGCGCCTGAGAACACCTCGCGAGGCGAGAAGAAACACATCCTTAATCTGCTCACAGAATTGCAGGACATCTTCAACCTATCAGAAGATGATCATGTTGTACCGATTAGTGATGCATTGCACACCGGCGATGTTCAACCAATTAGACAGCCGCATCGCCGTGTCCCGCTAGCGAAGCAAGAGGAAATAGACAAATTGATAGAGGACATGAAGACCAAAGGCATAATAGAGGAATCCGATAGCCCGTGGTTATCAAGGGTAGCGCTAGTGAAAAAGGATATCTCGATCTGCGCTTCTGCGTTGACTACCGGAAGCTCAACGACGTGACCAAACAGAATGCTTCCTGCTGCTACGAACCGACGACACGCTAGACACCTTAGCGGGAGCCCAGTGGTTTTCCACCCTGGGCCTGATTTTGGGGCACTGGCAAATGACACTTTATCCCAACGACAAGGAGGGCAGCATTTTTCTACTGGAAATGATTTGTGGCAGTTCACGGTAAAGCCTTTCGGACTCTGCAATGCTCCCGCAACGTTCCAGAGACTGATGGAGTATGTGATGAAAGACCTCACATACGATACCTGTATCCTTTACCTCGATGACATCATTCTTGTAGGCAAGACATTCGAGAATCATCTAACCAACCTGAGAAGGTGTTCGAAAGGCTTCGCCAGGTCTGCCTTAAGTTAAATCCTAAGAAATGCCAGCTATTTAAAAAGGAAGTGCGCTACCTAGGACACTTCATAAGCCCGTGGGAGTGGCTGAGGACTCTCAGAAACTAGAGGCCGTCAAGAAATGGACCAGGCCAAGGAGTAAACAAGAATTGCGCCGGTTCCTGGGCCTCTGCACGTATTACCGGAAATTTGTGGTGGGGTACGCAAACATCGCCAAACCGCTAACACAGCTGACAGAGGAACTTCGAGCCTTCCAGTGGTTCGACTAAGCCATAACGTCTTTCCAGACTCTGAAGAACACCGTGCGCAGGTCCCCGGTACTAGGATACCCAATCCCCGGTAAAAAGTTTATCGTGGACGCAGATACCGGTGACTTCGGCATCGGAGGTATCCTGTCGCAAGAGTAGGTGCAGAAGAGCGAGCACTAGCCTATTTCAGGACACTGTCCAAGACCGAACGAAACTACTGTGTAACGAGACGCGAGCTCCTGGCTATTGTGGAGATCCTGAAGCACTTCTACAAGTATCTTTAGGAACAGGAGTTCCACCCCCGAACGGACCATTCCGCCATAACTTGGCTGTTAGGTTTTCGTAATTTGAAAGGACAGGCGGTCCGCTGGGTCCAACGACTGCAGGAAGTTTACCTTGGAGCACAGGAAGTCGTTATTCTAATGCAGAATCCCTTTTCCGAAGACCATGTCAGGAAAACGGCAACTACACTGTGAAAGTCGAGGCAAAGGAGAGTATTGCAGCCATACCCTGGTTGCGGTGGAACCTGCAGTCGGATGAGACTAAGAGGCCTTGAGGAGGGAGCAGCAGATCGAAATATAGGGCCATTCCTGACGGATATAGAATCTGGTGAAGGACATGCGTGGGCGGACGTCACTCCAAGGGGTCCGATCTATGAGAGCTATTGGGTCGAGTGGGACTCCCAGGTGGTCTGGAACGGTGTGTTGAAAAGAGTGTGAGAGTCCGCAGATGGAAGCACTAAGGTGAAAAATTAAATTGAATTTTATTTATGACGCTCTTTAACTACTGTGATCCTTAGCGTTCCATTCCATATTGGACGTTAAAGACCGGTAATTTTGCTCAGAGCATCTTTATCAGCCTTGAGGTTCTATTACGTGCTGTAAACCTACGGCACGGGACCACCGACTTTACTTCCCTTCCGAAGGAAGCCATGCTAAAGATTTTTACTCCCGAAAAAAATCCATCGCCCTTCGCCGGGTTTGAATCCACGACCCCGGGAGCTTGAGGCTAGTATGATAACCACTACACCACGGAGGATGACAGGACTAAGGTAGAACAGTTGGTACTCCACAGTAGCAAGGCGAAGTCCTCGAGACCAATGCCGGTACTACCGGAGGGATCTGGGTGGAAATAAAACCTCCGAGTAGCTCCGTTACCGATTTTATTGGTTACATCTTCGTAGCAACGTGAAAAGGTGGTGCCAACAATGCGACATCTGAACGGTAAGACATGGGCCCCATACTCGGGGCCGGATGCAACAGTACAACGTCGGAGCGCCGTTCGAAAGAATTTCAATCGACGTGGAAGACCGTTTCCCAAGGACAGACACAAAAAGTAGCTACCTGCTATTATTGGCTATGGACTATTTCACCAAGTGGCCGGAGGTTTACGCGGTTCCCAATCAAGAGGCTTCAACCATGGCTAATACACTGGTGTACTTCTTTTGCGGTTCGGGATTTCACGGGAACTCTACAGTGACCAAGGGACGAAGCTTAAATCTAATGCGAAAGCTTTTCTAGCGCTTCGGGATTCACTAGACCCGTCATCCACAGTCGGACGGAATGGTGGAGTGTTATATTAAGATGGTCGAGGAGAACCTCCAGAAAGTGGTATCCAGCCATCAGAGGGATTGGAATGTGCTCGTGTCATTATTCCTCCTGGCGTACCGAGCATCAGTACACGAGTCCACTGGTATGACACCGGCCAACATGGTTTCGGATGGAGCTTTGCTACCTTGTGATCTGTTGTTCGGAACGCCCCCTGATGCTGACCAGTCCGTAAGGAATTATGTCGGGGCGTTAATGGTTAGGCTAGAGGACAACCACTATTTACCCAGGGAGCACCTGAAGCTGGCAAGTAATCGAATGGAAGTGCGCTATGATCGTCTGGCGAACAGAGCCGGATTTCAGGAGGGTGACATCGTATGGCTCTACCGTCCAACAAGGACTAAAAGGAAGTTGCCGAAGCTTCAACGTTTCTGGAGCAGCCTATGTAAGGTAATCCCCCGCATCAACGGTGTGGTATACATCGGCGTCACCTCAAGGAAAGCTGATCGTGGTCCATTTGATCGGCTTGCCACATATCGCGGAGCTGCTCTGGACAACCAGCTCCTAGGAAGGAATCGTATGACGCAGCGGCTACAGCCCAAAGTTATCCGGAGCTAGGCGCCGGGCGGTCCGAGAAAACAAGATAACTGCCACTCGCCAGAGTAAACACCGGGCGCGCTATCGGGAGATAACTAGAAACTTCTGGAAGCTGCTTCTTCTCCCCTCCTCCAGAAAGAGTGTCGAAATAGTTCTAGAACGTCGAGAACCTTGTGGAAAGATTCCACTGCTATATAAGGGAGCGCTCTCGCGGGAGTCGAGTGAGTGCAAGGTGGGTCGAGTGTAAGTTGCGTTGCGAGTGAGTTAGCGACTGCATTTCTGGTGCGACATCAAGAGCGATTTTCCGAGCGAGTTGGTGACGACTTTGTAACATGCAACGAGTACCATTGCAGAGCGATGGGTATTGGAGGTCTAATGCTTAACTCCCGAATGAAGTGAACCGTCCGGCGTGAAGAGGTTACGTCACGAAGGAAGTGAAAGACGGAGAATTGAACTAGTTCACCTTAGTTAAAGTGAACACCCAGTGAAAGTGAACTACATAAAAATGACAGTGTGACATGGTGAGAGTGAGAGCTTAGAGGGAAAGTGACGGTTACAACAACAATAACAGCCACAGGCCTGTGAAGATTTTGCGGCCTGGAATATTTTATATCACAATGGTCAAATTGAATGCTCTGATTTTGAAATGAATAATAGTTTGTGTGTATCACGTACAGATTTTGAACAACTGTGTATCAACACAAAATTAAAAGTTCAGTAAGCTAGCATTACTGCATATCCAACTTACAGCATAGTTGATTAGAATATATAAACATGCTAAATCATATGTCATGTTGTACCACTGTCTAGCTCTGTTTACACATAATGTTGAACCTATCTCATAAACATTTATTGCCTAAGATATGAACAGGAAGCTATCTTAGAATCCTCAGTACAGTTTTAAATTTCTTCTCAGCAGGTCTCTTTTGAAGCTGTATTGTGTTGTGAATTTTATTTGTGGAAAAAAATGGCAAGTTCAAGTGGTTTGAGTGTTATATCAGGAGGGCCTGTGTGAACAGTCGTAACAATTTCTGTTATGTCTGTGGGTGTTATGTGATAATGCAGCAAAAAAGAAACTTGAGCACATTTATCAAGAGTTTGTATCTGGCCTATTTTAAAATTACATTAGGAGATCATGACATGAATTTTGCTCCTCATATTATTGTATATAAAAGTTGTGTAAAAAAATCTAAAACAATGGTACAAGGGAGTTCGTTCATCTTTGCCCTTCGGTGTTCCTATGGTATGGCGTGTACAACAAAATCACTTTAATGACTTATTTTTGTATGTGTAATATATCTGGATTCAACTGGAAAAACAAGGAGGGCATTATATATCCAAACTTAACATCAGCAATTAGGCCTGTGCCTAATGGACCTAATGTTCCTGTTCCATCACCAACTATGGTATTACCAGAGAGTAGTACTGATACTTCAAGTGTAGAAGATGATTTAAATTGGTTCCCAGAGTTAGAAGATGACACTCCAAATCCATTGAGTCAGCCAGAATTAAATTATTTGGTACATGATTTGGGTCTTATTGGAGAAAAAAGTGAACTTTTAGGTTCAAGGCTGAAAGAAAATCTTTTAGGATCTGCAACAACTTTCTACTGGTACAGACATCGAAAAAAAGAGTTCCAGAAATATTTTGTAAATGAAGGGAAAGTAGCGTATTGTTGTGATATCCCTAACTTGATAGGTCATCTTGGAACAGCTTACAAAGCAAAAGATTGGCTTCTATTTATTGACTCAAGCAAGAGAAGTTCTAAAGGTTTCTGCTGTACAATGGCAATATGTTTGCTTCAGTTCCAATAGCTCTATTCTGCATCCCATAAAGAAATGTACTAACATTTGTATACTGTTCTAGAACAAAATTTAATATAATGAATACATGTGATACATGTGTGCAGTATTTTATTAGGCTAACAAGCATGGTACACAAAGTTCCCCTGCGTTTTGTGTGAATGGGACTTTAGAGCCAGAGAAAGACTCTGGGGTGAAACTAATTGGCCAAAAGGAAAAGATTTAGTGGCAGGGACAAAATGTAATAAATCACCCACTGATTGATTCATAAAAGGTTTTGCTACCCCCCTTACATATCAAATTAGGGATAATGAAGCAATTTGTCAAAGCTTTGGACAAACATGGTTCATGTTTCCAACATTTTATTTAGAAATTTCCAATGTTGTCTGAATCAAAAGTGATAGAGGGCATTTTTGACGGCCCACAGATTTGCAAATTCATGAAGCATGTTCATTATAGAAATATCATGACAGACATAGAGCTTCAAGCTTGAGACTCATTCAATGATGTTATAAACAGGTTTTGGATAATGTTAAAGATGACCAATATGAGCATATGTTAAAACCATGCTTGAAAAGCTAAAGGCACTTGGATGCAATATGAGCTTAAAATTGCATTTTCTGCATTCACATCTTGAATGTTTTTCTGAAAACTTGGGTGCAATAAGTGAAGAACAGGGAGAGATTCCACCAGGACATTAAGGAGATGGAAACAAGGTACCAGGATCAATGGGATCTCCCCCATAATGACCGGCTGCCGTTGGTGTTTAATTAGAGACAACCCTCATCAGGACCACCAATGCAAGTCAACTCAGTGTTTGTTTTAAACTCAGCATTCATTTTCAACAAAGCGAAGGAGAAAATAAAATCATAAAGATGCTTGAAGTTTCGTAGTTCAAAGTAAACTGTTGTATCTGTAGAACTGAGATTGTTTCCTAATTTGCATGATTTCACTCATTTTAAATTGTGCTTAAAAACCACAAATGGATTCCGCATACCAAAATTAGGTTTAAAGACCTGTTTAATCCCATGCTGCAGAAAAAAATTTAAATTTGCAGTCTATGTAATCTGATGAGTGACATTCATATGACTTTCTCTGCCTTCTATCGCTTATGAGTGGGTATAAAAACTATTCTTACTAAAGCTTATTTTTCTATCTACTTCATTTTAATCCAAATAAACCTTCGCAGAAATATCTATATTACACATTTTGTTATAGATACAAAGAGAACAATTAAAGTAAAACGTTTAAGAACTGGATGCTATATGCTAGCCTTAAAATTCCATACTGTTTCCATGCAATCCTGAGAAACAACTGAATGTTGACAGAACTTAGAGAGAATGACCAAGAAATGAGCAATTTTAACCTTTAATAACGGATACCTTAGAAATGGCTCTTGTCATAAAAAGGCTTATTGGAAATAAATTGTGTGTTTTAAAGACACCCACATTTTTTGTGTAGTACATTTTCATCTATCACTTAGCATTTATCAGTAATATAAGATTATACAAAATTTCTTCCAAATGAAGTGGACTTCACAGGCTATTCCCAGAAAATTAAAGGTATACATTTTATTTGTAATCTTTAATATATGGCATTTTAATCAAAACTGTTGGAGCCATTTTTTAGAAAATAAACAATTTCAAAAAATCTTCCATGTAAAAGGTAGTCCGGGGTAGGAGGATTTTCTTGAAAGTATTGAACCAAAACCAAGTTTGGTATTTATCAGACTTTTTGTTTTTGAGTTATGTTGTTCACAGACACACACACACAGACCTTTTTCTAAAAATATGTTTTTTTGGATCAGGTGCCTCAAAACATTCATTTCTGGTGAAATCTCGACATTGAATTTTTGAGGAAATACAATACTTCACATACTTACTATATGTAGTAGAGAAAGTAGTAGTAGTAGCAGCAAAAATATTAACAGTAGCGTTCGTTACTGTTTTAATGGGGATTTTTCCAGTTTGTACTACATTTTTATGTTGTAGAACTGTAGAAGAGTATTCCTTTCTTTTAAGGGTTGTTGATGGCAGCATCTCTAATTAAACTGTACTGCTACTTCTTGCATAGCTAACAACAGCATCCGGTTCTTTTATCACTAATCTATACACCTGTCCCAAGATAATATCGGCAATGAACTCAAACTGACTCAAAAATTTATTTAGTTTCCTTTAATTCTAACTGATTCATTTGCACATGTTTATGCAGACTGCATTTTGAATGTTCCCTCCATGTCATAACATTTTGATTACTTATAAGTGTTTCAAATTACATTTATATAGTGCAGGATCTACAAGGATTATCAGAGCTAGCATGGACACAGAAGAAGTTGGCAGTGGGACTTAATGTAGTAGTCAACATAATGTCTTCTCAACATTTTATGTCTTCTAAGAAAGAGAGCTGGGTGTGCACCAATGAGAATGCACCACTCCATATCTTGTTCCCGCTGGTAAATAAGAGTGCTATGCATCATATTTTATTACAGGTAAAACAGTGCATTTGTACTATCATATTTTTGATTATAAAATACCTTATTTTGTCTATAGTTAATCAATCTCAAGGCCAAAATATAAGTTAAGCTTGTTTCTAAGAAGGAAGCACATATAATATTTGTAACTGTTTTCCCTCCATAAAGAGATAAACTTAAATGCAGTCTATAAAGTAATAACCTAATGCTAAGCATGTTTAACTTGACTATAAATCCATGTTAAGGTATTTCATTAAACCCCTGTTTAGGGCAACCAGAAGCTGCTAAATACCAAAGTTGACAATTTTCCCTTTTTGTTGTCAATAAATTCTACAATTCTTCTTGATTTTGAGTACATTCATAGTTTAGTGAACAATTGAAGCATTATTATTTTTAAAAAGTATTTAATTGTAATGTAAATCTGTTTAAGGACCATCTGCCATAACCCTTTATTTTGAAATCCTTAGAATTTGGTGTGTTTTTAATAACATTTTGGAAGGAAGTTTTATAGTTATCTTTGGTATTAAAGCTATAGGCACAGATTAGTCAACCAAGTTGCAACAGAGCATAACAATAGCAGACATAGCAGAGATTAGTTTTTGGTGTTCCAGAAAGTATAAAAACGTTGCAGTGTTATCGTATTATTTGTTCACTTCTCTGTTTATTACACATTCTCCAAGTAAGAAGGAGAATTCCAGATGGTGCTATTAAATTCACTTTCACTGAGTTTTGAGGAAGCATATAAAATACCTGCAATGGTAGTAGTACTGGATATAGTACTTTTTTATTCACAAAAACTATGGGATTAATTACTGCACTAATACAGTTGCTTTCTCAGAAGGAGTTGATAATATAAAATGTATGCATATACATTCATCTAGCTGTTCTCTTAAGTAATTTAATACATTCTAGAGCCAATTTTCTCAGTTAATACTGAATTTTATAACTCTAAAAACAAGGCAGTGACATTAGCAGTATCTGTAGAACACAATAATTACATTTTTATGGTGACATATCCTCTTTCAGCTATCTCAGAGGGAACTTTTGAGCCATACCAGGTGGTTGATGTTGATTAACAGAACTGCAAATGACTTTGAAGTATACTTCTCTGGAATCTACTTGCCATTTGACTGCGAATTCCTAGTGGTTCAGCTTTCAGATCTGTCACTATTCAAACTGTATCATGTAGTGCCAACATATCCTCTTCGTATAAGACTTCTTGCTGGTCCAGGATTCTCTTGGATTGCCAAACAGAAGCCTCTGCAACTAGAGGGTATTCGTCTGAGAGGAGCTGTTTACACTAGCGTAAGTGAGTTAAAAGTTGAAAAGAACCCCTTATACAGCTAAAGGCTACAGTTTAAGGAATTATGGTACTATTCTTAAAGGGAAAGTACCCATTACTTTTCTCTATATTACTCATTTTTAGAAGCTGGTAGCTTGGATTTAAAGCAATAATACAGATACTGTCAATCAATAAATGCTTCTCCCAAATCACTTGGTTAATTCTGGATATACATTTTATCAGTTAAGTTTAAAAGTCACAAAATAATAGTTGTAGTTTTGCATAGTTAGTTATTGGTAATTAATGAATATAGAGATGAAAGCATGAAGACAACTGTTAAATTGTAAAGAAAAATTACTACTGGTGTTACTCTGGAACATTGTTGGGAGGGTAGTTTACATTTATTTTATTAGTAATTTAATTGACATAGGAAACTACTTTTTATGCAGATGTTAAAACATTTATTTTCTGTCATATAGGTACCTATTGTAAGAGCAACAAATTGTGTTTGTAGCACCACGTTGTGGAGCCAATGTTGATGTGGTATTAATGTTATGTTGACTTCTGCGTTGCCATCTTGTGTGACGTCACTCCTTGTTTGGTTCGTTTAACTCCATCTGGCGTAGCAATTTGCATCAATTAGGGTTCGAAAGAATTTAAAGTTTTGTATATTGTCCTCCGGCTAGCTATTTAGGTAGACATTTAACTCTTGCAGGGTGTGAAGCGGAAAGGAATCTTTTGTCTAGAAATGATATTGACGAAGATATTGGTTTTATAATCTTTATTGCAGAACACGTTCACGAACACTTTCACAGATTTATCTGGATAATCGCCATACTGAAACTGTTTGTAATAACTTCTTATCACTTTTAACTCACGTACTTCAACTTTATATATTTAACTGTATAATACTTTATAAGATTTTTTCGTAATTCTGCTGCGCGTAACTTGACAAAAAAAATGAACTGCGATACCGACGTGGAGAGTACGGAGAATTTTGTAGAACTGGGGGAACGCTCTCTTGAACCTACACTATTTATAGGCTTGCCTCAAGATACGCCTAAAGATTATAAATGAACTGCCATTGGCTAATAAAACGCGCCAACATTAGCGTCTATTTTATTATCCAATGAAAACCACTAATACATATTACTTTTAGGGAAAATTCTAGAAGCTTTTACCGAAAAGGCGCGAAACATTACGTAACTTCCTGGTTCCCGGTAACGATAAACAACTCATCCCCTCGCTGCATTATTGCGTTATTGTTGACAGTTTCAGTAGAGCCATATATTATTATTTACCAATAATAATTACAATTATTAAACCTCTGAAATCAATGTTACATAAAAATACATATTCATATTACTATCATTATTTACATTAAAGTAATTTGTGATACAAATTACCGTCTCATATGCCCCACTAGAAACATAATTATAAATATTTATAACTTGTTTAGAAATTTTAAAATTGTGTTTTTAGTCTCCTAAATCTTGGAACACACGTTATCACTTTCACTTAACACTTCACACGCATTTAACACACGACATATGTTTTATCTCGCCACTACTTACTGGCTTTGGTTTAATTAATTTAGATATTAATCTTACATTACAATTTATTTTTTTTTATAGCAAATACTTTACCCAAAATTATTTAACTAGTGTTACAAAAAAAATGGTTTACTTTCTTATATTGTTACAAAAAAATTTATCAATTCAAGAATTTTTTTTTTTTTTAATTACTATACATATTTACATTTCTTAAATCTAGGCACTGTGTCACATTTTCTGTTTGCTACATAAGTATTTTCAATTATTTTTAATTATATTTACCAATTTTTTTGTTATTTTGTACTTTGCAAATATATTTACATCTCTTAAATCTTGACAATGTTTCACCTTTTCTGTTTGCTCCATAAGTATTTGTTTTGAATTATTTTTACCATTTTTGTTATTTTGAATTTTATTTTAACAATACTCTTGGAATGGTATTTATGTACTTTACTTTAATATAACATCATGCTTTATTTCACATGTTCAGTTACTAATAAAATGTTATTTTCCTCTCAAACAGTTAGTCATGACCACAATTTATTTCTCCATTTACATGACGTACATTTTTATTTAACTCTCTTACGTTCCAATACATTTCTCTGCAAGTCGCCTTTAACTATCCAGCATTTACTATTTATCATCTTTGTCTTTTATTTCACCATGATCTTCGTGGTTGTATGGTTTAAGCATCTCAATATGAAACTTTCCTATGCTTTTTCGAGTTGTTGGATTACATAACTCATATGTGTTAGTTCCATACACTTCAACAACTTCATATGGTCCATGGTATTTAAGAAACATTCGCCAATAAAGTTTATTTTCTTTGTCCGACAATTTCTTGGTTTTAACCAAAACTAAATCTCCTATTTTGATCCTCCATTCCTTTCTCTTCTTTTCTTCATGTTTCATTTTTCTTTTTATGGCTTTTTTCTTCAACCTCTCGAATGCTTTTCGGAACATTTCTTCTTCTGTTGGTGGTATCGAATGCGCATCTGGAATGGCTTCTGGAATTTTTTTACACATTGTATTGATCTTCTTTCCCAACTTAAGTTCACATGGTTTGTATCCTGTCACATTGTTTATAGTTTCATTTAAGAGGATCTGAACAAAGTTCACGTATCCATACCATTGGGTGTGTTTTCGATGACATAACACCCTTAAATAATTTGAAATTTCCTTAATTTCCCTCTCCACTGGGTTGGAGTTCGGTCTGTATCTTGACGAAAAATATTGTTTAATGCCATTTTCTTTCAGTCCATCCATAAATTTTTTTCCTGTGAAGTACGAAGCATTATCGCTCAATACAGATTGAATAGGTCCTTCTTCTATCACATATGACTTAAGTAATCTATTCAAACATGCTAAACTTGTAGGTTTTCTCAAAGGGTAAATTCTTACATATTTGCTGAATATATCATAACAGACAAATATATATTTATTTCCAAATTGACTTGGAGGCATCGGACCATGAATATCAATACTAATTACACATCTCGGCTTATCCCTTATAACCGAATTAGTTTCAAATGTATATGCTGCATTTATTTGCTTTGCCTTCTGACACAGGTTGCAGCACGATATAAATTTCCGAACTTTTTGACGCAATTTGGATATGTATAAATTCTCTAAAATCATAGAAGTTGTTCGGTCCGTCCCTGAGTGTGCTAACCCTTCATGAAAATTCTTAATTAGTTCCCTTTCCATGCTTTTCGGAACCATTATCTTCCAACTAGGCATTTCTTTTCCATGCTTTTTGTATAATGTCCCATCTCGAATTGCTATAATTTCTTTCTTTGCCTCCTCAATCAATGGTGCATTTTCTTTAAGTTCAAATAATTTTGCATCCTCATTTTGAATTTCCCCCATATTTTTCAGTTTTCTAATCATTTCTTTGCTTAAAGGAATTTCAATTGTCAATATTTTGACTTCATTTCTAGGCCTTTCAATATTTTCGGGAATTTGTGGGTTGTAGTTCAATCTTGACAGCAAATCACTGAAGGTATTATTTTTGCCAGGAATGTGGATAATCTCAATATCGAATGCAGATATTGCATGAATATATCTAGCAAGTTTTCCACTACATAATCTACACCGTTGTATGAAAGTTAAGCTGATGTGGTCTGAATATACTTTCACCTTTTGCTGATAAATATAGGTTTTAAAACGAATTAATGAGAAATATAGTGCTCCGATTTCTAACTGAGTCACTGAAGAATTACGCTCAATATTTGTAAGTCCTCTAGAAGCTGTACTGATGACGTGAAAGTCATTGTTGAAGTCTCGCTGTCCTAAAATTCCGGCGTATCCTTGCATTGATGCGTCGACATAAATCTCATATTCCAAATCTTCTCTGGGCCTCTCGAGTAATATGGACTTAGCAAAGAGTTCCTTTACTCTCTCAAAACATTTTTGATGATCCTCTGTCCATCTCCACTTATTGTTCTTTCGGAGTAGCTGCCGCAGTGGTTCTATTTCCGCCGAATATCTTGGTACGAACTTACTCTGAAAGTTCAATACCCCTAAGAGACGTCTAATTTGTTTTACGTTCCTGGGTGGCGGAATTCTCATTATTGCTTCTATTCTTTTCTGATCAGGTCTTATACCTCGTTCATCCACTACATAACGAGAAAATTTATTTCCTTAACACAAAATTTTGATTTTAGTATGTTCACAGTCATACCATGTTGTTGTAGTTTATTTAACACATAATGGACATTATTCATGTGTTCTTCAAATGTTTGACTAATGATTAAGAAGTCGTCAATATTCTTTACTAAAAAGTCATCTGCAGAATTTCCAAAGATACTGTGAATGGCTCTCAAAAATCCACTTCCTGAGTTTTTTAAACCAAAAGGATTTACACAAAAGCGATACTGGATCCCTGAGTACTGAAATGAAGTGTAATCACGCACTTGCGGATCTAATTCCACTTGCCAATATGATGCAGTGAGGTCGATGGATGTCAAAAATCTCCCTCTTGAAAGTTTTGTAATTAGTTGTTCAATTCCCTCACTTTGAAAATGATCTGGTTTCATATACTTGTTGACATATCTACCGTCTAAAGTTAATCTCAAACTACCATCTCGTTTAATACTCCAGCAGATTGAATTTATGTATTGAGAATTACTTTGCTCAATAATCCCATTTTCTAACATGCTATTTATTAATTGCCTAGCTTAGTCTCGAAGATTTATAGGTAAATTGTCATACTTGTGCCTATATGGTGGTACGTCTTCTACTTGAAATGTATGCTGATATACATTACATCTGCCTGGGATATTACTAAATACTGAACTATTGTTCATCAAAACATCATGAAGGATTTGTTTTTGCATTATCGTAAGATTATAAGCTTCTTCACACTTGTGTATTATTTCCTCATTTCTCTTCTCTTTCCTGCTGTTGTTTGTCTCGCTCACATGGTCGTCTTTTGTTTGGATTACACATTTCTCTACTTCTTCTGGCATTTCTGCTAGCTGTTGAAAATATGGCTTGGTATTCCCTTCATATTCTGTGACTACCTGCTTTATCTGACTATTTCTATCAGTTTCTGTTATTTGCACAAAAAACTCTTGGTCACAAATATTTTTCTCATCCTTTGTCATCTCGATTACAGAAACTTTTTCTTTTATAAATGGTACCCTTATTTCTCTATCTTCTTTTGTTATTTTTAACTCTTCATGTTTAAAATCTATACATGCTTCATATTCATGTAGGAAGTCACATCCTATAATTATGTCACAAATCAGATGGTTTACAATTAGAAACATAACCTCAAAATTCTCTCCGCCAATAAGTATGCTAAGTAGAGCTTGTGTTTTTATGACCTGTGTAGTTCTTCCAATTGCAACACGACAAACTAAATTACTAGTGGGAAGAGCCATAATCTTGTTACCTTCATTAATCAAATTTATGTAAAATTTCTGTGAGCAAATTGAAGCTGATGAACCAGAATCTATAGTTGCAATGATTTCTTTCTTCGCAATTTCCATTCTAATATGAGGTGACTCAAAATTTTCTTCCTTATCTTTTGTTGCTGTAATCTTATTACAGGGTGTATGTGTAGGCGTATGATTTGTATTGGTAATGGATACTGAATTATTAAAGACGTCCTGAGAACCTACTACACAGGAGTCGGTTAACAGTTTTCCTGGTTATTTCCATGTTCACGTACGGGACTGCCATTCCTAACAGGCGCTAAATCTATCTCAGTGTCGCTACCATTGTTTTGAGTTCCCCTTCCTCGAGTTCGAAATCCTCGATTTCTGACATTTTGTCCCCTTGGCACGTAATTTTCTTGCCGTTCCTCAGATCTTTCTCGGTTATTATTTTCCCTCCAGTGAGTGAAATTTCCCCTCTGTCTAGTGTGCCTCCTTCCATAATTTTGCCCTCTTTCAGGCAATCTTTCTGTCCTGACATAATTTATTTGTTCCTGCCGGCCTGGTCTCCTATCTATCCTTGATCTTTCAAATTGTGGAACATATGATTGATACCGTTGTCTGGTATTAGTTTCATGATGTCTGTCTTGTCCTCTTATTCGTTGATAACTACCTTGGTAATTTCTTCTATCTCGTACATCTAAAAATCTATGTTCCCACTCCCGAGACATATCTTCTTCCTGTTGTTCCAAAGCTGTTATTAATTCTGTCATCTCATAGATGTTCCGTGGTTTTGCAATTAATAAGTAATTTTGTATCCTGATGGGATAATGCCTTGCGAGCAAACTCACAAAATCTTCCTCACTGATTGGAGGTGACAAGTTTCTAACCTGACTTGCATGTTTTAGTAAGTAATCAGTCATCGATATTCCCTCTCGTGGATTAAATTGACCATGACTAAGCATTGCTCGTATTCTTTGCTGTACCGTAACATTCCAAAATCTGTTCATGAATAATCTTTTAAAGGATTCATATGAAATTTCACCCCCTGATACCATTTGTAACCAATCTAAGGTTTTCTGGTCCAAACATCTTTTGACAACTATCATTTTCAATGCTTCAGGTATCTTTTTAATTTGAAAATACTCTGATAATTCTGCTATGAACTGTACTGGACTGGAGTTTTCATGAAATTTTGGAAGTGGAAAATCACTTAAGATATGATTGTAATTTTGCAAATTCCCTATTCCCATATTTAAATTATCTAGTGTAACTTGTGCACTCTGAGTTTCAGCATTAGCTATAGATGAAGCTGCCGCATCACTCACATTATTTGTCATACCTGAGGAACTACCTCTATCATTATTTTGTACATCTGACACATGTACATCACATATATTTGCCCTTGAATTCAATTCTAATCTATTTACAGTACCCTGCAGATTTTCTATTGTCTGTTCCAATTTTTTATTATTCTCATTTTGAACAGTTTGGTGTTTGTTAATTTCAGAGGTTAGCTTTTGATTCAAATCTTTAGACAAATCTTTAACCTCATCAGACAATTTATTTCTCTGTTTTTCTGACTCCTTCTGAATTTCAGATATTTCCCCTCTGAAATTAACTTGCACCTGTATTAAATCTGCATTTGTAGCCTCCATCATCTCTTTTAACTCACTTGAAATGCTACTCATTCGGCTACCTAGCTCTGTACATTTTACATTAACATGCTCTATTTTATTGTTAACCTCACTTTTTTGGTTGGATATTTCCCTGCTCATGTCTAACATTTTCTTTGAAACTTCACCTATTTCATTTGCTATCATTTCTTGATTTTCATTTTTCATTCTAATCATACTACTATCTAGCTCCATGAATTTCTTTTCAATTTCTTCCCTGTTTTGTTCTAAGCTTTTACCAATATCTTCTCTTAATTCCCTATTATTCCTTTCCATATTCTGAGTTAGTTTTTGTTCTAATTTTTCACTACTCTTTTGCATATCTCCCCTTAATTGATCTGTAATACTCTTGCTAAGATCTTCCCTTAATTTCTCATTATTCTTTTGCATATCTTCCCTGTTTTGATCTGTAATACTCTTACTAAGATCTTCCCTTAATTCCCTCTTATTCTTTTCCATATCTTCCCTTAATTCCCTATGCATATTTCTCAGCATTTCCATCATTATCATACTAGTATCAAGATTAACATTTCCTGCTATTCTATTCTCCCTTTCTGCACTAACATTTTCATCTTCAAATCCTAAAAAGTCTGGGCTATTTCCTGTAATTTGTATTGGATCACAGCTAACTGTTACACTATCTCCCTCCATAATTATTTCTTCTGTATTACTAGCAGCCATTGTTTTTATTATCCTACCATTCCTAAGGAACATTGAAATTGATTTACCTTTTTGATGCTGTATGTTGCTGTTACTTTAATGTCCAGCGTTCTGCCCCATTCTCCTAGATTTGTATGTCGCTTCTGCGTTGTGTTGTGATGAATCTACGTTGTCTCGATGTTTTTTTTTTTTTTTTGCGTTGAATTCCTTGTTGCCTCGTAATCTCGGAATTACGATCGAAGTCTGTCGTCCCTGTTGTTTCTTGAATCTGGGTCTTGTAGATGATTTCACCGCTGCATTCCTGGTTACTCTGCTTCATTCCTAGTTAATTCTGCTACTTCCTGGATATTCTTGTTCCTTTCCTAGTCATCTAGCCCCACGTTATGGGTGCCATTTTGTAAGAGCAACAAATTGTGTTTGTAGCACCACGTTGTGGAGCCAATGTTGATGTGGTATTAATGTTATGTTGACTTCTGCGTTGCCATCTTGTGTGACGTCACTCCTTGTTTGGTTCGTTTAACTCCATCTGGCGTAGCAATTTGCATCAATTAGGGTTCGAAAGAATTTAAAGTTTTGTATATTGTCCTCCGGCTAGCTATTTAGGTAGACATTTAACTCTTGCAGGGTGTGAAGCGGAAAGGAATCTTTTGTCTAGAAATGATATTGACGAAGATATTGGTTTTATAATCTTTATTGCAGAACACGTTCACGAACACTTTCACAGATTTATCTGGATAATCGCCATACTGAAACTGTTTGTAATAACTTCTTATCACTTTTAACTCACGTACTTCAACTTTATATATTTAACTGTATAATACTTTATAAGATTTTTTCGTAATTCTGCTGCGCGTAACTTGACAAAAAAAATGAACTGCGATACCGACGTGGAGAGTACGGAGAATTTTGTAGAACTGGGGGAACGCTCTCTTGAACCTACACTATTTATAGGCTTGCCTCAAGATACGCCTAAAGATTATAAATGAACTGCCATTGGCTAATAAAACGCGCCAACATTAGCGTCTATTTTATTATCCAATGAAAACCACTAATACATATTACTTTTAGGGAAAATTCTAGAAGCTTTTACCGAAAAGGCGCGAAACATTACGTAACTTCCTGGTTCCCGGTAACGATAAACAACTCATCCCCTCGCTGCATTATTGCGTTATTGTTGACAGTTTCAGTAGAGCCATATATTATTATTTACCAATAATAATTACAATTATTAAACCTCTGAAATCAATGTTACATAAAAATACATATTCATATTACTATCATTATTTACATTAAAGTAATTTGTGATACAAATTACCGTCTCACTATTAATTATAAACTACTTCAATTTCATTATGCTTAGGATATTAATTTTATTATGTATTTCAATAGCGAATGATTATCTAAGTATTGTTTACAGAACCATATATTAATGGATTAAAACAAATCCCATTTTCTTTCCTATATATTTTTTAAAAAGTAAGTCAATTACTGATGCATATATACATCTTATAGTAGTATTTAAAGACAATTTTTTCAATTGTATTTCATAATTATATATCTTAAGATTTTACATTTCTTCAGTATACTTTCATATACATATATTAAACACAAACTATTGAAACATCATTGTTGACTGCACCTGTGGTAAGTGCCATTGTTATATTTCTTGCCTGTGAGTGACACTGCCAAAGGGCAGGGATGTTTTATTTTGATTGTTCCAGTCACCTCATTTTACCATACTGAGGGATTTGATTACTGGGTTTCCTTATTGTCTTCTGCCATGTTTCCAGTGTACGCTTTATCAAAAATAAATGTTTTCTGGTGTGAATGCGAGTAAGCAGACCACTTGAATCAGCTAACTTTGCAATCAAATGAAATCCCAGTTTTGAATGAGTAAAGTTTTCTTTGCAAGCTCCTCTAGTCACAAAATCTATAGTGTCGACAGTTTTTATGATAGCAAATAATCACTTATGAAATAACTACTGCACTTGCCAATAATAATAATGCGCAGAACAGTACAGAATGAAAAATTACTAAGTGTTCTAACAAATTTTATGTTCTCTGTGACAGTCCCCAATTAAATGCTCTGAGAATATCTAGAAATTAAATCTGCTTTACATTTATAAGAAAAACTACTGAGGAAATGTAACTACTATCTTAGAATAAAGGAAATATATTTGTAGACTGTTTAATTTTTTGCTTTCTTTTTGGAAGGAATACACAAATTAATTTGAAAATCTTTTAAGTGCAGGCATAGTTAGAGGATTTAGCTTTAACTGGAAATCAGGTACACACATAATTGCAAATCATCTTTCTAAATATTTGCATTGTTTATTTCAGGGATATGGACCAGAAGAGCACATCAATGACCTGATAAAAGTACCCTATCTTCAGGGTTATACTGGTAAAATATGGATTGTCATGCAGCAATCTGCAAACTTCAGGTACTTATGTGTTTTAATGTTCCTGATATACGTGCATTGTTCGGTGCAAGTTTAAACAAAGTACCTATGCATTTTTGCTTTTAAATGTAACTAAATATTCAGGCTCATAAACCAAGTGTTATTATATATACACTTACATATGTTATTTTTTATACATTTTCTGTTGGAAAATGCAATCAAGGATTTGGCAAGCATTTAATAGTCATAGGTTGTCACAACACTTTTACTATTTTTATGCTCTATACTCATATGTTAATATTTTACTATCAGAATCAAGATTATGAGTAAATATTTTATTAATGAAATGTATTATTACTGCGGAAAACAAATACAATGTTCTGCCACAGATGTTACAGCATTTGTGAACTGATTTCATTAAGCTGTTAACAGAAGTTTTAAAGTCTTAATTCTTACATGAGACAAAAAGGCTTTAGTATTCATAGTGCTATTTGATAGCTATACAAATCTTGTGGCAAGCAATTATAAACATGGAATCAATAAATATTTTTGTTTCAAAGTAGATATGGCACTGCTCACTTGAAATGTAAGAGTTACCATTATTATTCTGAATAAAATAAACAGTTTTTTTTTATTTATTTACAAATTGTTACAACCCATGTTTTACCTAAAGGTAAACATGGGTTATTTACATTTTATTTACAACATATATAGTTGAACAATCATATCAGACTTTAAGTATGTCGAAGATGGATTTCAAGAGGCTGGTAATATTGGCTGTGTTGATGTGGTATTTCAGCACCTGATGTAGTGAGAGATTAAGAATAACTGCGGGTGTTTCTCTGGAAAATAGTGTACATTCTGTCTGTTTGTACTTGCTTTATCAGGACAGTTGCTAAGCAGGGATGGAGCCTTGTTAATTCTATGGAGGTAGAATCGGAAACTTCCATGATTCGTTAAGAACTGTGTAAGCATATAGTTTGGTCAGAGCTGTAGGGAGAGTGGATATGAACAGTTTGGTGTGGGCTGCAACTTCAGAGTTAATATATGTTGAATTCCAGATTGTTGTATAGTGATTCTTCAGTAACTGCTTTCCCCTGCTCAGTGAAATTTTGTTATAGTCTGTGGTGACTGAGGTGTGCTTTTGTAGGTTTATTGTTTTCATCCCAATGTCTATAGCTGCTGGTTGCCTGTTGCATTTATCTGCTATTGCCAGTAGTGCTGCTGCAAAGTCTACATTGAGTGTGTAGGATGAGATACTCTTGCTTCGGTGTTCTATTCAGTCTATTGCCATTTTAATTCTGCTATTTCACTTGAAAGGCGGTACATTCTTTGTTTAATCTTATCACTCCAAGGGGTATTTCTCTTGTGTTTTCCATAGTGACCATCGCTGTCCTGACATGATTCTCCGATTTTGAACCGTCCATGTAAATCCTAACTTTAGCCTCTCCTACTCCAGTAAAGTCTGCGCTTACATAATTGTCCTTCTGATGGATTCTTTTCATTCTGTTAGGTTTTCTATCTTCTATTTAAACATAATTATGAAAATAAATGGCAAAGGAAAAAATTTTAGTGATTAAAATATGTTTACAAATGTAAGCTTTTGGCAAAACAATGTGTAGTGCAGTAATTAAAAAATCTTGTGTTATATTCACATCACTTTCTTTACTCACTATTGTTTATTTTTATATAGCTTCTACAAACTATTCCTACAAAAGCTTATTTTTCCATCTGCTTTATGTTAATCGAGATAAAACTTTGCAGAAATAATTTCATTACACATTTTATTATACATACAAGAGAGGTATAGGAAACTGAATCAATAGCTATATATTTAAAATCAGTTGCTATATAGTGGCCTTAAAATTCCATGCTCTTTCAGTGACATTGCGAGAGACAAGTGAATAGTGACAGTGCTTTAAAAAAATGACAAAGTATTGAAAAATACAAACCAATAATAGCAGATATGTTAGAAATGGCTGATGGCACAAGAAGTTATTTATGATAAATTGTGTATTTTAAAGAGCTCTACACTTTCTGTTTGGTAAGTTTCTGTCTATCTCTTATGATTTACCTGTTATACAAAATTATAAAATAGGTATTCCTTTCAAGTGAAGAAGACTTTACAAACTATTCCAAGAAAATTCAAGATATGCATTTTATTTGACATGTAAATATGTTAAATATATCATGTTTTAACCAAAATCCTTTGAGCCATTTTTAAGAAAATAAAAAATTCCTAAAAAAAGTCCATGTAAAGCATAGTTTGAGTTGGAGGGATTTTTTTAATATCTTCGTGCTGAATCTTTGGAAGATATTGAACTTAATTACAAGTTTGGTATTCACAGACTTTTTATTTTTAAGTTATACTGTTCACAGACAAACACAGACAAACAGATACATACACAGAACTTTTTCTAAAAATACATGTTTTGGATTCAGGGAGCTTCAAGATGCATTTTCAGTGAAATCTCGACATAGAATTTATGGGTGGAATACAATACTGTATGTACTTGAGAAAGTAAAAAGAATGAAAACAAGTACTTCAGGGAAACAATACAATACCTTACTAAACCCTCCCTCACTTCCATCCAAAAAGAAAATGATTTACATTAATTTTCTAAAAAGCTTGTTAAATATTGTGACTTTTTTCAGTTTTTCAGCTGTCACTCTCTCAGTTTTCACTGCCACTATCTGAAGTTCTTATCTGGTTCAACTTCACTGGGAGTTTACTTCACTAAGGTGAACTAATTCAATTCCCCTGTCACTTCACTCCTTTGTGATGTAACCTCTTCTTCTGGATGGTTCACTTCGCTGGAGTCGAATGCAAGACTCCTTCAATTCTTGTTCCGCAGCAACACTCATTGCACATCACAGAAGTTGCCACAAACTCGCTCAGAGAATTGCACAGGAAACTCATCTGTCAATTCACTTGCTGACTGACCGATGCAACTTGACTCACATTGAACTCCTGCGCTTGGGGGAACGCTCACCTATATAGGTAGTGGAATTTTCCACGTAACATTTTAAAACTATTTCAACACATGTTCTGGAGGAAAGGGGGGGAAGAAACTTCCAGAAAGTTCTGGTTATTTGCCAATAACATGCTGGTGTTTACGCTGGCAAACGCTACTTAACATTGTTTATTCCAACTGCCCGCCACCAACCTCTCAATTACCTTGGGCTATAGCCACTTTGTCACAATATTTTCTTTTTTAAGGTTAAAACATTAGAGTATTTAAATTTAAAATCTGTAAGTAGGCCATGCAATTAACCTGTACTACATCATTTAATGACTGCTGATTTTAAACTCATTTAATCTTTATACACCTATTTGTTACAAAATACTGTGATATGATTAATTGTCTATAACTATAATCTCTAGCTAGAAGTGTTAGAAGTACAATATCCTATGTATTTTTGGAAGATTCTAATGGAATTGTGTGATTACAAAATCATCCAAGTTACAAAGACACATTACGCTCTTTCAAGGTATGCTTGTATAATTCACTTAAATAAATCATATTATTTATACTTATACAAGGGCACAGTATGTGATTGTAAAGCATTAATTAATTGAATTTTGAGTGAAATAACTCTAAAATACCTTGAAATATAATGTTATAGATTCCTATGCATTAGTATATTCTTAACGCTTGTTTCTAAAACAAATCATCATCATTTTTCTCTTTCATGAAACTTGAGTTTTTCATTTAATGCAATCTGATACTGAATTACCATCTGCTTCAACATCTTCTGGTACCTTCAGTAACCTTATAACTTGTAAAATATGCCAAAATAATTTTACTTTGCTGGGAATCAATATTCATATAGCAAGAAGCTACAGGCTTCTTCAGTTAGGTTGTTTTGGTTGACAAAAGAAAATCATGCAGTATCAACATCAATACTATTTCAGATCATTGTACTAAACTCTTTTCAAATCCTAATAACTGTCTTCTATCAGAATATCTGCACCTTACTAAATATACTTGAAAAACAGTTGAATGATGAAATGTTCGACCCCATGGTGACAAAAAATGAATTTGCAGATGCAGTAAATGGCATTCCAGTCGATACTTCACCTGAACCAGACTCATTAGGCCCTAAAAGATGACCTGACCTATCAAGTTGTAAGTCTAAAAACAACAAGAATGCTAAGAATGCAGTCTCCAACAAGCAAGAACTGTGCTAGTCCCTAATTCAGGTGTTAGTAAGGAAATTTCTAGCTGGTATTAAATTACAATTCGCTTTGTTGTTCGTCGAGTGATTGACCAAACATCAGATAAAACACTATGTCAATACATCTCCTTTAATGAGTATCAATGTGGTTTCTCCAAATCTTCTGGTAAACAAATAAATACTAATATCCTTTGATCTATTCTTCATGGCATTAAGACAAATAAAATCAAGTCATTATCATCTTTCTGGTTGTAGCTAAAGCCTTTGATAATGTTCTTAATCACCCATGGCCATTCTAGAGAGCTTGCCTGCTCCATCACAACTTACAAAACTTATTAGAGCTTTATAACAAACTAACCAAATGCAAATTCAAGTAAATAACAAGAAAACTTAAATCATCAATCTACGGAGAGGTGTGATACAAGGTTCTCCATTGTCACCTACATTATTTAACCTTTCAACTGATCATATTTTAAATGAATTGTGTGAACTGGCCATTATGTCAAAACTTGGTTCCAAACTTGTCGCTGGACTGTCTCTTCTCACTTTACTAGGACTTTGTAGATGGCATGGTAATTATTGGTAAGGATGAAGTTTCCATAACTGAGCTAACTAAATTGGCTATCAGAAGATTTTCAGAAATTGGACTTACACTTTACACTACAAAATCTGTAGCTATAAATATTTACAAAGGTAAACCCATAGAAAATGCTCTTTCTATGTACCCTGACTTCCAGATAAATACCATTGGCGCTTCTCTAATTTACAAGTTCCAAAGAACCCCTCCTGAGCTGATACCAAAGAAATTCTTGGATGATGCTGATAGGCTAATTAAAGCTGCAATAAAGGGGATGCAAAGTCTTCTCATGGACATTGATGTAATGGTTTACAGCCCCAGGAAATATAAAGACTTGGGCATATTTAGAACTAAATGGGAAGCCATAATGTAGCAAATTAATGCACTATATTGCCTATATAAAACTAAAAATTCATATATCCAACAGACATGCAACCTTCTAGAAGAAAACATCAAATAACTCCAATCCATAAACATTGAGCCAGAAGATAGTCTATTCCACAAAGATGGCAGCTTCCTAAATGCCAAAAAAATTGAAGGCTATGTAAGAAACAATGAATTTGTGTCTGGTGTAACCATCCGCAAAAAGGAAAAGGTGTTATCTTATTTAAACAACACACACCTGCAAACTGATGGATATGGAATTGCATCAGCTTATCTTGCAGTGAGTGGCAGGACTGTTTGAAAATGGTAGGAAATGTTGCTGCTGTACATCCTATACCAGGCAAATTCCCAGGACAACTGTGTTGCCACAATGGTGTTGAAACTCTTGGGTATGTTCTGGGTTCCTGTTCATATGACGAGATTCTATGAAACATTAGACACCACACAGAAAGGTAAATTATTGCAAATGCTCTTAAAAATGCAGAATACTACCTTTGAAAAAGTATATGGTCTCTCCACCACCAAGAAGTACAACATGTATTGACATCATCGCTTTTGACGAAACCACAAGCTCTGGTTTTATAGTTGACCCTACTGTGTGTTTCGAAACGAGCAAGTCACCGCCCCAAGAATGAATACTGAAAAGCAGGACATCTATAATCCTACCATCCCCTATTATTCTGATAAATACCACCTTAATAAATTGAAAGTGACTGGACTTTTGGTCGGAGCTAGAAGGGCTGCCACAGTGTTTATGAAGAATGTATTCTGAAGATTTCATCTCTATCAGTTATTATTGACGTGACCTTCGCCAGTCTCAGGGGATCAGTGACTTTTTAAGAAACTGTTTATATAATGCATAAAGTGACATATTTATGTATAAATACTTGAATGTTGTATATACTATTATTATTATTATTACTATTGCTGTTACTGTTATTTTCCTATCTTAAATTGATAAAGTGTGTGTGTGTGTGCATACATGCATGCATTACCTCAAATTATTCTCTTTCATCCAACTGCACTCTGTTTTAAAGCAACCCATAATTATGGGAAGATAAATAAAATAAATAAGAAATAAACAAATAATTTTAAAAAAATAATTTTGTTAGAATTCTAGTTTTCCTGGAGTGGCTGTTTGCTAAATACATAAAGAATCCTATAACAAAGAACATAAACTTAGTAATTGAAGACTGTAAATGTTTTTCTTTAATTTTGTTAAGAATCAGCATTATAGCAAGATAAATTTGTTTGTATTGGTTCATAATTTCTCAGCCATGTCAATATTGAGTAAATTTCATCAATATTCTAAAAATGCTAGCAAGAACAAAATGAGATGCTCAAGATCAGTATTAAATAATGCATATAAGACATATATTAAACCTATACTATTATACAGAAGTGAAATCTGGCTAATAATATCTTAAACTAGAAATAATGCAAAATAACTCTTTACAACTGATAACAGCAACCACAAATCTGCTCCAGTAGTAGCAATGCAGATCTTTAGTGAAAATAATCCAATAACCCATCAGATTAATAAAACCCTGTTACAGTATGAAAAATTAATAGGATTCCCAGATCAACATGGCTTCATATAGAAAGCAATCAAGCTGTAAGTACAATACACCCAAATCAAAGCTAGAAAAACTTCTCTTACAATGTCATTCCTGGAAGATATAGATATCACCTACAACATGAATTTAATTGAACATGTCCTAAAAAGCAATAAGACTCCTATTAGGTATACCCTGAACCTCAATGGCTACATGTTTATACAAATGCATCCAGAATGGAAATAGAAGCTGGAGTTAGAATTTACTCAAAATTGTGTAGCTTCTATATTGCAACAGTGAAAAAATCAACCCACTTAATCATGAAATTCAGACAACAGAAATACCTACCATTAACTCATCTCTGCTACAGAATAAATTCATTTCACTGTGCAGTTATATTAAGTGATTCAACTTTAGCTATACAAGCAATATCAATAAATAAATTTCCAATCTCCAGTAAAATGTTAGAAATAAAAAATCTTATCAGATTATTGACCACACAAAATAAAATTATCTGTCTCCAATAGGTACCATTTCATTGTGGGAATCTATGGTAATGAAACTGCTGATTCTTTGACAAGAACAGGTTCCAACATTTTACAGAAACCAAATAAAACTTTATCCTATCATTCTGCAAAAATTATACTTAAAACAAACTTCCAAAAATAACATCAAAACTCAAAAGTAATAATAAATCTTGGGCAAAACAAGAATTTAATACCTGAGCATCCAAGAAATGAACCTGTGACAACATTTGGATTACAGACAGCCATGATTCTTTGGCTGCACAATATAAAATTGGAATCTTCAACCCTCTTCAACTCTGTGTCAAGAAAAGAACTCTACAGTGAATAAGCATCACCTATGTAACTGTTTATTTCTCAGGAATTCACCCATAAGAACACTGACTGGACTCTATTTGGGAAGCAATAAAGCAAATGGAATATACCTAAGCAATAGACTGTCACACCCACCGCCACCAAATTATCTTGAGGAAACATAAATTAGTACTAGTGAAACCAAAAGAAGGATTGTGTAACAGTCTTAATATAGCACATTATTGGGAATTATGAAAACGTATGCTGTACAGAAGCACTTTTCAGTTCTGCAGTATGATGTGAAAAAATTCATAGTTTAAGTTCTGGGCCTCCTGACAAGTCATTGTAGTGGGGCTCCCATTCATCACAAAACCCTAAGCAGGTCCCCATTGGTCACAAAATCCCATATAATCTGTAAATAATAAGAGACTGACATAAAATGATGTATAATGATAAAGTGACATCCACTGTCTGATACTTTATTGTATGCAGGATGGAAGGTGATCTATGATCATCCTTGAACAGGATGGCTCTTTATAATGAGTAGAACAAAATATATATTGAAGAAAGTGTGAATCGACTCAAGATACTCTTTGCTCCACTTACTACATATTACATACAGGACATGTTTCATGAGGCATTCCCCACATCTTCCGCTGCTATGCTTTGACTGACTTCGGAGTAGGATTCCGGTTCTCTGGTGCCATCTGTTGACCGATTGATGAACTTAGTGATGAGATCTCTTCCCGGTGGTATTTCAAAGTTCATCAGTTGCTCTTGGAACTTATTGATGTATATTTTCTCCCACAAGCTTAATTCTTGACGTACCTTAGTAATTTTGCTTCCTTTTCTACTATGTGGTTCTCTTTCCAAAAATGGTTTGCTACGGCAGACCTTTCTAACTGTTTATATCTGATGTTGCAGTAGTGTTCCTTTAGCCTGGTTCTTATGTTCCTCTTGGTCTTCCCTATGTATACTTCGTCACAATCTTTGCAGTTTATCTGATATATACCCTGCTTCTTTTCATGTGGAATACTATTAGTAGTGCTAGATTTTAACATCTTTCCTAAGCTGAATTTATTGTATGGTGCCAGGGTATCTTGTATTTCCTGAAAGTCTTCTGGAATTTATGGAAGGTCCAAGGGTGGAAAGCAATTCTCTTGTATCTCCAATTTTCTTCAATTGGTGCAAGAATCGTAATCTGTCTGATTTGTTTTTCTGTGGTAAACTTGTTTATTTTTCTGTCTATCATGTGTTTGTCGAGTCCGTTGGCTTTTGCTGTTGTTACGATGTGTTTGTATTCATTCTTGTATTCTATTTCTTTAAGAGGGGTGTTTATTAATCGGTGAATTAAGCTGTTGAATATTGCATGTTGGTGTGATCTGGGGTTAAAACCTTAAGCTTTTGTGTAGTTGTTTGTATGCGTGTTTTTCCTGTGTATTCCATATTCTATCTTTTCCCCATTGCGGATTATTTTCAGATCTAAAAATGGTAAAGCATTTTGGTCGTCTATTTCAAGTGTGAATTTTACTGTTGTGTCCTGTAGGTTAAGCAACTTTAGTGCATCTCACTCAGAACAAAATATTTTAGTGCAGTTTTGCTGTTCTTATAGTAGCTTTTGAGAAAAGAGCAAAAGTTGCTTAATATTAACTCTATTTTAAGTGAAGATTTTAGGAAACTTAAATACATTTTCAAATATTTCTTAGAGCAGATTGAAAGATAAATATTTTCTGCGTGTTTAAATATGTTTTGAATTGAAATAATTTGCATTTTTACTATTATTATAAGCTTTCAAAATTAGTCTCAGTTGAATCTACATTGTTAACCACAAGACTATATAACATGACAACAGTAAGCTCGAAAGAACTGCACTTCAGCTGTTTATAAAGAAATGCACTTCACACTTCAGCTACTGTTTATTGCACTTATGGCTTGGTTTTGAAATAGTGGATTATCAGCTACAAAATGGCTCACTTTATTAATGCTGGGTATATTGAAATGCTACTCATTTATGCTGAAACACATAGTGCGGCAAGAATTTATTGAGAAAGATTTCCAAATAGACGAGCACCACATCATAGGACATTTTTTTCATCTGTCAAAGAGTTCTAGATACAGGAAGCATATCTTCTCATGTTGAAGGAGTTGGTCAAAGAAATGTTACACAAGAAGAAGAAATCCTTCACTTGGTGGAAGAAGATCCTGGAAGCAGCAGCCATGGCATAGCTCACACTATCGGTGTATCGCATTGGATTGTTTAGAGAACATTAAAATAATTGCTACGCTCTTATCATACTCAGCACACCCAGTATCGCTCTGAAGGAGGTTATGCTCCAAGGGTAGCATTTTCCGAATGGTTTCTTCAACAAGGAAGGGACTATAATATATAGAAGTGGTTGCAAATATACAATTTCACTAAAATAGGTTCAATACCTCAGAACTAGTTTCGAGGAAGTGATTCCTCGAAACTAGTTCTGAGGTATTGAACCTATTTTAGTGAAATTGTATATTTGCAACCACTTCTATATATTATATTTAATCTTTTCACTATGTCTTGATTTAAAAGTAAGGAAGGAACTTTCCCCTTAAAATTCTTGTGATGGATAAGCAATGTTTACCAGAAATGGAGTAACTAATTACCATAATGCACACACCTGGACTTACAACAATCCACACACAATACAACAAGACAGCTTTCAGCACAGATTTTCTTTAAATGTTTGGGCAGGAATCATAGGAAACACATTAATTGGTTCATGGATTCTTCCTCGGGTTTTGACAGGAGACATCTATTTCCACTTTCTTCAAGAAATGTTACCAGTTCTGCTTGAGGATGTTCTCCTGGCAGTAAGAAATGATTGATATGTGACTATTACATGACGGCGCATAAGTAGAGCCATGTGTGGCTATCTGCACAACACCTAAGTAGAACGCTGGATCACTCAGAATGGACATATAAGATGGCCACCAAGATTACCAGATCTAAATCCAATCAGTTTTTTTTTGGGGGGGGTGATATGAAAACTTGCATATACATTACAGAAGTGCCTGATGTGGAAATTTTGCAAGAAATGATACTTTGGCAGCAGAAGAAGAAAAAAAAAACTCAGACATACTTCAAGGAGTGCAGCAGAATTGGAGAAAACGTTGTGAAGCATGTGTGTTGGTAAGGGGTGCACATTTTGAATGATTTCTCTAAACATTGAAAAGAAGTTCTCATTGATTTTCTGTTCTTGTCTTGCCTTAATTATTCACAGAGTTTTATAATTCACAAAGAAAGGAAGCATAATCTTGTAACTTGGGTTTCTCAAGCTTTTATTTATCTTTATAAATAAGTGTTCCTATTAATAATTTGTATAATATTGTAAATGTTTCCTCAGTTCCACATTCCATATGATATTTAGGTTAAGTTACAATCATGTGTAGTTTTCTGTTTATTTGTATACCAGAAGTATTTATTTGTTCATTGTCATAGCAGCAGAGACTGAAAGTTAGAAGTTAACCTGTTGAATGTAATGTGAACCTGCTGAATTTACTGAGTTGCAATATTGTGCAAAATAAAATAATAATTATCTCAAGAATGGAAATCTTTATGGAAAAAATTGATTAAGCAAAAATACTCATAACAACATCCTCTTTCATAGTTTAAAAGGATAATCATAGGTCACCTTTCACTCTGTATATCCTTCCAAGCATGTTGACATGTCTGCCATGTGTGTAAGTTTTAATTTTCTTTCTCATTCTATTGCTCTTTCACTAGTATCACAACATTTCTGTTAATATTGCAATATTTAATTATTCTCAGCATTGCTATAATATAAAGCAAAAACTATGTTAGGAGTGCTAGAAATCTATACAGGATTTATTAAACAAATGAAATATTTTTATGTTACAGTACAGAACTCTATTTGGTGGATACACTTGGGTACATAGCAGAGAATGGTAGCTCTACAGGAATATTCAATATGATGCTGTCAGGAAAAGTGGATATAGCTTTGGAGACATCAACTATCACTGTAGCTTACAAACGCTATGTAAAGTTCCTGTCACCTACTTGGAGATACAGGTTGAGAAAAATTATGTCTAACAAGGAGGCAGAAAGCCTAGAGGCTCTTCAAACGAAATTAATTTTAATGTCCTTGTCAACCATTAAGCTTCATAAAACTATACAGACAAATACTAGTTAGCTTTCAAATACTCATTACATCTGTTTCAGCAAAGATTTCCAGAAATATGCCTGAAGAATCAACTAAGTAAAGCAACCTTTGAAATTCAGAATTGTCTTCTATATCACTGATTAATGTGGCTGTTTTTATTTTGACAAAAAGCATAAGCAGTTTAGGATTATTTTTGTAAAATAAGCATTAAAAGCAAAATTTTCACACCTTTATTCAATATTTAAATAATTTGCTATTGATTGTTGCTATTATTATCATTATCATCATCAGCAGCAGCAGCAGCAGCAGCAGCAGCAGTGTTGCTATTTTCATCAGTTCACTACAGGAATACTGTGGCATTTCATATGTAGATGTGTTGTGTAACAACTGTAATATAGCCAAAATAAATTTTGTACATAATTAATATTCTAAGAGGGGCTAATATAATGAGGTAAACAAAATTGTAATCATAATGTATATCATTCTATACATGTGTCACAGAGCATGGAACACTTCATAAAACATTGTGATATTACAAAATTAAGGCATTACAGAATACATTATATCATTTTCCAGGGTTTTCCATAAATGATAATTCATTATTTTTATTTACTGGATTTTGAAAAACTAAATTTTTACGCATGTTGAATTTTACAAGATTTTTCAACTTAAAAGTCAAGAAAAATACAGTAGAAACTGAATTTTGGTGAACTGTATTTAAACATTATGTTAATTTCATTCAGAAGTGCATGTATGTATAAATACTTAATGTTGATATTTTTAGGTGTTGAATTTTGTAAAAGTCCTTGGTTATTCTGATTTATGAAGAAACCTTTGCAGTAAGTTGTGTTCCTGTGAATGCATCTTTGATATACATAGTTGAAAATTTCAAAATAAACTACTCAGATGTTCTAGATAATATTAATAATTACAGATTAATGACATATATAAGAAGACCTGACATGTTTGACTCCCCTTGGGAAGGAGTGATTGCTCCTTTTTCATCAGATATGTGGATAGCACTCACATTTGCCATGTTGGTACTGACTACCATACTTTGGATAACATGGAACATTGGCTACAGCCATGGCACTGAAAACAATGATGTTGCATCAGGGTTTAGCATTATGGAAGCATTGCTTTTTGTACATGGGATATTTTGTCAGCAAGGTAAGTAAGAGGTTTCATTGTATCAGCCTTTGTAAGTTTTAGTTTACATCATCAGAAATTTTAAACTGACCTTCACTGTTAAGCAATTTATGTTTTAGATGTTTATCTGTAAAGTTAAGTTCATTGAATGCAACAATGCATTCATTATAAAGGTGAATCAGATTTGAAAACCTAAAGTCAAACTAGTATGTAGATCCTAACACACAATTTATGGCAAATAAAGTTTTTATGACATTAACCATTTCTGAGATACCTACTCTTTGTTATTGCTTTGAATTTTCAAATGCTTTATCCTTTTTTCAATTGCGAATCACTATTCTTTTTTTTTTTTCTGTTTCTTTCTTATTCGTGTTCATGCAAACAGAATTTCAGTCATCACATAGCAACCAACTTTGAAAAAAATTGACTATTGCTTTAGTTTACTGATTCTGCTTATACCTACAATGAAATGTATAAAAAAGTAATGAATTACTATCCATATTAGCAAAGAAGACAGAAGAATAAGCTTTTGTTAAGATTGTTATAGGTGCCCTGCGAAAAAAACTTCCAGATTATGCAATATGTACAAACAGCTGCTCATAGAAATGCTGTTAATAAAACTGTTTCCAAGATCCAAACAACCTTACCAGCAGCATTTTCTGCAAGCAGAAGTGAAAATAATGGCAAAGATAATTTTTTGAAAGATAGGCTGCAAAGCATTAGCTTCAGCTAACATCCTTTCGAATAAGTTAAATAATGTATAATTTCAAAATTTTCTGGAAAAATATTTCCAATGAAAAGTTCCTGATGAATCAACAATAAGGAAAAACTACCTTGGCAAAGTTTATGAAGAGGTAAGTATAAATATTTAATGAAATTAGTTTGTGTATCAACTACCCCACCCCCTCCCCAATATTTGAGCTTTATAAAAACTTGTCAATTATTTAAAACTTTTAAATGTATTATACAAAAATATTTTCAAATGAAAACAAAATTATGTAGGCCAGTAGTGCCACGGAGTTTGATTTAGTTTAGTTTATGATCAAGAAACATTTCTTTATAAAGTTTTTAAACTTGTTCCCCCCAAAAGTGAAACCCCAAATTAACCCGTGATATTTACTAATTTTCAATAAAATAATTCTTTTCAGGTAATACAAGAAATAAGAGACGATATCGGCGACTCAGACTTCTGGTTATGTGTAGATGAAACAACCGACTCATGTGGGAGATTTATTACCGTCATGGGAATCTGAACCAGGAACACCCCATCTCATTGTCTCCAGGGTACTGGAAGTACCAAACCATTTGACAATTGCTAGGGTTGTTCATGATGCATTATGTGTTTTGTGGCCTGATAAAGAAAATGAGGAAAAACTCTTGGTGACAGTTACAGATGCAGCAGCATACATGCTTAAGGCTGTTAAAGCTTTGCAGGTATTTTATCCTAAGGCAGTTCATATGACTTGTTTAGCACATGCTCTTCACTGGTTGGCAGAGGAAATTTGAGCAAATTTTCCAGAAGTAAATGCCTTGATTTCCTCCATGATTATTTACTGATATGATGCAAGATATTCGTTTGCCCCCAGGGCCAATCCTCATGAGATGGGGAACAGGATTGAAGCAGCTCTATATTACAGTGATCATTTAGAAGATGTGAAAAAGGTGCTCGATGTGATGGACAAAAATGAAGCAGCAAGTATCCCTGCTGCAGTTAGTGCTTGCAATGAGAAGAGTCTCCAGGCTAAATTAGTGTTTATTAAGACCTACTTTAGTAAACTCCCAGCCACAATTACATGTTTGGAAGAAAAAGGGATGCCTCTATGTTCTGCCCTCCAGGTATATGAAACAGCTGTCACCGGAGACATACCAGGAGAAATAGGAAAGTCTCTTCATGACAAAATTGAGAAAACTGAAGCACGGAATCCAGGTTTAATGTTTCTTCAGGATGTGAATGTGCTATAAGGATAATCTGAAAAAGAACTTAATGCTTATTCTGTAAGTGACATAGCCTCTTTTCGGTACTGCCCTGTCACTTCGTGTGAAGTAGAAAGAGCCTTCTTCACATAAAAATGTCTTAACTGACAGAAGGAAATAATTTCTTCCAGAAAACTGTGAAAAATATTTGTTTATTGCAATAAAAACAACTAATGCTAAAATAGATTCAGAGAGACTAATAAATATTAATTTTGTTAATGAATGAGTTCAAGAATAAATTTACAATTTGATTACTTCATCAAGATTAATAAATGTGAGAAAGTTGAAATAATATATTTTATTTTTTATGCTAAAATAGATTGAAAGAGAGAGACACTAATAAATATTAATTTTGTTAATGACTGAGTTTAAGAATAAATTTACAATTCGATTACTTTATCAAGATTAATAAATGTAAGTTGAAATCATGCACTTTATTTTTTATGCATATTTACCAGTTATTTAGTTCATAGATGCATGTATATATTTGTACTTTATAGTGCATATTAATCCGAGCTCTAGTAATCAGATATAGTAAATTACTTCTAGAAGATATAACATCCCGCACTAAGTTTTTTAATTAGCATATTTATACCTGCTCCCCATTTTAAATTTTCATTTAGCAGTACTCCCAGAAATGCTATTTGCCCTTGATACTTTATAAATTTCCATATCTGATTTTAAATTGGCAATGTTGTGATATAATCTCTACTCTGGCTAGTATGAAAGCTAATAGACTCTGTTTTTTCCGTATTTATTAACAGCCTGTTGGATTTAACCAGGTACTAATTTTGCTGTATTGTTGTCTATTTTTCCTGAACTTCTGTCACTTTTTGGTTCTACCAGGATATTTGTGTTGTTTGCAAACAGTACTACCTGTTATTCTAATGAAAAGAAGTTAGAAACAGTGATGTGTATTGAATTTATTTAAAGGTGAGTCGGAATTGTTACACTAACTTCACTTAAGTTTACTCACTTAACATGTTTCGGGAAACGGTTGTTCCCATCCTCAGAAGTTAATTCGACTGGCCCGTGTTGTTGGTGTTTCCGTTTTTTGGACTGGATCCTGTGGTGGCATCTTGTGGTGGAGAAATGTACTTCCAGAGAGGATTTGGTGGCGGCAAATCAAAATTCATTAGATGTGTGTTGTGTTTTAGAATGGTGATCTTCTCCCATGCATCTAATTCGGCTGCAAATTTGGCTGGTTTGACTAATGTAATATTGGGTTTGATGTTGTGATTAGTGATCCAAAAATGGTGTGAAACTGCAGATTTGTCCATTTGTTTGTATTTAATACATCTCATGTGCTCCTTTACCTAGTTTCTAAGTTTCTTTTTGTCTTACCTGTGTATACTTTATTGCAATCTGAACAATTGATTTTATAGATTCCAGCTTTTTTGTCTTGTGGAATGGGGTCTTTTAACTTGTTACAAAGTAATTTCTCTATGTTAAATTTGTTCTGTGGAGCTAGGCTGATGTTATGTTTCATGAAAATCTTCTTAAATTTGTGAAATGTTCCTGGGTGGTATGTGAATTTCTTGAACTTTAGCTCTTTATCTTGCTGGCTGAGATTTGTTGTGTTTCTGATGTGCATCTGTCGTTTGAATTTTGCAATTTTTTTCTAATAATGGTAGACAGCTCAGTCAATCTTTTGTGTCTAAAACTATGTTGAGAGTCTGTTATAATGCTATTTTTCTCTAAGAAGTTAATGATTCATGGTACATAAGTTTTTCTAACATTTTTTTAAAAGGCTGATAACATTGTTACTGGTGTGTAATTCTATATGTCATGTTTTTGTTCTTTTTAGCACAATGGCTCTACTTTACCAATCTTAAAATCTTCTGGAAATATCCGTTTTTCAAAAATATGTAATATACATGCATTAAAGGCTCTGCCATCTCCTTCATACACTCTTCTATATATAATCAGCAGGGCTCAGTTTTGGGTCACAGAATTAGCAGACTGAAGTTGGGAGCGAACGGGGTTGAGTTGATGTCCTAGCCCGGTGGGTGGGGTAGCACTTCCAACCTACAGGTAGTTGCATAGCGAAGGTCACTGTGGACATTTATATTGCTGCTTGACCTTGGTTGATGCAGTCCCCTTACCTATTCGAGATCCAGTGAGCAAAGAACTATAGTTTCATGGTATTTACATATTCATTTATATTTTGTTAGTGTTAATTGCTCTTATTTATACTCCACAGTACTTTGAAACATGTCGAAGAATACAAGTACCAAGTGTTCCCTTCAGGATGCACTTATAGAGAAGTTTGGAAAGGAACATTTCCTCATCAAAGGAAAGAACACTGCATACTGCAAAAAATATATCTTGACAGACAGAAGTGGATTCTTTCAAAAACATTGTAATAGCAAAATACGGACGAAAAATGTTAAGTTCAACAATCTACAGAGATCTTCAAGATCACAATCAAAATAAAAAATCAAAAAGAATTTTATCGAGATTTGTGTAGCATGTTAGTACATGCCAACATCCATTTCAACGAGATCGAAAATAAATATATTAAAGCGTTTCTAGAAAAATATATGTGTTCATAATTGCACTGCTTCGAAAACTGAATGAGTCAAAATCAGACTGTTATTGCAAGTATGAACGCCAAATTAAAAAAAATGTCCTTTTGGCTTTGCAGATATGTGTGCCATTAAGGACGTTTTATTGGATTCAAACAATGAATACAAATCCATAAAGTTTATTCGTGCGATATCCCATTCTTTTGTCATGCACCTGTCACATCATGTGATGAAGAACGAAGTTTTGCTAGCTATAAACTCATTTTAAGTGAAAATAGGAGGTGTTCTTATTTGATACATTGCGAATGCACCTTGTAGTTCGCTGTAATTACATGTAAAGAAGTGTATTGTATTCATTTGCATTATTTGGGTTATTACTTTATGTATTTATTTTAAATATTTATGTATATGGTGCAATGAAGTTGAGAAGAAATCTATTTTGTGATATGTATATATTGTTTGCACTTTTTTTTCTGTCTTGAAAAATGGCTATTTCAGAATGTTAAAACAGGTACAATCATGCAAAACTGTTATGTTTAGTTTCCATACTCGATACGCACTGAAAAATGTGACGTTTATTTTGTGCCCTACTGTGACTAGATGTTTACATGTTGAGGCAAGGGCTGCTGCACACTTTATCTGCCACCCCACTCAAACTAAACAACACAGTGGTTCGTGTGCTCCTAACTTCATGCATCTCGGAACCCTGCACCGAGGCGTGATATTCAGGTATCTCATCTATCCTGCTGAGTACTTATTTTTAGTCCTTTTGTTACACTTATTAGTTCTTCTTCACTTATTGTTGAATAAAAAGGAATTTATATACCTCTTTATTCTATTATTATAACTAAGTTAAACATTTTGTGAGCCATTATTTGTTATTCAATACTCCATTAGCGATTTCAGTGAAGTGCCTATTAATAAGCTCTGCCACCTGTACTGTTTTTTTTTTTTTTTTTTTTTTACTTATTGCCATCATTCATCAGCTAAAATTAGGAATCCATTTGATTGATTTTAGCAGTATTTAAGAAAGGAGGTAAATTTAGTACTGAATGAGAAATGGAAGACAGGAAGTAATGAGTATGAAGTGGTGCATGATTGTATTTACTTAGGAATCAAAATAGACAAAGGAGGAAAATAGGAGAAACAAAAGAGATCAACATTGGCAAAAGGGAAAGCAGCAATGATGGCTGTGAGAGGATGTTTATATAAAATGCCAGAGATGGAGGTGAAATGGATGGAAGGGGTATATAACTCAGAGGTTGAGGCTTGAATGAAATATGGGGACTTGAAATGGGTGGGAAGTTGTGAACTTAGTACACAGGATGTTTTGGAAGGAAGTTTCTGGGATGTCAACACAACAGCTAATAAAATTTCTCAAATTGAAATGGGAAGAGTAGCGCAGAAAGGATTGATTATGGAGAGAAATACTGGTAGAAGATCATGATAATTTGTTAAAACAATGTTTAAAATATCAAGAAACAAGTCTACAAAGTGTGGGATGAATAAGCTATTAAAAGAAAAAACTTAGAAAATAAAGGCTCTGGGAATAATTGGAGAAAAAGGGAAACAAATAATGAAAGTTTTTGAATAGGCACAAGAAGGAGATATGAAGCTACTGAGATACGTAAATTGTTCAGTAAACTAACAGAGAAGAGGTCACTAGTATTCTATGTTTTAATGAAAAACAGTTGGGAAAGAGAAAGATATCTAGAAAGCTAACACCAATAAAGAAGGAGGGGGGATAGCATGGAGGGTGGAGGTTACAAGGTCAACAAAATGACTATCCACAAGTGAATGCCCATTATGTGGGGGAAAAGATGATGTACAACACACAGTAACTTAGAGAAAAGAAAGTGAATGATTAAGAATGAATAGGACAATTGACATAAATTGTAAGCAAATAGGGCAATATTTAGAAAAAATTAAAAATAAATGGAACTGGACTGTTAAAAGAGGAAAGGAATATTAATTTATGAGTATACAAATAAGAACTAAGGTAGTAATGTATAATGTATTATAGCTTTTAACATAAGGTGAATTGCCCGCGAGAGCCAATTTCAATAGACAGTCCAGTAGTGTCGTAGTACTTCAATAAAATATTATTATTTAGACATTTTAGACAAACTGTTTTTTTGTCTACTTATTATTAATTTATTATTAGCATTAGTCCAGGACAATAGATCTGTGAGCACATTTACTGCAGATGACTGAATTTCTTCCATTATTTTCCCTTTAAATAGTATACTAGTATCACCTGCAAAAAGGATGTTTTTCTGTTTGATTTGACATGAAAGCATATTTATTTAAAGGTGAGTCGGAATTGTTACACTAACATCACTTAAGTTTACTCACTTAACATGTTTCGGGAAACCGTTGTTCCCATCCTCAGAAGGTTAATTCGACTGGCCCGTGTTGTTGGTGTTTCCGTTTTTTGGACTGGATCCTGTGGTGGCATCTTGTGGTGGAGAAATGTACTTCCAGAGAGGATTTGGTGGCGGCAAATCAAAATTCATTAGATGTGTGTTGTGTTTTAGAATGGTGATCTTCTCCCATGCATCTAATTCGGCTGCAAATTTGGCTGGTTTGACTAATGTAATATTGGGTTTGATGTTGTGATTAGTGATCCAAAAATGGTGTGAAACTGCAGATTTGTCCATTTGTTTGTATTTAATACATCTCATGTGCTCCTTTAGCCTAGTTTCTAGGTTTCTTTTTGTCTTACCTATGTATACTTTATTGCAATCTGAACAATTGATTTTATAGATTCCAGCTTTTTTGTCTTGTGGAATGGGGTCTTTTAACTTGTTACAAAGTAATTTCTCTATGTTAAATTTGTTCTGTGGAGCTAGGCTGATGTTATGTTTCATGAAAATCTTCTTAAATTTGTGAAAAGTTCCTGGGTGGTATGTGAATTTCTTGAACTTTAGCTCTTTATCTTGCTGGCTGAGATTTGTTGTGTTTCTGATGTGCATCTGTCGTTTAAATTTTGCAATTTTTTTGTCAATAGTTGTTTTGTTGTACCCATTATGTATTGCTGTGTCTACTATATGCTGGTATTCTAACTGGTATTCTTTTTTATTTAAGGGGGTATATACCAGTCTATGTGTTAGGCTGTTTAGTACTGCATGTTTGTGTGTGGTTGGATTGAAACTCTTATTTTTTATGTAATTAGTAGAGTGTGTTGGCTTCCTGTATATGCCAAAGGTTAGGTTCTTTTGTTCTCTGATGATTTTTAGGTCTAAAAATGGTAGCATGCCTTCTTTTTCTATTTCTATGGTGAATTTTATTGATTGGTTCTGTAGGTTCAGTAAGGCTAAGGAGTCTTGTATGAACCTGTTAGGGACAACAGCGAAGATGTCGTCAACATATCTGTGCCAAACTTTAAACATGTATGGAAAGGAAGTTGTTATGTGTGTTTCTAAGTAGCTCATAAATAAATCTGCCAAGAAGGGTGAAAGTGAGTTGCCCATGGTTAAACCAGTTGGTTGTTGATAGAACTTCTTATTGAAACTAAAACAATTTTGTGCAATGCATAAATTGGTAAGTTGTATGAGGTCTTCTATTTCTTCTTCAAGTAGGTTAGTCTGCTGTAGCCATTTCTTTAATTGACGCAGGAGTTGATCTGTAGGAACACTTGGAAATAGTGCAGTGACATCAAAGGTAACTAGTCTGTCTTCTGGTTCGAGTTCCAGGGATTTTATCTTCTGTATTAAATCTTCTGAATTCATTATGCTTTTGCTATTGAATTTTGGTAGTGAAGAGAATCTCTGTACTAACCATTTTGCCAGTTTGTAGGTAGGAGAATCAATATTGCTGACGATTGGTCTCATCTTATTACCCGGTTTGTGTATTTTAGGTAGAGCATACATTCTTGGTAAAGTGGGGTGATCTGGTTTTAATCTAGATTTATCAGTGTCTGTTATAGTTTTGCTTTCCTGGATGGTTTGATTGAAGGCTTTGAAATTCAAACGACAGATGCACATCAGAAACACAACAAATCTCAGCCAGCAAGATAAAGAGCTAAAGTTCAAGAAATTCACATACCACCCAGGAACTTTTCACAAATTTAAGAAGATTTTCATGAAACATAACATCAGCCTAGCTCCACAGAACAAATTTAACATAGAGAAATTACTTTGTAACAAGTTAAAAGACCCCATTCCACAAGACAAAAAAGCTGGAATCTATAAAATCAATTGTTCAGATTGCAATAAAGTATACACAGGTAAGACAAAAAGAAACTTAGAAACTAGGTAAAGGAGCACATGAGATGTATTAAATACAAACAAATGGACAAATCTGCAGTTTCACACCATTTTTGGATCACTAATCACAACATCAAACCCAATATTACATTAGTCAAACCAGCCAAATTTGCAGCCGAATTAGATGCATGGGAGAAGATCACCATTCTAAAACACAACACACATCTAATGAATTTTGATTTGCCGCCACCAAATCCTCTCTGGAAGTACATTTCTCCACCACAAGATGCCACCACAGGATCCAGTCCAAAAAACGGAAACACCAACAACACGGGCCAGTCGAATTAACCTTCTGAGGATGGGAACAACGGTTTCCCGAAACATGTTAAGTGAGTAAACTTAAGTGATGTTAGTGTAACAATTCCGACTCACCTTTAAATAAATTCAATACACATCACTGTTTCTAGCTTCTTTTCATTACAATATCAATGAAAGCATACATTATTCACATATAGTTCCCTATGGTATGTACTGCTTCTGATGAAGTAGGCCAAAGCTGCTGATTTAATAAAATCTACAAGCAGTACAGATATTAAGAACATGCAGGTCTCGGATGTTAAATTTCTAATCATGGGACTGTCCTTAGTCATAAATGTCTAATTATGGAACTACTGTCCTCAGTTATCTACCTAAAAGTCCATATAGTGATGAATATATATGGTCACTTGTCACAAACATGACAGTACAACTTTATGTCACTTAAAATAATTAATTAGGTACTTACTTTTGTTTAGTGATATTTGTGTTAGCTTCCACCATAACAAAAACTTTTTGGTCTTTGCTTTCAAAAGCTGTGGAATGAGTCTTATTATGTACACCAAGAAGAGTTTTCTATACCTGGTTATGGAGTGTATAGCAATTGTAACACTCCAGTTGCCTCAGATGGAGTGGCCATCGTCACTCAGAAAGATATACATCATCATTCAGTCTTATTACAATTAACCAGCCTTGAAGCCTATATAGTTAAAATATTCACATGTAATTCTTTTAAAACTATGATAATTTCAACATACAAATTGCCAGATCCCCCTAAATGACCAAAACATTAATATTTTATTCTCTGGCATAGTACCAACTCTCCTTGTGGGAGGTCTAAATAGCATCAAACATAGGGATGCTGTGCGACAACTCCAAATGGAAGATGTTTATTAACTGCAGTTGAGCACAACACAGTCAACATCATAGCCCTACTGGATTCTACCTTCTATAGACCAAATATAACAGTTGATATATTAGCTATCGCATTCTACAAAAATATACCAGGCACTCCCACCAAGGCTGTTTCTGAAATGGATCACTGCCCAGTCTTGATCTCATTCAATGACAATCCGATTCTACAATTCCAACCCACTATTGCAAAACAAAAGTTCCGTAAACTGGGAGACTTTCCAGCACATAATGATGACCTAAGATATACATGTAATCTGAAAACTGCCAGTGATGCAGATGCAACAATTCTTACTCCACAAATACAATAACTTCCGCTATAGACACAGCCAAGGCTCAAGCAAGACCACAACAATACAGAAAACCTACTTTGCCATGAAGCATTAGAAGCCTCTTGAAAGGAAAACACAAAACTCATCAGTTTGGCAAAAGCACAGAGAAATCTGGCAACTTCATCACTTGAACCAACTTACTAGAGAAGTGAAGAAACAAATGGATGAATATCGGTATTCAGCTTCACAGCAGCATCTTTCCAGTATTGCACCAGAAGACTCGTCCTTATTGAAAGAAACCAGAATAACAACAATTATTGTGGCCTTAGAACAAGATTAAAACACTACATTTCCAACTGCGAGGAAAGTGAACTATTTGCAAATACTCAACAAACTACGTTTAGCCCTAATTGAGTGACTAACAAATAATTTAACCACAAAATTGAACGTTTTCCTGGTTCTTATACTACAATTCCACTACCCACCAATTTCGCTTCACCAAATTTTGCATTAAAGCATTTCACTTCCTAAGCACTTGCCAGTTTTATGTGAATGGGTTATTTTCCCAGAACTTGGAATTATGCAATAATTGTTGTTATTCATAAGCTGGAAAAGCTCCTTCAAATCCAACAAATTATCTTCCTATAAGTCTGTTACCACACTGTCCAAAGTGTTTGAAATGGTATACTGAAATGTTTAGGAACTTTCTAGATCAGGTGTCAGTGTTACCTCCCTTTCAATTTGGTTTTCGTCGCAAACATTCAACCACTTATCTAATTCTCAGGATTACAGAGCAAGTGACACAAGGCTTTGAAAAGGAAAGAGCACACCACTGTCGCATTCCTTGACTTCACTCAAGCATTTTGGTATCAGGGTCTTCTGTACAAATTGTTTGCAAATGGCACACCAGACTACCTCTACAAAACAACTTCCTCTTTTCTGTCACACTTTTCACTTTGCATAGGAGCAGTCACACTTCTACCAGACCTGTAACAGCCAGCGTTCCCCAAGGCTCTATCCTGGGTCTGATTTTATTTAACTTGTTCACTTCTGACACGTCTACTGCTCAAATTGCTATGTATGCAGATAATACTGCCATCTATGCAACCCATCATAATATTCATATCACCAGAAATCATCTTCAAGAGGCAATAACATAATCATACCCTGGCTTGACAAGTGGCACATTTCGCTCAATAATAGAAAATGTAAAGCAATGATCTTTACATTATAAAGACCGGACTATCCCCCATCACATTTGCAGCAAAACCTGTACATGGAAATCTGAAAGAGAAACAGTGAAGTACCACAGCGTACACCTGGACTGATGACTTACATGGAAAACACATAAATAACAAACTTAAACTAGCTGAAACAAGACCGGCAAAATTTTACCCGCTTCTCAACAAAAGATCTTCACTCAAGCTAAAGAACTGCTTACCACTCTATTATGACCACTCCTATGTATGCCGGTCTGGTTTGGGGAGGAACCAGTGCTTCCAAAATCAAACCAATCCAAACATTACAAAACAGATTCCATGCATCTCAATTAATGCTCCACAGTTTGTCAGAGAAACTGGATTAAAATACCATCAAATTTCTTCACAAGCAGAACAATTCTTCAGCAATCTAATAATGTCCCTGGAGCTGTTTATTACTCTTGGAAAAAAAAATCCAGCTTCCTAGCTTGCATCAGAAGTTGTCTACCACTGGACCAGATCTAAAAACAAGACCTGTTATCATGTGAATTAGTTATTAACAATGAGGGGCTCAATCGGGTTTACCTCATTTCAATGTTATTTTAATGCTATGTATATTGACAATGGTTTGTAGAGTGCATATGCACTGATCGATCAATAAATCATTAGAAAACAAATTATTCATTGATAACTGATCACAGAAAAAGTAGCAGTAGTACTATTGTGTGACAGTGTTCAAAGTCAATTAAGGGAATCTTATTTCCAAAATTCCCAAGTAATTTAAAAGGTCTTCTTACAATTTCTGTTATATTTGGCTTTAATGTGTGTAATATACATAATATAGATCTGCTTATAGTAGACAGTAAATCTGACTGTCATTACCAGGTCATGATTTAACACCCTGCTTCTGGCCATGTCGTCTGGTGTATCTCACGGCCTACCTGACAGCAGTAGTGGTATACCAAGCATACTCCACCATCATTATTTCCTTCCTTACTGTACAAAGACCACACCTGCCCTTCAAAGACTTTAAGGGCTTACTGGAGGCTGATTCATACACTTTTGGAGTTACTGCCTACAACAAAATTGTGTTTGAGGTATAGTAAATTTTACCCTAATCTATTGAAATTTAGGAATTTATAAGTTGGATGAACTTTACACTTAAGAGTATGAATGGATTTAAAAAGCCAAGTCTAAAATATTGTAGGTGCCTGTTTAATTTTTGATCCACAAATCAAAGTGATGCAGCTGTGCATATTTATGGTTATTGGTCTTCTCAAGGATAATTTGAGATATAGAACAGATTGCAATTAACAACTGAATTTCTAGATCTTGCTGTTAAAATTGGCAATTAAATGTATATGGCTTTCTCTGTCCTGTCAGAAAACTTAAGGTTCGAGAAATAATCATAAAGACCAACAGTTTTCAAATGATGCAATAACAACAAAGTTATAGTTAACAACAATGCTATTATGATAATTAGTGAAAATTAAAACATATGAACAGAATCAGTGAATTAATTAAAATCATTTTGAATAACTCACACTTGAAACATATTTCATAGTAAACCCATGAAATATGCCATTTATTCTCAGAGGCCCTGTGTTTTATTGATGAATGAAGAGAAATGATATAAGCTCCATGAATTTAATTAGTTAGGATTGTCTGCCATTATGGAAGCAGGTGAAAATAGATTTGGGAACTATATTCCAGAGGAAGCTTACATCCAAAGGACCTCAAATTATGGCATGGACACCATGGGGATTTGCCCTTGATTATGACAGTTCACACTGTAGGTGCAAGAGCTGAACTTGAGGCAAGGCAATGTAATGTAATTGAAGTGTCATGTGAAAAGGAAAACAAAACAGTGTAGCTCTGCATTTTATGTACTCCAGGCTAACAAAGAACATTCTAATCAGTTTCTGAATTTGCAGAATGCAACTGATGAAACAATGCAAACTATGTATCGCCAGTATCTGGCAAAAGGGAGTCAACCAGATAAGGAAGGTGATGGCATACTGCAATTATGTAATACTGAAAACTATGCATTCATGACAGCTGAAGTATTTGTTAGGAGAGTATGGAAGGAGATTCACTGCAAGATTGTACAAGTCCCTTATGCTTATATTGAGACGTATGGTAGTGTTGCTGTGGGAAAATCCTTCCCTTATACTGCTCTATTCAACTCCAGGTACGTCCACAGATTGATTTAGTGTCTTCAGTGCACTAAGAGTGTTAACAGTGCTGATTATTCCTGTTTTAAATTATTAGTTCATAAAGTTTATTGTTTCATTTTTATCCTTACAAAGATATTGGATACATCAGATTACAAAATGTAATGGATTATAACATAAAATTACAAAGAAATGAACTTAAAAATATAATACAGAGTAATTATATAAATAAAGAACTAATAAAAGTTACATACACATGAAAAATATTTACAAGGTAAAATATGGTTAATGAAGTATTAACAAGTTAAGAGAATAAATAAAATCATGTCTGTATAAATTCTTCTAAGGAATAAAAACATGTTTCATTTAAGAATGTAATGCATACATCTTTTAAACTTATCAATGAACTCTAGTTCTTTTATATTGCCAGTGCTCAAAAATATTTAATGGCATCATGGGAAGAAAAGAGGTACAAATGTAAAATTTATAAATTTTAGATAATTAGAAAGGTAGAATCAGGCGACTGAAAAATTCAATGCCATAGCCGGGATTTGAACCATGGATCTCCCGGTCTTTGTGCTGGCATGTTGCATGGTAGCTCAGTGGTTAGAGCAATCAGACGGAGACCGGGAGATCTGTGGTTCAAATCCCGGCTATGGTACTGAATGTTTCAGTCGCCTGATTCTACCTTTCCAACCCTGCCCAACACACGGCTTGTGCGGAAGAACAATTAATTCAGATAATTACATGAAGATTTTTTAATAATTCTGATAATTTAATTTTCAGACTAATCTTTACACCTAGTTTTAAAGATATTTGTACTTTTTATTAAATTAATCTGAAATTAAAAAAAAAAGACCAACTTATTTTGCAGTGAGCAGAATGAAAGATGCATTTGTTATGCTTAAAAACTGCACTGTTTTCCAGATATGGTATTCATTAAACAGTATTAAAATGACATTTTTAATTGAGATAGGTAAATATAACCAGTATACATGTATGTACTCTAAGATCAACAGTTCATAAAATAACTTTTCTTTAGGTTTAGTGCAGCAACTTGATTCTACAATAGAATAAAGCTAACCAATAAAAGTATATATATATATACACACACATATCACTACACAATTAAATGTTCCAGGCTGATTGACTTGATGAGCTTTGGAATTCTCAAGAGAATAGCCTGGGATGATTCTCCACCACCTATGATAGAATTACCAGACATAGTAGCAGCTACTGTTTCCTTGGAATCTGTGGCTCCTATTTTCATCATTCTCCTGGCTGGTATGATCTTTGCACTTTTGTGTCTCTCTGCAGAGTTGCATCTATGTAAGTCATCCCCATCTGTTGTCAGTTTGGATACCAAACATTTCCCAAAAACAGTAACACAATGCCCTAAAGACTCATCTCCTGAAGAACACTCCATCTCTATACACTAAAGGCATTACAGAAATGAACATTACCCTCTCAACTTCAAGGTACCAAAAATGGGTGATAAAAATTTGGAATGAAAATATTCTGGTGTTTTATTTACAGATCCAGAAAATTCTGGATTCATGAATAAATTGAACACTGCAGAACAATGCATAAAAAGTGTTTGGTTCATGGCTAATGAGATAGACCAGCTGCTACAGGAACTGAAATCAGCTGATACTTCTAGTTCAGTCATGGCTCATAAAATAAAATTAGTCACCTAATAACCCATATTCTAAAAACATATAAGTTGCTAATTAAATTAATGGAAAACATACAATTACATGATAGAGCCAGTTAGCATAGGCTGCATTTAAGACCACCACTACCACAAAGCTCTGATTTGCACTGTAGCCTGTCTCTTTTGTTAATATTAGATGTAATGAATTGTTTTTTTACTTGCAAATTGCTTGCATATTTTCTCTATTCAGACATTGTAGTGTGTTTAGCAATAAATATTCAAATACCTTTATTTATGAAAAAGAGAGCTTCTGGAAGATTTATACCATACCTTGAACCCAAGTGTTCAACTATGAAGTAATATGACTTTTATAATCTGTGCTGCCTAAAAATGCTTAACATGAACACAACACACTATAAATACCTGTAATAGTAAAATCGTTGATGAGAGAACATTACCAGTGTTCAGCTTTCCTCAGTTCATTTGCTTGTTCTACACTTCATAGCACTCAATTGTCCAAATTTTTCACAATTTCTCAGGTTTGAACTAATGAACATAACCAAATTTCTGCAGCACTTTATTTGGTGCTGAGAGATTGCAACAATACATTATAGAGTTAAAGTACATAACTCCAAGATAGCATAAATGTTGATAACTTGTTCTCATATAGGAACCCTGATTTTGAGATATTTCTCCTTCCAGAGGATTCAGTTTCTGGAGTTCCTTGCTTCTGGAAGGTTCCTTTAGATGCTCCATAACTTTGGATATCCTCCTTTCTGAGTAGCTATGCACAAGGGGCTTGACAATCTGTCACCTTATATTACAGTCATTTAACATTATCAAAAGAAAGCATTAAATTCTTCCTTAATAAAACTTTGTGTCCTACAGCAGTTAGAGCTATTAATGTGGACTTAAACCAATTATAGCTTTCATTCCAGAATTATTTTTATTTTACTCAAAAAATTTTGCTGTGATTATTCAAGATTTGAGGACAATACTAGTCTTCTAGGACATTGCTTATATTTAAATGATCAGTAATGAAAGAAAAATCTAACGCATTGATTAAAAGTCATTTCAGTGTTTTTACGAGAGGACCAAATATTGAGGCACAAGATAAATATAAACATTTGCGTGTGCATGTGAAATCCTTAACTGGGTAGATTGTGTCAGATAATGAGTGGATGAAAAATGAAATTATACTCAAATTAGTCCAGGGTCAATAGGGCTTAGTTATCCAGCATGCTTCTACTTGGGATAAAGGAAAGCCCAAAATAAATCTTATTCACATAGATTACCGTAACTAAAATTTGAACTCAGAACTTATTGTATATAAGGCAGACACTCCACCTTACACCTTGGAGGTGGGCAAATATCAACTTGTCCGCAGCAGCAGTTTTGGAACACTTTTAAGACCTTTATGTAACCATTTGCAATGCATCACCAAGCTGTACCATCACCCACCTCAAACTTTGACTAACATATTACTGGGAAAAGGAAAAATAAGGATTAATTATTATAAGCTCAATTTAAGTATTATAATCATTTGGGTCACATAAAAAAAAATAAACCTTGTAAATTTAAATCACAAGGATATTTTTCAAGGAAAATCACAAAGTATATGTTTGCTTCACTACTTTTCACTCCATCAAAAATATTTTACTGTGGTTGCTTTCTTTACATTGCAAAGGTTTAGGAACATGTTTTATTTGTGCTATCAGTCTGGGGAATAAGTGCAGATGAGAGGCAGAGGAAGCTTGTGCAGAAACATAATAGGCATGCCATATTACATCACCATTCTCAATGCATATCATGTGCTGTACTCTCATCTCTCTCTTGTCTGGACCTAAGCATGGCACAATGACGACCTCACCAGCTGCACTCTTTGTCTGACATGTAGTATGTAATATTTACTGCTATAACCTAAAATTATGAACTTTGTAACTGGATAGGTCATATTGGATGGTGAATGAATAAAATGGTTGAAATGATGCTCAAATAGGCCTATGGTCCATAGAGCTTAGAGTTACCAAACACTTGTTCTCTCAGGATAAGGGAAAACCCCAGAAAAAACCTCCCTGAGATTTGAACTCAGGACCTCTTGAATGTTAGGAAGACATGCTACCCTCAACCACGGAGGTGGGCCTTCATTATATCAGGCTCTAAGGAAATCTGTGCTGTAAGAGGATGCCATTCCTTTTTTTTTTTATTTTTATTTATTTATTTATGGATGCTCCTTTACTATGGTCCTTAGCGTCCCATTCTACATTGGGCATGAAAGATCAGTAATTTTGCTCAGAGGCCTCTTTATCAGGGTGGAGGTTCTTTTACGTGCCATAAATCTATGACCTGGACCACCGGGTTTACTTCCCTTCCCTTCTGAAGGGAAGGATTTTTATGCCCAAAAAGGATGCTGCCTCTTTTACTTTCTCTACTATGTATATTAAGTAGGAGAAGTATTGTATTCCACCCAAAAATTTGATATTGAGATTTCACTGGAAATACATGTTTTGAGGTCCCCTGAATAAAAAAAATTAGAAAAAGGTCTGTGTGTGTTTCTGTAAACAGTATAACACAAAAATGATAATCAGTACTTCTCAAAGATTTTCAATAAAATTCCCACCCCAGTCTACTCTTTACATGGAAGATTTTTCTAAAGTTTTGATTTTCTAAAAAATGGCTAATGATTTTGATTAAAATATCATATTAAAGATATTTACATAACAAATAAAATGTATATCTTGAATTCCAGGAATAGCCTGTGAAGTGTACTTCATTTGGAAGAAATTTTGTGTAATCTCGTATAACTGGTAAGCGTTAAGCAACAGTTGAAAACTTACTTGCTCCAAAAAAATGTAGATCTGTTTAAAACACACAATTTATTTAAAGTAAGTTTTTTTGTGGTACCTATAAGCCATTTCTGACATATCCATTATTAAAGGCTTGAATTGTTCATTTCTTGGTCATTTTGTTAGTCTTTTCAACATCCAGTTGTTTCTTGTGATTGCATGGACACAGTATGGAATTTTAAGGCCAGCATATAGCGTCCAGGTTTTAAACATTTGACTACTGCTGTTCTCTTTGTATTTATAACACACTGTGTAATGTAGCTATTTCTGCAAAGGTTTATTTGGATTAAAATGTAGATAGAAAAATAAGCTTGTGTAAGAATAATGCCCACCAATAAATGATAGAGGGGTAAGGGGAAGTCATATGAACGTATCACATCAGATTTTTTTTACCATATGTGCCTATAAAAATACTTGTTTCATGCGAAACATTTAATGGAAATTTCTGAAAATAAAACTCTGTTTACTTAATGAAATTAATACTAATTTAAAAAGTGTGAAATGTTCAGTTCAATTCTGGTCTATTACTACTTTCTGTACCAGTTATTAAGATAGAGAAAGTACTGTACTTGCCTCAAATTACCCCATGATATTAAGAATTTCTTTGGAAGTACATATTCTGAATCATAACAAGCAATTTAGAAAAAGATAGCTATCTGTAAACAGTATAACTTGAAAACAAATGTAGAATAATTTCCAATTTAAATCATATATAAACATGGTGAAATTTGTTTTTTGTCACTAGCTAACTAAATTTGTAATCAAGGGTGAGTAAACAAGTTCACTAGTTCAAAATTTCAGTGTCCAAAGCTGAATTGTGATCTACTTTATTCACTGGCTGCTCAATGCTTTAGTGTTTGTTGCTCTTAGTTACTCCAAGTAATACGTATGAGCAGATAAATCATCATGAGGCAAACAATGTTGAACTCTCAAATGCAAGTATTTTATTACTCGAATGAATGAGTGTATTAATTAAAATAAAACTATTCAAACATTGATTCCTATCAATCACTGGGTCCACAGACCATATATGCTGTTATAATATACATAGAATAATAAGCAAGATTAAAAATGATAAACAAATAGAAGAAAACAAAATTGCATGAAAAAAGTAAAACAAGGATATTTAAATATAGCATCTTAAAATATAAGCAACCTACCAAACAACAGTATTACAATGCATTATTATGCTCTAGTGTATTAAACAAGGAACAGTTAAGAACAATAAACAATTATAATACACTATTAGTAAAAAATGACATAAAATTGCTAAAAAATAAAGCACCAATAAGTTGGTCTGTTTAAACTTTCTTATGTCTTCCTATTAGTCTTCTCAGAGCTCAGCCATCTCACCTAAGTAGAAATTTACCTATCCACTTTACATTTTCCCCGCCTATCAGTAGTGTACAACATGCCCTTAACCCTCCATTTGAGTTGGTAAAGGATCGCAGTAAATATTTTTTCCTCCATACCTGCACACCTTGGAAAGATATGTAGCCATGACTCCTCTCCCTTGCAAATAGGGCAGATTCTCATACCATTTTCCATCATAATTTTTATCATCCACTCTGTTCCAAGTCTAAGCCATGCAAGTCCCTGTCTAATGAGTTTGGTGCCTGTTTTGATCTATTGCTCCACGCCTCACTCAGATTTTAACACAGACTATTCCCAACAAAACCTTTTCTGTGCATTGCACAATTGTCTTTTGCCTGTCAATATTACAAAGGCAGTTCTTAATCTTTCTCCACACACTCCATTTCCCTGACTAGAACTAATGACTCAACAGATCAGAAGAATTAGAAAGAGAACACAACATGAACGATATGGATTGGGAGGAGAAAATAATATGATGCTTCTGCCACCCTTTTGATGGAATTGCCCTATGAAGATTCTTTTACCTATAAAAATATGAGAAAGACATCAGAGGATTTGATGAGTTATTGAGCTACAAGGAATGAGAAAGTAGTACATCATAATAAGAATGTACTTACTTTTAATGTTCCAGTTAATCTTTTATCATGCAAACTCAGTAGTCTCAAAACAGAAAAATGAATGATTGTTGCTGACAAATTGTTCGTGCAACAGTCACTACCTGTCATTAAACCAAATACTTGTGTTGCTATCTTATTTGCCCAATTAATATGTAATGAGTTCGCTCTATGTCATATGAACTTAAGCCAAGCATCTTTTAAAGGTGCAAGGCGAACATTTTCAAGACGTTACTCTAAAACTATTCATTTATTGCAACATTTTACTGTTTTATTTTCTCAAAAATGGCTTTAACAATTTTAATTACATTATCATAACATTTAGGCATAAATATAAAGAAATGCTTTAAATTTTTATTCATTCATTCAGTCATTATCTGTTTACCCTCCTCTTATGTAGGACTTACACCCCCCAGGACTTACAAGCGGGTGCCTGGGGTCAGAGGCCCGTCGAGGAGCAGACACTCATGGATCAGACAGAACATCCAGGATGGGTGATCAGCCTGATGCCTGGTATGGGATGAAGGAAGTAGATGAAACGAAATGTTGGTGAAATGGATGAAAGGAAAGGTGATGATGGAGCAGTTGGTGGAATGAATGGCGGGGGAAACCGGAGAACCCGGAGAAAACCCGCCCAGACGCCGCTTCATCCTCCACAAATCCCACATGCAGGTCCCTGGGATTGAACCCGGGCTGCTTTGGTGGGAGGCGAGCAGTCTAACCACTCGGCCACGGCGCTGCCTGCTTTAAATTTTTAACTGAGTATAAATAATTGGGAACCATGTAAGACAAAACAAAATGAATGATATGGAGTTTGTTATAATATATATGTGTGTGTGTGTGTGTATTTAATGCTCAAGAGTTAACAATGAAGTCAGACACTTCTAGCTTCGCAGTATTGTAATTGATATCTTGTTGCTTTTGAAGAGTTGTACATCCATGGAGAAAAAAGAGTCATCCCCAAATTCCATGTGCGGATAAAGGGCTTCATGTACCTTCGTAACTGTGTTAATAATGTACATGCAGGAACTGTAGAATGTTCTGTGTCTGCGAGCGCAATAGTCTGCTTATATGCCCCTGAAAACACAGCACGGAATGTTATGGTGGCCAAGAGATTAAGAAGGCACTGCTTGTGCTCATAAGCTCCTTGGTTGAAATACCACATGTTATTTTTTACGTTGTTAATTTTATAACTGAATGTGTAGAACATAATATTGCATTAATATAACTTTAGCATTTGAAGTTTTACACATATCTATGCACACAAAAACATAATTCTGCTAAAACACTCATCTTGAATTTGTGCCAAGAAACCATCTTTTGTCCTTTCCGCATTTGCAGGGAAATTTGAGCACAGCTCCCTTTTCACCTCAATACACACATTTTAAATAGGGTTGAAATCTGGTGAACAGGGAAGCCAGTCTGTCACTCTGATATACTGCCTCTCTGAGAAACAATTTGAAACCTTAGACTTGTGTGAACAGAATGACTATCCTCAGAGAGAATCAAAATATCCTCAAATATTACCACTATTGTGCACTGTTCAGTGTATTGTCAAGCTACCACAACATACCTAGACCACCCCTTAACATCCAAAGGGGTCCCAATACGATGCTAAATACGTGGACAATTTCATCATGGTTGTGTATGTGTATCTTGTTGGGGGCTGGATACAGATACATAACCATGATGAAATTGTAAAGCATGTATTTTGCATTGTATTGGGATCCCTTTGGATGGTAGACAATCATCTTTCCCTTACATGTGGAAGGTAATGTCACCCCATTTGAGAATATCATGTTATTCCAGTTGCGGTTGACATTTTCCTCTGCAAACACAAGGCTAAACAATGTGACCGCCTGTCAGATGTTGCTTTTTAGTTACCCTTCATGGAAGTAGTCCTGCATCGTTACATATCGCAGAGCTGTTCTAGCTGATCCAGAAAATTATGAATGTGCGTTCATTTCAGAAGCAGTTTGTAAAGGGTTCCTCTCTGCTACTACAATTACAGCTGCATCCATTTCAGGAGTGGACACATGTCTTCTACTTGAACCAGGATGATGGCATTCAATCTCTTCCCCTGATAATCTCACCCACCTCAGCACTGTAGTTGCAGGGAGTCCAACACAAGCTGCACCTTTATGAGCAGAAAAGCCTGCTACATTGACTAGTGCAAGGAGAGACTTCCTTATACCTATGTCTTTGTGTGCATGTTCTGCTATTGTCAAATGCGGTGCGATTCTCTGAAGGACAACCTGTTCGGACCTGATGCATTTGCGCACCCTTCTCACATCATGTTTCGTGAGCAGCATATTGCAGTTAGGTAGAATAAGCCCTTAAAGCAGCATTATAATCACTATTCTATTAACTTTACCGAATGTCACATATGAAATGCAGTATACTAAAAAAAAAAGGGTTTGCTACATGCGAGAAACGAACCTGCGATCTTAACCACAGGAGTACCCTACACTTTATCTCAGTGGTACAGAGAAGACACATGGATGGTAGCATGTTTAGTTATGCCGTACAACAGCTTGCTGCAGTGGCTACTTAACTGTATTGCATATGGTGTAAACAAGGTGCTCTGCCGTGTAGGACTTAGAAAAATGTAGTATTCAAGACATGACTCATTTTTTGTCCATAGGTGTACACATTGCCAGATTTTGTTAAAATATAAAGTTCTAGTTTGTTGATGGTCTTCATGATTTTTATGTCTAAGAATGGGAGTTGGTTGTTGGTTTCAGGCTCCAAACTAAAATTTGAGATTTTAGGAAGCAATTCACATACTGACATTTACATAAATAAAAGTGGATACAACCCAAGATCACACAAACTTGCAACCTTCAACAGCCTGGCCTTCAGATTAGTTAACATACCCATGAAGGAGAAGGAATATGAAAAACTTTAATATTAAAAAAAAGTTGAGAACTTTAAAAGACATAAGGAAATAAGCCAGTCTGCAAAACCAAAGAAAATTTCGGAAGAGCTTCAAAAGATTCACATTACACCCCTGGGTAATACATATACTCCAAAAACTCTTAACATAAACCTGGCACCCACCAACAAACACAAATTAAGGAACAGATTGAGAAAACCAAAGACAAAATCCCAAGTATTTACCAAATTAGCTGTGGGAATAGGACCATGAATTAAGCTACATAGGTAAAACAAAGGAACATCCGCGCGAGGTTGAAGGAACATTTAAGAAATATGAAATGCAAAGTCACATCACTTCTGGACAGAAAAGGAAGCAAAACTAATAAGGATAATCCAAAAGAAACTAGAAGTGATGAAATGGGAAAAACCAAAACTCGAGGCAAACAGTGAAGCTATTGAGCGGGTGATCCACAGTGTTATACTAATTTAATAGCACATATGTAAGAGGTCGGATTGATAAGTCTGACTTTTTAAAGAAAATAATTTTTTTCAAAAAATCAACTATTTCCTTTTAATCCAATACACATTGTCCAATGTTTCTCCAATTTTTTTAACCCTTGCAAAAAATATGATTTTTCAAGTCTGCAAAATATGAGGTTGTTTCTGCCATGATGTGTTCACTGGACGTGAATTCCTTCTCAGCAAGCCAATTTTTCAGGCTTGCGAAGAGTAAGAAGTTGCTCGGAGCCAAATCTGGAGAATATGGTGGGTGAGGTAGCAGTTTGTAGCCCAATTCCACAAATTTTGTGATGGTAATGGCTGACTTGTGTGCGGGTGCATTATCCTGGTGAAAGAGAACCTCTTCACCAGATGGGGTTGTTTCTTTAACAATTCCTTGTTAAACTGGTCCAGCACTGTGGATAATATGAACCTGTGATCGTTTTACCCTTTTCCAGGTAGTGGATGTCTATCACCCCTTGCGAATCCCAAAAATCAGCTGCCATGATTTTTCCTGCCAACGGAATGGTTTTTGCTTTCTTTGGAGCAGGTTTGCCGAAGGAAATCCACTGCTTTGATTGTTGTTTGGTTTCAGGTTGATAGTAATGGATCCAAGTTTCACCAACCGTGATATATCTAACGCCGCAAAAACTCATTTGGGTTGCACTGGAACATGTTCAAATATCCGTGTGAAATGGTCACATGATTCAGTTATTCTCAACTGTGAGCAATTGCAGCACCCATCTTGCTTACTCCTTTCTCCTACCCAAAAATTCATGCAGAATGTTATACACCTGAGATGTTTATGGTCTTGGCTATCTCACAGAATTTTACTTGGTCTTCCAACACAACATCGTGAACTTTGTTCACCATTTCTTCTGTTGAGACCTCAACCAGCCATCATGTGTGCACAGCATCTCGTGTGTTTGAACACCCACATCAAAATTCTATGAACCACTAACCATGCCATGTGATGGAGCAGAGTCCCCATAATACTTGTTCAGCTTTTCTTACGTTTCCTTCACCGTCTTACCATGCAAAAAGTAGTGCTTTATCAGAACACGAAATTCACTTTTCTCCATTTTTTACGAAACAACACACATCTGTTTATTTTAGATGCTCTCAACAATGTTCTAAGAAACAAATGACAAATTTCTGTGATTATAGCCAGAATAGATGTAAGATTTGGGCGCAAACAATAAACCTGTGATTAGAACGCTATCTCTCATCAAAGTAATGGACTTATCAATCCACCCTCGTAAACTTTATTTTTTAACAGCTGCTCTCTCTCTAAACAAAATGTATATTAACCACAGTAATTACTTGAAACCAATTTAAGAAATAGGTAGAAGATAAAGAAAAAAATCTGATGTGTCTCGTTCACATGACTTTCTCTACCCTCTATTGTTTATTACTGGATAATTTATTCTTACAAAAGTTTATTTTTCTTTCTACTGTATTTTAATCCAGATAAACCATTGCAGAAATAGCTACATTCACATTTCATTAGAATACAAAGAGAACAGCGAGTCAAATGTTTAAGAACTGGACACTATAAGTCAGCCTTAAAATCCCATAGTGTTTCCATGCAAATGTGAGATACTGAAATTCGATGGAACTTAAAAAGAATGACTGACAAAGTATTGAACAAATTAAACCATTAATAACAAATATCTTGGAAGTGGATGATACTACAAAGAAAGTTGTTTCAAATAAATTATGTGTTTTAGAGAGATCTACATTTTTTATGAAATATTTTTGTCTATCACTTAATGTTTACCAGTTATACAAGATTATACAAAATTTCTTCCGAACAAAGAGGACTTCACAGGCTATTTCCAGAAAATTAAAAATATACATTTTGTCATGTAAATATCTTTAATATATGGAATTCTAATAAAAATTGTTAGCTATTTTTTAGAAAATCAAAAATTTTGAAGAATGTTCCATGTAAAGGGTAGTCTGGGGTGGGGGGGATTTTCTTGCTCTTCATGTTGCATCTTTGGAAGGTACTGAACTGAAATACCAAGTTTGGTTTTATCCAGCTTTACGTTTTCGAGTTATGCTGCTCAGACACACAGACCGACCTTTTTCTAAAAATGTTATTTTTTGGATTTAGGGCCTCCAAACATGTATTTCCATTGAAATCTCGGTATCAAATTTTTAGATGGAATGCAATATCTTCTCCACCTATCATGCACATGGTAGAGAAAGAAAGTCTTGTACGACTAGTATATGAAGAAAGTGGAAAAGGTTGTGCAACTTTCATGTGATGTTTGTTAATCCTTCTCTAGATGTAAAATTCTGCATACATATTTCAAACCTAGAGAGGGCTGCTCTTTCAGCATCACTGTCTTTCATTCTCCGATTCAATTTCTAGGCCAATTATAGGAAGTTCATTTTAATTACACTGTTACCATGGTAATGGTCTACTAGAAAGTTATGTTTAAGCCCTAATCTGATAATCCTCAAGTTTTTCTCATTAAAATACATATGCCTTAAGGGAGGACTATCCTCAGAAGGCGCTTTGAAGCTTGTGAAACACAAGAGCTGGCAGGGGGGGAGGGTGTTCAAATATTGCTCCATTTGGTTTTTTTTTTATGTTTGGAGGGCCTGAGGTTACTTTACCTGGAAGAACTAAACGCTACTACATGTGTCTTTATTATGCAATACAGCTATAGTGAATACGAGGAATGTTTAACTTTCTCTAGGAAAATCAAAATATTTTTAGCATAAATTATGAATATGTACAAAATAGAATATAAAACATTTACAAATCTTTGCTCATTCAAAGGCAATAGCCATAATATTACACCTTAAAGATATATAATGTAGAGTACTCCATTCCCCCCAGCATTTTTCCTCTCTGCATCCTCCAATTCAGTGAGTCTCTTGAATGTTACTACATTGCAATACTCAAGGCATAGCTGTTTTCCTTGTGGCTGCAGCAAATTCTTCTGCCACCTTTCATAATTGCTACATATAGTTCAGATAGACGTACGTCTTAACATAGGTGCAATTAGATAACCCTCTGCAGATATGTAGTGCAAAAACATAACACAATATGGGGAGTTTACCATAAAACACATGAGAAATGATTTTAAGACAGGTTATCCATTACAATGATGGGTGCAGTCCTACTGGTGTTAAAACAGCCAATGACATTTGGGTGAAATAGATAAAATAGTAAACAACTGAGGAAAACATTTTTATTAAATAAAACATCAATTTTTTTTTCAAAATATACTTCCTAATATTCAATTTATTGACAGTATTTTTTGTTATAAAAAGTCCACAGTGTGAAATAATTCCACATCATACATACAACAACATCCTTCTTTATATTTTGTAATCAGTAAAACTACACGTCTCAGAAGAAATGAAAATTTACAGACTTCTGGTCAGCTGTCTATAGGTAACAACTTTTCATAATCAGCAATGCAATCACTACTATAACTAATGCAGAATGATTTTAAGAGAGAGCCAAATGGCAAGAAATTAGAAAATCTGAAATGCTGCTTTAATTACATTCATTTCTATTTTAATGCACAGGGCGGCAAAAAATTAACTTCCTAAAGTTTTAGAAATACTGTTACATTCTTTCAGGACCTAACTAGGATTATGAATTACTATCTTATTTTTTTCTGACAGTTTCTCTGCTATTCATTTTGCATCACTGGAACAAGCTAAGTTCAAAGTAACCCTGATTGACCATATGCATAACATCCATATAGGAATGAAAGGAACTTACAATGTGTAAGCCTCACCATAAATTATTACACACACACAGCAATATTCCTTACAATGAAAGCTTTATAAATTGCAAAATCTTTTCTTTTAAAATAGTCTGGAGGAAAATTCTGATCAAATTCAACACATCATGCATTCCAAATATCTTAACAACCTTAAATACAACATTAACATGTCAAAAGAAATTAAATATCCAATAAAGGAAGTATACATGAAACATTGTATTCACTTATTTATAATTGAGAATGTTATCAATGCCTCTCCCATCAATCATTTACTGCGTTAAGCATAAATAATATAAACTGATCACAGAAAGCATTGGTTGGCATTGTGCTATATAAATCTTGTAAATTACCTAATACCATTAAAGCTGCTCATATTTGAAAATAATGTAATACTCTGAAGATGAGAGTACAGTCAAAACTACAAATGCCAACCCACCAATGGAGAAAATGCAGTCTATAATAATAGTATACATAGCAATAGGTATATATCTTGCAGATTTATTTCTTTTAATTACTCTAAAGGATAAAAATTATATTCATATTTCTCTTGGTGATTTAATTGTCTTTGGAATTATAAGCCTGTTACACAAAAGCTGGAAGAACTGATATATAAAGCCCATTGTGACAAAAGGCATTACTTTAACCTAAAAACTAATTATATTTATGTAGCACTTTTGATACTCTTAAAAGTGCTAGTGCAATAAAGAATCATTTATTCCCATTTCTAACATGCTTTGGTAACACTTTACATATTATCACCACTCAATAAACTCATCCTTCAGTTTATTCGTTGACATTTCATTTAGCGTTTTAACAATTTAGGCTGGATCATTAAGGCTGGTACTGTTGTGAAAATAATGGCCTGAAATGTTTCCCTTACATGTGCAAAAACACCACAGATTGTGCAGCGCAAAGATTTGGAAGGCATGTGAAGTACTGATCTTTACCTGGTTATCAGCAATACATTATGGTTCTGTATGCAATTCAAGAGAATAATTGTTTACCCACATTTTTTATAATATGGACTTCAAGTCATATGAAATATTTGTGTAAAAAGTTCAATATTCTGCCCATACCTTTTCAAAAGAAAGCGAACATCTACTTTGCTCTACATTACCTGTAGCATCTTAAACACACATAAAAGAAAAGGCGAGCTGCGCCTCATCACATCTATAAAAATCTATGTTGTTTGAGGTGGACTAACCTGCATTATTTATTTTGTTAAAAGTACAGGAAGATATGACTTGAGAGCTATTAAAAAGGGTGCTCCTTAACTGCTCTTGAAAAATTTTCATTGGCATAACAGAAATAATGTCCACCCTTCACATTGCCGCATTGACTTTGTAATGGTCACTCTTTTACACAACTTCAGCAAGAGGACTCAGGACAGAATGGCAACACTTCGCCGGGGACCACCTGTACTAACGTTGTCCAGACTTGACCATTTCTTAAAACCATTTCGAAGGGCTTCAGCAGTCACTTTGTCCTCGCACACACGTGACATTGCCTCCAATTTTTGAGCACGCTCTTTGCTAAGAGGTTCTGCAGGAAATGACAAGTCATTGGCTTCGGCAAGAGTCCTCAGGTCAAAATAATATTTGGCATACACGCTGGAGGGAACGTTTATGTTGAACTGAAGCATTTCCAAAAACTGGCGCTCCAGCTCATTCCTGTGAAACACATTTTATTTTATAACATTTGATGCATATTATACAAAGCATATGCAATGAGAGATCCAATATACAGTCAACTGTCTTGTGGGTGAGAGATCATGTGCTGCTTTACTCTTATACCCCTGTAAGAAACAACATCAGAAAATATGCATTATTCACATTTTGCTTAAGATATGCTGTGCCTTTAATCATTGTTCAGGAGTTGCCTGACCACCTATAGTTTTCTGGGCAAAGGTTCAATCCCAATCACTGCAAACTGCCTAAGGTATCTAAAATTTGTAGCTAAGAAAGGTATTGGTAAAAGGCATTATGCAAAAGAGTTAACAAATTGCATTGCTGGTCATCTTCCATGGTCTAGGAGTACCATGCTAACCTCTAGTTCTCAAGGTCGTAGGTTCAAACCTGGCAGAGAGCGATGGATTTTTTTGGGTGTAAAAATCCTTCGCATGACTTCCTTTGGTAGGGAAGTAAAGCTGACGATCATGTGTTGCAGATTTATGGCACGTAAAAGAATTCAAACCTGATAAAGAGGCCCCTTAGCAAAATTTTCCAGTCTTTCACGCCCAATATACAATGGGATGCTAAGGACCATAGTAGTTAAAGAGCATCCATAAATAAAACTCAATTTAATTTTTAAGTTTTGGACTAAGATTTGGTGAAAATGTGAAGCTAGAATAATAAAAATCTTAATTTGTGCATTTATAAAAACTTCACTGTGATTCCCAAATAGTTTTAAAAGATTTTGCATCACAGATATTAGCGGTTCCTTTAGTTTTTAACCTAAAAGCCTGAGTATATTAGGGCACATTTTTTCCGAGTGGTGTATATTTTAAGTGGCCAAGTTTACCCATTCTATCTCATGTTTTGGTAGTTCTTTGATACATTCCCCTCTAGATTTCACTGTAAACTCATTCTTTTGACATGTATAATTCTGCTGACAAGTGTCTGAATCAGTCAAATTTTCTTTCTGTGTGTTTTACTGACATTAAAGGTCTGTTTCAGCCAAGTCTTATAGTTTTTCATGCATTACTTCCTCGCATAAAGTGGAGAGAGATGAATTCAGTAATAGAAGAAGTAACACATCTAAGTCTGATACTCAAAGTACCAGAATGTGGTGTAGAATAGATCCTTCTGGACCACTGCCACCTGCTTCACCATGTTTTCCTTTCACAGATAAACATGAAATTTATTTTCAACTATGTATTGAAGATGTCATGCTATATTTTTGTCAATTTATTATATTACATTAAAAAATTACTTACCAAGATCAACAACAGATTAACATCCCAACATGGAAAAACACAATTTATAAAATGTGTGTATTTATTGCCATAACACTATTGCAAAACATAGTAAAAGACCAACATATGAAAAGCACTGAACAAAAAGCCTACATCTACCATTCCAGAAATTTGTAAATTTGAAACAGAATTTAAATTTTTTTGACAATGCTAACTAAAATGCAGAAGGCCATCCATAACCCAAACTGAATAAAGTATAGCCTATTCTGAGCTACCTATCTGCTAAATTTAAAAGTATGTTTTCCAGAAAGAGGTGCGACTAGATGAAGGCTTGATGTTATATAAGGAACGACTGGATGGATCTGCCCCTCAAGAGAGCTAGTTTGGCATTAAAACATTGGTGTGCGAGTCGGCTACCAGGTACATTTTCTCCCTAATTGTATATGTAGACAAAGACACTAAATTTAAAGAAAAATACAAAGATCTGCTAAAGTCATCACAATGATGCTAAGGAAGCCCATCTAAACATGCAGTACTGCCTAACTAAGTAACTAACACAGTTCTCCCTAGCTTGCTGATCTGCTAACAAAAGGAACAGATAGGTATGGCACTGTGCATCCAACAAGAAAAGAAATGCAGCCTTCTTTTCAGATAACAAAACTAAAGAAAGGGAGACTGCAGCATTCCGACAAACTAACTACACTGAAATGGAAAGAAAGGTATCTGCAGCCTGTCCACTGCAGAAATGCAGATAAGCAAAGTAAGAAAAGATGTAAAACCAGCAGCTGGGTTTGCTTATAATATGATGGGAGGTGTGGATAATGCAGATCAGCACATTGCAAACAATCTATTGCCATGCAAGAGGAGGAAAAGGTACTATAATAAAATATTTTTTCATGTTTTGGAATTAGCATCAGCGTGGCCAGATTGCTAATAAGCCAAGTCACTGTTTTGAGCTGCTACTGTAGCCCAATGTCACCAATTCCTAAATTTCCACATTCTCTCCTCCTTGTGATCGCATAATTATGACAACATAATAAATGCCATTAATGTTAAAAATTCGCTATCCTTAGGTACACAAATGGGATACAAAAAGTAAACATTCAAACAAGTGCAACTAAGAAATATTGTCTGAAAAAGAAAAGGCAAGATGAAAGCTCCTCCTCTTTCCTATCTTTAGAGTAGAGTAAAGAAGAGGGAGGGAGAGTGTGTGTACCTTTTGGAGGTAAAGATATTCCAGCAGCTTCAGTCAACTCAGTTATTGGAGTAACATAGATTTACATGTTTTAATTAGGCAATGAAAATCCTAAATAAATTAAATTGCAAAATTATGCTACTTTTATGTAGCATAATAGAAATATTGTGCTACATGCAATCGAGAATGAAATTATGGTACACATAGCATAAATGTACTGCAGTTGGTAACACAATCCTAATGCAGAAATGCCACTGCTTTGCCAGTTGCCTTTAATTAAATGATACTTGTATCACAAATTGTAATAAGAGGAGCCGGCCTTCGATATTTTCTTTGAATTTTGATAAGACACTGACAATGTTGATAATAGCTGCTAAACAATGATGGCAGCATATCGTATTACAGAGCCATGATTGCAAGCATTGAGTGGGTAAAACAGTGAGAGAATATCAGACGGATACTAAACTTCTATTATAAGTGTCGAGATTACCAAGGCTGTATGTTTAAATGTACAATGGTTTCAATTAGCATAAATATCACTGAAATGGCAATAGTAGAATTTGTTTTAAACACTGTTGCAAAATTCCATTTTAAGCAGCCTAAAGCCTATGTATTGCCCAATCTGATTAGCATTATAGAATGCCTTTATCCTATTATAAACATGAAGGAATGAACAGTGTCCCCGACTTTTGTGTGGCTGTTGCTGAGCAAATCATAGCCAAATATTGAGGGAAGAATTTTCGTTGAAAGCGTTGGACTGTCCATTAGCAAAAACAACTCCAACTGTTGGAGATCTTTTCTGTGTGCGATTCCTCCCAATTGAGAAGCAAAATTCAACAATGATGTGCAGCAGTGTTAATGATGCTAGAGGGAAGATGGCAGGGAGGGAATCAAGATAAATGTGTATAGATTGTAGTGTAGCTTTATGCACTGATGCTTGTTTTAGGGTATTTCACAAACATATACATGATAGCTCTAACATTTAGTATCACTATTTCAGTTCATTACTTATGCTTCACGGCCCAGTATTACCTTTTTGTGTAAATTAAAAAAAAAGCAAAGTTTAGGCACATGAAAAATATATTTGGGAGTTTGATTTAGGGGCTATTTATAGATAAAACCTCCACTGTTAAGCTCTTAAAAATTAGTTTCATTGTTACTCATTACTGTATCTAACTGAATATTTCATTCTGAAAAATAGAAAACACTTTGTAAATATTCTGTATGTTGAGAGGCTAAAAAACAACAATGCTAATGGCATCAAATACGAATTTTACAAATTTGTAACCTTCACTTTATTTGTATTTCAATTGTAATTCCTAACTTCTTGCAAAAGTAGTTATATGTTACAATATTAACTACCTACAAGATCAATTTTTATCACCCTAGCTTCCAGAAGTAATCCTAGAAACCTTGGTTTCAAGAGACTACTGTTTTACTCTAGGAATCTTGACAGCAAAAAGTCAACTAGGTAAATTAAAAAATAAATAAATAAATAAAAATTCTCAATTTTTTTATAACATTCTTTAACCAGATAGGTCAAACTAAATGGATCTCTTAATTGTGAAACAGATATGCCACTCCCAAACAATGGAAGTGGACCATTGTAAATTTTGTGTATAATCCACTGACTTATGTTGCCACTGCTCTTTTAGAGAGATAAAGCTTAGCCATACAATTATCTGGATACTCAAAGAGTACATTTTGTCATGTTTAGCAATGAATATAAAGATACAAAACAATGCCACATTCAGGGCCATTCTGTAACTTTCTGGTTAAGAAGATCTTTACCATTATTTTTATGATTAACAACAAGCCCTGAATAACTTTGGCAGTATTTGGTATTGTGTAATGTTCTAGTATATTTATTTTATTTGTTTATTGAAATTGAGACAATAACAACTCTCCATATTCATGGGCTGCCACCAATATGGCAAAGATTATTGCCTTCCATGTTCTTAAGCACCTGAAGCAAATAATTATAAATTGTATGCTTTGGATACATGTTTTGTTTTTCCACCACTTTTGTCATGACAGTATCAAATACAGCAGATTGTGTTTACTGTGTTCCTGCTCTCTGTAGTTGAAGATGGAATGAAAATGTGCTGTTAAAACAGCTCCAGAACAGTATAAAATATATGTTGAATATTATAGGAACAAACCCATTATGAAAACGGAAAGGCTCACTCCAGCTAGTGATCCAAAAGAATGGAGAGCAGCAGGTCATATGTATTTGCAGAAATTGAAAGCTAGCATAATAAAATGTTGCTCAAACAATAAGGAAGTGCCAAAAATATGATTATTAATTAGAATATATTTCTATAATAATAGATGTGAAAAAGTTTTACCACATGGTATCCAATCTGCAAATTGAGGAGCAGTTATTCAAAACACGATAAATGCAAAATTTTATGAAATAGTTATATATAGTATCAGCATAATCTGCACCTCCTGACTGTTCCATTAAATCAGATTTTGCATGTCTCGATACATGCCCTGTGTAGAAGAAAAGGAACATTAGTAAGTTTTTTCAAAGCTCGATAGATGCACTTGCTCAGTTAAAGCAAAAGTCTATAGATGCAATTTTATTATATTCTGACACAGCGTTTCAACCTTAATTATGAAATGCAATGTTGGCATTGACTGCTATCTCATTGTTGTGGTTCTTGGAATTCCTGCTCATTTCTGCAAGCTTTGTTACACTGCTGCATCGTTGACATTAACTGCTAACTCAATGTTGCGGTTCTTGGATTTCACATTCATTTCTCCAAGCTTTGTTATATGCAGTATATTTATTCTTAGTTGAGACACCGCACTGTGCACATGCTATGGACAATGATTGTGAGCTCAGATTGTGAAACTGTAGCAGTCATAGAATGCGCAGTAGGGAGGAATCGCAAAAACAAAGAAAGGAATTCAAAATGTAAGTCAAAGAAGGATCATACTCAGCAATTACATGTTACATGGTCTCGAGTGCACTCCACGAAATCCTAAACGTAGAGGAAATAAGCATTGTGATGTAGGTGCATTGTCTTACAATGATATAAGTAAATTTCACCATCATCTTTCTGTGCTCTACAAAATAGATCACGATAAGTTCCTTGTGAAATGTATGACTATTGCATCTCCTAATCACAGAGAGGTGAAGAAAGAAGCTGCAAACAGAAAGCAGACTAAGCATCAAATACAGTATGAGAACTAATGATGGCTGAGCATTGTTAGTATGAGCTGCAAGCTTCCACCTTCCAAGGATCAGAGGGATGTCATAAGATAGATGCTCTCTCCTGGATAGAAAATTTCACTCATCTGGAAATGCGCCAAAGGAAACCAGAGGAGATGATAGAACAGGAATACAGAAGGACATTACTGCTGCTGTAAAGGAAGACATTAAGAAGTAGAGATGTAGGGATTGTCACTATGGAAGAACAAAATCAAGGAGAGGGTATTTACCTCCGGAGCTTAGCATCAGAAAAATGTGGACAAACTTTTGCAACAAAAGAAGGTAAAGCAATCTACCAGTCTGCCCACTGTCAAAATATAAATACACTAAAACCCTGTTAAGACAGACTCTGTTAAACCGGATATTGCTTAATTCGTACAAATGTTTATAGTATATAGTAATTGTATATAATTAAATTTGACACAAAAAACTTAAAACAAATTTCTGTATTTTCCCATGGTGCAACCCAAGTTTCAGCATGTATGCATGTACTATGTATTTCGTATTCCTAGAAGCCTAATGGTATATGACAGATTGGGTACACAGCAATACTGCAACAATCCCCCACCCCTTTCCTATGCTATTAAACCCTCTCAGAGCTACGTACACTTTTAGTTTCACACTAGCCTTTCTTTAGTACAGTGCTAAGTTGACAAAACAATTCAAGGTGCACAATGTTATTCAGCAAACCATGACATTGTCTGGAAAGTGGAAATATAAAGCTCTCTCCTTACACAATAAATTGAAAATCTTGAAAATGGTGCCACTGCTGTCAGTGTATGTACAGGATTTGGAATAGCTAAACAGTGTCCAATATATGAACGAAAAAAAGTGAACTTGTATCATTTTCTTGGAAGTGTAGTGTGGACAAAGAAACTTGTCAAATTAAGTAAATGCAGCCGCCAGCAGAACAAAAATTGGATGATACGGTGTATAAGTGGTATGAGCAATTTCGTGCAAGTGGAATAGCAGTGAGAGGTGTAGAAACTGAAGCTGCAGATGAACGTCTAGCAAAACAACTTGGCATAAATGGATTTACAGCTAGTTCCGGCTGGCTGTTTAGATTCCGCAAATGCCACAACATAGTGAACAGAAATATGCGTGGAGAGCGCCTAAATGCAGATGCAAGTGCTGTAGAACCATTTAGCAAAACACTTCATGCTCTCATAAAAGAAGAGGGTTTAGATTTAAGTCAGGTGTATAATGCTGACAAAATGGGCCTGTGTTGGTATGACCTGCCTGAAAATACACAAGCATCAAAGTCCTTAAAAAATACCCTGGACAGAAAATCAATTGTTGCCAAGAGTAAACAGCCAAGGCTATTAAAAGTGTAAAGTCCACATTGCCAGTTCATTACAACTCTAAAAATGCATGGTTCACAGCAAACATCACATCTGATTGGCTTTGCAACTACGCTGTGCCAGAAATAAGAATTCATCAAATGGATAAATCCAATAGTGATGTGAAAGCCATAATCTTATTGGATAATGCACCTGCTCATCCAGATGAAAAAATCTGATGTGTTACACTCACATACCTTTCTCTACTCTTGTACAATCTAATTTTACAAACGCCTATTCTCCATATGCTTCATGTTAATCGAGATATCGAGATGTCAATCTTATTGGTAATTTTCTTGTAGATGCAAGGGGAATATGGTAGCTTTTAAGCGATAGTCAAATATTTTAACGCTGGTTGCTATGTGGCGAATTCCATTCTCTTTGCATGTTCAGGACATAAAAAAATGAATAACGAATTTGAGAAAAAGTATAAGTATTGGAAAATTTAAGGAAATAACAAGCAATATCTCGAAAACGGTTCACTCAACAAAAGAAACGTATATGACATAAGTTGTGTATTTTAACGCGATCTACATTTTTTGTGTAGTAAAATTTTGTCTATCTCTTATGGTTTACCAGTTATGCAAAAGTCGTTCACAATGAAGAATATTTTTGGAGACATTCCCAGAAAATTCGAGATATACATTTTATTTGTCATGACAATATCTTAAACATATGATATTTTAATCAAAATCGTTAGAGCCGTTTTTGAGAAAATTAAAATTTTCGAAAAATGTTCCATGTAAAGGGTAGTCTGGGGTGGGGGGATTTTCTTGAAAACCTTCGTGTCGCATCTCTGGAAGATACTGAACCTAAGTACCAAGTTTGGTGTTTATCCGACTGTTCGTTTTTGAGTTATGCTGTTCACAGACACACACACGGACATGTTTCCAAAAATGCTTTTTTTGGATTCAGTGATTCTCAAAACATGTATTTCCGGTGAAATCTCGGTATCGAATTTTTGGGTGGAATGCAATACTTCCCCTACTTACTATACATAGTAGAGAAAGTAAAAAAGATTTGTAGTGCAGACATAAGATGAGATGTCTATTCTTACCGCCTAATACAACTTCTCTGATGCAACCAATGGACCAAGACATCATCTATACTGCAAAGAGATTGTACAGAAAGAGATTTCTGTCTGAAATTTTTGAAGTTGAAGAACTTGGGGATGGCGAAGACAAACAAGCAGAACAAACACTACAACATATAAAACCATATAACTTCAGGTTGATTTTCAATTTTGCGGCTGCAGTGAATGACATAATGCCCTCTACATTGGCCAATGCATGGAATAAAAGCTTGTATGACAGCCATGCTGATATTGGGAATAAAGATATTGAAACAAAAGACTACCATGAAGCATTGGTTTGAGGGGGGAGAAATCCGTCACAGTTGAAGACGTTGAGGAGTGGCTTGACAATGATGGTGATGATGTTTAAGGGCGCTAAACAGCTAAGGTCATCAGCGCCCTTACAAAGTATAAAATGTACTGTCCAAAAATAAAAGGCCGATAAAAAACCGCATAATTAAAAAACGGGACACAAACCCACGAGTCCTAAAGGTAAAAAACAAAACACCAAATACCAAATATGAACACACTAAAAACATGGTCAATAAAAGAGTAAAACAACGTGTCAAGAACTGTAGAATGTCAGGGACACGAGCGCCAATGTCCACTGGGCAGGAGATGCCCCATTAAAAAAACAAGATAAAATTACACAGTCAAAAGACGCTCAGCGCATCAAATGCGTCTGGTAAATCCAATGTCAGTGATAAAACGTAAAAGACACTCTACAGCACGCGCGTTGTCTGCCAAAACGTTGGCTAGGCCAACAGGCAGACCAACACGAACGCGCAAAGGAGCTAAAACTTGACACTCTGCTAAAATATGACGCACCGTTAAGGGTGCATCACACTGCTCACAGAGTGGTGCGGGGTCACCACTGAGCAAGTATCTATGGCTAAAAAGACAATGTCCGATTCGTAAGCGAGCTAAAATTACCTCTTCCCGATGACACGAACGAGAAGAGGTACCCCAGAGCAACGGAAGAGGTTTAACCTCCCGCAACTTGTTCCCCCTAAGAGCCGCCCACTCATCGCGCCAGCGTGAGAGGATACTGTAACGTAAAATAACATAAAAATCTGAGGAAGGAACAACACAGGTAAAACATCTGGGTGATAAAATGGCCGATTTGGCAGCGGCGTCGGCAGACTCATTGCCTGAGATGCCCATATGACCTGGAATCCACAGGAAGGAGACGCTGATGCCAGAGGCACCAAGCGAGTGGAGCAGGTCATGTATACGCTGTACGAGAGGGTGGTAACCGTACAGCGCGTCAATACCCTGAAGGGCACTCAGAGAGTCGGTAACAGTGCCGTAAGTCGTGCCGCTGGATGTATAAAACAGATTGGTATATACTAAAAAGTTTGGAGGTATAAATCGAACATTGTCCAGGTAAACGAAAAGTAAAACTCTGTACACCAAAAACAAAGGCACATCCTACTCCAACATCAGTCTTAGACCCATCAGTATATATAAAATGACAGTCCCCGAACTGCGCCTGTAGTTCTAAAAAGGCGGATCTAAGAACAGAAGCAGGGGTCGCATTTTTCGGCATCGACGTTAGCCCAAGGTGAATGTGGGCCTCAGCGCGCGACCAAGGAGGAAAACGCGTTTCCCCTCGGGTAAGGGCCGGCGCTGGCGTAATGTCCAAATGCCGAAGTAGCAGATGTAATCGAACCCCTGGAGGGAGCAATGCAGAGGAGCTAACTAAATATTGCCGGTCAAGTGAATCCTCGAAAAATGCCGCGAAAGACGGGTGGTCAGGCAAGCTGGAGAGTCGACAGGCATAGCTACACAAGAGCATCTCACGCCTGGAGGACAGCGGAGGCTCTGCAGCTTCAGCGTAAAGACTGGGCACGGAGCTAGTTGGAAAGGCCCCTGTAGCGACTCTAATACCACGATGATGAATGGGATTCAAGCGACGTAACACAGATGGACGTGCCGATGAAAAGACAATACACCCGTAATCAAGTTTGGATCGGACCAAAGAGCTATATAGACGCAGGAGGAGGTCTGATCAGCTCCCCAGGATGTGCCACTTAAAACACGTAAAAGATTAAGAGAACGGTCACACTTTGCTTTTAAAAAAGAAATGTGCGAGGTCCAACACAACTTTCTATCAAAGATCAACCCCAAAAATTTCGCCTCGTCTGCAAACGGAAGGATCCCTGGCCCTAGATGGAGAGAGGGCGGAGGGAAATACTTCCGGCGCCAGAAGTTGATGCAGACGGATTTCTCGGCGGAGAAATTAAAGCCGTTAGCGTTACTCCAGGCGTAGAGACGGTCGATACAGCTCTAGAGACGGCGTTCGAGTAGACAGGTCCGCCGTGAACTGCAATAAATGGCAAAATCATCAACAAAAAGGGACGATGAAATGCCAGGTGGAATACAATCAACAATGGGGTTGATAGCAATCGCAAAAAGTGTGATACTGAGTACAGAGCCCTGCGGTACTCCGTTCTCTTGAATAAAACGACTAGATAAAACCGAGCCCACACGTACACGAAAGACGCGGTCCGTCATAAACTCCCGAAGAAATATGGGAAGACGACCGCGGATATTCCATGCGTGAAGTGTACGTAAAATGCCGCCCCTCCAACAAGTTCATAAGCTTTCTACAGGTCAAAAAACACAGCCACGGTTTGACACTTTCTCAGAAATCCATTCGTAATATGCGTCGACAAGGACACCAGATGGTCGACGGAAGAGCGATAGCGACGAAATCCGCACTGAGCGTTCGCTAGAAGTTTCTGAGACTCAAGCCACCATGTCAAGCGCCCGTTGATCATGCGCTCCATCACCTTGCAAATGCAGCTGGTGAGGGAGATAGGGCGGTAGCTGGAAGGTAGTTGGCGATCCTTCCCAGGCTTAAGTATAGGGACAATGGTGGCTTCGCGCCAAACGGAAGGAAAAATGCCGTCTTGCCAAATACGGTTATAGACCTGTAAGAGAAAGAGTTTACTGTCGGCTGAAAGGTTCTTTAACATCAGGACATGAATGCCGTCCGGCCCAGGAGCGGAGTGCCGAGAGCAATGAAGAGCGTGCTCCAGCTCCCTCATTGTGAATAGTTCGTTATAGCATTCATTATTAGCAGACCGAAAATTATATGATGCGGAATCCAGCCGGTCTTTAATAGAGCGAAAGCCGGCGGAATAATGGTCTGAACCGGAAACCGCCTCAAAGGCAGCACCCAGAGTGTTAGCGATGGCAGCCGGATCCACTATAGTGGCATTGGAAACCTGAAGGCCAGAAACAGTACAATGCGACACTTTACCTGAGAAGCGACGAAGTTTATCCCAAATAACGGATGAAGGCGTAAAGCGATTAAAAGACTCGACAAAACGAGTCCACGACGCCTTCTTGCTATCCTGAATAATGCGACGAGCCCTGGCGCGCGATTGTTTAAAAGTCACCAAATTATCAAGTGTAGGGTGTCGCCGAAACACCCTAAGTGCAGTCCTACGGGCACGAACGGCGTCCCGACAATCCTCGTTCCACCACGGAACAGGTGGCCGCCGAGGTTGAGAGGATGAACGGGGAATTGCGCGTTCGGCGGCAGAGAAAATCGTAGACGTAAGGTGCTGCACTAGTTGGTTAATGTCGGCGAAGGGCTGATCGTAAAAATGCACGAGGCTGGAATACAAGCTCCAGTCGGCTTTTGGGAATATCCAGGTAGGTACTCTGGAATGCTGTACGTGGTGCGACAGAAGAGAAACGATGCAGGGGTAATGGTCGCTGGAGTAGGTGTCAGCGACGACGTTCCACTGAAGACGCTGAGCAAGCTGGAGTGAGCAAATGGCAAGGTCCAGGTGAGAGAATGTACCAGAAGAATCAGAAATAAAAGTAGGTGCACCTGTATTGAGGATGGAAAGATTGAACTGATAAAAAATGTCGGAAAGAAGAGTTCCCCTCGCACAAGCCCTTGGGGAACCCCACAGTGGGTGATGGGCATTAAAATCTCCCAACAGAAGAAATGGTGTTGGGAGAGCGGACAGGAGAGCTCGAATGTCCGCGGGAGCGAGGGGAGACGATGGAGGTGAATACACAGAGCAAACAGAAAACAAAAAGCCGGGTAAGTGAAGGCGAACGGCAACAGCTTGCAAGTCGGATGTAAGTGTGACAGGTGTAAAATGAACGTCATTATGCACTAACAACATGACGCCTCCATGAGCAGGAGTACCCTCCTCCGGTTCAAGGTCTTAGGGAACCGGAGTGTACCCTCGGAGATCGAAAGGGTCGTGAGGGCGAAGCTTGGTCTCCTGCAAACACACAACCATAGGTGAATGGGAACGCAATAAAAGTTGCAGTTGCGCCCTATGCGATCGTACACCACGTACATTCCAGGTCAGGATAGCCATGAATAAAAGGGATAAACTGTCTACTTAGAAGGGCGGCTTAAAAGAATCTTTTGCTTAACCTTTGGGCTCGGGCTTTTTGTATGGAGTTGGTCAGACTCCATAGCTTCCTCGGAGGGAGGGCCCACGCGCTCAGTGCCAGAAACCGATTCAAGCGCCGTGAATCGGTTCTGGGTGGCGATGGGTGAGGGGTGCCGCTGAGCGCGGCTTGTCCCAGGACCTTCCTGGGACAGCGACCTCCGAGGAGGAGAAGGTGAACTTTGGCTACCGCGCGCACGCGGAGGGTCTTTCAAAAAATCTTCCCTACGAAGTTTCTGCTTGGGTTTCTTTTCAGCGGCTTGCGACTTCATTGACTTTGGACCAGGTTTATAGGGCTTGGTAACAGTAGCTTTAATGGACGGCCGGATGGTAGTGGCGGTTAATCCAGTCATGGTCCAGGTCTGAGTTTCGGCATCTACTCGTGGTACTGGCGAGGCAACAACAGAACTAAAGGTGCCAGATCGCAGGAGTGAAGGTTGGCGCGCATAGTAACGCCTCCGGGCTTCAGCGAAGGAGAGTTTTTCCTTTATCCGGATCTCCTGGATCGCCTTCTCGTCCAAGTACCGCGGACAGTCGGCAAACGAAGCAGAATGAGACCCTTTACAATTAACGCAGACGGGGGCTGTTGAACAGGTACCTTCGTGTGAGGGCTGGCTACATGTTGCACAGATGTTAACGGCACTCTTACATGAGACTTGCGTATGCCCAAAACGTTGGCATTTAAAACAACGCAGAGGTCTAGGAATATAAGGCCTCACAGAAATCCGTTCGTACCCTGCGGAAATGCTCGTGGGCAGATCGACGCCATCAAATGTTAGAAACAGGGTACGAGTGGGTACCAATACGCCGTCGCGTTTGGCCTGCACTCGATGGACCGCTGTCACCTTCTGGTCTGCAAGATATTCTACCAGGTCCTCGTCCGATATACCATCGAGGCTATGGGTGGTAATAACGCCTCGACAGGAATTCAATGTGCGGTGCTTCTCCACACGGATGGGATAGCCGTGGAGAAGCGTAGCGCGCAACAAGGTCTTACTTTGCTGATCGGATTTCGTTTGGGCTAATAAGGAACCATTCCGTAGACGAGTGCAGGACTGAACTGCACCAGCAATAGCATCAATGCCCTTTTGAATTATGAAAGGGTTCACCTTCTCAAAACTTTGTCCTTCGGTTCGTGAAATGACCAAGTAACAACCAGTTGTCGGTGGTGTCACTTCTGTTACATAAACTTTTCGGCGCTTGTTGGTATTAATGGAGGAAGGGTGCTCCATAGCGAAATAAATCCTCCACCATTGCAACCGTCTCCGACCTCGGGCTCTGACTTCCCGGGCGTTACCCCGGCTTGGGTGAGTGGCCTATCTATACCAGACTCACCCCAGGGTCACACCTCCCAGAACATAGACAGAGGGACCCAATCGCCGTCAGAAGTCAGCAGCTCATGCAATGGCCCCCCCGCGGGACTGCAGTTGAACAGCGGATACGAACACATACCCTACATGACGACCCCGGGTGGTGGGGATGACGCCATTACCCACCTACCCAGCTGCGCACCAGTGTGCGGGTATCCGTCAGGCTGTGTCCACGGAGGATTAACATAAATGGTTAAAAGAAACTAAAAGTGTGTGGGCGTTTCGCACTCAAGGTAGGCCGGCGAAGAAGTAAAAGAGACGTGTAAATGAATGGGCGTGGGGCGAAATGTGCATAAATAGAAGAGAAGACAGAAGCGATGGCGAGGGGTGAGATGTAATGATATGCACAGAACGCACGAGAGCCTACCTTGAGTCCCCCGGTTACGAGAACGAACCCACCTCGACCGGACGGGGATGAAATGATGAAGATGGCGATGATTGGCTCGGGAACCCCCGGGTGCGCCAAAACCCGTACTCACATAAGGTGAGCCCCTGAGGGGGACAATGATGGTGATCCAGGCTATCACATAATGAAGAAATTGTGGATAGTGTAAACAAAGAGAGAGACTGATATTGCATCTGAAGATGAGGATCCTGTTAACAAAATGCCAAAAATGAAGTTAAGTGCAGTTAAAGAACACTTGAATTTTGTGATCGATTTTATTCAACAAAGTGAAGATAAGGACATTTCTGTGTATTACTGCCACATGAGGCATCTGCGTGAACTTGTAGTGAAGGAGATGTGCAAAGAACCACAAAAGAAAATTGACAGTTTTTTTAAACAAAAGTAAAGAAATTATGCATAACTTATATCAACACAGGTACTGTATTTTATTGCTATAGTACATACATATAATGTTCTTATTCACGAAACTGAATTTTTCTTTTATTTCTGTTAATCCAGACTTTTGCTAATACAAACAGCTCTCAGCCCCAATTAGTCTGGATACACAAGGTTTTACTGTATATATTTTACAACTTAAATTTTTCATTCCGTACACCACACATTGATACATGCTCAACCTGTAAAATGGGATTGATGAAGATTAAGACAGAGGCAGATGTGGAAAAGAGAAACAAACTAAGAATCGTCTACAGACTACACAAGCTCCGGCCAAAAAGGTTTTATCTGCCATTAAAAGAGAAAAACTCTAAGACAATTGCTATTTGCTTTGATATGCAGCAGAATCAACTGCTGCCTAAACTGTCAGTTAGTGAGATATTCTATGCAAGATAGGTGTGGCTGCATAATCTATACAAAATGATTCCTTCTAAAACCCAGAACAAAGACAGTATTTCCTTGTATACATGGCTGGAAACTGAATCAGACAAAGTCTGCAACCAGGTTGCCTCTGCTTTGCGCCACTTCTTTTTGGAACTGAAAGAAATGATCTCCAGCAAAGCTCCTTCTACCATTCATTTATTTTCAAACTCTTGCTCTAGTCAGAACAAGAATAGTGCGATGATGTTTATACTTATTGCTTTCTTGGAGAAGAATGGACCATTTTTGCGCATTTCAATATCTACCCAATGTGTGGATATAGTTATATGCTTCCAGATAGTGTTTTCGGCAGAATTGAAGAGTTAAGGTATATATATATATATATATATATATCCTGAGCCCTGATAAGTGCCATCAGATACCACGTCGTCTTCCGTGGTGTAGTGGTTACCATGCTAGCCTCTAGTTCCCGAGGTTGCAGGTTCAAATCCGGCAGAGGGTGATGGATTTTTTTCAGGCGTAAAAATCCTTAGCATAGCTTCCTTTGGAAGGAAAGTAAAGCCATGGTCCCGTGTCGTAGATTTACGGCATGTAAAAGAACCTCAAGCCTGATAAAGAGGCCTCTGAGCAAAATTTATGGTCTTTCACGCCCAATATAGAATGGGACACTAAGGACCACAGTAGTTAAAGAGCATCCATAAATAAAACTCAATTTCAATTTCAGATGTCGCAAAATCATGGTTCTGTGAAAGTGTTGTTTAAAGACTGGGAAATTAAAGATTTGAAAGAAAGTGCAAAGCAAACACTGAAGCCAAAGCTTCCTTTCAAGATAAATACACAGCGAATCATAACATATTCCAAGGAAGACCATAAGGTAGGTGTAGAAGTTCAAAATGCATATTCTGCTTTGTCTGTGGAGGTACGATGTGATAAAACTGCACAGCAAGTCCTGCTTTGATCTCAAACTGTTCCCAAAATCAATAGGGCGAGCAAAGAAAAGAAAAAAAGTTCAAAATTTAGCTAGATTTAGTGAAATTCCAGAAAATGCAAAAGAATTTTATTAGGATGTGCTAGGAGAGGCAGTTAAAGCTTAAACCTTACTTATTCACATTGTTATGAATATTAAATTGTGATTTCTTTGTATTGTATTAATATGTTTGGAATATAAATAAAATAAATATTGTTACTGTGAATGTAGTGGAACTTACTTTCCAAGTTTATACCTACTAACTAATCTGTTTAAATATTAATATGTTGGTTGTATAGTACATTATCAGTTCCCGAGGTTGTGGGTTCAAACCCAGCGGAGGGTGATGGATTTTTTCGGGTGTAAAAATCCTTAGCATGGCTTCCTTTGGAAGGGAAGTAAAACCAGTGGTTCAGTGTCATAGATTTACGGCATGTAAACGAACCTCAAGCCTGATAGATAGGCCTCTGAGCAAAATTTCCAGCCTTCACGCCCAATATAGAATGGGACGCTAAGGACCACAGCAGTTAAAGAGCGTCCATAAATAAAACTCAATTTAATTAAACGTATTATGAAAAGCTGAAAATAAATAACAAAGAATTGTGTAATCAGAAATTACGAATATTACTATTATGCTAAGGCTGACAAAATATTGTATCAAACATTCAAAATAAAAGTGAATAAAGTTAAAACTATAAACAAAGCACTAAAACATCAAGAAAACATTGGTCAACATGCGCCCTGAACATTTAATAATTCTATGGCCAAAAAAGGATATACCATAATGAAGTTAACAAGTAAAAATGGTTTATCCTTGACAATAAACGACAAAAATCTCATACACAAATGCTAATTTCACAATCATGTAAAAACATTAATCAGCACTTATCAGTTTTCAAACATCAAGATTTCACTAGTTAAACTATGCTGTTTGTTTTCCCATGTGCTGAGACAGTTTTAAGAAGGAGAATGAATCATTAAAAAATTTGCAATGCTAACCAATCATATTACTAATAAGTAGACAAAAAATAAATCAAAATTTTTCTCAGAAAATTATTTTGTGCATCTATCAAGTTTTGAAAAAAATGCTCAATTGCAAAAGCAGTGTGGCCATATTATGTATCTGCAATAAATTTAAAGCTAGCATGCTAAAATTTGCTCAAACAACGTGCTGCATACAGTATTATTAATTAGCAGAATATGTTTCTATAATCTCCAACCAGTACTGAAACGAAGCAGTTCTAGTGCATTTTAAATGTGGACTTTCTATACTTTTGTTTTCTACCATTTAGCTCAAAAATCACTCTGCACATTTAGCCTGATTTTCATAATTGTTTACTTTGGTGTCAGTTGGTGTGGGAGAATAAAAGTTGCAGGTTATAAGACTTTTGGCTTAGGCCAAACTTTGGGAGGGTTGAATGGCATTCAATTAAATGTATAAGCTTGATTACAGATATAATTCTTGGGAAAATATGAATATCACAAATAGCAAACATTTCTTCAGGATAAAAGGTTAGTGCAATGGGTAACAGGGGGTAATGTTGTAAACAATACTGCTGTGATATGAAAGTAAACAAATAGGGCAATTCTTTACTACTGCCATTTAAATGCTGTATTTTTGTTACGAATGTAAAGCAACTCATCGAAAGTTAGGTCAGGAAGCTCTCTATATATTTCTTACACAAGCATACAAGGTGTGATCAAAAAGTAATGGGAATTTTTATTTAATCATCAACTTTGTCCCCTTCAAAGGAATCTCCCTCAGATAAAATACATTTGTGCCAGTGCTTTTTCCAATCTTGAAAGCACTTCTGGAACTCACTTTTTGTTATGGTGTTCAGCTCCTTCAGCGATTATGTTTTTATCTCATCAATGGTGGCAAAATGTCGTCCTTTCATGATTCTCTTCAGCCTTGAGAATAGAAAGAAGTCACAGGGGGCCATGTCCGGCAAATACGGTGGCTGAGGCAGCATAATGGTTTTATTTTTTGCCAAAAAGTCATGAACAAGCATTGAGGTGTAAGCGGGTGTATTATTGTGATGCAATTTCCACAAGTCGTTCTGGCACAATTCTAGTCATTTTCTTTGGATTGCTTCATGCAAATGGCACATAACTTCCAGATAGTATTCCTTATTGATCACATGACCATAAGACAGGAACTCCTGATGCTCTATCCCGTTGTAATTGAAGAAAACAGAAGAACCATCACATGTGATCGAACTTGTCAAATTTTTTTTGGTCTTGGCTCTTCAGGCAGTTTTCATTGGGATGATTGGGGCTTAGTTTCGAATCACACCCATATACCCATGTTTTGCCTCTGTTATAACCTTCTTTAGAAGTTCTGGATTGTTTTTGGCTTTATTCAGCAATTCCTGAGCGATGTCGTCTCTGGTCAAAATTCAACAAGTTTGGAAAAAACTTTGCTGCTTCATGTTTCATGTCCAAAACATCTAAAAAAATTGCTTGGCATGTGCCAAAGAATATGCCGACATCATCAGCAACCTCTCTAATGGTGATTCAGCAATTTTCCAGAACCATTTACTTCTTCCACACTGTCGTCAGTAATTGATGTGTTAGGGTGTCCAGGGCGGTTGTCATCTTGCACATCTTCTCAACCCTCTTTGAAATGCTTATACAATTTGAAAACTCTTGCCTTACTCATAGTAGATTCGCCAAAAGCCACAGTCAATATTTCAAATGCAGTGCTGCAGTTTATTCTGTTTTTCAAGCAAAATTTAATGCAAATTCTTTGATCCATCTTTTAAAGAAAGTAAAAATTTGCCAAGCACTTAAAACATGTATAACTTTTTCGACTGTCAACAATACACTAAATATTCAAAATAGCTGAAAATGGAAATACATCAGGCGCATGTGTATCAACAAGATAAAACAGAAGTTCTGAACATTAAATGTATAAAGCTTGCAAAATTAATACATTCCCGTTATTTTTTTTATCACACCTCATACACTCCTAGGATATTATTTTCACACTTCGCATTTCTATTATTTCACATTATGGGTCTTGTATGATAAAAAACAGTTAAAAGTTTTTGTTTGTTTTTATTAGGTTTGATATTTAAGTGCTTCATTGCAAAGCAATGCAAGCAATGCTTTCTGTCAAGAGTTTCTATGATCTTTGTTTTTTTGTTCTATGTAATGTGTATGTTGGTTGAATACAACTACCAGTAAATAAATGAGTAATTTCTTACGATAATCCACATTTGGCGACTGTGACAGAACTGCTGGTTGTATACATTTGTGATACTGTTCTGCTGAGCCCTGTTTGTGCTCTCGGGTTTGGATTGTAAAACCGTAGTGTAATTACCGAGCATCAAAATGGATGAAGACGCTTAGAAATTGGCTGTGAAGAAGCATGAAATTATATGAACAGTATTCACTAAGCAGTATAAAGCCATTACAGAACTGGTGAACAAGAATGCCGATGTGGACTAGTTTTCTGTAAAGGAGGTAAAGGTATTGTGAGATCGTCGCTCTTGATAATGATATAAAGTATTTCATTTACTCTAGCGAGTGTATTGAGGATGAAATCATACAAGAGTTGGAGTTGACTGATCAATACAATGAAAAGTATCATATGCTGAAAGGCAAAATTGACATTCTTAATTCCCAAGCCGTCGTTGGAGAGCCAATTTCCGACTCGTGATTCTAATAAACATCGCCTTAGGCTTCCAAAGTTGCAACTGGTTAAATACGGTGGCGAGAACTACCAATGGATTGGGTTCTGGGCACAGTTTTCCCATATCGGCAGTGATCCAGAACTTTCTGACAAGGAGAAATTTCAGTACCTCCTCAGTTGCACGTGAGCGGCAGTAGGAGTAAGACGTGTATATATGAGCTCCGGGATGATGGGTATTCCAATAGAAGTTTATCGTGGTAGAATTGGCCTATTCAATATCAAGAAGTTTGCCTCCAAAAGTGGTATAAATGGAGATGGTGATTTAATGCCATGTTGGTTTTTTTTGGTGTTATTGTGTTTACTGATGATAGGCGGAATTGAAATGAACACGGGACCGGTAATGGTGGAAGTGATGGCAATGTTATAAGCCTTAGCAGAGGACATAGTACAAGTTAAAAATATGGAGGAAAGAATAATGAATGGGGTAAAGACTAATTTGGAAGAAATAAAAAATATGATTAAGTTGACTGAAAAAACTAATGGAGTCAAGTTTGCAGAAATAGATAGACGAGTGTTATATTTGGAAAGGATGGAACAAGCTCCTCGGAGGTGAAATATAATCATATTTGAATGCAGAGAAGAAAGAGGAGAAAGAGTAGGACAGCAGATTGAAGAAATCTTAGTGAGGAAATTAGGATTGGATCTACATGGCTGGGAGATCATAGATTCATTCCGGATTGGGAGAAAGATCGACAATGGCTGATATTAGTGAAGTTGGCAACAATGAACTTTAAATGGATGGTGCTGAAAAATACATTTAAATTAAAGGGAACTAGGATTTTCATAGAGCAAGATTACGGAAAGAAAGAAAGGGAATTAAGAAATGTTCTTTTAGCTGAAACGAGAAAAGCTAAGGAACACGGAAAAAAGGCCTTTGTAAGAGGACTTACACTTTGGATAGATGGCCAGAAACATGAAGTCAGTCAGCACGTGATAATCGAATCAGCTGAGAGAAGGCGGAGCCAGAGGGAAAGTTCCAGTGACGTAGAGTGTGACGTATGGAAGAATTTGGCCGGCAGAGAGGAGAGAAGGGATAAGCTTAGAAAAGATCAAGAGGGATGAAATGACAAGGAATGTGTAACAGTAAGAAAGAGAGTAGAGCGTGAACTAAGGCGATGGAGGCAGGAAGGAGATGAGGATTCAAAAGCAAATTTTTTGCTAGAGAGATGGGGGTATAGATGTTTATTAGAATTTAAGAAAGATGAATGGGGACAGAAGATTAGTAAAAGATTAAGGGAAACAATAAATATACAGGATAATCGAAAAATTTGGAAAATTATAAGAAAAATGTATAAAAGCAGAGCCTTTAAAAATAATATTGCGGTTCACACTTGGTGTAGGTATTTTAAGGAATTACTGGATTGTAATAAGCTGGAGTATATCTGATTAAGCACTAGATCAGAGATGAGGCTAGTTGAAGCTCTTGATACAGAAATTACTGGTCAGGAGATATGGGAGATAGTTGATAGTAGAACTTGAAGACGAATAAGGCTAAGGCTGGTGGAATAGATGGGATATCAGGGGAATGGTGGAAAGTTTGGAGCGAGGATGTGAATAGAAGGGAATTGTTTGAGGGAGCAAAGGTCCTAGATACATGGAAAACAAGTATTGTAGTACCAATTTACAAAGGTAAGGGGGACATTAATAATCCTAATTATAGAGGTATAAGTTTAGTATCCATATTAGGAGAAATTTATACTGGGGGTTCTGGCAAGAAGATTACAGGATTGGGCAGAGAAAGAGAACAAGTTATCAGAATTTCAGGCAGGTTTTAGGAAAGTTAGGTGGACAGTTGATAATGTTTTTATTATTAAGACAATAGTAGATAAATATTTGTCCAAGAAAAGGGGTAGAGTATATATGGCTTTTGTGGATTTGGAGAAGGCATTTGATACAATACATAGAGAGGCATTATGGTTGAAGCTTTAGTTAAAAGGAGTGAGTACAAAGATAATTAGAGCAATTCAAAATATTTATACAGAGAATAGGGTTTGCATAAAGATGGATGTGAACCGAGTTTCAAAAGCAATTACGAATACTATAGGACTTAGGCAAGAATGTAAGTTGAGCCCCATACTATTTAATCTGTTTATAGATGATATCCTACAAGAAATTAGCAAAGAATGTATATTCACCTACAATAAATAATAGGGAAATCCCAGGGCTATTGTTTGCAGATGATCGAGTGGGGTCCATATCTATTGGGGGATTATCGAGAGCTCTAAACGTGTTGGGGGTTGAAGATAAACTATAAAAAGACTAGGATTATGGTTTTCAAAAAGGGATATAAATTAAAAAGAGAAGAATTGACTATGGAAGGGCAGGAAATAGCCATAGTGAGAAAAATGGAGTATTTGGGGGTTCAGTTATGTAGTAATGGAAGTTGGCATGATCAAAAGAAAGCAGTTTTAGCTAAGGGTAAAATTGCCATGAAGGGGATAAGAGCATGTGTATTTAAAATACCAGGCATACAAATCAAGTGGTTACAAAGAGCATATAAGACAATAGTGGAAGCAAAAATGCTCTATGGGATTAAGGTTTGGGGATATGATCAAGGGTGGCAAGGAGTGGATTTAATGTTTATAAGTTTTGGTCGTTTAATTTTGGGTTTACCAGCTGCATCACCGAAAGGAGTAGCATTGTTGGAACTAGGGAGATCAGGAAGTAAAGGGTTAATAATGAAAGATTGATAAAGTTTTGGTATCGGATTAGAGCTTTGGATGACCAGAATATTGTAAAACAATGTATGATTATGCAAGAGAAATTGCCAGTACCTGTTAATTGGGCCTTAACTTTACAAAAGATCATTGAGGAAATAGGTATGGGGAATGTATGGAGAGAGACAGAGAGAGAGAGAGAGGGGGGGGGAGAGAATTATTAGGAGGAAGGTTCTGGAAGGAAATCAGACAAGAGTCGAGGATATCAATATACAAGATATCTTTAGCAGTATTAGGGATAAGAGAACCTTGGTTTTGTACAGGCAAATTAAAAAAGATTGGGGCAGTGAAAAGTATATTGAAGTGTGTAATAAATTGGAAAGGGAAGGGTGGGCATGGTTTAGATATGGAACAATGAAGTTAAGGGGAATGAAAGGGGGAATGGATCCACAGAAGTGTCCATTATGTGGGGAAATGGAGAATGGCCTACATTTTATCTTGGATTGTAAGGAGACTAAACAATGGAGAGATCAATGGATACCAGTTGGGTGGTTGAAATTACCGAGACAAATAATTAAAACGAGAATTGGAAAGCTTTAAAGTACAGAAAAGGTTATAAAATTTGGTAGACCATTAGGAAAGACTGAACTAAAATATAAGAGAATTTCAAAATTACAAAATTGTATATTTTGCAAGAATGCCTATCAAGTAAATTGGTATATTTAATAAATACGTGTGTTTTACATGTAGGTAGTTAGGAACCTGGTGTATAATGTGTTAATAACCACAGTGTTTACTACATTTGCACCAGGTGCAACTCAAGTATATATATATATATATATATATATATATATATATATATATATATATATATTGTATATTAGAAAGGAAAAGTTAGTATATTTATATGTAATAGAGATAGTTTTAGAGAGTTAAAACAGTTCATGTATAATGAAAGTGAAATAAATTCATTCAGTACCTCCTCTGGGTACAATACCATTGTTGAAAGTTTTCCTCCTCCAGGTGGAATTTACGGTAAGGTGATTAGTGCACTGAAGGAGAGGTTTGGTTGTAAGGATCAGCATTACATAAGGGAATTGATAAAGCTTATTACTGCCCATAATGATAACTATTGGTGCTGTTCGACAAGTTGGAAGCTCAATTTACGTGCATTGGAGATATCATCTAATTACGCTGCCATTATCTTTCCTTTAATGGAGTCTGTTTGCTGCTAGACATCGAGGCAATGGGAAGTACCGATGGTGACTGTGATGCGGCCTTAGATGAGCAGTGAGCAGATACAGTTTCATTCTTTTTCTCAAGAGAGCTACAGGCAGAAGAACGTGTTGCCTTGGCAAATACTTGTTTCCCCACTTCTCATTTAAAAGCAACGGAAAGGGCAAAGTCTCTTGCTGATAAGACTGAGCACTGCACTACAACAGCTAATTTAGCAAATCTCAGCATTGCTGCCCAGTGTATTTTTTGTAAGGGTGATCAGTGCTACTGATAGCCAAAAGTCTGTGAACATATCAATTGATAAAAGGAAACTTTTTGCACAGGCTGGTTGTTGTTTCGCCTGTACCAAGAAAGGTCACCCTGCATGTAGATGTCAGATGAGGTGTAGTTCATGCAGAGGGCACCACATACTGCTGTGTGATAAAGGCAAGGCCAATTCTGCAGCTGAAGCAGGAAACAGGCCTTCTGAATTAGATTTCCTGGCTGTTTATCATAGTCTGACATTTGAAGCTTCAAATGAAGTATTCTTACAGTCATTTGCAGCTATTCTGCACAATGGTGATATGATAGAAAAGTTTGTGTTTTGATCAACATTGGGTCACAACACTCCTAGTCATCCTCCATGGTGTAGTGGTTACCATGCTAGCCTCTAGTTCCTGAGGTTGCAGGTTCAAACCAGGCGGAGGGCAATGAATTTTTTTGGGCATAAAAATCCTTATCATGGCTTCCTTCGGAAGGGAAGTAAAACCAGTGGTCTTATGTCGTAGATTTATGGCACGTAAAAGAACCTCAGAACCTGATAAAGAGGCCTCTAAGCAACATTACCGGTCTTTCATGCCCAATACAGAATGGAATGCTGACCACAGCAGTTAAAAAGCGTCAATAAATAAAAGTCTATTACAATGCTCCTATATTTTAGATAACTTGGCCAAGGAAACGAAGTATGATGTCATTGGTGAAGAAATCTGATTCACTCTGTTTGGAGGCTGTAACCTCGGATTAATGAAGCACAGCTGTTACAAGTCACACCTGCATGGGTTAAATGGAAACTTCGCCTGCAGGTTTTCGGTACTAGGCCAAGCTAATATTTCTTCATTTATCCCGTTGGCCAGGCCCAGCACAAAAATGGAAGAAGAGATTGAAAAGTTAGGTATCAAGCTCACTGAAGACATGTCTGGACCCATTGATGTCGTGATAGGAGCTGATGCAGGTGGCAAGATCTGGTCCAGCAACAGGGAAACTTTGTTTGGTGGTACACTGATGGGCAGCTAGAAGTCCATTGCTTGTTGCAGTTCAAATCTTGCCACAACCTTCACGATGACAACTGTAATTGCCGGAGACATTGTTGATCTATGGAAACTCAGGCCATTGGTTATCAGTGATCCAGTGGAGAAGCAGGATCGAGATGCCAAGCAACTGGCTGTTTTGGAGCAATTTAAGGGAGCTGTGAATTTTTGGATGTCCAATACCATGTTTGACTCCTATGACGCCTGGTTTCAGAGTTGCCTTCCAATCATGAAGTAGCTGAGCATCGGCTGGTGAAAACTACAAGAAAGTTGCGCCAATCCAACAATGTATTTGAAGATTACGATTCAGTATTTCATGAGTGATTCAAATTTATCATTGAGAGGACTGAAGATAATGGTAAGGGACACTATTTGCCCCATCATCCAGCACTGAAGGAGACCAGTAGTACTACAAAAGTGCAGCCCAACTTTGATGCCTCGCCTAAAACTGATTTTGCATCTCTGAATGACTGTTTGGAGCAAGGGCCAAATTTCATCAAACTGTTACCTGACATTTATTTAAAGGTGAGTCGGAATTGTTACACTAACATCACTTAAGTTTACTCACTTAACATGTTTCGGGAAACCGTTGTTCACAAGTGTAACAATTCCGACTCACCTTTAAATAAATTCAATACACATCACTGTTTCTAGCTTCTTTTCATTACAATATCAATGTTACCTGACATTTTGCTGCAATTTTGGATAAAGCCGTGGGTGTCTCAGCTGACACAGAGAAACTGTGCAATACACCCAGAAGATTGGGACTATCTGAAATTCCTATGGTGGAACCGTGAAGGCAAGTTAGTGACCTAAGGCACTCCCGTGTAGTCTTTGGAGTGACCTGTAGTCCCTTCCTCTTAGCTGCAGTCCTTGATCAGCTTAACAGCAAATATATAGATAATTGTCCTGTAAAAGACATTGCAAGTTTGGAAAAGTTAAAGAAAGGATTTTATGTTGATAAACTAGTGAGTGTAGCCATTCAGATGCTGAATATCTGCAATCACTTGCTTCAGGTGTCATGGCTACAGCAGGTTTCAACCTCAGAGGGTGGGAGCTCTCAGGTAACTCTTTGCAAGAATTGATTCCCATTCTGGGGCTAAAGTGGGATCGTAAGAGTGATACGCTCAGCCTGAACAATGGTTGGTGAGAGAAAATTGTTCAGGTGGACAGCTCACAAAAAGGAAGGAATGTTCTCTCCATAACACAAGAGGATATTCAATCCCATAGGCTTCAGTGGACCTGCAACTTTGAGCCTGAAATTAATGTTGCAAAGCCTATGGGAGAAGAAATTGGGCTGGGATGATCCCATAGATGACGAAAATGCAAATAGTTTAAATGTTTCGCTCCAATACGTTCCTCTGCTCAAAGATATAGCAATTCTTTGGAATATTGGCACCTCTCACAACCATTTACTGCAACTGTATGTTGACATAAGTGGTAAGGCTTATGCTACATATGTGTTTTTGCACAGTAAAAGTGAAGATGGAGACGTCTTTGTCAATTTTAGTGCAGTCAAAATCTAGAGTTGCACCATCCAAGGTACTTACGTTACCACAATTGGAGTTGATGGGAGCTACAATAGGAGCGGGATTGCTGAAGTCAGTTCAAGATGGACCACCGAGCCCATTTATGCATGGAGTGATTCCAGCACCATGCTTGTCTGGATCCAATGAGAAGAAGAATGGTCTGTCTTTGTTAAGAATTGGATTAAGGAGATAAAGAGTACTGAGACAGGGGATTGAGTTGAAACATCCCCGGCCCTTTGAATCCTGTAGACCTTCCTTCTAGAGGATTTACGATTGAGCATCTCGTCATATCACTCTGGTGGGATGGGCCCACATGGTTGAGATACAGTTAGGATTTATGGCCTGAGTCTTATTGTACGAATGCTGAGGAAGAAGTGATGAGTGAAAGGTTTTAGAAAGCAACTGTCCTGTTCGATGTGTGCAAAGACCAAAGCTGGTTGTACTGTTATTTCAGCAGATATGAACAAATTGTTCGTATGGTTGCATGGATATTTTGGTTCAAACACAATGTCCTTTGTCCACAGAAGAACAACTTGGTGAGAGCACTGTTTGAAGACTTATACAAGAAGAGACCTTTCAGTCAATGGATGACCCCAGAATCCATGGACTATTCCCCTTTAAGGATGAAGCTGGTGTGATACATGATGTACATTCATTTACTAATCCTGTTGTGATTCCCGATGACCACCCAGTTGTGAGGCATTTCCTTTGCCGCCACCACCACTAAAGGGAAAAGCATGTTGGAGTGCATACACTGTGGTCAATTTTGAGAGAAAATGTGTGGATACTGAGAAGATGTCAAGGAACAGTGAAGTGGTGAGAAGGTGTTGTGTGTCGCCATCATGCCAGTAAGAATTTTGGTACTGATTCACCACTGCTACCTTCATTTAGAGTTAACAATGCCTCTGTATTTGAAGTGTGTGGGGTTGATTATGCAGGTCCTCTCATACTAAAAGCTGGAGAAAAAGTGTGGGTAGCTCTGTTCACTTGTGGAGTCTACAGAGCTGTGCATTTGGAGATTGTCACCTCTCTGAGTACTGGTTCTTATTTGTTGGCTTTGCAGCAGTTTACTGCACATAGAGGGCAGCCTAGTGTGATCTACAGCAACAACGCTACTTGTTTTCAAGGTGCTGAGAATGCTCTTGCAACTCTTGGTTGGGATAGAATCAAGATGTACTGCTCAACTGAGAGAATACAATGGAAATTTAACTTGCCTACTGCCTCATGGTGGAGGATTCTATGAAAGGATGGTTCAAACTGTAAGCGGAGTCTCCGTCATATCTTGGGGAAAGCATTATTGAACCTGGAGGAATTGTAAACCATTCTCTGTGAATGTGAAATCTTGTCAACTTCAGACAACCACAGTTCCTTCTAAGACCAACCAAGATCCTGATGCCTTAACACCTGTGGCCTTCCTCAAAGACTTGTTTAGCCTACAGAAATAGTTTTAGTTGGCTCAGAGGATGCCAAGAGATTGGACTGACCACTTGCATTGATAAAAGAAGTAAATCAGGAATGTGATGGCAATATTAGAGTTCTCCAGTTGAGAACAAAAAGGGGAATAGTAATTCACCCATTACAATGTGTATTTCCATTGGAAATCGGCAGGCAGCTTGACAATGGTCAGAAAGAAGAGGTGGACAATTTTGCTTTGGTTCCTACTGCTATTTCAGTTTCCGAGTCTCTCGACAAAGATGAGGCACACAAGGTTGTTCAGAAACAATCATTATACTTGGTGTGGATGATCAGTAAAGGGGTCACTTCAATTGGACTTTTCTATTTCAGAAAATTAGGTGGGAGGATGCGAGAGTTTCCATGACCTTTGTTTTTTTGTTCCCTGGATGCTGATCTTGTGTCATTTATTCTATTTGATGTGTTTTTTGGTTGAATACAACTACCAGTAAATAAATGAGTAATTTCTTATTTACTTAGGATAATCAACACTTTCTTTGAAGTAACAGCAACAAATTAAAAATGATTTGATTCGAGATTTTCTTGTAATAATCTCCAACCAGTACTGAAATGAAATATGAGTTCTGGTGTATCCTAAATATACACTTTCTACATTTAGCTTGAACAAAATCACTCTGCCCATTTTGCCTAATTTCAGCACTTGTTTACTTTGGCGTTAGCTGGTGTGGAAGATGAAAGTTATAGGTTATAAGACTTTCTGATCCAGGCCAAAATTTCGAGGGCTGAATGGCAGAAAGTTAAATGCAAAAGCTTGATTACAGAGATAATTCTGGGGAAAAATGATTATCACAAAAAGCAAACATTTCTTCAAGATGAAAGGTTAGTTCTATGTAGCATGGTGTAACATTGTGAATGATGCTGCTGCAATATAAAAGTAAACAAATATGGCTATGTTTTTACTACTGCCATATTATATATATATACAGTATTTCTGTTACAAAATAAAATAAGTTGTTATAACTTAGGTTAGACAACTTTCTACTTGTTTCTTGCACAAGCATACACTCCAACATTTTAAAACCTTAGGATATCTATGGTTTCACCTTATGTGTTAAATAACATTCTTTTTAGGTTACCAACCCCCTGCTGTGTTCTTCATTCCTTTGAGCTTCCTGATCAAGAATCACCAAGGATGTATCCATTTTTCAGCCAGTAATAGTATTGCCAGCACTAACAAAATGATCTCTGCTCTGGGTATTGTTAACCATAATTTTCTGCCTCTAAACAATGTTGTGGTTATGACATTACAGAATTACAAATAGCACACAGCAACTAGTTAGCAGTTTTAACAAGTTTTTAACTTGAACCAGAAGTTATAGAACGGATGTGATTGATTTACTATGGCCTATTAGTTTTGTAAAGATGAATGACATAGAAGAGGTACATACAGGCAGGTGTTCAGCACCACATTAATTAAAAGCATGGGAAATAATTTACATGAAGCTCGAGCATCATTTAATGAACTTTGAAACAAATCTGGAGGATAGACCTAACTACAAATTTGTCAAGATGCCACTAGAAGGACCGGACATCCAGTTCCAGCATCTTACACACAGTTGACTCTGGCTGAGGATGTAGGAAACATCTTCATTGTAATAACCTAAATTAGTGAAGTTATAAGTGTGTTTGACTCATTTCATCTTTTAATATATGTTAACACATTTTTGGTGAAATATGTTTTGAGATAATATTTGTAAATTACATTCTTATTGCTTTAAGTTTGGCAGACTTCTGGATTATGTCCACAATTAAGTTGCTAGTTATCGAGTTGATTGTTGCTGGCTGCAAGGAGTTGTGATACTGGTAAAATAAATATTTTGTTTGTTAACAACGTTGTCAATTGCCAGGATTATAGCAGTGCCGACTACCTGCTGGAATTTCATGCTGCAAGAGTTCTTTTACATGCTAGTAAACCTACTGACACAGAACTGTTGCTTTTAAGCACCTTAAAAACCATTGGTCTGGGCCAGGTTGAACACATGACCTTGGGATCAGAGGGCCAGTGCCTAACTGTGATACTGGTGATAAATGGTTTTAGGACTGGATTTTGAGCTGATGTGATTGTTGAGTTGTTATAGGTTTTAGTTTTTTTAGTGTTTTAGGATTGATATCTATCGCTTTAAGTTTTGGTTTCATTCTGTAAGGATTTACTCACCTAACAGAGTGCAAATGCCTCGAATTAGGTAACATTTTGAAACATGGCACCCCAACCAAAAAGTGGCCTATTTAAGATATCTTGCCAAATATTACTTCAAAAACCAATATGCTAGAGGTGTCAGGTTGCTACTTTACATTATTCCCCAGCCTATGAGGTGACAAATGTTATGATAGGAAAGGATAAGTGATTAGATTTAGCTCTTATTATTTTCCCCCCAAAAAGTTCCTTTTATAGATTAAAAAATGTATAAATTATCCTATTTTATGCATTTGCTGTATACATCTGACTTGCAACTGACACACTGCAAATAGTAAAAGTAAGGTACCTACATGTCTTCCACAGTAATGTCTTTCAAAATCTGGCAATAGTCAACATTCCAAACTGCTTGGTCATCCCAAACTTTAGATGCTAATAGAATGGCTCCCAAGACAATGCGCTTCCAGTTGGCTGGTGTAATATCGATTTCCGCAAATGTGAGGAGCCTGCATTGAACATACATTTTTTATTAGGTACGTCCTGTGTGCAAAGATATAATATAACAAAACTCACCGTCAACAGTTGAAAAAGGGATAGCATACCTTTCCAAGTATACAAGTGTGATGATTGCACATTCAGCTGTTAGCTGTGCTGCATTGAACAAAGTCCGAACAAACTTATAAATCTGGCGATGCTCTGGATTATGTTTATCATAATCATCTGCAACACCATCCCTCTGAAATACAAGAAATTGCACAATAAACCCAACAAATTTCTAATTTTAATATTTAAATGCTTAAGAAACATGATCAGAAACAGTTAAAATATAGAATAAAATTTGATTTCTGAACATCAATTTTAAAATCAGTTTGACTTTAATGAGAAACAAAAACTCTCATTTGCTAAATGAACATTAAAACATGCTATTATGATAACATAAATGATTAGAAGGCCATAACACAACCTATGCACCCTTTATAATGTATTTTGTTTACAACAAAAATTGCTATTCACTCACTGAGGCACAATTTTATTATTACTGCACAAGTATATAATGTAGGTACCAAAATCAAACGAAAAGATAGTGTTACATGCTCAGCATATGCTATTTAACAATATATTACTGCGAGGAGCATAGATCTATGTCATGTTTCCACTTGAGTTATCAGTTTCTCTCTCTCTCATAGAAGCCCCCTCCCTTGACCTAACCTCAACTGAACAGAAAGCACACACCCAGTGATCTCACTGTAGCTTGCAGTGGCCAAAGCCTATACTCATCTTGTACTCATTTTGGAGCTAGAATACATTAATGTATTATAAAAGTTGCAAGACATGTTAAGTAATTCATTAAATTACCAACCTGCATATTTTTCCCCATTAAAGGAATTCCAAAATCTCAAAAAGGGACGATTGCTGTAAATGCACTCTAACACTAAGAGTGGAAACTAAGCCTTAACTAAGAATATCAAATGTGATTTCTTTTCCTTACTGTCAAAGGATGTAATTTCTCATCAAATATCTCCAGCTGACGATGAGAGGTTCGATTTTTGATATGGTAATAGATAGCAAGAGCTACACACTTGACTGTATTTTTTAAATTTGGCTGAGAGACTGTGCTGTCATCCAAATATATTGTTGAACAAGAGCTGCTCTTCTTCAATGGACGAACATCTACCAACTGGAAAAAGATACATACTCATATCATAAGAGATGAAGAATACACTAGCAATACTTAAAAAGTATGGTTCTCCAGTTTTCTTCCTTTTTATAATAGAATGCATAAATGTCCAGATTTTTACCCTAAATTACAAAAATTATTTTTAAATATACATGTTATTTCCTACTTTATACATACATGATTTTGGCTCCTCTTCCTGACCATTCCATCTGAAAAATCAAAACAGAAGACAAAAACAATTCAAGTGCATCAGATATGCATAATTCGTGCACGCACGCACACATATTCCTACCCTATCTGCTAAAGAATTATTTTGCTAATTAAAAAAAATAAATGCCAAACTCAAACCTTGTTTGCCTCTATAAAATGAATTTTCACTATGTTGGCAAGGAGCCATATCTACCGCAGAATATATTATGGAGCTCATTACACCTGTTTTGTACATAGGTAGACCAAATTAAAATACTATCATTTTTCAAGCACTTGAAGAAAAATCTGAGGTGTTGCTGTCACATGACTTTCTCTCATTCTTCTACAAACTATTCTAATAAAACCTTATTCTTGTATTTACTACCTGTTAATTGAGATGAACTTTCATTGAAGATTTTGTTGTAGGAATAAGGATACAGTTCACTAAACCGACAAGTGTTTCATAGCAGATCGCTATGTGATGACTTTGAAATTACATGGCCATGAGAAAAAACAAATAGCAACTTACCACTTGAAAAAAGTATATAAGTATTTAAAAATAAATAAAAAACAATTCAGAAATGGTTAATGCCACATACAAATTTCATGCTTATATTTTGGGTAGTAAGATTTTGTCAATTTCTTATGGTTTATACAAAAGCCATTCAGAATGAAGAGTACTTCATAGGCTATCCACAGAAAATTCAAGATATGCATTTCATTTTATTACCCAAATATCTTAAATGATATTTTAATCAAAATTGTTGGAGCCATTTTTAAGAAAATACAAAAGTACCAAAAACATTTAATGTAATATGATGATTTCGATTGGAAGGGGAGATTTTCTTGAAGATCATGTCACATACTTGGAAGATGCTAAATTTAAATACAAAGTTTGATATTTAACCCACTTTTCACTTTTAAGTTATGCATTCACACAGATAACGTTTTCTAAACGGGCTTTTTTTATTTATTTATTTATTCATTCAGAGATCTCAAAACATGTATTTCCAGCGAAATCTCCATATAAACTTTTGGGTGCAATACAATATTTCCTCTACCTACTATAGGTAAGTACTACAGAAAGTGAAAATGAATATTATTGGAAATTCTATTGCCAGTAGTTGTCGTTAATTAGAAATTCTGCATCATGTTTATCTAGACCATGTGCTTTATTAAGGGGTATTTCTGAAAGTACATAAGATCATGTCTTAAATTTAACTGACACATCATAGGAATGTGGAAAGTTAATGCCTATGACATAAAACCATAAAGAAATCAATTTAATTATATTAATAATTTTAGTTCTAACTGTACTAGTGTTCATATTTTTAATACTGGGTGGTGCCATTCTTATCTTTCTTTGTGACAAGTTGGTAACATTATTTTCTGAATCCTTATTGTACTAATTAATGTTAACTTTCTCTTCCACATACCTAGTAGGTAAAGTACCGCATTCCACCCAAAAATTTGACGCCAAGATTTCACCAGAAACATTGTTTTGAGAGCCCCTGAACTAAAAACAATTAGAATAAGGGCCATGCGTCTCTCGGCAGCACAACTCGAAAATGAAGTCAGATAAACACCAAACTTGGTATTTAAGTTCAGTATTTTCCAAAGATGCAACACAAAGATTTTTCAAGAAAATCCCCCCACCCCTAACTACCCTTTATGTGAAAACATTTAACATACAAGTAAAATGTTAAAAGTTGAATTTTCTGGGAATAGCCTGTTAAATCCTCTTCATTCTGGAGGAATTTTGTATAACCCATGAGAGAGAGAGAAAAACACGGACAGGACAAAAAAAGTAACTGTTGTGGCATCATACATTTTTAATGTGCTGTTAATGAAAAAAGTGTCCTGCACCATGGCGCTGTATGCTACAGCTCTGGTTCCTGCTATGGAATGTGTCCAGAATCTGTTTCCACCCATAGGGGTGTAGGAAAGTCATGGGTATAGGACTGGTGCTCACTCAGAATGATGAAAGCATGGAGCTACAATAGGCAGCAATCCTGAGATCATGAGTCAAATTTTCTGCCGGGGAATGCATGATGCTGGCCACATCACTTCCCTGTATCGGCTGATGACCGACCACCTCTGCCGTGCAAATGGGTATGAGACTGGCAGGTCTAGGCCATTCATGGGCTGTAGTGCCATGGGATTTATTTTTCTTTTAAATGGAAAAAGTATGAACTTCAAGGCCAGCACGACAATCTGCTTTTAAACATTTGACTATCGCTTTAGTTTCATGTATTCACCCTGTACATATAACGAAATGAGTCATGAAATGATTCCTGCAAACATTTATCTTGATTAATATAAAGTTGATAGAAAAATATGATTTAGTAAGAATAGTTTGTAGAAGATATATTGATAAAACGATAATGGTTAAAGAAAAGTAATGTGAATGTAACACAAGCTGTTTTTAACTTTCTGCACTATATATAGTAAGTAGGGGAAGTATTGTATTCCACCCAAAAATTTGATACCAAGATTTCACTGGAAATATATGTTTTGAGGCCCCTGAATCCAAAAAAAGTATTTTTGGAAACATGGCCATGTGTGTGTGTGTCTGTCTGTGAACAGCATAACTCAGAAACAAACAGTCGGATAAACACCAAAATTGGTATTTAGGTTCAGTATCTTCCAGAGATGTGACACAAAGGTTTTCAAGAAAATCCCCCCATCCCAGATTATCCTTTACATGGAACATTTTTCGAAAATTTTAATTTTCTCAGAAATGGCTCTAACGATTTTGATTAAAATATCATATATTTAAGATACTTTCATGACAAATAAAATGTATATCTTGAATTTTCTGGGAATGTCTCCAAAAGTATTCTTCATTGTGAACGACTTTTGCATAAGTGGTAAATCATAAGAGATGGACAAAATTTTACTACACAAAAAATGTAGATCGCATTAAAATACACAATTTATGGCATATACATTTTTTTTTTTTTTATTGAGTGAACCATTTTTGAAATATTGCTTGTTATTCCCTTAAATTTTCCAATACTTATACTTTTTCTCAAATGGAAATTCGTTATTCATTTTTTTTTTTTTGTCCTGGTAATACAAAGAGAATGGAATGCTCCACATAGTAACCAGCTCTTAAAATATTTGACTATCGCTTAAAGTATACCATATTCCCCTTGCATCTACAAGAAAATTAGCAATAAGATTAACATCTCGATTAACATGAAGCATATGGAGAATAAGCATTTGTAAAAATAGTTTGTACAAGAGTAGAGAAAGTCATGTGAGTGTAACACATCAGATTTTTTGTCTTAAAACTCATTCTGTATTGTTTACGTCTTCTCAGGCTATCAACTAATTATAACATTGCTTCAGAGTTTAATACTCTGATTTACTAAACAAACAAACAAAAAGAATCTAGTTTTGTAATTAATTTTGGGTTTTATTTTGTATACAATAATCTATTTTTAACTCTTTGTACATATGTAAAAATGTTACCAACATAAAATCTATTAGAATTTGACTAAGCTTGAAACATCATTGTAAGACGTCTATAAGCAAATAAATATCATCATCAGTGATAAAGAAATCAATTACATAAAAGTAGTTATTGCAATATTCTGTCTTTCCAGACTGTTTTCTACCACTAAATTATCAATCAATATCATATATACAGGCAACAAGGAAAGATAGAATGAAACAGAACTTACAAGACCATAGAATGAATTATAAAAAAAAAAGTATATAAAAGTATCATAGCAGTCTAAAATCAATCTAACATTTCATTATGTTTGTTGCTATGTTTATATAAACAACAACAGAGAAAGCAGTTTGAATCCTAGAGTGATAATGTATTTATTACAGAAATGCGCTTACACTGGCATGATATAAAATTACAGAAATTGAACACAGTTAATAGGAAAGTATAATACCAATCTCATTTAGTTTTATTTATTTCGGTTAACCTTTTAATTTAATATGCATACTTTCAGAACATTTTTAATGAACACTATGTTACCCTTCTATTTATAATAATTGACAATGTTCTCCATATTCTGAACATGCAAAACTTAAATAATAGGATCTTTGCACCAGCACTACCATTAAATTAATTCAAACTGTTAAAATGTACTAATTTTAGTGCCTTCCTTTAAAAACTCATCTCCTTGGATCCTATACTAACATCCTGTGTGTGACTTCTCGAAAGCCTTCAACTCTATCAGCAGAAAGATTCCCATGTTTTGGAGATCATTTTTAACAGACTAATGATATACATGATGGAAATCAAATCACTGTTTGTTTTGTTTGTTTGTTCATTTGGTCCCACTGTGAGCAACACTCAGGGACATTGAACACGTCATACAATTATGAAATATGCAGCATAACTAATAACATACCCAACACCAAGAACATCCATATCTCCCCCCCCCCTCTCTCTCTCTCCACACCAAGCATTATCTAAGAAATGAAAGTTTGCAAACCATCACCATTCCAAGAGTATACATCTCAACATGCATTACAGTAGGACAGTAACAAATAAGTGTAAGTCACCATCATATGCCATCTGCCCTATGTATTGAATATTTATATGTTGCATGACATATTAAAAAATTCCTCCATAGTATATGGGGAGTGAGTATATAAGAAAGACTTTAGCTCTTTCTTAAAGATGTTATGTTGATTAGGCTTACCTAATACCTTTAAGTAGCATGGAAGGTTATTATAAATTGTTATTGCAGAATAGTAACATCCTTTTTGGAACAGTTTTAAGCTATTTGCTGGTCTATGCAAATCACCTACTTGCCTTGTATTGTGGTCATGTACAGTAAGGTTCATTATGAAGTTATCATAATTATCTGTAAGGTAACTCAAGAGCGAATATACGTATTCACCAGTGAGTAAGACTTTTTGGGGTTTTGAATAAAGGCCTACAGGGATGACAGGATCCAACATCACAAATAATACACATGGCCTTTTTTTGTAATATAAATACTTGCTTGCTATGTGCCAAATTACCTCAGAACATCATTCCATATCGCAACAGGGAGTGAAAGTAGGCAAAATATGCTGTTCTTAAGGCATTTTGGTGGAGCAAATTTTTTATGTTTCTTAAGGCAAAGCAAGCCGAGCTGAGTTTTCGCAGCATGATTTTTATTCGTTTTCTCCAGTTGAGCTCTCCATCTATTTGAAGCCCAAGAAATTTTGTATCAGATACCTTATTTATGATGTAATTGTTGTACCTGATTGTTAATTCACTCAGTTGTTTATCCTTCGTTTGAAATTGAATAAAATTGGTTTTATCATAATATGAAAGCTTATTAGCTTTCAATGAAAAGTTGAGCTCTTCAAACACTGTGACAGAATTTAATTGCTGATGTGACTTTTCAGATATAAGTACACTGGTATCATCTGCAAAAAGCACAGCTATTGAATCCTTGCTAAGACATTATGCAGATCGTTTGTAAATATTAAAAATAAGGCCAAGTATAGAACCTTGTGGGACACCTCTAGTAATAACACCTGGTTCTGAATCACAACCATTGATTCTGGTTTTCTGCATCCTATTTGTTAAGAAAGATCTGAACCATTTTATAGTGATATTACTGAAGCCATAAACTTTTAACTTTTGCAGCAAGAAGTTGTGATCTATGTTGTCAAATGCCTTAGCTAAGTCACAAAATATTCCTAATGGTAATTCCTTTTTATCCAAGGCTGTTAATAATTCAGAAGTGAGCATGTATGTTGCATTTTCCGTTGACATTTTTTTCCTAAATCCGAACTGAGATACTGAGAGAATGTTGACTAATTTTGAAAATTTAGAAGCTAGTAACAGTGATGTGTCATAATTTAAAATAAAGAGAGTTGAGGGTTGTTACACTACATCACTATAATATTCTTAATTGAACGCGTTTCGGGAGATGGTTTGTTCCCATCGTCAGCATGTCCTCATCTCAAGAGAGAATGTTGTTGAACTCCAAGTATTTTATAACCCGATTACATACAGCTTTTTCCATTACTTTAGAAAAAGGCTGTAAAAAGATGGGCCTGTAATTGGAAGTCAGACCTTTGTCTCCTTTCTTGTACAGAGGCTTAACAATTGTGTGTTTTATTTTTTCCAGAAATACCCTTGACATAAGGGAATGATTGCATATATGACTAAGAGGCTTAACTTTTCTATGCAAGATTTTAACAATTTGAACTTCATGAGAGGCTTTGCTTTTCAATGAGCTAACAATATTTTCTATTTCTCTTGGTGTTGTGGAGTCCATCTTAAATTCACAATTAATTTTGAGATGTGCGTTTTTTTTTTAGCATTTTAAGTGTAGCTGGGTTTGCGTCAGATCTGTTTAGTTTGCTACATTAAAGAAATATGTGTTAAAGGCATTAGTAATGGCAGCGCAATTACCGAGTTCTTTATTTCCAGTAGTTATGTGAGTAATATTACTATCTGAATTAATTCTCCCTGTTTCAGTTTTTTATTATACTGTACATTGTTTTAGTTTTATTATTGGAATCATTGATGACTAGTGAGTAATACTTTCTTTTAGCTTCATTAATTACCCATTTAAGTATTTTACAATATGTTTTGTAGTATGCTTTAATGTTTGAACTATTACTTGTGTAATACAGTAAGAACAAATTTCTTTTATTTGCACAGGACTTCTTATACCTGAAGTAATCCAGAGTTTGACCTTTGTTACCCGTGATGAGGTTATTGTTTTCTTATGAAAAATAGCTTCAAATGCTATATAAAATGCTGGATATACAGATTTAACATGGGAAATCCGCTTTTCTCAAATACTCTCTTCCCTGTTGAATTTAGAGATAAGTTTTATTAAGAGTAAATATTTTAAGAACATTAAAAAAAAACTTTCTCTACCCATTATTGTTTACTTTTATGTAGCTTCAGAGACTATGCTTATGAAAGCTTATTTTTCTATCTACTTCATTTAGTTGAGATAAACCTTTGCAATAATAGTTTCATTGCACATTTCATTGAAAGAACAAAAGGGATAGAGGAACTGAATCAATAATCAAGATATTTAAAAGCAAATCACTATATGCTAGCCTAAAATTCTATACTCTTTCCCTGACATCACAAGAAACAACTGAAGAGAACAGCACATCAAACAAATTGGAAAAATTCAAACCAATAACATCTCACGCTGCTACAAAAAAGGTTATTAAACAATAGTGAAGTATCTGGGTCCAGCCACTTCTCTACCATTTTCAGTCTCCCCTCCAATCATGACAGTGTCTCCCACCACTATTTCTTCTCTGGCTACATGACTGAACAAATCTTTTCTCTGTAACAACATGATTGAACCATCTTTTATCTCTGACCACACGACTGTCCCCATAACTATTTCCTTTCCCAGCGTACCATGACCCATCCCTTAAAACAAAAAGAAAGAAAAAAGTGCAATTTATCCCTTTCATGTGCAAATTCCTTTTCTTGCCCCATTCCTTTAAAATAAATGAATGAAAGATGAATATGCACGATGGGTACATTAAACATAAATATTGTTAATCTTAATTATAGAAAGCTGTTAGTGTCTCATGCCTGAGCAAAATGTATTCCTTTAATGTGTGAACTCCTTGCCTTTAAAATAAATGAATTAAAATGTACCCGAAAACAGAAGGGAAAAATGTGAAATAGAGAACATCTAATGCATGAATACTAAATGTGAGAACTGTCAATGACAAATTATTGTGAATTACAACAGTTCCAACATTTTTTGCCTCCACCTGTGCCCCCACCACTATTTCTTCTATGACCCCATGGTTCCCCCCACCAGCACTTCCTATTCCCAGCATGCAATGCATGGAAACATTGGTGGTTTGGAGAGCAAGCTCCGGGTGGGAGCACTGACATGATCGGAGGGGACTCTGATAGTTCACAGTTTCAATTATTTTAAATTAATTTGTATCTCAAAGAGATCTACCCTTTTTGTGTAGTATATTTTTGCATATCTTTTATGGTCTACCAGCTATACAAAGTTATACAACACCACTCCTGAATGAAAAGGACATCACAAGCTATTCTCGAAAATTCAAGATACGTTTTATTTGTCAAACAAATATCTTAAAACCTGTGGTATTTTAATAAAATCCTTTGGAGCCATCTAAAGTTTCGAAAAATCTTCCATGTAAAAGATAGTTTGGGGTAATGGAATTTTATTGAAAATCTTCATGTCAGTCTTTGGAAGTGCCGAACCTAGATATCAAGTTTAGTTTTTATCGGACATTTCCGTTTTGGGTTATGCTGTTCACAGATACACATACATTTTTCTAAAAATGCTGTTTTTAGGTTCAGGGGCCTCAAAGCATGCATTTCCGATTAAATCTTAATTATCATATTTTTTGGGTGGAATACATTACTTCCTCTGTTTACTTTAAGTACACAGTACAGGATGTAAAAAGGAACTGAATCCAAAAGCAGCAAGTTTATTTTATAGAAAGTAATAAAATGCAAATTTTTATTAATTCTGTACATTCATTTTGTTTATTAACTTATGGACCATGACTCACTACAAGTTTGCAACAAAGACAATCATGATAAGAAAAACTGATATTGGAGCCTAGATTACTCACACATCTGACAGAAAGTAACAAACATGTTAACATTGTAATGAATCATTGCTATTAGGAAGGATTATTGAATAATTTTTTTTTTTTAAATATTGTATTCAGATTCACTTTTTAACTCTTATTGTAATAGAATTTTAAGATTTTTCTTTGGAATTTACAGGGAGTATTACAGAAAAACCAATTTCCAGTGTTAAATCTCTATCAATGTCCAGTGTTTTCATTTCCAGCCTGTATATGCATGCTGGTATTATACAGTGCTGGCATTGAGAAAGTGAGGAACTGCAAGCTACCTTTGACTTACTGATGAAGTAGGCATAAAATAATGAACATCCCCTAAATGAAAACAAGATGGTCTTAATGACATTCAGAAATGGTGGTAAACCATAAATCTTCCACATACAGAAAAGACCCCTAAAAATCATAACACGCTTCAAATATCTAGGCTTCACATTTACAAACCATGGGTGATGTATTCCCTACCCGCATTAATGACAGAATCAATTCCCAGGTAGAACCATAAACATCAAGAAACTATCAAAACAGCCTTAAAGCTATTCGAGCTAAAAGTTTCACCTGTTTCCACACATGGTTTGGAAAATGTCTGGCTGCATGTAAAACCTCACCACCTACTGTCCATTCCAAACCAGAGTGCCTTTCACTGTAAACAAACTCTTTGTATTATCCGCGCAAAAGTAGTTCGCAATCCCCACCCCTAATGTCTGCTTGTTCCTCTCTCACATGCTTGCTATATAGCACTTGCAGTTGAACATTGTTTCAGTCCATAAAAAGGCGTCTGCGTGAAAATCATAGTTCAAAATGCAACCTGAAGTAACAATCGATTTTATAAGCATGCGGAAATGAACATTTTACTTACGTTAATCACAATCCCCAGGCAAAAGTGCAACATCCAAATCTGAATCCTCCGAAGATGATTCAGCTGCCATATTGATATCAGAACTATTCTCCTAGTTAATGACAAGCTTATTCACAGCACTGTCGCACACAAAACAAGTTCCCACATTTGATTCTCCTCTTCTATTATGTTCTACTATGTCTGTTTATACTCCCTGCGTGCTTTGGTTACACTTCTCACTGAAATGCCTGTAAAATTGGATATTAGTTTCGTAACATCCACTAATGCAAGTGTCGAGTATTTTTACAATAGTGAGTTGAATACATTAAATATTGTTTGCTTTTTGCCACTTTTTAACGGTTTCCTGCTTTTGTGTTTGAGCAGTTTATTCGCACCTTCCTCTGCCACGAGAACTCAAATACCAACTGACTAAATCACAAGATTTGACCGAAGCTCAGCAGCTGCATTGTGCCTGCATATTATGAATGACTATTCGCTTATCATATTTCCTATGTTACGCAAAGTGTTTATTTGCTGCTCCGATAGCACCTCTGGGACTTTATTGCTGCATTTCTCGTATATGTAAGAGAATGGCAGTCATGCATACAGTTGGTATTAACAAGCAAGATGCTCTTGGTGTTAGCACAACAGCAGACAAAAATCATATTTTGCAATCTCTTAACAGTTAGTACATATCCATTATCTTTAGCAACAACTTATGATAACCGCAATATAATGTGGAGTTCTATACCTTTTCTACCCCAATATTTCATGATACAATAAATTTTTAAGGAACTATTTACATTGGCATAAGAGAGTATTCTTAGGTTCGTGACAAACAGAAGCACATGCTTTTGTTTACATCAGAGGGAACTCTGGTTTGGAAGGGACAGTAGAGCAATTGGAAAAACCAAAAGCAACCTGTTTGAAAAAGATACTGTGTTCAATTTTTGAAGATTTAGAAGCTTGTAACAGTGATGTGTCATAATTTAAAATAGAGAGTTGAGGGTTGTTACACTACATCACTATGATATTCTTACTTGAACGCGTTTCGGGAGACGGCTTGTTCCCATCGTCAGCATTTTCTCTCAACTGATTTTTGCCGGTCATCGTCTGGGGGATGTGTGTGGTTTGTGGTGTTCTCTGGTGCTGGGCTGATGAACCTCCAAAGGCTGTTGGGTGGCGGCAGTTCAAAATTCATTAGGTGATTCCTGTGTTTGACAATATGTATTTTTTCCCAGATGTCCAATTCATTGCTGCTGTTGATCGGTTTTAAGAGTTTTATGTTTGGAGTGATATCATGGTTTGAAGACCAGAAATGATGTGCTACTGCTGATTTATCTTGCTGCTTTTGGTAAATGCATCTCATATGCTCTTTAAGTCTTATTACAAGATTTCTTTTTGTTCTTCCTATATATACCAGGTTACATTCATTACAATCAATTTGATATATACCAGCTGATTTATCGTTGGGGATAGGATCTTTTGTTCTGTTGCATAGTAGTTTCTGTATGTTGTGGTTATTCTGTGGAGACAGGGTGATGTTGTATTTTTTGAAAATCCTTTGAAATTTATGATGTGTCCAAGGGTGATAAGTGAATTTTCTATATGCTTGTGGTTTTTGTTGTCTGAGTAACGTAGTCATTTGTTGGATGTATTTCTGTCTTTCAAACCTTTTTATCTTCTTATCTATTGTTTTTTTCTGGTATCCATTCATAGTGGCTATGTTGATAATGTGTTGGTATTCTTTCTGGTATTTCTCTTTCTCCATTGGTATATGTACTAACCTGTTTCCAAACATAAAACTCTTAAAACCGATCAACAGCAGCAATGAATTGGACATCTGGGAAAAAATACATATTGTCAAACACAGGAATCACCTAATGAATTTTGAACTGCCGCCACCCAACAGCCTTTGGAGGTTCATCAGCCCAGCACCAGAGAACACCACAAACCACACACATCCCCCAGACGATGACCGGCAAAAATCAGTTGAGAGAAAATGCTGACGATGGGAACAAGCCGTCTCCCGAAACGCGTTCAAGTAAGAATATCATAGTGATGTAGTGTAACAACCCTCAACTCTCTATTTTAAAAAAGATACTGTGTGTTTCAAAATACACACCAACAAGCCTGTATACGAGCTAACACACGAAATATTCTGTGTAGAGGAACTTTGGATTCAATTACTACTGCCCTCTATATTGAGTTATGCGAAGTTTGAGCAGAAACTCAAGCAAAGAGGAGGAACATGGAGTGGCTATTCCTCCACTGGTGCAATGAGCTACAGGGAGTGACAGGCTATGAGCTAGGACACCAGGTTATACATTTTACCATAAATGATTTTCAATATAAGCTGTGTGACATTAAAAAATTCCAACACCAAGACTTGGATTGTGTTTGTGAACATTGTGGCAAGATTTGCAAATGATACCATGCCATGAGCTGGGATTTCAGGCTTACGTCTTTCAATACACATGTAGTGTATAATCCACCACAGGAATCTCAAAGAGTTAAATGAAGGTAAATGTGCATAAGAGAGGCTTAGTCATAATCTGCCACCCTAACCAATAACTTTAACAAAGGAGCACCTGCCACCTTCTGATATTTACCTTTTTATTTAATATGCAACTACCACATTTGCACTGAGAACAAACTGATATGAGTCCATTTTTCATTTTGTTGAAGCAACAATATGGCTTAAAAACATTTTAATGTCTTCTATATTTTTATTGGAATTGCAAGTATAATTTGTAATAATAAATTACTTGATTTTCTGTTGTAAGAAATTAAGGACACAAGTACTTCAGAATAGCCATTGTCCTTATATGTACCTTAACCAAACCATTAATAATACCACTTGTTGATTTGACATACATACTCACTTTCCAGTGAAACTTTTGACCTCTCCATAAATATTGTCCCAGCTTTTGGATGCAATGAAGGATCTGCATCCCAGTCTTCTGGTTCACGTTCACTAATATGCTGTAGATTACCAACACTTTCCTGTCCTTCTGGTAAATACTCTTCAAAATGAGGCACATCTTTCCGTCCTGGAGGTGGACTAGAATGTGCACAGCAACTGTTCTTGTTACCCATAACTGTTGCTACCTTGGTCCCAACGATTTATTCAAATTTCTGAACATGGAAAGGTCCTAGAGTTTGGAGCGGCTTGCTAAACCATCGATGCAGATGATTAATCTGTCAAATGAATCTCTGAATGGAAAACTGGATTATTTGTCTGGACGGATGTTATGGCACCAGATGACAGCGCGATCAAATATGCCGTTGTCCAATTCATGCCCTTCATATTCGAAGAATCCTGCAATTCAAGACAGTGCCAATAACTGTGGTTATCACGAACACAGTCTCATATTAATGCATGCAAGATAAATGCAAAAACATCGTTTTAGATGTGCTGCCGGTAGGTTCGATGAAAACCCAAATTGTGGCCCTTAGAAATATGCTTTTCTAACAAGCGGCCTCAGCTTTGCTTCATATACTATATTGAACTGCACAGCGAAGAATACACCCAGCAATACCCTAACAGCTCACCTGATTCCGCTGTAACAGTAATTCCTGCAGCACTAACTTATTTTACGTTGTCAGCCATTATCCATTATCGAAATCTTTGCAGCCCATTTATTGGATGGGTGAGCGAACCATTACTATAGACTCGTTCTTTTGAACAATTGAGGGCACAAAACCGTAAGCATCCAGCGAGCGATCTTCCCTTACACACAAACATGGCTGACACTGTCAATGAACTCGACATAGATCTGCATGAAAATAGTGATGGAATTATCACTAACAGCGGAGAAGAGTAAGTTTTTAAATTATATCTTTATTTCACATGTAATTGTTTAAGCTTTTAAATAAATTTGTGTTTATACTTCACCTCATTTGCATGAAAGCATTCCTTGCCACCTGAGTCAATAGTATAGCCATAGCCGTCAGCCAACATTGCACAAAGGAAAACAGATAAATCAGCTGCTGTTCGATTTTTAAATAATGGATTAGTAATACTCTTCTGGATAGATGGTGAATTTAAGCTCAAGCAGGATGTCTACCTCAAAAGCTTAATCGATTTTGGTAGAGAAATAAATCGAATCTTGTCAACATATTAACTTACCTTTTTCTTTTTTGTTGCAGTCTTATTTGTTCACTTAACGTCATATGTTCGGAGTAATCTACCTTGGTGTTATAAGTTCCGTGTCAGATCACCAGAATCATAATTAAAAAAAAAGTCATAAGCATATAAATAAAATTGATGTAGATCGGACGCAAAATGAATATTAAAATGCCCCCAAGTATGTGTCAACATATAGAATTTCCAAAGCTTTACGCTAGAACGAGAGAGGTTTATTATCGAAGCTTTTGGTTTTTTTCTCCTCCATAACGTTGATTGTCAAGTAATATTCGCCTTGTTGGGACATATGTCAATGGGAGTAATAACCAAAACCTGGTTTCCAAGGTCCTACAAAATAAGTTCCACTTGAGCTTTAAATGATTTAATAGTACATGGGAACTAAGGAACTGTATGTAGTGCACACGAATGGCATAACAAAAAACATCACATACTCAAGACTAAATGGTAAAGCTTTTTAGTGACAGATTAGATTATGGATCAATCTGACACTGCAGGGATCAGAAAGAGATTTTAAAGAAGAGAAGGGCAAGGGACCAGAAATGTATGGTAAGATAAAAAAATTTCTATCTGTTACCTTTCATTTACTATTTTTTGTGTTGTTACCATTTGTTTTACTTCCTCTAAACTGATTAAGCATAGGGATTTCACACATGTCAGAATTTCAAATTGCAAATGTGCACATCTGCAATGAAATTTGATTATGATTATTCAGATGCTGCATCAGAAGTCAGAATGCTTATTATTGCAGTTACATAATTGGGAGAAAGTTTTGTATTTGTTGAGCAGTGTCATGTATTTTCCAATGAGTTACAATAGCTGTTAAATGAAATAGTAGTACAGCATAAGAGTATTTACCTATTTTATATCTGCAACATGTATAATGGTGCAAGCAGCACTTGTAATTCATCTCTGTTATATGTACACCACACATTCAGGGTTATTCTGTAATGCTTTTTTAAGGATTAACATTATTTATTTAAAAAATGGTAGAAAAAATTATTGACAAGTGAAACTTCACTAATAGAGAGGCCACTTAACTCAAATAAGTATACTTATCAACAAAAAAACCACCATAAGGTTAAACTTGGCATCAAATTTAATAAACCTTTATTAATTAACAATCTTCGTCTTCCCAAACGTTCATAAAGGAAAATCATGAGACAGCTCTTCATCAATTGATCAAGAGAATAGAAAACTCACTGAACCATCAAAGCATTGCTCTTGGAGCATTCCTTGATATAGAAGGTGCTTTTGATAACATGTGAATCTACAGGGTGAGCCAAAAAAACTACAAACCGCCTGTGCAGTGTTTTTTCCTGTCTTCATCCTTGGTGCTCGTTGCCGTCTGCCGCTATCATAGAAAAGTGCGGATGAAACCATACAACATTTTTAAAACTACTTTTAAAGGCTTTACTTACCAACTTTATTAAAGGAAATGCTGAAACTGGCCACTGTCGTCCATACATTTTTGGCACCTCTTTAGGAAACTATCCATCATATAACGGCGACGAGCGCAGAGGACGCAGACAGGAAAAACACAGCAGGCTTTTCTTAGTTTTTTGGCTCACCCGGTATAACCTTGGCAGCTAAAAAGCATAGGGTAAACGACACCTGCTGCAGGTAGATAAAAACTGTGCTGGAAGCCAGGAAGTTTCTCATTAATGTGTATGAAGAAACCCTGCAGGTATTTGTAGCCAGGGGATGCCTGCAGAGAGGGATTTTATCCCTACTTGTGTGGGATTTGGTTGTGGATGATGTGCTGGAGAACTCAAATGACCCAAGGATTTGATGATGACATTGTCATGCTCATCCAGGGTAAGTAGCCAGTACTGTATCTGAGGTAATGATTGAAGCTCTGAAATAAGTGGAAAAGTGGTGCAAGGAAGTAGTACTTTGGGCAAACCCTTCTAAGGCAGCATTTAGGTTATCCTGTATAATAGCGACCTGTCTTCTGCTAGCAGCAGCATGGGCTTGAGTGTGGCCAACATTAGGAAATGAACATGTGGAATATAACAACATTGTGACATTAAATTAGCGTGCTCGAATGCATGAAGGAAATATAACATTGTAGCATTGCGAATGCACGAAGGGAAAATAATGCAGCATTAAAATAACCGTGCAGCCATATTACATTAGGGGTAAACGAATGTTTGAAGGATATTACGGCATGAAATTTGTATTGCACCAATGAATGAAAAGATGCAATTTTTCCGTGAGAGTGATAGTATAGTTAAATGCATGCTTTTTTCTTGTGCCCTTTTTGAAGTTAAAGTATTATACAACATTCAGTGTTTATATACTTTTAGGCTTTTGGTATGGGTTTTTAATAAAAATATATTTCCTGTTGTTAAAAAAATCATCTTTTTATTCAGGGAAACTAAAAATTCTATATAGGTGCAGTATGATTTTAATATACTTTTGGTTATTTGATACTATTAAAAACTTCAGTAAATTAGACAAAATGTCCATTAAGGCAAAAATTATTTTAAACACCTAGAAGGAAAGGAAGCACATAGGTCATAAAGGCAAAATAGAAGGAGATTCAGATTAAAGAATTTTTTTCGTTTGTTACATTGCATCAAAACCTAGTTATTGTACAAAGTAAACAAAACCTGCATGTTGATTCATACCCAGTGAAAATGCTTTAATTTCAGAGGAAACACATTATTGTACATATAAAACAAAAGGTGCACCATTATTACACAAAAGCAGTGACAGCATTGTTGTCATTGTCTTTGAGCCACAAAAGATATATTTTTTTATTTATTTACTGCAATGAACATCACAATAACGAAAAACTGATGTCATTAAAAGAAATAGAAACGAAGTATGCACCTTTGATTGAATTACACCGGGTAATGCTGCGCGATGACATCTAGTATCACATTAAACATGTCTTGTCCCTGAAAACGATTCCGAAACAGGAATTCATGAAGATAGGATGTGAAGAGAGCGTCACTTGTAACAAACTGGCACTGACTTTTCTTCCTCATCCACATGTTTTACACATTCTGTGTGTGTGTGGATGGAGTCGTACTCCGGGTCAACGAAGTTCTGCTCATGCATAATAACATTCTGAACATTCACACTGTGACGTAGATTTTCAATGTTGTCATAAGAAGCCCATCCATCTGTGGTTATTTGGCTTCAAGGCAAAATATGTTCAATGATCATGGCCTCCAGGGTTTCTGCCCTCCTGTCAGGCACTTCCACCAGGAAGCATTTCCCAGTGCCCTTTTCAGTACTGCCGAACATCCAGTGGCCCCCACGCCACATCCATCTGTGGTACTTGTGGTGGAGGAACTTCGACTTGTCTATTTCAACGGTGATGGGTTCATTTTCGTCTGGGTCACCAATGATGTCTGGATTTTCTTCCAACCACCGCTCGGTTTCTTCTCTGAGGATGTTGAACCAGTCCACAGAGGTATGGCAGTTGGCCACTGAGGCTTCCCACCTCATCATATATTGCAGCTGTTTAAAAGCCCAGGTGTATACCAGGAATATCACCTGCTCCAAGTGTAGCTTGCTCTTGGTTAAGAACGATCCATCTAGATGGGCCTTCCTCCTTCCACAGATCCACATGACCACTGCTTCCCATAGATGCTGCCATTGTAATTGTGCAGCACACATGGCTGCTGGCAGTCATTGCAGATCTTGCTATTCACGAGCAGTCTTCTCTAGGCTACCCACTGCAGAATTGCCAGTGTCCTGTCTAGTCTGCGGGACAGAATGACCAATGACCAGACTTCGCCAATCACTGCTTCCCAGTCAAGAATTTCTTCTTCAGGCACAATTGTTAAAGCACGTTGGGCCATGTTAGCAAGAGAGTAACACAACTGGGAATCTGTACTCCTCAGAGTAACTCAAGTATGTGAATAACATCTGGAGAAGTAATGTTAGAAGTAAAAGTAAAGCGCTTAGATCCCTGAATTTCTAACTGGCTACCAGGGATGGACGTCACTCTAAAGCAAAGGGTGGGAGTTGGGGAGGGGCTGATAGTTCTCGAAAGGAAGGCGAGAGAAATATGAATTTTTAAGGTTGCCAACCCAAGGTGGACTTTCCCAAGCAAAACCATTGGGAAAAGAGCAAAGGTTAGTAAGTCCCTCCCCCTTAGAACACCCTGTGATCCATAAATTATAACATCAACACATGTTAATTTGTTTACTTGATTATCTGACCTTCAGTAAGTAAATTACTGCATATCATCCAAAAATTTGATATCGAGATGAGAAGGTAAATGAGAATAAACGATAATGGATAAAGAAATATGTGTGAATGCAGCATAAGATAAATACCTATACATTTGGTTTGGACTTGGCATTAAAATTCTGAGAAAGTTGCAATGCCTGTTTTACTGTATGATGATTCATTTGAAAGCTTATGCCGCCTGCATAGTTGGAAAATCTAATCCTTTCCCAAAAAATAAACGGTTGCTGAAAACAATAAAAGATTGAAAGTGCAACTCAGAGGTGCATCATGGAAGGCACATTCATAAATGCAGTAGATAGAAAAAAATTCTTATGTGATACTTTCACATTACTTTCTCTACCCTCTATCTTTATTAGTGGGTATACAGACTATTCTTACTAAAGCTTATTTTTCTATCTACTACATGTTAATCCAAACAAACCTTTGCAAAAATACAATTACACATTTCGTTATAGTCACAAAGAGAGCAGTGGTAGTCAAATGTTTAAGAACTGGACACTATATGCCGGCCTTAAATTCCATACTGCTTCTGTGAAATCATGAGAAATAATTGAAAATCGATGAGACTTTAAAAGAATGACAGGTATTGAGCAACCTTTAATAACGGATATCTCAGAAACAGCTTATGCCACAGAAAACTTATTTTAAGTGAAATGTGTGTTTTAAAGAGATTACATTTTTTGTGTGGTTATAAGTTATACAACATTATACAAACTTCCTTCCAAATAAAAGGAACTTCATAGGTTATTCCCCAAAAATTCAGATATACATTTTATTTGTCATGTAAATACCTTTAATGTATGGTATTTTAATCAAAATCGTTAGTCATTTTTTAGAACATCAAACATTTCGAAAAATATTCCATGTAAAGAGTAATTTGGAGTGCAGCGATTGTGGTAAAAAAAGATTTGTGTCGCATCTTTGGAAGATGTTGGACCTAAGTACCAAGTTTGGTATTTATCTGATTTTTCGTTTTCGAGTTATGATGTTCGCAGTTACAGATAGACAGACACACACGTGGACATGTTTCTACAAATGCTTTATTTGGATTCAGCGGTCTTCAAAACATGTATTTCCGTAAAATCTCAGTATAGAATTTTTGGGTGGAATGCAGTACTTCCCCTACTTACTATACATAGTAGAGAAAGTAAAAATTAACGGATAGGGAGGAAATTTTGAATATTTACACTTTGAGACTTGACGAAAATAGCATTCTGTAAAAGTTAGAGGAGTAAAATCCTCTGAGTGTCCCTCATGTGTCGCAGACCAAATTTAATGTTTTGTTTGCAACATGTGCTAAACAATTTATAGTAAACGCATGTTGTCGTTATTATAACTAAATTATTATCTCAAAAGCCCTGAATGAAATACATAAATAAAATAAAACATTTTCCAGTAAAAGTTTTCTTTCCCCTCAAAACAATACTTAAAAGTTAAGAAGTTTAAGAATATCATGTGATGTATTTCTCTGAAGTTTTATTTTTATTTCACTCCTCACATACAATGGATAAAAACAGGTAAAACAATGTTATTCGGATAAAATGTAATAATAATAATAATAATAATAATAATAATAATAATAATAACAACACCACATGCCATCTGTGTATACAAACTACATTGTTATAACTAAATGATAATCTCAAAAGCTCTGCATGAAATACATAAATAAATAAAATTAAACATTTTCCAGTAAAAGTTTTCTTTCCCTGCAATATAGTACTTAGAAATTAAGAAGTTGAAGAATATCACGTGAGGTATTTAAAGTTTTTTTTTTTTTATTTCGCTCCTCTCACACAAGAAAAAAACCGGTAAAACTGCTGTTATTCCAATATAACAAGCAGAAGACAGGCCGCTATTATACAGGATAACCCAGCACTTATCCCATTTACACATAAAAAGAAAATGGAAGGTTTTAAAACTCCTGTTCTATTTAATGAACAATTGCAGATTAGCTCCAATATTAATTACATGGGCTTAATGCTAGACAAACTTCCTTCCTCCTATTGATTTATATATCAAAGGGAGTGCCAAAACACTCGTGCCTTAAACACTGTTGAAGAACCATTGTTGGGTGGATTAATCACAACCACCAACTGTGATGGCTTCAAACATGCAAGCACAGTAAGAGAATGATGAACAGTATATCCTCCTCACTCACTGAAGATGTACTTCATCTCAATAGATCTGAAATGAGCGTGATACTAGGGCTCTTGACAGGACATTGTAGATTACGGAAACACCCTACATGCAATGGGAATCTTTAGAGAGGAACCAGAATGCAGGCTGTGTAACAAAGAGGATGAAACTGCCACTCATATAATCTTCAAATGTGTAGCCTGGGTAGGAAAAGAAATGAACTTATAATCCCAAATGGTGATTTTCCTAAAGGAAACTTGGTTAGCAAACTACTGACCCTAACTAAAGGGACAGGACCATTTAACTAAAACAATATGATAGAAGATAATACAGCAAACCTTTAGGTTTTAGTGTTAGGGGAACTACAACCCCACTCCATCACTATGACAGTTAACTCAAGCCTTAAACAATTGTTACGCACTGTTTGGCATTCTGTAACTTCCTAACAAAACAATATTTTGTTGTTAAAGATTTGGTTGTTGAATGCAACAAACCACTTGCTAACATATTTGTTACACAATGGATTGGCACAGGCATCATTTTGATGCTGCTATAAGAGGAAGAACATGATAGAAATTTGATAATGTAATTATCAAATGTTTATTTATTCATTGTAGTATAAAATCTAAATGTTATAGATTAGGCCTGAGCAATGTTGCTGATTGGTAAATTTTGCTCCCAGCATAACTTTTAAAGAGAGAAATTTTAATAGCAAAATACAGTTGTGTAATCTCGTATCATAATAAAAAGTAATGATCATAAATTTAAGAATTTTAGGTTGAAGTGATGAATTATGTTGCATTAATTTACATTTATACGAATGTATTTGCTTCATTTTTAGGTTAAGATTAGGTACTGAGCACTTTTAGAACTGTAAGGTATTACGATTCATTTTGGCTCCCAGAATCGATTTAAGAGACTTTCCAATTTGCTAAAAGAAGTGGCTAGTAGAAAGCTACTTACCAGTATCTCCTAACCTTAGAAAATGGAATTAGTACTGAAGCTGCTGGAAGAGGAGAGCTTAACAGAATGAGTCAATTGGGTTATAAAGTGATAATTTGTACTTAATAAGTTAGCGTATGAAAAAAAAATCTGAAATAGAATATTTGTAGCTGCAACATTCACCATATAACACAACTATTTTAGTTAATCACTACAATCTTCCACTCAGCAAATGCTTCAAGTAATGTGCACAATTATGAGAATAATGATGCCAGTTATGATAATCATTCAAAGATTGATAATTATGAATTCAAGATTGAATAGATGTCTGTGTACCACTGTGCTATGTCATACATAACCTGCCTAAATGGCAAGTTTTGGGTCAAGTGCTACAAACACGGTTCTGTGCAAGAGATGTAAAAATAAGGTGGTGAATGGTTTAAAATGTTTTTTGTGCAGTAATCTTTTTTGCAATAGTTGTGCTAAACTAATGACTGATGTGAAAATTTTAGACGACAGCAAAGTTAAATCTTGGGAATCCAAACAAGATACAGCAAATGGCAAAGCCTTCTATAGTGCTATCAGTAATCTCTCTGTCAATGATGGTTAGATTGATGTAAACATTTTCAGGTATGTAATTAAACAAAATAATTGTATTATTTATAAACTCACTGAAAATGTGACACTTCTAAAATGACATGTAGAGCTTTTAACGAAAAACTGATAGTGCTCCGCAGTATACAGTGACCTATGACAAAAACTTAAATAAAAAATTAAGTATTAAATACCAATCATAGTGAATGGACAAAAGTAAATACTAATACTGTGATTTCCAATAATTGTAATGACACAAAACAATTGGATCTATTCCTGATTCTAATAATGCAGCAAGTACGGGAAATATTTTTAATTAGGGCGAGAAACCTTCTGATTGGGTAAAATTGTTAAAATGAGTAAAATAGAAAGGCCAGTCCAAAAACCTACACTATGTGGACAAAATTCTTCTAACATTAAGGCAGTATGAAAGGAATCTAAAATCTAAGCAATTTTTATAATTGGACTAGGTCCAGAAGTCACTGTTCAATGCTAGCCTCTAGTTCCCAAGGGCGCGAGCGTAAAAATCCTTAACATGACTTCCTTCAGAAGGGAAGTAAAGCCGGTGGTCCTATGTTGTAGATTTGCAGCATGTAAAAGTACCTCAAGCCTGATAAAGAGGCCTCTGTGCAAAATTACCAGTCTTTCATGCCCAATATAGAATGAGACACTAAGGACCATAGTAGTTAAAGAGCATCCATAAATAAAACTCAAATTTAATTCAATTTAACTGTTCTTAAAATAACTGATTATTTGAGAAATTATAATTTGAAATATACTAAAATAATTAAATTGAAAATTAAATATAACTTATTCTTCTTTTCATTATTGAAACCAAAGAATCTTAACTTTGAAGAATTATTTAATGCTTACTAGTGGCCAGATGGTTGTTTCATTTCTCCATTTTATGGAAGACTTGAAGCGGTTGAGGATCTAGTGAATCTTCAGCATGATCAGATCTCATAGTTGAGTTTCCAATATTCTTTATTGGAACACTCAGTGTCTACTCAACAAAATAGATTATATTCTGCACTGGTTAACAAATGTTATATTTGTATTCTGTGTATATGTGAACATTGACTGACCTCAACAAGCTAATTTTAGTGAATATTTCAGGATTGCACTTAGCAGACTGTTATTGCAAACATCTAAGTGGACAGCATGGTGGTTCTGCAATATAGTACAAGAAAGAATTATTATTTCCAAGATGATACATATATTGAATATGGCTATTTTGTCAAAATTTGAGCTGTACTCTGTTTTTATTGATTCATTAAGTACAACTTTTTACGGAAGTCCTTATAATATCAGGTGTAACTTTTATATTTTTTAAAATAATCTTAATGAACTTTCAGAATTAATTTATAAGCAATGAACTTTTAGAATTAATTTATAAGCAGAATAGAAACATAAATGTTGTTTTAGGGTGGCTGTAATATCAATTTTTTATCAAATAATAATAATGTATGCGAAATTACTAATTTTATAAGTTTTGGTTCTTGACCTGGTATAAATGATCAGATGGGCTTTTAATAATATAGCAACAAATATTGTTACTGATCATTATACACCTTCTGTTGTGTCTACAATCCTTTCTGATCATCTTATATTTTTTAAAACTATTTCGGTTCCTAATAAAATAATTAAGAATCCTACAAATAGTACTTAGTACTTTCTATAAATGCTTTTAATATTTATTTGTTTATTTATGTTTTTATTAATCAGTCTGTTTGAATGATAAGGTCAATTATTTTGTCCGCATTTATCAAAATTTACACTGCATTCCCACCAGCTTTAACTAAATCTAATCAGAATAAGAGATGTAATAAAGAGTGGTATACCAGTGAGCTCCTGAATATAAGGTGGAGATATCTATTTTATTATGATTTGATTGTAAATTGTGGAATGTCTGAATTTAAAGACAAATACCACAAAATTAATAAAAGTGTATAAATAACTTAAAAAATATACAAAGATGAGTTATCGCTCAAATTTAATGAATGAATTAAAAAACACACGTAAATAGACTTGGTCCTTTGTTTCAAGTCTTATTAACAGAAGTTTCAATATGGAAGATTTCAAGATTTAAATACGGTAGAATTAAGCTTATTTGCTGTTGACAAGGTTAATCAAATTCTTAATAGTTTACCTGGAAACAATGATCTCAAATTTTTAAAATAATTTACCCATAATTAATATTATTTTTAATTTCCTCAGAGGAAATTTACTCTATTTTGAAATTGAATAATAGTAACAGCTTTATCTTTGGTGTAAATGCCAAAATATTGAAAACGGCTGCATATTATACTTGTAAACCATTAACTTATATTTTTAATTGTTGCCTTGATTCTGGTATCTTTCCTTAGGCTTTCAAGGTAGTTGAAACTGTATCTATTTATAAAAAAGTTAATAAGTGTCAATATGATAACTATGGATGTATAAGTTTATACCTAAAGTGTATCAGTACAAGTTTTATGGCCTAAATGATGCAAGTGCTTCTGTAATTTTTTCAGACCTCGCCAATATATATCAATCTGTATGCCCTCCGTAGCCTAGCGGTACCATGTATCTAGTTCCCGAGGTTGTGGGTTCAAACCTGGTGGAGGGCAATGTATTTTTTGGGGGCATAAAAATTCTTAGCGTGGCTTCTTTCAGAAGGGAAGTAAAGCTGGTGGTCCCATGTCATAGATTTATGGCATGTAAAAGAACCTCGAGTTTGATAAAGAGGCCTCTGAGCAAAATTTAAGGTATCTCATGCCCAACATAGAATGGGACGCTAAGGACTGTAATAGTCCTTCATTTCATAAATAAAACTCAATTTAATTTTGTCTATATTCTTTAATGGAAAAATCTGAATTTAAATCACTGGAGTATGGTGTCCTCCAAGGCTCTCTCCTTGGTCCTATATTGTTTTTTTATATATGTTAATGACCTTGTCCTGATTCAGGATGAGTATTTGAATGTATATATGTTTGCAGATGACTTAGTCATCAGCATTGTAAATAAAAATAAACATGCATTACATGAGAAATTAGAACAGGTAACAGTGCAAATAAATGATGTAGTGCTAATAATTTGGTAATTAATAATAATAAAGTATAAAATATTAATTTCAGTCTTAGTAGAAGTAATGCTATATTAGAAAATTCAATAAGATTTCTAGGCATTTATCTTGAAAATGGTTCAGAATGGCATAGTCACATTAACTTCACTGCAAAGAAAATAAGCAAAGGTATTTTTATGTTAAGAGTGCTTAAAAACACTATATCAAAAATTCTCTCTCAGCTGTATATTATAGCCATATATTTACTCATTTAAGCTATGGGTCATGTTATGGGGCAATCATGCTTTAGCTTACTCTCTTTTTATTATGCAGAAGAAATCTGTAACATTAATTTGTGGAGCAACATCAAAAGCACAGTGTAAACCACTGCTTATTCCTCTAGGTATACTAACTTTAGATGATGTTTGTTCTCGCCTGTCTCCTTTATATTAGAAGCAATATAGATAAATTTACAGTTTGTTCAACCATTCATGCTTATCCTACACGTACAAATTCTGATTTGTATATAAGCAGATGTAAGCATAGTGTAAAATAAAACAGTTTAATATTATCCTTAAAGTTATTTAATAGTCTACCAATTTCTGTTCAGTAGCTTCCTCTTTCTGTATTTAGGAGAAGGATCTGAGCAGCATTGATGTTTAACCATCTTTATAAACTTGACAAGTTTTATGAAATGAATGTATAATGCATGATTTTATTGTGATTATGACGATACAATGGGTTATATTTATGTTAATGATATAAAAAATTAATTATGAACTATGATTAATAAGATGCAAGAATATTTCTTCAGAACTAAATTAAAGCTGAACATTGCCAAATCATGAATAAATAAATAAACACCTAATTATACTTGATGGTACATTATAAAATTTTGGGAAAATCTGCATGCCAACTGGTATTTCTAAGACATCCCACTAAAAGCCAAAAACCATAAAGAAAATTAAGCAATAATTGTAGATTGATACAAGTTGATTGAAACTTGCTCAAAACAATGTGAAATGTACTGCTAGTTCTTTTGCCTGTCTTCCCAAACCTACAATTCAAACTCATTTTACAGGAGCACTGCCACAGCTGTTCAGCAGCTGGGTGAGTTTTCCCTATAGAAAAATCTAATTTTGTGGGGTTGCAAGAAGGTGAAAGTCTTCCTGTTCTAAGCAATAGGTGCAAATTTCAAAATTCCACATAAATGTTATACTTTCATGTGATGTTTTCACAGCATGCTTCGTCTCCATCTTGGCAAGGCAAAGAATAACAGCATTTGGTAGTCAATATTCTGGCACTGGTGATAATAGGAAACAAAATACTGTCATAGAGCGCGCAAATTTTAAATTCGTTATCAACTCGCAAGGAAATAAATATTGCAATAAGTTACAGAATGCCAAATGTGGTACGCTTGCTAAAAGCAGTTCTTTAAGTTTAACAAATAATTGTTGCTGCCTTTATAACAACGAAGTTTCAGAATAGCCCTGATTGATAAATGCTATCTGAAATGTACCTGTATGACCACTTGAAAAAATGTGTATGCAAGAGCGGCTTAAGGCTTAATCTGCTACAGCAAAACTTTTGTGGATAAATAGAAGCAGATTGCAAGACAAGGTATGTATCTCTGTGTTGGTTCATGATCAACGCTACGAAATGGTACCATGTTATCTGGATAAATTGAGGCTATAGGTACTAAAACTTGGAACTAATAAATCAGTAGCTAAACTGGTATTCCTGATTCCAGGTTTAGATATTTATTTTACCAGGGTCATTTCAAAAGTTCTGCACACTGTAAGACAGAAGTGAAGAAAATTATTTTACAAAATACCTTTACAGGCCTTCAATATGATCTCCAGTCTTGCTTATGACAGCTTCCCAATGTTTTGGCAAATTCTGAATTCTGGATAGGGCACCTTCATTGTTGAGCTGTCTGATTGCTCGAGTCACCTTGCTGGAAGCTTCATTAATTGTATAAAAACGTTTTTCACGGAGTGGTCCCTTCAATTTGGAAAACAAATCAAAATCTGGTGGGCTCATATCAGGACTGTATGGTGGGTGGAGGAGTATTTCCCATCAAATTTGATGAACGTTTCTCTCACTGTTAGGTCAATATGTGGTCTTGCATTATCATGCAAAATGAGGACATATGCTGCAAGTATGTTAGATCATCTTTGACAAATTTTCGGATGCAAAACATTTTACAGAAACATTTTGTAGTATGTGCCTGTTACAAACATCCCCTGGGGCTTTCTATTTGTAGCTATGACTCCATTCATGTCATATGTAAAGATCATCATCAGTTTCACCTTTGATTGTTGGTGGTAGAATGTTTTCAAATGTGGAGAGTTGGAACTTTTCCATTGGACGACGGAGACTTCAGTTCAAGCTCAAAATCTCGTATCTAGGTTTCATCAAGTGCAACAATCCTTTTCAGAAACTGTTCTTCTGTCCGATAACGTTGAAGCAATTCTTCTGTGGTTCTTTTGCGAACTGCTTTCTGCTCCTCACTCAGATCATGCAGAACCCATCTGGCAGCAACTTTTCAGTAATGATTCTGTAAACTGTAGTGACAGACATTCTGGCCTCATACGTAATTTCCTCACATGTTTCTCGTCGATTCATTCTGAAAATGTCATCAACAATAATCTGAGAGGTGTAGTCTATTGCAGTTGATGGTCTTCCACTTCTTGGGTTCTCAACACTTACCTGACCTTCATGGAAATGAGCAGACCACCGTGATACTGTGCTACGATCCACTACACTATTCCCACATACCTCTTTCAAAGCATTGTAAATTTTAGTTGGGTTCTTTCCACATACAGATTAAATTTTGATGTAAAAATGCTGGTCACTATATGTAATCTGACCTGACTTGGTTTCAGCTTCCATTTTAAAACTGAATTACCATACACAAGCCTAAAGTCTGATTCACAACTGAGATAAATTTCAACTTGATCACACAACCGTAATGGTTGTGCATGTGCTGTGTGCAGGACTTTTGAAATGACTCTCATATATAAATCAGTGTAGAACTTCATGAGTTGATCACACAAACAATAATGTAATATAAAAATAATCATAATAATATGTAATCATTATCTTAAGCTAAAATACACATGTGAATCACTAATATTGTCATTGCACAGTATATCTTTCACATTTAACAAAAATGTGTGAATACTTCATTGAGTAGCAAAAGTTACAAACAATATAAAATATTAATTGAGTTACCAGATATTATTTCTTAGTATGTGAGATTATTGTAGTTTTCCACAATGTCCTTTTTTGTATTGTCATAGAGATTTGCAGTTAACATTTAATGTTAGTGGAACTCCTCTTGTGGGGGTACTGGCAGACGAGAAAAATGTACTAATTTTATAAACTTTATTTGATAATGATTGATGTCCGCAAAATGTTTCTTTGATCACTTCTGAGGTTTTTCTTCGTTTTATTGAAATAAAAATGCAAAATACCAGGTAACCTTTTAGAAACCAAACATGTAACAAAATCTGTATATTTATGCAAAATTGCAAAGTATACACCACAATAGCCCAAAATTTAAAAAAAAATTCCTGGTGCACCCCGCCCCCCTCAATTTTCTTTGTTTTTTGTAAGTTTTACATTATGAGTATATTTAATACTTCATAGTTTCATTCCTCAATGACTCTTCGTGTGCCTCTAGTTCCTAAGGTCAAGGGCTCAAACCCAGCAGAAGGCGATGGATTTTTTGGGGAATAAAAATCCTTAGCATGGCTTCCTTTGGAAGGGAAGTAAAACCGGTGGTCCTGTGTCGTGAATTTACAGCACGTAAAACAAGCTCATGCCTGATAAAGTGGCCTCTGAACAAAATTTCCAATCTTTCACTCCCAATGTGGAATGGGCGCTAAGAACCATAGCAGTTGAAGAGTATCCATAAATAAAACTCAATTTCTTTTTCTCTTCTTGTGCAGCCCTTGATTCTTCACAAAAAGTGCATTTCAGCAGCTTGTAACTGATATCTTTCTCTTTTACAATCCAAGATTTGTTACCATATAATAGGACTGGAACAGCCATTGTTTTATAAAAGTTTTAATTTTGTATCTTGACTTGTATTATTCAGTAATGTCTGCCTAATTGTCACAGATCTGCTGAAGTATATTAATTTTATACCCATTTCATTATCTATAATGATGCCTATAATTATCACAGCTGAGTAAACATTTTCCTTCAATATGAGCAGACAGGATATTTACCATAATCTACAATTTTATTTTCCCCATGAAGATTTTTAAATTGTAATTTTTACGTTCTCTACTACGTATAGTAAGTAGGGGAAGTATTGCATTCCACCCAAAAATTGGATACCGAGATTTCGCCGGAAATACATGTTTTGAGACCTCCTGAAACCAAAAAAAGCATTTTTGGAAACATGTCCGTGTGTGTGTGTGTCTGTGAACAGCATAACTCAAAAACGAACAGTCGGATAAGCACCAAACTTGGTATTTATGTTCAGTATCTTCCAGAGATGCGACACGAAGGTTTTCAAGAAAATCCCCCCACCCCAGACTACCCTTTACATGGAAGATTTTTCGAAAATTTTAATTTTCTCAAAAATGGCTCTAACGATTTTGATGAAAATATCATATGTTTAAGATAATATAATGAGAAATGAAATGTATATCTCAAATTTTCTGGGAATGTGTCCAAAAGTATTCTTCATTGTGAACGACTTTTGCATAACTGGTAAACCATAAGAGATAGACAAAATTTTACTACACAAATAATGTAGATCGCGTTAAAATACACAACTTATGTCATATACATTTCTTTTGTTGAGTGAACCGTTTTCGAGATATTGCTTGTTATTTCCTTAAATTTTCCAATACTTATACTTTTTTCTCAAATGCGTTATTCATTTTTTTTATGTCCTGGACATGCAAAGAGAATGGAATGCGCCACATAGCAACCAGCGTTAAAATATTTGACTATCGCTTAAAAGCTACCATATTTCCCTTGCATCTACAAGAAAATTACCAATAAGATTGACATCTCGATATCTCGATTAACATGAAGCATATGGAGAATAGGCGTTTGTAAAATTAAATTGTACAAGAGTAGAGAAAGTCATGTGAGTGTAACACATCAGATTTTTGTCTATAGTATATACAATTTATATTGCCCATTGTGGATTCTCTTAATTTTCTTGAAGTATTGTGACATCAGCATACATTTGTCAGCTTAAATACTTATTTTTTCCACTTTGTATATCTAAATTTGTCTTTTTATTTCTATAATATCATCCAGATAAATAATAAAGAGTTGGAAAGAGGCTACACCCTATGTAACTCTTTAATTTATCTTAATTTCTTCTGATTTTACCCCATGCATATTTATACTTTTGTGTATCTGGATATAAGCTTTTTATAATGTGTATAATATGCTAAGGAAAGCTCTTCTTGGCCAGAATTTATCTATCCGTACAATCAAATGCTTTTTCATAGTCAACGATTGTAATACACATTTCCAACTTGACCCCCCCCCCCTCTTCTTTTTTCCAATTTTTAATGCTAAAAATATTATCACTATATAAATATACCTTTTCTGAATCCAGCCCATTCTGGTATTTCTTTTATAATTTTAACCGAGAGAGGAGCCCTGAGCATCTGCAACAGGATATCCAACAACATCAAGGCAGGCGAAAAACTGATGATGCATGCAATGGACGTGCAAAACATGTTTTAAGGTAATACCTTGCTCTATGGAGCATAAGAGTGTGTGCAATTCAATTTAACAATTTTGTTAGTTTTAATTTACTTTTTCTAATTTTAATAACGCATTTGTTAATCTTTCTTGGCTCAGGTAAACTTTGAACCCTTCTTGTGGCCTTAACGTTTTATTTTCACCTGTTTTGCAATCAGAATAACAGATTTAATTATTAAATAATACTGCATAAATCTGATTTGTTTCTGCAAAGATGCATAACACACACTTACAGAACCATGAGCCATTTGGCAGTTGTATTGCATATTGGAACTATGCATAAACTAAAAGAAAATGCTTTGCTGAGCGTTGTACCTGCTTACAATTTATTTTCTGATATTACTGAGTGTTATTATTGCATTTATAGAGGAAGGCTTTTTAAGTTCAAATGCATTTTATGTGAAAATATTTTATTATGCAAAATTAACTAGGAATGTCACTATACATTTGAAAAGCACTGCAATCATTCGGAAGTGTTAAAAACAAGCAGTTAGACATAAAAAAGGGAATTAAACTACAACACTTTCTTGAAAGCAGGAATTTATTGATGATATGATAGAGACATTGCAGACAAATATGCACCTTGAAAAGTTGGATTATCCAGAATGATTGTTAAAATTATCCTCCTGGAATAGTCTGTAAACAGCAGTATGTTTATATTTTGGCTTTTATTCCACACATAGCTATGCCATCCAATATGCAGTACCCATGTGTAAAAGTGAGGCAAAGCTACTTTACTTGTCACCTGCAAAAAAAAAATGTAAAAAAAAAAACAGATGAAACTAATTGAAATGCATATAAGAGGAGCTTACCCAACATAAGGCTAAATTTTGAAACCACAGGACCCTCATTTTATTGCGACTTACATACTGATTTCTGATTTCAATCTGGCTGTATTCTTCAAACAAATGTTGGCATCTCTTATGTTCTGAATTGCATGAACTACGAGAGAGACAAAGTGCCCCATAATGGCAGAAGTGCAAAGTAACCAGGGATGACAAGTAAACCAGTTTGTAAAAATGTTTTAGGTAACTAATAGTGCAATTCATAATTCGGTGAAAAATTGTTTTTTCTTTCTCTGTTTCTCTAAAATCTGCTCATAGTAGGCAGAGGAAGTATTGCATTCCACTCAAAAATTCAGTATTATAGTTTCACTGGAAATACAAGTTTTGTGGTACCCTAAATCAGTGGTGGCGAAAACGCGACTCGCGAGGCAGTGTGACTCGCAGGCGCAACTCCTTTTCTAGCCATCTATTCATTTGTTTTCCGTGTGCTGCTGAGTGGTGTAGTGCATATTGCATATTTGATGACTCGAGAGAGAAAGGCATTTTTGCCACCCTGCCTGAAATGAAGAAAAATATTTTTAGATAGAAGAATCTAGGGAGAGAAATAAAAAACAAAATATTGGATAAATACCAAACTTGGAATTGAAGTTTAGTATCTTTCTAGGATGTACCATGAAGATTTTCACAAACGTCCTCCCATCCTGAACTATCCTTTATTGTATATTCACTTACATTCATACTCACCTCTCTCTTTGTTTTCATTTTTTCCAATTTTTTTCTTCTTTCTTTTTAATCTGACAAGAAAACAAAGAAAAGCATATTACACAACTTTCAGTTCAGTAAGTAAAGGAATAAGGGTCAGGTTTGAAATGTTCGTGTACTGTGTAAAATTCTGCAAAAAAATATGCAGATTGTTCACTAGGAGTAGAGCTGAGATATTGACGTAAACATTGCAGCATCTCTTCTCCTTGGATTTGCATTCTTGTAGGCTTCAGTTGCTCTAGGAGCACCAAACATTGCAGCTCAGTGTTAAAGAGTTTTGTTGTTTCTTCTGATTCATAAACGGATAGCTTTGTTTTCTGAGGCCTACTTTTCAGTTTGGGCTTTACCTGGACCACACCATTTATCACCAGTGTCGCTTGTTCTTCTGGTCTACAGGATGGTGTTTCATGACACAACAACAAGTGCTCCCAGAACTTTGGAGAAAACTGGGGCCTCTTGGTAGTTCAAAACCTCTAAAAATTCTTTTTCCCATTCAAGCAGGTTGATGATTTATTTCCAGTTGCTGACACATCTGATTTTTTTTTTCTTCTTTTTTTTCCCTCCCCACAGTACTCTTCATATTGTTTAAAGATTTTTTTAGCTGCTCAACAGTCACAGTTCTTCCAGTAGCTTTAATAAACTCCTCACATATATTTTTCCATGTGCTCTTCTTTTTTGCTGTTACTGTTGGTAAGTTAGACTTGCTTAATACAACTCTGTCTTCCCTTAGTATCTTTACAAGTATAGCTCTGCTTTTTGAAGGAGGCTCTGCAACTCTTGTCGCTTGACATATCGTATTGTGAGCTTGCGGAGTAGAAACTGAATTAATAAAAGACAGGCCTGTTTTGTAGCTTCATGTTGCGGCTGACTCTTTTATGCTCAACAATTGGTCCTTCATGGATTTACTGCCACAAACGAAATGCATGTGCGAGCATCTTTACCAAAACAGTGCCAAATGTTAGAAGTAAATACTTGCACACAATTGAATAAAATCAGGACAAGTAAGTACTCTAAAGTAAACTAGCAAAATTTGCACTCAGAACGTGTAGCAAGTATTTACTTGACAAGCAAGTTCTTGTAAGTATTTATTACTTTTCATTCGTTCCACCCAATGAAGTAGAACACAGGTGATAGAACTCTGAACACTTAAACTTAAAATGTCTATTGGCACAGAATAATTTCATCTTCAAAGGAAGATACCCTCTAAAATTCAGCTTTTTTCTTTTTTATTGGTCCTCATGATCCAAGAGACCTAGAGGAGGGAAATTCAAACCACTTTGTCAAATACTTTCTTGCTTAAGCTTCTCCATGGCTTAAGTTTCTCTGTGCTTTCTTCATAAAATTCATGACAATAATAGAAAAAGAGAAAGATGGTTATGATGGTCATGATATAACTAGGTATAATGGAAATTTACTTTCATGGTAGCTATTCCAGGCAAGTAACTAGCCCTAAGCATAATTCTCTGCTCAAAGGTAACGGATTAACCAAGTTAATTAGTGTAAATAATAAAATAACTCTTGACTTTTTAAAACATTGATTACTTCATGGGCATGAAAGACTTCCAGCATAGAAAGAACAATAGCTATGCATTTCATTCATATAAATGTTAGATATGTAAAGCAGGAAGTTTTTGTAATTGTAAGTGACGGACTGACATTTTGGAGAAGTCTTGAAACTAGCTCTTTTATCACACTTAAAATTATATTTTAGAAATTTAAAAATAAAGTCTTAAAGAACACACCCTGAATGTGAAATTAACCCATTCTCACCTTTAAAAACCAAAAGAACAAAAGCTCTAGTATGTTGGGAAGTCTTACAAAACAACACAGTTTATCAAATATTTTTACATTCTCCTTTAAGGCAATTTTTAGAAAGTTAAACATTTTTGGGAGAAAGTACAAAGTGCATATCCTGAATAAACTAGTTTTGCTGATTAATTTTATATATTTAATATTGCAATTTTCACATCATTTTAAAATTCATTACTTTGGTTGACATTTCAGTGGAATTGCCCATATCCTGAATTTTCTGTGAATAACCTATCAAGTCTCGTTTATTTGGTTGAATTTTGTATAACTAGGAAACCATAAGAGATAAATGTAACACAGCAATGTTTAGCATAGACAGTTTTTGTAAAATAGTTTTATTTTCATACGAGTTAGCAATTTTCAAAATATTCCATGTAGCAAGTTTACCTCTTTCCAAGTGAGAGTGATCATCTAACGTACATGCTTGCATGTTTGCAATTCTTTTATTCTTTCTTTCCACTGCAAGAGCTTATTACCACTAACAAACATTTGAGTGCTATTTCTGCATGTTTTATGTAACTAAGCACTTAATGCATAACCTGAAATAATCCCTAGGTAAAAATACGTCTTGAATCATGTAACTGGAATAGAAAAATAATTTTTATGTGAATACTATAATATGTATAGAATATATGTGACTTTGTCATTGGTAGAGAAAGTCATGTGAATGTATCATCAAATTTTTTAACCCTGCACTGGTCGTGCACCCTGAAGGAATGCTTCCAGTTGTGCTGAGCTTGAGAGATGCACTTTTTAATTTTATGAAAACTTTTGAATTTAGTGCCAACTTTGTAACTAACTACAAGGCAGAAACAGCCCAACTAGCCCAGGGCTTTCCCTCTTTAATGCCCACCCGAACTGAGTACTCACACTCCCCAGGACACATGACAATGCCTGGGGCAGAGGGCCTACGGGCCAGAGAGTGAGAGACCAGGATGTGTGATCAGCCACACACCCAGGATGGGAGGGAGGAAGTTGATGAAGATGTAGATGAGAGATGAATGCTAGGGAAGGTAGTGATGTAGCACTGGTGGAATGAAACATGGAGGGAGAAGCCAGAGAAAACCTGCCCAGATGCCACTTTGTCCACCACAGATAATACATGTGGGTCCCTGGGATTGAACCCGGTCCGGTGAGGGGTGTCATCCTCCATGGTCAAGGGGTGTAATGCTAGTCTCTAGTTCCCAAGATCATGTGTTCAAACCTGGCAGAGGGCTATGTATTTTTTTGGGCTTAAAAATCCTTAGTATGGCTTCCTTCGGAAAGGAAGTAAAACTGTTGGTCCAGTGTTGTAGATTTACGGCACATAAAGCACCTAGAGTTTGATAAAGAGGCTCTGAGCAACATTTCTGGTCTTCCATGCCCTATATAAAATAGGATGCTAATAACCATAGTAGTTAAAGAGCGTCCATAAATAAAACTCAATTTCATTTAATTTTGGTGAGAGGTGAGTGGTCTAACCACTCAGGCATGGCATCACTCAACTTCGTAACATTATGTATTAGTTTGATATTTGAACCCTTTGTGAAATAATTGTGTATTTTTTGTTTTATTTGTTTGCTGTAAGAAACATTTTATGATAAATACAGTCTTATTCATAAAGAATAATACAACAGTGAAAATACATGGAATTAATGTAATGTTTTGGAGAAAATCTAAAATATAACCTCATAATTATGTAAGAATCAAAACAATCATGTTTGTGTCTCAAAATTTCTCTTGGAAGCAAAGTTGAAAAGGAAATGTGCAAGATCCAAATATATATTCCATCCACATTTTTCACAATGTTACCTTATGAAACTATCCATTTTCATGTCACAATCCTGACATCTTTTCCTTGATTCAGAGACCTTCAGATGGCTTTTCTTCCTGTTCTTTTTGTGCTGTTTTGGCACATCTCTGTTGAGTTTTTCAGTAATGTGTTTAGGAAGAGTTTTTATCTCTCATTTTCTAATTATGTAAAAGCTTCTATTAATAATGATGTCTTCTCCCTATAACAGGGTTTTTATTGCCAATAAACATAATTTGTGAATTTATGCAAGTAGTGTTTACCATAGAGAAAATTATCATGGGCGAGCATCTATTTTTCCTAGAAATGCTACATGTTGCACAAAGTTGGTCACGTCAATGTCTCCCGTAGTGCAATTATAAAATGAAATGATTTCTGGCTTATGATTACCTGCTGTGGATTCATCAATGGTACAGTCATGGTTTAAAGATGAGACAGTAGAACATTCTTGTTATTTTTACGGATGTTTGAAATAAAAATTATATCCTTCTAGAATGTAAATTCACTTGATTTCAAAAGTTTTTTTTTTCTTTCTTTCTTTCTTTGGCAATAAAGTATGGATTGTTTTAACAATGTCAATTCTTTCAAAAAATCTTCTATCAGTTTGAAAATAGTGAATCAGTTATCAGTATTGATGTTCCTACCGATTCCAGAAATTGGAGAACACAGCCTCTTTGCAATATCAGCAAGATTGTTACTCAGTGAAAAGGGACCGCTATCTGTTTTCTGGCATATATCTTCAGATTCAGAGTATAGAAGTCCATACATCTGTTAGAACAAATACCATATTTACTGGGCCTGCTTAGGATATACTGGCGAAAACTGCTCACTCTGGAAATTTTTAAGTTTTTTGTCCATGGTAGTATACTTCCCAATAAGGTTTGTATTTTTGCAGTTATTGACAAATTTGTTCAATACTTCCCAAACTAGCGCCACTTTGTCCATACTATTTCGCAATTCCTGTGTTTCCTTGTTGTCAAATCTCAAACAGTTAAGCAAAAACCTGAAATGTGTGTATAATATTCCTGCTGGAAACATTTCAATATCTGTTGTCGAAAGCCCAAATATCTTCTACATTTAGATGATTAAATACAAAAAGACCTAACACAGCTTTTACTTTTCATATGTTGATTTCTGTTGCATCTCTATTAGTATAAGTTCCTGGTATTGCTCTTATTTGAAGATTAGTGTTAGGCACTATGCTGTCATCACTATGCCGTCCCAGCATTCTATCACAATATTGCAGTGTTTTGCTTCTCTCGCCCCAGACAAATGAGATACAATACTGTAAGTCCTGGTTGTGACATTTTTAGTTGGAGAACATTTTGATATTATGTTCATCTTTTCCATAATGAATGGAGACATACTTGTTTCATTATCACTGCTTCGCAAGTCCTAGTTGGCATATTGTTCTGATTTGGAGTTCTCTTTCAATATATGATGATGATGATGTAGAAAGATCATAATAAGGCTCCATCAACAGCTTCTGGACATCTCTCAAATCATTTGGGTCTAAATTGTATTTTTGTGTTTAGATGCTATGACTGAAAAGTCATAGTAATACAATAAAACGTATATGAAACATTTTTACAAGCTTGTGAAGAAACTTGATAAAGTTATAGTACTGATAACTGAGGCAAAAATAATAATACAGCAATGAAACCTGAGTTACTATATAGTTCGCACTGTATCTGACAGTGCACAGTAAATTAACTTGACACAACAATTACAGAAACATAACTTAGTATTCTTTTTGAATGTTAATATCCTTGGGATTCCCGTTAGGAAGGTACTGGTGCGGTGTTCTGAGATTTCCTGAAAACAAAACTGTTTCCCTGTAAAAAAGAAGATACAGAAAGCAGTGGACCTGGTAGGCTAAGCACAACTGTTCCAAGATTAAAATATCAATCTTCTTTCAGGTTGTAGAATCTCTTGCAGTGATTCTTAGCTTCTCATATTTTTAAAATTAGACATGTTCTCCTTTCTCTCTGTTGGCTTTAAATATTTGCCATATGATGATTGTTTTTAAACAATTGTATATAATCATGGAATTTCAAACAACAAATTACTATTTAAAATTATATTTTGTTACTTTATTTGACAATTACTATTATTTATTGGATGATAATTATTATTGATATAATTATGTTTCATTCATGGAATAGTCATGATAAATACAGCTTGTAATTTTAAAATCAGATAAATTCAAAACCACTATTTCATTATTTGTGATAAACTGAGAAGTGTGAAAGTAAGAAATTGAAATTATCCATTTAAATTCTAATATATGTTAAGCTACTTAAGAACAAAACTATTGCCATCACTGCATATTATTGTGGAACAGCTACTGCTTTGTGTGTGTTTTAAGCACCTTTTTAGAGGATTCTAATTCAGATTGTTAATTTAAAATGATTAAGGTGTGTGTATATTGAAAGAGATTGGGTTACATAGCAAGTATCTTGTCTCCAGATTTAATTTAATGTTAGGGCTCCCCTTCTCCCTTTCTTAAAGAGATCTGTTATTACTGTAATGGAAAAATAACTTGCATTTTATGCTGCAGACTTGTTAAAAAGTACCTTGCATCAAAATATGTTATATTCTTGTTCTGTTTACTACAATGTTGACAAATGCTGATACAGGAATTTGTGTTATGATCACTGTTTTGTTTCTTTTTGTTCTGTGAATCCCAGTTGGAATAATACTCAGGGGTATTGAACACATCATGCCATGCAACACCATCACGAGTCAGTTATATATTACAAAATTAAGATGGCACCTTCTTATATGCCTTTAAACTCACCAATATTTACACCACTACATGATTTCATATAAACCATTAGAATACCACATAATTTAAGATGATATGAAATAGCTTGTATGTCTCTCTACTGTGCAGTCCAAATCTCTTGACGTTTTGTGACAACCAATATGAGTAACAGCACTGTTGCCAAACTTCAATTCGCTTCTTCAGAACATTATGCATTTGTTATAAATGCCATCGCAATGTTCATTAAGAACTACAAGAAAACAAGAAGAGACCCAATACCTTTTTATGCATCCTTTGATATTCAAGTGGCACAGCTAATAGCACACTGTGCATGCCTTAATGAGCATGCCTTAGCCGTAAGTTCTTGACATTTTGTGAAGTTAAGATTTTTGCAGTTTTCTTCATTGGCATACGTTGTAAAAAAATTATACACACTGAAGACAACAGCCCTAGCCTTACTGCTATATCCACTGGTACTACTGGTCTTACTAAGCAACATTTACATGAAAGAGTTGACTTTATAAATGGTAGGACAAACCCTATCACTGTAAGAACTGAGTACATTGCAGTTGAATTTGCAACTGAGTCGCTTAACCTTCCAGCAAGTGCACTGTAAAAAGTGCACCAACAGTATTTTGGCTTTGTCAGTGTTTTAACAATGTTGAGCTATCGCATCAATGGTGCAATGAATTCCATTGTTGATGCTTCCTCAAAGATGTGATTACAGTTGCTGATTCTTTGCTTAAAGTTCTTAGTTGGCTTATTCTTTACATGGCTTTTTTGTAGTACATTCCAAGTAACAAGTGTTGAATGTTGTAAAAAGCACAACATGCTCTTCTCTCATGTAACGGATACATGCTTGGTTCTAGGACTCAGAATTTTGCAGAAGTAAACATGACAACCATTAAGATGCATTTAATCATTGGTTTTCCAATGGTTTATTCTGTGAAACAATACCATACGTGATGTTTATTAAAAAATGTCATGTATGGCTTTGGAGCGCTGCGCCAGAGGGCTTTGAAAGGATATTCATGACAAGTTTGTAGCTGTATTAGAAAACCTTGTGGGAGAACTATTTCTACATTTATTTAGGACATGGAGAATTGCACATTATTAAATGATAATTATGTTCTATAACATAATATATAAAATAACTATGACAGCAATGGATTTATTACCATTACAAGCATAACTATAACTTCCATTTAAACATCATGAAAGATAGCTATAAATTACTGGTGAACCATTGGGTGTAAAGATATTATACTTTTGTACTTGTTCAGGAAAGTGTCGCCCTTTATCCTAGCTAATTGTTGCTTTTCTGAAATATGAAATGATGCATGCACACACACGATATTGCAATTAGAGTTTTACCAATGGCAAGGTGTATTGTCCGCGTGAGGCAGTGCTGACTGCTTCTGTTCGCTAATGCTGTATTAGTGGACATGCCTCAAACGTCAGAGATTTGGACTGCATAATAGTCCAACATTGTTCATTCTTTTACAAGTTCCAGAAACAGTCATGTAGTCAAAAAACCATTCAAGTACACTAATAATCAAGAATATATGAGGTACCTTTTATGGCTTTTGCACCCATTTCCATTTATGCCTCTACATGATTAAGGAACATATTCTGCAGTTGTGTAAATCATTCACCATTAATGTTGACAGCCTTTTGGTATAGGCCATTTTTTTTGCCACATAATGGGGTTCCTAGTTGCGTGTTTAATAAAGTTTCTAGTATCTTTCTCTTGCTGCCTTAAACAATTTTATAAGAATATTTAAAGGAACACAAATTACATTTTTGTTGTTTTAGGCAGGCAGAATTAAAGAAGGAGAGTGGAAACCAGCTTTATAAGATCAAGAAATACCAACAAGCAATTCCACTATATTCTGAAGCCATAGGTAAGTTAACATACTGAGCATTTAGTTTACAATGATATGAGATACTGCAGAGATTAAAAGGTGAACTAGATAGAAGTTTAGTTTCTAAAAATATATACTAGAACAACTTGACAGATTAAAATCTCTTTAATCACACTCATTCAGTTGAAGCAACAAATATGAGCAAAAAAAATGTCTAAAAAGTTTATATTCTTCAAATTTATTTCTTCACTGGATATGTTGAAAAGGAAATCTACCTTCGTCAAGGCCACCCTTAATACCTACAACACTTCATATGTAATGAAAATATAATGTGAAGAGAAAAATTTCCAGAAACACATGATTAATATGAAAAAGAGAGGAGATTTTAATATGAAGAGTTGAAGAGTGAGTATGGATTTGCCCTTAATCTTATGACCAGATGCAAGAAATGGAATCTAAAATAAGTTTTCCGGTCTGTTTTGCCTATAAAATCATGTTTCTAGGTGTAATATTTGTATAATACCAAGAGAGCCATGGAACTAAAACCGGCTGCACAATGTTTTTTCACTGGGCATGTTGAAACATGATTCTGTGTGCTGCAATCAGGGTCATACAACTGACGCTCTGGCTCTGCAGTTTTGAGTTGACAGTGATATAGTGTAGTTCAGTTATTATGAGTTATTTATTATTTTGTCCTGTATTTAGTCAAAGTATATTATGGCTCAGTATATGTTTTCTTCTGTGCAGCTTTTATTTATTTATGATTTGTATGTGTAAACTCAGTCGGCTTGTCAAGTGAAAATACAATGTGCAGAAAGATTTCTGGGTGTAAAAGTTCCAATCCGTACAACAGTCCATACACTTTATAATAAATTTCAGGCCACAGGAAGTGTTCAGTCTAAGTAACCTAAAAGACAGCGTAGAGTTCTTACCAAAGAAGCATTAGATGACATCGGTCATCATTGGGAAACTTCCCCTCAAAAATCACTTAGGCATCTTTCACAACAGGAGGCATTTCTTATGGCTCTGTGCAAAGAGTTACTATATTGTTGAAATTAAAACCATATAAAATAACTGTGGCACATCTCTTCAACCAGGTGATCTTGTAATTAGGCCATTTTGAGAGTGGAATCTCAATGGTGTGTTGTACAATGGTGAAATAGACAAATATTTAATATTTTTTCGGACTAGGCTTGGTACCACCTTCATGGATATGTCCTGGGTCATTGAGCTGCTCACTTGGTGTTTGTTCTTCCAGCCTAACCTCTACCTCTTTTTTCCCCATATTTCCTATGTCTGGTATTATACGGTCAATGGACTCCCCATCCAGTTCTTCCAAATTTTCTCTTGATCTACTCACGGTTCCGTTAGAATGTTCTACCTTCCTGGGAACAACCTTACTCCTTCTCAACATTTGTTCCCCAGATACTGTGTGATCACTCTGCATGCTTTTTTTTTAATAATAAATGTTCTGACCTGTATTTTCTCCTTGGTGTTGATTGATGTGTCCTGGATTCGAATCCTGGTGAATTTCTAGAAGTGGTGTTTTTAGTTGTTTTGTTGTCCCACGGAGGTCAATTAGAAGTTAATTTTGTTGTGCTGTATCCCTTTTCTCTGAAGATTCTTTCTCTACGTGTTGTTCCCTAGTCCTCCATTCGAGCCCCACATGTGTAGGCGCAGTTTGTGGAGTACTGCCTCCACATTCAGAAGTTGTTCTGGTTCATAATGCCCATAGCTTACCTTTCTGCAGCCTCCACATAGACACCGATATTTGTCGTGGTCTGCCTCTGGATTTTGATGTCACGGTCGCCTGTTTCTGCTCTCTATCCTCGGCTAGCCCATAAGCACATGCGTGGGGTAAATTATACCCCATGATAGTTTTGATACGTCGGTAGCATTGTAACATAAATTCTGACCTTCCACATACCTTTCAATCAACAGTTCCTCCTTGTAACAATGTGTTAGTTTAGCAGTTTCACACGTTATCTTAGTCAGTAAACATGTGTTCTCTGGTGTCTGGGTTAAAAATACCCCGCACGTGTGCTAAAGTAATTCCTGAGCTGGAAAAATGGATTACAGATTCGAGCAAAACAAGGACATGAGAACCTATCTAGATGATAGTGCAAGTGAAAATGAGATAATAGTGAGTCTGAGGATGAAAATTACCACATTTCAGAAAGTGATCATTTGACAGATACATAGCAAGATGCAGAATGTAGTGATAATGAAGAGAATGTGTCTTCAACTCGGGTATATTTCAAAGGAAAGGATGGCATTTTGTGGAAAAAATCTGCATCTTCAAGGAATGCCAGGACAATATCATGCAATATTGTATGTAAAGGTCCAGTTTGTGAGGCAAAATCACCTTTGGAAATTTGGTGTTGCTTCATAAATAATGACATCAACGAAATAGTAAATTCCAGTAACATATATATCTCCTCCATTCAAGTTAACTTCAATAGAGAACGAGATGTAATAGTTACAATTCTGCTGAAATAAAAGCTCTGTTTTGACTTCTTTACTGTGCTGGAGTTATGAGATCAGGCCATCTCAATGCTCAAGATTTGTGGACATTGGATGGGACTGGTGTTGCGTTATTCCCTGCAATGATGGGGATCAACAGGTTCTTCTTCCTCATGTGCTGCCTTCGCTTTGACGACATTCACACAAGGGAAGCAAGAAAGGCAACAGACAGGCTAGCTCCAATCAGAAATATCTTCGAGGATGTTGTGAAGAATTTTCAGGAAAATTACACAGTGAGTACTGTACAATAGATGAAAAACTGGACCCTTTTCAAGGTAAATGCGTCTTCACACAATACATAAAGAGCAAACCTGCCAAGTATGGCATTAAAATTTTTGATCTAGCAGATTCTCGCACTTTATATGTTGGTAATCTAGAAAGATATTATGGCCAGCAACCTGCAGGGCCATATGTTCAATTGAATTCTCCTTCTGATGATGTAAAACGGCTAATTACTCCCATAAGTGGCACTGGGCATAATATAACATTTGACAACTGGTTCATGTGCATTCCTCTTGCAAGAGATTTACTCAACAACCATAATCTGACATGCGTCGGCACTATAACAGCCAATAAGCGAGAAATTCCTCCTGAATTTGTTGAAAAGAAACGATGCGAGAAGTATTCTAGCCTGTCTTGCTTTCAGGATAAAATGACACTTATGTCTTATATCCCAAAACCTGGGAAAGTAGTTCTTGTTGCATCCATTATGCATTATGATGCTGCCATTGATCCATCCTCTGGAGAATAAAATAAACCAGAAATTGTAACATTCTACAATATTAGTAAAGGAGGAATTGATGTGGTGGATGAGTATTTGGAACTGGCAATGTGTCTAGAAAATCCCACCACTGGCCACTCACTGTATTTTTTGGTTTTCTGAATGTCACAGGAATAAATTCACTGGCTGTCTACAAAGCCAAGCATCTTGGTTCAAAAGAACCTGTCACCCGAACATTTCCTAAAAGAACTAGTTCTGGAGCTTGTAAAAGAGCATGTGGCTCATCGTTGTACATTGAAACACTTACCTTCACATATCAAATCTGCTGTGAGGTCCATTACTGGAGGAAAAGAGCCAAGACTGAAGAAAGCTAGATTATCTTCTGGGAGATGTGAAGTGTGTCCACGGAAAAAAGACAATAAAACCAAAACTGCATATAAGAAGTGCTACAAACTGATTTGTAAGCAACATTTGTATTCAGTTTATGAAGAATGTGTTGGCAGTGATTCTGATAATTAGAGACAGGAAAGTCAACTTTCTAGAATAGACATTCTTTGTGAACTTAGATTTTGCCATATGAGAAAAGAACAATGCAGTGTTAATTTTTCTAAAATATTTATTTTTAATGTATTACAATACCATTTAAAAAGTAATTATGTGCATATATAGCAGAGGGCTTATTTGAAAGATATGTATGTACACTTAAGTTGTTTTTGAAAATGTAATATTGAATCATTGTAATTTTCATCGAGTTACTATGCCAGATAAGAACAAAAGTATTAAATATTGTTCAAAACACATTAATGTTGTGAGATATATATATAAAACTACATACCAATTTCCTTAATAGTTTATGAAAAAAAATGTTTTCCAAATTGGGGTAAATATGTTACAAAATTATATGCGTGTACATAAGGGCTGGCTGTAGTAATTACAGGAAGATGTGTAAGAGCAGGGACTTTTCCTCTGTAAAGGAAACGTAGATCTCGGGTTCGGTAATGGAGAAAAATAGATGTGCTTCAGTTTCGAAAACACCACTTTTTTTATATATGCATATATATTTGTTTGTCACTTTTAGTAATTCACACACTGATCACTCTGATATTGTTGCTGTTAAAACACTGTCCACTGTTGAAGTGCGGTGTCAATACGACGCAAAGTTTGTACATTTTCAAATCCCTTTATTCGTAGCGACTCTTATGTGTGCTAAACTCTGTTTTAATCCACAAACTTTTAGCTAGACACCTCTTAATTATCCGGCAGCATCATCCTCTGCCTGTGGTTTAGAAGCAACTGCCTGATTTTTGTGTTAGCAAATCTATTTATTGTTGTGGACTTCTTGAGCTCATTGTCGCCATTCACGGCAAATTATAGGACAAAAGGACAATGGCTCTACCCCTCGCTGTACGAACAATGCTTTTTCTACCAGAGAGACATTGTAAAACTCCCTTGGTGCATTTGGAACCACTTTTCCTGCATCGAAAATATCTCGTCATGGACAGTATTTTAACATAGCACTTAAAATATTTCCATTAAACAATATGTTACTCTTCTTATATTAGTAACACAAATACAAACATGATATCATTAAACCACCCTTCTGAAGCTACACAAGTAGTAGAAAAAGAAAAAGTAGTTATGCATAGTATAATTTAATTTCACTAAATACTAATGGCCCAAGTTAGTAATAATTCCTTAGCTCGGGCTTGTTAGCCTAAAGTTGCCGTTTCAGTTGCAAACCATACTTTGGATGGTTAAACATTTGCCATTATCCTGTATATATTTGTATAACTTATTTTACAAATGAAAGCACGTGTCAAAACATTTGTTATTAATCCAGAGTTTCATAAAGATTGTACAAGAGAGAGAGACCCCATCATAACAGGAAATTGTTTGTGAATAGTTTTTAGTACAAAGGCAGTCACATTTACAGTAAGATACCTTCTGAAATAGAAAATGTAAGCTCCTCCCAAAGCTTCAAGATATACGAGGTACGTCCAGAAAGTAAGTTCCGTTTGGTAATAAAATTAAATTGTGTACAGATACAGAAAAATTATTTATTGCACAAAATTCTACAACTCTTAAACTACTTTTCCACATAACTGCCGAAATTTTGCAGGCATTTGTCATAGCATGGCACAAGTTTTTGTATACCTTCTTCATAGAAGTTTGCCGCCTGTGTCTTCAACCATTGGAAACATTTTCTTTCAGCTCTTCGTCATTGTTGAAGTGTTGACCGCCAAGGAAAGACTTGAGATGTAAGAACAGATGAAAGTCGCTAGGAGCGAGGTCAGGGCTGTACGGAGGATGGTCAAACACGTCCCAGCCAGATCCCTGTAGGAGGTTTTGCATCACATTTGCAGTGTGTTGTCGTGAAGAAAAACAACACCTTTTGACAGCAATCCTTGGTGCTTATTCTGTATTGCGCAGCACAATTTCCTAAGTGTCTCGCAATAAACATCTGCTTTGATTGTTTGACCACGTGGTAAGAAATCAATGAGTAAGATGCCTTTCCAGTCCCTGAACACTGTGCACATCATTTTTCGAGGTGTCAAGATTTGTTTCGGCTTAACCTTTGCTGGGGATGAAGTGTGCCTCCATTCCATTGATTGCCGCTTACTTTCAGGGGTGTCGTAAGAAACCCAAGTTTCATCTCCTGTGACTATCTGTGTCAGAAATTCTTCACCGCCTTCATCATAACGGGTCAAAAACTGAAGTGCACTACCCATCTGGTTTGTTTTTGTTGCTCAGTAAGAATCTTTGGTACCCAACGAGAGCAAAGTTCGCTTACTTTCAGGGGTGTCGTAAGAAACCCAAGTTTCATCTCCTGTGACTATCTGTGTCAGAAATTCTTCACCGCCTTCATCATAACGGGTCAAAAACTGAAGTGCACTACCCATCTGGTTTGTTTTTGTTGCTCAGTAAGAATCTTTGGTACCCAACGAGAGCAAAGTTTACGAAATTTCAGTTTTTCGGTAACAATTTCATGAATTAGTGATCGTGAGATTTGGGGAAATTCCATAGCGAGAGCACTAATTGTAAACTTGCGGTTTTCCTGGATCTTGTCATCAATCACATGAACCAGTTCTTCTGTAATCAAAGATGGATGCCCACTTTGTTCTTCATCGTGCACTTCACTACGTCCTTCATTGAACTGTCGGACCCATCTTCTCAACATTGAATCACTCATCGCATTTTGTCCGTAAACTTCGCAAATTTGCAGATAAATTTCAATTGGTTTCACTTTCCTAGCATTCAGAAAACGAATCACAGATCTGATTTCACAAGCGGCAGGATTTTCAATCAACACCGACATTGTAAACAAGCACAACAAAGCGTACGTGGCTGACAGCGATCTCAAAATGGCACACATTTCTTCTTGATACAGAGCGTCTACCGCACATGTACGGAACTGCAATCGCAGCGCTGCAGCAGAGAGAAATTGAAACGGAACTTACTTTCTGGACGTACCTTGTATTTATGAAATTTCCCAATGACAAACTGCTCTGTTATTCAGTTGAGATTTTGCATTCATAGACTAAGGAGGTTTCTTCCTCATAATTAATCCTTTCATTAGGAAATTAAATAATTATACATAGTTTTTAAATGTATTAATATACTCTTTCCGTGTTGTAACTCTGTACTGCTGTAACATATCTGACAACATGAAAATGAATTGAATACCTTTAGGAAAACTTCTTAGGAATAGATTTCCTGCGAATTTATAATAATACTGTCCACTGGAAGAAGATAACTGTTGAAATGTATTTTGAGAACAATATTAGTCACTGTTTTACAAATTTGTTGCAGGGATATACTACAGAGGGAATTTTAAGGCATAATTAAATATGTTGCCACAGTACAGTAAATATTCTACTATCTGTGTATTGATATAGCAATTGGTTTTCACAAATCAGTATTATCTGCATATGCAGGTTGTATTTAGAAAGTTTAATCAGACTTAATTCAATGCTATGGTCAGGCACCTTTGCTTTTTGTAGCAGCAGTATATTGCTGACCTCCCGATGAACCTGTAATCTCAAATATTCCAGATATGTTGTGTAAAGGCAACTTGCAATATTGTGAATACTATGACCACACTTGCAGTGTTACCTGCAGCTGGCTGTCAGAACAATAGGACAACAGTGAGCGTGGAATAAAAGCCCTTTGTTTGCTGCTTACTTGTTCTAGAGTGTTCGTTTTGGTGTGTTCTCGTGGGTTCCTTTTTTGAGAAGATTCCATTTTGTATGTGTGACCTATGTAAGGGAGGCTGCTCATGCCAAGTTGAGTTCAGTCATTCAATCAGCATTGAATTGGGTCTAGTGCTGAGTTCAGTTGAGTTGACTTTTGCTAGAAGTGACAAAGTGAAAAGTGGGTGGTGCATTTTAGTTGTGAGTCATGTAGTTGATCGGTTCAATTGTGATTCTACAGATTAGTTTTATGTGTTGTGTTGTATTTCGAGTGCATGCCAAAGTGACTCATGTGTAACATTTGTGCTACGTTGAATGCCTAGTGATAAATAAGGCGTGTTTCTGTAGTAACTGTCGTTCTCATTTGTTGCAATACTTTTAATTTCTGGGCTTTACAGCAAATTTTTGCTATTAGGTTAGATACGTAAAATCTAAGATCCCTGGTTTTAGTCTGATTTAACTTTACAACTTAGTGTGTACACACAAGTCTGTAAGAATTCTTATCGAGTATAAAATTTCTTTTCATTACATTAAAAGAGAATTTACTTTCAACAATTTAAGATAAAGAGAGTTGAGGGTTGTTACACTACATCACTAAAATATTCTTACTTGAACGCGTTTCAGGAGACGGCTTGTTCCCATCGTCAGCATGTTCTCAACTGAAGTTTCCGGTCATCGTCTGGGGGATGTGTGTGGCTAGTGGTGTTCTCTGGTGCTGGGCTGATGAACCTCCAAAGGCTGCTGGGTGGCAGCAGTTCAAAATTCATTAAAGAGCATATGAGATGCATTTACCAAAAGGAGCCAGATAAATCAGCAGTAGCACATCATTTCTGGTCTTCAAACCATGATATCACTCCGAACATAAAACTCTTTAAACCGATCAACAACAGCAATGAATTGGACATCTGGGAAAAAATACATATTGTCAAACACAGGAATCACCTAATGAATTTTGAACTGCCGCCACCCAGCAGCCTTTGGAGGTTCATCAGCCCAGCACCAGAGAACACCACTAGCCACACACATCCCCCAGATGATGACCGAAAAACATCAGTTGAGAACATGCTGACGATGGGAACAAGCCGTCTCCCGAAATGCGCTCAAGTAAGAATATTTTAGTGATGTAGTGTAACAACCCTCAACTTTCTTTATCTTAAATTATGATACATCACGGTTACTAGCTTATAAATCTTCAAAATTAGTCAATACTTTCAACAATTTTGTTTGTACTTTGGGATGTTGCATGATTAACAGAATCCCATTATGGGAAGTACGAGGGTAATCCAGAAAGTCCCAGACGTTTTGAAATAAACAATTAACAAAATGCAAATATCAACGTTTATTATCTGCATTTGAAAGGTACACTCTTAAGCAATTTTTCTACATAATCGCCATTCAAATTGAGGCATTTATCATACCGTGGCACAAGTTTTTCACTACCCTCTCTGTAGAAATCTGCCGCCTGCGACTTCAATCACTGGTTTACACCAGCATGCAGTTCAGTATCAAAGCATCAATTTGATGCACCAAACTCTGTGAAATTTGGGAAAAAGTAAAGTTCTCTAATCATGAAATGATGATTTTCATGAATTTTGTCATTGATTTGCATTGACAGTTCATAAGGCTAGGCCTACCACTGTGATCCTCGTCGTGAACATTCGTACGGCCGTTTTTAAAATCAATGCACCATTGCCTGATTTGGCTTTCACTCATTCCCTGCCCGTAAACATCACAAAGTTGAGGATAAATTTCAATTGCTTTGTTCTTTTTAGCCAACTGCACTTCTCAAGTGGCGGGATTTTCTATTGCAGCGCACGTTATAACAACTCTCAGAGAGCAGAGTAAGAAAGGCACAGTCCTCACGCTACCATAGCTGGATGCGTACTGAATGTAGGAACGTTCTGACACCAAGATGGTGGCTCTAGCCCTACTCATCGCCACGATAGGCCAAAACGTCTGGGACTTTCTGGACTGCCCTCGTATTATAAAAAAATCAATCTCCTGACATGACAGCTTAATAGGCCCAAGGCTGAAGTACGTCCAGAGCAATTATGGAAATCTGCATCGTATGAGACAAGGCTTAATACATAACTGCTACATCCTCTGCTTCTGTCCACACACAGGAGAGAGCAGTAATGGGAGTGGCATGTGATAAACATGCTGCTTCTCCCTTGTCTGCTTCAACACAGTTTGTAATGATACATTTATTTTATAAAAAATATTTCCTTTAAGTTTTCTATGTAGTAAGGTAACTTTGAAAGCATTGTCAGGAAATAATTCAAACTAGTTTTCTCAAAGCTACATTTTTGTGTACCAAAGTACACTTTTCTCTGGAACAAATGGAGCTAGAAAACTGATACTTTGCACATTTGTGTCTCATACGCAACACATTGAAACAGCATTATACTTTTATGCTGATATTTTTTTAAAATATTGTCATTTGTTACTGTAATGTTAGTGGTGAATTTAACACCTGTTTTTGTGATACACAAGTACCTACCTATTTTTAAAATGTGCCAAACATATGGAAGAAATGCTCTTTTTCTAACTCAAGAATTCCTGAAGATCTTGTTAACTTCCATTGTTTTTTGCTTGCTTGCTTTCTTTCTTATAGCAGAAATTCTTTTCTTAAAAGAAAACAATCTCCCATGGAAAAATGGAGTGAAAATGTTGCTTATAATTGCTTTTAAAACTGACAACATTTTCAGAATATTCTGAAAAAAAATTTTGCGTATTGGTGAATTGAAATTCAGATTTCATGAGTCTTCAGTTGCTACACTTCGTAGTTGCCTTTTAGTGTGAAAATTTGGTTAATATGAATTGTAATTTTAGAAAAAAAGAAATAATACATGTTTAATTCTATTTTATCCATAATGCAAAAAATGGCCCAAAACATCTCAGATGGCATACTTTTTTTATTATTATTTTAATTTTTAATTGCTGCTATGGCTGGAAGCTCATGGCATTGTAACATGTCAGCTAAATTCGGCATTGGATTCTGTAGCATTTTTGTGCACATTGTTTTTTGATTTGTTTTATTCATTGATATGTAAATAATGATTGTAATATGAATATGCATTTTTATGTGACATTGATTTCAGATGTTTATTAATTGTAATTATTATTTGGAAATAAGTTTATACGGCCTTACTGAAACTGTCAATAATAGCGCGCAATAATGCAGAGAGGGGGGTGAGCTGTTTATCATTATTGGAAACGAGGAAGTTACGTAATGTTGGCGCGTTTTTCGGTAGAACCTTCTGGAATGTTTCCCTAAAGCATATGTATTCATAATTTTAATTGGATATTAAAATAGACGCTAATGTTGGCGCGTTTTATTAGCCAATAGTAACTCAGGTATAATCTTTAGGCATATCTGGATGAAGGCGTATAAATAGGGTAGGTTGGAGGTAAAGTCAGTCAGTCCTTCAGTTCGCCGAAAGCATTCATACACTACACGTCGTCTTCAGTTGCTCAGTTCATCAAAAATCTGTGTACACTACACGTCGTCTTCAGTCAGTCAGTTCGTCATATATCGGATATAGATTCACAATTTACGCGCAGCAGAATTATGAAAGATCTAAAATATGGTAAAGTTAATTATACAAAAGGTTGAAGTACGTTGATTAAAAGTGATCAGTAAGAAGTTATTATAACAGTTTCAGTTTGGCGAGTATCTAGATCAATATGTAAAAGTGATAGTGAACGTGTTCGACAATAAAAATTATAAAACAAATTTCTTCATCAGTGTTCTTTTTGGATAAAAGATTCCTTTCCGTTTACACAACCCTGATCAAGAGACATGTTCGACTGAAATAATAGCTAGCCGGAGGACAGTAAACAAAACTTAAAATTCTTTCAAACACTAATACTACCACAAATTGCTAACACTAGATGGAGCTACAAACCGAACAAATGAATGACGTCACAAGATGGCTTCACATGAAGTAAACACACATACACAAACATCACAAGTAATAACATTTAAAGTATTACACTCGCAAATTGGCTACCACAACGTGGGGCTACAATAATGTTAAATAAATACAACATGAATACCGTTACAAATTGGCTCCCATACGTGGGGCAGTTAAAATTATGTAACCAAACAAAACAAAAGCAACACAACATAAAAGTTACTACATCATTTAGTTTTGTTGCTGTTCTCCTTTCTTTCATTCCAAACAGTCAATGATTCTTGTCGGTTTGGATAAGCAGGATGTTTTAAACATTAGCTTAGACTATAATATTAAATGAATCATTACACACTTTCTTCCATACTTCTTAATTACACAAAGTTGACAGTGTGCGCCAACTCAATATTTATTGATTGCACTTCATCTTGATTATCTTAGACACTTGTTTAATAACGAGAAAAAAGTATGCCAGTTTAAATGCATACAGTAAATGTATGCCAGTTTGCATACATTCAATTAAGTTTTGTATTTCAGCACTATGTCCCGAATCAGCTGCATATTATGGGAACCGCTCAGCGTGTTACATGATGCTACATCAGCACAAAGAAGCATTAGACGATGCTAGAAAAGCAGTTCAACTGGATAACACCTTTGTCAAGGTTTGTAATTCAGTCTGTACTAAACTCATTTATTGTATAGCTGAGCAGCATGTTATGATCGTAGACTATGATGGGTATTCATTTTCTGTAATAGATTCTTTCGTATATGTGATGTGGCTGAGGATGTTATATGCTTCCCAAGTTTTTACTGAAAAATCCAGAATTTCAAAGTATTTTAAAAACAAACATCCAGTTCTACCTACTTTTATCATGCAACTATAAATTGAAAAGTAGATCTTGCAGTAACTATGTGTTAAAATAATTTGAATTTGAGGAATTAAAATTGTACCTGCAGAGTGTACTTCTGTGTAATATAGATCTTGATTCTTAATTTTGTGTGGACATGTATTTGAAAAGTCTAAAATAGCTTTAATTAATCTTATACCTGACAGATTATATTTTACAATATGCATAAACAGTAGCTTTGGAATTATATAATTTGCCAGAATTATGGGATGTCAGTGTTGGAAACATCGGTATGGTGTAATTTTTTAATATGGGTAAAAATATACTTTTTCGGAGAGAGAGCATGGTTAAAAGTTCCACTAATATACATTAAACTGCAAAAATTCATAAATTTCAGTTTTATACTTTAGTGCTTATAGCGGTATGTGGCATAATTTCCTAAGCCATTTATTTTTAGTCGTTTCAGGGCTTATTTAGGTGTGAAAGTTTGTCATGTGAAAACATTTTTCACACCACAGCTGTTATGTTTAGTTATGATGCTGCTTGTTACAGTTACCACCTCTGGATTGTGTGCATGTGTAATAAGAGCAGTATTGAAGCTATACTTGAATTAACATAACTTCTCAAATCTGACAGTTGCTCTCCTGCCATGTGCATTTCAGCTATGCCACGTGTAAAACATGTAGTCTTTTCAGCCCATCCATCTGCCAGTTCATGTCGAGTGAAATGGGAGAGGAGAGCTAAACACACATAAAATTTCTCCATTGTGCCTTACAACGCATATCTATATAGAGATTAAAACTGTACTTTGATAAATGATGCCATTTTGAAATAACATACTACACAGTAAAAATCTCTATACCTTTTAAGGATACAGTGTACAACACGTTTGTCAACTGTTGAATTATGTTTACGTTCATGTTCATTTTCGTGCTATGTGAAAATAAGAGCGTATTCCACTTTAATAATTTTAATTTTCACCCTATATTATTTTATTCTGGTGCTTGTTTTCCATTTTGTATCTTCTAAATACCTTTACGTGATGCTTTAAATGCCCATACGTAATATTGTATTACGTAGCTTTAAAGTTGATTTTTCCACTTTCACTTTCATTATATTTTTACAATTTCAAAATGCGCCACACGCCAAAGTTTTTTAATACTATTGCGAAACTTTCAGGATAGCAGGTTATTTAAGTTATTTACTCTGAAGTTCACATTTTTACTGTTATGCTTTTTTAACTCTCAATTAAATAAAACAAACTTTGCATTTAAAAGTGTGAAGTGATTGTGTCTAATTTACTCTTATTTTATTTAAATTTAAATGGACACATTATGTTTACATATTCTCTGAAAATAATTAAATGATTGAAAACCATTGTCATTCCATTATGTTGTTTACATATATGTGCGTACTGTAGTAAAAAAACTAAAAGAAATTCAGCAATTATAATATATAAAGAATATGATTTTATGTTTGTGGGTTTCTGCCTCACAAAATAAATGCAAGTTAGCCTAAATTTCTGACTTTGATGTATTATAAATAAAAGCATAATCATACTGACACTCACATTATGGTACTCACATTGTGGTGCCAAGGGGCTTACTCCTAGTAACAAATGATTTGTCTCTCCTTCCTCCGAGGTAGAATTGCTACCGGAAGAGATTATTATTTGCTGGATGCAGTCTTCCAGAATCTCTTCTTTTCTCCATGCTTCTTTGGTGACTTCAAATATTTTCCACCTTTTTTTGCCCAATGCTCAGGAGTGACATTCTCCACTCTGGTGGGTCGCTCTACTTCTGATTCTGTCAATTTCTTGTTTCTTGCCATATGGCCTTTCACTTGTGCCCATATTTTTTCAGTGGGGTTCAAATGAACATGGTAGGGGAAAAGGTGAATAATTTTATGCCCATGTTCTTTTGCCAGTTCATCTATGTCATAAAGTGGAGCCCTTGGTTTTTAAGTATTCATGAAATCCATTAGTTCTGCTTTTTCCAGCTCTGGATCAGTCCGGATTCCATGTTTTGCTGCAACATTGTGGTGCAACCACATTGCCTTCTTCCATCATATTGTTGGGGCCTTGTTTAATACTACAGAATGGTATTTGGCATTATCCATTACGATGGTGGCATTTGGAGAAATATTTCACATTAGACTGTTAACAAACCACTCTGTAAAAGATCAAATTATTGCATTCTTTTCCTCAGGATAATCTCTAGTTGTCCTTGACCTAAACACGAAGAACCAGATGAACCACAATAATCCTACCTCCCTTACCTGTGCTTTGTTTGGTTAAAGTGTGTCCTGCATTTACCCAGGTCTCGTCCAGCCAAACAATGGAGCTGAAATCTAACTTCCTTACTTCTCACAAGTACCGACATCTCCAAGCTACAATATCATTCTTCCCATCAGCACACTTCTGTTGGAATATTTTTCTAAACTAAAGCCAAATTCATGCTGTGACAAATGTAGAGAGAGGATTTACTTCCATGGAAAAGATCTGCCTCTTTAAGACTAGCATGTAGCTTGTACAACGTAGGGAATTCTCTTCTTTCATCATAACTGTATATATGGAGGTTTTTCCTGGAGTTTCTAATATTACTTTTGAAGATACAGGCCATGATTTCTCAGCTTCTTCCTCTTCTCGTTTTTGTTCTTTCCCTATATTGACAACAGTCCTTTTACTTATTTTAAGTGCAGCAGCTGTCCTATCTAAGACTTCATTTACATCATTGGTCCACTGTTTTCTTTTTCCAGTTTGAAATATGCCCTTAAAGCACATACCATTTCTCAAGCTTGGCTGTGAATTGCAGTACCTTGTCCAAGCTTAGCATATTTTTTCTTTGGAAATTGGGTTCGTGGTCTTCACCTACGCTTTTGCCCCGGATCAGACATTGTCAATCACACAGGAATTTCAGTACAAGTTATATATTTTAAAATATTATAATTGCCGCAATACTGGTCATTCACTATACTAAAGCTGCATGTTTAGCACTTGAAAAATAAGGTTAGTATGCAATTGCACAGTTCACAGATTTAAGATAGTTGTATGCTTAAACTTTAAAATTTCCCGCTACAATACAACAATGCACAAATCATGTAAGCAATTGATAAATCAAACAAAACATCTGCCATGTGGCAACGCTAACTCTGAGCTCGAGTGAAGGGTGTACAGAGGACTTAAACAGCAGATGCCTACTTCAAGGTCAACCTTGTTTGTCATGACAACAGGCCCACACACACGTGCGGAAAGTCCGTTGAGCTAGGTGTCAGAATTGAGAAGTTACGTTAATTTAAGTTCAGTTTACAGTATCAGTTTTTTAATATGAGAGGGAGCTTAACATGCCCATAAGCTAATAATTTCAGTAAAAGCTTCATTACTAATTTTAATCATAGTTTTATCCTGATATTTCTTTCCTCTTTTGTTTCAAAACCATCACATTCTAATATTATATTAAATAAGATTTCCCTATGTGTCTCTAAATTTTTCTGTATCAGTTGTTACCTTAAAGAATTATTTGAAAAAACTAATTGTTATGGTATTTTCCATGCCTTATTTCAGGGGTACATAAGAATTGCAAAATGCAGCCTTGCATTGGGTGACCTAACAGCTGCTGAGAATGCAATCACCAGGGTAAAAGAATTGAGTCCAGACAACAGTGCCATATCGCCAGAAATACAAAAACTAGAAGTAATTCGGAAATTTGAAGAAGATGGGAACAAGGCTTATGATAAACAAGATTACAGGAAGGTTAGCACTATTATGAAAGATTTAAAGTATTACATGTTGAATTCCTTATAGACCATTTGAAATACCAGCTTGCGTATTACAGGTGGCAATTTAAACCTTGAATAATGATTTAATTTTCCTTTGTCTCCTACCGTATTCTTGATAAAAGTATTGTAGTACAATGCTCTAGAAGAATTTTATGCCTCTTTATCCCTTATAATTGTAACCTTGCACTGCCCGATGATATTTCTGATAACAGTTGAAAAATTCCCTGATATTTATGGAAATGGCTATGAAATATCAGCAGATGTATTAAATACTATAGCATGTGAGCCAGGTTAACTTAAATTATTTTCTAGTAATTACTTCACATGTGCAACAGAGGATGCACAGAGCTGTGTCATTCAGCATCAGTCATTTCCTTTGGTTTCATGTGGGTAGTTGATGCGAACTAAGAGAGCAAAAGCTATCTATCCATATTTGGTCATGTCCTGTGTGGAGGCTAGTACCTATAGTATAAAAAGCCCTCCATAAATCAATGGTGGGGGGTGGGCAGGCGTCAGTCTTGATAGAAGCATAACTGAGGGTATGCCAGAGGCATTACCCAAAGAATGGGATACCCAGGATACCACTCACACCCAGGTATGACATTCGACTTTACATCTGACCCTAAGTATTTGTAGTCTCAGTGAAACATATATGCTTGCTTGCATACTATTGTGTTCCCTATTTTATTTACTTTTATTTACATTATATATATTTTTATAAGTTATGTCTTGATAAATGGGTGCTCACCCAAAACTAAATCCAGCTAAGCTCCCCAAATGCAATGCCCTCAACCCCCTTCAAATTAAGGGTGCAACATAGTGGTGGAGTGCTGGCCTCACATTTTTCTGTTGATGTGGGATGTAAGTAATTCCCAAACCTCTCTGATGACAAAAGTCTGCAAGATACCTATCCATCTCATTACTAGTTATGGAGTCATTCTGCTTGTTAATGAATACTGCCTGCTTAAATCACTATATTATTAGTTTATGTGCTTTTATTTTGGAGTGATGTAGCTACACTGTCTTTGGTTCCCTTATATTATGCATTCTTCACTAGTTAATGGCAACAGATGGTACGTCTCTATTCATGGGGAAATTTGTAATCTATGTACATCATATAATATTTTGCAGTAGAATGATAAGTTTATTCCCAGAGCATAGGTAACGCGCAAGAATTATTGTCAGGATTAGAATCACTCGCAGAGTACATGACAGAAATTTAGTTATGCTCAGGATGTCGGCTTCTTCCACAGTATTCCCAACTACTTTTCAGTAACCATCCCTCGACATCTCAAGAACTGCTGCCCTCAACACCAGACCCAGTAGAGTCCCCGCCGACAGTAAGGCCAATAAATTAACATTTTTGGAGTCTCCAGAATACTTTATAATGACTGACATGAGGAATCCACCTGGTGCCAACCTAGTTGCATTTGGTCTACCCTTCGCACAACCCGTCATAGACCCAGGTCAATTTAGTGGAAAATCAGACCAGAATGTTTTAATGTGCCCGAAAACTTTTGAAATTGTGGCCAAAGCTAATGCATGGGAGGAGGCACACAAAAAGCAATACCTCCCCTGTTATTTGAGGGATGCCATGGCAACATGGTACCAAATATTTTTGCATAGACAGGCTGATCATTCCTGGCAACAACTCAGGAATGGCCTAGAGAATGGACGAAGCCCTGGAGTTTCGGCTTAGGCAGCAAATGCAAGAATTTTCAGAACCCTCCAAAATTATATTTGATATTTTGGCATTATGTGATCATACTAATCCTCAACTAATGTCAGAAAGAGAGCAAACTTGTCATATACTGCAGGGAATGAAACCCTCACTGATAGTACATATTTTGCCTGCTAATCCTCAAACGCTGCAGCAACTGCTACAACACGCCTGCCGTTGAAACAGCTAGATATTTGGCTGGATGAAGAGTAGATCTGGCACGCTCTGACCCACCCATCGCAGTAGCCTACCTTCAATCATCTCCCCTTTCTGAGAAAATCGGTGATTTAGCACAAAATCTCAATTTACTGACTCAGCAAATATGTCAATTACAACAAGGATGTACCGCATATCAGAGTGGCTAGATCTAACAGAAAATTTGGGCATAGCCGAAGCGGCACCAGAAATACTAACTGGGAACGTTCAAGAAGGGAATGTTCAATTGATGGATGCCCCATTTGTTTTAATTATAATAAGCATGTAGCACTGAACTGTCGACATCCACAGAACCACTCAAATGCCAAAAGCGAATCACGGATGTAGGATTCATGGTTCGACATTCAGAACCAGGCTTCGATAAGCATAGTACTACTGTTCAACCTGCAAATGTTTTGCTTGCAAGTGGCACCATAGTTGATAAGGATATTGATATTTTGATGGACACTGGTAGCGCTGTAAGCATAGTTCATCAAAGATTTGTACAGACCCTTTTAATACCATTAGCACAAAGTATTCTCATACTCATGGCTGATAATAAGCTAATTGATGTTGCTTTTTCCACTAAATATAGCTTTAAACTAGGCAATATCCAGTTTTCAGAACAATTTTTAGTGATACCAGACTTTCCTTATGATCTGTTATTGGGTATGGATTTTCTTCAATGATATAAAGTAATGATTGATTTAGTGGACTCTAAAATTGTGTTACAAACTTCAAGACCGATATAGTATTTTGTAATGAAAAGATTGGTTGTCCCTTAGCTCAGATTATGTTAGAACCGGAGCATGACATATATGTAATAGGAAAAGCTGCGTGTGCACAGGATGTGCAACTTCTGCCATTTAGCTCAACGCAAGTACATATAAAGCTTGCATTACTCCACCCAGGTTCGTTTTTGCTCGAACCATCAGAAACTATTTAGCAAAAGAAATCCGATATCATTATTCCTATAATAAAGTAACACTTCCCCAGGTACTTTTTGCTAAGACTACCATAGCTCTCATATGTGAAGTAGTGCTAGTTCAGGGCACCAATTGGAACAAACAAGACACATGTGGTACCATTATTAAAGATGCAAATTTTCACCTTAATTCAGAACTGACAGCTAGCCAGCGCTGCCAGCTAGAATCTCTTTTAGACAAATACAGACATGTTTACGCAACCACACTACAGAAATTGGGTATCACAAACTTTGGTGAATTTGAAATTAAGTTTGAGAACCACTGACCCATTAAACAGCAACCATACCGTGTTTCACAGAAACAGCGTGGCATAATTAACATGCAAATAAAAGAAATGAAAGGGACCCATATTATCAGAGATTCCACTAGCCCTTAAAAAAGATGGAGAATGTAGGTTTTGTGTAGACTACTGCAAATTAAATGCAGTTACAGAGACCTCATCATTTCCATTACCCCTTATCGATGATCGTTTGAGTTATTTAGGAAATGCCAAATGTTATTGCACCTTGGATTTGCTTAGTGCTTATTTTTATGTACCCATAGCAGAAGATAGTAAGAAATTTACGGCACTTATCACATCTGAGGGTGTTTATGAATTTCAAAAATTAAGTTTTGGCTTAAAAAATGCTCCAAGAATTTTCAGTTATTTAGGAGATAAATTGCTAGGTGATTTGAAATATAAAAAGCGCTGGTGTACTTAGATGATATATCTGTGTTTACCAGTGACTTCTGTCAGTTATTGCACAACCTAGAAGTAGTATTTCAGAAATTGGAGCAGCACAATTTTAAACTTAGGTCTGAGAAGTGTTTTTTTGTTATGTCTAAAGTTAAATTATTGGGTTTCAAATTGTCCAAGCAAGGTATTGAGTCAGGTCAAGAGAAACTGCATGGATCAAAGAATTGCCAGTCCCTAAAAATCTGCGTGAACTGCGATGAGTTTTAGGACTTTGTGGTTTTTACCACAGATTTATCTGTAACTATGTATCTATTGCTGAGCCCCTATATACACTCACCAAGAAAAATCAGGACTTTATCTGGACTAACAAACATCAAAGAGCTTTTGAAACACTCAAAAATGTTCTAGTTTCCCCAACAGTTTTAACATATTACACACCTGGAGCTCCCACTGGAATACACTTGAATGCTTCCTGTGCAAGTATTGGATTGCAGGAACATCGTGGTCAATTTCACCCTGTGACTTTTTGTAGTCTCATTGTCTCGAAATTTAAGAAAAACTACAGTATATCAGAAATAGAACTTTTGGCTATTGTTTATGCCCTAACTCACTTTACACCCTATATCTATCGTTACCGTGTACAAACAGCAACCACCTTGCACTGTGCTATTTATGCAACTTAAAAGATGTTACTGGTCATCTGGCCAGATGGGTTTTAAAACTTCAAAATTACGGCTACATCATTATCTACAAATCAGGGAAGAAACACTCCAATCTGATGTTTTGTCGAGGTTTCGTGTTGCTGATCCGATCTGAGAGGAAACTGAACAAAGAGAGCAACTTATTACCTGTTTATTATCTCCTGTAAAAGTAATCCAACACCAGAAAATTGATCCCCTTTTACTGCCTCTTTTTGATGTATTACAGCAACCAGATCTCACCTCTCCCAAGGTTTGCTGACAAGCATCTTCTTATCTTCTTAAATCAGGAGTGCTCTATCACAAAATGCAGGAGCAAAAGGACAGCTTCACCTATTAGTTATTCCAGAGTCACTGAAACATGAGACATTGTCTTGTCATACTGATAGTTTATCTGGACATACAGGTTTCACTCAAACTTTCATAATATCAGTTCCCACTATTATTGGGTAGGTATTCTTAAGAACATTGAAAAGTGTGTTAAAACATGTCCAAGCTATCAGTCTTCAAAAGGTCCCAAAAATGTTAAAACCAGCAGGGTTGCTTCAACCCATTCAAGCAAATTGGAGAACAATGGAGTATAAACTTAGTCGACCCTATTCATAAATTGAAATCTGTAAAAACAATGTTCATGGTCGCGATCGATTATGGGTCTACATACTGGGAAGCTTCCACAATCCTGAGAGGTTCAATTGAACATGTAGCTAAATTCCTTTTAGAAAATATAATTTGCGCCATGGGGTGCCAACCATGTTGCTAACAGATAGAGGTTCCATGTTTATCAGTGATGTTACATGACAATTATTAAAACTAATGGGTGTCAAATCTACTTTCACAACTGCCGACAATCCAGCATGTAATGGTTTGGTAGAGCAGGCGAATCAAACAATAATTAATATACTTTCCCATTATACTTTCTTAAATCAGGATGATTGGGTCACTGCCCTACCCCACGTGGTGGTTGCTTACAATACTAGCCGCCTGGAGTCGACTAAGGAAACCCCCTTCTTTTTAATGTATGTTTGACATCCAACATTGCCCGAGAAAGTTCAGTTGAAGAGCACTACGGATAATTTATTTGTCCAACAGACGTTCAAACATATCCAGCAAACCTGTCAGTAATAGACAATATCACAAAACAGCAAGTTAAACAGAAGCAGATTTATGACCATAAAAGATACACATTGCTATTTCACTCTGGCCAGCTTGTGAAGCTTATTACCGCAGTATGTAAGAAAGAAAAAACCACCAAGCTACTTCATAGATTCGATGGTCCTTTTGAAGTATTACAAAAGCTTTCCCCAGTGAATTATCATGTTAGACATCAGGAACTAAACGCAAAGATATAAGTAAATGTGAGAAGGCTCTACCCTTATTACACTTGATTCAAACACAGTGGAGGATATGATATATTCATTAAGTAGGCAAAATTATGTAGCTGAACCACATGGGAATGGCTGCTATATTTAACTTTAAAGTATAAATTTTCCATCTCTGCGACAATTAGAAGACATAGTCCATGTATAAATTAGCATCCACTTGTATGAGCATGCCGTAGAATTTTGTAACAGTATGTGGTTCACTGGATGTTCTCTTATCTGTACTGCTAAGCTGTGCACTGGTCAAGATTGTTGTTGAAATCCGTGTGTTACTTTTCCCAGTTATTTTTATCTTTTTTCACCCCCCCCCCCCCACTTTCTTCTGTTGGAATCACACTATGCTATAATGTGAAAAAAACATTGTATAAATAAACACCACCATCTGACTTATTGCAGTTATCATTATGACTACGCAAGCAGTTGAAGGTATTCACCTTACCCTGATTTACATGTGCTGAAGTGAGAATTGTTATTACTTACGTGTTAAGTTACCTATGTGATATTAGAAGGTTTGTGATGGTCCTCTTATTCTGATGAATCAACAGTAATGTTTACAACTAGTGTGCACAACCTATCTGCTCTCCCTCACTCCCCCCCTCCCTCCCCCCTAAGCACCTAAGAAATAAAAGTAATGTTCTTTTTTATTAGTGTTTAGAAAGCATAGCAAAATATTTTAAATGAGGATTCGTCCTGGAATTGTTTCTTCAGACGCATAAGGAAGCTGCATAGCAGTACAGACTTATGTTTAATCTTGTTTAAGATATCTCTTGTGCTTCACCTCAAGTACAGGCAATGTATATAGTGAAGTACCAACATACACTAAAAATATTGTTACTCTTTTTACCCACATCGTTTCTCCCCTTTCTTTCCTTTTTTCTTTCTTTCTTTCCCCACTGCTTTACTTAATTAGGCACATTATTATTATTATTATTATTATTATTATTATTATTATTATTATTATTATTATTATTATTATTATTATTATTATTATTATTATATGACAATACACATTGATTGTTGATTTATTTTACACTCGTTTTGAATACCTTGCATTCCCCTTGTTTACTTGATGAGGCAATCACCAGTCACAAGATATGTAAATGAAACCATTTAAGCTTTGAAAGATTTTTGTGGTAATACTATGTGTAATAGAATTTCATTGTCTGACTTAAGATATGTTTTTTTTATTTGTTTATTTATTTATTTATGTTCCATTAGTATAATTTTTTTCTGTTAAGGGATATGCTCTCAATTATATTTTAGTTCCGTTCACAGATTGTATAGTTTGAGTTTGAGCTACAGTTGTTTATACCTACTCCCTATTAAGATACTCGCGTATCAAACACAGCCCTTTCATGCTTTTTTGTCATCATTGCCTGTGGAATGTAATGCAGTTAATCCTCATGTTGCATATGCATTTGGATGATGACAATTTACTTTTCACTCAGCATCAACAATATTTCTTTGAGCATATAATCTCTAAAGTCAATTTTTAGCGTGTTTGTTACAGATGTGGGAGATGCACTTTATTTTCATTGGAACAGTGGTTCCCTAACTCCAGTCCCTTAGAATTAAAAGTATTTTGGTAATATTAGATATTACTTAGTTTAGTGTAGGATATGGAAGCACTTCCCTAGATTAATTCCTAGATGTATTTGCTAGCTTTATTATTCACACTAGCAATAATACGGCACACTTCTAAGGTTCTAGTGCTGTTTTGTTGTGTTGATATACATAACTGTACAGGAATTAATTGTTCTTTCACACAAGCCGTGTGTTGGACAGGGTTGGAAAGGTAGAATCAGGTGACTGAAAAATTCAATGCCATAGTCGGGATTTGAGCCACGGATCTCCTGGTCTCCGTCCGTTTGCTCTAACCGCTGAGCTACCATGGCAACATGCTGGCACACCATAATTGACCTAATAGTTGTTGAAACTAAAAGCCTGGGACTTAAGTACTTACAAAGAATGTAAGTCGCCATTGGGGTATGACATCTCAATACAATTTGAAATCTCTTGTGGTTTACTGGGAAAAATGCGAGTCAGCTGGAGAATTTAATGGCGTGCTGGCATGTTGCCATGGTAGCTCAGTGGTTAGAGCAACTGGATAGAGACCGGGAGATCCGTGGTTCAAATCCCAGCTATGGCATTGAATTTTTCAGTCATCTGATTCTACCTTTCCATAACTCTACAGGTTAGCATGATGATCCTTTGAATGTGCTACGATGTTGATTTTTATGGTATGTGTGCAGTATATATGTTTTTTGCAGGGGGCGGCAAATGTTTGTTTCTCTTAGGGTATGCCTGATGACCTCTTAGAGATAATTTACAAATAATATAGAGGGAGTATTTTGAACAAGTTCATTGGGAGTGTGTATCATCTATAGTAAACAATGAAGTGTTTTGCCATTGTTTTAACGGTTATTTGTTAAACAGAGAAATTAATGCATTTTTTATTAATATTAAATACTATGTGTAACCTTGTGACAAACCTCCTTGGAGTACCCTGGATCTATTTTGTCCATGGGGACAATGATTAGTGTTCAATAAATATGAATAAAATGAATAAGTAGCGCTCAAAGTAGATGCATGCTCATTTATGCAAGGAAGCAGGTGAAAATGTATTGACAACAGATAATGCATTATAATGGTTTCATTAAAAAAAGAAAATTGAATACTGAAATTTGGTAGATGTAGTATCACTTATGTTAGATGTAAAACAAAAATAAATTCCAATTTTACATCTTTTAATTGTTTTTTTTCTCTCTCTGGAACGATTTGTCTCAATTCTGACTTACAACCTTTTGAATTTTTCTGCTGTGGGACAGATTTCTGCTATATCTCATAATTAACTTGAAAAGAGGAAGAGATATTTATACTTTATAAATTTGATGAAACCAAAAGTGTATATCTGTGGTGCATAATTGCAGCAGAATGTTGTTTTTAAATCTGTCCCATAGGAATGTTGACTTTGTTATTCAATACTAAAATCTACCTGTCAGAAATATGGTTACATAAATTCTCAAGTTAAGTACGTTATGGGTACAAAATTGTAAATTGTGGAAACATAGTTGTTTATAATTTTCTTATTGCACTTGGAATTATTTCACCTACACCTACTCTTTAGAAAACAATAATGGAGAAACCCAAAAGCACAGAAAGAATAATGTTTGTATACTGAGTTGTTTGATAACACATGGTTGTTGATTTTAGTTGACTATTGATGAATTGAAAACATTTTTGTTTTTTTAAGTCACTGAATTTTAATGGATTTAAGCCAATAAGTACATTCCATCATGGCTTTTGTGAATTTTGAGTCTGTGAAATTGAATTTGTGAATATATGAGTATATGTAAACATTGATGATATATTTAATCAAGCATAAATAATGTGGGTAGTTTATTGTGTTGTACTCATTTTGTTTTCATATATGCAACAATATTGCATTTGTTTAACGTCTATTTTCTTATAATTTTGTGTATCAGGTATTGATTTCTGTAGTTTGTTTTCTTCATATTGTATTATATACTCCTGTAGCATATCGTAATCGTTTGCAAGCAAGCTCTTCCTTACATTTGTAATAATTGTTTTTGGACAATATCTTTTTCTATATCACTTTATTTTACTCATTATGATAAGTGTGCATTGCATTCTTTTGAGTCATAGGGTCCATGAGTGCTCTTTTGTTTCGTGTGTGGTGATACTTTCTAATATGGGTTGTGTGTGGACTATTGTCATCACACTTTGGACAGCTTACAGAATAATGAGCCACAGTATTCTGGAACTTTACAGACCTGTATGTGCATTTACCTGTTTTGCAGTTATCCTTGGTGATAATACATCACACTAACAATATACTCACTACATGGATTTACACCTGTTGTGGTGGTCACAGACTGTTGCTGCGCCCTGATTCTCCCAAGCAATGAACCAAAGATTTTGTTCCAGATCGTCAAGTGAAATGAAGTTTCCTGGGCTGCTGTACCCTACCCTGCAGTCAGACCTAATATTCCTTAGCAAATGGACTCCAGCATACAGCTTGGCTCGTATCGCTATATCATATCCATTGATGTAATAAGCCAACTGGTATTCTGCAACAGATTTTAAGAAACTATATACAGAGTGTGTCACTCGTTAAAAATACTTCAAGAATTACGTGAGTGCTTACTCCAACTTATGGTCCGCAGTTCAACACCGGACGATGACCAATGTATTCACCCATACTCCAGTGCTCATTGTATGTAATTGTTTTCCTTTTGACCTATTCTTTGACTCACTGATGTTCTTGTTGTCATTTTTATTTGTTTAGATTTGTGTTCATTTTTTGTTACCCTGTACCATTCTTTTGTTTCTTTTTCATCAACCCAGTGGAAGTGTGTTCTTTTGGTACCCTGGGCAGATGTAACGCATGAGCCAGGTTAACTTAAATTATGAAGCAACATGGGATGTATAGAGCTGTGTCATTCAGCATCAGTCATTTCCTTTGGTTTCATGTGGGTAGTTGATGCGAACTAAGAGAGCAAAAGCTATCTCTCCATATTTGGTCATGTCCTGTGTGGAGGCAAGTACCTATAGTATAAAAAGCCCTCCATAAATCAATGGGGGGAAGTTATATATTTTTATAAGTTATGTCTTGATAAATGGATGCTCACCCGAACCTAAATACAGCTATGCTTCCCAAATGTAATGTCCTCAACCCCCCTTTAAAATTAAAGGCATGACAATACTTGAGCATTAGGAGTTGAATATGGGACACACTTGCTTCACATACTCGTATATTATACACAACATGTTTCAGAAACCTTCATTCATCAGCTGTAGTTCAACTGGTGGCGCTGGTGTCATCTTCATTTTGATCTCTGGTAGAGGGTATAGTGAATTTGGTATATATGTCTAGAGGCGGGATTTCAAAGTTCATAACTGTGTTTGTGGATAAAAATCTTCTCCCTTATGGTGAGTTCTAGGGTATATTTACTTAGCAATTCCGAGTTTGTGTCTGTTTCGTGGTTGATTTTCCAAAAGTGTGCTGCAACTGCTGATTTATCTGTCTGTTTATATTCTATGTTCTGGATATGTTCTTTGGTGCAGATGATTATATTGCACTTGGTTTTTCCAATGTATACCCTGTTGTATTCCTGGAAATTTATCCTGTAAATCCCAGGTTTGGAAGTTTTTGCTGCCTGATCTTTGGGAGGTGCTCTCAACAGACTTTTCAAGTTGTATTTATTTTAGGGGCTAGGATCATGTGTTTTGAAAATACCTTTTGGAATCTGTTGTGTAGAAATGGGTGGAATGTGAATTTTGAAATTTTTTTTTTTTTCTGTCTTCCAAAGGTGTTAAGATAGTCGTATTGTTGATTTCTTTGTTTCTTTTAAATTTGTTTATCTTCCTGTCTATTGTTCATGAGTTAAACCCATTAACAAGCGCTAGCAAATCTCAAAGTAGTATTGTAGTTTAATATTAACTATTTTCTACTCTAGACATTATCAAAGAAAAGTCAAAAGCCTTCTTTGCAATCATGTTATTTTGTGACTCCATGTTTGCATTATAGTTTGCAGTCTTGGTAAATTCTTTTTGCTCATTTAGATATTGAAATAAGAATGTGTCCTATAGCAGTATATCCATTGGGAAGAACAGGGCTCTTCAATGGTGAAATAACCACCTAAATTGGTTTAGGAGTTTTTGAGATTCATATACATAATTTTTTTCTTTATAATATTAGTATAGGTAAGCACTTAACTTCATCATCTGTATGATGTTGACAAGACACCTTATACTAACTTAATAATCCAGCTTGTTTTTCATCTGTCTGCAGGTGGTATACTGTATGGACCGAATTTTGGAACAAGTACCATGCAAAAGGTTTAAACTAAGGAAAGCAGAATGCCTAGCACTTTTGGGTAGATATCAGGAAGCTCAAGAAATAGCTAAGTAAGTATTTCTGTTATTTCTGGATGAAATGGTGTGTACTTGTCATTTTACTATTCAGAAACTTTTTCTGTAATATCATTTGGTTCCTTTTTTTTTTTTCTTTCTTTCTATTTTTTCTTTTCCTTTTTTTATCTCCATTAATAGCTTATCAATAGTCAACACAATGTGGTTTTGGATTATTTTTATTAATTTTGTGTCATTTTTTACCATTGTGACTTTTTTTCCCCAGAAGTAATGTGCTACTGCAGATGTTTCTATATCTTTGTATTTAATGTCTTTGGTACTCTTCAAGTCTCAAGCGAATGTACTTTTTGTTTTGCTGAGGTAACCTTTTTCACAGTTGCTACAGTTTATCTCATACATGTCTGGCACTTTTGTCACAATAGCAAAGTTTGAGCATTAGACCCATTCACTGTTACTCTTTGTATTTTATTTCACTGTGTTCTGCAAAAAAGTTTTATTTGGATATTAACTATTATTATTATTAATAATAATAATAATAATAATAATAATAATAATAATAATAATAATATTCTTTATCTTGTATACATTATAACTTCCACTTCATATTGTGATACTTTAGATCTCTGTGTGTAATGCTTTAACTTCTGCATTTTTTTCAGTGACATTCTTCATGTTGACAAGCAAAATGCAGATGCAGTATATGTGCGTGGTATGTGTTTGTATTACCAAGACAATGTGGAACGTGCATTCAGTCACTTTCAGCACGTTTTACGGCTTGCTCCAGACCATCAAAAGGCTATGGATATATACAAGGTATCATGAGTTTTGACTTGTTTTTAAAAGCTTGTTCATTTGCATTGTTTTCCAGTACATTTTGTTTATAATATAAACTGTAACTTTTCTTTTCCAGCGTGCTAAGTTATTAAAACAGAAAAAAGAAGAAGGTAATGAAGCATTTAAAGCAGGGAAGCTTATGGAAGCATATGCATTGTATACAGAAGCTTTGAAAATTGATCCACAGAATAAATCAACAAATGCCAAATTGCATTTTAATAGAGCTACTGTTTCATCAAGGGTTTGTAAATAACTAGTATATATTATGCTTAAATAAATGTATATGAGAACCTTTTAGGAAATCATGAGGGCAGGAAGTGAAAATATTCTAATACATTGCAGTTGGGTCGGCTCAATGAATCAGTAGCTGACTGCACAAGTGCTTTGACACTGGATGAAACCTATCTGAAAGCGTTACTGCGCAGAGCCAAATGCTACATGGATCTCGGCGAATATGACGAAGCTGTAAAAGACTATGAAAAAGCAGTTAAGATGGATAAGAGTCGAGGTAAGCTGAAATTGGTGTTATGCAAATGTATAATCTTTACTCTATTGCAATGGGTTTATTGAACAATAATTAATGGAAAACTGCAGTAAAATCATATTAATTTGAAGTGATTTGAGTTGAGGGTTGCCTCTGTTGGGAAAAATTCAGATGTGTAACATTTAGTTTAAAACAGTCTGATTTAAGGATGATGCACTGTGTATTTGATTGTTATCCACTTAGAAAGAACAAATGTGTGCTTCAGGTATAACAGTGAATATATGATTTTAACTGAATATAAAAAATATGCCTGTCATGAAAAATGAAACTTACATACTTTTCTTTTTCATATGCAGGTAATAAGTAGTCAAAAGTAAATTGTCATACTGTAGTAAAATTTGTACAGTGGTGGAAAAAATTATTGAAAGCACTCAGCAGAATGTATTCCATCAACACATCAGTTTTAAGCAGGATTCACACTAGTGCATCTCCAAGTGTTCCAATAGTGGCATAAACAAAATCCATGATATTCCTTATCTGTCCAATATCAGGAGGCATCTTAAAACACCCTTGCCCTTTTATTTTTTCTCTAATAATGAAAGAGGGGTGGTGGAGCAGGTTAATTCACTTCCCCTCTTTCTTCTCAAGCCAGTGTGTTACTAGATCACAAACACGTGTCTGTCTCTGATGTCATGCTCATTGGATGTTATACAATTAGGGGGGGGCAACTTAAATCTATTGACGAACACAGCCAATGAGCTGAATTTATTATTATTATTTTATTTATTCATTTATTTTATTGATTGACGCTCTTTAAGTACTATGGTTCTTAGCATGCCATTCTATATTGGGCATGAAAGACCAGAAATGTTGCTCAGAGGCATCTATCTAAGGCTTGAGGTTCATTTACGTGCCTTAAATCTATGACATGGCAGCACCAGTTTTACTTCCCTTCCGAAGGAAGCCACGCAAAGGATTTTTATACCCCAAAAAATCCATCACCCTCCACCGGGCTTGAACCTGCAACCTCAAGTACCAAGTTAGCATGGTAGCCCTAGACCATGGAGGATGACTGCATGCAAGTCGTATAGTATCTGTAAAATTATCACAAATATGGCCTAATCAAAAAAAATCTATATCTATTTTAATTGCAACATTTGTTAAGTGGATGTGGAAGAAGTACCTTTGAAGTGTAAGAATAATACTTCAGTGGTAAAGCATGCTTTTTGCATACGGACAACATAGATTCAAATCTCAGTAGTAGCGTATTCCCCCCCTTTATATTTTCCTTCTTTTTATCTTGACAACCATACACTGCATCTTGCATTAAACCTGCATAAATTTTCCTTAATATTATGCTATAATATGCAACTTAAGTATGAATGTTTGCACCTTGCAGTTATATATCACAGCCAATGCTTCCAAATACTGGCAATAAGGCCCAATCACTTTGTCATCCTTTTGCTTACTTTCTTTTTGTTATGTTTACATATTTTGCTTAGTTCCATGCATTACCAAAAGAGGTTATCTGTTACTCTTCTATACAGTTACACTATTCTTACACTGCAATAGCACATATATTCCATTTCTAGCAATGGCAGAGGCCATGGATAAATGTTCTGCTGTTCTAGTGCTTATTTCACAGGTCCATATGGCTATCAGAGAAAGCAGCATTTGTGATGTTTTACAGTCCATTGCAAGCTGGTGTGACATTTTGAGAAAGGGAGCAGATTGTTGCAAGAAAGAGTACAGGTCATATGATGTCTCTACAAAAGATGAAGATAGGGCTCTCTTGAGGAAGATGAAAAGAAATCTCTTTCGAACAACCGCTGAATATAGGTCTTTGTCTTCATTACCTGGTACCTCAAGCACAATAAATGAATAATAAGCAAAATATACTTGCTTACTGAAGAGTTACTAAAACTCAGTAGATCTAATGTGTAGATTAGGAAAATGCCTCATACAATGGGAGTCTTTAAAGAGAAACCAGTATGCGGCTATGCAACGAAGACACAGCTGTTACTTATATGATCTGCAAATGTAAAATCTTAGGTAGGAAAAGATACAACTTATTGCAGTTGGAAATCCAAAGGAAGATTTCCCACAAAAAGTTCAATAATCCACTGCCCTTTGTTAAGGAACCAGATCTATTTAACTAAAGCTATAAAGATAAAATAATACAATAAACCTTAGAGGTTTCAGTGTTAAGAGAAGTCATAACCCATAAAACCTTTACAGACTCATAATCTTTATAAAAATAAATAAATATAATATATAAATAGCTGGGCTCAAGATGTCTCTTCAGGTAGCTCACAAACTTCAAACTTAGAATGCTGGCCCTAAGCCTGTCTACCGTAGAAAGTACTTTACATGAGTTGCATTAATAATTAGGAGAATGAAAGTATATAATAGTAAATCTCCAAGAAGTGAAGTTAAGTGTTAAAAATTTTTTTTAACCATTATGCGGAAAAACTTTACTTTAAATAGATTGATAATATCTCAATGAGTTGTAATGTCTAAGGCATACTGGGTAGGTCATATTGGACAGTGAATGAATGAAGTGGTTGAAATGATGCTCAATTGGGCCCTAGGTTAATAGAGCTTATAGTTACCTGACATTTGTCTTCTCAGAATAAGGAAAAAACCCTGAAAAAACTTAACCAGGCAGCTTACACTACTGAGATTTGAAGTCGGGATGTCTTGAATGTGAGGCAGACATGCCACCTAACATGGAGGTGGGCTGGCATAGAATTCAGAAATTAAAGTCAAAACTATATGGGATATAATCAAAAGACTGGCCAGAAATTAGCATTTTGTTTGCAGTACAGGAAGATAGCTGCCATGTCTGGTACACTCTAAGGTCAATATACAGTGTGCAGAGTGCTTCCTTTTGGAGACAAAGGAAGGTGTACAAAGTTTCCAGAGTTTGAGAGAATTGTGAGCAAAGACCTTAACATTGTGACATATTTGGGGGAAACCAACTAGAAAAATTTGTTCTTTCAAAGAGGGCTGATTTAGCATGACTGATTCTCCATCTTCACATAGACCACCAGACTTTGATGAAGATGGCTTAAACTCTTTGAACCATAATCCATGTCAGGAGCTTGAGAAGCCAGCTGTAATCAGTGAACTATTATGGAATATTTGTGTTCTATGAGTAGGGTTTAAAGTGCTACAAACTTCAATGCATCCACCCAATATAACATTAAATTGCTGCATCAAATAATTGCACTAAGTTCTTTTCACCATGTATGCCAAAGGTTAAGGTAAAATTGAAATACTGCAGGAAAGGAAGAAAATCATAATTCTTTCATCTTCAAAATTTACAGAGAACAAAAGACTGTTACAAGAAGCCAAGTTGTCACTAAAGAAGTCTAAACGCAAGGACTACTATAAAATACTTGGGGTTGACAAAAATGCCTCTACGGATGAAATCAAGAAGGCCTACAGAAAACGAGCACTTGTACATCATCCTGGTAAGTATTTGTACTACATTATAGTGTATAGCAAGCTAATGATTTATAAATTCTTATTACTTCTTTTCATTTAGGCTGTTAATACATTTGTGTGCTTGCAAGTAGGATCCTGTTTTGTAATCTTAATTATTTTTACATTAATATATGAAAAAAAGCTAGAAACAGTGATGTTTTTTAATTTACTTAAGATGAGTCTGAATTAGTTACACTAACATCACTTTTAAGTTTACTCCTTTAACATGTTTTGGGAAACGATTTGTTCACATCCTCAGAAGGTGTCCAAACTGACCTGTGATGGTGAAATGCACTTCCAGAGAGGACTTGGTGGCGGCAAATCAAAACACATTAGCTGTAGGTTGCGTTTTAAAATGTAGATCTTCTCCCATGTGTCTAATTCTGTTGCATATTTGGCTGGTTTGATTAGTATGATGATCATTTTGATGTTGTGGTTGGACGTCCAGAAATGAGAGAGACTGCAGATTTGTCCATTTGTTTGTATTTTACGTATCACATATGTTCCTTTAGCCTAGTTTTCAGGTTTCTTTTTGTCTTGTCTATATATACCTTGTTGCAATCAGTTGATTTTGTAGATTCCAGCTTTTTTGTTTTGTGGTATGAGTTTTAACCTATTGCAAAGTAATTTCTCTATGCCAAATTTGTGGGGCTAGGCTGATTTATGTTTCATGAAAATCTTCTTAAATTTGTAATATGTTCTTGGATGATATGAGAGTTTCTTGAACTTAAACTGTTTTTCTTTCTGGATGAGATTTGTTGTGTCTTTGATGTGTTTCTGTCATTTGAATTTTGTAATTTTCTTGTTGATTGTTTGTTGAACCCATTGTTTTCAGCTGTGTTTACTATGTGCTGATATTCCAGTTGATATTCTTGTTTAATCAAGGGAGTGTATACCAGTCTGTGTGTTAAGCTGTTTAGTACTGCATGTTTACATGTTAGTGGATTGAAACTATTGTTTTTTTATGTAATTATCTGATTGTGAAGGTTTCCTGTGTATGCCAAAGGTTAGGGTTTTTTGTTCCCGGATTATTTTAGGTCTAAGAAAGGTAGCATGATTTCTTTTTCCACTCATTGTGAATTTTATTGATCGTTTTTGTAAGTTGAATAACCTTATGGAGTCTTGTATAAATCTGTTAGGGACTACAGTGAAGTTGTCGACGTATCTGTGCCAAGCTTTAAAAATGTATGGGAAGGAAGTTGTGTGCGTTTCCAAGTAACTCGTAAATAAATCTGCTAAGAATGGTGAAAGTGGACCCATGGTTAGACCTGTTGGTTGTTGGTAGAACTTGTTGAAACTAAAACAGCTTTGTGTGATGCTTAAGTTGGTGAGTTGTAGGAAGTCTTCTATTTCATCTTCAGGAGTCGTCTGTTGGAGCCATTTCTTTAACTGAAGTAGGAGTTGATCTGTAGGGTCACTTGGAAATAATGAATTTCAATTTGTCGCCACTAAATCCCCTCTGGAAGTACATTTCCCCACCACAAGGTGTCACCACAATAGACTGTCAACAAAGGCCAGTCGAGGATGGGAACAAACCATTTCCCGAAACATGTTAAGCAAGTAAACTTAAAAATGATGTTAGTGTAATTATTTCCGGCTCACCTTAAGTAAATTAATTACTTTTGTTTATAATTATGAAGCAAGTAATATGTTATATAATGCCTTGTGTTTGGCAATGAAGCCATTAACTGTCTCTTACTCTCCAATATTTTTCACATAGAGTAGATATTGAAGAAAGAGCTGGCCACTGCTGAAGATGATACTGGTCTGTTTCCTCTTAAAGGTCACACAGTGAATAAATTGGAGAATCAAAAATTCCAATCTTGTGCAAGTGTTTCAAAATCATGTCCTGTGATTATTTGGAAAGATACCACTGCATTCTTCCATGGATATTTGGGGATAAGTGATAGTTGTTCATTGAGGCACTTCCACTTTTTATTTTTTTAACTTTCTTGAAATGATCAGAAGTTATATACTAGAATTTAGAGTTGATTAATCTTTTAATTGTGAAGAATGATAACTTTGCCTTGGGTTTTTTGTACAGTATTGCTTCCTATCTTAGCAAGCTGATCAGCAGTCGGCATTCGGTTGATAATGAAAGCAGCAGCTTTCGAAACATGTCTTGCTAAATTATTCTAGTAAGTGATGTATTGTGTAACTAACCAACTCAATTCATAATTTAATGTAAAGCTGGTCTTGTTTAGGATATCTAGTGTGAATAGTTTCTAGAGCTAGCCCTTTCAATATATCTTTTGGACTGTCACTCTTTGTTGTGTCTTCAATCAGGTCCAAACTCTATTCTATTTCAAGTAATATTAAATAGTGTTAAAGTGTATGAGGAATGGACCAGAGTAGGAAATAATAAGTTAACTTAGAACATGTTTCAAAAATATTTCATGTTTCTTGTTCATGATTATAGCATTCTATGTGCTTATTGTGCGTAACTGTTTTTATTGTAGATAATTGAGGCTGTGACCCACTATAGCCACTAGAGTCTATGAGCTTTAACTTGTTTGGTTTGGTTCTGTCCTTGTCTTTGGGGCATTCTATCTGCTCTGTCTAAATTCTTGAAAAGCACATCCCCACTCCCAGCCCACTATTGTCTGTTAAATGGCTACATGCACTTTGCAGATACCCATCACATAACATCTGCGTCAGTGGAAAGCAAAGAAGTGAGAGAACAGAGTATTTGCAGTTGAGTTCTGTTGTGTAGCTAAGCAAAAATGTTTGAATACGAGAACTTGCCTTTAATATTGAATTTTGTTCTCTTAATTTGTACTTGATTTAGTGGTAGTTCAAGGTGGTATTGGCAGACAGGGAAAAGCTGGAAATCAGAAGGCAGGGAAGTGATAATGTTCAAAAGTGTTTTTGTGATGAATATGAAGAGCTAAAATGTGTTAGGCCAAGTATATCTGTATCCAGTGTGGTCAAAAGAACTGCAGCAACTACATGTATTTCTTCTCAGATTGTAGGCAGAATCTTAAAGGAACAGAAAAAAAGCTCAAGAAAGTGTAGCTGTTTTACGTACTCCAGGTAAGAAATGCCCAAACAGAACTCCCACAAAAACTAGAATAGATTCATTTACTGCCGCTGTCATATGGCATACTATTTATTCACTGTATTGCAATAACTTTCTGCCTAGCTTAAAAGATATAAATGATGCATTAAGAAATGATATCTTATTGGATGTCAGCATTTGGTGCTTAGGCATATTGTGAAAAAAATAAATTTCAGATATGTCAAAAATAAACAAGGCAGGAAATACTTAATGAAAAGGCCAGATGTCACCAAGAAATTCAAGTTTTTAAGAAGAATGAAAGAACTTGGAGCCACAGGTCGATCTATTGTTTACCTTGATGAAACATGGATAAATGAAGACCACACGAAAAGCAAAGTGTGAAAAAGTGAAAAGGACGATATCAATTTTCCATTAAGGACTCCGATTGGAAAACGACAATGTTTTATTATTTTACATGCAGGATGTTCCACTGGGTTTACCCCCAATGCACTTTTGAGTTTCAAATCAAAATCAACAAAGGACTGTCACAAAGAAATGGACAACATTGTGTTTAAGGATTGGTTCATAAATAAATTGTTACCTAATATTCCTCATAACAGTATTATTATGATAGACAATTCTTCTTACCATTCCATTGAGCTCAATAAAGCTCCTACTGCTTCATCATTGAAGGCAGAAATGCCAGCATGGTTACAGAAAAATGATATAGAATTTGACCCCCAAGCAACTAAACCAGTATTATACACTGCCATTTGTCAAAATTGCAACACCAAGAAAGAATTTCCCAAATAACTCCAAACTTGGTGGAAGTGTAGAAGAGTGTGCAAGCAATAAGTGCTTAGGTTTGCAGAGAGATGGGGTACGCATAGACCGAGCAGAGCCCTCTCGTGTCGGCCCGACAAGGTCAGTGTTGCGCCCAGTGTAGTTAGTGTAGAGCTGTCAAACAAGGTGAAAACAATAGAGTGAGCGCCAGTATGCCTCGTCGACGTCAATGGGACCATATCGGCATGTGAGTGAGTTTGAACGGGGCAGAATGATCGGTCTCTGGTAAGCGGGTTCGGTTCATACACGGCATGCTGCTACAACAGTGATGCGATATGGAAGTAGTGGATAGATGAAGGTCGTATGCAGCGAAGAGCGGGTACTGGACCATGGAACATGACCACAGTATGGGATGACCTTCATATTGTCCGCATGGCCATAACGGACCGTACAGCTTCATCCACAGTGTTGGCTTGACACTGGGGCACTGCAACAGATGTGAACTTGTCTGCATCAACGGTTTGTCCCATCTGCTGCAGGTTGGACTGATTGCATTCATGCCATTACGTCGGCTTCCATTTCCAGAAACCACAAGCTCCTTCGACTGCAATGGGCACGTAAACACTGTCACTGGGGTGCTGAGTGGCAAAATGTAGCCTTTTTGGACGAGTCCCATTTTAAGTGTCCTACAGTGATGGCCATATACATGTCCGGCGGTACCGTGGTGAGCGCAACCTGGAGGGCTGCATTTTGAGCAGCATAACGGACAAACACCATGTGTGATGGTTTGGGGCGCCATTGGTTACAACAACCAATCTCACCTCCTACGAATTGAGGGTGCTTTGAACAGCAACCAGTAGCTAACGCTGGTTGTAGAGCCTGAGGTACTCCCCCTGCTTCAGGCATCTCCACAGGCCACATTTTAACAGGACAATGCCCGCCACATATTGCGAGGAATGTACAGCCTTCTTCGAAAAGTGACCGGTACCATTGCTTCCCTGGCCTGCACATTCACCTGACATGTCGCCCATCGAACATGTCTGAGATATGGTTGGTCGGCACCTGGTGCGTCACAGTCCTCCAGTAACCAGTGTCACGGATTTGTGGGCTCGAATACAAACTGCGTGGAGGGAAATCCCTCAGGAACTTATTCAGAACCTTTTTGATCCATTGCCACAGCGTATAGCAGCTCTAATTGCAGTGCATGGAGGCCACACAAATACTGAATATTAGGGCACACTTTCCTGTTTCCATTTACTGTATGTTCTGAATTAGCCTACAACACTTGAGTTCTTCGCTAAGATCGCCATACAGAGGCACTAATGTAAATAGTTTAGTCAGTAAAGCAGAGATGGCACCATCGTACTAATTCCAGTGGACTAATGAGCCACAGGCTCGGGTATAAAAGGGAGAGGAAACCGGCCATGAGTCAATACACTGCACTCAATCAGGCAACACCTCTCCTGCTGTCATACAATTATGCCTCTTAAGTTAAAGTGTAAACTCAAGATATTCATTCTCCTGTTCTGCATCTCCGAGCTCATCAGAGTAATTCCTGACAGCATGTTTTGATGCAGATCTGTAGAGCCTACTAAAGATAAGGTTTTCAGTATTGCAACCTTTACACCCAATTGATGATCCCACTCTGCATCTCGAGCTCATCAGGTTAAGCTCTGTAGCATGTCTCAATGCAGATCTGCAGAGCCAATTGAGGCAAAGGCATACTGTTCTCCTTTATGAGTCTTCATGTGGTAGATCCAGACACACTGCTAGATCGTATATGACCTGACAGATGACTCCAACAGGCATTATCAGGACTTTTTGATCTCTAATCTTCTTAAGGCTAAAGCTACCCAATTTGAAGACAAAGGTCCCAAAAAATCAAATATGAGTAATTATTGTTATGAAGTATTACATTACATTAATTTATGTTCCATAGGTCCTACACTTTTGTCCTTGACAATAGGATGTGGAACATGTCAACATAATGTTTACAGTATTATTACAGAATTTTAAGTATCATTTAAAAACTCATTAGTAGCTGAAATGAATGTTCATAAAGATACTGCTTCAGCTTCTTAAATGTTTGATTACTAAGGTCAATTGCGACATAACATACCTTTTTGAACACTGAGAGATTAGTTGATAATATATGTAACTCAAATCTTGAATGTCAAAATTGGTAACAAAACCGTTTTTATTTTTTATGTAAATGGTCATTAGTGTGTTTGTTTGTTCATTTGGTCCCACTGTGAGCAACGCTCAGGGACATTGAACACGTCATACAATTATGAAATATGCAGCATAACTAATAAACATACCCAACACCAAGAACATTTCTCCCTCTCCACATCAAGCATTATTTAAGAATTGAAAATTTGCAAACCATCACTATTCTTCTTCTTCTTTTTTTCAAGAGTAAACATCTCAACATGTATTTCAGTAGGACAATAACATATAATGTAAGTCACTATCATATGCCATCTGCCCTAAGTATTGAATATTTATATATTGCACGACATATTAAAAAATTCATCCATAGTATATGTGGAGTGAGTATGTAAGAAAGACTGATATAATTCTGAGGGCCATTTTTTGTAAACTGAAAATTCTCTTTGACTCTGTAGAACCTCCCCAGAAATTATACCATATTTCATTACAGCTAAAAGAAAAATGATAAGTTAAAACTGCAATTCTTTCTTTACCATCATTGTCATTTAGTATGTTGCTTAATCAATATTAAACCTTACTAAACCAAGATTTTGAACAACAATTTTGCCTATGAGCAGAAATTTCAACATCATGCAGAAAAGTTGACTTATATTTAAATTTCTTATATTATGGTGATTATAATGCATGATAATTTCTCCATTTATTTACAGACCGTCATGCAAATGCTTCGGATGGCGAAAAGAAAGAACAAGAGAAGAAGTTTAAGGAAGTTGGTGAAGCGTATGGGATTCTTTCAGACCCTAAGAAGAGAGCCCGTTATGACAATGGCCAGGACTTGGAAGATATGGAAGGCATGGCCAGTAAGTGATCATTTTTGGTTTTAAAGAAATTTAGTAACTACCATAGTTAACTATAAGGTTCTTATAGTTCATATTTTTATCAACAGTGTTTAATTTATTTTTTATATAATGTTGGATACCAAAGTTAAGGTTTTTAACTTTGACCCCAGGGTTGAAACCATCTAAAAGATCTGTGTCAATATGTGCCCATCATATGCTAGTGTGGTCTCTTTCATCTTCAAATGGCCCCAAAATTAAATAATGTTCAGCACAATGAATTCATCAACATTCTTACTCTCTAATAATTTGTGTGGCAGATCCTGTAGGTAATGTGTGTTGCATATTAAAGTACGGTCCAACCTTGTTCTATCATTCCCAGAGCTATCGTTTTCCTGCATCCATTGTTCAATTTATGCGGTCCTAGGCAGTTTACATTATAAGTGATAAAAATAAAGCACGTATTCATAGTTGAAGTATTATTTTCCCCACATTAAAAAATTTCATTCCCAAACAAGTTTTATCCTGAATCATTTTAAGCTGGAATAATTAGAGCAGCACTCATAAATAACAAGTAATTGCAGATACTTTTAAAGCAGCCTCTACCAGCCGGAGTGAGGAATTTAAATAGCATGTTCATGCCACTTTGGTTATGGTGGGATTAGATGAAGTATGGGACAAGAGAGAAGCAGCATGTGCTTATGATGAGAGTGAGGAAGAGGGGGAAGATGATGCAACAGCCAAAGCAGTGTCAACTTTTGCTGAAGCTTTGAGAACATATTAGGGCCATTTATATATCTTCACGGAGTGATGGAAGCAAGCAACAGAATGTGTTGAACATGGATAGTTCATTGTTTACATGAAAGAAAAGGGGTAAGAAGTAAATGTCAATTAAAAACTTTTTTAAAAGAAAGTTACAAAAATGCAAAATGTGTGGCATGTAAAATTTATACACAATATAGTGTTTGCTTATATTTTGGCTGTATTTTTGTACAGAATTTGTGCATTTTCCATATCCATTATCTATTCGTATTTGTTTTACCCACTCCCTTGGAAAGTGATAATCAAGGATCGACTGTAATTGGATTAATATTCTATATCATCGGCCCTATTTTCTTTATGCACATATCTCTCTTAGCAATTCGGAGGAAATCTGTTTATTTAGACACTATTAATTTCACTAGTTGAATGCTCTGAAACATGCAGAGTATCAAAGAATTTCACCAGTTTACTGATGTAATATTTTATTTCATTAGCATGCTCAAATATGGGTAATATAAGTGCTTTGGGAGGGAGGGGGACATAACCCTAAAATACTCATCAGACTTTAGCTGACCACCAGTAGCTTTTGTTGTATAGAATGATGTGTATAGATTCGTGTATCCACCTATTCCAATATACCAATGACTGTGTAAAGTTTATAACTCTCATTCTGCAATCCTAAGTTTGAATCTCAGCTGGGTCAAACTGCACATTTGAGGCTTAAATTGGGGTTTTCCCTCTGCTTCTAGAAAGAACAAGTTAGCTTTAGGATGTAGGGTTCTCATATGTATTTATGTCCATTTCAGTAATTCTTATTCATTCATCATCTGATATGACTTATGAAAATCCAAAATGAACTTTCCTTTTGTTGAAGGTATAGTTATTTCGCAGTGTGAGTGCAGGATTTTCCATAAATAACACATAATACCAATAATGCATTTTTTAAAAAATACTCGGTTACCCAACAGCTGATAATGATGATGAATGTCCTCGAAAATGTTACATTATTTTACAACTTTTATAAAGTGAAGGTAGTGTAAAAAATTTGAGTGACTCAACAAAACTTTCAAAATGATTTCCTTGTTTCCGCTTTACATCTCTCACAGCTTTTAAGAAAATTTCCATTCTTCATGGCCAAGTACATAAGACCATGCTTTGTCTATTTAAAAAAATATTAAATGCAGCTTAGTAGAGCAATCATTAACATTATCCAACAGCGAATTGCAGAAATTAACTCAACTCAATTATGTGGTTGCAGTTTCTTATAGGGTTTTAATCTTAAACATTTAGTAGCATTCCAAGCCAAAGTTTGCAAAATTCCTAATTCCTGTGTAACTGTTCTCAAAGATTTCTTTGGACTTCATTCTAACTTTTCTCCAAATTTTTTCTCTTTAAGAGCAAGGCAATTTAATTTCACTTTCTTATTAAGAATAGATCCAATTTTCTTAAATCTATTCACAAAATTACAAACTCTTTGTGACTTGCACAAACAGCAGGGAATCTCTCTTTAAATCATTCACTTTTCTACAAGGATTAGTTATCGCGTAGGAATCGTACATGAGGATTCTTTGTGCTGAAGTATACAGACATTTTAACATAATATTTAACACACTATAACACTGAAACACATGGTCTCACAACGTATCAACCTTTGTACAGCATATACTTCAACTGATTAGCTGGCACATTGGAGAGGCTGTTTAGCGCCCTTAACCCCATACATTGGAGCGGAGTGCAGGTAAGGGGTAACAGAACCGCTTAGAAACAGCACATGCAGAGCAAGCAATTCCCTATAATCAGCTACGTGTCAAAACAAAAGCTCTATAATTTAATTACTAAATCCAGATTTCTTTTTTTATGTATTTATTTTAATATACATAATTATTCTATTTTCTTTTAAAATGTTTGAATTTATTATTGATATGTAAAGTTCTGAAATTTATTATTATTTTTCGCGTTTTTGAGGACAGCTTAAATGATTTTAACTATTTACTTAATACCTGGTGTACTCTTGCAGTTAAGAACAGTTGGCAGTGCTGATAATGCTGTTGAAGTTTTGTTCTAATTGCATACCTATTTAAGAACATGCCTCACTCTATCACTCAATATAAACCATTGTGTACTAATTTTAAAATACCTTTTCATTTATTAATGCATTGAGAAGCGAAGCTCATGCTTTCACAAACATTATTGCTTTTCCCTAGCAAAATAATTTGCCTTTTAAGGTAGAGATTCTTCAGAGAAGTAAAGATGGCCAAATTGTTGAAGTTAGCAAAGGGGAAGGTATAAGTATCTGGTATAAAATCAAAACTGAAAGTAGCAGAGAGTGAAACAAGATGAAAACCCTTTTAAATTAGCATTTGTTTTAATTTAAAAAGTTTAAAAACAAAAAAAAAACAAAAAAATTACAAAGCATGTGAATAACATGCTTCTTAGTCATTGTCCACATCCTCAGTTACCTTCAATTGACAAAAGTATTGCCAATGCCTCGTGTGAATTCTTGAAGCTTCTCTGCTGAAAGTCTAATGCTTTTGTACAGTGGGTTGTCTTTGGTAGGAATTTTTAAGTTCATCAAAGCCATTTTGTATTTTTGTTAGCAAAATCTTTTCCAGTTGTCAAGTTCCTTCCGTTGTACATGTTTCAGTTGGTAGAGAGGTTTTCTAAAATATGGTATTAATTTATTTAAAGGTGAGTCGAAATTGTAACACTAACATCACTTAAGTTTACTCACTTAACATGTTTCGGGAAACCGTTGTTCCCATCCTCAGAAGGTTATTAACTCGACTGGCCCGTGTTGTTGGTGTTTCCATTTTTTGGACTGGATCCTGTGGTGGCATCTTGTGGTGGAGAAATGTACTTCCAGAGAGGATTTGGTGGCGGCAAATCAAAATTCATTAGATGTGTGTTGTGTTTTAGAATGGTGATCTTCTCCCATGCATCTAATTCGGCTGCAAATTTGGCTGGTTTGACTAATGTAATATTGGGTTTGATGTTGTGATTAGTGATCCAAAAATGGTGTGAAACTGCAGATTTGTCCATTTGTTTGTATTTAATACATCTCATGTGCTCCTTTAGCCTAGTTTCTAAGTTTCTTTTTGTCTTACCAATGTATACTTTATTGCAATCTGAACAATTGATTTTATAGATTCCAGCTTTTTTGTCTTGTGGAATGGGGTCTTTTAACTTGTTACAAAGTAATTTCTCTATGTTAAATTTGTTCTGTGGAGCTAGGCTGATGTTATGTTTCATGAAAATCTTCTTAAATTTGTGAAATGTTCCTGGGTGGTATGTGAATTTCTTGAACTTTAGTTCTTTATCTTGCTGGATGAGATTAGTTGTGTTTCTGATGTGCATCTGTCGTTTGAATTTTGCAATTTTTTTGTCAATAGTTGCTTTGTTGTACCCATTATGTATTGCTGTGTCTACTATATGCTGGTATTCTAACTGGTATTCTTTTTTATTTAAGGGGGTATATACCAGTCTATGTGTTAGGCTGTTTAGTACTGCATGTTTGTGTGTGGTTGGATTGAAACTCTTATTTTTTATGTAATTAGTAGAGTGTGTTGGCTTCCTGTATATGTCAAAGGTTAGGTTCTTTTGTTCTCTGATGATTTTTAGGTCTAAAAATGGTAGCATGCCTTCTTTTTCTATTTCTATGGTGAATTTTATTGATTGGTTCTGTAGGTTTAGTAAGGCTAAGGAGTCTTGTATGAACCTATTAGGGACAACAGCGAAGATGTCGTCAACATATCTGTGCCAAACTTTAAACATGTATGGAAAGGAAGTTGTTATGTGTATTTCTAAGTAGCTCATAAATAAATCTGCCAAGAAGGGTGAAAGTGGGTTGCCCATGGTTAGACCAGTTGGTTGTTGATAGAACTTCTTATTGAAACTAAAACAATTTTGTCCAATGCATAAATTGGTAAGTTGTATGAGGTCTTCTATTTCTTCTCCAAGTAGGTTAGTCTGTTGTAGCCATTTCTTTAATTGACGCAGGAGTTGATCTGTAGGGACACTTGGAAATAGTGCAGTGACATCAAAGGAAACTAATCTGTCTTCTGGTTCGAGTTCCAGGGATTTTATCTTCTGTATTAAATCTTCTGAATTCATTATGTTTTTGCTGTTGAATTTTGGTAGTGAAGAGAATCTCTGTACTAACCATTTTGCCAGTTTGTAGGTAGGAGAATCAATATTGCTGACGATTGGTCTCATCTTATTGCCCGGTTTGTGTATTTTAGGTAAAGCATACATTCTTGGTAAAATGGGGTGGTCTGGTTTTAATCTAGATTTATCAGTGTCTGTTATAGTTTTGCTTTCCTGGATGGTTTGATTGAAGGCTTTTAAATGTGATTTTAATGGGTCTTCTTGAATTTGTATGTAATTTTCTTGTTGCAGCATATTTTCTACTCTGGTAATATAATCATCTTTTTGAAGTACAACTAGTTTATTTCCCTTGTCAGCTTTTGTGTATACTACTGGTTTTGATTTTAATGTTTTGATCACATGTTTGGTTGGGAAATTGTTATGTTTATCTGCTTGTATTTCTTGGAGAACTATTTCACATTCTTTTTTTATAGTGGTTTTACTATTTTCATTTAGGTTGTAAGTAGCAATCTCAATGTCTGCGACTATTTCATCGGTTGTTTTTGTGTAGCCAACACATGTTTTTAGGCCAAGGTTTAATACCGATAATTCTGCTTTGGTGAAAGTTACATTTGAAAGATTAATTACGTCAGAGTATGGCGTCGTTTTTTCATTTTTTAGGTTAGGTTTATATGAATGTTGCTTCCGGCGTAGTATGTCTAGTTTTTTCTTTAATTTCAGCGTTTTTTGTTTTCATCCTGTAGCTAAGAATAGTGAGGAATTTTGATTGCATGTTTTGCCAAAGTGGATAGCCGAGTGTGTCCGTTAATTTAAGGTGAAGAGCATATAATTCCAGTTCCAATTTTTGTAATTTTGCGTAGTGGTTGTTTCTCTCAATTATTATTACTCTTTTATCGGCTGATGTTTGGTGTTTGCTGTTTTTGTCGTATTTTACAATTCTCCTTACAAACTTTGGTGTGACTTTGTTTTGTATGCATAGGTTTAAAAAACGGATGTCCGCAAATGTGTTTTTTCTTTTTTCTTCAATTTTTTGGTATCTTTTGATGTCACTTTTTATTCCACTGAAATCTGTATTGAAATTTAGGGTTTCTAATCTTACCTTGTTTTTTGCCATGACTTGCATCTTTTCCACTTGGTGGCCAATTATAAATTTTGCTTCTTGTGACTTGTTGGTCATAAATTACGTATGTATTGTAATGAAAAGAAGCTAGAAACAGTGATGTGTATTGAATTTATTTAAAGGTGAGTCGAAATTGTAACACTAACATCACTTAAGTTTACTCACTTAACATGTTTCGGGAAACCGTTGTTCCCATCCTCAGAAGGTTATTAACTCGACTGGCCCGTGTTGTTGGTGTTTCCGTTTTTTGGACTGGATCCTGTGGTGGCATCTTGTGGTGGAGAAATGTACTTCCAGAGAGGATTTGGTGGCGGCAAATCAAAATTCATTAGATGTGTGTTGTGTTTTAGAATGGTGATCTTCTCCCATGCATCTAATTCGGCTGCAAATTTGGCTGGTTTGACTAATGTAATATTGGGTTTGATGTTGTGATTAGTGATCCAAAAATGGTGTGAAACTGCAGATTTGTCCATTTGTTTGTATTTAATACATCTCATGTGCTCCTTTAGCCTAGTTTCTAAGTTTCTTTTTGTCTTACCAATGTATACTTTATTGCAATCTGAACAATTGATTTTATAGATTCCAGCTTTTTTGTCTTGTGGAATGGGGTCTTTTAACTTGTTACAAAGTAATTTCTCTATGTTAAATTTGTTCTGTGGAGCTAGGCTGATGTTATGTTTCATGAAAATCTTCTTAAATTTGTGAAATGTTCCTGGGTGGTATGTGAATTTCTTGAACTTTAGTTCTTTATCTTGCTGGATGAGATTAGTTGTGTTTCTGATGTGCATCTGTCGTTTGAATTTTGCAATTTTTTTGTCAATAGTTGCTTTGTTGTACCCTTATGTATTGCTGTGTCTACTATATGCTGGTATTCTAACTGGTATTCTTTTTTATTTAAGGGGGTATATACCAGTCTATGTGTTAGGCTGTTTAGTACTGCATGTTTGTGTGTGGTTGGATTGAAACTCTTATTTTTTATGTAATTAGTAGAGTGTGTTGGCTTCCTGTATATGTCAAAGGTTAGGTTCTTTTGTTCTCTGATGATTTTTAGGTCTAAAAATGGTAGCATGCCTTCTTTTTCTATTTCTATGGTGAATTTTATTGATTGGTTCTGTAGGTTTAGTAAGGCTAAGGAGTCTTGTATGAACCTATTAGGGACAACAGCGAAGATGTCGTCAACATATCTGTGCCAAACTTTAAACATGTATGGAAAGGAAGTTGTTATGTGTATTTCTAAGTAGCTCATAAATAAATCTGCCAAGAAGGGTGAAAGTGGGTTGCCCATGGTTAGACCAGTTGGTTGTTGATAGAACTTCTTATTGAAACTAAAACAATTTTGTCCAATGCATAAATTGGTAAGTTGTATGAGGTCTTCTATTTCTTCTCCAAGTAGGTTAGTCTGTTGTAGCCATTTCTTTAATTGACGCAGGAGTTGATCTGTAGGGACACTTGGAAATAGTGCAGTGACATCAAAGGAAACTAATCTGTCTTCTGGTTCGAGTTCCAGGGATTTTATCTTCTGTATTAAATCTTCTGAATTCATTATGTTTTTGCTGTTGAATTTTGGTAGTGAAGAGAATCTCTGTACTAACCATTTTGCCAGTTTGTAGGTAGGAGAATCAATATTGCTGACGATTGGTCTCATCTTATTACCCGGTTTGTGTATTTTAGGTAAAGCATACATTCTTGGTAAAATGGGGTGGTCTGGTTTTAATCTAGATTTATCAGTGTCTGTTATAGTTTTGCTTTTCTGGATGGTTTGATTGAAGGCTTTTAAATGTGATTTTAATGGATCTTCTTGAATTTGTATGTAATTTTCTTGTTGCAGCATATTTTCTACTCTGGTAATATAATCATCTTTTTGAAGTACAACTAGTTTATTTCCCTTGTCAGCTTTTGTGTATACTACTGGTTTTGATTTTAATGTTTTGATCACATGTTTGGTTGGGAAATTGTTATGTTTATCTGCTTGTATTTCTTGGAGAACTATTTCACATTCTTTTTTTATAGTGGTTTTACTATTTTCATTTAGGTTGTAAGTAGCAATCTCAATGTCTGCGACTATTTCATCGGTTGTTTTTGTGTAGCCAACACATGTTTTTAGGCCAAGGTTTAATACCGATAATTCTGCTTTGGTGAAAGTTACATTTGAAAGATTAATTACGTCAGAGTATGGCGTCGTTTTTTCATTTTTTAGGTTAGGTTTATATGAATGTTGCTTCCGGCGTAGTATGTCTAGTTTTTTCTTTAATTTCAGCGTTTTTGTTTTCATCCTGTAGCTAAGAATAGTGAGGAATTTTGATTGCATGTTTTGCCAAAGTGGATAGCCGAGTGTGTCCGTTAATTTAAGGTGAAGAGCATATAATTCCAGTTCCAATTTTTGTAATTTTGCGTAGTGGTTGTTTCTCTCAATTATTATTACTCTTTTATCGGCTGATGTTTGGTGTTTGCTGTTTTTGTCGTATTTTACAATTCTCCTTACAAACTTTGGTGTGACTTTGTTTTGTATGCATAGGTTTAAAAAACGGATGTCCGCAAATGTGTTTTTTCTTTTTTCTTCAATTTTTTGGTATCTTTTGATGTCACTTTTTATTCCACTGAAATCTGTATTGAAATTTAGGGTTTCTAATCTTACCTTGTTTTTTGCCATGACTTGCATCTTTTCCACTTGGTGGCCAATTATAAATTTTGCTTCTTGTGACTTGTTGGTCATAAATTACGTATGTATTGTAATGAAAATGTGTTACAATTTCGACTCACCTTTAAATAAATTCAATACACATCACTGTTTCTAGGTTCTTTTCATTACAATACATATGGTATTAATGTTTACTTTCTCTACTATGTAGAGTAAGTGGGGGAAGTATTGTATTCCACCCAAAAATTTGATACCGAGATTTCACCACAAATACATGCTTTGAGGCCCCCTGAATCCAAAAAAAAAAATAAATCATTTTTAGAAAAAGGTCCATGTGTCTGTCAACAGCATAACCCAAAAACGAAAAGTCGGATATATACCAAACTTGGTATTTAGTTTCAGTAACTTCCAAGGATGCAACACAAAAGATTTTCAAGAAAATTCCCCATCCCAAACTACCCTTTACATGGAACATTTTTCAAAATTTTTTATTTTCTAAAAAATGGGATAACGATTTTGCAATATAGATATTAAAGATATCTTGAATTTTCTGGGAATAGCCTGTAAAGTCCACTTCAGTTGGAAGAAATTTTGTATAATCATGTACAACTGCTAAACGTTAAGCAATAGATGACAACGTACTACACAAAAAAATGTAGATCTCTTTAAAACGCACAATTTATTTAAAATAAGTTTTTTTTTGTGGCATAAGCTGTTTCTGAGATATCCGTTATTAAAGGTTCAAATTGTTCATTACTTGGTCCTTCTTTAAAGTCCTTTCAGCATTCAGTTGTTTCTCGCAATTGCATGGAAACAGTATGGAATTTTAAGGTCAGCATATAGCGACCAGTTCTTAAATATTTGACTATCGCTGTTCCCTTCGAATCTGTATCCAAATGTGTTATGCTGCATTACACATGTTGTTAAGATACAAAAGGAACACGATAGACAAATACAAAGGTTTATTTGATTAAAATGTAGTAGTTAGAAAAAGTTTTAGTAAAAATAGTTTGTATACCCACTAATAAATGATAGAGGGTAGAAAAAGTCACATAAATGTATCACATTAGATTTTTTTAAAATCTACTGATAATGGGGATTTTTTGCCATGTTTGTATTCTCTTTTTCTTTGTAGAGTTGCATTTTTCAGATCTTGATTTTTTTGATGGCTTTTTTTTTTTTTCAAATTGTTTGATTTTATCACAATTGTATTTATATTGTGGGACCAGACTCAGGTTATAACTGCTGAAAATCTACTACCCTTGCTCATGGGTAATAGGTGAATTTCTTGAATGAGCATTGTTTCAAAGCACAACCAATTTTCCTGCCACTTGACTGGAAGCATATTCAATTCATGGCACTTCAATTCTGAATGTGGTGTAGAAATAAATTGCACAGCCTTCCTAAATGTATTATACTTTTGTCTTTGTTTATTTCAGTACAGGAGTTTTTGTTGCTCATTGTAGTTCTTTAATATGCTCAGCAATGACATAACTTTGCATGTTCCAGGCGATATTGATCCTAATAATGTGTTCCAAGCTTTCTTTGCGGAGCCAGGGCCAGGACATTTCAACTTCACAAGTGGATCATTCCCAGGAGGATTCACCTTCCAATTTGGTTAAGGTACCCATCTTTATTGCAGGGCGATGTAACATTCCATTGCAGCAGGTTCATCACCCTTGCTCTTGGTACTAAATTATTCCCCATTTGCCAAAAATATTCAGCTACCTGAAACATGTTTCAAACTTTAGGAATAAGAATTAAATTTAATATTTATAATGAATTCCATAGGAAATTCCTTGTAGATACCTTTTTATCATTTAGTAACCACTACTGATTTTTATTTTGCCACAATTTCATACTTTGGATTGCAACAATGTTCTCTATCTTTGGCATGATATAACATAAATTTTAGTCATGTTCTATGAATAAAATATAGATACAAAATAATATTTGAGTGAACTGAAAACAATAAAAAGTTCAGCTGTGTTTGTGTCGTGTAATTTACAGATCATTAAAGCATAAAATGGAGCATATATGGCTCCAATTGTTGACCAATTATTCCCTCATACAAAGTGGTGATAAAGCTCAAAGTAAGGGCTGTTGTAATATTAGTTGATAGTAATTAATTATTTTGTCTTTTGTATATATTTATTTTCACTTCTCTTCATGTACACATCACGAGGTTAAGCTTTTAGCTAACTGACATATTACACTGTCTCTCTTGCAAACTTTGTTAAATGTATACCTAAAGTTGTAATTAAGTTTAATATGTTAGCAATCTCTGTTAAATAAACAGCCATTATAATGGTGTGTCACTTCTTATGTTCAGTCAATAGCTCTTGTAACTCAGTAAAAGTAATAAATGGATGAAACCATTTTTTCTTTTCTCCCCACCATTAAAATCAAGTATGTCCTCTCCTTCACCACAGTTCCTGTTGTTTCTTAATATCTAATATTACTAAATATTAAATATGATTTTAAGCTTGCACTTGCGGGTTATGCAGCATAAACTGCACCTGAGTTTCACAGTTTAAATTTTCCTGCATTTTAAGCAAATCACTCTGAAGTGTTTAAGTAGTCATTCTATTGAAAGATACAATCAGACTGAAAAATTCAATGTCATAGCCGGATTTGAAATGGATCTTCCGCTCTACGCATGGTTGCTCTTACCAACTGAGCTACCACAGCAACATGCTGGTATGACATTAAACTCCCCAACCAACTGGCATGGAAGGTGCTGAATAAATACCATATTTGGTATTTAACCAACTTATCATTTTTGAGATATGCTGTTTACAGATGGGACATTTACAGTGTGGGCTTTCTAAAACTGCTTATCCCAGGACCTCAAAACGTGCATTTTATGTAAATCTCCCTACCAGTTTTTGGGTGGAAATAAGTACTTCTGCTTATTACAGATAGTAATAAAGAAAACAAAACTGTATTGCATTCACATTACTTTCAATATTTTTGTAATGAAAGCTTATTCTACTTCTTGTTAATCGAGATAAACTTTCAATTACACATTTCATTGCAAGTATAAGGATACAGTATGTCTAAAGTGGGTCACTATGCGAGGGCTTTGAAATTCCATGCTTTTTGCATAACAAGAAAAAAGGAATGCCAACTTACCACTTGAAAAATGTATTTGAAAATTGATGCAAATTCTGTGATTTATTGATATCTGCATTTTCTGTGTAGTAATATTTTGTTTCTCTCTTAAGGTTTACCAATTATACAAGTCATTCAGGATTAAGAGGACTTTGCAGGCTATTTGCAATTCAAGATATACATTTTATTTTTCAAGCACATATCTTAAAACATATTTCAATTATTCAAGAAAATAGCAAACATTTTCCATGTAAAGGGTAGTTTGGGGCGGTGGGGGGTTACTTCAAATTCTTTGTTATATCCATGGAAGACTCTGAACTTAAATCCAAGTTTGGTAATTAATTTTGTTTTTGAGTTATGCTGTTCACAGAAAGACACACAAAGGCCTTTTTACTTTCTCTACCACGTACATGTAGGTAGAGAAGGTATTGCATTCCACCAAAAATTTGATACTGAGATTTCACCAGAAATACACGTTTTGAGGCCCCCTGAATCCAAAAATTCAGTTTTAGAAAAATGTCTGTGCCTGAGAGTGAACAGTAAAACTCAAAAACAAAGAGTCAAATACCAAATATGGATTTAGGTTCAGTACCTACCAAAAATGTGACAAAGATTTTCAAGAAAGTTGCTTACCCCAAACTACCCTTTACAGGGAACATCTTTCAAAATTTTGATTTTCTAAAAAAATATTTTATGACAAAGTATATTTTGAATTTTCTGGAAATAGCCTGTGAGGTCCTCTTTATTGGATGGAATTTTGTATAACTTGTGAACATCAAGTGCTAGATGAAAACTTTCTACACAAAAAATGTAGATCTCTTTAAAACACACACTTCAACTTTTTTTTTTGTAGCATCAGCCATTTCTGAGATAAAAATTATTAATGGTTTGAATTGTTCAATACTTCGTCATTCTTTTTAAATCCCATCGATTTTCATTTGTTTCTGGCGATTGCATGGAAAGAGTATGGAATTTTAAGATTTGCATATAGTGTCCAGTTCTTAAACATTTTACTATCACTATTCCCTTTGTATTTATAACGAAGTATGTAATGCAGCTATTTCTGCAAAGGTTCATCTCGATTAAAATGAAATAAACTTTTGTAAGAATAATTTGTATATCCACTAATAAGTGATAGAGGTTAGAGAAAGTCATGTGAATGTAACACAGATTTTTTTCTAAAAATTCTTGATTCAGGGAGCCCCAAAACATGTATTTTCAATAAATCTGATGTATTTTTTGGGTGGAATGCAATACTTCCTCTACTTACAGGTAAGTAGTACAGAAAGTAAAAATGTGAGATTGTTGCAGATTTTCAAACTGTTGGTGTATGGGGACACCCAGTGATGCTCCCTGTAATCGGATGAATTTCTTGGTTCTGATTCTGCCGCTAGTCACACATATAGCACCAGGGAGAGAATCAGGATGTTGTGGACATGAAATGGCAGACAATTTTGCACAGGAATGAGGTTATTTTATATGTAAATAAATGTTGCACAGTACCAGCAGCTTTACTTTCCTTGCAAAGGAATTTTAGGCCTGAAAAATCCATTGCCCTTTGCTTGTTTTGAACCTGTGACATCAGGAACTAGGGCTTCAAAAAACTACACCAAATGAATATTTTATGGCCTGTTATGGCCAATAGTGACCTAAAATATTTCATTACAACCAATGATTGAAGAAAAGGGAAAATTTACCACATCTTTCTGTATATTCTCAATGAATAAAAGGACATGTTTTGAAAATACAGGTTAAAAAAACCAAGATTTTAAGGCACTCATGGTTTGGTGGAGATCGGTCAAAGGCAGACTGCACTGACTGGAAGGCTGTTTCTGACTTAGGTCATTTGCACATTCATGGTGTGGTGTTTTTTTGTGAAAGTGGTGCGCAGAGTCAAATTCGGCTCTCATCTCACTTCCTTGTAATCCTCCTCCTTTTTCTTTCTATTTATTCATTTATTTATTTTTTTGTCTTTAAGTTTTTGCATACACATTCTTTCCATTTGATCCAGTGGTAACCACAAGGTGATAGTTACAGTTGTGGACAGTGTTATGGCAAATAATCCATTGCAACCTAAGTTGCTTATAGAACATCACTTGGGTTTTATCCACTTCAATTTCTTAAGCAGGGGCATTGTCGGTCATGTCAACAAAGACTGCACAGAGTTGTATCTCTTGAAGGAACTGCAGGTTCACGGACGTTTCCTGGTAAGTCGGGTTCGTTGGTTGAACAGGAAAGTTTTAGTGGATGGTTCTGCGCAATTTTTGCCCACCGCATCTATTGTGGTTACTTGGCGGGTGCCCTCTCTTCCTGAGAAGGTCTATTTGTATTACTGTTCCCTTTTGGTGGAACCCTATTTACCTGCCTTGGCTACTACGGTATGCTGTAGTAAGTCGTGTGCGTTGTGGCAGTGGTCATTCTTGAATTCCTGAATGTCTACTATTCTTAGTTGTCTACATTGCAGGCGTCCTAATGAAGCCAATGCGGCAAACTGTTCTGAAAGGATGCGTCAACTTCAGATACAGAGAATTATGTTTATTCACAATTGTGACTCTTTGCAAGCAACTTGACCGGTACCTCGCAATGCTACCATTGTGCCTTTATGCTCTGCTGCCTTAACCACACCAGAATGGTTGATGGCCTCTGCACTGGGTAGTCTGCCTGCAGTTGCACATTCCCACAAACAATTTTCATTACTGCTGCTCCGGTTCACATTTCATTTACCTCTGCCAAAAAAACGTAAAGTTAAAGATCCACTAACAAATGCTGTTCAGCCGGCTTCTCCAAAGAAGAGGCATGCTGCAGGGGGGGGGGGGCGTTATAGGTTGGAACCCTCCCTTTGCTAAAAACAATGTAAAAATAGCAAAAGTAGCTTCATTGAAATAATAGCATCTTTCAAGCTTGGTGGGATCGAGATACTTCCTAATCGTATCACTGGTAGCGGTATATTTACGCTATATGTCTTCATAAAAATTGTTTAAGAATGGATCCACATGCATAACCCCCCCTAATACTTTTCTTCTGCTGCTCCGAAGTATCTTAAGTCCTATGCCGATCCCTTTATGCTCCAGCAGGTGGATACCCTTCAGTTTCTCGCACTTCGATGTTTCCCTCTGAAGGGGGCGAAAGGAACCTACTGTTGTCAAGGGGGAGTGATTCACCTCACCTATGTCTGTTATGCCTATACCTGGAGCTCCGGCATTGCATTTGTATGAGTGTTTCAGTCGTGAATTTGGGTTCCAGTTCACTGACACCCAAATGTAACAAATTTTTGCTTACGCTCGGAAGCTGCTACAGATTTTATGTGTGGTCCCACTTGTAACTCCGTATCTTTGGACACTACTGTATCCGAACGTGCTTAATTTCTTGCAGTGGAACGCTAGAAGCTTATCTTCTAAGCTTCTGGAACTGACATATCATATATACGTAAACATTACATACATGTAATGGCCCTCTGTGAAACATGGCTGCGGCCAAGTGTACCTTTCACTCTTCCTATCTAATATTACATTCTTATAGAGTGGTTGCTATAGTGGCGTTTCCCTTTTAATACACCAGTCTGTCATGGAGTGCTCCTTCACTCTAGCACATATGCATTCCGTTGGGATAGTTATAGGTCCCCTCATGCTTTTAGTTTTGTCGTCCTCCATGGACTTGTGGTACCGTGCTAGCCTCTAGTTCCCACGGTCGCGGGTTCAAACCGGGCGGAGGGCAATGGATTTTTTCGGGCGTAAAAATCGTTAGCACAGCTTCCTTCGGAAGGGAAGTAAAGCCGGTGGTCCTGTGTCGTAGATTTATGGCACGTAAAGAATCTCAAGCCTGGTAAAGAGGCCTCTGAGCTAAATTACCGGTGTTTCACGCCCAATATAGAATGGGACGCTAAGAACCATAGTAGTTAAAGAGCATCCATAAATAAAACACAATTTATTTTATTTATATGCTTGTAGCAGTATATAATTTGCCCATCTCTCGCTCCACTGAGGCACAATGGGATAATTTTCTTAAGACAATTTTGGGCACCTTTTGTTGTTCTGGGAGATTTTAACCTCCTACACAATTTTTGGTGAGATTCTCTGGACACACGAGGAGGTGCTATCGCATGCTACTTAATTCAAAATGCCATCGTTTGTTTGAATCATCCGGTTCCTACACATTCTCCTGTTCCTGGCACAGCTGCTTCTGTGCTAGATTTATTGTTGTGTAATAGTGAACATTCTTCTCTTTGGGACTGGTCCACTTTGAACAATTCTTGGGGCAGTGACCATTATCCTGTTTTGCTGCAGTACTGACCCTCTTCTCCCTTGCCGCGTTGTAATCTAATTGGAATAATTTTCGTATGTATCTTAAGGAATGTGTGGGGCTCTTATCCAGTTCTACAGAACTCCATAAATACACTGTATTTGTTGATCTACTCCATACTATTTGGATACTTTTCATTCTTCTTATGTATCTCACGCAGGACGGCGACATACCCCCTTTATATCGCTTGTCGCAGAAGGGCTCTGGCAGCTCACATCTGCACCCTGTCTGTGGTTACTTATCTCCATTATAAGCAGACGTTAACGGTAAATTAAAATTAAATCAAGTTTTATTTATGGGACGCTCTAACTGCTGTGGTCCTTAGCGTCCCATTCAATATTGGGTGTTAAAGACCGGAAATTTTGCTCAGAGGCTTCTTTATCAGGCTTGAGATTCTTTTATATGCTGTAAAGCTATGACCAGGACCACAGGCTTTACTTCCCTTCCGAAGGAAGCCATGCTAAGGATTTTTACGCCCAAAAAAATTGATAGTCCTCCGCCGAGTATGAACCTGTGACCTCCGGAACTAGAAGTTAAATGGTAGTGGTGGCAAGACAGTATCTCCGCTCTGTAAAATGGCTTGCCTATTTACAGAAGATTAGTGCCTTAACCCACTAGACTCCAATGAAGGAACTGTGAACTTTGTATCACTGTTTTAGAGGTGATTTGCCTGCACACAGCCTCATGTGTTTTGTGGATCCCGAGATTCTCACAAACTTTTTATAATTGTGTATACCAGACTGCACCTCCTCCACCATTTGTGCTTTTGCAGGTTTAAGTACCTGCGGATTCATTGCTAGTACCTTATACCCTGACGAGCTTGCTGTTGCCTTACCTGGTACCAAATCCACCTCCCAAGGTCCTGACCAAATATCCTCTATGATGCTCCAGCAACTTCCAAGTAGTCTGAAAATCATCCTAGACTGCTGAAGCTATAAATTTACAAACTATTACGAGATACACAATTTTATGCACTTAGCAGAATATTCTTCCATGTACTTTTGCCAAGGTTTCTGCCAGTAGTTTACTACACTTTAGTTTGCATGGCTTTAGTCAAAAGTTTCTTTGGGAGCTTCAGATGCAGCAATTGCAGAGCTTTTGTTTGAAAGATGACAAGCATAATGGGAATTTTCTTGACACCAGGAAGCACACTGTTTGCCGGTAATCAAATATTCATAACCCATTAAATTGAAGCGCATAGATTTATCATGAAGATTGTAACTGCATACCTTTGCCATAGATGATGTTGGAAATTGTCCTTGTGCTGTCACAAATCACACACATTTTAAGAAAATTTCTTCACGGCCATGTAAATAAAACGATGCTTTATCCATAAAAAAAAAATTAAATGTGGGACGATAGGGCAATTGTAAACACTAACAACATTCAATTGCAGAAATTAACCCTACTCGTGGTTGCAATTTCTGAACTACAGTTATTTACAGGATTTTAATCTTAAAAGTTTGGCGTCATTCCAACCCAAGGTTAGCAAAATTCCTGATTCCTTTCCTGTCCTGTCCAAACTTTCTCAGGGGTTTCTTTGAATTTTGTTCTAATTTTTCTCTGATGTAGAGTTTTGCGTCTGTAAGAACACAGCAATTTAATTTTGGTTTTGTATCAAGAACAGATCCCATTTCTCTGCAAGGCACTCAACAGCAAGGGATCTCTATAGCCATCTCACTTCTCTACAAGAGTTTGTTGTTACAAAGGAATTGTACATAAAGATTGTATTTAAGTATATGGACTTTTGTTATTATAACAGCACTATACACTAAAACACATGGTCTCACAGTGTATCAACCTCTGTATAGCACATACTTCACATCAACTGATTAGCCAGCATATTGAGAGAAGGGAAAACAGAACCAATTAGAAACAGTGCAGTGCAGGACAAGCAATTCCCCATAATATGGACTGGTCAAAAGGAAGGCTCTGTACATTATGAGAGAATTTGCTTGCTTTTGTACTTCAGAAACACAACAATAGTGCAAAATATATGTTCACAAAATCCTTTATAAAGTGTAATTTTTCTGCCAGTATCAATCAATATTACATATCTTTATGGCATTTCAAAATATAACCTTCAATACAAATATTTTTTAACACTTCAAAACAAATCTCATATGCTAGACAAGTTATGCATAAATTCCACAAAAGGACTAAATGAATTAAAAATTATTCAGTTCAAGCCAGTTTATATCTTATAATAAGCAATATGTATTTCTGAAACTTTCATGCTACTGCACTTGTTTGCACTTCTTCATCTACTTTGGGAGAGCAGGGTACAGATGAACCTGCTAATGTTGTAGATAAAGGTGATGCACAGGGTGATTTCTGTTGAAGAGTTTCCATTTCATTGAATACAAATTGTGCTCCTCCACCTATGGTAGGTACCACATCTGCCTAAAGAGATTAAAAAAAAATGATTTTGTAAAATGTATTTCATGGCCTGAAGAGCAAATGTAAAAAGTATTATTAGGACAATGACGACATTAAGAACAGTAGTTAGGTCACCTTAAAAACCTGCTAAGTTTGTTGGGTGTTGAAATACTTTGGCTGTGACAGTGTGAAGATAGGATTTTTTAGAGTTTGCATGTAGATGTACAGCACCTAAGTGAATTGAGATAACCATTTTAAAAAAAATCTGATGTGTTACATTCACATAACTTTCTCTAACCTCTATCACTTATTAGTGGGTATACAAATTTTTCTTAAAAAAGTTTAGTTTCCTATCTACTTTATTTTAACTGAGATAAACAATTCCAGAAATAGCTGCACCACACATTTTGTTATAGTTATAAAGGAAACACTGATAGCCAAATGTTTTAGAACTGAGCACTATATGCTAGACTTAAAATTCCATACTCTTTCCATGACATCGCAAGAAACAACTGAAAATTGACAGGACTTAACAATTTGAACCATTAATAATGGACATCTCAGAAATGGCTGATGCCACAAAAACAAAGTTATTTGAAATAAATTGTGTTTTTAAGAGATCTACATTTTTGTGTAGTACATTTTCCTCTGTTGTTTAACATTTACCAATTATATAAGATTATACAAAATTTCCTCTGAATGAAGTGGATTTCACAGGCTGTTCCCGGAAAATTCAAGATACACATTTTATTTGTCATCTAAATATCTTTAATACATGGTATTTTAATCAAAATCATTATAGCCATCTTTTAGAAAATAAAACATTTTGAAAAATTTTCCATGTAAAGGGTAGTAGCCTGCAGTGGGGGGATTTTCTTGTGGCCTATTTGGAAGTTGCTGAATCTAAAACACCAAGTTTGTTTATCTGACTTTTCATTTTTGAGTTACACCACACACACACACACACACACACACACATGTGTGCGTGCACACAGACAGACCTTTTGTTAAAAATGCTTTTTGGAGGATGGGTTCAAAGTATGTATTTCAGGTGAAATCTTTGTATCAAATTTTAGGGTGGAATACTATACCTATACCTACTCTACCTACTATGTATACAGTAGAGAAAGTAAAAAGTTCTGTGACTTAAGATCTTTTACAACTGGAAGTTATACTGACTCCGGCCGTGAAAGCCTACATTCTCTTAAGATCTTTAGTTTTCCAATTTATAACACAGAAGCATTTTTATAAACCAATCACAAGTTATGAAAAGCACTTGTGCACTACTTTCATAACTGGATCACAGTGAGAGAACAGAACAGTGAATCAGCCAAAGTAACACCTACATAACATTAAGCAGAAAAATTTTAACTGAAAAAGCAGTGTTAAAGAAAATGTACCTTGTAAACTCGAGTTTCCAAGTCGCCACTTGGATCTGGTTCTTGAGTTAAGAGGCAGTATTTCGATATTTTGTGTCGAGCTACTTCTTCTGCTGCAGGGAGTTTATCTATATTCTTACTGCATTTTAAATAGGGTTGCAATACTGTTCCTGGAGTTTTGGGTACCATGCCACTTCGATGTGTCAACCAGACACCCTCCTTAGCAGATTGGGAACGTCTGTGTTGATGCTTATTCTCCAACTAGAACAAATGTCATTTCTTAAGTTATATAAGGCAAAGTATTGCATTTACTCCAAACTTTTATATCAAGATTTCTCTGGTAATTTATATAATGAGTACTTAAAATGTGTTATTTTCTCAAAAATAAATAATGGTTTTGAATAAAATATCTGAAGTTTCAGAATTGGCATGACTAATAAAATATGTATCTCAATTTTCTGTAAATACCCAGTGAAGTCCACTTCAATCTGAACTAATCGTCTATTCCTCAGAAATCAAAAGATCAACAAGACCTAACTAGAAGAAAACATTATGTATTGTAAAAATATCTAATTCACATCAAAATTTGTTCATTATTGCATTTAAATTGTCCAATATTTTAAGTAATATGCTTTGAAATATTATATAGTCATGCTTTTTTTTATAATGAGCTCGCAATTACTTTACATGAGCTTGCTTTTTTAGCATTTGACTATCTTTTCAGTCTTTGAACAATTAATAGTAGAGCAATACTATTAATTAAACTATTTCTTGCAAATTTTTGTTGTGATTGACAAAGCAGATGAAAAAATAAACAATTTGTGTAAGCAATTTTTAGAATACCTATGAAAATAGAAGATAGCAGGTGGATATATATGATTGTTATTTCATAATTTGTTTTCTTTTCCCCCCCCCTTTATATTATGTAAACAAAAGTTAAGAAACAGAATTACTGCTCAGAAATATAATTTTGTGTCCTAGTTAACACCTAGTTTATGGAAGATTTTCTTTATGATTAGTTGAAACATAACAATGTTGATTGAAACAGTGTACAGCCACAGTAGAGTGGAGTACAATTTAGGGTGTGGAGATGCCCAGAAAGAGTTCATAAAATCAAAAGAACTTTTAGATTTACCAACAGCACTGCAAAATGGTGTAGCACAGTTAGAAAACAGATATTTCATTTAAAGCAGAATTATTGAAATAATTATGAAATATTTATTAACACACTGGAACGAATTATCATTAAAGAGTGCTTCTGCATACAAGAGAAGCCTAATTGGAAAGGATCTTGGTTTCTTCAAGTGTTAGAAATTCTGCAACAGATAGGTATGGGAGATTCATGGATTCTAGACAAGAGAATTTCACATGTGAGTCAGCTTAAGACTTTAAGATACTGACAGGCAAATGTGCAGTAATCTTAAGGAAGAGAGTTCTCTCAGGCTTTATAGGTACGAAGGCAGTCCCAGAAGTACCCGACCTAGCGTATATATAGCATTGTTGTTTCAAACAAATGACTATGGTAGAAAGTGCTACCCTTATAAAGCTTAAGTTTGAAGTTTGACACTGCTACGTTGTTTAGTAATTGTTTGGCAGGCATTAATAGTGAACTCTCAGCAAATTTGTAAGCATGGATAAAATTGGCCATCGTTATGTGATACAATACTTTCTTTTGAAAGGTCTTAGTCCAACTAATATTAAAGCTGAGCTAGATTCTATTCTGGGGGAGTCTGCCCCTTCGTTTACAACAGTAAAGTATTGGGTGGCAGAGTTTAAGCGAGGCCGTATGAGCTGCCAAGACGAACATCGCAGTGGTCGACCAAATGAGGTGACCACGCCAGAAATTGTGAAGAAAATCCACAAAATGGTGTTGGATGACTATCGACTGAAAGTGCGCGAGGTAGCAGACATCGTAGGCATTTCAAAAAGTGCTGTACGTTGCACACTAACTGAAAAGACATGAGAAAGCTGTGCGTAAGAGTGTGCTGCATTTACTCACAATGGAACAAAAGCAGCATCGTGAGGATGTTTCAGTCGAGTGTTTGGCGATGTTTCCCTGCAATAAAGCTGAGTTTTTGTGTTGATTCATAACCATGGATGAAACATGGGTCCATCACTTCACACCTGAGATGAAGGAACAGTCAAAACAGTGGATTGAAAGGGGAGAACTGGCTCCAAAGAAGGCGAAGACAGTTCCATCTGCAGACAAGGTCATGGCCTCAGTTTTTTGGGATGCGTGTGGGATAATTTTCATTGATTATCTTCAAAAAGGAAAAGCAATCAATGGCGAGTATTATGCCAACTTATTGCAGCATTTGAATGATGAAACCAAGCAAAAACGGCCGCATTTAGCAAAAAAGAAAGCTCTGTATCATCAAGACAATGCACCAGTTCACACATCCATTATCGTCATGGCCAAAATCAATGAGTTGAAGTTTGAATTGCTTCCTCATGCACTCTATTCACCAGACTTAGCTCCCTCTGATTGTTTTCTGTTTCCAAGTTGAAGAAATGGCTTGGTGGTAAAAGATTTGCCAACAATGAAGAGGTGGAGTTTGCAGTTGATGGCTATTTTGCAGAACTTGACAGGTCTCACTATAAACAGAGTATCGAAGCTATTGAACATCGCTGGGAAAAGTGTATCGAGCTGAAAGGAGACTATGTAGAAAAATAAAGATTTTTTTTCAAAAATTTTATGGTTTCTTTGTTAGAACAGGTACTTCTGGGACAGCCTTTGTAAATAAAAGCAGGGAATAAGTAAACTTTAAAATAAAATAGGTGAGAATATTCCTGGGCTAGAACTGGAGTTAGCACTTTAAAAGGCTTAAGGATAACAACATTTAGGAAAACTGTAGAGTAGAAAGGCAAGTAGCAAATTGAGCATTTTGAGAAGAAAAGAAAGAAAAGTTTAACTATGTTTAATTGATTTAATACTTATCCTTGCATTGTTTATTTTAATGTGCATAACATGATGCATTCTGCAAACAAACAAACAAAACAAATGGAAAACTTGAAGATATAGTACATAACACCGAAATTTATGTAGGACCCAAAACACAAGAATATTCCAAAATCTGGTTCTCTTAAAACAAATAGTTCAAAACACGACATTAAGGCTCTTTTGAGCTTCCATATGAGATTAACACCCAGAAACCTGTTACTTCCTTCAAAGCAAATGTTTGAAATGTCCTCCTTCACTGCATGGCAAGCATGTAAGTGACAATACCCGTCACCATACTCCAGCGTCAGATCTGATGGATGTGACAGCTTCTTGGATTCTTCTTCTTTGAGTTGCTGCATCGTCGATGTCTGTGTAGACTAGCTCATTGACGTGCCCCCAGAAATAAAAATCCAGTGGATTTAAATAGGGGGATCTGGCCAGCCAACAAATATGGCCTCCCCAGCCGATCCATCTGTTTGGAAATTGGCAATCTAAATACAGACAAACTATTCTACTGGCATGGGAAAGTGCCCCATCATGCATAAACCACATTTCAAGATATTCTTGAAGTGGAATGTCATCCAGAAACTTTGTAATGAAAACTAATAGGTTAAGATAATTAGCACCTGTCAGTCTCGCAGGCGGCTCTAATGGAACCAACATGTATCTCCGAAGATCCTGACCCACATGTTTAGAAAAAATGTCTTGAAATCTACCCTGTTGAATGGTGTGGGGGTTTTCATCTGCCCAGGTATGAAAATTATTCATATTCACATGACTCACGAGGAAACATGGTTTCATCTGTCACCAGTACCTTCTGAAGAAACTTGCATTGTTTTCACTCTTTTTGAGAGCCAGGCGCAGAATGCAGTTCATGAGTAATCTGCTTCATGGAGATGCTGAACTCTCTGGTGATGGTATGAATGCAGTTACTGTTCACACAATTTGTGATGAACACTCCAATTCGATGTTCCTATATGACATGCCAAGCTTCTTGTACTTACAGTGAGTTGTTCAACTATTCATAAATTTCCTCATGTCTTAATGATGCAGCATCCCATTGTAGTTCACGACCCTCGAATCAAGGGCAAAGAGATCCTGTGTCTTGTGGTTGCTGGTGCACAGCAATGAAGGTTCTTGCAGTTGGAATGCAGCGACTGGGAAATCTGTGACAATAGATCTTCCTTGCCATTACCACTGATTACCTTACTTCTCCATAAATTAGATGAATATCAGGTAATTCTGCAAAGGATAACTGAATCTGAATGCTTTCTGTAAGGCTACTGGGCAGCAGGTCAGTATTGCAGTGTGAATGACCGGAAGCAAAACAGATAGTCTATACTGACAGGCGTAGTTCACTTCACAGTGCAGTTATGACCACGCAGAAAACATCAAGTAGTAAATTATGTGATATGTTAGACAAAGGGAAAAAGCAACTAACACAGTGAAGTGGACACATATTAAGGAACCAATTATCACAATATCTGTACCTATATCCCTAACATCCTGTACACTGTAATCAAACAAAAGATAGGGAGAGAGCAGGTATGGCAGCAAAATAGAAGAACTTGGTTGAGAAGATCTAACAAGAAAGATTTTGGTTGTTCAAGTGAAGAAAATCCATAATACCTGTGAGAGACTACTTGGGTAAAGTTAAGGAGAATGGGTAAGGCTGTGCAGGAGGAATAAAGAAACAATATAAGTGCTGAAAATAGACTTATTTACCAAGCAAGGTAGCGCCATGGTAATGTGTGCGACTCACTTTCGGGAAGTCCTTAGTTCGATCCCCAGCAACTGCCACTCTGACTTGGGTTTTTTCATGGTTTTCCCTTGTCACTAGGTGAATGCTGGGGTGGTTTTTGTAATATCTCAAATTTTTCCGCTCTCTCATTCCCCATCATTTTATTTCATGTCACCTTTTAGGATACATGGTATACTAACCTTGGCATGGCTTCCTTCGGAAGGGAAGTAAAGCCGGTGGTCCCATCATAGATTTATAGCACGTAAAAGAACCTCAAGCCTGATAAAGAGGCCTCTGAACAAAATTATTGGTCTTTCACACCCAATATAGAATGGGACACTAAGGACCATAGTAGTTAAAGAAAATCCACAAATAAAACTCAAATTAATTTCAATTTTAGGATACAGGGCTTGACTGGGTAGTTTGGTGCTGTGTGGTGCACAGTGGATATGTGCTCTGTGACTGTTTCTTCCTCCTCTGGTATAGAACCAGAGCAGTTTGGACCTGTTCATTAGGAGTGCTGGGGGAGTGCCTGCGGGAGTGTTTTCATCTGTGAACTTTAGGGACACTGCAATACCTATACCTGCTGCTACTTGATCTGGGCAAAACCTTTCGGCTCTTTCATCTTATCCCTCCCTCCCATAGGTTGCATACAGCACAATAGGCCTCTGGCCGCAGTGCTTAAATCCTTCTCTGCCCCTTGCGAGAGAGAGAGAGAGAGAAACAAAACACTTATTTGCTTGTGTTGAGTGTATTGGGATTAGGAAGAGAGGCAAGCAATAATCCAAGGAAGAATTATATTTAGAAGGGATGTTTGTCAACAATTTCATTTGTATTAGGTTTTAGTTAATATGAAATCCTGTATTTAATGTTTAACAAAGGACAGAAATGTGAAAATATGGTCACCAATACACTATTTGCCTGTGTTGTGTGTAATGGGACTAGGAAGATAGGCAAGCAGCTCATGGAAGAATTATCCAGAAGGGATGTTTGTTTGTTAAAGATTTCATTTTGTATTAGATTTTAGTGGATATTAAACCTGTATTTAATGATTTTATCTGAATAAACTATCAACTATCTATGATTAGTTATTTTCCAGCTGATTTTCATTGAGGTTGTTGGATACACATGGTTAACATAGCCCTTAACCTCTAAATTAGCAAGTCAGTATATCACATTAATAGACATCCAAGTTTGTTTCTTTTGTCACTGGATACAGAATAGATTAATGAGTTAATACTGGTATCTGGAAACAAAGAAAAATATTTGCTTAACAATCACATCATTTTCTCTACCCATTACCAATTGATAACTTATACACAATATTATTCAATTATTCATATAAAAGGCAATATCTACTATGCACTTAACATTTGACAAATGCTTACCTAGAAATGGTTTCAAATTAGGCAATACACACTTGCTGAGACACAGTCAACTGTTTATATCATATATCTAGCTTTATTAGTAATGAGTTCCTGTAGACAAAGTAATTGCACATTTTCAAATACATTAGATAGATTGTGCTTTGTGTTAATTTTTATCCACGATTTCCAGCACAAAAAATAGATCAATGATGAGGCGAGTTTAATGCTGTCCCTCTAGTGACAGGAAGTTCATACTTGAATGAATGTTATTCATCACTGTAAGTTGGAGAGAAGAGGTTGTATTAGCAGCTCACTGCATCCAGAGCAATTTCCTTTCTTTTCCGCCAACCATCACCACTGTTTCTATGTAGAGGGTGCCGTGATCACCTTTTCTTCCGAAAACTATCAAGTTTGACTCACCAGTTAATTATGACATCATTCTTGCTGTATCATTGCGAGGGAAATCATGGATAAAAATGAATGTTGTGTATAAGAAAGTAAAGTTTAAAATGGAAAAATCTAAATATAGAAGTATTTGTGAAATGGCTAGTGCTACAAAAAATTATTATACATGAATGCCAAAGCTGCAGTACATTACCTTTTGTGTATCTTGCTGAAAGACTGTTATTAAATCCTGTACAGATGCTGGTTTGATTGTTTCTGGGATGTCCAAAGGTTGATCAAGAACATTTTGCACAGCTTCTAAATTTTTCTGCAGCTGTGGTATTGATTCCTCAGATGTAGTAATGAGACAATTTATTTGCATGCCAGGAACCTTTGGATAATCCTGTGGTGTGTCAGTGGATGTACTTGGAGTAGCAAAGTCTGAAGCTAAGATTTTCCCTAATCGCTGAATTTTTTTCTTTGTAGTTCTCTGCAACACCTTTTAAAAGTCAACCATAAATATTTAGCTAGAAACCTGTGAACAAGGGCAACCCTAAAGATATAAGAAAATATGTTCAACACTTGTTTTTGTATTACAGACAATTTCAAGGGTGATAATGCAATGTAAAAGTTGTATAAAATTTATCATTGCAAAAGATACTGTTCTAAGCAATTCACACTACATCAAAGCTTTTGTCACAGTTGTAAGAAAACAAATAGTTCTAATCTATGCTGCATTTCTAATTGCACAAATGATCAATAATAATCTTATGAATGTAAAGATAAAAGGCATATTTGTGTTTTAGCTGTTTGGAGAAGGAATCTAATTTAGCAAAAGAGGTTAAGAATGATTGGCTTCATAATCCAGTTTGTTTGTTTGTTTTTTGTTATGTCATTTACAGAAGAAAAGGATAAAGCACTTATGGCCAGTTATATAGTTTTGTAAATTTGCATTTGTTTTTCTGTTTTGATAGCCTTTATGCCTTGTACAAGCTTCCATGCTTTTATTAAGTGATGTTAAAAGTTTCGTAGTCACCAGAGACAAAACTTTTCCAATCCTAGATATGACATCAAAGCAGGTTTCCACTCTCAAAGCAAAAGCACAAAGAAATGGTGAGTGCCAAAGAGATAACAGTGACAATATCTTGAGTTTATGGTGAAGAATTTTGCTTTCAATGGTGAGCAAACTTCAGTGACAAATTCAATTCAATGCATTGTCTGTAGAGATTACAGAAGTCAATTAGATATTGTCAATGATGTGTTCTGCATGCAACCATAGAAATATGTCATTACTAACAAATCCATTTACACACATTATAAATACAAGAAACACATCAGAAAATATCAAATTCATCAATTGAAAAGAATGCCTTATTTACTAAATTTTTACATAGTTCCTTTTTAAATGTATTTAAATTTAAAATAGAGTTGGAGGTTGTTACACTACATCACTAAAATGTTCTTATTTGAACACGTTTCGGGGGACGGTTTGCTCCCGAAATGCGTTCAAGTAAGAACATTTTAGTGATGTAGTGTAACAACCTCCAACTCTCTTTATTTTAAATTATGACACATCACTGTTACTAGCTTCTCAATCTTCAAAATTAATTAATGTATTTAAATTGTTTGACTTCTTTAGGAAGTTTATTACACAACATAATTCCTTTATATTTTGGACTCCTTTCAAATATTGCTAATCTATAGTATACTATACTGTAGTCATTTCTATTTCTAGTGTTATAGTCATGATTTTCAGAGTTTATTTTATTGCAATTTGTCTTTATATGTAGTACAGTTGTAAGAATTATTAAGGCTAGGAAACTTATGATTTCATTTCCAATTCTGATTTTACATTTTGTCTTATATTTAATTTTAAGATGGTAATGCAGCATTTTTTTAATACAGTAGACAGTGCTTTGAGTTCTTATATCTGGAGGGTTTGCATGGTACAGATAGACAAAAATTTAAATTATTGCACCACTTTTAATTTCTTTTTGTATTTTATCAAATTTCAGTATATAAAACATGCCGTTTTATGTAGTATTCCTTTTTAAACTACTCATAACATATGTCTGGGAACATATACTCTACTCTTCTCTTCTATGAGGATGTCCAAAATATGTGTTAATCATTAGTCAGTAAAGCAAGTTATATATGTATTGTTAAAAATGTTCTCCTTGTACATAACAACTGTTGCTACACAGATGTTAATAGATATTTTAATTTGTCTTTTATTTTCTCCTTAATTTGACAAATGAACTGAGTTGCTCACACTATCAGCAACTATTGTAGCGTGCGTGTGTGCATTGTCGCGTCGGACACAGGACTGCAGTGTAACATTAAGGTAGGTTATGCAATTTTGAATTCTTAAGGTTAGAATATTTCTCCTGGTCTCTCTCTCTCACACACATGCACACGCACACACACCACATTTTTCTCACACGCATGCAATTTAACATACAAATATTTTCATTGGTAAACAATTATCACAATTTTCATATAAATTAAGTAACTTCCTTAATTACATATGCACTTGAATAAAACAAATTTCCTATCAACATATTAAAACAATCCCCATTTAATAATTAAAAAATATATAGTAAACATCTCTGAGGTCTTATATAAACTGTTACATTTGCCTCTTATTGTTTATGTTCTAAATTTGCTTTAATATTGCTTCTGTTGCCTCAATTTGTTATTCTAAAAGAAATTTATAAGTATAAACAGTAATTCCTCGTAATGTTTGAAAATTAATTCCTAAATCATTTGTTTTTTAAGTTTTCTTGTATAATTCCATATTTTTTGTCCCTTTTTGTGTTGGTATTTGTTTGTGTATTATGTTTTAACCATTGCTGTAATGTACATTTTCCTTGTAGTGAGAAGGCAAACAGTGAAGTTAATTTGATAATGAAGTGTACCTATGCTATGTGGTTAAATTGCATTTATATTATCACTCTACATCTTAGGCACAGATCTTTTATTTAAGATTTCCACTACATGAAGTCTGAAATATTTTTTATTAAATACAAGTTATCCATTGTTTGATATTACTTAACACACATACATTTATTTCATGTGCATTTCTATTAATCCTAACTAATATTGATATTGTAATGAAAAGAAGCTAGAAACAGTGATGTATATTGAATTTATTTAAAGGTGAGTCGGAATTGTTACACTAACACTAATTGTTACACTTAAGTGATGTTAGTGTAACAATTCCGACTCACCTTTAAATAAATCCTAACTAATATGTTTATTATTTCTATTCCCTACATTCTATCTGCTAATTCTTTTCCTTTACATGTTATTGGCATTTTTTCATTTTACTTCTGGCATCACTTCTCCATTGTATTTTTCTCTCTTACTTATTTTTATTCACTGCCCTTGGTTATTTTTATGCATTTACATATTTGTATAATATCTTCATGAGAAAATTAATATTTTTATAAATATTCTTCCCTTTATATTTCTATTATTTCATCAAAGCATATTTTTTCTTTCTATACTATTCTTTGCAGATCTTATTAAAACAAAGAATTCTCACTTATATTTATTTCATCGAAGACATACTCTATATGCCCTTCTATTTATATCTTTATATGTCAAAAACATATTCGTATCTCATCATAGTCATTTTTCTCGCATATATCACATTTAGCATTTTTGTTCCCTTGGAACAATAACAATTAAAAAAAATTTTTTTTGAACACTTCTTAGTGATGCCTTTTAAATGAGTTTAGCTAGCCAAATTTTTAACCTTCTCTTTCTCAGCTGTTCTGTTAGGAATACACCAACTTTATTTGTTCTATTTTTCAGACTGTGTTTTTGGAAAACTGTAGTATTGTTTTAATTCTACAATAATAATTCTCTTCTTTTCTTTCTTATTGAGCTATATAGAATGTTAAATAATTGTTTGTAATAAAGTGATATACATTAATAATATTCAATAAAATTTTATGAGAGAGTTAGAAAGGAGTTATGTTTTCATTGCTATGTTACTAGTTACCTACTAAATATTTCAAACTTTTTTTTTAGGTGTGGAATTGATCCAGATTTAGTTTTCTTGTGGGTTGATAGCATTGGCGTGTTACCTTGTGTTTAGTTTTGGTCTGTTTGTGCATTTCCGTCTATTTCTTGATATCTGTGTTCGCTTACATTCCAGTAACTTCTGCCTCTTGGACGCATGCCCCTTGTGTTTGTTATCCTTGATTATTTAAATATTCTCTACAGAAATTTGTGTGATTTATGTGGTTGTCCCTGTTTGGTTGTCTGTTATTATGAAATCTTGAAGTACAACCATATGTTCTTATTCATTCCTTGGTATTGTATTGTAGAATCTTTCTCTTCTGTTTTGTTGTCTTTCATTGTTGTGACCTGAGAATATTGGGTGGCTTGCCTCTCTCCCCTCATCTGAGTTTCACTGTAATGTGTATTTGCCGTTGTGCCTCTGAGATGATTTTGCATTTGGTTGTGTCCCATTCTTGTTTCTGTTTGTTTCCCATTTTGTGTTTTGAAAGCTGTTAGGAGTTCTATCACATCTGCAAAATCTACTGTTTTGCTTCAGTTAGCCCTGTTCTGAGTGGAAAATGCCTTATTATGCTCATTATTGATTCTGATTCTAACATGTTTGGTTCCAATAGTTTCCCCTTGTTAGCTATCTTCATAAAGTAGTCAACCAGCAATAATCCTTTGGATGGCTCATTTCCCTGTTGCCAACTCAACCCTTGTCTGATTCTGTTTCGCTGGGCTCCATTATGTAGATAGAAAGAGATTTCTGAATGAGATGTATGTCTCATGGCCTGCCAATGCTTTGTTCTTAAGGCTTTTCTTCACTATTAGCATTCTTAGTTCATTTGGAATTCTCTTCACCCTGAAGTATTCTTCCATTTCTCTAATAAATAACTTTGGATCATCACCTTTATCTTTGTCAAACTGGGAGGAGTGATTTCATTTAATACATTGTTCATGTAACAGGAGTTTGTATGTGCATGCCTGTGTGTGCGCGCATTCATCTTTATGTGAAGTTACTTAGCCATATATCATTTTGCATCTGCAGTGTAACCATATTGTTATTTACATTTTTTTTAGATTTTCTATCTCTTTCTGCAAATCTTCACTCATTACTTTCAATTCATCTCTTATTTCTATTTGACTTTGTTACATATTTTCTATTGTACTTTTTTGTGATTGCACTTCAGCCACCATTTTGATTTCAGGAGATATGCTATGTTCTACATTATCACTACTTACTAATTCCTTTCTCATTATTTTAATTTCTTTACTTAACATATTCTTCATTTCTTCCACCTGTTTTGATTCAAAATTACTCTGGTTTGCCTTTAGTGATTTTACTTCCTCAGTAACTTCTATTCTTACATTATCAATTTTGCTTTCTAAGTTATCCCTACACTCTGTATCATTTCACTTTTGCATTTCCCTACTTGTTCTTCTAACATATTTTTGCTTTCTGTAATTTCACACTCCAAACTATCCATTCTATTTCCTAAGCTGTCTTATCTTGTTTTCTAGTATGCTTTTAGTTTCGTTTATTTCCCTTTGTACATGTTTTATATTACTTTCTATTATCTCCATATTCCTCTTACATTCCTCTCTAACTTGTTCTATTTTCTTTCCGATCTGATTCCAATTCTTTCCTTCATATTTCTATTTCTTGTTTCAAATCATTTCTACTTTTTTCTATTTTCTGCTCTAATTCTACTATTTCTCTTTTATTTTCCTTTCTACCTTCTTCCATTTTCTGCCCTAATTCTACCATTCCTTTTAGATTCCTTTCTACTTTCTTCAATTTTCTGCCATAAGCTTTGTTCTATCTTTTGCCCTAATTTTACCATTTCTCTCTTACTTTTCTTTCTATCTTCTTCCATCTTCTGCCCTAATTCTACCATTTCTCCCTTAGATTCCCTTCTACCTTCATTTTCTGTCCTAATTTTTGTTCTATTTTATGCCCTAATTCTATCATTTCTCTTCTAGTTTCCTTTCTATCTTCTTCCATTTTCTTCATTTCTTCTAACATTTTTCTTATTGGATTTTCCCCAATTACATCATCCTTTATACTCTTTCCTTTACTACTACTACTTCTTTTTCTATATTTGCCTCTACCTCTACCTCTTTCTGTGGTATTTCTTCATTTACAATTTGTTTACTCATTGTTAATGATCATTGTTTCTTTCCACTTCTTAATTTCATAAATATGTAATTTAGAGTTTTTGTCCCTACTTTTTGTTGCCTTTTTTACTTGTGTTCCTCTTGGTGTCGTGTTGCCTGAAGGTCTTTTAGTTCCCAAAGTCATCAAGTCCTTGGCTTACCTGGAATTCCCGTAGTCATGATGCCCTAAAGTTGAAAATCCCTGGAGTTGTGATGCTGTCCTCTTCCAAGTTTTTGTAAAAAAAAAAACTTTTTTTTTTTAAATTGTTTATCCTCTTAAAAATCCTTAGCATGGCTTCCTTCGGAAGGGAAGTAAAGCCAGTGGTCCCGTGTAGTAGATTTATGGCACGTAAAAGAACCTCAAGCTCGATAAAGAGGCCTCTGAACAAAATTACCAGTCTTTCACGTCCAATATGGAATGGGACGCTAAGACCACAGCAGTTAGAGCGTCTATAAATAAAACTCAATTTAATTTTTTTTGAGCCCCATATGGGGAGGCATGTGAGGCAGTTTTTTATTACGGTAGATAGTGCTTTGAGTCCTTATATCTGCAGGGTTTGCGTGGTACAGATAGACAAAACTTTCTTGTCGTATTTTATTAGATTTCAATTAATATATATCTTTTCAACAAATAAAATACGCTGTCTTCTTATATAGTATTCCTTTTTAAACTACTCATGTCTGGGAAAATGTACTCTTCTCTTCTTTGAGGATGTTCCAAAACATGTATATGTTAATCATTAGTCATGAAAACAAGTTATATATTGTTAAAAATTCTCTCCTTGTACATAATAACTGTTCCTATAGAGATGTTAACATATATTTTCATTTGTCTTTTATTTTCTCCTTCATATGCTAACAAAATATGAACCGAGTTGTTCACACTGTCAGAAACTATTAAGGTAGGTTATGCAATTTTTAATTCTTAAGGTTATAGTATTTCTTTGGTTATATTTTCTGAATATTTCTCCTGGTTATTTTATTTTATATGCTTTTGTTTTTTCAGACACGTGTGTTTTAACATACAAATATTTTCATTGGTAAGTAATGATCACAATTTTCATATAAATTAAGTAACTTCCCTAATTACATATGCACTTTAATTAATTTCCTATCAACATATTAAAACAATATTTCAATTTAATAATTAAAAAATATATAGTAAACATCTCTTTGAGGTCTTATGTAAATTGTTACAGCATGAATTCCTTTCTTTTGAAGAATAAAAACTGTATTTATAATTTCAATTAGGTAGCTCCCCATATTGTTACACAGTAGTTTACATTACTCATAAAGAAACGATGATTAAATGTTTAACAGGACTTCCATGTTACAAAAGGCTGCCATTAACAAATGAATAACTTTATTCAGCTTATTACAACATTCATCAACATGAGCATTCTAACTACGATTCTTTATTATTATCCCAAGATATTTGATGGTTTCCGTTTCCTCTAAACTTTTTCCATCAATATTTACATCAGATTTAAAACCAGCATCCGATTAGATATAAGCATATACTTGGTTTTATTAATATTAGTATTCAGACTATTCTGATTTAACATTTGAGTGAGATGGTTTATTACTATGTTAGCATTAACTTTCAAATCATATCAACAAGTGTGTGCAGCTTATTGCCATACCATGAGTATATATTAATTTATTATTCTTCAGTATTTTACATGAACTAATCATATCATTTAAGGTCCTAGTACAGAACCCTGTGGTATGCCATATTTAACTGTGTTTAAAGTTGATCTGTGACCTCTGTTCACCGACATTTTAGTTAGTGGGTGGGGGAGTCCTTCTAAGCAGATAAGGGTTTAGCTACTGGAAGGAGGTAGTGTTTACTTGGTATGAGGCAAGTGAGAGGTAAATATGCACGATAGTGAAAGACTGCTGGCTGTTTTCCACTGTACGTGTCATGTACGGCAGGAGTTCACCATACTGTGTATCATGCTCCCATCAGCTAAAGCTTTATCCAAGAGATAGGCTATCCCACTAGCTAAAACAGTAATTGCCATCCCTTTCTTTTATTTCCACATACTGTTTCCTATTATATGTATGCCAGTATCCACTCCAATGCCATTCCTCCTATACAGTCTTAATTTCTCAACCAAACTATCTAGCTAGATAAATTCACACATTTGAATGCTTTAGTCATATCTACAAATATATGCATTACAAACTCTTTATTATTTACAGCTATAATATTTTTGTGAATTAATTCTATAAGGAAAGTTTCTGTTCTACCTTTCAGGTAGCCATGTTGCTCCATATTGTTTATCTAAAAACTTTAATAATCTACATTCAAAAGCTTTTTCAAAACTTTTGCTCAGTGATGATACTAAAGTAAGAGGCCTGTAATTGAGGTGGTCAGTCAAAGAAGAGCCCAACTAGTGATTTTTTTAAAAATAACTTTTTTCCATTTTCTTTTACTTCATTAAGAAGCACGTTCAGTCAGTGGAACAAGAATCCAATCATGTTATTATTTTATGGAGAAAACATGCATTAAAGGAAAAAGTTGGCAGAAGAATGATCCAATTTATTCCACTTGAGACTTTGTTTGAACTCCACTATGTATAGCTTGTAGATGAAGGACCCAAGAATTTATAGTTGGAGCTTTGTTCTGCCAACTGGTGTTAATGATAATATATTATTTACTGAAGTATCTGAATTATCTTTAATACTACAGGTATTTATATAACTCATGTTTTAATTCCATCCCCATAGACATCAGACTAGCATCTTGATTAGTTGGTGGATGACATTCAACGACAGGAATAAAAAAGTAGAAAAATTTTATTATCTATTCCCTTAGATGTCTGGGTAGAATTTTGATTACTTGGTAGATAACAGTCAATGAAAAGGGAGGGAAATATTATAATTGATGCAATCTCTTTCAGTGTTTTATTGTTTCTTATTATTGGCTTGATAATTACCAACTGAGGAGTGCTATGCAAGCAGTGGAAGAGAGTGGATGTGTGTTGAAGAAACTCCTGGAGAAGGGATTAAGTAACTATGGGAATCAGTATTGAAGAGTACAGAGGAAGAATTGGAACCTTTAATAAGTTAAAATGGAATGATTTTAAAATAAACAAAGGTACAGAAGAGACGATAAATAGGATTCTTCTTCTTTAATAGGTATGCTACTGATAATTGGTGGAGTCGAAATTAATCTTGGGCCAAATGGGAATCAAAACATTATGGACAAAATTTTGGCAAGTATAAAAGATATGGATGAGAAATTAGGAAACAAACTTAATGGAGTAGAAAAGGAACTAATAGATATCAAGGGTGAGATCAAAAATGAAATGCAAGATATAAGAAATGAGGTACAGAAACCCAAAAGAAGAGTAGAGCTGTTGAAAGAGACACCGCAGATTTAATCTAGTTATAACAGGAGTGAAAGAAAGGAATGGAGTATGGCCTGTTGAAGAAGTTAGAGAGATTATAGAAGGAAAGCTTGGAATGGTGCTACAGGGCTGGGAGATTAAGGAAGCATTCAGAGTGGGGAGATCAAGAGGTGCCAGAATGATAGTTGCAAGATTTACATCAGTGCAGTTTGTTTATAAAGTGTTAACGAAAACAAAGCAACTAAAAGGAACAATATTTTTATAAACAGAGATTTATCGGTGGAACAACGGGACTTGAAGAAAGATTTAATACAACAAATGAAGCTGGCAAGAATGGAAGGGAAACGGGCTGTCATGAAGAACTTAACGGTTGTGGGTCGATGGACGCATGGTGGCTGGATGCGAAAGAGACACAAGGAGCAGCAGATTGCAGGAGCAGGAAATGTTTCAGCCAAATACATCCGAGACCAGAGAGAAGGAATGCAGATCGGAAGGAAGTCCAAAGAGCGATTGGAAATCGGAGAAGGATGGAGATATGGAAGTTACGTCACCACTACGTGGGGCTGGCGGGAAGAAGATGGTTGTGTCAGAGACAAGATTGGGAGCCGAGGCAGTGACATCAGATCAGAGTGACGTATGGGCAGCAGCTGGCAAAGTTCGGAAAGTGATATCATCTAGGAGGGAGGAAGTTCAATCGCCATGTGATATGGTTGCGAGCAGGGCAGAGGCGTGGTTTCAGAGTGGCGAATTGGTGGAAGAAGAAAGCATTGTGTTGACACCCAATGGGAGTATACGGATTTTGGACAGAAACAAAGCGGGACCGTTAAGGGAGCCAACAGAAATAGATTTATGGAGTAGGAAAGTGTGCCATACGTATAGAAATAGTGCAGGCTCTGTGAGAAGTATGGGAAAACAGAAGCAGTAATAATGGGGGAGTAAATAGAATAGGGAGGGAGAGTGACTACAGAATGAATAGAAGGGAACAAATTAGACATAGTAAAGACAAGTGTATTGATAAGCAAGTGATAGGTTATATGAAATCGTGAAGTGAATGATTTAGATATAATAAGCATTCTCTAAATTGCATCTACTAGTTCCCATTTCCCGCTGATAGTGGAGACGCAAAGACAATCAGAGTAAGCAAGGGAAGGAGATGGGAAGGGGAGAAGAACACTAAGCAGTATAGGACTTTAAGTGAGAAACGTTAGCGATATGAAGCTAACTCAACATACATGCCTTGTAAATGCGGAAGCTTGGGTACAATCGGCAAAAGGAGCCAGGGCTCGACACTGATCATGCCCAAATGTATTGTATTAGCTCAACACTCAATAAAGATATCATATCATATCAATTACCAACTGTGAATATGAATACAGACTTAAAAGGCACAGTGTTCCATCTACAATTATGCAGCACTGAAAATATACTCAAAATAGAGTGCGTAAACTTAACCTTATTTTTTAGAAAAATTGGATTGTGGAAAAAGAGCCTAATTCTAATTTTTCAAACTGCAATTACCTCAATTTAAAAAGCCTAATAAATAGCTAAGTAATATTATAGCTTCATGAAAGTGTTATTCTTCATAATTTTAATAAATAATTTCTGAACCTGTCAATAACAACAAATTCAGTTTTTTGACTCTCCTGTAAAATTTAAAAATCACTAGTTGGGCCCTTCCTTGATGAGCCACTTAAATTATTAACATTATTGAATATTGTCATGTTTAAACAATGACATCACATTAGCAGTTTTTAAGTCCTGGAAATTGACCATTTTGTAACGACACATTTATTATTGTGACACAAGGCTATGGCTCACGGTTATCAAGAGGTCTCTGCCAGGCAATGAGATAAACTCTCGTCATCATAAACACCGGAGCACTATTGTCAAATACCTTTTATCTTCTGGCTGCTTCCCCTTCTCAAACGTTTTGGAACTTTAGAAGTTTCTAATGGCTATATAAGTGAGCACTCTCGCAAATCAGTCAGTCCGTGAGGGAGTTAGCAAATGCATTTCTGGTGCGACAAAAAGTGCTGTTATCCAAGTGAGTTTGTGAGATCAGTGAGTGCTGCTTCTGCAAGATATTGGAGAAGTCTTATGTTCAACTCCCCAACGAGTGAACAGTCAGGAGGAAGTGACTATATCGTGCATATTTATTATGCTGCTGTCATGTCATAAAGAGAGTGACAGTGAATAGTTGAACTAGATGACATTAATGAAGTAGCAGTGAGAACATAGTAAAGTGACATGAAAACTGGACAGCCACATTATGTTCACTAAGACAGGTTCAACAAAGTTTATGCATGTTTTAGGTAGGTTGTTTATATTTCATTTCCAGCGCTTTTACTCTTTTTGAGAGATCTAATGATGTTAAATATTTCTGAGTCAGTAACTGGAGCTAGATACAGAGATTCAATTATCAAGAGATGGTATTAGCATTTTTACTTACATATGTGTTTTCCTTAACAATATTATTGAAATGATGGTTAGATATATTAACAATTAGGTTAGGCTTCCTTATTATTTAGTTTTGTTGTTAGTTATACTATTTTGTTTAATATTATTTCTCTTGTATTGTTTCTCTCAGTATTTACTACTTTCCATAAAGTTCTTGATTTACTTTTAGTTTTTGTTAGGATACCATGATTATGTTTAGATTTTGTAGCTTTAATTAATTGTTGCTGCTTTTTTTTTAAAATACATATTTTCTAAATCATCAGTTTTAAATCTCTTAAATAAATCATAAGTTTTTACGAGTTGTTTTCTGAAATGTAACAATTCATGATTGAACATTGGTTGTATTTGTTTTTTTCTCCAGAATTTTCTTTCCTGCTTTTAGCATTGCAATATTAAGGTTGTAATTCATTATTTCAATTAATGCATTAAGTTTTTGATCCACATCATTAGCTTCAATTACACTAGTCAAATCTTCTACTTTAATCAGTTCTTTAGACAATTCTACATTAGAGCTGGTCAAGTTCCTCATATCAATGTATCTTATGGTCTTTTTGTTATTGGTTATATTTAATATTCAGCAAGCTCACTCTATTTCTAACAAAATTAAATGAGCTGAATGATCAGTCATTAAGGTGTTATTACCTCTGTCCTAAAAAGACTGCTTGGAAAATTGGTTGCTATATTATCAAGTTTTCTCAGTAAGATTCATTATTCTGGCTGGTTCAGTTATCACTAAGTGTAATATTGAATGATAGCACCAAATTACTAAACTTTCTTGATGTAGCTGTATCTTTATCAGTGATGTAGCATCCATGTAGGTGCTGGAAGCCCACTTCCATATCAACAGATGCAAAATAGAACTAAACATAATGCTCAATTTTCTCTTCATTACATATGTAAGTATTATTGCTGTGAAATCATTTGTGAGAGGCTCGATATATCAACTAAGGAGTTTCCACTCCTTTAATTTCCTTGCTTCTGGCCAGTCTTTTATCCATCAAGCACCAAGGATCCTTTCTTCAGTGTCAGGCGCATGTGTGACAGTACACTCCAAGTACAATATTTCCTTTCCCCCCTACTAGTTCATGGTTCTGTTTCCAGGAGCCAGCACTGTTCTTCAGCAAAGTTTCATTTACTGTATTGGTATTTAAATATTTCACAAATTGATCGGAAGTTCTTTACTGTGGATTTGTTTATAGTGTTTTCCATGTTGCACTCCATAGTGTTATATAAAAGTAGTGACAAAGTTCTGTTATTTATGCAAGAAATAATCAGCTTTAAGAAGTGAGGAATGTGGATATGCCTGCTGGATGCGCTGAGACGTTGTGACTACATTATGTTTGCCACTTCTCCAAAGCCACGTAGCGCGTTAACAATGTGTGATTCAAACTCTGAACAATTAAAAAATAAATCATCTCCACACTCACTTTTGAGTTATAGAAAATATGTGATCTAAACCAGAGCTTAAAATAACTGCAACAACCAAAGGACAGAAAATTTTCACCCAAAATTTTCCTATGCAGATGTATGAAACTATACTGTGGCTATGTGGTTGTATTAAATTTAAAAAAAATTATTTTGTTAACCATGTCTTCTGTTTTCAAGAAAAAAAAATACTTTGGACATGCTCAGGTTTCAACGATCTGCATAATATTCACAAATCATAAAATAGGCATTCTCTACAGTTGCTCATATTTTGTCTTTGAAGAATTTAAAGAGGTTTGGAAAAAGTAGAATCGAATTCAGTCTCAGTGATCAACATAGAATTTCCACTGAACGACATAATGAAGTTAGGGAAAACAGAAATATGCTTGCTAATTTGATATGGGTTGTTTGTTAGGAAAACTTGGGTTATCTTTTCATGTTCACGTTTGTTAGGAAAACTTGGGTTATCTTTTCAAGTTCACAGCGAGTCTCGAACATCAGCTAACAGAGGCAAGTTCATAGAAATATTGAAATGTGTTTCCTATTATGATCCTGACTTACAATCAATGTTAGAAAGTGAAGTGTTTTTAGTGGGTTATCTTCCGACATACAGAATGACTTAATAGCTTCTGTATCTCAACATGTAGTTCAAGAAATAAAATGAGAAACCTTCGAGGCAACATTTGTTGCATTAATTTGTTACAAAAGGACAGACATATTCATGAAAGGTCAGTTATAAACTGTTCTGAGATACATAATGAAGGAAGGAATCATACAAGAAAGGTTTCTACATAGTATAAATTTATAGCTATTGTAGCATTTTAATTCTTTAATTTATTGCATTTTGTTCATTAATCTTTAAAATAAGTTTTGCTATTAAAATACTTAAAAAAAGACTGGCATATTATTTCTAGCAATTGAATGCTCAATCTTATGCTAACCCCCTTTTGAGGAAAACCCCTATCCAAAAACAAAATTTTAATTCCCCCTGAGATTCGTTAAATATGGGTTTTACTGTAGTAGTGGTAGTAGTAGTTGTTGTTGTTGTATTAGCAGTGTGGTATTGTTCTTAATATTGCACTTCCTCAAACGTGTGAGTCACACGACGCCACTGATCTTTATGTACCTATATCTATATTGAAATCGCCTAAAATTGTAATCTTATATATTGAATTTTGCCATTTTATAAAGAGCTGATTCAAATTTAGTAAAAAAGGAGTTGTCAATATTTCCATTGGGAGACCTATATGCAACAAATTTTAGTTTTTACTGATTTACAATTCAACTTGATAACAGATAATTCTGTATTTTTTTCAATGCTGATCTGTAAGTTTATCCCAATAAAATCAACTTTTTTTTTTAATTACAAATAATAGTGTTCTGCTGCTTTTATAGTTCTTCCTACAAAAATATGCTGCTTGTATGTACCCCTGAAATGATAACTTTTTATGCGTGTCTTTCAGCCCATGCTCGGTTATACATATTACTTCAGGATTATTTTCTCCAATAATTTATTCATGAACTTTGTTGGATATATATTTTGCATTTTTTTTATGTAACATTTTAGCATACTGCCCTGCTATAGCAGGCTCGGAAGCATTTACTGGAATTACTCTACCCCAGGGTTTATCAATTTCCCTTAAACAGTGAAAACACAGCATCCTTAAATGATTTACCAACCTTAAATGAGTGCCTTCTATTTAAATTCACTCCATCTCTGCTAAAGTTCCAATCATCTAGCCAGAAGTTGCCACCAACCATTAGACAATCTTTAACAGAACATAGCCAATTAAGGTCTTTGCTAATATTTCTTACAAACCTTGTACTAGTGTTTCATCTATGTAGAACACCACTTATTATAATTTTAGTGTCACATGATTGCTTTCTAATAGTGTAACCCATTATTTCTTGATGTATTGCTCCATCTAATATTGTTCGTTTCTGTATGTATTACCACATCAGGATTTATTTGCTCTAAGTCCATTTTATCTACTTATGTTGAAGCTCAGGCACATTTATTTCCAGAAAATAGGACACACAATGTCCCTTATCCTTGCAAAATTTAGCAGAGAATCACTAAGTAACACTTTTCTTTTCTTTTCTTCTTTAGGTTCCGGTTCATTCTGTCCTGTATTTTGAAGGGGTTGGCTATATCTTCAGCTTCATTCAAAATTTCAAATCGGTTATGAGTTGCAATTTCCATATGATGCTCAGCTGGCCAAGGATTCTTCAATGTTTTCTTAGTAACTGGTGCATAGGATAGGTTCGACTTTACATTCAGTTTTATTCTTAGTGATTCTTTTTCAGCTTTTAACACACTTATTTCATTTTGAGCCTTTAATAGGTCCTTACTAAGCAAAGAGATCAGTTGAAGACACAGTTGTTTCTCGTCAATGACAATGCATAAGATTACAAGTGACATATATTATCATAATTTGATGTATCTGCTTGTTGCTTTGCAATACCTTCATTCACACAACTTGTCATCAATCACAAACATCATCTTTACTTGCGCATTTCGCACATGTAACACATTCACTTTCTCATTAGTACTATTTTCTTTAAAATCTGATTGACTGATCATGTTACACCACCATTCATCAGCACCATCTTGTACCATATTTAATTTGAGTGAATTTCTATTTGTAAACACTCCCTTCCCACCCATTATCTCTAAACACTTTCAAAATATTTACATTTGAAGCAATAATTATGAAAACCAAATGTTTTTCATCAAGCCTTTACCGGACTCCCTAATTAAAAATAAATTTTGTATTAAACTTCCATAAAAAAAAAATAAATAAAAAAAAAAAAATATATATATATATCTTTCCTTTTTAGTAGTAACTTCAAAACTGAGAAGGGAGAAAATTTGAGTAATGCATTCACATTACTTTCTTTACTCACTATTCTTACAAAAGTTTATTCTATATACTTCTTGTTAATCACGATACTTTTATTAGACATTTTGTAGGTATAGCATGAATGCAGTAGGCTGAAGTGAGTCAGAAGTTTTAAAGGCAGGTCACTATATGAAATTCCATTCTGTGCATGCCACAAGAAAACCATGAATGTGACTTCCCAATAAAAAAAAGCAAATTCAAACCAATAACAAAGAATATGGAAATGATTAATGACACTTTTCTTTTTTACATAAATTGGGTTTTTTAACAAGATTAATTTTTTGTGTAGTAAGACATGGTCTGTCTCTTACAGTTTACCAATTATACAAATGTCATTCAGAATGAACAGACAAGCTATTACCAGAAAATTCAACATATGCATTTTATTTGTCATGCAGATATCTTATTTATGGTATTTTAATCAAAATCTTCAAAGCCGCTTTTGAGAAAACTAACAATAACAAACGTTTTTCCATGTAAAGTATAGTTTAGAGTGGAGGGATTTTCTTGAAAATCTTTTTGTCACATCCTTTGAAGATGCTGAACTTAAATGCTGTTCAAATAGACACAGATCGTTTTCTAAACAAGCTTGTTCTATATTCAGAGAACCTCAAATGTGTATTTCCAGTGAAATCTCAATATTAAATTTTTTGGTGGAATGCAAGACTTCCTCTGCTTACTATAGGTAAGTAGTAGAGAAAGTGAAAATAGAGCAAAGCAGCAAAGATCAACACTTAACTTGCAATCAAAAAAGAATTAGATAAAAAACAAAAGGAGATGTAGCTGGCACTATCCTTCCCTCCTTATGTTTTATTTTCTAATTAGAATAGAAAATCTCAGAAAATTATTTTGGCACATCAGACATACCCTATCATTATGTAAAAAATCTGATTTAATACATTCACATGACTTCCTGTACCCTCTGTCATTAATGGATATACAAACTAGTTTTACTAAAGCTTATTTTTGTACCTATTACGTTTTAATCCAAATAAATCTACACACTTTGTTATAGATACAAAGGTAACAGTGATAGTCAAATATTTAAGAACTGGACTTTAAATAATGCTGGCTTTAAAATTCTTTACTGCTTCTATGCAATCGCAAGAAACAACTGAATGTTGTTAGGACTTAAGAGAATGACCAAGAAATGAACAATTTGAACCTTTAATAACATATCTCAGAAATGGCTTATGCAAAAAAAATTTTGAAATAAATTGTGTGTATTAAAGAGCTTTACACTTTTTTGTGTAGTAGGTTTTCGTCTATTGCTTAACTTTTACCAGTTATGCAAGATTATACAAAATTCCTTCCAAATGTAGAGGACTTCACAGGTTATTCCCAGAAAATTTAAGATATACATTTTATTTGTAATGTAAACATCTTTCATATATGGTGTTTTAATCAAAATTGTTAGAGCCATTTTTTAGAAAATCAAAAATTTTGAAAAATGTTCCATGTAAAGTATAGTTTGTGGTGGGGGAATTTTCTTGAAAATCTCCATGTCGCATCTTTGGAAGATGCTGAACCCAAATCCAAATTTGGTATTTATCAGACTTTGTTTTTAAGTTATGCTGTTCACACACACAGACATTTCCCCACAAATGCCTTATTTGGACTCGGGGGGCCTTGCACTTCTAGTGAAATCTCGATATCAAATTTTTGGGTGGAATGCAATACCTTCCTATCTATTAGACACATGGTAGAGAAAGTAAAAGTAGTTTTAACTTTCACAGAAAAAAATTATCTATGAAAAGGTTAAAAGTGGAGAATTAAACTGCTTCCTTAGGAGGTTTAAGAGATGAGAATCTATCATGGCATTCTGAACTGTTTTTTGTACTTTGTTTTTTTCTTCTCCACAGGAAGTTCACTTACAGCAAATGCACAGTAACATGTTTAAAACAGATTATCTTTTTTATTTTGACAAATTCATGTTAGAATTGCACTTAAGTTTTCCTATAAAATGTTTTGTGCATAATTTTGCTTCAACCTTCATTATTTATTCATACCAAACATTTAAAAAACATACTTGAAGACAATCAGGTGTATTTTACTATTTATAAGCAAATATGAAAGTTAAGAAGTTTAGGTCCACTGTGTTTGCATTAGAAGTACTTAAAATAAGGAGAGCAGAGGGGCAGGGGAGGGAGGCTGAAAAATAAACATCCAAGCAGTACTTTATGTGAACAGAAATTTCATAGCACTTGATCACCAGCAACAACTAAGACTAATTACACTCATCCTATTACACTGTTCTCAGACTTTAAAGGATAAGATAAATAAAAATCCTTAGTGAAAATAGTCTTCTAGAATCAAGTGCTTCTAAGTTATTTACTATCTGTAGGCAGCTTTATCAGACCCAATCCCCTCCCCCCAGCCTCTTCCTGCCCAATCCATCAATGTCCTAATTAGTAACACCCTCCAACTAGTTATGTATTATTACTTTTAAATCATCCCTGCAGATGTTGTATTTGTATTACTGTAAGTACCTCATGCTCTAATCTTTGCTGGTAAAGCTTCTTGTTCAATTCCATTTCTGCTTTTTGCTTTGTTGCTTGTAATCTTCGCTTCAGGTTTTTAGTGATTCTCTCTTTTTCTGCTGCAACTTCTTTTGTCTGCAGCTCCATCTGTTTCACCTGTTGTGAAATAATGTCATTTTTGTCAACTTATTAGATTTCTAACAAAAACAGAAAATGCACTTTTATGTATGCTATTCATACCTGTTTTTTAGCTTCTCTGATTGCTTCTTCCTTCTCTTTCAGCATTTTTTGCAGATTAGTTGTTGTGGACTCCTTTTCCAGCATTCTTTCTGACAGTTTTTTATTCTGTTTAACAAAAATTCATGCCAAATATTCAGCAAAACACTTTGAACAAAATTATATTACTAAAATGTACTGTTATGGGTAATATAAACTACAGATAAATACCCTTTCTTTTGCAGCTTCAAATTCAGCCACAAGTGAATTATGTTTCTGTCGAAGTAAAGTGTTGTTTTGTTCCAACTTATCAATCTCTGCACGAAATTCTTTTTCTGTAAATTAAAATAATAGATTAACAAGAAGACTATGTTTGCCATTGAGAAATGTATCAATCCTTAAGATTGTCAACAAGTGAGTATACATGAGCTAGCCTGTCTTATTTTCTCTACTACTTACCTGTAGTAAGTAGAGGAAGTACTATATTCCACCAAAAATTCAGTATCGAGATTTCATTGGAAATGCACTTTCTTTAGAAAAAGGTCCATGTGTGTGTGTTTCTGTCTCTCTGTGCACAGCATAACTTAAAAAACAAAAAGTTAGTTAAATACCAAACTTTTAGTTCAGTGTCTTTTAAGGTTGCGATACAAAGATTTTCAAGAAAATTCCCCCACCCAGAAGTTATTTTTATATATATATATATATATGTAGATTATTCCAAGATTATCTTAATTGGTTTGAAGTTTTTCAAATACTTAATACTTTTTCAAGTGGCAAGTCATTATTCTTTTTTTTTGTCTTTCTTTCTTTCCCTCCTCAGCACACTAATACTGTATTGTTTTCTTTCTTGTAAATTTATATAAAAATCTGATGTATTGCATTCAGGTGACTGTCTCTGTTCACTCTTGTACAAAGTATTCGTACAAAAGCTTATTCTTCTATCTCCTTATTGTTAATTAAGATAAACTTTCATTACATGTTTTGTTGTAGGTAAAGTGATAAATGTTTTTAAAGTCATGTCACTATGCAATGACTTTGATATTCCATTCTCTTTTCATGACCACAAGAAAAAAGAATAAATGACTTATGAGTTGAAAAAAGTAAAATGTTAGAACAGTTCAAACCAAAAATAAAGAATATCTCAGAAATGGTTAAATACCAAGGTTATTGGCTTTTTGTTTTTTAATTATATTTCTCTCTCTCTCTCTCTCTCTCTCTCTCTCTCTCTCTCTCTCTCTCTCTCTCTCTCTCTCTCTCTCTCTTGCGTGTGCGCACACATACACACATACCTTTTTCTCTCACTTTTTTTTATTCAGATAATCTTAAAACGTGTATCCAGTAAAATACAGTACTTCCTCTAGTTACTATAGGTAAGTTGTACATAAAGTAGAAAAATGGTTATTCTAATACCATCCAGACTATTAAACTGCAGATGTTATCAATGTTAGTCATAAACAGCACTGTTAAAATAAAGCCTGATTTTATCTTAGTGAAGCCTACTAGCTTCAAGCATAATTATATTTAATATATCTTCATTTCTTGTTACTGTAAATAGTTAACAAAGTATGAATCCATAATCTTTACATTTACTCACGTCTCAGTGAGAAGTTGCTCCTTTGCGTAGTGGTACACTTGTAACGCTGATGCAGGAAAGTTACCAACTCATTTAGTTCATCTGTCGATTTCTTTAACTCCAGGCATGGAAAGGAGCTGCATACAAGAAACCAATATGTTTTTATTGATAAAATAAAGAACAGGATGAGTGTGTTACAGGCAGTTCAGCATTTATACTAAAATAGGAGATCAACTCTGAAGTAGCCACTGGTCCCTGAAGCCAAATATACTTTCTTTTGAGAACAAATATATCTCAATTTTTGAAGATTTAGAAGCTTGTAACAGTGATGTGTCATAATTTAAAATAGAGAGTTGAGGGTTGTTACACTACATCACTATGATAATCTTACTTGAACGCGTTTCGGGAGACGGCTTGTTCCCATCGTCAGCATTTTCTCTCAATGCTGACGATGGGAACAAGCCGTCTCCCGAAACGCGTTCAAGTAAGATTATCATAGTGATGTAGTGTAACAACCCTCAACTCTCTATTTTAAACAAATATATCATTGCATAAATTTTTTATATGGTAGTGCCAAATAAAATTAACAATATAATTTTCATTAAACACAACTGAAAATCGATTTTGCAAAACTTGCTAATTGAAAAGAAACTAAAAAAAACAACTATTTTTTCCAGGAGAAACAAAAAACTAAGCAGAGGCAAGTAGTTTAAAGGTGCAAATTGTGCTTACAGCTTATCAACTATGGCATCAGAGGGCTACTAACAGGTTATTCTGAATTAACTTTAGTGGTACCTTTTGCACAAAAATTTTACTTCAGCAGCTTTTCCAAAACTTATCTATAAGTGACTTAGCATAATCTTTACTATTATAAACTTGAGAACAGTATCACTAATGAGTACAATAGGTACAAAATTATAAGTTCATATTATATTGCTGTTTTTAATTGCATTTGGACAAATTGTTGTAAATCAGAACTAAGTTTATGAGAAAAATGTAAATAACATTTTAAAAATTAACTTCATTAAGGTTACACAAGAAGGCTTATATGTAAGCCAATCTCTATAAATACTGTGAAAATAAGACTGGCATACAGTATGCTAAATCATTCAATTTCCAACATCTGAGTACTCAAAAATTGATTCTTTTTTCTTTCTTCTTTTTTTCCTTGAAAGAACGGTTTCATAGAATATTCCAGCACTCTTTGGATCTCAAAATATCTGAGTTTTCTTAATATCTTCACTTTTTTTTGTGCTGACATATTATGATGGTTTCATCTTTCAGCAAACGGCATCATCCATAACCCTGAAGTATTTTTTTCCCCAGGTTGAGAACTTCCACATCTTTGACAGTCCAGTAAAAGTGTATTTTATCAAAATGGGGGAACATTCATGCTGCTGCAGAACAAATTAAGTTCATTGTTTCAAGAGCTTGTTACAGATTACATTACTGAATCACAAAATAGTTTCTGTATATGCAGATAGAAATATATTAAAAGGCAATAAGCAAGTTTTGCAAAAACTCTCACATTTGCAGACGTTGATGTTCTCATCCACTGACATCAGATGGAGCATGCCAAATATTGTTGAACATGTCTGCAGCATTACCTTCCACTGTGATCCTTCCTTTGCTGCTTAAAGAATCTACTTTATCTAGAGATTTATTTTCTATTTGAAATAAAGCTTTGGTAATGTTTCGAAAACTGGAAAAATTACAGAGATATAAACTCTCCAAATTTAAAAATTAAAATATACCTAACTGAAAAAAAGAGCTTTCTAACCTTAACTCTTAGTTCAGAGAACAGATTAAGGCTTACTTTACAAATGTGTAAAAACATAGTATGTAAGAAGAAAAATAGCATTAATGTTGATATTGTAATGAAAAGAAGCTAGAAACAGTGATGTGTATTGAATTTATTTAAATTTAAAAAATTAGCATTAATGTACTTAGTTTTTGAGATGCTCCTATCCAGATCCTTTTACATATTTTTTTTGTTTGTTTGTTTTTAAGTGTATATGAATGTATATATTTATTTCCATAATGCTACACAAAATTCTTACAATTTTTAATATATTACTTTGAGTTGCTATTTTTTCTTTCTTTAGTCCATCATGCATTTTAACACTGGTTATTTATGCATGGTGGATCAAAACAAATTCATATTGCTTTATTTTTCTAAACCATTTTTATCTTACTCTCCCCATATAGTTTCCTATTCTTTTTATATCCCTCTCCTTTTGTATTTTCATTATCCTAACTTTTAATACTTCTTTGTTAACATTCTCCCATTCTTTAGGTAAAAACTTATCTCTCTTCACATTCAATTATATAATGCAAATCATTATCTGCCCCTCCACAAAGAGGACACCTATTCAAATTCGCCCCCTTCCTATCTCCCCAAAATAATACTGATGTATTAGCACCAGTTTGTTTTTCCCAATATTTTGAGCATATCATTTCACATTTTCAAATTCCTATGCAAAATGTTTCCCAAGATAGCCCAAATGTTTCAGTTGTATTTCACATGTAGTTCTTTTGAAACTTATTAAAGCTTACCTTTTAGTAGTATTTTGCAGTGTTAATATCCTAACTCAAAAACCAAATCTAATTATAAAAGTATGTTTAATATTACAAAGGGAATATATAATAAAAGAAATAATTTAATTTTACATACACAAATTTTAGAGGCATAATTCACTTTAGCATCTGCTCTAAGTTTTTTTTATTATTTATTTATTTATTTATTTTATGGATTTCATCTGGGGTGTAAAGTCATTACTAATAAGTCAATCATGACCATAAAAATTTTAAGGTTAATTTTGAAACAACACTCCCATGGCTTATTTCTGTATAAACAAATAATCCTCATCAAAGTATAATAACCACTTTTAATGAGCAGTAGTCCTTTTGCTGATGTGAAAGGGCAAAACCACAAAAATTTATGGAAAAAGCCCAAGGAAGAAAAGAAAGAAAGAAATAGAAGAAGTCAATATCAAAAACAAAATTCAGAAAAAAAGGCACTTAATGAAAGTGGAGTCAAACAAAACACTATTACTAATTTCACTCACTATTTATTTTGCAGAACATGTATCGTGAGCATAAGCCCACATCATCAGTTGCCCGTTGAATCAACTCTTGAATATTTTTGTTGAAAGCCTGGAGTGTCCTCTGGTGGCATGTGGATGAACCCAAATAAGGGTTTGTCTGTTTCTGGCATTCATGATGCGGTTTTCAAACTTCTTTATGTGATCTTCTCCCATATTTTAAGCTCTTTGGGTTTTTTGGGCTGGCTTCAACGACTGGCTGTCGGTGTCTATTTCATGGTTTAGGGTCCAAAAGTGAAAAGCAACTGCTGATTTGTCAGTCTGAACTTTATGCAATACTGGTGTTCCTTGAAGCAGGTGCCTATATTCCTTTCTTTTTTTTTCCCCTGATGTAAACCTTCTCGCAGTTTTTACATTGCATCGGTAGTTTCCTGACTTTTTCTCTTGGGGTATGTGATGAGATTTTCTTGCTTTAATGAGATTCTTGGTGCTGAATTAGTTGTAAGGTGCCAAGATGATATGGTGCTTGAAAATTGTTTGAAATTTGTGAAAAAAGACCTGGGTGGTATGTAAATTTTCTAAAGTGGGTCTTTTCTGCTGTGTTGAAAGTGTGGTGACCTGCTTGATGCAGTTTTGTCTTTTGAACTTACATATTTTCCTATATACCATTTCCTGGCTAAATCCATTCTCCACTGCAGATTTGACAATGTGTTGATATTCTTTGCAATATTCAATTCCGTTGAGAGGGATGTTGATTAGTCTATAAGTCATGCTGTTGAATGCTGTTTCTTTGGTTTTTTTAGGATTGTAACTGTGCTTTGATGTAATTGTGTGTGTGGGTTTTCTATGTATTCCAAATTCTATCCTGTCTGAAATCTTCATTAATCTGAGGTTCAGCAAAGCTCTAAAGTTCTTGGTAGCTACCTCTATTGTGAATAGAATGGATGGATCCTGTAAGTTTAAAAGCTTGAGTGTGTTCTCTATGTGTTTGTGTTTTACCATCGTGAATGTATCAATGTATCTGTGCCAAACTGAACATATAGGAGAAGACTTTGGTGATGTGTGTTTTGAGTTGGCTCATAAATAAATTTCAGAGGGGATGGGGGGCTTCCCATAGCCAAATCCTTTTTCTGTAAAAGTCCCTTCAAAAACAAAAAAGGAATAGTTTAGGCAGATACTGGTAAGATGTAAATATTCTTCACATTATGATGCAGTAATTTGTATCACAAATTATTTAAATGTAAAGAATAATTATAGTAAGAATATGCATTTTTGTGTGACATTAATTTAAGATGTTTGTTGATTGTAATTATTGTTGAGAAGTAAGTTTATACGGCCTTACTGAAACTGACAATAATAGCGTGCAATAATGCAGCGAGGGGGTGAGCTGTTTATCATTATTAGAAATGAGGAAGTTACGTAATATTGGCGCATTTTTCTTTAGAATTTGCTGGAACATTTTCCCTAGAGCATATGTATTCATAATTTTCATTGGATATGAAAATAGACGCTAATGTTGGTGCGTTTTATTAGCCAATAGCAGCTCAGTTATAATCTTTAGGCATATCGGGGCGCAGGAGTATAAAAAGGGCTAGGTTAGAGGTAAAGTCCTTCAGTCCGTCAGTTCGTCGAAAACATTTGTACGTTACACGTCGCCTTCAGTCCAGCAGAAATATTTGTACAGTACACGTCGGCTATCGATTCGCAGGTTACGCGTAGTAGAGTTATGAAAAATCTCAAGTGTTGTAAAGTTAATCACACAAAAAGTTGAAGTACGCGAATTAAGAATGATCAGTAATGAAGTTATTATAACAGTTTCAGTTTGGCGAGTGTCAAGATCAAAGTGTAAATGTGATAGTGAATGTGTTTGACAATAAAAAGTGCAAAACAAATTCTTTCATCAGTGTTATCTTTGGATAAATGACTCCTTTCCGTTTACACAACCTGTATAAAGAGAAGTGCTCGACCAAAAAGATCATAGCTAGCCGGAGGACAGTGAACCAAAATTAAATAAAATAACATTAGCATTCTTTCAAACAAACACTAATACTGCCACAAATTGCTAACACCAGATGGAGCTAACAAACCTAACAAAGAATCACGTCACAAAATGGCTTCACCACGTGGTGTAAACACAAATACACAAACATTATAAGTAATACCGTCGCAAATTGGCTCCCAAACGTGGGGCTCAATAAATTAAATAAAACATTATAAAGTTACCGCTGCAATTATTTGGCAGAGATCTTGGTGGACAGTAACCATCTTCTCAGAAATGTGACCAGCTTGTCTTTGGGAATGCTTGGAAATACATTTTTGACGTCGAATGAGACGAGTGCATCTGAGGGTCTTGTCTCATTTCTATCAACAGGAAAAAGGTTTGGCTATGGGAGGCCCCCTATTCCCTTTCCTAGCAAATTTATTTATGAGCCAACTTGAAATGCACATCACCAAAGGTTTCTCCTGCATGTTCAAAGTTTGGTACAAATATGCTGACGATATATTCACAATAATAAAACACAAACATATAGAGGACACTCTCAAGCTTTTAAACTTATAGGACCCATTCATTCAATTCACAACAGAGACAACTACCAATAACTCCATAGCTTTCCTGGACCTCAAATTAACAAAGATTTCAAACAGAATAGAATTTGGAATACATAGAAATTGCACGCACACAGACAATCACATCAAAGCACATAGTTACAACTTCAAGGCACACAAAGAAGCAGAATTCAACAGCATGACTCGTAGACTAATCAACATCGCCCTCAGCAGAACTGAATACCAATAACTAAATACCAAGAATACCAACACATTGTCAAATCTGCAGTAGAGAATGAATTCAGTCAGGAAATGGTATATAGCAAAATACATAAATTCAAAAGACAAAAACGCATCAAGCAGGTCACTGCACTTTCTGGCACAGCAGAAAAAAAATCAACTTCAGAAAATTTACATCCACTCAGGTCTTTTTCACAAATTTTAAAAAATTTTCATGAATCACAATATCACCCTGACACCTTACAACAAATTTAGCATCAAGAATCTCATTAAAGCAAGAAAATCTGATCCCATACTCCAGGAGAAAAAGTCAGGAATCTAGCAAATCCAATGTGAAAATTGCAAGAAAGTTTACATTGGAAAACCAAGCACCCGCATCAAGGAACACCGGCATTGCATAAAGTTCAAATAGATTGACAAATCAGCAGTTGCTTTTCACTTCTGGACTGTTAAACCATAAAATAGACACTAATATCCAGTTGCTGAAGCCAGCCCAGAAACTAAAGAGCTTGAAATATGGGAGAAGGTTTACATAAAAGAAATTTGGAAACTGCATCATGAGCTTTGATTTGCCAGTAGTAGACAACTCTTTATTTATGTTCAGCGATGGGCCACTAAACGACTCAAGAATTGATCCAGCAATCAACAGACAGCTGATGATGTGAGCTCGAGCTCATGCTCATGATACATGTTCTGAAAATAAATAGGTGAGTGAGGCTAGTAAGTGTGTTTCAGTTGACTCCACTTTCATTAAGTGTATTTTATCAATTGCTTCACTATATGCGATTACACTACATTTTGCACAAAATTCAGGATCACTAAAATGTGGAAGCTGAATCAGATTTCAAAAAATTCAATGACTTATCTGGGACTTGAACATGGAGCTTTGGCTATCTGTGTTTGAACTTTGATGTTACATTATATTTTTCAAATATGCTATCATATTCCTAACTTAGCTTAAAACCTGGGGTGTTACAATTTAATGAAGTTTCTTTATATTTCCCTACACTCACTACATTCTGAGATGCGAAAAGGGAATGTATTTCATCCCAAAAACCCTGAAATTATTCAGTGTACATTTGCTTCTTCCATGCAAAAGGCACTTTTAAGAATATTTAAAATGAAAAAGTTTTTATTTCCTTCTTTTCTGTGCCTTTGAATGATGAACAACTCTGAAATTTCCTTACTTGCCTTGATATTCCAGTTAAGGAGGGGGTTTCAAAGCATGCATTTTTCAGGCTGGAAGTTTCCACATGTGCACTTTTGGGTTCCTGTAAGGGAAGATTCAAGAAAATGTTAAGGGCTTACAAAGGAAAACAATTATCGACAAAAAAAGAAATAAAGTTAACTTTTAACTGCATGGCCTAAAGTTAAAGAAATATCTGAATATAAAGTAATATATAATGTGGGCAAAAATAGTATACCTTTTATTTTTTCTTTGCAAAACAAAGTTGAGTAGAAATGTATGTATTATGCATCTAGGATGTAAGCAAGTGCTCTTTCATGACGTCTTCAGAGAATGAAAGACTAATCTGTCCATATCTCTTAATTCATTCACACTTTTATAGCAGGGTAGAAAACTTTCAGTTCATTTATTCATAATTTGAAAATATTCTAGTTTTAAAAACTTAGTAAATGAAAGTATGTGTATAGATAGTGCGACTCATTCTAATTTCAATATGAAGAGAACTTCACAGTTTTTTATATTTTCAGTTTGTCTTTTTTCATGTGGTCCCACATTGTTAATCACAGTAAATTTTCTTGTTGATTTCATTGTCAATTTAGATACTGAATAAGCGACAGCGAGACAAGTTTCTAGTCAAGTTTAAAGTCATCTGCTTCGTGGCTCATCTTTAACATTTCTAGTGCTGAAAGCTTTTCTTTTCAATTTACCTCTATCTGCAGTGCCGTTTCATTACATTACAGCATGTAAAATGTAAAATTCTGCACAAAGCTATTTGTGCATTTTCCGGTATTTGGCCACTTGTGGACCCACATGATAACTACAAGTCTTCCTCCATACTAAAGATGTTTTATTCACCATTCCAAATTATTTATTAAACTAAACCCTTGGTGCAAATATTGGTCCTGACAGTTTATCTGCATTGTATTTTATTGATTTGTTCTGCAGAAAAAATAATAGCTCTTTGCCCACACTATACACTTTAATACTTATAATATTTTGTGTTAAGGCAAAATGCATCACCATATAGCTTAAAAAAATTCTGATAATACATTCACATGACTTTCTCTACCCTTTATCGTTTATTAGTGAGTAAATGAACTATTCTTACTAAAGCTTATTTTTCTATCTACTATGTTTGAATTCAAATAAAGCTTTGCAGTAATAGCTACATTACATATTTCATTATAGATTCAAAGAGAACACGATAATCAAATGTTTAAGAACTGGATGCTGTATGCTGGCCATAAAATTCCATACTGTTTCCATGCAATCGTGAGAAACAAGTGAATGTTGACAGGACTTTAACAGAATGACCAAGAAATAAACAATTCGAACCTTTAATAACGGATAGCAGAAATGGCTTATGCCACAAAAAAACACTTATTTTAAAGAAATTATGTGTTTTAAAGAGATCTACATTTTTTTTGTGTAGTACATTTTTGTCTATTGCTTAACGTTTACCAGTTATACAAGATTCCTTCCGAATGAAGAGGACTATTCCCAAAAATTTCCAGATATACATTTTGTCATGTAAATATCCTTAATATATGGTATTTTAATCAAAATCATTAAGAGCCATTTTTTAGAAAATCAAAATTTTCAAAAAATGCTCCATGAAAAGGATAGCTGGAGGTATGTCCGTACCCAGAAAAAAATTTTGGTGAGGGTTTTCCACAAGTAGATCTAAACTTAACAGTACCCCACACAGTTACAATGTACCTACTCTGTAGTATGTAGACATTACATGGATAAGAAAATTGCTTGGCGACTTTATATAGACAAGTAAAACTCACCAGAATTAGGATATTACCTTACAGCACAAAACATGGAGACTGCTTCGAAAACCAGAATGTATGGTCACCTTACCTATGTAAGGCGACGATATTAAGTTTCCCTTTTTCTTGTAAATGTGCTACTAGCAATAGACCTATTGTTTCTAACAACCTTTTTCCATATTGATTTGCTATGAATTTAAATAAATAAAACTGTCAGACGTTTCGGGGGGCAGGGGTTGCACTCTAGAAACCCCCCTCCCCTCTAAATACAGTCCTGGCTTGAGGTGAGGGGATTTTCTTGAAAATCTTTGTATCACTCCTTGGAAGATATTGAACTTAAATACCAAGACTTTTCGTTTTTTAGTTATACTGTTCACAGACACACAGAATTTTTTTTCTAAAAATGTGTTTTTTGGATTCAGGGGCCTCAAAAAATTTATTTCTGGTAAAATCTCAGTATTGAATTTTTGGGTGGAATGCGACCTGTGTATTATGTATGTGGTAGAGAAAGTAAAAAGCCTACTATAGATTAATCTAATATTTGACGGAACATCCAACTTCCAACATATACTAGATAACCCATGTAAATAATTTGCACAATCATGATAAATATCTAAATAGATTGTAAATGTCATTTATCCCCAAACCAATCCAATCCAAAAAAAATTTTGGTGAAGCTATGTAACTTGTGTATTTTATATTTTGCAAGTACACCTACCCATGTGAGGATTTTACAGCTGCATTCTGTGATAGGATGTTTTGTAAATACTGGAGATTTTCCAATGCTTTATTTACTTTTAACAGTAGCATTACATTATATCTTTGGTGGTGTCTAGGCATTCCTGACATACCTGAACACATTCTAAATTAATCGAAATAAATGTAAAGTAGAAAGTGCAATAATTATAATCAACAATAAAATAGCAGATGAATGGGAATATGATTAACCACTAAGGACTAATCGGGAAGGGGGAAAAAAGTTATAATTTGTAGTGTGGTGTCGAACACATAGAACCATTAAACTATGGAAATCATGTATAATTATGACCTATAAAGACATTAATACCATTATGACTACTGCACAGGATTACCATCTAGTTACATAACACCTCAAATAACAAAAATTAAAACAAAACAGCTGACTTCTCCCCCACGAGTTGCAGTCCACTACATATATATTTGATCGCACTTTGGATATATTCTGCTATCATGGACAATTTACAAACTTTAAATTACATTTTAATAGTTAAAATGCCAATCATTTACAGTTTTTTTAATTTTTTGGACAACTAAGAACACAATTATTTTCAAAATAAGCCAAGAGCTTGTTTATGTTTCAGTAGAATGCTATAGCCAAGGGCCTCAAGAATCCCCATTTGAAATGCATAGGGCTGAATTAAGCATTTTAAATATATGATATATGCGGTGGCACACGAAAAACCGGCCTGAGTACAGACTATTCATTGTTGCCTGCTAATTGTCACCAATTGTTGCAAAGATGTTGCAACTATGTTTTGTATTGTATTGTCAGTATGAAAGATGTGAAGACTTGGTTCAGATGTGTGAAGTAAGTACTCAGCAAGAAGTATTCTCTTCAAGAAAGAATTACAACAATAAAGGTGTATGTGTCTACCAAGTCATTTAAGGAAATGCAGCACATTTTTGCAAACAAGTCTGGCATTTCCATACCAGCAAAAAGCAGTATACAAGCTTTGGTGAAAAAGTGGCATACTACAGCATCAGTTGTAAATGCAAAAAAGAATTGAGCCCCATCCATTCATACACCACCTGTGATTGCAGATATTTGAGCACGAATGGTCCAGAGTCCTAAGAAATTGGCATGTAAATTGTCGCAACAAATGAATGTTTTGCGAAGGTCTTGTAAACTCATGTTTTACACCATATAGGGATGAAGCCCTACAAAATGACATGTCCAAGAACTGAAGGGGAAAGACGAGGGAAAATGTGTGAATTACTGTGTATGGCTATGTGAAACAATTGAGAATGGAATGTTGGATCCACTGCTGTATTTATGAGTGATGAAGCCTGGTTCCATCTGACAGGACATATAAACTCCCAGAGCACCAGACACTGGTCAACTAACAATTCGTGAGAAACATCTTCATGATAAAAAAAATCATGAGTGTGGTGTGCTGTATCAGCAAATCAGATTGTAGTTCCTATATTTTTTTAAACAATAGTAAACACTGATGTGTATATGCAAATCTCTGAGGAATTTTACACACAATTGACGCTCTATGAATGCTCGTGCACTGTCTTTCAACAGGATGGTGCGACCTATCACACTTCACATGAGTCAATCTCAGGAATTCATGAAAGATTTACAGAAAAAAGGACTGTCCGCAAAGGATTATGGCTGCCATGTCCACCTGACCTAACCACTTGTGATTTATCTGTCGGGCAGTCTAAAGGGAAAGTGAACGCAAATAATCCAAGGACATCAGAAGACTTAAAGGACAATATTCATAATGAAATGTTGAGAATTGATGCAGCAGAGTTGAGCAAAGTGTATATAATAACTTGTTAGGGCATGCGCAAAAGTGCATTGAAGCACAAGATCATTTTCAGCACCTAATGTAAAAGACAAGAACATTTCAGTAAATGCAGACCTTAGCATTAGATCATTTTGTATTTCTTTTATTTATTAACTATTTATCTATTATTTGTTGTTTGTATCTGCTCATGGCGGACACACACATACAATCGCTTTTAGTATTATGATTATTTTGATTTTTCTACTATCCTCTAAAATGAATGTAATTTGTCTCTTATACAATGAGGTCTCCAATTGTATTAAGTCCAACATTATTTGTTCTACCTGTAAGTTTAACTCAATAAATTTATTCTTAAAAGAAACAGTATGAGCTTCAAAACAAAAGCTGTTTTTTAAAGCAATTTAAACTGTAGATTTATGTTTTAAAATTTCCAAGCTGTTTTGCCATTGTCTATTGGTTAAAATAGAAAATAGTGAGGTGAAACTATTTTAGCCTACAGGCCATGGCAAAAGTCAAGAAATTATAGAAGATAAAGAAAGCTATGGACACTGGCCATGAAAACTTACGCATACACTTAATCTGTGTTTCTCAAAACAGTATATTTGGACCTTATCCCTCTATGCTCACAATTTTGAATTTAATTTTTTTTTTCATCCTTAAGATTTTAAAGTAATTAAGCTCTTTTTGATCCGTATTTTCCAAAACTTCTCCATGGAGCTTTTGTTACATTATTTTCTGTAATGCAATAGCAACTTATGTAAATTCTGAAGCTATGTATTTAAGTTCACTGTAATGATGCACATTATAAGAATTCCACATAAGAATTCCAGTACGTTACCTATCTAATTTTGTTAAAATTGACCTTCTTATCTCTCTGCCATTATGTCAGTCAACATAAAAATATTTTTGCATTTTCACTGAATCTTCTTTTTCAGCGTACAATTCAATTCTGCAAAGTAATCTACTTTTACTTTACACACTGAAGTTTTCTGAAAGCTGCTACATTAATCATATAGTATGTATTAAAATTAGGAGTTCTATCCAGTGAAGCGTCAAGTAAATAGTCACCGATTATGTAAAATCTTCACTTGCTTGTTCATTTGAGACATTTCTCTATCCTCTGGTCATAAGCTACAATACATACATAGCTTTTGGGCGTGGGAGGCTACCTTAGTATCAAGCAAATAAAGTTTTTAGGAAACCATATTGCTATATATCATATGCTTCTGGTAAAAAATACCTTGCTCGTCTTTGATAAAGTGCTTTAAAAGAAATTCACATTTACAATGAGAAATATTTTAGAAGCTTTGCATTTATTATTAAATTTATATGGAAAACTATGCATGATGTCACAACATTGAACCATTTTTAATATACAAAAGTTATTATTTTTGCATGCATGGTTTATGTAAGAAATGCCTAAATTGTTTGAATGTCTTTCATACCACCAATTATTTAACTACTCAAATGCTGTACTTTTCATTACAATACCTCTGTAGATTTCTGATCATTAGACTCTTTATCTTCAGAAGAGCTCTGCCCTTCATTTGTATCCCTACTGTCGGTAGATCCACGATCTTCTTTCTCGTCTGTACCCTCAGTAGATGCAGGATCTTCATTTCTGTCTATATTGTTAATTCTTGTAATTGGTGGTACAGTCATATACATTTCCTTTGTACTTTTTGCAAAGCTCATTGCTTGCTGCAATCATCAGAACCAAAACAAATTAACAGAACTATGATTTTTCAAGCACAATAATTAAATAAATCAATTTATGCATAGCTTTATTTTATTGAACACGATTCAGAACCCTTTTGCTTCCATTCCTCACGACTATATATCTTTTGGAAATTTTGAAGTTCATCTGTGTATTAGCCTGTAGCAAAAAGCTACATGGAATGAAAGTAGTTTCCTACATATACTTCATTTTCTTTAATAGAATATGCATATTCAAAACAGCTAATTAATCATAGAGAATGCAAACAAATGACTAATCTGTCCCATAAAATAAGTGTAGTGGTATAATTCTAGAGTGGGTATGGAAATTCTCCAAGGATAAGTGTTTGAAACAACCTCTATTGATTAATTCATGTTTATTGAAGTAACATTTTAGAGAAGGATATTAAAAATCCCAAATAAAATGCTTTAAACTTACAAGTATCTCTTCAAAATCTGAAGTGAGAGGGCTGATGCATGTTAGCAATCGTACATATCCATCTCCATCAAAATAGTTCTTGAAAAGATGTGTCAGCTTGCAGTTGCGATAGGGAACCATTTTTGAAGTTCCTTGAATCTCATTTTCCCGAAGAACTTCCAAGCATTTTCTGAAGCTAAGTAGGGAGTTGTTGATTTTACCTAGTAAAGATAAATAATTTACTGAATTCCATAAGCCAAAGATGGTAGTTCTGAGTCAATTTAAGCATTTAAGCTCCTTGTGCAGAAGAATTGCAGAACAATATGGTCGCTAGCGTTTCTGATTTCACAAGAAAGTTCAGATATCATAATAGTTAATGTATATTAGTTCTTTGATACACATTTAGTGTGTGCCAGACAGACAGCCTAAGCTGCATAGTCATCTTCCTGTACCATCTGCTTAGTGGTCTCAGCTTCATAGTTGCCACTTAGTTTTTTACTGTTGATTTAGTCATAATATGGCCTTTTGTGAGTGTGGATTGCCCAGAGAGATGATAATGGAGAGATGACCTTAGTTGGAAAGTAGGCTTCTTTAATATCTATTTTGTTTCCATGTCTATTTTTCTGTGGATGGAACTTGAACCCCGAGTTGAACATCTTGGCATTTATTTGGCAACTAGAAGGGGGGGGGGGGTTAGAGAAAGAAAACAAACAAGATTGGCAAGCTCATGAGATTTGAACCCATGACTTAAAAAATGTGGATGAAAATGCTTCTTGCTAGGGTTCAATTACCTTTTTGTTGTGAGAATGAAGCATGAATAAAGGCTCGCTAATGCAAGTGGCAAGAAACAGTTTACTTCATATTTACCTTATATTTGCATGTACACGATGAGATTGGGTTTAAGGGCGCTAAACATGTAAGGTCATCAGCACATGTACACGTTGAAGTATCATAAAGCACACTCCTAAATGTAGCAATAAGAGGAAAACTGGTTCTTCTGGATTAGAAATTAGACACATATTGAATAGCACTTCAATACCTAAACTTAGATTTGTAATTAGCCTCTGTTTTCATGTGCAAGTTGCAGCACTTGTAAAGCACAATACTAATGCTAGTAATAACAGGAAAATCATTTCTTTTGGATGATGAACCCAAAGGAGCAAGCTTTGTGTACATAAATGTGTGCATACAGAAATATGGGGTAATTTAAAGGTTATTATACATATGAATACTGTTATAAAGCATAAATGACTGGTACTGAGTGTGTAAATAAGTCAAATGCATTGCTATCTGTAAAGCAGCTACAAAAGGAGCAGCCTGTTCAAGCAGAAAATAAAGGAAGAAAATGAAAAAAATGTTGGTAAAAGAATTGTAGGAAGATTTTAAGAATTTCAAAAATGAATTGATCCATAAATTCATCCATCTGGAGCTTCAAATTGACATAGTGTATCAGTTTTTTAAAAGACTCACAGTTACCATTAACCACACCTGAATGGTTCAATTAAGTTTTATTAATTCCATACTTAATTCACCTTATCAGGGTATCTGTTTATCAAGTAGCATAATCTGAGATTTAAGATTAAAGACAGAGCTTACCAAATTCATCACATGGAAGTCTTACAAATAGTGATTAATACATACACTACGTGATTAAAAGTATCCAAACACCTGGCTGAAAATGATGTACAAGTTCGTGGCGCCCTCCATTGGTAATGCTGGAAATCAACATGGTGTTGGCCCACCCTTAGCCTTGATGACAGCGTTCACTCTCGCAGGCATACTTTCAATCAGGTGCTGGAAGGTTTCTTGGGGAATGGCAGCCCATTCGTCACGGAGTGCGGAATTGAGGTGAGGTATCGATGTAGGTCGGTGAGGCCTGGTACGAAGTCGGCATTCCAAAACATCCCAAAGGTGTTCTATAGGATTCAAGTCAGGACTCTGTGCAGGCCAGTCCATTACAGGCATGTTATTGTCGTGTAACCACTCCGCCACAGCCCGTGCAGTATGAACAGCTGCTCAATCATGTTGAAAGATGCAATCGCCATCCCTGAATTGCTCTTCAACAGTGGGAAGCAAGAAGGTGCTTAAAATATCAATGCAAGTCTGCGCTGTGATTGTGCCACGCAAAACAACAAGGGGTGTAAGCCCCCTCCAGGAAAAACATGACCACACCATAACACCACCACCTCCGAATTTCACTGTTGGCACTACACACACTGGCAGATGACGTTCACCAGGCATTTGCCATACCCACACCCTGCCATCGCATCGCCACATTGTGTACCATGATTTGTCACTCCACACAACGTTTTGCCACTGTTCAATCGTGTAATGTTGACGCTCCTTACACCAAGCGAGGCATCGTTTGGCATTTTCCTGCGTGATGTGTGGCTTATGAGCAGCCGCTCGATCATGGAATCCAAGGTTTCTCACCTCACGCCTAACTGTCCTAGTACTTGGAGTGGATCCTGATGCAGTTTGGAATTCCTGTGTGATGGTCTGGATAGATGTCTGCCTATTACTCTTTACGACCCTCTTCAAATATCGGCGGTCTCTGTCAGTCAACAGACGAGGTCGGTCTGCACGCTTTTGTACTGTACATGTCCCTTCACGTTTCCACTTCACTATCTCATCAGAAACAGTGGACCTAGGGATGTTTAAGAGTGTAGAAATATCGCATACAGACTTCTGACACAAGTGACACCCAATCACCTGACCACGTTCGAAGTCCGTGAGTTTCCATGGAGCATCCCATTCTACTGTTTCATGATGTCTAATGACTACTAGGTCGCGGATGAGTACCAGGCAGTAGGTGGCAGCACAATGCAGCTAAGATGAAAAACTTATGTTTGTGGGGTTGTCCGGATACTTTTGATCACATAGTGTATTAAATGAGGAAGACCTATCATTTTTCATTGAGTGCAACATCCGAGATAAAATTGAGCCCCAAAACAGACCTCACAAAAAAGTTCATTTAGACATCCATAGATGGCATTACAGATTTATTCTGTAGAACTTTCCAAAATTTAGTACAGAATTGTAGTTGAAAATGCTGCATGGTTATTGTTACACTAAGTTAGAATAATGTGATGTTTTAATATACTTTTCTGAGTTAATGTAAAGATCTCACCTGTTTGCTTGATTTGATCACAAGTGTTATATGTTCGGCCAGTTCGTTCAGGACCAGCAACATCCACAAAACTCAGCTGACTAATGGACATGTTTTCTTGCTGAGCTGCAATATTATCCCCACCTATAGTCTGGAAATCAAACTTAATGCTTTTTATTGCAATCTCGCCACTTTCTCTGCCCAACATAATTTGCTTTTATGACAATTCTACAAATTATTCTTAAAAAAGTTGTTTTTCTATCTGTATTCTGGTTATTTTTTTTTTATTCGTTAATGCTAAGTAATTATTATTAGCAGCATGACTCAGTTCCAACCAGTTCCCCCCACATACACAATGCTTTCATCAAACAGTTATGAGTTGCATAAATACCTAACACAAATTTAACTAAAATATATACTATATTGAAAAGAACATGTTTTACCCAATTATACTATACATTGTTGCTTTTTTTAACCACCATAACATTTTCATTTTTAATAAAAATAGTTTTACTAACTTCCTAATCTGATCATCAGAGACCGGAAGTTTAGGCATTATAAATCATTAAAATAGGCAGGCAAAAAAGCATTATAACTAGCTAAAGTAGGCAATGAAAGGCAATATAGAAAAACCTTACCTGTGTCTATTTATTTACTAGATTGCTCTATTCAAGCAATTACACAATCAGCATATTTATGTTAACATAATGCTGTATTATGTTTTTAAAATAACTTTAAAGTTTTAAACAAAATGTTAACTGTTCTTGACAGAAAAATAAAAATGTTTCTTGAAGGCCTACGCATTACAATGCTTTATTGGCTTATTGGTTGCATATGGCAACCAAATACTTTTTTAAATTTTCTGGAGTCATGCTGAGTCTCCTGTAAGATAACACATTTTTCATCTTTGAAAGTGACCTCTCAACATTTACAGAGATAATTGGAGCAAATCCAAAACACTGAACTGTTGTATGGGGCTATTTCTACTGCAATAGAATTGTCACCTTGTACAACTTTTTTAAATATTTCCAAGATTGTCAAGTTCAGGATTTTTGGAAAATACCATTTTACACTTTTCCCTAACTAATGAACCCCATTTCCCTGGCACACTCTCTAATCTTCGCACTACATCATCTACAATTTTCACAATGCCCTCTTTCTTGAAACTGGCAGATCACCGAACTCGACCGCAGTGAAAGTTAAGTCATTTCTCACTTCCAAATTGGAGAAGTTTCTTTGCTGTTAAGTTAAAGATGCTTCATCCTCCAAGCAGCGACCACCTTAGTTATTAATTAATTTTGAAAATTTAGAAGCTAGTAACAGTGATGTGTCATAATTTAAAATAACGAGAGTTGAAGGTTGTTACATTACATCACTAAAATGTTCTTACTTGAACACGTTTCAGGAGACGGTTTGCTCCCATTGTCAGCTAAATCTCCAAAATTAATTAATAATTTGGACTTACAAGTCTAATAAGAAGCAAAGAATAAACACTGATATTGCTGCACGTAATAACTAAAGAATATGGAGATAAGGGCAGATTTACACAATTTCAATGAAAACTTTGGAATAAAACAGGACATAAAATTATACTTAAAACTAGAAATCCAAAAGTAACACACAGCTGCAAATATAAGATTCCTAAATCTTTGCCTACAACACAAAGTTACGCCAAACTTCGTTAGAAAATACGTAAAATTTAATCACAATGTAGTTCAAAACTTGCTGATGATGGAAGCAAACCTTCTCCCAAAACGTGTTCAAGTAAGAACATTTTAGTGATGTAGTGTAACAAACTTCAACTCTCTTTATTTTAAATCCCCTTAGTTATACTTGGGAAATTTGAAGCCAAGTAAACTGCTGCTGAAATCCATGTCCCCCATCTCATTATGACAGATTCAGGGGGGCAGAGGTATATCTGGTGCAATGTCTTTAAATATCTGAATCCTTTATGGAGCTTTCACAAAGATGATCTTGATACCGGAAATTAATTTGTGGACATCTGGAAACAAGCTTACTATCTACTCTGACACTGAAAACCTTGTGCTACTCAGTCATGTGAAGCATGTTTAGAAATAGTAATTTTAAAGTTGTCCCAGCCTTTTTCATGTATGGTGCACCATCTGAGATGAAAAGTAACACATTATGGTATTGAATTTCTTCAGGTCACAGTAACTGTAATGGATTGGTAAATAATTGTGTGATAGTTGAACTGTTAAACTTTTTCCAGGCACACTGTTGTAAGCAGGAATGCTTTTATAGATTCACCTTCTAAAGGATCTAATGGTCCAACAACAGAACAGAACAACCTGTAGAATCAGTTGACTCGTCAATTGAAATCCAGATCTTTTTATTTAATAGTTCATCTTTAATGATTTTCATTACATCATTGTTACATTCACTTAAGTAACATTTTTGCAAACTTGACTCACTGGGCACAGATTCACCCATATACTTCTCCAAAACTGTTTTAATATAGCATTCTGTAGTTTCCATAAAGGGATTCCGGCATCAATAAAAATTTTATATAAGTCAAATGCAGATTGCAATTTTTGACTCAATGTTGCAATTGCTGTTGGAAGCAAAGATATCATCTTCCCAATAGGCTTGGAAAGTGCATTTTTTTTGTGTATGGTTGTACTGATATGTTGAGAAATGAAATATTTCTTTTAGTAGTTCGCTAACTGCTCACACATTTTGCACAGAAGTATTTCACTGTCAATATAAAATACATTGGATCCGAAAGTAGTAATGTAACTTTGCAACTTTACTGCGTAAAGAAATACTGAATTTTGGCATGTTACTAGCTACCTTGCACAACATTGCAATAAAAACTGAAAGAGAAATTTAGAACAATAATGAAACCACATTTTAGCTCGGCCACTCATTGTTGCTTTTGAAGGGGATATGATTCGATAGGAAGCCAAGTAAACACAAGCGATAATTAAAACCCTTACCTACTGTTGCCTCTTTTTACGTTGACCCTCATTGTTGCTAGTAAAGAGAATATGAAATGACTGGAAGGCAATAGATAACAGCTTCAGTGCAGTCATATTCACTGTAGTAGTTACAGAAATAAATTAAATACACATGTAGGCAATTTTTAATAATAAAGGAATAAATAATTAAAAAAAGCAACAAAAGGCATTTATTTTAGCAATGAGGCATTTATATAAAAAAAATCTGATGTGTTATACTCACATGACTTTCTCTACTCTTGTACAAACTATTTTTACAAACGCTTATTCTCCATATGGTTCATGTTAATAGAGATATTGAGATGTTAATCTTATTGCTAATTTTCCTGTAGATGCAACGGGAATTGCTAGGCTTTAAGCGATAGTCAAATATTTTAAGAGGTGGTTGCTATGTGGAGTATTTCACTCTCTTTGCATTACCAGGACAAAAAAAGAATGAATAACGAATTTGAGAAAAAGTATAAGTATTGGAAAATTTAAGGGAATAACAAACAATATCTCGAAAATGGTTCACCCAACAAAAAAAATGTATATGACAGAAATTGTGTATTTTAATGCGATCTACATTTTTTGTGTAGTAAAATTTTGTGTATCTCTTATGGTTTACCAATAATGCAAAAGTCGTTCACAATGAAGAGTACTTTTGGAGACACTCCCAGAAAATTCGAGATATACATTTCATTTGTCATGAAAATATCTTAAACATATGATATTTTGATCAAAATCGTTAGAGCCATTTTCGAGAAAAATTAAAATTTTCGAAAAATGTTCCATGTAAAGGGTAATCTGGGGTAGGGGGATTTTCTTGAAAACCTTTGTGTCATATCTCTGGAAGATACTGAACCTAAATGCCAATTTTGGTGTTTATCGGACTGTTCATTTCTGAGTTATGCTGTTCTCTCTCGCATGCACGCACGCAGTTTACAAAAATGCTTTAACTATAAAATAATTTTTTTCAAAAAATAATTGGCTCATGTGGCTCAATTTTTTTTTTTTTAAAAAAAAAAAAGCAGTGATGTGACACATTTACAAAACTCTTTCTCTATCCTCTATCATTTATTAGCGAGTATACAAAGTATTCTTACTAAAATTTATTTTTATATCAAATAAACCTTTGTAGAAATAGCTACATTACCCATTCAGTTCAAGTACGAAGAGAACGATAGTCAAATGTTTTAAGAATTGGATGCCATATCTTCTATGCAACTGCGAGAAACAACTGAATGTTGAAAGGACTTTAAAGAATGACCAAGAAATTAACAATTCGAACCATTAATAACAGATATCTCAGAAATGGCTTAAGGCACAAAAAAACTTATTTGAAATAAATTTTATGTTTTAAAAGAAATCAACATTTCTTGTGTAGTATGTTTTCGTCCATCGCTTAACATTTACCAGTTATGCAAGATAATACATAATTCTTCGAAATGAAGAGGACTTCAAAGGCTATTCCCATAAAATTCAAGATAGATTTTATTTGTCATGTAAATATCTTTCATGTATATGTTAATTAAAATCATTAGAGCTATTGTTTAGAAAATTAACATTTTTGAAAAATGTTCCATGTAAAGGGTAATTGCGGGTTGGGGAATTTTCTTGAAAATCTTCATGTCACATCCTTGGAAGATATTGAACTTAAATACCAAGTTTGGTACTTATCCAACTTTTTGTTTTTGAGTTATGCTATTCGCAGTTACACACACACAGAACTTTTTCTAAAAATGCTTTCTTTGGATTCAGGGGACTTCAAAACATATATTTCCAGTGAAATCTCAACTTTGAGTTTATGGGTGGAATACAATACTTCCCCTACTTACTATATGTAGGAGAGAAAGTAAAAATTAATATTTCAGGAATTTGTTTACCAACGTTATAAAGTTGTGTGCATATTTACATTAAACCCCAATAGGTGTATTAAAATTTCAAATGAATTGAAACTGTGAATTTTAGAAATTTCACAGTTAGTTATCCCTATGTGCACTGTTGATGAAAGTAAAGCAAATAACTGGAATGAAAGGTGAAAATCCATAGGTACCTGCACAAGCCTAACAGTGAAAACAGTATGACAATATTTTGTCTCCAAGTTCATTGCACCTATAGTTTTTCTGGCTTGGCCTTTTAAGAACAATTCAAAGGCCTCTGCACTAGTTTTCACTTCTACTTCTTTAACTCCATGTACATACATATGCTGTTGGCCATCTTGTCTCAAAATCTTCATTTGTATTCGCCTGTAGAACAAAGATGATGCTGTAGTGTCCTGTCCTTTACAGAGTGGGTTGAAACTAAATTAATAATCAACCATGGATATTTTCATTACAGAAATGGACATTGTGCAATTAAAACACTTTTACCTTAAGCAGACCATTACTTGAAGGTTATAGCCATTGTATAAGAAGGTTATTAGATACACTTTCATGAAAATACTATCTATGAAAATAAAATATATTTAGTTTCTTTTGATTGTTGAAATAGAATTAAAGCAAATTAAGGTTGTATAAACATATAAATGCATGTTAAAGCAGCTTTTAAATCAAATGAGAATAAGTTACAGAAGATACCTGTTCTTTTCTTCTGTATCTGCATCCAAGACATCATACACACTGTTGTTATATATTTGTATTAAACTTACAAATATAGCACAGATGCTGTTTTTATTTATTCCCTGCATTCTAGTAGAATCTGGACTTATTTTGGGCTCATCAGCTTCACAACTGGAAAGAAATTACATTAACAAAGTAAAGCAATCCATTGTTTTTTGGTGAGCCACAAGCAATGGTTTAGTTGCTAACTTTAAAATTATCTTAGATTATGCATAACAATTCACAATGTTTTAATAGTTAAAGTGAAAGTTATTAGCAAGTTACAGTGACTTGCAATAATACTTTTAAGTACTGGACATTTCTCAGCAAATTAAAAATATAAAAATGAGTTATTCTAAAATACTAAGTTCATCGTAAAGGACCTCGATTGAGAATCTAATGATGTCCAGATCTAATGATCCAAGTTGTCCTGCTTGGAAAATATCCTCACAGCTCTTCCAGGTTATGTTTTGCTGTACAGTAACACATTTTCAGAACTATGCTGAAGCCAGATATTTCTGGAAGGTTGTGAAGATTCTGGTGCCTTTATCTTTTTACTCCCCTACAACTATTAAATGTCCTTTTATAAACCTTGGCCTGGCTAAGGTCTGTAAAGACAATGATAGAAATGCTTGGATACTCAAATGAGTCCAGCTTTCTTACTCCCATGCTATTTTGCCTTTCCTCTGATGATAACTATTCCCGGCTAATAATCCACCATCCTTGCCTTCAGTTAAGTATTCCATGCAACAATGGGTAAGGAAATAATACCATTGCTGCTAAAAGGACTAAGTTAGTATTTAATGGGCATTTTTCGCAATTTTTATATTATTATTATTGTTGTTGTTATTATTGTTGTTTTGTTATATATCCAGTCTGTTTCAAGAAGTTACTTTTTAAAGGATGTGTTTATTTTGTTGCTATGCTAACTTTAAAATGAGAAAGCAGAGTATAGGATGTTCTTGTAACATGTATTTTAAAAAAGTAATAAACTGAATAGTTACCCCAAATAGGAATCTAACCCAGAAAAAAAATATAAAACATTTCTTTTGGTCAAATGATGCCTAAGAGTAGATCTTTGCTCTTTTGAATCTCTAAAGGTGATGATGCTTTTAGTAAATATGATTATTTCATTGGCTTTCTAATAAAATATCCTCAGCAGTTCATCTTCTTCCATTTTCCTGATAAAGGATACATTTTTGTTGGTTGAGCCCTTTTCAGGGCAATTATTTATTTATTTTATATGTGCATGCGAGAGAGAGAGAGAGAGAGAGAGAGAGAGAGGAAGAGGGAGAGAGAGAGAGAGAGAAGTGTTAAAAAGATGTTAGTATTATTGATACATCATTTTATAAATTGTAGTACTTGCGGAAGAAAATAAATTATCACTTACTCATTTGCCTTGTGCCCATTTTGCAACACTTTCATTAATACATCCAATTCCTGTTTGCGATCTCTCTCAGCTTCTGCCTCAGTCTGTACCTCAAAACCATTTAAATGATCAGGTTTGAAGATGAATTTCTTTGCTTGCTGGTTAGAGATGCTATTAAAAATAACATCCAGGCAACGTGGTACTATTCCACTATCACCGGACAAACCTTTCATAATATGCATTTTTTCTTTTCCTGATGTTCCGTAAGCAAACACCACGCTGTTGTTCACTGCAATCAAATCTTTAACAAGAGGAAGTACAACTTGATCAAAAAGATCTTTGTTTGTCACCTCTTCACCAAACACCTGATCAAAGGTGCAGACTGTTCTTTTGTAGCCATTACGATTGCCAAAACAATTTTCTGGATGAGTTAGAACCACAGTACATGATCCAGTCTCTATGCATGTATCTTCATTTGATGCTGAGCAGATTTTACAGTATACTTTTAAAACATTGTTATCTGCTTTTGAGGGAATATTCTGAACCTTTCTTGCTCCTTGTCTTAATCCTCTGTAATGAAACACAAAATTATATTAATGAATTGAGAATGAACATAGTAGTAACTGTACACATTTATATTGTAGGATCAGAAACCACCTATAGAAACATCAGCAATTTGTAATAAGCAAGCATTTCTCTTGCATTATAGAGTTACTACTTATAAACATAGAAAAATTAAATACTTGTGTTTTAGCTTAACCCTACTCTCCAAATCATCTCAGGAAACTAATTGTTACAAATAATATATACTTAGAATATTAAGAAGTAATATCACAGAAATACTTCATTTGTTGACAATTAGGTATGTTACTAAGTTATTGTGACTTGCATAAATTTGGCTGCTTAGATATTATTGAGAAAATAATGGAACCCATGAAATTTTGTTATGTATGTGCCAACTATAATGTAATTATGGGCTTTTCAAGCTCTAATAAACTTGCCTAACATTAAGAAGTACAGAAAATAAACTAATATAGGGTCAAACATTAGCTAATCACCTGAACAGACATTATTTTAAGCTTTTGAGACTCATGTTGCAAGAATGTGCTGAGGTTGGCAAGTTTCTCACGTCAACTGAGAGGTCCCCCCCCCCCCCCACCCTTTAGATCTTGCAGCAGTTTGTTACTGATAGGGCAATTAACATATTAAAGCAAATTATTTTCAAGTAAATCAATTATGAATATCAAGAAAATATCACTAGCTTTAAGTCCTTGGGGAGTGTAAGTCCTACAGAGAAGAGGGTAATCCATTGAGAAATAGGAGGAAGAAGAATGTATTGCAAATTTTTTTTTTATAATTATAACAATGGCACTTTTCAACATTAAAAAATAAGTTTTTTAAAAGAACATCAAATATTGTATGTTAAAGTCTTAAAACATTCCATAAATCTGGAAAAAACATTTCCAATGTGATACATTCACATGACTTTCTCTACTCTTCATTGTTTATTAGTGGGTATACAAACTATTCTTATTAAGCTTATTTTTCTAACTACTATGTTTTAATACAAATAAACGTTTGCAGAAATAGCTACATTACACATTTCATTATAGATACAAAGAGAACAGCGAGTCAAATGCTTTAGATTTGGACACTATATGCTGGCCTTAAAATTCCATACTGTTTCCATGCAATCACAAGAAACAGCTATGTTGAGAGGACTTTAAGAGAATGACCAAGACATGAACAATTGGAACCATTATTAATGAATATCTCAGAAATAACTTAGGCCAGAAAAAACTTACTTGAAATAAATTGTGTGTTTTAAAGAGATCTACATTTTTTGTGTAGTACATTTTTGTCTATCGCTTAACATTTACCATTTACACAAACTTATACAAAATTCCTTCCAAATGAAGAGGACTTTATAGGCTATGCCCAGAAAATTCAAGATATACATTATATTTGCCATGTTATTATCTTTAATGATATTTTAATCAAAATCAGTTACAGCCATATCAGCAAATCAAAATTTTGGAAAAGTGTTCCATGTAGAAGGTAGTTTAGGGTTAGGGGATTTTCTTGAAGATCTTTGTGTTGCATCTTTGGAAGATACTGAACTTAAATACCAAGTTTGGTGTTGATCCAATATTCATTTTTGAGTTACGCTATTCAGACAGACTTTTATCCTAAAAATGCTTTTTTTTGGGTTCAGGGGCCCTCAAAACATTTCCGGCAAAATCTAAGTATCAAATTTTTGGGTGGAATGCAATACCTTCTCTATCTACAATGTACATGGTACAGAAAATAAAAATGCCTTTTTTTTGGATTCAGGGGGCCTCAAAACATGTATTTCCAGTGAAATCTCTGTATCAAATTTTTGGGTGGAATGCAGTACCTTCTCTACCTACTATGTATATGGTAGAGAAAGTAAAAAAAAGTTCTGATGGGTTGCATTCACATGACTTTCTCTACTCAATCTTCAACCAACTTTTCTTACAAAAGTACTTCCTTGTTAATAAAATTTTTAAAAAAGGAGATTGCTATGTGATGGCTTTGAAGATCCATGCTCTTTGCATGATCACAAGAAAACACTAATGGTGACTTACCACTTGAAAAAATTAAAATACTTGAAAATCAAACCAATAACAAAGAATATCTCAGAAACAGTTACCACCACAATTTTTTTTTGGCACAAATTGTGTCCTTTAATGAGAGCTACATTTTTCATGTAGTAAGATTTTGTCTATGGTTTACCAATTACACAAAACCCATTTAGAACAAAGGGGAGTTTCCAGGCTATTCCTAGAAAATTCAATATATACATTTTATTTGTCATTAAAATATATGGTATTTTAATCAAAATTGTTAGCCATTTTTGAGAAAATCAGACAAAAAATACAAGCACTAAGTTGAAGTTTGACTTCAAGTCAAGCCCAAGAGAATGCCACATCATTCTTGGTTAAACTGGAGGAGGCAGGAAACAATAGGGAAGAGGAGATTGAAGAATTACAGACAGCTGTTGGACACTGATTAGGATTACCAAACTCTTCAATTTAAGTTGGTACCACCCAGTTTTAATGTTCTTTATTAACCTCCAGTTAAAGATCCAGAAAATGAGAAAAGTACCTATTTCCATACTTATGTGTCATCTATTTGTAGTGAATACATAAACAAAAGAATGAGGCCATATTATGAATTAGCTGTATTCAATTGGTTAACCAAAAACCCAAGTTGAAAATTGTATGTTGTACTTGAGAGAAATACTATTGTAAATCACAGTACAGTTTGATGAAATTGCCTGTCTAAAAAAATTTGTCTGTCAACAGCTAGGATTACAAAACAGAGCAATATTTTTAGGCAAGACTGTTTCAGATAGGTGGTGTAGTTCTTTGAACAGTCATTCAGATGTACCAAAGTGTTAAAAACCGTTCTGTATTTCTTTTCAAACCCGGCTCATAACACAATCATGGAAAGGATTTTTTCCTTATTAAATCTTCACTGGCCAAATGAGAAAAAAGATTTGCAGACCATTTCACATAATAATAATAAAGATGTCAGTTTCAATTCTATAATAGTATTAAATGTAGAAATGAGTTTCTCAAAAAGGTTTGAGGGTGTGAAAAATAGTTTTCCTCAAAAATTAACATGAAGAATGCTTATAGTGCAGTTGGTAATGTTGCTGCAGATGTTGATGTGCCATAGCAGGCATTGCGCAACATACAGCAGGAAAAGAATACCAAAAACATCTGATGTATTACATTCATATGATTTTATCTACCCTCTATCATTTATTAATGGGTATAGAAATTATTCTTAAGAAAACTTATTTTTCTATCTATTTAATTTTAATCAAGATAAACGTTTGCATAAATAGCTAAATTATACGCTTTGTTATGTATACAAAGGGAACAGCAACAGTCAAAGGTTTAAGAATTGGGTGCTATCTGCTGGCTTTAAAATTCCATACTCTTTCCATGCAATCACAAAAAACACCTGAATGTCGACAGAATTTTAAAATAATGAACAATATGAACCATTAATAAGGGATATCTCAGAAATGGTTGATGCCACAAAAAGTTATTTGAAATAATTTCTGTGTTATAAAGAGATTTGCATTTTTTGTTTAATACATTTTCATCTCTCTCTCACCATTTATGCAGTTATACATTATATAGAATTCCTTCTGAATGAACAGGACATCACAGACTATTCCCAGAAAATTCAAGATATACACTTTGTCAATCTTTAATATATGATATTTTAATCAAAATCTGTATAGACTTTTTTTAGAAAATCAAAAATTTTGAAAAATCTTCTGTGTAAAGGATAGTTTGCGGTTGGGGGATTTTATTGAAAACCTTTGTGTTGCATCTTTAAACGATACTGAAATTATATACTAAGTTTGGCACTTATCCGACTTTTCATTTTTGAGTTATGCTGTTGTGGGGATTTTCTTGAAAACCTTTGTGTTACATCTTTAGAAGATACTGAGCTTATATACCAAGTTTGGCATTTATCCGACTTTTCGTTTTTGAGTTATGCTGTTTACAAACACACACACACACACGGATTTTTTTTTTTCTAGAAATGCTTTTTGGGGACCTCAAAAATATATTTCCAGTGAAATCTCGGTATAGTATTTTTGGGTGGTAGAGAAAGCAAAAATCGGGCAAATGTCAAACGAATACATACATGCGAAGGTAACGGAAAACCGCTGTGGGGGAGGGGGGCAAAATACCTTGTAAATCCCATTGTCACTACGAGTCTATTAAGCCCGGAAGATTATAAAAGTGTTTAATATCCATTTTAACAACTCAAGGTCTACGTAGACGATTAATGAAATGGGTCCACTGAGCTCAAGTTATACAAAATTACTGAAACACAACGGAAAATAACTTATCCAGGCAATTCTTGTCAACAATAGTCGAACTCCTGGTCTTCGGATTAGATTAGGAGAGAGACACGCCGGCCGTGCGCCGGCCCTACACCGCAGTAGGGAGGATATTGGGGGAGAGGCTTCAAATGTGGGAGAAATAATGGGTTTCTGTGATTTGGCGGAATCGTTTCTACAGCGCCTACTGAAACTTAATCATACTTCCATCTTTCACAATTCCAATAAAACCTAATAAGATATTTGGCATTATTTAGCTTACCCATGTTTGTATAACGCAGCAGCGCTCGGCGAGAGAACGTCAAGTTTCTGCAACAAATGATTTTCTTTTCCTTTCTTTTTTGAACATCTGCCTATAAAGATAATTAATGTGGAACTGTCCCTATTTCGAGATCCTTTGTCATTTGAAAAGTCCTAAGTTCTGGCCACAGTCTACAGACGGATAACAATGCACGCAGCAGCAATGTTGCACTAATTTGCAATAATAATAATAATTTATGAGTTTAAATATGAACTGAAGTAGTAATGTATAATGTACTTTGAAACGTAAGATGGGTTGTCCATCTGAACAATGGCCAGTGCCAATTTCAGTGGGCAGTCCAATACACGTATTGTCTTAATATTTCAATTATTATTAGAAAGAAAGAAAGCCAAATTTTCAACACCACTTGTGCATATAAAAGCCTATAAGTATATTTTTGTAACAGAGGAATAAAGTACATTACAAGGTTGATCTCTTCTGGTGCAAGTTAACATTTTTGGGGCTTCGGATCGGGGCTGATAAGCTTCAACTTTATTGTTGTGATTGTTATGGAACAGCAAATAACAGTTCTCGACAATGTTGCATGTTGTACCTACCAAGCTTTACATAGTATTTCACAACCTTGAGCATCCTAACGGCCATGTACAGTCTACTTATTCCATTATTATCGAGGTCTCTCCCCCCCCCCCCCCCGAGTATTGTTGTAAGTTTGCTCTCTCTCTCTCCCTTGTTGAAAAACACGTCAAATCCCTTTATGTGAAAGAGTGTGCCGCCAATCATAGTATCAGATGGTTTGTGCCCTTTTCAGTTTAATACCATATAACATATGCATGCTATTAAGCACAATACTTATCAGTACTAATAAGAGCATACAGGTCTACAGCAAGCATCCGACAGTTGTTTCAGGCTGTATAAGACAGCAACAGGAAAGAAATTCTAACTGAAACAGGAAGACGAATGCCAAACACAACGCGCCAGACTTACGAAAAAACGTAGATAAGCAATACAATTCTCTGGAACTTTCCATCTAGAATCCGTTAATAACAATTTAGCTAACGAAAATTAGTTACACTTATCACGTAATACTGTTTTAATACTAAACTTAAATTTTTGCATAGTTCAAGTTCTGAAACCTGTAACAGCAACTGTTATAAATGCTTGAGTTAATATGCGTATTAACGTAAGAATGTTGAACATCTGAACAAAAAAGAAAAGCACGAAAACAATTATTCAAATTCCCAACTATCGCTTGGTAAACAAAGCATACAGTGTACATTTTACAACTTACGTATAGTTATCTAATAACCTTCAAGTCTATCTCTTGTTCTTTTTATGAAGAAGGATAAGCAATGAATAAAAAGAAATGCGTACCTTCCGATGTCATGCCCACGAAAAGCTGATATACGAGTAGGTACTATACGAATAAATTTACAACATTCACATTTCTAAGATGAAGTGCCTCGTTATTTATGCGTCTTTGAATACTAAAAATATGCGGCATTTGTCTTGCAACCAAAACCTTATTATTATTATTTTAGGATAAATTAATGTATAATACTCAGGGAATGCACAAGATGTGAAATATTACCTTAAAGAAAGTCGACAAGAAACCTCTATTTTTGCTATTGACAATATTACTTAAAACGTAAATTGTGTACCTATACAATAACGTTTCTATCGTGCTATCCCATAAAATAATGTACCAAGTATTTAAACTTACCCCTTGTTCATTATTAGCACACTTCTCTCACAGTCAGTCATAAAACGAATGCTCACTACGCGTGGTTCCGTATATTACGCGACCACAGAACAGCAGCGAATGCGGTACCTCTTGTCACCTTTTCCTCACCTCACGCGCAAGCAGGCTACAATGTGGCAAATGAAATGCACGTCCGGGATTGGCTCTTCTTTTGAGCTTATGTTAAAATACGGAGCAATGAATAAAATGTTTATATAGTAGGTAATGTTTTAAAACGGGATTTACCGGGATACAAGGAAAACAGCTTAAATTTTAAAACGCTAGAACTATACCAGGTTTTCAAACTTCAGCAACAACAATAATAATAATAATAATAATAATAATAATAATAATAATAATAATAATAATAATAATTACCGAGGCTAAATTTTACTGTGGAAGATTCCGTATGAAGTTATACATTTTTTCTATAAAACATAAATGATAAAAAATACACGAGAAAAGAAAACTGCTCACTGCTCAGCGTTGATAGCGTCGTCACTTTTGCATGAAACCATTCTATTTCACAAATAAAACGAATAGTAATTGAGTACATTAAACAGCAACAATGTTGTTGTTGTTTTTTTAAGGCGAGGTAAAAATTACTTGATTCAGAGAAATATACAACAAACACACTGCCTAACAGTCCGTAAAAATGCAAAAGGAAATCAGGCCTACTTCCGACAGAGAAGTGCGAAGAGAGTCCAAATATAATATAGTCTTTTTTTCTCTCTCTATGCCTGATTTAATTCTTCTTATTGGTTATCTCGTCACTTGAGAGACGACAACCTTTTATTATTTATGATATGGGCCAGGGGTTCTGAAGTTGTCGATGAATTTCCTTTTGCCTATTCGTAAAATCCTGAGTTTGTTCAATTATGTGAGTTTCGCTTTATTTTTTCATTTGATTATTTATTTATATTTATAGAGCTTACCTCACACAAAAGGCATTAAGCTCATATGATTCACAGATTGGAAATAAATCTAACAACACGTTACATGATAGCTCTAAGAGTGCAGAGTATTTACAGTGATATGTTGACTGATATGATTTTAGGCCTATTTCACATTTACAAAAGTATTGGTAAAGAAACAGAATGTTAGAATTGCAAGTTCATTAAAACTGGTTTACATTTAGAGTATCTCCTTTCTCCAATTACCACCATCTCTGTAAGATTTAAAGCCAAAATCTTGGGTCAGATGCCTATAGAGGAGCTATGGGAAATAGTTCCTTTAGGCAATTTGTTCATTTCAGTGGATCACAAAACTGCTATTATGATCAGCTCCGCATAGAGATGATAGAGTACTAAAATTGAATTTGAGTTTTATTTATGGACGCTCTTTAACTGTTGTGGTTCTTAGCGTCCCATTCTATATTGGGCATGAAAGACTGGTAATTTTGCTCAGAGGTTCTTTTACGTCACGGGACCACCGGCTTTACTTGCCTTCCGAAGGAAGCCATACTAAGGATTTTTACGTCCGAAAAAAATCCATCGCCCGGGTTTGAACACGCGACCTCGGGATCTAGAGGTTAGCATGGTAACCACTACACCACGGAGGACGACTGATGATAGAATACTGGTGAGGAACATCGTTTGTTCAGCAATCACCGAACGGGGGATGGGGGAGGTTGGGTTTGCCTTTTTATTTTTCTCTATATCTACAAGATGCCTATGTTAGGTAGAGAAAATCAGCCATTATCAAATTCTTCTTACTAAACGAATTCTGCAGTCGAACCACGGCAACAGATCGCAGCAATCTCAAGAATGATTTCAACTGCATTCGCCTCACAAGACAAGTAATAATGCTCTTTTAAGCATTATCTTGACCTGCGACAGTTTTGTTATTTTAATGTGTTTATACAGCCCTTATAATATCAGTGTATCTTTACTTTTTTAATTGTACGTTTAAATTATTTTTTGCTGAAACGGCGTTCCGATGCAGAATTTTCTGCTGGAACACCATTCTGGCCCAGTTTGATAGTAGCGCGCTGTAAACAAAAACAAAAGTTCGGCGTAATCTTATCAATGCCTGGGTTCGAAGGATAAACGAGTTGAGATGTCTTACGTTGATGTTTCATGTACAATGATGAACAGCTAGTTTAGAACTGTAGATTTTGGAGACGAGTTTATCATTAAAGGCACGGTACATAGAATTGGTTTAAATCAGTGCAGAATAAATTACAAATCGACGTCCTTAAACAAGTATTGTAGAAGTAGTGACTTCTACGGTATGAATATAGCATAAAAGTAAAATGTTTTACGAGCCTCAGCAATTCAAACTAAAATAAGTTAATGGCGTAACATTCCATAAGGCGCATAGTTATCAGTCCTCTATGACACTAACACAACTTCACTCACTAAAATATGTAAACAGATTTACAATACATATACATTTGAATCTTACTTAGACCTTTCACAACTTAAATAATTTCTAGAACGGAAAGCTATTTTAAATATTTCTTTTAGTATGTATAAGAATTATAAATTACATAATTAAATAGCAAGCAATATTACTTAAACCGCCATAAAGGAAGCTATAGCAGACATTATTATTGAACAGAATAATTATAAACATTATTTACAAGGTAATTCAGGGACATAAATGCATTTCTGCTGCAGTCAGTCCAGGCCAGCACTTCATTCATGCATCTAGATACCAAACTCAACTTGTTCACCATTGAACGTGAAGCGAAAACGCTGTTTCTATAATCATGCAGCCGGCGACCAATGTTTGTTTACACCGAGCCATCATCGATGACGATGCTTATATAAAACTATCATTATAGTGTGACACTGTACTGTCACGAATGTACCATAGTACTTTATACAGTGCTTTTCTTTCACACTGCGGTCACCGCACGCCTGCTCGAGCGCCGGCCGCCGCAGCTCGGACTCCCGCCGAAAGTCATAAGTAATATCCTTGCAACCACCCCATGTTCTCATAGTTACAGTTACAATTACAATGATAATAAGCACATACCTTATCACAAGATATGTTGGAAATCTCGTCTATCCGCACATTTCTGGCATCTTCTCAGGAAATTCTCATTCATTCTCGAGAGTTCAATAACCGAAATTGAGTGAATTTCTCGCCTAATGTTTTCTTTTATTTCTTCCAATGTATGAGGGTTTGTTATTTTTCAAGTTCCTCCATAGATACAAATTGCATATAGTTGTGTCAAGGAATAGTGAAAGCCGTAATCCTTTACCGTTAACCTATTTGCAAACATTCCCCGATTTTCATTTAATTACTCATCAGCTTGTGCGGTAGCAGAGTAGTCTTCGAAAAATTCAGACTGACATTCAACGTTGGTCAGCGGTTCGACAAATGGTGTAAGTCATTGCTGTATCTCTCTGTATCCTATTATTCTACTGTCTTCCACAGCAAAGAAAGTCCCCGGGTAATGAAGGGCAGAGGGGAAATTGCTGATTAGATACGGTCCGAACCCTGCCTACTTGCTTATGTTACCCTGATTTATGAATAGTTGAGTTTTACTCTTTGAGTAGCATGTGTTCTCTGTCACACATTCACTGTCCTTGTCGCACTTTTTCCAAACATAAGGTTAACACATTCCTGTCAGGGACTTTCTTTCCTTTGGAGAACACTATATGCATTTATTGTCCACTACACAGCGCATCTCCGCATCATGCAAGGGAATCGCGTAAAGTCTGTGCGCCAATATCTGTTATTTTGCGACCAAACAATAAACATAATCATCTAAGGAAGCATGAACCATGCATCGTCAGAGAAGAATGTTAAGCATTCAAAGTTCTCAAAGTCCCATTAGGTACGAAACTTTATCCGACTCTGACGAGCACGTGAAAAATAAAGTGTATGCGCCCAGCATTGAAATAACCAGAAGAAAACATGAGGCGAGATATTCACTGAATTTCAGTGTGGATGAAACTTTCCTGAGAAGATCCAGAAAGTGTAGATAGAGGACAGCATTTTCAACATGCTTTATGATGAGGCATGTGCTTATTATAATTGTAATTGTAACTGTGAGAACGTTAGATGGTTGCGGGGATATTATAACTGTTTCGGCTGAAGTCCGAGATGCGGCGGCTGGCCCGCGAACAGCTGTGCGGTGTCAAAAAGGAGCACTCATTTGGTGTAACATAAGGTTTTATGTAGTGTAATAAATTAGCATTATAGTGTCGTACTATACTGTTATGTGGTGTAGTGTTGCTTTATCTTGTAATTTAGTATTGTACTTATTATTCAGCGATATACAGTGTAATAAATTACTGTTATGTGCTTCGGTATCGTACTAATACACAGTACTTATGTAGTGTAGTGAGTTACTATTATGTATTGTAACATTGTACTGTTATGTAGTGTTTATACTATTATTTAGTGTATATATATAATGTTTGGAAACCACAAATTTAATATTTTGAAAGGAAAATGTTATAAAAACAAAGAAATAACATGTTCAACCTTATTTTACAGGTGTGACGTCATCGACAGACATTTTAAATGATAACTGTTTTTTATGAGAGGTAGTTATCTTATTTAGCTGCTTGAATAATTTCATTTGTCTCACACAAAAGGTTTGGTTCCTATGGAAACAGGTCTCTCTCCACTTGAATAGTTCTTATGGGGATATTTAAAATGTAGAATGTTTGTTACGAGACCTGCTAATATGGAAAAGTTAAAAATGAAGGTCAGGATAGACTGCTGACATATAGCACCACCAATGATTAAAAACGTTCAACAAGAATTCATGCTTCGACTTAGCCAGTGGCAGGCTGTAAATGGGGAATATTGTGAACACCTTATTAAATAATAATAATAATAATAATAATAATAATAATAATAATAATAATTCCATTTGTTATACAGTGCCTAGTTTGTAAATTGTGTAGAAAATTGTTAAACAAGCCAACAATTAAATTGTTCCCATAGCAACCAAACCTTCTGCATGAAAGAAATGAAAATTTTCATACATCGAAAGAACTAGGTATCTCCCAGAAAAAAAATGTGCAAAATATGGCATTTAAAAGTTTGTCGATGAAGTTACACCCTGTGCAGTAATGGCAGAAAATTTTGTTTCCTTTTCTTAAAAGTTTCATTTCAGAATATTACAATTCACGTGTAAGAGTATTATTTAAAATGAGTTAATCTTAGTTTCATTTTCATTATTCCTTACTTATGAAAGATCCAGTATTATTACGCAGGGTTATGTAGTGTAGTAAGCTACTGTTATGTAATGTGGCATAGTACTATTGTACAGTGTAGCATTATACTATCATGTAGTGTCGTAAGTTATCATTATGTAGTGTCATAGCGCTTTAACTAATTTCACAGCTTATTACATAAACTCAGTAAATTTATATTTTATTGAACCGCATACACGGTAATGTGATTTTCTGCGGCCATTGTGTTTTACTATTCCGTTTATTGTGTTTCTCTTTTTCATATTATAAAAAAGACAATCCACTTATATAACTGAATATACAATTCAATACTTTGGTGTACAGATAAGGGGAGTTGCAAACAATGTCTCTGGCTAAAGGAAGTTACGAGAATGCACGGGGTTCCCTTTAATATAGCTTTTCGGATATTTTATTAAAATAACATTAACAATGGACTGTACGTTTGTGTGCAGCTAATACCTATAATTGCAGTGTCCTTTTCAGTTTTGAGAGTGTTTCAAATATTCTCTCAGTTAAGAGTAGTTGTGAAATAAACGGTTGTTTCTTATATAACGCTTGGCCGATAGTAGGACATGGTCTTGGTACACGATGGTATGCTCTTTATTTTTTCAGCGGTGAGAACGGCTAAAACTGAAGGTCACGAACAAATGGGAGGAGAGTCCTTCACGTCCACGGCACTTGCGTGAGTGTGCACGTTGTTCAGTTCCTCGCGGGCAAGCAAGAGAGCAGTTATCATTCCATTCACAATGATGTTGTCTCTGCATACAGGCGCCCAGATGCCGGCCGTAGGTTTTGGCACTTGGCAGGTAAGTGTAGAACCAGCGATGTCTGTTCCCGGACTGAAATACATACTGTGTACCTTTTAACTACGACTGTTAGCGGCATAAGAACAAGAAATGTCGTGTAGAACGCAATTAGTAGGGAGACGGGCACAGAGGGGCAACTGCCCACTTCAAGTCCAGATTTTTAAAATAAATGCCTTTAGTTCAAGGGAAAAGGACGCTGATATTTTAAAATAAAACATTTGAAGTGAATCACCTACTTAAATGTTGGGAGATAAATGACGAAATTACCTAAGCAATTCTTTAAAATACAAACCTTTTAATGAAATTTGGCAAACTAATGAAGTAATGAAAGCCGTTCCCTGCAGCAGGGGCATTTAAGATCCCCACCACATAAACCATACTGATAAGTTGTGTACCTTATCGTCATAACAGTGTAGTTATTTTTATGTTGAATAACCAATAACGTTAATAAAATCCAAAGCTGAATGAATATACTGTTGAATTACCCTTATAAAATTAATTTGGATTAAAATGAGGATTGTATATTGAAAGTATTAAACCTAAATACGTAAGCGTGTTTCCCTAATGTAGGTTTCAAACCTTAATGATCACCTGCCTTTAAAAGTATGTTGCTCCTCCCTAAAAATGTCTGCGGACACCCTTGAGGAGTTGGAAGTTCATATTAAATTCTGTTTCGCCAATTGTTGTATTTCAACAAAATCTTGCATTTCTTCGCATTATTTTCAGTGCTTATGTATCGCGTTTTATTAATACAAATGTAATCCTAACAAGTTCTGCATATTTGTATTTACTTTCCTTTCATCAATATATCTGTAACTACACTTTCACGTACCTTACATCCGAAAACTGTGGGAAAGTGTAAACGAAGAATAGTTACGCTCTCCTTCCAAAAGTTTGCGAAACTGAAGTTATACCTGGGTACCTAAATGGGGTCGCGCGTCAGTGATCATTGCGTTTTTTCCCTCTTTCTTTATTTCTTTTTAGAGAAAGAGAGAGAGAGAGCATGTGCATGTATGTTTGACTTGTAACTTATAACATCTGAGACTCGCAGAGACGATGAACGAAGTGATTATCGTGAATTAATGAGTGTTCAAATGAGCCCAAGGTTCAAAGAGGACGCGTTACTCGACATTTGATCGTTTAGAATAATAAAAATCTCTGGAAGAAATAAAGTAAATGATAAAGACAACCCAGCAAACTCGCACTGGGCCCTACGAATTACAAGGGCAAACATGTTACACATGGTGACAGGCGCAATGAGTATTTGGCGATGAGATTCTTCAGAAACAAAGGAATTCAAGTATTGGAAGTGTAATATCCATATTAAAACTCGCGAAACATACAAACTGTGAAATGAGATAGTAGATGATTAATAATAATAACAATAATAAACAGAAAGAAAATAGACTTTTTCCGTTCAGTAAATGCTCAAAAAACCCCTTAGAGCAACGTAACAGAATGCTTTATTAATTAATTAATTATTATGCATTATATTATCTAGTTTGTTACATGAAATTGTCGGCTTCCATGCGGGACTTAAAATAAAAGAACAATACAAAGGAATGAATGATCTTTTATGTATATTTTATACACAATAAAAATTGCGTTTTAATATAACGTATAAAGGTTGGCTCTCAACAGCCCGGTAACCAAAACGGAAACAAGATCGGGAAGCAAGCAGCATACGAGATTTTGGTTCACAACGGCCCGGTAACGAGAACCGGAATGCATATCGATGATCATGTCGATCACAAAGTGGAAGGTCGATTTTGCGCATTGGGATTTCATTTGTTTTTAACTAATCAATGCTATTTTTTCAACTGCTTCAAATTTAGCCAACATAATGCGGGTTAGCCAATGTCAAAATTCGATAGAGTAAACATTATCTAAAAGCAGGTTAAAGTACACATCGGGTAAGTAACATTCGTATAATATGCACAAAATGGATCTAATATGCCGTGCCCGGGAATGCTTCCTGTCGATTGTAAATTAAATTGAGTTTTATTTATGGACGCTCTTTAACTACTATGGTCCTTAGCGTCCCATAATATTGGGGTGAAAGACCGATAATTTTGCTCAGATGCCTCTTTAACAGTTTTGAGGTTCTTTTACGTGCCATAAATCTACGACACGGAACCACCGGCTTTACTTCCCTTCCGAAGGAAGCCATGCTAAGGATTTTTACGCTCGAAAAAATCCATCGCCCTCCGCCAGGTTTGAACCAGTGACCTCGGAAATTAGAGGCTAACATGGTAACCACTACACCACGGAGGACGACCTTGTCGATTGTGAATATTCGCATTAGAATACGTGTATTTCAACTTTGTCGTTGTTCTGGTACGTTCTCGGTTGTGAACCAGCCTGTCACAGAATATTAGAATTATCCAGATATTAGAACAAGTCAACTATATAAAGCATTAAAAACGACATTTGATTTTATCATATGATCCAAGTTATTCTGACATTTGAAAAAAAAAATTATTACGTAGTTCCAAAACATATTACATAACAATATATAGTTTAAAGAAAATAAAATCGCACAACAATCAATTAGATTAAAAACCCATTCACCGTCATGTCGCTTTAGTGGTACATATACTAAAATTGGAACCATAATATAAAAAATGCCATATGGATGCATGCTGGTAACTGAACCGGAAAAAGAATGCGAATGTAAACTTAGCTAGGGGAGAAGTAAAGGCGCCACCTGTCAGTTCCTATTATTACAAGCAATGTTGATTTAGCGATAAGGAACCTGTCTTGTTTTCGCCAGCCAGGTCTGTATACCCTCGACCACAGCCCTTGACTGACTGAAACACACTGTGTAATATCTAATTATCTAGGTTAGTTACATGTTAGGTACTTACCCATGTGTACTTTAACCTGCAATCTTTTGAGTGCTGAAGAGGGCTACAACTTCACGTGAGGAGAATAAGCATTATTTTCAGGAAGATTTTGTAATTCCTGAAACACGACTTTCTATCAGCATTAAGGTCTGCAAGGTGATACCAGAAAACAATTAGCGATATTTCCCAGGAGACTTTAGAAAAGACTTGAACTACTTTGCAATCAGCAAAGGACAAGTGAAATCGGGATCTTTTAGTTTTGCAAACATTTATTATCTACACACTAAATTCATGCTTATAGGTGCTTTAAATATTGCTCGATATGGATTTCATATTTTCGAAACGCCTCCAAATAACAGAATTAGAATGGTGATGTTTCTGTGTAATTCCTCCCATTTCATAAAGAACACTAGAAAACGTAGAAAACTAGTAGTCTAATTAGGTTAATTAGGTGGTAATTCCTTTGGTTATTTTGGGAGTAAAAACTGGTTTTCTGATGTACTACATCGGGATAGTTTGGTCATAAAAACTATAGAAATGTACTATATTTTAGTTAATAACATTCTTAATGTACCATACAAAACCAATAATCTGTAATGCATCACTCTTAAACTCCTTGTTCTTATTTGTTTACGAATAAGTATACTGTGATGCTAAAATATTTGTTTCGCTTATTCATACGTTAGTGTTGCGCAGTTTTTATAGTTTGCCCAAATTTGCTTCATATTTGTAGTATAACAGCGAAACTAAAAAGCACATGCTTCTGCAGCGATAGCGATTTATGGTGCCGTGCTGTATTTGGCTGAAGGACAAGGATTAAGCAGAAGCCCAAAGGCACTCAGAATACCGGAAAGGGGAGTTTGAAGATTACATCTAACGTTTATTAACCTGATGGGACCAGTATTCAAAATTTTGGTCTTTAAATACAACATGCAGTCATATGTGTCTGGTACACGCTCTGACCTTCAAAATCCCTTCCGAAGAGGGAACCTGCTTAAGGACGAGAATTATCCTGCTTGGGAAAGTTTGGAACTTTATTTTTCCTATGACTATTGTGTAAAGCAACTAGACTATTAATCTGTATTTAAGTGATTAACCAATCGCTGGTTTTAACACTATTTCATACTGTGTTGTAACCAAGATTTGTTTTTGGGGAGAGGGGAACAAAATATTTTAATTTTTTTACTTTCTCTACTACGTATAGTAAGTAGGGGAAGTGTTACATTTCCATCCAAAAATTCGATACCGAGATTTCACCGGAAATACGTGTTTTGAGGTGCCCTGAATCCAAACAAAGCATTTTTGGAAACATGTCCGCACATGTCTGTCTGTCTGTGAACAGCATAACTCAAAAAGAAAACGGATAAATATCAAACTTGGTATTTGAGTTTAGTATCTTCCAAGGATGCGACACGAAGATTTCCAAGAAAATCCCCCACCTCAGACTACCCTTTACATGGAACATTTTTTCGAAAATTTTGATTTTCTTAAAAATGGCTAACAATTTTGATTAAAATTCATATGTTTAAGGTATTCTCATGGCAAATGAAATGTATATCTTGAATTTTCTGGCATTGTCCTCAAAAGTCCTCTTCATTCTGAATGACTTTTGCATAGCTGGTAAACCGTAAGAGATAGGTAGAGAAAACTTTTCTACGTAAAAAATGTGGATCTCGTTAAAATACAAAATTTATGTCACATACATTTTTTTTTTTTTTGGTCGAGTTAACAATTTCCGAGATATTCCTTGTTATTTGTTTGAATTTTCCAATACTTTTTCTCAAATGGGAATTCGTTGTTCGTTTTTTTTAAATTTATTTATTTATGTCCTGGGCATGCAATGAGAATGAAATGCTCCACATAGCAACCAGCTCTTAAAAGATTTGACTATCGCTTAAAGCCTACCATATTCCCCTTGCACCTACAAGAAAATTAGCTATAAGACAATTTATGTAAATGTTTATCTCGATTAACATGAAGTAGACGGAGAATATGCGTTTGTAAAAATAGTTTGTACAAGAGTAGAGAAAGTCATGCGAGTGCAACAAAACAGGTTTTCTATATTACTGTAATTTACTTATATACTAACGGAGCTGAGGACCAAAGATCTTCCCTTTCGCTCATAGTTATTGAAAACGCGATGATAAAGCCTCTGTGCCGAATCAGTTTTCTACCCTGGTAGAAGGGTCGATAATTAATTTAGATCTCCATGACATGTTTCACCACCATGGTTGTGATCGGAGATTGCGTACGACTGCGGCGCACTCGCGGTGCGCGGCAGTCGTACGATACATAGCAGTATAATTATTACATTTAATATGCTCTGATGCGTGGGTCTGGTTATTTGTGGTGGGAGCCAAGGGTAAGCACATTAGTACCCACCTATATCATTTTCAATACTGCGCGGAAATAAATAGCTACCCGCCCGCTGATGCAATAAGAAGTGTGGCCAGTGCTAATAGTACAGTTTACAAGATTCTTTACCAAGAATTAACTGACACTATTGGACTTCATAAAAGTGTAACCCACCCTTGAATAACAACTGCATAATATGTACACGCTAAGTTTATCAGTTGGAAGTTGCCATCAACAAAGTAACGGAACGAAATACGGGCCTGGCTGAAATCCTGCTTCCCAAGTGGGCAATGACGAGCTAGAAATACAAGTGGAGAAAAATTTGATGTTGCCTCCACACGATTTCCTCTGCCCACTATCGTTTATTTTTATATAACCTCTACACACTATTCTTACAAACGCTTATTTTTCTGCCTATATCATGTTAATAGAGAGAAACCTTTGCATAAATAGTTTCACTACACCTTTCATTGTGGATGCAACGGGGATAGAGGAAACCGAATCGGTATACGTTTAAAAGCGTGTCGCTATAAGCTGGCCTTGAAATTCTATACTCTTTGTATGATATCACGAGAAATAGCTGAATAGCGGCAGTAGTTTAAATAATGACGAAGTATTTAAACATTCAAACTAATAATAACGGATATCTTGGAAATTGCAGATGCCACAAAGAAGCCATTTGAAATAAACTGCATTTTAAAGAGTTACACATTTTTTGTGCAGTAAAATTTTTGCCTATATCTTAGTGTTTACCAGTTATACAAAGTTCTTTCCAAATGAAGAGGACATCACAGGCTATACCCAAAATATTCAAGACATACATTTTTACTTTCTCTACTACGTATAGTAAGTAGGGGAAGTATTGCATTCCACCCAAAAATTCGATACCGAGATTTCACCGGAAATACATGTTTTGAGACCTCCTGAATCCAAAAAAAGCATTTTTGGAAACATGTCCGTGTGTGTGTGTATGTGTGTGTGTGTGGCTGTGTGTGTGTGGCTGTGTGTGTGTGTCTGTGTGTGTGTGTCTGTGTGTGTTTGTGAACAGCATAACTCAAAAACGAACAGTCGGATAAGCACCAAACTTGGTATTTAGGTTCAGTATCTTCCAGAGATGCGACACGAAGGTTTACAAGAAAATCCCCCCACCCCAGACTACCCTTTACATGGAAGATTTTTCGAAAATTTTAATTTTCTCAAAAATGGCTCTAACGATTTTGATGAAAATTACATATGTTTAAGATAATGTCATGAGAAATGAAATGTATATCTCGAATTTTCTGGGAATGTCTCCAAAAGTATTCTTCATTGTGAACGACTTTTGCATAACTGGTAAACCATAAGAGATAGACAAAATTTTACTACACAAAAAATGTAGATCGCGTTAAAATACACAACTTATGTCATATACATTTCTTTTGTTGAGTGAACCGTTTTCGAGATATTGCTTGTTATTTCCTTAAATTTTACAATACTTATACTTTTTCTCACATTCGTTATTCATTTTTTTTATGTCCTGGACATGCAAAGAGAATGGAATGCGCCACATAGCAACCAGCGTTAAAATATTTGACTATCGCTTAAAAGCTACCATATTTCCCTTGCATCTACAAGAAAATTACCAATAAGATTGACATCTCGATATCTCGATTAACATGAACCATATGGAGATTAAGCGTTTGTAAAATTAGATTGTACAAGAGTAGAGAAAGTCATGTGAGTGTAACACATCAGATTTTTTTATGTCCTGGACATGCAAAGAGAATGGAATGCGCCACATAGCAACCAGCGTTAAAATATTTGACTATCGCTTAAAAGCTACCATATTCCCCTTGCATCCACAAGAAAATTACTAATAAGATTGACATCTCGATATCTCGATTAACATGAAGCATATGGAGAATAGGCGTTTGTAAAAATAGATTGCACAAGAGTAGAGAAAGTCATGTGAGTGTAACACATCAGATTTTTTTACTTTCTCTACTACGTATAGTAAGTAGGGGAAGTATTGTATTCCACCCAAAATTTCGATATCGAGATTTCACCGGAAATACATGTTTTGAGACCCCCTGAATCCAAAAAAAGCATTTTTGGAAACATGTCCGTGTGTGTGTCTGTGTGTCCTCCTGTGTGTCTGTGTGTCTGTCTGTGTGTCTGTGTGTGTGTCTGTGAACAGCATAACTCAGAAACGAACAGTCGGATAAACACCAAACTTGGTATTTGGGTTCAGTATCTTCCAAGGATGCGACACGAAGGTTTTCAAGAAAATCCCCCCACCCCAGAGTACCTTTACATGGAAGATTTTTCGAAAATTTTAATTTTCTCAAAAATGGCTCTAACGATTTTGATTAAAATATCATATGTTTAAGATATTTTTATGACAAATAAAATGTATATCTTGAATTTCCTGGGAATGTCTCCAAAAGTATTCTTTATTGTGAACGACTTTTGCATAACTGGTAAACCATAAGAGATAGACAAAATTTTACTACACAAAAAATGTAGATCGCGTTAAAATACACAATTTATGTCATATACATTTTTTTAGTTGAGTGAACCATTTTCGAGATATTGCTTGTTATTTCCTTAAATTTTCCAATACTTATACTTTTTCTCAAATTCGTTATTCAATTTTTTTATGTCCTGGATATGCAAACAGAATAGAATGCGCCACATAGCAACCAGCGCTTAAAAGATTTGACTATCGCTTATAACCTACCATGTTCCCCTTGCATCTACAAGAAAATTAGCAATAAGATTGACATCTCGATATCTCGATTAACATGAAGCATATGGAGAATAAACGTTTGTAAAAATAGTTCGTACAAGAGTAGAGAAAGTCATGTGAGTGTAGCACATCAGATTTTTTTGCCATGTAAATATCTTAAAAGATACGTTTTTTTTTAATAAAAATCGTTAAAGGCATTTTTGGAAAAATCAAAAGCATAAAAAAAATTCTTCCGTGTAAAGGGAAGTTTAGGGCGAGAGGATTTTCTTGCAAATCTTTGTGTCGCGTCTTTGGAACATACTCAACTTGTGGTAGAAAAAGTAAAAACCCGTCTATTTCATCCTACTGCGATGTTATTTTCTGCCGCTGGAAAACATGATTTTGAGGGGATGCAGCAGTTCTTAAAGCTCTACCTGGACTATACAGCATTTTGAAACGTTTATACATAAACAAATCAAATTGAATTCTGTATTGATTACAATTGGAGATAACGAACTCTTAAACTTAAAATATCCTTTTCCCCCCTTCGCAGTAGATAATTTCTCGATGGTTGTATGATCAGTTTCCAGATGCGGCGATCTTAACGTTTGTTAGCCCCACTTTTGGGAGCCAGTTTGCGGCGATCACCTCCTCATCCGTTGCTGTAGCTTACCTTGATGCTTCTCCCGTGGCTTCCAGAAGTTCTCAGCGTGTTGGTTCTTCAATTTATCCTCGGCTAGCTGCAGTAATTTTCCTTAAATTATATGGGAGCATGGACTTATCCTCGGTAAAGGAAAACGTAGATCTCGGGTAGTGATATAGGAAGACATAGACTTGTTTTGTTTATGAAAAGATGACACTGCCGTTTCTTTTTATTTAATTAACACTCGTAGTATACAAAACTGGTATTGCCGCTGTAAAATACTGTCCACCGCTGTTAAACTATGGCGTGGATATGGCACGAAATATAACTATTCTTATTGTCGCTTTCAGAGTAGCGGATCTTAAGTGTGTTGCTAAAACTATTTTGATTCCCTGTTTTGGCGCGATATCTCACACATCCTGCAGCATCTCTCCCTGACCACACATGACATAAACTGTCGAATAAAATGCAATACTAAGCTGACATTACAAAGCTGACTTGATTCCCTTCTTGGCGCGATATCTCACGCATCCTGCAGCATCTCTCCCTGACCACACATTACCAAAAACTGCCCCGAATTTTCCCTAAACAGATCCATTTATAGCCTCAGGCTTCTGAGGCTGCTTCCTTTCCTATTGGTACATTTTTAGCGCGACTCGACGCGTCTAACTATTTCGAATAAACTTCCAGGGATTTCATTGGTCCAATTTTAATATAAATCGCGGCATTTCCTACATGTACCGTTAGATTGTCCTTCTCACTCACTTGGTCACGGCGAATTATCAAATAATGGGACAAAGGCTCTACACCCTCGCTGTAGGAATAATAGCACGGCGACCGAAGAGAGGTAATAAAACTAGGTTTTCTGCCTTCGAAAGCACTATTCCTGTAGCTAAAACATTCCACCGTGGACAGTATTTTAACATAGCGCTTAAATTATTTACATTAAACCATTTATAACTCTACTAATATTAGTAACCTAGATAGATACATAATGTTAAATCACCCTTCTTAAAATATACAAGCAGTATTGAGAAAAAGATATTTACATAGTACGATTTAACATCAATAAAAGTTAATTAATAAATTATCTAGAATTACTGTTCTCGGGCCCGGCCTAGAGTTGCCGTTTCAAATTGCCCTGTTCTGGAAAAGAATAAATTTTTGAGCACTTGATACAATTTTCTTTTCCAGAATAATTCCTCTGATTATGGCCTTTGTTCGTTTGTTTTGTTGACATAGACCCTTCGCTATACCGGTTCCTTCACAAGGGTTCTGCCACACCAGTGGTGTTTATATTTGGGTCATTCACTCCACATTTGTTATGGTTGATCCCCTCTCACCATTTAAAAACAGGTTTCCGAGAGACATTCTTACACAATACATTTCGCGCACACGAATAACTTGTGGTGGAGAGAAATACGCTAATACCTAAATCAAGTTCTAAAATTAAATCTATTTACATACATATTGATACATAATTATTATGCATTTATTTATTTCTTTACCTCCTTATTTATCGGGTGTATTCCCTTTACTATTTGTTCATAGGGTTGCTACCTCATTTCGAGTAAAACTAACCTGACTATTTTCATTACATTCTTCACCCTTCTCATTCTCTAAACATTTGTACGGTTTGAGCAACTGTTTATGGTATCTCCCTACGATCTTGGAATTCTTTATTTCTTGTAACTCAAATGTATCCGAGCCAAAAATGTTAATCACCCGGTATGGACCTTTAAATAAATTTTCCATTCTATGATACCTCTTTTTTTTTATAATTAATAAAACTAATTTATATGTTTAAAGAAAACTGTCAGCCTATTGCTAGCATATCAACCAATTAATAATTTACAAATATTGCTAAGTATCAAAAAAAATAATAAATATTCTGACAATAAAAGCTGTTTCAGCCTTAAGACAAACTTATTCAAGCAGAAAGAAACTGAAACATATTAATGGCAAAGGTGTTTCTTGTTCTTCTTCACTATCACTAATGATCATTTAATACTCAAGTCTCTTTAGTAATAAAAAAAAATGTTCTGCACAACTGCTTAGGATAATTCATTAATTCACATGTGAAAGCTCTCCTTTCCAGGCACTGTAGAGTCAGGATCAATGATATTATGCCTTTTTTTTTTTTTTAATTTGAATGCTGGATTTTTTTTTTTTTTTATCCATACTAATTCTGCAAGTTCGATCAACCCTTTCTTTCGCTTCCTTGTTTTAAATTCCTGCTTTCTTTTCTGCGCCCTCTTTGACATTCTTTCAAAAGCTTTCTTTAACGTCTCTTCTCCCGTTAGTGTTTTCGGATCTTTAGTTTCCAGTGTCTGTGGTAATTTCCCTTCAAGTGTTTCTATTAACTTCCCCTTCATCAGCTCAACTAATTTCCCCTCTAGACTCTTATTTTGTTCACTTAAGTTTCTTTCTAAGTCCTTACTCTGCTTACTTAATTTCCCTTCGAAATCCTTACGTTCGCTCAGTTTTCGTTCTACGTCCTTACTCTGCTCATTTACGATTCTTTCTAAGTCCTTACTCTGCTCATTTGATTTCCCTTCTAAATTCTTATCTTGTTCCCTTACGATTATTTCTAAGTCCTTACTCTGCTCATTTGATTTCCCTTCGAAATCCTTATTCTGTTCACTCAGTTTTCTTTCTAAGTCCTTACCTTGCTCATTTAATTTCCCTTCGCAATTCTTATCTTGTTCACTTACGATTCTTTCTAAGTCCTTACTCTGCTTACTTACGATTCTTTCTAAGTCCTTATTATGTTCATTTGATTTCCCTTCTAGATTCTTATCTAGTTGACTTCCGATTCTTTCTAAGTTCTTACTATATTCACTTAAGATCTTACCCCGCTCATCTATTATGCTTTCTAACCTTTTACCCCGCTCGTCTATGATTCTTTCTAAGTTCTTACTATGTTCATTTAAGATCTTACCCCGTTCATTTATTATGCTTTCTAAGTTCTTACCCATCTCGTCTATCTTTGTGCTCAAATGTTGAAGCAATATTAGCAGCTGGTTTTGACCTGCGTCAATGATCTGCTCAATCGGTGATTGCCTGTCTAGCCTAACTTCTACTTCTGCTGCGCCCATATTTTCTCCATCTGTTGTTATGCTGACAATAGCCTCCCCATTCAGTTCTTTCAAATCTTCCCTTGACCTACTCATGGTTCCGTTAGCAAGTTCTACCTCCCTAGTAATGACTTTACCCCCTCTCAATAACATGTGTTCCCAAAACTGTGTCACTACTCTGCATGCCTTTTTGTTTGTTTTTGAATAAATGTTCTAACCTGTATTTTTTTTTCAATGATAACTGATGCGTTCCGGGTTCGAATCCTGGTGAAGTTCTAGAAGCGATGTTCTCAGCTGTTTTGTTGTCCCACGTAGGTAGACTAGAAGTTCGCGTTGTAATTTTTGTTCTGCTGTGCCCCTTTCCTCTGAAGATTCTTCGTCTATTCGTTGTTTTCTAGTCCTCCGTTTATGTTGGTCTTCCCTTCGAGCTGGTCTTCCCTTCGAGCTCCACGTTATGGCGCCAGTTTGCGGCGATCTTAACGTTTGTTAGCCCCACTTTTGGGAGCCAGTTTGCGGCGATCACCTCCTCATCCGTTGCTGTAGCTTACCTTGATGCTTCTCCCGTGGCTTCCAGAAGTTCTCAGCGTGTTGGTTCTTCAATTTATCCTCGGCTAGCTGCAGTAATTTTCCTTAAATTATATGGGAGCATGGACTTATCCTCGGTAAAGGAAAACGTAGATCTCGGGTAGTGATATAGGAAGACATAGACTTGTTTTGTTTATGAAAAGATGACACTGCCGTTTCTTTTTATTTAATTAACACTCGTAGTATACAAAACTGGTATTGCCGCTGTAAAATACTGTCCACCGCTGTTAAACTATGGCGTGGATATGGCACGAAATATAACTATTCTTATTGTCGCTTTCAGAGTAGCGGATCTTAAGTGTGTTGCTAAAACTATTTTGATTCCCTGTTTTGGCGCGATATCTCACACATCCTGCAGCATCTCTCCCTGACCACACATGACATAAACTGTCGAATAAAATGCAATACTAAGCTGACATTACAAAGCTGACTTGATTCCCTTCTTGGCGCGATATCTCACGCATCCTGCAGCATCTCTCCCTGACCACACATTACCAAAAACTGCCCCGAATTTTCCCTAAACAGATCCATTTATAGCCTCAGGCTTCTGAGGCTGCTTCCTTTCCTATTGGTACATTTTTAGCGCGACTCGACGCGTCTAACTATTTCGAATAAACTTCCAGGGATTTCATTGGTCCAATTTTAATATAAATCGCGGCATTTCCTACATGTACCGTTAGATTGTCCTTCTCACTCACTTGGTCACGGCGAATTATCAAATAATGGGACAAAGGCTCTACACCCTCGCTGTAGGAATAATAGCACGGCGACCGAAGAGAGGTAATAAAACTAGGTTTTCTGCCTTCGAAAGCACTATTCCTGTAGCTAAAACATTCCACCGTGGACAGTATTTTAACATAGCGCTTAAATTATTTACATTAAACCATTTATAACTCTACTAATATTAGTAACCTAGATAGATACATAATGTTAAATCACCCTTCTTAAAATATACAAGCAGTATTGAGAAAAAGATATTTACATAGTACGATTTAACATCAATAAAAGTTAATTAATAAATTATCTAGAATTACTGTTCTCGGGCCCGGCCTAGAGTTGCCGTTTCACAGAGTACCAGTGGCGGCTCGTGGTTTGCAAGTTTGGGGGAGGGGGCGGCGGTAGGTGATAGTGTTTTCCTTTTAAGCACCTTAACGACAGGTTTTATTAAATTTACCAAAAAAAAATAAGCAAAACCATATAAACCAAAATACTCGGCATATAATTTCTCGGAGGGCGATGGATTTCTTCGGAGTAAAAATTCTTCGGAAGGGAAGTAAATCCGCTGCTCCCGTGTCGTATATTTACGGCACGTAAAAGAGCCTCAAGCCTGATAAAGAGGCCTCTGAGCAAAATTTCCTGTCTTTAACACCCAATATAGAATGGAACACTAAGAACCATAGTAGTTAAAGAGTGTCCATAAATAAAAACTCAATTCAATTTTTCACCAAGCGTTATTACCTCTCTGCACCCCTCGCCCTCATTCGAAGCATTCCCCTCCGCACGTCTCACCTCTAGCAGTGTCCACAAACGCAAGGTTTCCCGGACGAACTTGGTGGAGTCCGAAATACACTCCATAACGAAAACATTCGCGCTACTCACTGTATAAGCGTTGAAAAAACATTTCAAACAAAACAAAGTCTATAAACTAAATCGGGGAGTGCAGAAATTAATACGGCAATGATATCAGATGTTATCCTCCCTTTTCTGCTTTTGTTTTTTTATTTACGGGGATTTTATTTAGGAGAGAGCGCCGCCCAAGTCCTCCATCGCCACTAAAAGTAAAATTTTGTATTTAAGTTCAGTATCTTCCAAGGGTGCGACATTAATATTTTCAAGAAAAACCCCCAACCCAAACTACTCTTTACGTAGAAATGCTTTCGACATATTTTCTCAAAAATGGCTCCAAGATTTTAGCCAGCCGCCATTGCAGAATTCGTCTTTATATTTACACGGTCTGTCTCCCGTCCCCACCCATGGCCGTCTACCTGCCTACAGGTTGATGTACGATTAGCGCAAGCCGTATTTCCAGGAAAACATTCGAAACGAAATTGGCCGAACTAAAACGTGTTTATCATATACAGTGCCTCTTAAGCTGAGAGAGGGCGACTTTCTAGAAAAGTTTAACAAAGCTAGAAAATAAAATCGTGTCGCACAAATCAAATTTTCATTTGTGTTAACTATAAGTTTGTGCCAAATTCTGTAGTAAATTTTCTAAATGAACTTGGCGCCATTTATAGAACACCTTCCAATGTTCTACTAATTGTTTATTTGGTATGCCTATTTTAGAATCGGAGTTTATTTAGTATTTTCATTTTTCATCTCACTAACATTAGGGGGCTCAGTCGTCTTTTCTTTCTGAAAACAAAATTTATATATCACTTCTAGAAAGGCGCTCACATAACGAGAATGGCAACCACGCAGACTTTTCAGATTAGAAATGAGCATTGTTAGTTGGCAGGGAACTAGATAGAAAAATAAGCTTTCGTAAGAACAATTTGTATACCCACCAATAGATGACAGAGGGTAGAGAAAGTCATGTGAATGTAATACAAAAACTTTTGCCTTTTCTGGCGGTACGTTGCGCAGTACCTGCCATGAGACATCAATCTCTGCAGCAACATTACCAAGTACACTATAAGCATTCTTCGCGTTTATTTTTTGAGGGAAAAGCTATTTTTCACTCCCTCAAACCTTTCGAGTGAGGACAGCATTACTTCCTTGCAGGAGGTTTCGTTTTCGAGAATACGGGTATGTGAAACTGAACGACATGAATGCCGGTGTTCAATGCCGGCTGCTCTAAAGGTTAACCTGCGGTTGCCTTTGCTTCTCGGAAGTCTCTCGGGTATTAAATAGCTGCACTTGGAGTAAAACCCTATTGAGGGTGGGCGCGCAGCAAAAGCACCCAAACTGATTCTCAGCCTGCCAGCAGCTAGTAGTATTCGCACGATTTCCACTCTAACGTTCCCCGAAAGCAATCTGGCGGTTCAGACGAAATAATACAAGTTTAAGTTTTTCGCGCTGATTGGCATAACTGCTTAAAGGTGTATTGTAGTACTTATTTACGTAATTGCATAGAAGAGTAAGTTTTTTTCGGGACGAGTAGGACTTTGCTTCGGCCGGAATATTGATCCGAGCTCTACTATGTCGAAATACTTTATATATGGTTAAATAGTTTACTGCATATTATGTTGTTAATATGTTTTCAGCTGTTGTTATGTTTCAGCAGTTATATGATTCAGCTAAGTTGATCAAATAGCTGAAGGGAATACTAAAAGCTTGGTGTTAAAGTACGGAAAATAAGTATACTGAAAAGTTCAATTGAGGTGCTTAGAATAGCAAAAGCGTATGCGCCAAAAGCTAGTGATTAAAGTTTTACTAAGCATTATATATTAGAATAATTGATAAAGACATAAAGAAGTGTTCAGATGCCCAACTTCTTTGGCCCTCACAACATTTTTTGTTTTCAAACTTACATATTCTACACCTGTATTTCTTTTTCCATTGGTTTTTCTGCACACAGCGTTTTCTAGGACGACTTACGTGACAAGAAGTAGAGTCACTGTCTGTATCACTCAGTCTTAATAAAAGTAAATTACACTAAATGCACTAAAGGCTTGTTCAGTGGTCGTTAATAAACAACACTCTTTAAATACACCACACTAAATGTACTAATACCATGCTAGCCTCTAGTTCCCGAGGTCGCGGGTTCAAACCCGGGGGAGTGCGATGGATTTTTTCCGGGCGTAAAATTCCTTAGCATGGCTTCCTTCGGAAGGGAAGTAAAGCCGTTGGTCCCGTGTCGTAGATTTACGGCACGTAAAAGAACCTCAAGCCTGATAAAGAGGCCTCTGAGCAAAATTTCCGATCTTTTACACTAAATATAGAATCGGACGCTAAGGACCATAGCCGTTAAAGAGCGTCCATAAATAAAACTCAATTTAATTTAATTTCTAAATGTACTAAATAAAACATCCGAGAGCTGCAAGCCACCAGAAAGCACGTTATAACTTTGTTTAAGAGCAACAGACTAAACTCAACAGATACCCCGTACAGGAAGGAATACATCCAGACAAAAACTATTTACAAAACCACAAAATCCTTTAAAATGGTTAAGGAATAACAATTTATGAGGGTTAAAGGACTGAATAGAAACAACACCTGTTAAGTGATTTATTACTACGTTCTGTTTAGGAGCTGTCGCAGCCTAGTGGCCTTTGCTATTCTCGAGATTCGGCTGCAGCACGTATGGTCGAACACCATGCTGTATTCAAATGGAGAGTTCGTTCATTTCCAAGGCGCATCGACCATTAACACTAACAGGCATGAAAGAGTACTCTTCATATTATATGTTGCAAGAAAAAACAAAAAAAGCATACTTTGGCGCATACGCTTCTGCTACTCTAAAGGCCTCAATTTCTCTTACTGGTTTGGGGACGGAAAGACATGAAATTCTGGATAATATGAAACAAAAATAATGGCTTCTACTTTTATTACTATAACAAATAAGTGAGGAGACCCTTGCCTCCTCTGATCAGCCGCCACTGTACTCTAGCATAAATCACAATGATTCCCAACACAGAAAATACAAGTATCATTCCAATCGTTTGTCTGGGAAGTCTTTCTTGCTTTGCGAATTTGAGGCAATATTTTATATCATAACCTGCTGTGAATGCCAGAGTGATTGTAGTGTAAATTAATATTATTGTATGTACAGGATTTTAGATGTTTGTTATTTAGCAATAAGTATTGTTAGGAAATAAGTTTAAGTGAAACTGACAATGAAGTGGGTAATAATAAACCGAGGGGGTGAGTTGTTTATCACTAAGAAGAGATAAACAAATGACGTCAGGGTAGTGTGTCTTTTTTTAGAAATGGAGGGAATATCTTCCCCAGAGTATATATGTTAGTAGTAGTGATTGGCTGATAAAACAGACGCTAAAGTGGGCACGATTTGGTAACCAATAGGAGCTATATTATAATGTTTAGGCAATTCGAGGTGAAGGAGTATATATTCTCGAGCCATAAGCAAGTGTCGCGCAGTCTTGAAGAGTCTTTCACGAGGTGCACGTCACACAGTCCTGAAGAATCTCTCGCGAGGTACACGTCGCAGAGTTAGTTACAAAAATGTGAAGTACGCGAAGTAATTGGTGCGCGTCAACTAAAACGATTGTAGTTACATTCGTAAATATCACAGTTTCAGTCAGGCGTGTATAAAGATTAAACATGTCAATTAGTAATTAAGTGTGACGGCAATAAAAGTGTAGGTTAAAATTATTTTTATCAGTGTTATCTTTTAGCAACAACTCCTTTCCGTTTACACGCCCTGCTTAGAGATACTTGCTCGACTGAGTTATAATAGCTAGCCGGAGGACAAAGAACCCAAATTTAAAATAATAAAACAATAACAGGCGCCCAGCAAATAAGATAACACAAACCATGAGAACTGCGACAAAGTACAGTTTGGTCTTTGGGTGATATTTTCTATGACGCTTTTACTTAAGTTATTAATGGGGCTATTTCAGGTCTTTACTTTGCACCTCGACTGAGGAGGATGGTAGCTTAATTTCATTTTTGAAGGAAGAGTGCATAATCCCTAATACGTTTCTACTGCAAAGTAACTGGAGGACGATCTCTCCAGATACTGTTTCTAACCCTGTGTTATCGATGTAAAATTTAAAAAACCAGCTAGTCATGTCCTTAAATCGATAGTGTGTTTACGTCATATGTGCATGTCAGCACATTTAACAATCACAATAAAAAGACACAAAGAGAGCATTGGAATAAAATATTCACGAGGAGAGAAAAACGAAGGAAAGGACATGTTTTTATGAACGTGTTGCCTTTACTGTTGTTCAATAATGACATAGATTAGTTTAGCCTTATGACAGCTATATCCTGGGATGGATAAGGTGCAGTGGCCCTACAAGGTAAAAGCGGAAAATTGAGGTGTGCATTAGTTTAGACATGGCTATTTTGTCCGATTTCAACATGCTGGACTGGTTGTTCGTGTCCGCGAAAAACAAATATTCTCCCTCTCCCTTGTACATCTTATCAGAACTGGTTCTAAAACGTAGGCATACTCTAACAACTGAACACCTCATTTTTGCGCTTTCATATATATCGGAGGCGCCGTGGCCGAGTGAGGCGGGCCGGGTTCAATCCCAGGGACCTGCATGTGGGTTTTGTGGTGGACGAAGCGGCATCTGGTCGGCTTTTCTAGGGTTCTCCGGTTTCCCCCGCCATTCATTCCACCAACTGCTCCATCATCATCTTTCCTTTCATCCATTTCACCAACATTTCGTTTCATCTACTTCCTTCATCCCATACCATGCATTGGGCTGATCACCCATCCTGGATGCTCTGTCTGCTCCTCGACGGGCCTCTGACCCCAGGCACCCGCTTGTAAGTCCTGTAAGACCTACATAAGAGGAGGGTAAGCAGATAATGAATGAATGTACTTATATATCAAAGATTATACCTACTATCCTCGCCAATAGCTGAAGAATCTAAATTTAGCTGCCATCAGACATTTCTTTGCGTTTGCGGGCGTTTTATTATGGTTTTGTATGTACATCTATCTTATAAGGAGGTAAATGCTTTATCAGGATAAGAATTACATACAAAATGATCAAAGTTATCTATATTATGTATAACATATCTACAATGATTATTCTTAAATTAAAAAAAATTAAATTGAGTTTTATTTATGGACGCTCTTTAACTGCTCTGGTCCTTGGCGTCCCATTCTATATTGGGCGTGAAAGACCTGTAATTTTGCTCAGAGGCCTCTTTATCAGGCTTGAGGTTCTTTTACGTGCCGTAAATCTACGACACGGGACCACCGCTTTACTTCCCTTCCGAAGGAAGCCATTCTAAGGATTTTTACGCCCGAAAAAAATCCATTGCCCTCCGCCGGGTTTGAACCCGTGTCCTCAGGAAATAGATGAACATTCCTGGATATACTATTGTTACGATAAATGTATTTAATTTGTCGAATATAATTTTGTTCCTAGAGGTTTCATAATCTCCCTTTAGTTATGAATTGCATTACCATTAGCTCTGAGTCACATGAAACAAAGGGAAAAACTGTGCTTAACAACATAATATAGGAGAAGTGTATCAGCGACATATTTTAAACATTTAAACTTGACCATTGTTCGTAAAGAGGACTCGCAAGTCCTATAAGCAGAACTCTGCAACAAAATTTAGGACATCTATCGAGCAACACAATTTTCCTGTTTTTATTGTGTTTATGCATGGCACTTTTATCTTCTCCGTATTAAGAAGCGATTCTCAGCTGATGTATGGGTACATTAAGTGAAAATTCTGCTCTTGGAGCCACTTTCAGACAACACGATAACATTTCTGTCCTCTGGTTTCGACTTGGAATAGCACGTAGAGATATGCATGCACGTTAATGCAAGATTCCAATTTCTTTGCTATTTTTAGTAACATTACAGTAGGTTGCTTCCGAGCACCATAATGTTCAGTCCATTAAGTGGAATTGTTAACACCCAATCTTCAAAGCTTTTATTAAGCTTCACCTGGCTCCAATATATATTATTTGGAACATAACGGTTTGACTTCAAAATGAAAAACAACAAAACAATAACAATAACAATAATAAATAAAATAAGTGTACTTAATACCCTGCCTATTAGTTTTTAAGGCCAGGTAGCATACTAATCGACGCTTCCTACTTTTACTAATATTCATTTATTGATAGAGGACTATATTTGCTCCACAGCATTCATATGAGATTTCCAAATGTTTTGGTTACTTTTGATGATAGGTTTTGCGTTATTTTAAGTGGACCCGTGGTCTGAGATGTTAAAAACGTTCTTGGCAATAAATTCTAAATAAAAGATGAGCATTTACTATTTTCAGGCAAATTGTAGCTAATCAGAAATATGTTTGACATTTAAGGCGAATAAAAATTGTATCTTTACCGCGGTGAATCGAACTCCATTGAAAATAGGGCATACTAACCACTAAATCATCGAGGACCATGCGCTTGCCATTTTCCACTAGCATTCCATAAACAATTTACAGTCCAGTTAATTCCCAACCTTTTTATCATTCTTGTCTTCTTCTTCCAATGATAATAAAAGGAGCGTATTTATTCCCTCCTGCCAAGTCGTAATGTAATGTTTGGAATACGTTACAACTTACAATAACATTCGTAACATGGCAGATTTCAATAATGAAGTGAGCGGAATCAACTTTAGCAAACATTCGACATCTGAGTATGCGCAATGTCCTACAACGAGAATTTGTAAATGTCCTTAAAGTGCACGTTACTCCATTTTGGAGGGTACGCAAATGTTTAGTTGTTATTCATTCAGAAATTCTGAGTCAAACGACCATCAGAAAGCGGGGCAGTGATTTACTACGTTGTATTCCAGTTTCGAATGAATATCATAATACTATAAATTAACTGCTGACAAGCCCGCTGAATTCTGTTCCTTTGTTCGATGTAACTAAGTGTTGTCCCCAGTCTGGTAAATTTCGGCCTTTTTCGGTTATTGTTGCTCTCCTTCGTAACTCTGCGGGGATTGTACCGAAGACACGCTGCCTCACTTCCGAAACACACTAAACAGCTATAGCAATCCAGTTGTTGCTGCTAGTACGCTTGATTAGTTCGCTCATGTGATGTATGAATTGTAACTGACTAGTCGATCGATCACACCAGCTGTCTCTTTCCAGAGATTCTCGAAATTTCTGATATAAGACGTACAGAACCAACTTATTGTTTACGATTCTAAAACTACCTGGAAATTATAGCATAGGGTCTTACTGACGTAAATACTATCCAAAGGAACACTATCCTTCGAAAGGGAAGTAAAGCGGTGGTCTTGTGTCGTAGATTTACGGCATGTAAAAGAACCTCAAGCTTGATAAAGAGGCCTCCGAGCAAAATTTCCGGTCTTTCACGCTCAATAGAATGCGACACTAAGAACCATAGCAGTTAAAGAGCGCCCATAAATAAAACTAAATATAATGTTAATTTTACTATCCAAAGAAAACTTTTTATTTTTAATCCCAATCTTTCATTCCGGTAGGTCATTTAGGAGATTTTCTCGAACACGGTTAAAATGTAGTAAATGTCCAGGAAATACAGCACGTCTGGTCACCCCACAGGAATCTATGGTTGTTTTTCTTGCACAATATTTAAAGTATTCATTTACAATAATTACTATGAGGATCGATTGACGCTATTGGCATTTTAAGTACAGTTGTGTTCTGCCTTAATGTTCATCGTTCATTCCACTGCTTTTAGTGTGTGAAGTGGTCGCGTGGACAGTGTTGTCACGTCTATAGCTTCGGTGACAGGTTAATGTTAAGTCAGCTAGTAGAATATTAATACATTTTAATCTTCTGTTTTTTTAAACTATTAAACATTATTAATGCATTATACAATATGAAAGGTGTACATATTAGTTTTCGTCATCCTTGTAGCTATACCTGCGAATTGTACTTACTTTTAATTTCATAGTCGCCAACAATGAATACTTATCTTAAAATTGTATTATTCATTGCTGCAGAAAATTTAGCTTATTAAATAAAAAAGTAACGACACAGTTGTTAAATGGGTCGACCCTACTGTAATATTGTAAGCTTATAGTTTTACTTCGAATGCATGCATGTATTACCACTGTCATGCATCATACCTTAAATAAAAGTAAAATCATACCTGAGAGATCGAATCATCAGATTCAGCTGCCCCGTAGTCGTTTACGTCTATACTTATGGCTGCTTCCCATATCGAGCACGTTCCTGTATTCATATTCGGTTTTCTCTGCATGTTTTATATAGTTCCGCCATTGTTCTGCTGTCATTTGGTCACACGCATCTTTTAATGTATTTATCACTTCACTTACTGGCAGTTTTTTTTAATGGGTTTCGAGATGCTACCTTATGCTTTGAGACCATACTATCTCTAATGGATTAAAAATACAGTATTATAGTGGTAACCTTGTCACTAAATGACCATATGACACAGCCGTCTCATCAATTTCGTATATTTTCTTTTCTTTTCTTTTTTTTTTTTCCGCGTGTGGGTAAATTCATTGGTTATTTGTAGAATGTAGCGAGTGTTCTAATTGCACAAAAAGAAACTGTTAACTAATCTAACTGCCAATTAATCAGTGTCTAACTTGATCATTTTCTACACTTTTGGCCCCTGCGACTCGAAAATAATACCATCTTAAAGCCCTTAGAAAAAGATATAAATGCTTCAATTCATGTGAATGGTAATAAATAAACAGTTCGCGTCTCGCATTGGTTTTTGCAAGATTTCTGCAAAATAGACACGAAGAAACAATTGCTTCTGCTTCACTTCAAACTTGAGGGCGTAGAATATCCCCCCTTGCATTCGGGGGAAAAGATGCTCGAAAGATGCAATAGTTAAAGTCCGTGAGGTTTAAGTAGTGTCCCTTTTAGACAGAGAAAGAAATACGCATGATCTCGCTCTCACTCTATGGTGACACAGGCAAAGCAGATACACCAGCCAAACACGCATCAGTGCCCCTCCTCCACACCGACCGTTGTTCTCCATTCTCCGATTCAGTGTCAGAAACTTCAAGCGAATCTTCGTACTCATCTTCCGATTCCGATTCCGATTCTTTTAAATTTATGACTAATCTGTCCATAATTTCTTCTACCAGACCGTCTTTCTCCCAGTAAAACTGTTCAGTGTTTTGTACATGCTCACACGCCCTTTTCCAGTTGCCTGGAGTCACTTTTGTAATCGCATTATCAAACAGCGCTTTTACATCACCACTTTTAAATGAAATATCATGTTTGACAACAAGAGGGAAATCATTTTATCACCGTCACACTTCCACACTTTATTTCTCGTATGGTTTGTATTTACCCACGTTTCGTCAAGGTACACTATAGGCCTACCAGTAGCCCTCAGTTCCTTCATTCGTCTTAAGAACTGAAATCGTTTAGAAACAATATTCATTCATTCCATTAAAAAGCGCCTTCCTTTCGAATTTTTACTATAACTGAAATGGAGCTTTTTAAGAATTTTTCTTAACGACCACACGCTTCCTTTCAGTACGTCTTGAACTTTTAAAGACACATATATGTCCTGCAAACTAGGCAGAAGGTCCGTACGATATAACGAATAGATCGTTCGCTTAATAACAGCTGTCGTAAATGAGTATTTCTGTTTTTTGCGATCTCCTATTCGGGCGCTTCTTGCCTGGATTTTGCAACTTACCGCCACTAGCTTAAGCATTTTTGTGTTCTTTTAAAATTCGCTGGACCGAGCGAGCAGAAATACCTGTAGCAGCAGCAATTCTGTCAACTACGAGGTACGTCCAGAAAGTAAGTTCCGTTTCAATTTCTCTCCGCTGCAGCGCTGCGATCGCAGTTCCGTATATGTGCGGTAGACGCTCTGTATCAAGGAGAAGAAACGTGCGCCATTTTGAGATCGCTGTCAGCCACGTACGCTTTGTTGTGCTTGTTTACAATGTCGGTGTTGATTGAAAATCCCGCCGGTTGTGAAATCAGACCTGTGATTCGTTTTCTGAATGCTAGCAAAGTGAAACCAATTGAAATTTATCGGCAAATTTGCGAAGTTTACGGACAAAATGCGATGAGTGATTCAATGGTGAGAAGATGGGTCCGACAGTTCAATGAAAGACGTAGTGAAGTGCACGATAAAGAACGAAGTGGGCGTCCATCTTTGGTTACAGAAGAACAGGTTCCCGCGATTGATGACAAGATCCAGGAAAACCGCAAGTTTACAATTAGTGTTCTCGCTATGGAATTTCCCCAAATCTCACGATCACTAATTCATGAAATTGTTACTGAAAAACTGAAATTTCGTAAACTTTGCTCTCGTTGGGTACCAAAGATTCTTACTGAGCAACACAAAACAAACCGGATGGGTAGTGCACTTCAGTTTTTGACCCGGTATGATGAAGGCGACGAAGAATTTCTGACACAGATAGTCACAGGAAATGAAACTTGAGTTTCTTACGACACCCCTGAACGTAAGCGGCAATCAATTGAATGGAGGCACACTTCATCCCCAGCAAAGGTTAAGCCGAAACAAATCTTGACACCTCGAAAAATGATGTGCACAGTGTTCTGGGACTGGAAAGGCATCTTACTCATTGATTTCTTACCGCGTGGTCAATCAAAGTAGATGTTTATTGCGAGACACTTAGGAAATTGCTCCGCGCAATACAGAATAAGCGCCGAGGATTGCTGCCAAAAGGTGTTGTTTTTCTTCACGACAACGCACGACCACACACTGCAAATGTGATGCAAAACCTCCTACAGGGATTTGGCTGGGACGTGTTTGACCATCCTCCGTACAGCCCTGACCTCGCTCCTAGCGACTTTCATCTGTTCTTAAATCTCAAGTCTTTCCTTGGCGGTCAACACTTCAACAATGACGAAGAGCTGAAAGAAACTTTTTCCAACTGGTTGAAGACACAGGCGGCATACTTCTATGAAGAAGGTATACAAAAACTTGTGCCACGCTATGACAAATGCCTGCAAAATTTCGGCAGTTATGTGGAAAAGTAGTTTTAAGAGTTGTAGAATTTTGTGCAATAAATAATTTTTCTGTATCTTACACAATTTAATTTTATTACCAAACGGAACTTACTTTCTGGACGTACCTCGTATACTTGTCACTGAAATAATCGGTTTTCCACATTTCAATGCGTCACATTCGTCACTGAAGAAACTGTGGACTATAACTACCATTTCTCTACCATCTGCTTTTAGAACTTTCCCTCAAACCCAATTTGAAACAATAGAAATACAACCAAAACTACTAGAAAATAATTAAACATATCCATATGTTGTAACACTGAAAACATACACAAAACAGCAAACCCACAGCTCATACGCCACTGCAACCTTCAGTCAGCATACAATAGAAGCGGGAGGGCTGCGAGCTTTTACGGGTCGGGAAATTTCCACAAATCGCAAAAAGAACTAGTTGCTGTCCCATCCTCTCTGCTAGACAAAGATAGCATTCTGTGTGAGACAAGGACAGTAGAAAACCTGCCAGTTAAATCTCAGAGGTAGTCTCTCTCGAAGGCTGGGGAAAAGTACGGTTGAAATTCAAACTTTTAAACCGGAGCCAACGAGGAAGCACTCGAAACTCTCAGAGAGGACAGTAACCAATAAGATAGAAAAGAAACTTGATTCGATGTGAGAAAACCGAAGGCTGTTAGTTTTGAGTATTTAAAGGGATGTTTTCAGGATTAGCGGCTTCTCCGACAGTCTCAGTCGCATAGACCACTCGCAGCTCGTTATCACAAAAATGTGAGGCTCAAAGTCTCGCGAATTTTACACGCGAGGCGTGGTACTAAGCTAACGTTTAATAATGCACGGAATAATTGTGATATATAAATGAATAGTTTGCACAGTGTATAATCGAAGTATCGCCAATTGTGAAAGGGTAGAAAAGTGCCGCACAGAAGAGAACCTGTGAACTAGGAACGGTGATCGATTATCACAAGTGTAAGGAAAGCCGAGTGTGGAGTAATCGGAATAGCGATTGTGTCAGCTGAGGGTCCAGATTCGAGACGCACAGGCACGTGTGTGAGACTGATTAACAGAACTGTAATCTTGCAAAGGGCATAGCAGCCAGAGAGCGGTGTCAAAGATAATCAACCTATGTGTGCTCATTTCAGTATACCTCGCCCTCTTGCTTTCCTCTTCCCGCCATTCACAGTACAGTACAGTACGACGCCGACGCCGAAACTTTGGGCCAATCCTGAGTACGCTACCTGGTCCAAGTATCAACGCCGAAGAAATTATCTTTGAGCCCGGCAGCACAAAGAAATGAGTGACGAAGGTAAGGGAGGAGCATTTGCAAACGTGTGTCAGGTGTTCAACGACGGGAAACAGGATGCTCACCCAAGTGTGGCGTGAGAGGCAAAAACGCCACAAGGACAGATATAATCAGAACTGGATTTGTAACTGGAATATTGTGCTCTTGCATGAAATGTAACATGTTATCTTTTCTCCAAGATGTGGAAAATCTGGGTTTAGGATTCGGCTGTGGTAAGGAGACATTATCCAAAACAATTACATATGGCACTTCTCTTTTAAAATTTTGTTTTCGAACCAGTTTTCGAAAATGTCGCGTTTGCTAATCCATGATAATTCGCAGGCTCATCCACCATGTTTTCATGAGTCACAAATGAAGCTTCCTCCAGAAAGCCTGATTTACCGCCGCAGTGAATAAGATTCTCTCGCCTTTGTTGCGAGATGGTGTTATGAAGCAATTGTCTGTATCGTCCGACCAATTTTTCAAACAAATGTTGCTGTCATACCGCGTTTCATGATATAAGCAGTATTGTATCCTTGCTCACGGAGGTTCTTGATTTCTTCTAAAGAGATTTCTTCTTGAGATTAAACACAATAACATTTTAAACATTTAGATCTGATCATTGCATCTTTCCAAAGTATTCTCCATAGCATTCTATACCACGTCTCATCCTTTCAAACCACTTTTCAAATCCCGAACGCCATTCCTCTTTGGAGAGAGAGTGCAATATATTCTTTGTAAACAGCTACTGTAGCTACAGGTGATTTAAGTAGTTGACCGAGAAATGTTTCTTTTTTGGGGGGGGGGGGGAAAGTGGCATGTGGCCAGTTCTGAACCATAGGGAGGATGGGACAAATATTTTATTCTTAACTCCTGCAGAAATTGGATTGTATTTAGTGTAGTGCGAGCAGAGAAGTTTTTGTGGTGCAATAAAATTCCACGCAGACCAATCTTATGACGCTCTGTTCTTAGTTCATTGAAGACTTGTGGCAGTCATTTTATAGTGTACCATCTGGAAGTGAGTCTTTTGTCCCTCAAGCGGAGTTGTCACAATATGATCACTAGCTAAGAAGAACGAACAGATTATCTTCTTGCTAGCCTCACCTTTGTTGTTGGGAAGGCCTAGACGATGACTGTCGCTTAGTTTCTGGATTATACGAGTACTGGTATATCTAGCTTTCGTTACCGATGTTAAATGTGTTTTTGATCTTCCCACATCGAATTTTTCTATCATTTCCTGGCACGATTGCACACGTTTCTTTTTTGCTTATTTGTGAGGTGGTGAGTGATCCATTGATTGCAGAGCTCCTTGACGTGATGTTTTTCTATAAGGATGGTGTTCACTACTGCCGATCCAGTATTCAGGGCTGCTTGAATCTGATCGTATGTGCAACGATGATCTTCCCGCAACATGTGCTCTACTTTCATATTTTCATCTGTTGTTGCTGTAGTCGGCTGTCCTGCGCGGTCTTCTTTGTCGAGAGGATCCCTTCCACTTCAAAACTCTGCAAACAGTCGATAAATCGTGGTTTGCAAAGGGGAAGGACCTTAAAATGCCCGATGCAGTATTTTAAGGAATTCTCTCTCCCCTAAATCGATTTTAAAATCAAAGAAAATCATCGCACGAAAACACACTCACTTGAGATTGAGATCCAACCATCCCGTCGTATGGTGTAGCAACACCTGCATGCACATACACAGTAGTGCTGACGCTGCACATTGTTGGAGCACGCGTTACTATCTGAGCTTCAGTCTAAAACTATAAAATCTGCTTTGGTTTATCACACCTATTGCCCATTCTCCAAACTTTCAGTGATCCTTTGTTTGAAATTCAGAATGTTATTAGGTGGTTTTTGAGAGTCTAACGTGATCTATCATTTTTGCCAACACCAATTGTATAATTGTGAATATTTTGATCATGTGGTTTAAATAATGGAGATTCTACGTAACGGGTTCGAAACATGGTTCTGAAATCGCCTACAAATTTCGTTGAGTCCTACAGCATAAGCGTACAAAGTTTCATCCAGATAGGCTAAAGATGTAGATTTGTATGTTAGGGGTTGAAAAAATTGAATGCAAGGGTAACCTATTTTTGTCAGTTCCTAGAATCCAAATGTACCCGTTTTGTCAAAATCATACCAAAAATATCGCTTGGCAAATCTTCAGTGAAGTATAATGGAAATGTGGTGATAACGATATTGTGACCGTAAGCGCAAAGTTACCCGAGGGTTCTTCATAACAATGGCCTGCGCAACAATCTCATTATGTGCTTCCTCCCCACCGTTTTGGTAATTTCTGCTCCAGAAGATTCCTTTTTGGAGCTTCAAGTAGCTTCCACTACGCGAACGTTCTGCTTTGGATGTGGGGTCTATATAAGGGGCTACTAGTACCCTGTAAGACAGTTAAGAAGTTACGAAGTGAGCGAGTGAAGGAGTTGAAGAGTTTGGACAATTGTGGATGCTAGTTCAGAGCGCAGTCCAGTTGTGATTTAACAGTTCAGTTGTGTGCTGTTCTGAGTATGTGCCAATAGTGACTCAAGCGTAGCGTGTTGTGCTACGCTGAGTGACTAAGCGATAAAGTGTGTTTCCAACAACTGGTGTTCTCATTTGTTGCAATACACAAAACCCCCTAAAATAACTCGATTTTAAAATAGTTAATCCTCATCATTTACTTCTCTGACCTCGAAGTCATTAAACATCTGCCATATTTGCAATCAAGTGCCAATAAGTATTCAACGAAATGAGATTGAAATTTGGTGACATGAATGTGAAAAAGACGCTCTAACCCCCCCCCCCCAGTTTTAAAAAAAAATGATGGGAACATTATGTAGCCTGTGACCATATGAAAGAATATGGCTTTTCAATGATGAAAAAATTATTAAAATCGGCTGAGTGGTTTTTGAGATTAACCTACACATATTTTCTCTCATAATAATAACAATATTATTATTATTATTATTATTATTATTATTATTATTATTATTATTCTCGTGATATTCATTAAGTCGTATGGGGAAAGACCAATAGAAGTTGGTATTAAGCAACTCGGTAAGGTGATTTCCAAAAGCTATTACGGCAAGCCTTAATAGTCTCTTGATCTAAATTACTCTGTGGTTCCGCAGACTCCAAAAGTCGAGTATCATAAATATTATGCACACAAAGCAGGTAATTAAGAATGGGACTAAGCTGCTTATGTTTAGGCACTAAGGTGGTAAAAATAAACAAGGCAAATACCTAAGTATAGCTAATAAAATTCTATTGCAAACATAGACAGATTCCAGGTGCGGTAACTGAACTCTCAACGCCACGAGAGCAGGGTAACATTTTCACAAGTAAACAGTATAGTACCCAGCGGGATGGCTCAGGCAGCAACATCTGTGGCACGCACTCGAAAGGTCCCAGGCGACCGCCCACTCTGACCCATGGGTATCTTTTCCGGGGGTTTTCCATCAGGCAAATGCTGGAGTGGTTTCTTTCAGGCCCCGAATTTCCTGTCCATTTTGTTCCATTCTTCATTTCATCCTTCATCTCGTTGGTCTCTTTACAGGGTCGGAAATGTCGGCGATGGTATTCGGTGCAGCGTGGCAGGGGAAAAGAATACTCTTTGTAACTCTCTCGGCCCCTTAGCTTTCGGCTGGCTGCTGGAGTATTAGAACTCCCTTTGAGGGGCGTTGGCTCCCTCTGCGCGGGGGTGGGGTCCCCGGTCTGCCTATCCGTCTGCCGGGGTGTCTATATCTGGAAACTTAGGGACACTATCATTGCTGTATCATCACTCCTGGATCCGACCACTTGGTGCCTCCTCTCGCCTCATCCTTCCTCCGGGTACGCCCCCTCGTGGGGCGTGGGTACAATATCCACTCGGGATCGGTGCCGAGTCCCTTCCGTAACAAAAAAAAAAAAGAAAAAAATCTGAGCTGTTTTTGAAAAAATTAAAATTTTCGAAAAATCTTCCATGTAAAGGGTATGCTGCGGTGGGGGGATTCTCTTGATAACCTTCGTGTCCCATCTCTGGAAGATACTGAACCTAAATACCAAGTTTGGTGTTTATCCGACTGTTCGTTTCTGAGTTATGCTGTTCACAGACAGACGCACAGACACAAACACACACGGACATGTTTCCAAAAATACATTTTTTGGATTCAGGGGGTCTCAAAACATGTATTTCCGGTGAAATCTCGGTATCGAATTTTTGGGTGGAATACAATACTTCTACTTACTATACGTAGTAGAGAAAGTAAAAAATCTGATGTGCTACACTCACATGACTTTCTCTACTCTTGTACGAACTATTTTTACAAACGTTTATTCTCCATATGCTTCATGTTAATCGAGATATCGAGATGTCAATCTTATTGCTAATTTTCTTGTAGATGCAAGGGGAACATGGTAGGTTATAAGCGATAGTCAAATCTTTTAAGCGCTGGTTGCTATGTGGCGCATTCTATTCTGTTTGCATATCCAGGACATAAAAAATTGAATAACGAATTTGAGAAAAAGTATAAGTATTGGAAAATTTAAGGAAATAACAAGCAATATCTCGAAAATGGTTCACTCAACTAAAAAAATGTATATGACATAAATTGTGTATTTTAACGCGATCTACATTTTTTGTGTAGTAAAATTTTGTCTATCTCTTATGGTTTACCAGTTATGCAAAAGTCGTTCACAATAAAGAATACTTTTGGAGACATTCCCAGGAAATTCAAGATATACATTTTATTTGTCATAAAAATATCTTAAACATATGATATTTTAATCAAAATCGTTAAGAGCCATTTTTGAGAAAATTAAAATTTTCGAAAAATCTTCCATGTAAAGGGTACTCTGGGGTGGGGGGATTTTCTTGAAAACCTTCGTGTCGCATCCTTGGAAGATACTGAACCCAAATACCAAGTTTGGTGTTTATCCGACTGTTCGTTTCTGAGTTATGCTGTTCACAGACACACACACGGACATGTTTCCAAAAATGCTTTTTTTGGATTCAGGGGGTCTCAAAACATGTATTTCCGGTGAAATCTCGATATCGAAATTTTGGGTGGAATACAATACTTCTACTTACTATACGTAGTAGAGAAAGTAAAAAGCGAATACACATAATGCCTATGGAAACTCGGTAATCAGAAGCAATTTATTTGTGTTCAGGATAATATGAGAAACTGTTTAACGGATTACTCCCCCCTCCAATTGAAAAACTTATCAGTTTGACTTGTGGCGATTGGTGTTTTGGAAATGGGCGAGTTTTGTTGAAGATTTATGTCAGGGGTCCTCTCACTCAAGGTATTCAAAACCTTAAAAGGAAAAGAAGGTGCGAGAGTCACACGTAAAACTATTGCTTGGGTAATTCTTTCACCACTGAAAATCTTCCATTTTCTTCCCAGTGTTAATAAGCTTCAAGGCATTTGCAAACAATTTTAAAGAGGAGGGATCTTTGAGAGATCTTTTATTTTTTCTCCCATATCCTCCGATTTCAATGAATAACAATGTAAGGACAATCTTTTATTCCCAGTCATGGCTATAACGAGCGCTTTACTAAATTCTAGTTCGAAGAGAAAAAAAGAGAGGGCTTAAAATTGAGACTGCTTCATATATTCGCATAATTAGAAAACAAACTGATATGTAACAATTGCACAAGTTTTCTCTTCCGTTACTGACATGTATTCCCTATAGACCGTATTACATTAATCACCATAAATGCGTACCTAGGAGTGGTTTCATATAAGCAAGACGGACTTCGTTACATGCAAGAACCATACGAAAAGCCTTATAATGAATTCAAACAAAAAAGAGAGGAAAGAAAGAGAACGAAAAATCAATCTCACATTTTCAAAATTAGACAAAAAAAAATTAAAGCTAAACCTAGGCAAGCTTAAAAATAATACAAATAATTCGAATGCTTTGAAAAAAGTTCCTAGACAGAAACACTATGTTAATAAACATTTTTGCTACGGTGTGTTTTTCCTCTTTAATCGTTTCACAACTAAGTATATACTTGTACAACGAGAATGAGTAGAACTTAGGCTATTTTATAGAAATTTCCAGCTAGTTACAACGCCAATATCTCGTACAAATTTTAATCCGAATGTGTAGTCATTTTTGAGAAAATAGAAATATTTCCATATAAAGAGTTCTTTGGGATGAGAAAATTCCATGAACATATTCGCTCAGCAACTTTAAAAGATCTTGGACTTCAGAATATTTCCGCCTTTGAGTTATGCTAGTTTCTTCTCTCTCTCTCTCTCTCTCTCTCTCTCTCTCTCTCTCTCTCATCCATATAGTAACCTTTTTCTAAAAATGCCCTTTTTGGGGAGATTCACTGGATTTCAAAATGTGTATTTTCGGCGAAATGGGGACATCGATTTTTTGGTTCAATTGCAATAGTGTCTCTATCCTTAGGTAAGTGGTAGAGAAATTAAAAGCTACTTCAACATGGATAAATGTTTCGCAATTGAACTAGCCACATTGCACCTCCAGAATGGGTTGTTAAGGATCTGGAAAGATTTCTCTGTTTGCCTCCGATTTCAATTAACACTTACAGGGTTTAAATTAATTTACTGTTAGTAGATAGTTCTAGTCAATCAATTTGAGATAAACCAGTGGTCTACGAAGTCGATTTAACGAGTTGTGTATTCACAGTAATCAAAATCGGAACCAAAATATGTAAACAATCTATATTAGAAACGAAGTAAAGTTCTTAGTTAAACTTATTTAGTTAAACCTGTCTTTTGATCCTGAATAAGCATTTATAAATTTTGCCGTTACCAAAATCGTAGAAATGTGAGCTTAACACGCCACTGGAATGGATAACAGGTTGTGGGGAATGGCAAAACAAGCGAAGGAAGATTTTAGACGGACCGACTGTGAACTGGAATAAGGATGCAAAATAAAGTTCGAATCCGGAACCATTAAACGTTTTCTTTCTTTCTTTCTTATTTTTCATTTTATTATTGTTTTAGACTTCAGGTGGAACTTTGAGTCGTGGTATTAAATATCCAATCCGGTATTTACCTTGGCGACTAGGAAACCACGAAAAAACCTCATACCCCACGGGATTTGAATCCGGGACCTCCCGAATGCGGGCCATAGACTTTACCGCCTGAGTCATCCCGCTCGGTTCTTTTTTCTTTCTTTCTTTCTTTCTTTCTTTCTTTCTTTCTTTCTTTCTTTCTTTCTTATCATGGGAGCAATGTTATGCTTATCCCTTAAACATGCTGAAACATGCGGTAATAATAAATAAAAATTAATAAAATAGAACAAAAAAAGGACATGCGATTGTTTCTCACTCGTCATGATAACCGCTGTATTCGCCAACGTAGTAAGTCGCATTTCCTGTTTGCCTTCAGCACACAACACTACGTTTAAAGCAGCTAGACCTCGGGGAACATGGAGCAAAATTAAACTTCTGAACTGGCTGATATACACCTTGTGTAGAGCAAAACAGGAGTTCGTGTTTCAATAGCCGCACAGATTTACAGCGAAAAGTACCCCAAGAGACAGCATCCACATTGGATTACTTTCGAGTCTGTAGATCGGCGTTTGATAGAAAGTGGTTCTGTGGTGTCGAATAAAGCAGATTGCTGTGCAAGACGAATTCATCGCACTCCGGAGTTTGAAGAAAACATACTGAGCACATTGGAAGAGGAACCGTCAACTAGCACCTTTTCTATCACGTGCAAGTGTGTGGCAAGTGTTGCACGAGGAGAAGCTCTACTCCTTCCATCTGCAAAAGGTGCAAGCCTAAACTTCGAGGTATTTGATTTTGCGCCTGCGGTTTCGTGAATGGACCTTAAGGTAACCCCGGAATTGTTATCACTAGTGTTGTTCAACGATGAGACTACGTTTACCAGAAGTAGGCCGATTCTAAACTCCAAGAACATTTACATATGGGCCTACGAATATCCCCATGCTACTGTGCAGAAGAGCCACCAACAGCAGAGTTTGGCGAACATATGGGCTTGCATTGTTTCTGACCACGTCATTAGACCATACCTTTGTCCTCCTCGACTGTATGATGATACTTATAAACATTTCTGGAATCTGTATTGCCAGCCCTTTTGGAAGAAGTGCCGCTTGATGTTCTGGCTCGACTGCATTTCCAACACGATGGAGCTCCTGTTCATTATACTATAAACGTACGGGAGCATCTTCCGATCATCGAGCCCTGGGCACCTCGATCTACATCCCGTGGATTTCTTTTTCTAGAGCTACTTCAGACTATGTGTATTGATTCTGAAGAGGCTCTGGTTGCCTGCATTGTTGCAGCCAGTGTTGCGATTTGTAACGCACCAAAAATGATCAACAGGTTTCAGTGATCATTTCTGTGCAAATGTTTACTATGCATTGATGTTAGAGGTCGCAATTCTGAGCAATTTCTTTGAAACCCGTATATTTTCTTCATTTGTTCGCTTACCTTCATTCTTATTGTGCACCGTGGACCAAAGAAAAAGTCATGTCTTGAACGCCAAAATTGTCCAAGTCCAGCGTCTTGTTTACACTACGCAATACAGTTGTGTAGCCGCTGCAGCAAGTTGTACGGAAATATTTTACATGCTACCTTGCATGTGTCTTCTCTGTAGCGCTGTGGCAAAACACGAGGTACTTCTGTGGTTAAGCCCGCAGGTTAGCTTCTCGCATGTAGCAAACCTTTTTTCTTCTTCTGCTAACAATGTTTAATCAACACACAGAGAATACTTATTTTTATATGATGTATTTCACACACGTCATTTGGTAAAGTTCGTAATAGAATAGTTATTACGATGCAAAATGCGTAGCTTCACAATCTCATTATGGTCGTATATTTGTATCTTGTTAGATATCAAGGGACGGTATAGGTGTATTGTGGCAGCTTGACGACACACTGAACAGTGCGCAGTACACGGTAATACTTGAATATTTTTATTCCCTCTGTGAGAATGATATATACATTGTTGAATTCGCACAAGATATCCTGTCCACATATGTGAAATGTTTCAAATTGGTTCTGAGAGAGGCAGGATATAAGAGAGATAGACTAAAATTAAATTAAATTGAGTTTTATTTATGGAAACTGTGGTCCTTGTTCTATATTGGGCATGAAAGACGGGTAATTTTGCTCAGAGGCCTCTTTATAGGCTTGAGGTACTTTTACTTTACTTCCCTTCCGAAGGAAGCCATGCTATGGATTTTTACACCCGAAAAAATCCATCGCCCTCCGCCGGGTTTGAACCCGCGACTTCGGGAACTAGAGGCTAGCATGGTAACCACTACACCACGGAGGACGACGAGAGATAGACCGGCTTCCCTGTTTACCAGATTTGAACTCTGTTGAAAATGTGCGGGGCTGAGGTGAAAAGGGAGCTGTGCTCGAATATCCCTGTAGTAACGGGAAGGACAAAAGATTGCTTTTAACCACAAATTCAAGAAACCTGGGATGTTGTGGCTTCTCATCCACGTTACTACAGGGATTTAATTTCAACTATGCCGAAAGGTGAGGGTAGTTCTACGTGCTCAGGGTTCATACGCCCGATATTAATTTTGTTTATCTTTTGTGTTTTAGATGACATGATTTATTTGCATTTATTTCTTTAGTTGCGAGTGTTTTAGTAGAATTATGTTTTTGTGTGCATAGATATGCCTAAAACTTAAAATACTAAAGTTATGTTAATACAACATTATGTTCTACGCATCCAGTCATAAAATTAACAACATAAAAATAACAATAGCTAATGCGAGATTTGAATCGAGAAGCTTATGAGCGCAGCAATGCCTTGTTAACCTCTCAGCCAATGAAACGTCGTTCCATGCTTTGTTTTTTAGTGGTTTATTATAAGCGTCACCACCGAGAAATATCGTTATGATGTGACCATTCTACAGGGCAGGGACCATTCTACAGTTCCTGCATGTGCGTTGTGAACAGCTGTTACGAAGGAACACGAAGCCCTCCGATCGTCGCATGAAATCTGGAGATAACACTTTTTGGGAGGGGGGTGGTCCACGGGTGTACCTATCTATTGTATTGTAACGTTAATAGTGCGACAACTTGTTTCTGTAATAATTCAGTCACACTTGGATCTTTTAAGTTCTTATAAGCTGTTAGTCGTTATTTGTGTAGACTTCTACCAGTTCATTTAAGATTATTGCACTATTTGGTGTATACCTATTATTTAAGTCATAAAGGCTAAACGACAATTAAAATAATATAAAATTAAAAACTTGAGCATTGGTTAAGTTTAAAATTATACGCACACAGCACAAATCAAAATAAACTAAAAGAAAGAGAAAGAGAGAGAGAGAGAGAGAGAGGGGGGGGGAAGGAGGAACAACGTAGCCATGGGATTCGAACCCGAAATTCAAATATTTGTTTACCTGCTCCTTTGTGTAAGTAAGTAATTTTATTAACCCAGTTAATTGTACAAATTTACAACAAAAATTTTACAAATTTATTCTTAACCCAATTACTAAAAATAACAATAAAATATAAAAAAACTAACCTCTTAACTACTGGTATCCAGCAGTGTGGAATACTGGTAGCCAGCATTCCTCCTAATCTAAAAGTACAATTATCAATTTATTTAATCTCCAATAACTCTACTCTAACTCTACCTTGAGTTGCCTTTACCTTGGACCCCAACAGACTCAAACCTTGAGGTTGTCGAGTTGTTGGATCGTATTTGCAACATATCAAATAAAAACTACTGTAATTTATTACCCATTTACCTCTTCCTTGGTAATTTTTCTCATCCATTTTGCTCTTACTCTGCCCAAAAAGTTTCCTACTTCTATTATGTTTTCCCTAGATTTTACATTTACTAACTTTTTAGCTTGAATTTCTATTGATAAATTTAACCATTCTCTCTTCTCTATCCTCTTTCTAAGCAACTTCGTTTCTTCACACTCTAAAACTAAATGCCACTCTTTAACTTTCCGGTGGCATAGTGGGCATTTCTCCAAATCAATCTCTTTTCTCAAACCTTTCAAATTCACCACCCCTGTCCTAGCCCATGCAAATCCTACTCTTGCTGTTTTATCAACATACAATTCCCTGCTCCACACTACTTTCATTTCTCTGTATAATCTCGGTGAGCTCTTAAAAGTAGAACTCGCTAATAAATCTTGTTTTTCCATATCTTCTATTCTTGTCCTAATTTCATTCCAGAAACCTATTTGTAATAACCCTTTAGCTCTCCACATCTCCCCAAAACCTATCTTCATCAAGGTTTCCTTTATCTTATCTAGCCAAGACTCTTTTTAATTAAGTCTTTCCTGCACTATCAAACATTGATGTAAAATGCTCTGATCATCGAAATTGTGGTGAAATATGCATTGCGCTGGACGCACATTCATTTCTTATCATACCTCACCAGTTGACGTGGAACTGATCAATGGAATGCAAACTCCCTAGCAATTTTAAGATATAACTCGGTAATTTTGTTTTCGTAGACATGGGTTTCGTAACTCAAATTGATTGTCTGTGAACGGTCTATTTTCAGTAAAATCCGTGCGGTGTTACCGTGTGTGTGTGTGTGTGTGTGTGTGTGTGTGTGTGCGCGTGTGCGCGCGCGTGTGTGCGTGTGTGCGTGTGCGTGTGTGTGTGTTCGGTTTATTATTGTTTTCAGTTATGAAATTTTGTTTCTAAGGGCGTAAGACAAGGTTAAAACCTTTAAACATTATTTAACTAAACTTAAGTTAAAAATCTTATGTTACATTTACATGGCTTTCTCTACTCCTCTATCGTTTGTTTAGTAGGTATACAAATTATTCTTACGAAAGCTTATTTTCCTATCTACTTCATTTTAATCGAGATAACCTTTCCGGAAATAGCTGCATTATACATTTCGTTATAGATACAAAGGGAATAGCGATAGTCCAATGTTTTAGAACTGGACGCTCTCCGCTGGCCTTAAAATTCTATAATCTTTCCATGACATCGTGAGAAACAGCTGAAAATCGACAGAAGTTTAAAAGAATGGCTGTTTTGAACAACTCGAACCATTAATAACGATATCTCGGAATTGGCTGATGCCACAAAATTTTTATTTGAAATAAATTGTGTGCTTTAAAGAGATCTACATTTTTTGTGTAGTACATTTTCGTTTATCGCTTAACGTTTACCAGTTATACAATATTATACAAAACTTCATCCGAATGAAGAGGATTCAGAGGCTATTCCCAGATAATTCAGGATATACATTTTAGTTTGGGGTGTGGGATTTTCTTGAAAGTCTTCGTGTCCCATCTTTGGAAAGTACTGAACTTCAATACCGAATTTGGTATTTATCCTACTTTTCGGTTTTGAGTTAATGCTGTTTACAGACGCGCGCGCGCGCACACACACACACACACACTCAACGAGAGAGACACACACACAGAGCTTTTTCTAAAAAATCATTTTTGTTCAGGGACCTCAAAACATGTATTTCCGGTTAAAGTAACGACATCGAATGTTTGGGTGGAATACAATAATTCCCCTACTTACTATGGTAAAGAAACTAAAAAGTATTCAATCAGTATGAATAACATTGTTGCAAACTTTGTATCTTTTGAAATGGTGCTAAAGTTATGAACAATCTCATGTAAGTCATACATTTTGAACATATTAGGAAATTGACTGGGCTTATTTTACATTACAGTTCTAAAGCGCATAATAGCACTTGAATAAAGTCACATTTCTTCATTTTCTGTAGGACTTGCACCCTAAGAATGAGCAAAATTACCGGTGTTTCACGCCCAATATAGAATGGGACGCTAAGGACCATAGTAGTTAAAGAGCGTCAATTAAAAAAAAAAAAAACCTCACCCCAAGAACTTAAAAGTCAATGCCTTGGGTCAGTAGCCTGTCGAGGAGCAAGCAAACTCTAGATCATAACATACCCAGAATGGGTGATCAGCCCAATGCCTGGTATGTCGGTGAAGAAAGAAATGAAATGTGATGAAATGGATGATAGAAAAATTGTTGCTTCGTCTAGCGACCGAGGAAAACCACGAAAAATACCTTCGGTCAGATTCGTCGGCCTCGGGGGACTGAATCTGGGACCTTCCGAATGCGGACCGCAGACGTTACCTCCTGAGCCATTCCGCTCGGTATACACATGTCTCACGATATAAAAACTCGCCTCTGCTCTGCGGAATAAAACAGCTAGCAACTGAATAAAACATAATTTATGTGTACTAAGTTTTAGTTTCAGCTCTACCCTCCCCGTGGAAGCACTAGGGTAGCCCCATTTGATTTGTGTTACAAACTTTTCCATTCATAAACCTTCGGTAATATCAGATTTTTCTTTTAGCGTCGGATGTAAAACTTTCTGAACCGGTATTAAATTCACTGCAAGCTATGACTGAAGCGGTGCGCGCGGCGAGCATACACATTTCACAAAAATTCTGTTTTCCAAGGTTCCGTTATATACAGAGAAGGGATAGCCTTGGAACATGAAATTACGCTTAATATTAACGGTAAAGTGCTTGGAATAACTGGGACCGCGAGAAAGTGTTCGGTGAAGCATAGCGGTTCCATTCTCCAGCACTTTCTCATTCACGTGTCACCCATATCTCTCCTTGAATACTTATGCTCAACACTGTTATCAACTTATCACAGTTTCGGCAAATAAAGAAAAATCCTTTTGTGCGCCACTTCAATTATTTTCTACATCTCTTAGTCATCATATAATATATTCTGCTTTTTTATATTATTATTTATTATTATTATTATTATTATTATTATTATTATTATTATTATTATTATTTTACCTTCTCTGCCATCTTCGTATAGTAGGTAAGAGGAAGTATCGAATTCCATCCAAAAATTCCACGTCGAGATTTCACTGAAAATACACGTTTTGAGGTCCTTGTGTCCAAAAGAAAGCACTTCTAGAAAAAGATCCATGTGCATGTCTGTATCTTGATACCTCAGGACAAGAATGGCACAACTCAAAAAATATCTCTACATACAAGCCCTTCATTATGTTAAACTGTATCTCTAACTATTCATTAACATGGCTGTTTTTGACACAATTCACTATAGTATTGGACATTATATGGCTTTACTTCAGTGCAAGAGAGTAACTTTTTGAGTTGTAACACTTTAACCCCAATGGAGCAGCATATTTATAGTGCAACATTGGTTTATTTGAAACTACCAGTTTTGGATGAATAGTCACAAAAAAGTGCTTACACTAACAATAGATTTGAGCTTGCTGTACTCAACAATGACTGTTAAGAATGAAATATATTATTGAATATTGGTTTCTTGCTCAGTTACAAAAGGGATTGCTACAGAGGTAGACACAGTTATCTTTGTGTTTAAACGGTGATGTTAACATTCTGGATGAAAGCAGAGAAAGCAGCCCTGCTCCATCTTTGATTGAATTGAAGGTAAGTATGATTTGTTACCAATAATAATTATAGTTTATTATCTAAATACTTTATTTGTATCAAATAATGTTTATAATGCTTTACTGAATATATCTTAATCTTTCCTATCTTTCAGGCAGTGGATCCTCCTGATTTTGTTAATGATTTCCTCACTAATTCAAATGAGATCTATAGTAGCTGTGCCTTCCAGCCTATTCGGGTACTACTGATTTTAAAGCATTTCTTTGTTCTCTTTTGAAATACCAATAACTTATTTTTTTTAGACAGCATGGTCTAAAAGTAGAATTTCTAAAAGTGCATATGAGCTAAAAGCTTTAGATTATTGCATTAGTGCAATTAAGTTTTACTTTTCATTATGGCTTTTTACATGATTAATTTCTCATGACACTTGCATTATCTGTTCACAATAAAAAGTGTCATACTTCAATTTATCCCAATTCGTTGTAGAGTTAACCTACACATTTTATTGGCAGCCTTCTGCTTTCTTTGATCTAAAACGTTATTCTTTTGTCTAGTACCTATAACCTACATAAAGATTAAATGGTGGAAATTATAAATTCAGAAAAAACTGAAATGGAAGCGCCAGGTGAAATTACAGAAGCAGTAGACAGAATAACACCAGAAGTACTTACCCAAAAATTCCAGAAAGCAATATGATATAGCATTTAATTGCTTCATTGGCTGATTTAAGGCATAACATGTTGAAAATAATTTCACTGAAAATGACGTCTAGCGAATTAATAAAGCATCAAAACCTCCGACATCTCGCTTTTATAATGTCATTTCTCTTGTTTCAAGAACTATGTTCTAAATGTGATCTCTTAGTTTTAGGAATCAATATAATAATCATATTTTACAAATTCGAGCACTGTCTAAAAAGTAGTATATGCCACACAGTTAAATGGTTTTACTCCGTATATCATAATCTACTATTACATGACATTTGATTTTAAACTTTACAGTGATGACAATAAGTGTTTTAATGAATTAGAGATAGTATACGTAAGTCCATAGACCTAATGCACTAAATTATAAACTGATTTTCATGCAATGAACTGAGGAAAACTCATAAAATAATGAAAATGTTAGCTAAGAAGCTCTATATGGTGAAATTCAAATTCTGACTGCATTTATAGGCTAGAAGGGTATCCCTATACAGCTAATGCAACTAGTGATTGTGGTTAGTAACTTAAAAGTGATGGTTTTCCTCATGATTATTCAATTAGGAGTAAGTACCTAAATGCTTCAGCAACTATTTTTCAGCTAATTCAAGAACATTTAATAATTGTAACACAATTTTTGCCATTACAGGTTCCAGAACAATGCTGCCCTGATAATGCAATGATTCTGAGGAACAAAAGAAAGAAAATAATGCAACATATCAGGTAACTGACAGATACAAATGAAGAATGCAAATAGATTCAATACAGTCTTTTAATAGTATCTAATACAAAAAACCTGTGTTTCAGATAATCAGTGAGGCAATCCAGGATTTATACAAATCTCCACAGAAAATAAATACCAAAGAATGGACAAATGATACTGATCACTTCAATATAGAGAACAGTAAATTGTTACCACTGACATCAACAATATAATTATGTTTATTAGATTATTTTGTTTGTAAGAGTAAGACTTTGGTCTACAAGAAGGAGACTGGAATTCTGAGCACTTTAATTGAATGCTGCCAGTTGATACAGATACCTAGGCTTTTTTATAACTAAGGTTATTTTATTCCATCCAAGTGGAAAAGTAAAATTCGGAAACACAAATTGAATTCTGGTGAGTAATATGTGAACTCTAAAGGAAATCATATGCCACCTCAGCACTTTAAATCAAGCTGTGGAGAAAAATGCAGGTTGAAGTGCTCCGAAAAAATTACAACTCTGGAAACAAATCATATAAATCAATATTCTGGAGCATGGGTGACATTCAGCTGCAAAGAGAATACATTGCAAGACAAACAAAAGTCACAGATCTTAAATATCAACATCCCAAGTGTGGAAGTGAATGATCTAAAAATTTTAGTTGCTATTTTCAGATAAATGACAAAAACATTCGGGTTTGTAAGAAAATGTTCTTGGAAATTCTTGGTGTCAGTGTAGGTACATAAATACAATGTGGAAGAAGAGGAGTGGTGAGGGAATGATTGAGGTAGATAAGAGAGGAAAATATAAACATAAAGTATTGAATGAACAAAGGAAAGAGGAAATCATAGAGCTCATAAATTCATTTGAAAGAATAGAATCCCATTACTGCAGATCTAGAACAAACAAAAAACAAAAAACAAAAAAATAAACGAAACTCTTAGTGAATTGCTAAATATCTTGCGAATGTCTGGACTATATAAAGAAAAGTGTTCTCAAGAGGTGTTCAACCTGTTAAGAAACACCACTATGCATTATGTGTCAGTCTTTTTGTAGTTGTTTAGTTAGTTTTAACATTTCATTTTATAAACCAAAGAAGGATCAGGGCACTCTGCACAAATTATAAACAGGGGAATTGGGAAGAAAGAAAATAAATTGAAGATGAATATAAAAACATATGAAAGAAAAATTATCTGCAGAGAAGAGAAGAGAAAGAGAGGTATAAGCAGTGTAGTGATGACAGCAAAACTGCAGTTTGTTGTTTTGATCTTGAAGCAGTACTGCCACTATCTTGTGGAGAATATTCATTGCTCTATTATAAAAGAAGACTAACATGCTCTAATTTTAGTGTATTTGAAGTAACAACTAAAGAGGCAAATTACTTTTATTGGCATGAAGGGATAGCAAATAAGAGTTCCAACGAAGTATACATCTGATGAAGTACATTCAGATGAACAGGAAAAATAGGTATCAATAAATTTATATTTTATGCTGAGAATTGCATTGGCCAAAACAAGAACAATGCAGCTTTGTTAATGTATGCAGTTATGCAATGGGAATTGATTACATTATGCAAAAGTATTTAGTAAAAGCCCATACACAAAATGAAAATGATTCTGTACATGCTAATACTGAAAGAGAACAGAAAAGGGTCATGAAAGGTGGAATGATCACTCATCCTTCGCAGTGAGTAATGATACTGCAGTTGGCCAAAAAGAGTGACACTTCTTACAAAGTGACTGAAATGTGTACTGATGATTTTATCAATTTCAAACATTCCTTGAGCAAAAACTACAACCTAAATGAAAAAGGAGAAAAGGTTGTGTGGGCAGACATTAAGATAATGCATTTTGAGAGAAGCAAACCTTTCCAAATGTTTTACAGAACATCCTACTCCAAAATGGAATATAAAACCATCAGTGTGGGAAGATTTAACAGAGACATGAGTACAAATGACATGACAGAATTCAAGAAAGCCTATAATGACACTCCCAAAATTGATTCTAAAAAGAAAGATGATTTATTTTCTTTGTGTGATGAATATCCTAGTATACTCCTAGTATACATTGGAATTTTTATAAAAACTAAATGAGATCATTCTGTTGTTCTATTTTGCTTTTTACGCAAAATTTTGTGAATCTATCCTGACCTGAAAACTTCTTGCAGACTTAAAATATAAAGTTGCATTTTTTAAATTTATATTCTTTTTAGTATAAAGTATTAAAATTGTCATTTACATTTAGACCACTTGAAATTAACAGTAAAGTTGTACATTAAAATTCAGTGTCAGAGTGATACAACTATAAAAAACGGAATAAATTTACAGAACCATATTGTAATAAGTAAAAAATTTAAGGTTCATAAAGTATGTATAATTATTTTGTTGTAATAATTTAATAAATTGTGTTTATTTGTTTGAATTCTGAAAAAGTGAACATTTAATTTTTAACAGTCCCTTCAGAAGAAAGATTGAAAGATCAAAACGAATGGTTTTCTGCTCCTACTGAAAAATTGTTGATTTTGACTTGCAATACTGTTATCCTGAGGTATCGTCTGTGAATAGCATAACTCTAAAATGAAATGTTCCATAAATACTAAACATGGTATTTAAGTTTAGTATCTCCTAAAGATGCAACATGAAGATTTTCAATAAAATCCTGCCCCCAAACTACCCTTTACATGGAAACGTTTTAAATATTTTTGGTTTTATCAAAAATGGTTCTAATAGTTTTGATTAAAACACCACATATTTAAGATATATTTACATGATGAATAAAATGTAAATAATGAATTTTCTGTGAATAACCTTAGAAGTCTTCTTCATTGGGAAGGAATTTTCTATAATTATGCATAATGGATAAACCGTAAGAGTTAGACAAAAACATACTGCACAAAAAATGTAGAGCTCTTTAAAAAACACAATTTATTTCAAATAACTTTTGTGGTATCAGCCATTCCCAGATACCTGTTACTAATGGTGTGATTTGTTCAATACTTTTGTCATTTTTACTTTCTCTATTACGTACTTACAGTAAAACCTAGAGGAAGTATTGTATTCCACCAAGCAAATTTGATACCGAGATTTCATGAAATACATATTCTGGGGCTCCTTGAATAATAATAATAATAAAAAAAAGAAGAAAACTTTTAGCAAAAGGTCCGAGTATGTGTGTGAATAGTATAACTCTAAAATTAAAAGTTGGTTAAATACCAAACATGATTAAGTTCAGCAGCTTACAAGGATGTGACATAAAGATTTTCAAGAAAATACTTCACCTCAAACCACCTGTTCGATGGAAAATGTTCCAAAATTTTTATTTTTTTCAAAAATGGCTTTAACAATTTTGTTTAAAGTAGTATATGTTTAAGATATTTTCATGAAAAATGAAATGTATATCTTGAACTTTCTGGGAATAGCTTATAAAGTCCTGTTCATTCTGAATGACTTTTGCATAATTGGTAAACCATAAGAGATAGACAAAATCTTAGTACACAAATGTATATCTCATTAAAGCACACAATCTTTATATTTTTTGTGGAGTAAACCATTTCCGAGATATTCCATGTTATTAGTTCAGATTTTTAAATACCTAATACTTTTCTCAAATGGGAAGTTATTATGTATTTTTCTTGTGGTCATGCAAGGAGCATGGAATTTCAAAGCCATCACTGAGCGACACATCCTTTAAAAATCTCACTATTATTTTACCTACTGTATTGTACAGCAAAATGTGTAACTCTGAATTGAAAGTTTATCTGGATTAACAACCAGTAGCTAGAATAATAAGCTTTTGTAAGAATAGTTTGTAGAAGAGTGAAAAGAGAAAGTCATGTGAATATAACACACAGTGTTTTTTAAAAAGTGCTGTTACTATTCAGCTGTTTCTTGCATTGTCATAGAAAGGCTATGGAATAATTTTAAGGCCAGCATATAGCATCTTACTTTTAAAGATCTGACTATAGATTTTGTTTCTTTTATCCCCTTGTACGTACAAGCAGAGGTGCCCATCCCCCCAAAGGCTCTGGAGATCCCCCCCCCAATTTTTCTGAGAGCTCAATTTAAACTATTTAGTTTCTTTTGTATATTGCTGGAAAGACAGCAACTGGGCTGTCTTGTAGATACTGTAGTAGCTATTGTGTTATGTGCACAATAAAAGCTTAAACAAATACTTGGAAAGTTAAAATCAATAAAAATCATAATATTTACACCAAAAAATTACAAATAAAAGTGTTTGGGCAGGTGGTGTATTTTATTATGTGGTATTTCAATGTATCCAATAGTATCTATATAGTAAGTGTAATAACACTATACATTTTGAAGAATTATATACCTACCTATAATGTTATATGTAGTTCTTTTTATACATTTCCAATAAATATCATTTGTTATGCCACATTATACCACTATGAACTATACTTAAGATTGTTTTTTTGGGGAGGGGTTACAGCATATTTAGATTAACAAAGTTAAAGACACAAACTGAGGTAAAATTACAGAACTCAATTAAAATTAATTTGCTTCAATATTTTTGTATTCCCCCACTCTAAAAGATTCCCTCCCTTGGGCAGCCCTGTGTATAATTAAATGAGTAATGAAACTATTTCTGAAAATGTTTATCTCAATTAACATGAAGCGGATAGAAAAAATAAGCTGTTGTAAGAATAGTTTGTAGAAGCTATATAAAAATAAATGATAGTGGATAGAGAAAGACATGTGAATGTAACACATCAGATTTGTTTCTTTGGACAATAGTGTTACTTGTTCATTAAATAATAATGTACATTTTAGCAATATGATATTGTTTTACTTTAAAACGTCATTACGTATTGTGGTATTTTTCATGTAGGTATAATAAGAATATATAGGATAATGGTGGTGTCCCACTTTCAGCTGATGGAATTATGGTTACCCTAAGCAGATGTACAAATTCACTGTGTCCTTATGTATAGCAAATTAGTTTCTGCATCTAATCATCATAATCCAAAGTTGACCTAGCGACTGCATTTGTTGGTTGCCGAGAATCTAAAAATGCTCTACCACAGCAAGCAATGTTGTTATCATTAATATAGGTGTGGCCGAAGCTGTAACAGCAGGTTTGCAGTTCAAATCCCACAAGTACTGTACTCCTTGACAGTCTTTTTTCCCTCTAGGATTTATGAAAACTGAGACAGAACGTTCTCTTCAAATTTCTTTTTCCAATTATCATCAGTTTTCAAAGCCTATTGTATGATATACTGTAAGAAAGGGTGTTAAAACACAATCAGGGCTTAAGAAAAAGTGTTAGGATAGATAATAGGAAAAGCATCGATCAAGCACGTGTGATGCTAAGTGCATTGGCTTGTTAACCAGACTACTTTGCTCATTGTGTTAGTTGCAGCAACATCAGAGTGATTGTATATAAGACTGATTTCCCACTGCAAAATAGCAGTAACAAGTGTAGGCTAAGCCTCTAGTATAGTAAAATCAGATATGATGAATAATACAGTTTAGCAAATGAAATGTTATGATTCTTTAATTCCTGTGCATGGCATGCAACAATATAGCTATGATCTAACCAATAGTAAATTGTGTTTATGTATGCATAATATTCTCCTTGTGTGTCTAATGTTAATATTGAGTTTAGTAGTTAAATTGCAAATATTCACTTTCCTTTTATTGGAAGGTTCATTACAATGACACTGTAATAAGATAATTTAATTTTTATTGTTTTGTTTGTACAGGCAACAGATGCAGAATTGGAAGCTGCATTAGAATGTGCATTAGAGACAGGTTACCGCCACATTGACACAGCATATGTTTATCAAAATGAGAAAGCCATTGGGAAGGTATTGTCTCAATGGATCAATACAGGGAAGGTGAAAAGAGAAGATCTGTTTATTGTCACAAAGGTAATTAGCATTTCAATGTAGTGAATCTATTTAAATTAATTAATTCAGCATCTTATGTTGATTTAGAATTTTAGAAAATATTAATTGCTTATGGTAATGGCCATGGCCTCTCTGTTTCTCAGTTATTGCATTCCAATATATTTAGTGCTTTGCTCTTGTGTTGAGACAGAGTCTTAGCAGCAGGGCTGGCCATACAAAATTCCAGACCCCTCAACAAATCATGGGCCCTTTGTATGTCACAAAGTTTGAGAAAAAAAATGGAGTTTTATTTATGGATGCTCTTTAACTTCTATGGTTCTTAGTATCCCATTCTATACTGGGCATGAAAGACTGGAAATTTTGCTCAGAAGCCTCTTGAGGTTCTTTTACGTGCCATAAATCTATGACACGGAACTACTGACTTTACTTCTCTTCTGAAGGAAGCCATGCTAAGGACTTTTATGCCTGAAAAAATCCAGCACCCTCTGCTGGGTTTAAACCTGTAACTGCGGGAACTAAAGGCTAGCATGGTATCCTTTAGACCACAGAGGACAACACAAAGTTTGAGACAGTGACTCATCAAACATTAGAATGGATAAAAGAGAACAGTACAAAATTATCTGTCATGGTAAACTGGTATATCCATTGTTCTGATAGTTTATTGTATAGGGCATTGAGAGCCACCCAGTGGCATAGCAGACTATTCTGGACCCCCCCTGCAGAATGAAGTAGAGACCCAAATATTAAAAGTCTATGATAAATAATAATAATAATAATGATAATGATAATGATAATGATAATGATAAAAATGATAAAAATGATAAAAATGATAAAAATGATAAAAATGATAAAAATGATAAAAATGATAAAAATGATAAAAATGATAAAAATGATAAAAATGATAAAAATGATAAAAATGATAAAAATGATAAAAATTAAATAATAATAATGATAATAATTAAATAATAATAATAATGATAATAATTAAATAATAATAATAATGATAATAATTAAATAATAATAATAATGATAATAATAATTAAATAATAATAATAATGATAATAATAATTAAATAATAATAATAATGATAATAATAATTAAATAATAATAATGATAATAATAATTAAATAATAATAATAATGATAATAATAATTAAATAATAATAATAATGATAATAATAATTAAATAATAATAATGATAATAATAATTAAATAATAATAATAATGATAATAATAATTAAATAATAATAATAATGATAATAATAATTAAATAATAATAATAATGTTAATAATAATTAAATAATAATAATAATGATAATAATAATTAAATAATAATAATAATGATAATAATAATTAAATAATAATAATAATGATAATAATAATTAAATAATAATTAAATAATGATTATAATAATTAAATAATAATTAAATAATGATTATAATAATTAAATAATAATTAAATAATGATTATAATAATTAAATAATAATTAAATAATGATTATAATAATTAAATAATAATTAAATAATGATAATAATAATTAAATAATAATTAAATAATGATAATAATAATTAAATAATAATTAAATAATGATAATAATAATTAAATAATAATTAAATAATGATAATAATAATTAAATAATAATTAAATAATGATAATAATAATTAAATAATGATAATAATAATTAAATAATGATAATAATAATTAAATAATGATAATAATAATTAAATAATGATAATAATAATTAAATAATGATAATAATAATTAAATAATGATAATAATGATAATAATTAAATAATGATAATAATAATTAAATAATTAAATAATGATAATAATAATTAAATAATTAAATAATGATAATAATTAAATAATAATAATGATAATAATAATAATAATAATAATAATAATAATAATAATAATTAAATAATAATAATAATAATAATTAAATAATAATAATAATAATAATAATAATAATAATAATAATAATTAAATAATAATAATTTAATAATAATAATAATTTAATAATAATAATAATAATAATAATTAAATAATAATAATAATAATTAAATAATAATAATAATAATAATAATAATAATAATAATTAAATAATAATAATAATTAAATAATAATAATAATAATAATAATAATAATAAAATAATAATAATAATAATAAAATAATAATAATAATAATTAAATAATAATAATTAAATAATAATAATAATAATTAAATAATAATAATAATAATAATTAAATAATAATAATAATAATAATAATAATTAAATAATAATAATAATAATAATTAAATAATAATAATAATAATTAAATAATAATAATAATTAAATAATAATAATAATAATAATAATAATAATAATAATAATAATAATTAAATAATAATAATAATAATAATAATAATAATTAAATAATAATAATAATAATAATAATAATAATAATAATAATAATAATAATTAAATAATAATAATAATTAAATAATAATAATAATAATTAAATAATAATAATTAAATAATAATAATAATAATTAAATAATAATAATTAAATAATAATAATTAAATAATAATAATAATAATAATAATTAAATAATAATAATAATAATAATAATAATAATTAAATAATAATAATAATAATAATAATAATAATTAAATAATAATAATAATAATAATAATTAAATAATAATAATTAAATAATAATAATAATAATAATAATTAAATAATAATAATTAAATAATAATAATAATAATAATAATAATTAAATAATAATAATAATAATTAAATAATAATAATAATAATTAAATAATAATAATAATAATTAAATAATAATAATAATAATTAAATAATAATAATAATAATAATAATTAAATAATAATAATAATAATTAAATAATAATAATAATAATAATTAAATAATAATAATAATAATTAAATAATAATAATAATAATTAAATAATAATAATAATAATAATAATTAAATAATAATAATAATAATAATTAAATAATAATAATAATAATAATAATAATTAAATAATAATTAAATAATAATAATAATAATAATAATTAAATAATAATAATAATAATAATAATAATTAAATAATAATAATAATAATTAAATAATAATAATATGCACTTCTCACAGTTAATCTTGGATGTTAATCACAGATTTATTGCAGGATTCTTCCCAGTGAATTCATCCATTATCACATCAAGATCTGACGTGCATGCTCTTTCCACTTCAATGCTTCTTATACCAAGGGGGAGACAAAATGCTCCTGCATCATCAAACTGCACACATGGTGATTAATTAATTTTAATTTTGAGATGGTCCTTCCTGCTCAAGCCACTGTCACAGGGAGAGATAGAAATAATTTCAACACCACTGAAACATCAGGGATACTAGAAATAATTATGTGATTTTTTTTTACAAGGATTAGATCTGTTAACTGTTTCACTGATCCACTTTTAATACCTTTGATATCGCTCTGAAGAGGAAATTGTGGTGAAATATAATTCAGATAGCTCACTTCAAGCTTTTCTGCGATTAAATAAAGTTCACTGTCACTAATCCATGAATATATTGGGCTGAAAACACTTGGACTTTTCAGTTATGTCCATCATGCTTTTAAATCTGAGTCATAATTGACCTAACATGATATCCAAATAACCATATAACACATTAAATTTGAAATACTGTTTGGGATCACTCAGCCTTTTATCCTCACATAATTCATCAAAACATTTCTTTGTTTTATTTGTGCATTTTCTTGCAAAACAACATTTGGTTTCCCATGTATTTGCCATTTCTTAAGCTTCTTGTTTACTTTGCTAAAACAATTTTTAAATTGCTGAAGTGAAGTAAATGCTTTGCCCCAGTAATTTTGTAATGCTGCACATCTTTGTTAGGTGACTGCATATTTTTTGACACGATATTGGTAGTTTCTAACACTGCTTTGTACTACCATCTGAACCACACCATTTGTTTGCTTATGGAAGTTGCTTCATTACACTCATTTAAATTTTTAGAGGTTACTATTATATTGCTTAAAGCCCTCATGATATTTTGGTAACTGAAATGGATGGATAATAAAGCGTCATAAGCTGAAGACCATCTTGTTGGACATAGTCTTTTGAGAGTTGGGGTTTTCTTTCCAATTGTCATTTCTTTTAATAGTTGTCATGTTATAATACTGGAACTGAGAAACCTATATATTCTCTCAAGCCAATTGTAAAAGGATGTTATCTGTGGTATCTTAGTTGCGTCTCTTAGGACTAAATTCAATGTACATAATTGGCAGTTGGTTTCAGTCTTTTGATCTGCTCTTGCACTCCTGAGTATACTCACCCATCACTTTCATTACATTGATTTTTGCATTGTTGTATGGAAATTCCATTGTTTTTAATGAATTATGAAACTGTAGTAATTAATCCTTGTGCACTTCCATCCCCAACTCTAAAAAATCCCAGAAAACTTTCCTATATCATGAGCTCTATAGGAGTTATTTACATTCTCCTTTATTCAGAATTTTATGTATCGCAAAATTAACCTTAACTGATCATGCTAAGTTACATTTTGGGTAGTATCCAATATTAGGGAATAAAACCATTGTCATGTGTTTCTGCAATTACCTCTTTTTCTATTTGTGAAGACAGCATCTGAATGAGTTCATTTTGTATTTGGGGACTTAAGGTGTTTTTGCTTTTTGGCTTCACATTCATTAATCAGGATAAAATGGGATCATATTTGCTGAGAAGGTCAATTATAGCAAGAAAATCACCACTGTGTGATTCACCTAGTGTTTCTTTATGCCCTCAAAAGACCATAGGTATTCCGCATTGCTAAGGTCAGCAACACATTAGTTACCCTTTTCACTATATGCTTCTTTAAATTATCTGTGATTTCTTTATTAAAATGATGATCAGTGGCATTCTTGTGAGATAAATTTATATAGTTTTCGTCATTCGTTTAAGAAATGGAAGTCGAGGGAAAATTAGTGCTACTTTCACAATTTATAAACTATCTTCGTTATTATTAGAATGTGGGAAAACCAGTACTATGTTCACATTTTATGGACTCGCCCATAAATTAGTGGAATAATCTATTTCATAAATGTCACATTCACATATTTAGTTTTCTGCAGTTTCTATTGGAACTGTCTGTACATTTCCTTTTTATCAGTGAAAAATATGAAATTTTTTTTCAGAGTTTCGTTACCAAGGCATCCCTTTTTGGTTTGCTTTTTGTTTTCTTTTTGTCACTCCACTAAACTACTAGTCGGCCACGATATGAGTGTTGCAAGAGTTTTACATATAATGTTTTGTGTTTATAGCACCACGTTGTGGAGCCAATGTTGATGTGGTATTAATGTTATGTTGACTTCTGCGTTGCCATCTTGTGTGACGTCACTCCTTGTTTGGTTCGTTTAACTCCATCTGGCGTAGCAATTTGCATAAATTAGTTTCTGAAAGAATTTAAGGTTATGTATATTGTCCTCCGGCTAGCTATCATCTTTTCTTGGTAGAACTTGTATCTCTTGCAGGGTGTGAAGCGGAAAGGAATCTTTTGTCTAGAAATGATATTGACGAAGAAATTGGTTTTATAATCTTTATTGCAGAACACGTTCACGAACACTTTCACATATTTATTTGGATACTCGCCATACTGAAACTGTTTGTAATAACTTCTTATCACTTTTAACTCGCATACTTCAACTTTGTGTATTTAACTGTATAATACTTTATAATATTTTTTTTATAATTCTGCTGCACGTAACTTGACAAAAAAAATGAACTGCGATACCGACGTGGAGAGTACGGAGAATTTTGTAGAACTGGTGGCCCGACGTGCAATGTGTTGAAAATCTTGTTGAACTGGGGGAACGCTCCCTTGAATCTACACTATTTATAGGCTTGCCTCAAGATACGCCTAAAGATCATAAATGAACTGCCATTGGCTAATAAAACGCGCCAACATTAGCGTCTATTTTACTATCCAATGAAAACCACTAATACATATTTCTTTTAAGGAACATTCTGGAAGCTTTTACCGAAAAGGCGCGAAACATTACGTAACTTCCTGGTTCCCGGTAACGATAAACAACTCACCCCCTTGCTGCATTATTGCGTTATTGTTAACAGTTTCAGTAAAGCCGTATATTATTATTTACCAATAATAATTACAATTAATAAACCTCTGAAATCAATGTCACATAAAAATACATATTTATATTACAATTATTATTTACCTTTAAGTAATTTGTGATACAAATTACCGTATCAGTGTGCTTGGAGGAGGGCACCGATGTTTTTGTTGAAAATGCATCAACAATGCTAGAGGGGAGTGAGGGCCAAGATGATAGAGGAATGTACAGTTGCACAATTTAAGCAGTACTACATTTGCAGGCCTCAGCCTCAATAGTAAGTACAACTCGGAACTGCTGACGTTTTCTTTAACCAACTGTCCCTCTGATGCCCCACCCACTTGTTCCATAACTGTTTAGTTCCTCTTCCCACCTCACACACTCGTATTGTGGCCAATTAATACACATGCTCAATCGACGTAATAACAATAAGAAAGTACTCAACTTCTGAAATTAAAATCGTTTACCAGCACATATAATTAATTTTCACATCAAAATAAGTTTTTTTTTCACACTTTTCACAATAAGTATTATTGATGTAGCAATCCTACACTCACTCCTGCGCTCAATTTACTAATAGATGAGAATGACACAAGGAGCAGAGGAAAATAGTTTGGATTTGGTATTGCCCATTGAACCAGTAAATTCGTTATTTTGGCTAGTGCAGGATTAGAGAGTGCTCAATGTTGTCATATTTCTCAATACCCCAACTATTTTTTCCTGAATTTACAGTCTTAATATAGGGTGCTGCATGAATGGCCTAAACATGCGAAAATATGGTATCTTGAGCCTTTGAGGTCCCTCTCGCTTGATCCCCCCCCCTTGCAATTGCTGAGTTGCTTGCTACACCACTGGGGCCACCTAAAGACCTGATTACATGTTAATTTTTCTCAACTCTAGGGGTACCAACATCTGGAAAATTCTGGACATCCCCACATTTTTAACTTCTGTCCAGCATCTGGGGGGAATTTCTGAAAAATTCAGAATTTCCTACTTTTTGAGGAATGTAAACATACTTCAGTTTCAAACAGATTAGCTACTCAAGAATGATTAGAAAAATTTGCTTGAAAATAGTGGAATTATTTTGTTACAACACTAATATTGAGAGGTCTTTTTCACTAATATCAGCAAGAAGATACATGAAAGAAACAGGCCATTGATTGACTCAGTCAAAGGTATTGTTCTAGTAAACTATAACTTTAAACATTTAAGTTTGTAGAATGTTAACGTTAAAGCTATACCAAAACCAGATGTTTTATGCAAAATATGTTCATCACACAAGTATAATTGTTAAGGTTCTTTCATAGTTGCTGTTATTCCATTTATTAAAAGAATGCTTAAGAAAATATAACATTTATGTACACATATCTGAATACTAATTTAGGTTTGGAATTTAATTTATGTCCTACTTTTTAGACCACTAGTGTTCTACTTTTCATTAAAAGAATTTGATATCCCTACTCAAGTGTTAATTGATAGCATTAATTTTATTCTGTGCAGCTGCCTCCAGTTGGAAACCGTCCTGAATGTGTAGAGAAGTATCTGAAGTGCTCCTTAGAAATGCTGAAGCTGGACTATGTAGATATGTATTTAGTGCATGTACCTTTTGCTTTCCAAGAGCATGGAGAAGAGATTCACCCCATCAATGAAGATGGTTCTGCCAAACTGGATCATAGCACAAATCATGTGGAAATCTGGAAGGTTTGTTAAGTTCTTCTTACCTTAGAATTTAATTATATCTTTCAAATTAGACTAGAGTGTATCTTTTTCACTTTCTCTACCATTTATCTGTGTTAGGTATAGAAGGTATCTCTTGCATTCCATGCAAAAATTTGGTACTGAGATTTCAAAGAAACATTGTTTTGAGATCCTCTGAATACATTTTTAGAAAGGAGTGGGAGTAAATTTGGATGATTAACCAAACTTCATATTTAAGATCAGCAACATGAAAATTTCCACTAATTCTATCCCAAACTACCATGGAAAATTTCCATTTTTTACATGGAAAAATGTTCTGTTATTTTTTGTTCTCTCAAAACAGCTGTAATAGTTTTGATTAAAATATATATCTGAGATACTAACATGAATAGTATTATCTTGAATTTTGTGTTGATGGACTGTGGAGTCCTTTTCATTCTATTGAATTGTAGGGATTTTATGTGATTGTAAAACTAGGTTTAAGAGATAGACAGAGATTTATTGCAGAAATATTGTAGAACTTGTTGAAATATGCAATTGTCATTAAATATTTTTTTGTAGCTTTAACCATTTGTTATACATTTCTTATTGCTGGATTGAATTTTATAGCATTTCAAGCTATACTCTTTTGAAATGTAAGTATTATGTCCATTCTTTTGTTTCCAATCAGCCCATGCAAAGAGTATGTGCTATCAAGGCCATAAAATGATTTGCTTTTTAAATGTTTAAGTATTGTCCTAGCATCTATGTATTTAAACAATACCGTTTTGCAAAAACATTTTTGAAAACATGTTTGTTTAGGTACCTAGAAACTACTTCAGATCAGGGAGGATCTGGGAGGTTGGTTACATGCATGAAGTAAAGCAACATTCAGCTGTTCGTATTATTAGTCAGTTTTTGTTAATAAGAATAAGTTTGAAAGAGAGTGAGAGTGGGGAGTGGGGAGAGTGGGGGAGAGGGATTGATTTTGGTGAAAGTAGTAAGAAAAGCAGCATCAAAGGTAAGATGCAGTATGCAGCACTTTGCTATCTGGATGACATTCTATATTTAGCTTTAAAAACTAAAAACTCCACAGAATATTTTCTAATGGGATACTCTCATATTACACAAAATACATGAGGAAAACTTTTTTATGTTGACTTAGGCTATGGAAGCTCAGGTTGATGCAGGTCGCACAAGGGCTATTGGGATCTCCAATTTCAATGAAAAGCAAATACAGAGAATACTGCAGGTAGCTCGTATACCTCCAGCAAATCTCCAAGTGGAACTTCATGTTTATTTTCAGCAACATGAACTTGTTGATTTCTGCAAAAAACATGATATTGTTGTGTGTGCATACTCACCTCTTGGGTCTCGAGGGAGCACATTTTTAGGGTATGTTTGCATTATTGTCATTCTTGTTTTACTCTTTGTAAACTTATTGTGCCATTAAGTATGTTCTATGTGTTTCTGGTATTACATTTGTAAATTATTTTAATATATGGAATCTGTTTAATACAGTTCTTATTGAGATTACATATTTGTAAAGTATTTTTCAGTAGGTACATTATCCAGTTGGGCAACGTTTAGATAAAGGAATTTTTTCTAGATTTAAAATTCTTTAATACACACTTCACATGTGTGAAGGGGTTATGGTAATTACCACTTGTAATTCTTTGGATAGTCCATTCAATGTGGTGAGATTTGCCATCAGATAAAATATTTTACAAAGAGTGCAGAGCTCTGGGCTGTAGGCCAAGTTAATCACTCCTTGCTTTGCTGCTTAGATGGTATAAGTCCAGTTTTGAATGAGCACTTATTTGTGAATATAAAAGCAGAGGAATTTGTGCATTTTTGCATTGAATGTTAGCTTACAAATTACAACCACATGTACAAATCAAAAGAAACTGGAATAGAAAAATTAATCAAAGTTTAAGCTCAACATTGGCTCATTTTAAATGTATATTCAGTTTATGGATTGAATATTTCTTAAGGGGTTACTTACACCTTTAAGGGCAAACATTTAAATTCCTTGCTTTTTTACGTGTTAGGTACTTTGAAACAAACTTTCAATTTCATGATGGTGGTAGAAAAAAGTGTGGTTACAAATATGGTAACTTAACACGCATTTACATTACTGTCTTTTTCTCAAGGACTGTGTTATTCAAAGCAGCTTAAGGATTCTTCTGGGGTTTAAGAGTCAGCATAATGACTTTCCACTAGGGGTCCTGGGTTCATTTCCCAGCTGGATGGTAATTTGTTTTTTTAATTGGATTTATTCCGTACCCTCCACAGAGTCTGGAAATGTGAATCTGAAAGTGAATGGAACTTGTCTGAAAAGAATTTAGCACAAATTTAAAGTAAAAATCCAATGTAAGCGAGTTAACACAAAGAAAGTGTTTCTAAAGTTAAAGATGCCAATATGTCAAAGTAATTAAAGGCAATTGTTTAAATGAAACAATAAAAGAAATGCTGTTTACATTGTAACTCCCATAATTTTCGAGATAATTGCATAAAGCTTTGTAGAGATTTTCATCTCATCAAAGTCAACAATCTTTAGTAGAAAAAAGAAAACTCTGGTATTCATTGTACTATTGAAGTACAGTTTGTGGGTTCACATGTTGCCTTTATAATACTTGTAGAAAAGGATTACTTAGGAGTGGCTGAAATTTTAAAAATAGTAAATTATGCTGCATCATGCTTATTTTTTGCTATAATGGTCATCAAGTCCAATTTAGTACAATTTTGTTTATAAAGATGTGGACCACAAATATTGAAGCACCTCAATTTAAAAGTATTATTGTAAATGCCTTTTTCATGCAAACCTAACAGTTGGAATTTTAATTATTAAGAATTTGTAAAGCTTGTAAGAATGAAAATACTATTCAACATAAATTAGAAAACAACCTTTAGATATTAAACATACAACATTGCAATGTAATAATTCATATAGAAACAGAAAAAGAACATTCAAACACATGAATTTGAGGTGTTGAAGATCTATGTGCCCCTTTAAGAAAGCAGGTTTTCCTTTTGTGATGTATTATAATTTAGAATTTGTTATTTGCAGTAAGGAACTCCCTGATCTCCTTTCAAACCCAACAGTAAAAGAAATAGCAGAACGCCTGGAAAAAACTCCAGCACAGATACTACTTCGTCATATTGTGCAACGTGGCATTGCTGTGATACCAAAGAGTACTAATCCTGAACGCATTCATCAGAATTTTCAGGTAACTGCAGAACTAGTTTTGCAAACAAAGTTTGAGGAGATGGCAAATATTTGGTTAAGATGAAATCATTTATGTACAGGTTACTAATCCAGATTGTAAATGTGGCTTATTTGCAGGGGTGGTGCAATTGGTGCACTGCTATGGGGCCCCCAAAGTTGGGGCCCCAAATGAGGTCCCCTTCAGTTTCTTAATAAAGGGTTACTGTTCAAAAAATTCTTTAACAAATTTCATAACAAATAAATATTTAATTTAAGTTATCCTATATAATTTCTGCAATTGCATGTGAGAGAATTATTTTGAAAAATCAAATAATATACTGACAGGACAGTGGATGAACGAAGGGAAATTCACATGTGTCCTTCATGCCGTCAGCATGTTTACACACTTGGCAGTCAGCTGAGTGACTTTTCCAACCACAAAGCACATGTGTCACTGCTAGCTTCCAAGCTTCTAGCTTCATATTATTTGTGATTAATACTGTATGCTCACAATTTTATAATCGGTTCAAGAGTATGAAGTTAGTTGTAGATGCATATAGGGTAATTAAACCCTTATTTTTGGCTTTTTCTACTGATGATCAATTGGAAAAAGAAGCTGAAAAAATTGCAGAAACATTTTCTGATGATGTACCACCTTTAATTAAACCCAAATATATCAATTAGAAGTTCCTAGCGAAACAGCTTAATAATCTACCGTTGATGAACACAGCTCTTTGACATTTGCCCATACTGCTTGATGTATGCACTTCACTATTTACGTTACAGTGGCCAAAGTTGAGATCATATTCTAAATTACAACTTGTCAAAAACTACCTTAGTAGTTTTATCGCTCAAGAATGCCTAAATGGTTTAGTTCTTTTGTCAATAGAAAATGAAAGGGTGCAATGGTTTAATGCTGATAAAGTCTTTGCCAATATGCAATCAAGAGAGAAAACCTTCACAACTTAAGTTTAATCATTTTATTTCCTCTACTACGTATAGTAAGTAGGGGAAGTATTGTATTCCATCCAAAAATTCTATGTTGAGTTTTCACCAGAAATATATGTTTTGAGGCCCCCCTGAACCCCCCAAAAAAAGCATATTTAGAAAAAGGCCTATGTGTGTGTCTGTAAACAGCTTAATTAAAAAACAAGTAAGATAAATACCAAATTTGACATTTAAGTTCAATATCTTCCAAGTCTCAACATGAATATTTTCAAGAAAATTTCCCCTTTACATGGAACTTTTTTAAAACTTTTTACTTTCTAAAAAATGGCTAACAGTTTTGATTAAAATACGATATCTTTAAAGATATTTACATGACAAATAAAATGTATATCTTAAGTTTTCTGGGAATAACCTGTGAAGCCCTCTTTATTCGGAAGGAATTTTATATAATCTTGTATAACTGGTAAATGTTAAGTGATAGACAAAAATTTACTATACAAAAAAATGTAGATTTCTTTAGAACACCCAACTTTTTTCAAATAACATTTTTGTGGCATCAACCATTTCTGAGATAGCGATTATTAATGGTTTGTTGTTCAATACTTAGCTAATGTTTTAAGATCCTGTTGATCTTCTTGCGATGTCATGCAAAGAGTATGGAACTTTTAGGTCAGCATATAGCGGACAGATCTATAAAACATTTGACTCTTGCTATTCCCTGTGTATATGTAATGAAGTGTGTAATGCAGCTATTTCCTGAAAGGTTATCTCGATTAAAATGAAGTAGATAGGAAAATAAACTTTCGTAAGAATAATTTGTATACCCACTAATAAGTGATAGAGGGTAGAGAAAGTCATGTGAATGTAACACATCAGAATGTTTTTACTGTTGAATAAATAATTTACTTTTTTTCTGATATCAAGAAAATTTGGACTTTAAATGTTGTTAAATTTTTTTAATTTGAATTTTATTTCATCATTTGTAAACAATGTACATTGTTACTGGACATGTCAAATAAAATATTTGTAATATAAGTTACAGATTTACAGCTGTCAAACCAACAATTGCATTACAAACAGACTAGCTACAAAATATTCTTCATATAAAATGTTTGCAGTATTTGGCAATATTTACAACATCCAGTTGTCAAATGTTGAGTTAAAACCTAAAGGACATAGTATTGGAATTAATGTTTATAGTATATTGCAGTTAAACAATGCTGTAGCAGGAATCTTTTCAGTTGAATTTTAGAGCCTTGGATTTTTATTAGGTTTTGTCTTGCCTTATCTTGTCTTGATACAGATTTCCGTCATTGCTCCAGAAGCACTTCAGCCTTGGGCCTATTGTGCTACTTGTATCATTTTAAAGCCAATTCATTATGCCTGCACTCTTTACTAATACTAAGGAATACAGTTTCATAACACATATGGTTTCAAATTCTTCTGGTTCTAAAAACATTTTCCCAGAAACAATATATCTCCTGTGAGCCAAGACCTCACAGGAGCTATTAGGTATTTTAAATTGTCCTTTTGAAATTGTTTTAGATTTACAACAATAATGCCTACTGGTGACACAGTAGAATAATATTTTCTATTTTAATTTTATAAAAGCTTCAAATAATTTATCCATGCAAGAGTAAGTTATTTTTATTTTGAAAAGCATATGGTTGTTTTAATTTGGTAAGACCTTAAATTCATGTCTGGAATAACACTTATTTTAATCTTGTTGAACTTATTGTAACGATGAGTGCCATACTTTTTAAACAAATACAAAGCTAAATCAAACAATTAACATCTCATTATTTGATATTATTGCTCTTCAAAATTTTAAAACAAAGTATTACTATGCACAATTGTTTATGTATGGTTAAATCTTATTTTGCATACTGCCTATATAAATAAGATTTAAAACTTCTGAATTCCTATTTGGAAGTTGCAGTTAGGGATCCACATTTGGACCTTTGCATCATGGCCTCTGAGAACCTAGCTATGCCACTACTTACTTATGTTATCCTAAACATTAAATTAACATTTCTTTTACTGATTTATAACTTAAGGATTTCTTTGCTTATAATTTTTTCCCCAAAATGAGCCCTTTCAGTCATAAATTTAGGTTAACATTTTCAACCTAAGTCAGATTAAATTCTAGACTCACAAGAAATTGTAATTGAAAATAAAACTGAAGCACTTATTTTATGAGCAAATAATATGGAAATAACTCATTAATCTTTTGAAGATATATCACCTCACAAAATAAGAAAAGATCTAGTGAATTATCACTGGAGAAATGTGATTATCATCCCTGGCCGTGCCCAGGAAATACATTTGTCCTTAGCAGTACTGACCCGTAAAGACAATGTGAGTGAATGTATAAGGTTTAAAGGAGCTTAAACTATGATTATGCTTTCCATTTTTATATATTTCTGAGCTTTTATATGTTTATGAGCTGCCTATTAAAATCAAGTATTAATGAGCTACCAGCAAGTCTCTAACCTTTCTAATACAACTGGTCTTCAGTTAGTTTGAATTCACATAATTCAACATTTCATACATTTCAGAAACTGTTAGTTTCCCCTCTAAAGCTGATGCTCTAGGAGCCATCTATTGCCATTAAAATTCATGCTGTGTTATTTGTTAACACCCACTACAATGCTTGCTTCTTTCAGCATACTTTATGGATACAAATTTTGCTTTCCCTTCCTTTTTAATCTCCTTTACCCCATGTTTAACTTTTGTGATACAAGGTGAACTAGAGAGATTATTTTGATGTGTCAGCTTGAGGATTCTATGCTTAAGAGTGCACTGTTTATCTATGAAGGTTAGCGTGCAATGAACTTCATTGCCTGTAAACACTTATGTCTGATAACCAACTCATTGACATTGGATTCCAACAGTAGCCATTGAATTAGTGTTTCTAATATACCTATCTAATAACTAATGTTATTACTTATAGCTTTACTAGCTTTTAGGATGTGAAAAGAAAGAAAGAAAGAAAGAAAAAAAAAAGCTTTTCTAGAGTTTTAAATTCAACATATGTTTTCTTTTAAATCAATAACAGGTTTCATACATAATGCCCTGTTATTACATGCATTCATTGAACATTTCCTAACAGGTGCAAGACTTTGAACTAAGTGCAGAAGATGTTGCAGCTCTTGATGAGCTGGATCAAGGTGCTTCTGGAAGAATTATAGATTTCCTTTTTTTTAAAGGGTAAGTTCTAAACAACATTTTTTATGCGTTTGCATTAACAGAATCTAGCAGAAATAATTTTGAATATGCTGTTTCTGCATCTCTTGCCCTCCAGATTTTACATTAAAAAGAATTGCGAATCCAAAGCCAAATGTTGATCATTTTTTAAACTGTAAGGCATGGAAAATTTTTAACAAACCTTATTGTAGATTGTGTGCTAATTTTCAAATAATAAATGGATGATTGTGAAAAATGAATTGCTTTAGTACCTACTTTAGAATTTAACAAATTACAATCAGTGTGTAACACAATGCACTTGCAAATTGTAAAACATAGAAAGTATTTAACAAGTATAAGTGAAGTATAATATTACAAACAGACTTAGAATATTATCAATTATATAATTTTTGAAAACATTCACGGTAAAGTGAAACAATAAAATTTAAAATAGTTGCACTGTCTTTCTGCCCACTTCACAATGAAGCTGCGGATGTGAATCAAGGTTTGAGAAACATGTCCTAACAAGTTATAAATATGTGAAGTAGACTGAGTGATATTGCCACTCATTTTAAACTTTATACACTCATAACAATTAAATTATATTCTTGCTTTACTGTTATAAGCTTCTTTAAATTAAAATTAATACTTTTGTAGGTAACTACTGTTCAGTCAATTGTGCCTCCAAAATTAGTTTGTTTATTAGAATTGATGGTGCAATATATTCATACATATGCTCAAAAATTATGATTACTTTGGATATGTTCAGGTTGCCTTGTTTCATGTTGTTTTTAACTTTGACTCAGCATTTTTATTACTGAAAGCTCCACTTTGACTTGAGCTTTACTTAATGAGGAAGTGGAGTTAAAAAAAGCAGAGTATCACATGAAGAATTTCAAACGAAAGATGATAAACAATTTCATGGAAATTATTTAATAGACAGCTGTAAATAATTCAGTGAGGCAGAGCCATATTTGCTTATGGTGAATAATAGTCAAAGTCCATAACTGTAACTCATTTTATATCTATGTATTAAATTTTGCATTACAATTACCAGCAAAGTTTGTTTAGTTCCAAGCCTTTAAATATTGGATGTGCACCCCTTTAATAGCACATTAAAATATGGTGTATGGTTGGCAGAGATTAAAGCATTAGAACTACTTGCTTCAAAGCACATATAACATGGAATAATGATACTAAAGGTCTTGCATGGATTATTTGTATAATGAACAAAAAGAGTAGGTATCTAATTTTTCTGTGATAAATCATTTGAGAAAGCAATGAAATTTTGAAGCAATTCACTATGCTATGGATTGACATACCACTATCTTGGTCTTGGATTATTTTCAGCTTTAACCTTCACTTTTTGAGAAATAATAGGAATACATACCGCACATTTGTGAATTTATGTTGGTAACACAATGATGTAATGCTAATTATCATAAGATATGCCAAGCTATTGGTTAGTTCACACATGCTTCTATTTTTTTTCCAGAATCACTACACATCCAGAATATCCATTTTAAATAAGAATATACTGGGAAAGTGATCAGCCACTTGCAGTGATGAACCTCTTCGCTTCTACTTCTAGATAATTTTCAACGCAAGTGCTGGAGGGGGAATGCACACTTAAAAATTGTTCCTTTTAGCCTTTGTGATGGAGAAAAATAAAAATCACATTATTTGTAAATAAATAATCAATCAAATGTATACACAAACAAATATAAAAATAAATATGTCAAGCCTTTAAATCCTTGCTTACTCCACATGTTGTTGCTAGTATAAACACAGTAGTTCTATACTTTAATGACTGCAGATAACTTACAGAATAGCACTCCTTCAAAGCCTTTCTTGTGAACTGACATTTGATCTGAATTATCAACATGGATTTCAATTCTTATACCGGGTGATCTAATTTATTTGGAACTTGGTGCTACTAAATTTAAATATATGATGTAACTACTGGTCAGCAAACCTTGCAATTTATCACCCTTATCTTTAGTTTTATCTAAGATTTTACATGGCTAGTCTATCTGAAAAACTTCCAGTGGCTGCAAATGGCAAAATGCCTTTTATTCAGGAATTTGGAGGTAACTTAATGTGTGTAATGTTTTTTTTGTAAATTCTCTGACTTATTTGTTCTCTATCTCCTTGCCCTTTACTCCTATACTATGCACCAATTTACTGTTGCTTTGAAATGGTGCCCAAGAATTTTATAGTTTATTACTTTAAATGTTTTAAGGTAAATCTAAGTGCTTTATTTAAACATTCTAGTGCATATTTTTAAAGTTATTAATGCATACTTGCACGCATATTTTGAGAATTTTTGCTGGATATAAATCTTTGGTCTAGAGATCATGTAAGTAAATAATGATGGTGATGATGATTATGATATTTATTTATTTATTTATTGGTCTGACTCACGAATGAGCTTCCCTAGTGATGCAGAATAAACATGTAAATTTAGTGGTTTTAAACAAAAGAAGTTATGTGAATATTACAAAAAAAAAAATATTTTACCATAATTTATAACAATTACATAAAATATTAAATCATGGGAAAAAATTGTAACAGTGATCACAAAAAATGTGCAACAACAATAAAAGGAGAATCATTTGTAAAAATAAACTGCTTTCTAAACGATAATACATTTTACATGTTGTTTAAACCATACATATGAATCCAAAAGATGGCTGTAGAATACTTTTTAATGTTGTGTGTAATTGTACCATGAATGCTTTTATTAATTTTATATTTTCCCCTCCACTTCACAAACATATTTGTGATTGTTCCTTGGATCCAAAAAATAGGTCTCCTACTGTTATTTTTTTGAGGTTGTAATGTTCTTTAAAGTATGGTATGGTAGACTTCTATATTTTCTGCTTCTCTGGATGGACTTCATGAGGTTGGATGATTGGGTCGATTATCTCTGCTATGGATTTTCTTCTGCTTATTGCAATGATGGCTATGTGACGAGTTTTATACCGTCAGCTCGAATTAACCTTCTGAGGATGGGAACAACGGTTTCCCGAAACATGTTAAGTGAGTAAACTTAAGTGATGTTAGTGTAACAATTCCGACTCACCTTTAAATAAAATAAGTTAACCATATGTTTGCAGCTGTAACTTCTGAGAACAGTTCCACTCCTGTTTCTTTATGTGGACAGGAGTACAAGTCTCATATTGTGTATCATGTAGATCTTTCTCAGCTGTCTCACTGTTTTAAATTCAGATTGTTTGAGTTATAGAGCAGAAATGCAGCGATTTGTGATAGCCTCATAATTCTGCACTGCACTGATATGTGGATCATTCAATGATTGCAGGTACTTTTCCCAGGAAGTTTTCAGTATTGAAAGTCCTTTATATTTATGAGAGGTATAAATCATAGAATTCGAGTGTCACTAGCAAGTTGAAGAATCTCTTTCACAAAACTGTAACTCATTTTGTCTGCTGTCAATATAAAATTTTTAGGGATTTTATATTATATTAGGGATTTAACAATAACAATAAAGGGGTGAATGAGATCAGGCAATGATTTCTTCTTTAATGACTCATAAGTAACTCTTGTGGAAATATTCTTTTTTTTTTTTCAATTTTATAAATAGAATTTTGTTGATTGAAGTGATTGATGAACTGTTGTTCTCTCCAGACAATCTTTGGTGAGATTTTTCATTCATAGTTTTCTTCAGCAGTCTTGGTAACTCACACCATTAAGAACATGCACGATAAACTAGAACCCTGATGATTGATGCTTTACCTAAAAATGACATGTATTTGTGAAGCAAATCTGTTAACGTTCTTTTACACTTGCCAAATGCAGGCTATGATCGAAAGTTGAGTTGGATTTGGAAACTTCAGTGCCACAGTCAGAATCCAAATCGCAGAACTTGGCTTTCTGGGTCAGTGCTCTGCCACTGATCTATCATGTTGAGACTCCTTACTGGAAGGCTAGAAATTAAAATGTGTTTTGTTTGCTTGTTTTCCATTTTTAATAGTAGCTTAGCTGCCATATTCCATTGTAAAAGACAATCCCTCGTTAGCACTATCAGCACACTGGACATTCTATATGCATAAATAAATAAAATAAAATAAACATTACAAATTGCATTTAAGGTAATGTAACTCTGAATAATTGAGATTGCTTAGTTATTCACTGGGACACATGAATCAGATCAAAGAAGTTTACATTTCAAGAGTCTCAAAAAGTACCTCAGTGGGAGAGTAATGGAAAGGAAGCTGAAGTTCTGTAGTTTGAGTGGGGGTGATGACTTTGAATTTTTCAAGTCAGTGCTACTTTCCATTTTTTGATGTCATTGAATAAAGAGTAGAAAATGTTAATGTAATCTTTTATTGCATGGATTGAGCATGCTGCTGTAGGACTTGACTTTCTTCTGATGGATGAGCTACAGATGATCCCATCTGTTCAAGCTTAGCTGGAGTGAAAAACCTTGGATTCTGACCAAGTGAATTAATATGAAACAATTCTGCTATTTTATATATGAGTAGCCATGCTTCAAATTTTGCAACTAAATGGTTCAATGGAAAAGAGCTGCAGAGATGCAGTGTTTAGAAAATCAGTTTATATATAGATCAGGAGTGAACGTCTGTATCCTAAACTGTGCTACTGTTTTCAAATGTTCAAATGAGGAAAAGGTCTCCATTCTTTTATAGAATGAATTATTTTGAATTGAATTTTTAAATCAACAATACAGTTGAAAGAGTAGTATCTAACAATATCATTTTAGGAACCAAAGAAAATTTGAAAGACTTTTCCATACAAAATAAATACCATCAAAGGATGCTGCCAAATAAGAAATTAACTTGATTTTTCTACATTTATTTTGATTATTCAAGTGCTGAAAATACTCGGATTGGTCTACACCTGACAGGTTGCAATAGCCTTTGAAACATGACCTGGGTGTTAACAGAAGGTAAAAGAGGTTGTGTGTTACAAAAATCAGACATGTTGATTTAACTATTCTACTTCATCTTTATAAGTTTCAAATTAAAATTGCTTTTAAAAATGTTAGGTATTCATTTAAGGTACAAAGAAAACAAAATATGCAGGGTGGGCGTAAGTAATATGGATAACATACAAAATAAATATGCTTTTGTGCTTATAAATAAATTCTCTACGCTAGATTAAAATTCAGAATGGGATGCTACAATTTTGTAGTTATATGAATTTCCATTTTACACAAGGCTAAATTTTATATAAGTGCATATTTTAATAAATTTGCTGTAATTGCATACATTTTTATTTTGTTTATTCTAATTTCCATATGTAATAATGTTTGTCAAATATGTATACTAATGAAAACACATAGTGAATGTATTAATGTGGAATTTGATTAATTGACCTACTGCAGCAATGACCTGAGCTGTGGAAGGGTTGTACATTTCATGCAAGTACCTGGTAATGTGCTATCCTTTTTTATTTGCTACCATTTCCTATTTATAATTATTACAAAATTAGTTTAAAATAACCAGCTTGGTTGACAGGTTGCATCACTAGCAACTAAACATTTTCTTCCGAGTTATTGGCATTTTCTTGATTAGCTCAGCCTGCTTACTTAAAAAAATTTGTGATGTATTAAATACCAAATAGAAGGCTTGTTAATATTTGCAACAACCTGTTTTTGAATTCAGTGAAAGTTCTAAAGTTGATGAGAGAATTCTATTTTGTCAAAAATGTGGGAATCTAGGAGAGCAGTTCACAGATCTTAGGTTCTGCATCATTTAGCACCATTTATATTAAAGATATTATGGCCACTTCTGCAGAATCTAGACAACTACTTTTGGATGCACAAGCTTCCCCTTTGCATTACATTACGCCAAGAAGTTCCGAGTGTCGTGCAAAACACTTCTTATGTCTAATATTCTTCTTTTTAATATGGAAAATGTAATTTTTAAATGTAAGAAAATTTTAATTTTTTCTTGCATATTGCATTAGAAAAGATGTGAGCACAGTGAAGATAAAAATAAATGGATAAGCATTGACAAATTAACAGGTAGGTGTGCAAAAAAATAATAAAAATGCTTCTAAACAATGTTTTCTGCTAGCATGTAGGGAAATATCAGTAACAAATAATGGCAGTTTATTCAATGAATCTCTGCAATCATTGTGTCAAATGAAGTTAAATTTGATAATGCTTAAATTCTAATTATGAATGTTACCAGCTATATATGAAGAAAGCAGCAGATATCCTATCAAAAACCTCTCAGACTTAATAAATGTAATTCGTATAGCATTTATATTTTACATACATAATATGTAATTATAGTGAAAACGCATTATAATAAAACAACTTAGTAAAATCCCTTTGTCTACAGATTGTGCTAGTATTCAGGTGAGATAAATCGCCACCACTCTACTTGTCTTTTGCCTTTAGCTATTGAGTTATTCAATGAGGTATCTTAAAGAGGAAGTGGGCTAATATGCGGGAAACAAGTGCTATGCACTGATGTGAATACAACAGTTTTATAGTGTAGAAAAGTTTAATAGTACCTTGTTTACATTGTGATAATTCAAAAACTAAAATGCATATTCCAGTTCTGTAAGATGTATGTTAAAAAACATAGATTCGAGGTGGTGGCAGCGGCAGTGGTAGTGTCTTTCATAAGTCTATAATGGACATAGAGAAAGAATGTGTATCTGTAATTGAGGTTGAGAATGACTTAAAGTTTGTTGAAACATTCTTAAAGAGAATGTCTGTCTCTTAATGTGCAAGACATTTTAGAAGAAATGCATAACCCAGCCATTGTAAAGAGTTTTGAACAAGAAGCAAATAATTGCTATATCACTTGTCTTAATTTACAAAAGTGGTTATTTTCCTTCGCTGATCTTTGAGTGTTCCAATTGGTTGCTCTTGAAGGAAATATCAATTTGGGGTGAGCATATAGAAGGCACTGTTAAATACTTATTCAGGCATGGTTACAAAGTTGATGACCCATTAGCATTCAACCAATCAGTGTGTTTAATAAACTTTGTGAAAGAAAAACTGAATGAGGCTGACTATGACACTAATTTCATGCAAAAATTATCTGTTGACAAATGGGTGGAATTTTTCAGTTCTTTTAAGAATAGTGAGCAATAGTCAGAACTATTAAAAATTGCCCAATTCTGTTTCTGTTTGCCTGCCCATAATGCATATATGAAAAGAATTTTCTCCATGTTGAATCCACAATGGATAAATAACATGAATAGGCTAAAAATGAAATCCATTGGAGCAATCCTGATGGCTCAATATACTAATTTGAAAAGCATGTCGTGCTTGGAATTTCATGACTGATGCATGACAATGTGTTGCTGAAGAAGATTTCTTCTTCAGAAAGATATGACTGGTGTAAGACTAAGCATAATTAATAAACTGATACATTCAAACGTGACATTTTTAGGCCTTGTACATATTTGCCTATTTAGTTAGCTTATCCTCCTGTATGTAGGGCTTACACCCCTAGGACTTACAACCGTGTCTAGGGTCAGAGGCTGTAGAGGAGCAGATGGACATTGAATCAGAGAATGAACCCGGAAGGGGGGATCGGCCCGTAATCGGGTATGAGAGAGGAAAGAAGATGCTCTGAAATGAATGAAAGGAAAGGTAATTATGGAGCAGTTGGTGGAATGAACAGCGGGGGAAACCAGAGAAAGTCTATCCAGACACTGCTTCGTCCACCACAAATCCCACATACGGGACCCTGGAATTGTCTTGGGAGGCAAGCGGTCTAACTACTCGGCCATGGCGCCACCACCTTAATATGTTCAGAGTTAATTGTCAAATTTATATTTTCATAACCATATGAATTAAATATATTATGCAACAGAGTTAATACATCTGGAATACATGTAAATTCTTATCAACAAATAGATGGAAGGATTCCTTTGTTTTAAACTTGCCTCTCAGAATGAAGAAAGCATGCATATTTATCATGACTTGCACACGGCTTGTTTGTCACCCGGGAAAAGGGAAGGAAATGCAGCGCGAAATATTTGTCTCTGGGACAGGATTATAAGAAGCAGGGCTCCTGTATTAATCTGTGCACTCTTAGTGGCTTCATCTCAAAGACTGCATTATTAAAACAGGCATCATAAATTGGCAAATAGTTCAGGTTATAACATTTTCTTGTCTATGAAGTCCTGAAATAGTTCTCGTAATTACCAGGCACATTGATGTTGGTATAGCAAATATGACAAAGGATGATACACCTCAAGTGGTTGTGAAAAACACTCCTTTCATTTAAACATTTTGAGTCATGAATTGTGCTAGGGAAAATGCGTACTACTTTAATAATAACAATAATAATAATAATGCTTATTATTATTATTATTATTATTATTATTATTATTATTATTATTATTATTATTATTATTATTATTATTATTATTATTATTATTATTATGTGAAAGTCATAATTTATGTCAGCATGATTTAAAAAAAACCATAATTGGTGCAACTTCATGAGGGAGTCCTATAGTAATGGAACATATTAGTTTTCTGCAGAAACAAAATTCATGATGTATTGCAGTTAACTATTTTTTTCATGGTTTAGTAATTTATTTGCTGCACATTAATAAAATATTTTAATCTGCTGATGTTGAAGGAAAGAATAATTGGTATGTATTTTAAGTATTAAGAATTTAAAAGTACAAAGAAAATAGAAGGAGAAACCATGTCTAATATGATGCTCATAAAAGATTGTCTTCATGTTCACAACTACTAGAAACGGCTATTTGAGTCTATTTTAAACACAAAGTTATTGTTATCGAGTATTATGATTCTGAAGTTTTGAAAAATAACTTTTTACTTCTTTCACATTTTGTTTTCCAACTTCGCTTCTACCTATTAGAAGTTTCTTACTGGACAAACATTATATATTGAAATCCTTATTACCATAAAAAATAGTTCTAAAGCATTTCTTGCACCTTAAGAAAAGGAGATAGAATTCATGGTGTTAGTGTTTATTTTAAGTTCCTTGGCAGTAGATACTAGATTAGACTGCAACAGATACTCCAAATAAAAACTCAACAAAGAATAATATCTAATATAATTTGGATAATGTACAAGCAGCTATTAAAAATTTATCATATTTTGTTAAATCTGCATCTAGGGAACTTAGTGCAAGGCATTTTGTTCAAGTTTGTCACACCTAAGATGATGCTTTATTAAATGGGTTTTTTGTTTGAATAATTGTTTTTTGTTTTTGCTGATTGTATTTAATTTATTTTTCAATACATGTGTTGATGTATGTGTTTTTTTATGTATAAACTAAATTCTACATTCTTTGTACATGGTAGGATATAATTTTTGTTATAATTTCTATATTATTGCAGAATGCAAATTTATGACATTTCTGTCGTAGGTTAACAGCTTTTGAATTAATGGTAAACTACTGTATACAAAGAATAACACTGAATAATACCAAGCTAAAGCCTATCCTACTTTGCCACCTTGTTGAAAAACAAGTAAAAATATTGTGAGTTTAAGACAATTAAAAGTGATAATCTCAATATTCTAGCAAATGAGTAAGGAAACTGAAAGGAGTGCAGGTTTTGAATAAAATTATCTGTGTTTTTAATTGTTTTCACAGCAGGTTGAGAAAACTGCTAAAAACCTTGGTGATTTTATTTAAAATTTGCACTCCTTTCAGTTGGGTTCCTTACGTTTCAAAAGCGGTGGGCGGGGCTAGCAGCAGTACACGAAGCAGGCGGGTTCGATTGATAATGTAGTCAGATGCATTACCGACCGCAGCGTTAGTTCTGTAAACGGCTATCCCGAAATATCGGGAAAAGCACCCTATGCGACACCATTGAATTCAGAATCTGCGGATTGCACTAAAAACTAGTTTTTTTTATAGGGTAGGTGGCATCCTCATCACATGACACCCAAATCCCAATTATTACACTCTTGAGTGTGATAGGCATCTTGTTTGACGAAGGGAAAGGATGCAGCGGCCATGCGCTGGGCCTTGACCTGCTTGTGTAGTAGTGTAAGGAGTTTGTTTTTTTTAAAGTAATTTACTTATGTGTATTTATTTAATCCCCCCGCCTCAGGTAGGTCATATAACAGACAGTTGACAAAAAATTAAAAGTTTCAAGAATCTTAAATGCTAATTTTTTTCTTTTTCTTTGGACAGTTATTCATTATAAACTATTAGCCCGGCAGCTTGACCAGGGCAATTCGAACCCGCACACTGAAAGGAAGAACGTGTCTACTTAACCATGGTGGATAACTCAGTTTACTATATAAAGCCGGCTGATAAAAATTTGTAATTAAAAAAAATTAATGCAAACTCAAGCAGAAATTGTATTCTGAATTTAGGAAGTTTTTATTGGAATCTTGGAAAAAATAGGAGGTATTTTAATGCGTTTGATGTACATTCATTGGTAAGGTTGATAGCTCCTATTTATTCCTTCCCGCTGTAAAAGGATTACATTAATTCTCTATAGAGTGAGGGAAGACGCCCCGAACTAATTCCCAGTGGAAAAGGAAAAAACCACACGATTCTGGAACTTTGGTTACGTGACAGAACTTTGAAACTGTGCTTTGAGGGAAAATTTAATTTCCTTGAAATCTGCACGTTGGCTACACTGTTTATCAAAGTCGCGCCAAATTTTACGCGCGTATAACTGTCCCAGACCAGGTGATAATGATGGGAAAGCTGAAGTGAGTTTGTGTGAACGTGTGTTACTTGGCGTAGTTTTAAAATTTTATTCAGTTTGTGGTGCCTGATATAAATTCATTTACAGTATTTGTACTTACAGTATTACACTTACTTTACCGCTAGTAAACCAAAACTGCTCACTCATTTTTAAAATGTCAACTCAAACTACCCTGAACTTCAGCATCAGAAAGAAGTTGCAATCACAAAATGCGAAAGTAATGGTAGGGAAAGAAAACTCAAGTTTTTATAATAGGGACAGAATCAAGGTAAAAACAGAACAGTTTCCGGAAGAACCGGGAAAAAATCACAAGGAGAATGATATGAATTCTAAGAACCAGACACCTCAAGCATTGAAATCCAGGCCATTGGTTAAAAGATCGCAGGCAACAACTGTAGATGAAACAGAGGGTAAGTAAATTAAATGATGGCCGTTGAAGGTGCTTTCTTTAATAATCCTCGTTTGCACAGGTAGATGTTAAAGCATAACATAAGAACAGCGAGCTTCTGGGTCATGACAAATTATACACAGATGAAACCCAAATATTGAGGTATAATGTGCTTGTCGCGGGTATCCGAAAGAGATAGCGGAAAATAAATGAGAGGAATAGTGCACAATGCATACCTGTACCTAGAAATATATTTCGGGGGGAGGGGTTCCATAACTAGATCTAAACTTAACAGTACTCTACACAGTTACCATGTACCTACTCTGTAGTATATGGACGTTATGTAGACAAGAAAACTGCTTGGAGGGAAAACCTCATCAGAATGAAGATACTCTACCTTACAGCACAAAACGCTTGGACTGCTTAGACAGCTAGGATATATGGCCACCTCACTTATGTATAGAGTCCAGGATATGTGGTGAAATAAAATTCTCAGAGCAGTGAAATAAAAAACAAATCAAGGAACGACAACTCAAATGGAACACGTATTGCTTTTCCACTGAAATAATCTTAATTACAACATCTTAAAAAAAGATCACATAGAAATAAATAGCAAGTACAATAAAATTTAGCTGAAAGTGTCACTAAAGTGCAAACACACCACTGATTTGCAATACTTCAATATTGGATTATGGCCGGTATCACTATACACATAACACACGTATACACTGCATGCCTTTTATTGACTTCAACACATTATTACACATAATAAAGAACAAATAACATGGTGATTTACTTATCATGAATAGATGGCATAGTTTGCCGCTTTTGTTTCATATTACTGACACTCAGAAGTCGCATTGCATGCATCTCACCCGTGGCATCATGGGAACATCGGTTGCATTGTCTTTTCCGCTGTCAACATTTGAAATCCCAACAGCTGAAAACATGATTTAGGGCCCTCAGCCCCAAAGTGTAGCCGAGAGATGTTTTTTTAGAAGGAGAGGAGAGGTCGCAACTGCGAAGCGACTACAGGGCATAGCCTAGGGATCTGCGCATCTAAAACTCGAATGATTCATATTGGCAGCAATTCCTTCCAAAAGTTGCCAAAAATGACTATATAAGAACGGCCGCATAAAAAGGTGGGTGGGTGGGCAATATATTTCCACCGGAGCAACATCTACTACACCAAAAGTTACTCATTAACCAATAATTACTGTGGATAACAAAAAAACTCAATTTTGTAAGTTAAAAGCTTCTATTTTCACCATAATCCAATATTGAAGTAACTCCCACTGTTTCTACATTTTCTTTGTGTAAATTTGTTTGCCCGTCTGACAATAAGTTTGCATATGCTGAAAAGCTCTTGCTATCCATATTTGTAGTTGGAAACCATACTGCCTTCAAACAGTGGCTTGAAAAGTCAGGATATTCCTGCATCAGCCCCTTCAGTAATTCAAGTTCCATGTCCTGCTTCACATCAATTGTCTTTGCCTAATGCTGCAATGCTAGGTATCCTTTCAGAAATGCATCTTTAGAGAGGCACTTCTGAAGTGGAATCTGACTCATGTGCGACATGAGCTCATTGACTACTGGTGCTACCAGTAAATTAGATAAATGGAAAAGTTGGACAGCTGAGCGAAAGATTTTTCCTGCAGGATCTTCTGCCAATAGCTTCTGCAACTTTTTGATGCTGCATTTGGCTAATTTTGTTGCTCAAGTGTCCTCTCTCTGCTTGGGTTCACTCTTCAGCTTATGCAGGTTTAAGGATGTATTCTCTCCAAACACCTTGTTTTTTTATGAGTTGCATTTCATCAAGCAAAGAAGTCACTCTTGGCATAAGTTTGTGCTCTGTAGGTTATTGAAATCCCTCCAAAACTTGAGTAATCTCAGAAAGAGTGCAGCAATGCTCTTTCACATTAGCAGCCTCAAAACAAATGCAGTTTGTCATTATTTGAAAGCTCTTTAAAGTAGCTGATTGCCGGATTAGAGTCAAGTCAGTTGCTTGAAGTACTTGAGATCGTTGAAGCATTCTCCAAAATACAGAATAGATTTTATCCATGACCGCACCAAATTAACACAGAAATTGGAAGCATCCTTGCTTGTTTAAAACCAGCATGTTTATGTTTCAAAAAGGTTACTGATTCTTCCTCTTCCTAGGTTTCTTGAAGGCTGCCTTAACTATAGAATGCACAAATAAACAATAAAACATTAAAATTTGACATCATATGCAGCGTTTCACTACATTTCATGTTTTGAGGTGGGTTTTGTAAAATAAACACTTTGCGATATTTTGTGGCTTCAATTTAAAAAAAATGAGGTTTATCTTGTACAAATATGTGATTTTGGTAGCATTAAATGTGGCACTTGAAAATTTTGAGGTTATCTTAATACCAGAAATCTGGGTCTCTACTTATCTAAGGCAACAATATTGAGCTTCCCTTTTCCTTGTAAATGTGCTACTACTCTGTATTCACTCTTAGATTGATCCGCGTCAAAACAAACCCCAGGTGATTGATCAGTGCACCGCTATAATGTATCCTTCCGCCATTTGCACTAGAAGTACTGTCACACTTTCAGACCATATGGGGAGTACAAGCGGCACATAGTGCAAAACGGAACAGAGTCCTTATTTCGACAACTGAAACGGTGACTAGCATATTCTGTTAAGGGTTAAAGGTGATAAGATTGATAGTTGCAACAAAATAAACGTTTGCACATACAATAGTTAATTCTAAAATAAATGAGCAAAAAATAAAGTAACAGGTATGCTATAACCTAATTTATTCGCTCTCTGGAGGCGGCACTTTATTAACTGTTGGCGGCTCATTTTAAAAAAGAAATTGTGCACTGTTACGTGAATTGCATTCTTCTTGAAATCACTACATTCTTGCATTGTGTATTTCATGTTTTTTTTTTTTTTCCCGGGTGTAACCACTTTTCTCGTTTCAGATTTTTCTGCACAAGCACTGTTTATACTTATACTGAAATTAACTTCTGAACTCAGAAGTTAATTTCACTACTTCTTTCGCGGAAAGTGTTGGATATTTCTCACATAACTTATAATAAAGATTCAACACTATTGTTTTTTCACCACTAGTCAATGGTTTGCGCGGCTAATGCTTTACGTAATTCGACGAAAATACTAGAGCAAATTCACCGTCCGCCATGATACTAAACACAACTGCTGGTTTCTGGCTGTAAACAATATCCTGCGCCTACCCGGATGTCAGGTGACTCATACGAATTGCGTCATGAGACTTGTAGCTCTGTTTTACGGTATAAATCAGCGTTAAATAAAACCTTAGGTATTTGTATAGAATATTATACTATTTAAGGATAAATTCATTCTAAAATTCAGAGATTAGCATGGGACTACTTTCCTGGGCGCATTGCTACCGTGTTGCACCACGGTGCACTGACCATGTGGGTTTGTTTTGCCGTGGATCAACCTAAGAGTGAATACGGAGTAGCAGTAAAACTACTGCTAATGAATTTTTTCCGTATTGGTTTGATATGAATTTAAATGAAACAGTCAGAAGTTTCAGAGGGGGGGTAATTGAACCCTAATAATCTCCGTTCTAAATACGGCCCTGGTTCAATGTGTACATTAAGCATAACAGATTTCACTCAATAAAGAAAAGTTACCAAATACTATAGAAAATATCAAAGTTAAAAGTGAATTTTGTAAAACTATAAATAGTATACTATTAAAAAAAGGCCTACTATGTATGAGTATTTGGAGGATATATCACTTTTATACTATACATGAGTATATATATTGGATATTCTTTTGAACGTGTGTCAACCGAGTTATTTTGTAACTCCAAGGAAAGGCATGTTGCGGAAAGTGAGAGTGCCACCTACTTAAAGAAACTAAGAAACCAACTCACCTAAATGTTGATATCCAAACGAGCAATGTTGGCGGTGATTCAGGTGTTTATAAAAATGTTAAAGCAGCACAGAAAAGTTGTACATATACAATAGTAATGAAAAAAGCCTAAACTAGTCCTAAAACTAAATAACACCTCTATTTCCTTCTCTGAACCTAATCTAAAGCATACTTAAAATGCTGCACTACAGCATACAAGATCCTAATGTCCTCAATCATTCCTTGAAAGGGGTCTACTTTGTGATTCTTGCAGTCCTGGTGCCACAAGTAGGCTATTGTGCTTTTAGGTGGTCTTCATTGAAAACGCTGAAAAAAGCAAGAAGGAATGGAGTAAATTACCTTAAGAGTGAATTTATAAGTAGATGTGATCTCGTCAATACCTGGTGCCCACCTGCCCGCCCCTTTTAGGTGTTTTACTTTTATAGGAAAATTGTGATATGAACACAACGAACATAGCCATCTTCCCGCTAATACACATACTGCCAACCTAAATAAGAAGTGAAATCCGCGAAATAAGTGATGTTACTACTTCATTTTGTATTGACTTTTGGAAGGAAAGTTCTGCTGACGTGAATCATTCGAGTTTTAGATGCGCAGATCCCTCGGCTACGCCTTGAGACTGAGTATCTTACCGGCTTTGACAGCATTAGTTATTCATATGTTGCCAGCATTGCATTAGAGCTAGAGAATGACATCTATAGGACATATAGGACATCCCTTCCATCGCTGTTGAAGACCACCTAAAAGCAACTTAGCTCCACAAGTATTAGGACAGGTCTTGTCCACCTGGTCATGTCAAATGCCACCCCTAGACAACTGGTGCTGTAGGCTTTGCCAACATGATTCTGTATTGTCGGTATTCGCATTGGTCACCGGATTCACGAAGTGAACAGAATGATTTACTGCTAAATGCACAGCAAGCCCACCATTCAACAAATCATAAGCTCTCCAGCACTCAGTACATATGGCGCTCACAGATGGCATGCACCAACCTGGAGTAAGCTCTACTTTCGTAGTAAACTACTATTCAAGTCAACACTCGGCGACTTCCATGCGAGAGTAAACTATTTCCAAAGAATTTTACTTCTTTCATATACTCCCAGATTAAATTACCGTAGAAGTAAATGTCGGAGAGCACCATCATGATGTATGTTTCTACGGAATTAAATCGAGCACAAATATAGGTTAGAATTTATTCTTGCGACCTGGATGGAGTAACTAACCTGTCGATTGAACTAAATACTGTATCGTATTTGGAGGAAGATATTTTTGACGCGTTCATGGGTTACTTAGATGATCTCGAAGAAAACAGCGATTACTTAGGTTACATTGATCTCGACTGAAAAAAAACAACGGAAATGGGATAGTGCTATGCGATAACCATATGATACTTGTACAGAGAGAGAAAGTTCAATGAACATTTCGCTATTAGGAAAGAATCTTATACACACCTTTTGAACCTGCTTGGAGAAAACTTCAACAAAACTCAGACACAAATTCAGCTCTATAATCTAAATTGCAATTATTGTTATGCGTCCTATAAGTATTTCGTACCAGAATATTTCAGAAGCTTGAGCCAGCATTACGATGAATTTAATGTAATGTGACAGTCTTACACTGTATTAAATGGAGATATTTAGAATTGACTTAATGCAATGTAACTTAAAAGTATGGCATCAAACTTTTCCTTCCCGTTACGTCAAGTTTGATTTCACATGGTAATTAGTACCAATTGGCACTAGCTTGAAGTAATAAAAGAACTATGAATCAATAGTCATTCCCATTACGTTAAGTGCATGCCAATTATACCTTTAGTTTACCAGCATTTTCATGTTACGTTAAGTAAAGTTCATCGTAATCCCGGTATTACAGGCAAGCTTATAAATAAACGTTCACCATGCGTCTGTTGGCCGCATATTTCACTGCGTTGTAAGAGCGCTTTTGAGGTTAAGAGCAAGTTACCTACACATATAAATATACACGAGTGTTAAGAAAAATAAAAGGCAATTCTTCTTCACTTTCACAGATTTCCCACAATTGTGTGTGGAATTGACTGCATGCATGTTATTATTTTGTACCCATCCGTGAATATAGTGAACTATTCCGAAATCATAAAGGATATTTCTCTATCAACATGCAAGTGATCTGCGGTGCAAAATGAAGATTAGAAACATTGTTTACAAAATTTTAAGCTGCTATTCAGTATGTTTCCCGTCGCTAGAATTATTAAACTTGTCAATCACGACTTTCCAGCATCTTTATAACAAATTTTGGCTTTTTTGCATTACTTGGGTCTTCATTGAAAACGTTAATAAAAGTAACCTCCCGTAAATCAGAACTGTAAAAAACTAATAAACCTAAAATAAAAAGCAATTAGGAACGCATGTTGCGAGTGTTGGGACTTTGAAGACCACCGTAATGCAAGTTATCGCACGTTTTTTACACTCAAAGTTTAATTGGATTTTCTTTATTTCTACCAACAAACATTTATCTCTTACGCCGACGTTTCTCCACTTCTCCTATCGCACATAACCTTATTCATGATTGCATCAAGTAAATCGCGCAAACAAAACAATACCTTCGGGAGTAATGAGCTCTTAATTCCGTAGTTGTAACTAAAAGAGTAAATTGTAATTGAGCTCCGTTACTTTTGGGGTAAATTGCTCCCATAGTAACCTACTTCCGTAGTGGGGACTTCTTTAGTAAACGTTACTTCCGAAGCAATTTACTCCAACATGGTGCATGCCACCCACAAACTCAATGTGTTGAGACATCAGGTGGTAAAGGGTTGCAGCACTTCTTTGGTTATTTGGACAAATTTCCATTCATACCTCATTTGTGGTCACATTGATCATGTCAAGGATTGAATTTCCTTCTACAACTCTGCCACAATTCAATTTTCTTCAGTCTCTTACATTCATCTATCGGCACAACGTGACCAGGATCCCCTGTTGTGAAATTGGTGCCATTGGAGATCTTGCAAACCTTGCGGCAATAGCTGAACCAATCAGTTACTGTCCTATGGACTTAGCTGCTCATGAAGAAGTAAACATTGTCACTGTGAGTTCATAGGATGACTTGTGCAGAAAATAATGGGTAATTAGAAGCAGTTCCTTTTAATCATGAAATGACAAAGAATGACATCGCATTCGCGATACAGCATTTTTGTTTATAGAAAAGTCTCGCCGAACAGAAATTGCATACTTACCTCTTCCTTACTGCACAGTGGGACAAGGTCAACTTTACTCATGAAGTGTCTCAATTTTAACTTTCTTGCAAGAAATCACTCTACAGAATGAGGTGGACAGGCCAGGAAAAATCATTGTTAGGTCAACTAAATTCGAAGCAGATGTTTGTAAGAATGAAACATGTGTTGCACGGAGTCAGTACAACACGTTATGTTGTGCAGGTATGTCTTGGGAATATATTTTGGTGTTGGTTTAATGCTTAATGTTGGCAGCTTTGAAAAGGCAGAGAATGATAGCACTGAGATTGAACTTAGAAAGTATCCGGAGCTGGTCGACATATTCAAAAGAAGAGCGGTAATATTAAATTTTGACAAATGTGCTTAAAATATGCTGTTCTTTAAGTACATATTACTCTTGTATACAGGATGAGTCAGCATTTTACCAGCTTAAAACCTGATTTTATGTAAATGCAAATGTGACAAATTGAATTGAAGAAAGCTGTTAAAGACTTGTGCATGAATGCTCAGCTCATGGCATGGTATTGGTTTGCAATTCTTACCCTAAGGTTCAGAATAGAATCTGAGTGTGGAACTTTTTAATTTTACACAGCTAATAGTGGAAACCAAATATGGTGAAATGTATAACCAGGGGTTTTAGGTCGTAGCCTCCTCCCTGCCATTTGAAGATCAGTAAAGTATCACTCGTGCTTCTCTTCTTTGCTTGTAGTCTTCCCACAGAGTGCAAATAACTCAACACAGATGCAAACAATTGACTCTGTAGTTCCTCTACGTAAACATTTCATGGGTTAACTCTGTACAATATCGCCCTCCCCAGACTACAGTTGGCGCATCAAACATAAAAAAATTGTTCCACCAGATGACAATATAAGTTCTTGAAGCTGCTCTCTGAGAAGAGGGGATAAGTCTGCTAGAGAGTGCGCGGTGGATTTCTGTGCCCATCACCTGAGGTGACGTCAGCGCTCCCTATGATGGAGAGACAGGACCGCCTTGCAAAGAGAATGCCAAAGAGAGACCTTACAATAGCCAAAGTGAGTGGTCATGTTTTTCAGAGCTGCGAAGGTCTGTTAAAATTCTTGGTTCAGCTAACTTTATATGACTTTTCGATTTGTCTAAATTTACCTTTTGGAATCTACACGTGTTATACCCCCGCCATTGTAACATTGCACTTGACAGCTAGCGTGTAAGTTGGTACACTTGCGAAAAAACAGATGAAAAGCTTCAACCGTTTGACTTCCTAAGCCAATCACAAGGCAGCATTCCGGATGGTCGATGACAAAGCGGAACCGGAACTAGAGTCGGCTCTGTTGCCGGATGTAATTATTCCCAACCATGTACTTCAGTTTGAGAATCTCTAGCACGAGTGTCGAGTTCTTTGCAAGCTACATATTGTTCATTGTTATTTATATTTGTGGTTATTGTTTGATAGTTTTGTTATTGTTTGTTTATACATATATATTTGTTTATATTTATTTTATATATATTTCATTCATATTATTTATTTAAACAAAACTTAAGTGCGACAATGTCTGAAAAACGACGCCGATCGCCGAGTGATGATTCACGAAGTGAAAATCCTTTGCGGCGAGGAGTGCCACTTAATAGTCAGGCATTGGAACTATTAAGGAGAACCCGGGAATTCTTTGAACAGGAAAAGGAGTATGTGAAGGTTCTTGGCAATCCCTCTATTCCTGCTGATAAAGCCGTACAACAAACTGCAGCAGCTCTTGGACTAAGCATGAGAACTGTTATTCACTCCAAGAGAAAGAGCACAAAATTCCTGAACCATCTGGAACGCAACAGGTATTTCTATCAACTCCAGGAAAGAAAAAAAAGCAGCCTTGTTCAGTCACAAATCTTAATGCTTTCCAATTAGATGCCATACGTAGACACATTTATGCCTATTATCATAGAAAGGAGTATCCGACCATACCAAAGCTGCTTATATCGCTTATTTTCAATTAACAATAATAATGCGAAATAGTTATTCATTGACATTCGCTACTTACGCACACTTTTTGTATGCGGCTTAGACTCGATAGAAAGGAGAACAATCTGCTGTTGTTTACTAGCCACTCTGGCAACGTCGCAACCACAATGTAGCCAACCTTATGCGAAGTCACACAAACTGTCAAGTGCAAAGATACAGCGGCGGGGGTATAGGAGCAAGTTTGGAACGTAATGCAAATGTATATAATTATTCATATTTTGTGAAAGTAGTATTTTGTAACAGAAAGCAATGTACTGAACGTGCAGTATTTTTCAGTAAGGGTATTAATCCTCAAGTGCTGTAATTATTGTAATGGTTAAATCTTTTAATATGTAAATGGGAGATGTGATGTGGATACCAAATTGAACTTTTATTGCTATTTGAAGCAACATTGAGCAACTTGGGCAACATTTGTGAAGAGAAATTGTTTGAGTAATTTGCTGAAGTAAAGCTTATTAACGCTCAATGTTTTAATGGTACCATTTGTAACTATTCCTCGTAAATATCCTGGGTTACATATAGAAGATTCCACTCCTCTAGGGCAGTTAACAGAACACAAATAAGAATTAGGAGACAAATATTAAAGTGTTCAAATACAACTCATATTCAGGTTGATGGTGCATATTTTGAAAGACTTTTTTCTTCTTCTTCTTCTTCTTCTTCTTCTTCTTCTTCTTCTTCTTCTTCTTCTTCTTCTTCTTCTTCTTCTTCTTCTTCTTCTTCTTCCAAAAAGGTTGTGTTTAGTTTGCTGTAGGTGATGAAGTTTTAGATGTAGCAACACATTTTCCAAACCAAATGTGGCAACAGGTGAAACCTTCAGCTTGAATAGTAGTTTATTAAGATTCTTACTGTCTATGGATTGTTTTGCTGCATTGGTTCTGTCAATATTGTGAGTGGAGAAGATATCACCCATAGTTTGTTATGGGGTGCCCAGATATTTCAAGTTTGTTACATTCTTCAGGGATCTTTTCTGTGTGTGGAAGACTGATGATTTTCCACTCTTTCTGAAAACAATTGAGATTGTCTTGTCTTCATTTAGGTAAAATTCGTTATCTTCTGCCCGTTTCATTAGTAAGTCAAAGGTAGCTTGCAGTTCCTCACTGGAACTTGAGGCCAGCACAATAATGGACTTAATGGATTCCTTGCAAAATGTCTGTAGTTTGTTGCAATGTACTAGTTTATGTGATTCCAACATATATTTTTATGCATTCTGAGGTAGTATTTTTAACACTAAAATGATTTCAGTCTAATTATATAATATAAAAAAAATATAATAACAGCCCACCTTAAAGCAATATTTGTATAATATAATATATAAAATGTATGTAACAGTCATTGTATTATGTTTATATTATTGTATACATATATAATAATGTTATGTGAATGTATTACGTAATTTAATAATGTAGGAGCTGTGAGAATAGAAGCCGAAAGTTGCTAACAATGAGGTAACCTTGAGGCAATAATGAATTGGAAAGTTTAATAATGCGACTAATAATTCTCGAAACAATAATGTAATATTTAAAACAGTTTATAAATAGCCACTCAACAACTAGAAAAAGCTTAAGTTAAATAAAAGTATTCTATTGGAATAGGATTAGCCAATCAGAGATATGAAATAGAGAAATTTACAATATTAAGTGGTAAACGCCAGTCGCTAATAGACAGCATTCCCAACCGAACACTAGACGGCAGCGTACCTGAGCAGTTCATTCACTCGGTGCGTATTCAGTGTGAGACGAAAATTCATTATGGCGAGAACATTATAAAGCTTACGTGTTAAAAAGTGTAAGTAATTAACAAATAATCTCACAGCTCTCTATATATAAGTGAAGTGTTATTTAATCGTGTGAAGGATTAATAAAAGGAGTGAAGTAAAAATTATAATTTGTTTAAGCTACATTCTTTAGCCGCATCACCCCCTGCTAAGAGATACATGTTTCTACAAATTAAATATATAATATTTAAAGAAACATAAAAATACAAAGTTGATTCCTAAACGTTGGGGCGAAGGCCACCGGAAAGTGAATGTTGGGGTGAATGCCACCGGAAACTTTGTACCATACATGGGGCAGTTACTTCAAGTTTTGGCTCTCCAACAGTGGAACTACAGTACAACTTCTACTTACAATTGGCACCTAAACGTGGGACTAATAATTTAAAGATAAATCCTCTAATTTTTAAGTTGTTTCATGTGTGTATTTCATCCCATTAGTTTGTCTTGCTTCTATATGAGACACCTTCTGCTGTTGATGAAGATGGCTTATAACTTGCTCCGTGTAGTTGCAATGGTTGCCTCGATTACTGAATTTAGAATCTGGAGGAAGAAATGCGAAAATGGCTGATGTATATTCATTGTTCAGAAATCACAGTGGTATTGAGGCATATTAATCATTCAAGGTGTGTGAAATAGGAAACTTCAGTTTTGCCAATGTTTCCTTTAGGGTTGTAAACTTTTCACTAGATACATGATTTGTACTGCAGGAGTGAGAATTTTAATTGTGCTTCTCTATGGCAAGAATACATTACATGTATATATGTTGTAGGTAATTCTTATGAAAAAAAATGCCCATCTCCTGTACAAATTATGCATTTAATTTTCACCTTTTCTAACGCTTAGGCACATTAGTTAAAGGAAGTATTGCATTCAAGCTGAAAATTAGGAACCAAGATTTAGCTGGAAATAGAGTCATGAGTTTAAAAATTTAAAAAGCTTTTTTAGAAAAGAGGTCTGTAAATGTGTAAGAGGGATGACAAATTCCACTTGTGTTAGACTGTCAGATAAGTTTTCAAGAAAAATCCTTTTTCAAATAACCTTTTACACAGGGAAATGTTCATTTTTTTTTCTAAAAAAATTGCTTAAATATTTATGACTAAAATGATTGTCTTTATGACATAACAAAATGTATGTCTTGAATTCACTCAGAGTAGCTGTTACAGTCTCACTGAACTTTATATAACTTGGAAACCATAAGACAAAGTTACAGAAATGTATGTCACATAAACATGTACAATACAGAGTTTTATTATGTATAATTAATGAAATTATACTTTTTAGGACCTACCCAGTTTAAGAATTGTTTTTATGTAATTTCAACTGAAAAATTCAACATGGTTGAATGGTTAGAGAAACTGTATGGAAAGGCGGGAGAACTGTGTTCAAATCTCAGCTATGACATTGAATTTTTTGGTTGACTCTACAACAAAAAATACAAAATCTGTTTTTGGCAGGGGTGGAGGGACTTTTTATGACATTGGATGTAGTCTTTGTGCCTTTAATTTTTACAGATGAAAACAAAACCGTGTCTCCACCAAAGAGAGGAAGGAATGATAGCACCTCTTCGCCAAAAACACCATCACAGTTCTTGCAAAAACTCAGTTTAAGTTCACCAAATGCAATTCCTCCATCATTGCTCAAAGAAGAGGAAAATAAAGAAAGACATTTCACTCCAAAAAGACTATTTGGCACTGCAGGTATGTAATATCAATGCTTGAGGTAATTATTTTTATCCATAAGATAATAACTAATTGTATGCACACAGTGTCTAGCATATATGGGAACACATGGAAGACATTCTTTCCAGGTTGCAGGTTGTGTAGTCTCTTCACATGCTTTCTAATGTGGAGTGTTGTTAAGCTAGCTTCTGTTTTGGATGTCATTTTAGCTACTGTAAATTATTACATGCCTTGTTCATTTTATGCTCACTGTAATAGATTTTGTAGTTTGCAGTTTTTTTTTTGGACAGTAGCCTGGGTATTTGGTTGCTTTAAGAACACTGAAATAATGACACAGTGCCTCTTTTTTTTTTTTGTGTTGCGGAGGGATAAATGCAGTAGGCTCTCAATTGTTTGTGGACAGATTATTTGGTAAATGGGACTTGAAAAAAAATAAACCTTTATGTGTAACAATTTTACAGTACTGTCGGGAAAGTCGTTACATGTACATGCCTTATAGTGGTATATGCAATGCATAATAAGTGCAGAGCTTTGGTAGTTCTGTATTGCCCTCAGCAAGAGTCAGAGTGGTCACTTTTCACAGCTTGTGGTTTTAACACTGAGTAAAATGTAATTGTAGATTATGGGGGAAGCTACTCCTGACTTAGATGATTTCTATTGACTTCCTGAAGAAGTGAACTGTAGCAAAATTTTGAAAATGACAGAGCTTTGTGGATTTGGAAAATTTGATTGAAAAGAATATGCAGGAATGGCCATGAATGAATGTGAACCAGGTTTTTTGGTACAAAAATCTTAAGTGTTTACGAGGAGGATGAACCAACACTGGGTACAGTTTATCTGCAAGAGTAGTGAGATCAGATAATCCTATATGTATTAGCCACAATTTGCCTTGCAATCAATAGACAATGCAAGCCAAATCGATTTGAATATATTGACATTTCCGGAAGGAATAAATAAAAAAAGAAAGAGAGAAAAAACTATGTGGCACTTAAAAACAATTTTAGTAGTTAGTAATGTGAAAAAGTATCAGGCTGTTTCAGAAAAGGAAATATTTCATCTATTAAGAAAGAAATGCTGAATGTTAAATTTTTTTATTTTCCATACACCTGTTCATTTATAGATACTTGAGAGTTTACTGCAGTATGCAATCAGTGGGTATATAAGGTTTTATTATTGGTTTTAAGGATGGTTGTTCCAGGTTGTGCTATTTTTGGAGTTGTGTGATTAGTTATTTCCATAATTAGGTCTTATTTTTTGCTTTAAGACTTTTTTCCATAGTTTTCATAGGTGCTAATAACCATTGCACTTGTGCCCACTCAAACCTTATTACTGCAGCTTGGATTAAGGTATTGGTTTACTGAAATTGTGGGTGGATTAGTAATACTTTAGTTTCACTTATAAGTTTTGTGTGACATATATGTTGCTCTTAGTTGCAATACCACAGTATTCCAAGCTGAAGTTTATGCAATTGAAACCTACGTTAGAGAATCTAAAAGGGGGTTACAAAGCTGGCAACATTTGGATTTTCTCTGATAGTCACGTAAAGCAATTGCAAGCTACCAAATACTATCCAAGTTAGTCTGGACTGCATAATAAACCTTATACAGCTGGGAAAACACAAAGTTACTCCTGGGTAGGTGCCTGGACATAAGGGAATCTTAGGTAATGAAAAGGCAAATGCCCTGGCAAGGAAAGGACCTGCTCAATCATTTACTGGACCAGAACCAGTTTTTAGCATTCCTTTAAATTCCGTTTGAAGGACTATTGCTGAGTGGAATTAGATGTTCCCACCAAAGGCAATGGGTCCAAACAGAAAGATGCAAGCACAATAAGTAGATGAGTAAAATATCTTTTCTTATACTGAAACTCAATAGATCCCAAATAAACTTAATAATTGGCCTATTTGCGGGGCATTGTAGATTAAGGGAATCTTTAAACAAGAACCAATATGTAGGCTATGCAATGAAGACAAAACTACTTCTGATATAATCTTTTAATGTAAAGCCATGGGTAGGAAAAGATACAACTTACTGGGTATTGTAAACCCAGACTAAGATATTCCTACAAAGAATTTGGTTATTAAAGGAACAGGTGTATTTAACTAAAACTATAAAGATAGTAGGATAATCTTCCCTTAACACTGAAACCTCATATAACCCACCTTCATGTTTGTATAATTCAATTCATTACCAAGTTTTCATTTGAAATGTGTTCTGAGTTAAACTAAGGTGTCACCAATCCACTCACAATTTCAGTTATGTTTCACTGTTTATAATCAATTCTAATAACTGAGCATGTTGGTTTCTTGTCATGCTGCATAGCATAAATTGTATCATGACCTTTCATGCTTCAGGTTTAACCTATCAACTAGCCCGACAAGCATTGCATAGCTCAGTTCCAACTTTCATGGTAGAACGTGAACAACAAATGGAGCATTTGAAAGCATTCTTGCAGAAGCATTTGGAACACAATACTTCTGGTACACTATATGTTTCAGGACCACCTGGAACAGGAAAAACTGCTTGTTTAACAAAAGCTATGGAGCTTCCTGAGGTAATTGACACTTTACTCATAATATTTGTGTTTGTGTTTTGAAAATATTACAAATTGATTCCATACAGGACAATGTATAAATTATTATAACAATGGGTGATGTGAATAAAATCAGAGAGATCACCTGAAATATCTCTCAGGAGATAGTTAAATGAGGATGAAGTCCACCAAACACTCGTACAACTCCTCTCACCACACTCCTATGCAGTATAGTTTTGAAGGCTACATCATCAACTGCTGTTGACTGGTTCGGTCACCCAGATCCAGTGGCTGAACAGAGTTTGAATAATTTTGCATATGGGTTCACTTCTATGAGAATTTAAAAATTTATCACTCATTTTGCATGCTGCTTTATGTAAATCTTCTCTCATACATATATGGATTTTTAAAAGATTAATTTCCTTGTTTATGTTGTCTGTTTTCCAAATGATTTTCTATTTGTTCATGTTGTATACTTCTATAGTGATCTTTGTCTTATTCTTAAACTTCTGTTTATTTTTTGTATTTGGAGCAATTGATTTGGGGTATACTTTCATTTTTCTTCTGCAGAAACTGGTATGTACAGATTAACATCCTGGTATACCACCTTTCAACGTATCAACTAGGAGCTTTGTAACATTATATGATGTGGAAAGTAATGTAATGGTTACAGATAGAGTAAGCAACTATGCACTCTATTATTGTAGCTCCATTATATTGTGTTATATTGGTGTGCATGATTATGCATGCACTAGAATGCATGATTATATAGATTTCTGTATCTTACAGCACGGTGGAAGCTTATCTTTCGTGTTCAAACGTGTCGTTATATCACAATTGGTGCAAACATGTGTAATTATGCTTGGTACTCAGTTAAGTCCATTGCAAAAGTTGTTATTTACTGGGTTTAATTATTACATAATAAGGTAGATGACTCAAATCTAATACAAACATTATTCTTTTATGTTCCCAATATTACACTAAACCGATTTCATAATTTCTTTTTTATTCCTAGGGTTAATACTGATTCATATTAACATTTTCCTATGCTTAGAATGCAATCTCTATATAATGAATGACATTATATAATTGCTGATATATTCCACATGAATCTTGACGACTTTGTTTTACCCTCTAATCAGTTATTACGAAGTATAATTTCACTAAATTATCATGTACCAATATTGCCAAATTTTTTTTATTTTTGTTTTGCTTTGTAATTTTTTTTTGTCATTTCATCTGTTGTGCTTTATTCTTATTTTGTCTTGTTTTTTCAATGATTTGTAATTTTAAGGATATTATATATGGTTAAGTGAACATTGTGATTGGGGAAACCTATAATGTTCATAAATAAAATAGATAAATAAAAGTCCACAATGGGAACATCGATAGGTACCTCAGAACTCAGACATAATGGTTGTAGTGGTGATAGGAAAAAAGTGTTGCTGAGGGAGGAAGGTCCTCGCCACATAAAACAAACATTTTTTTTCTTAAAACTATTGTGCATGAGTATGTGCAATGCATAGCCTTTTCTTTAGAAATGAATTCTCAATGATAAAAAAAGTTTTAACAGTGATGAATCATGATCCAGAGTCACCAAATTTCAGCAGATCTACTCTGTACAGATTGCATAAGGAAATTTGAAAACTGAAATATTTCAATTTGTAAATCCCATGTAGAGTTGTGCGCCATATAGTTTGCTGCTCCTTTGTAGTTATCATGGGTGTTTCTGCCTTGCATTGCTAAGGGCCAGCTAAAGTACAAAATGGTTAGATTGGTGAGCCTGACATTACAGAATTGGGCTCCAACATACAAGGAATTGCTCTATTGTTGAACACTGTCAGCTGAATATTTTTATATTTTACAATTGTGGGCTTCTGATATTTAATTTGCATGAATATATGTTTGTGATATTTCACACATGGCTATGTTATGTCTATTTGTCCTGTTCTCCATATGGTAGGAGAGGTGCACTTATGATGCAAACAGCTTTAGTCTCTCAGGGAGAAGGCAGTGCAGACACAATTGTGTGTGCATGAGAGAGAGAGAGGGAGAGACAGAGGGAGGGGGAGGGGGAGAGAGATAACAAATGTGATAGCTGCTTCTGTGTTCTTGGGTTCTCCTTCAGAGTCAGAATCCCAAAGGGGTCCAAATAGTGGAGTTGATTTATAGCTCAGAATTACCAAGTGTTAAACAGCAGGAAAATTCATATGAACCTCCTCTGAAACTAAAGCACATGACTAAGATGTCGCATAGTTTTTGCCAACCGCATTCATTTGTGGTGGAGACTCCAGTGATCATAATCCACCATTATAATCAAGGATTAACAGAGTAATTTCTGTGCAAGAGGGACACAGGTAACTATGAACTAAGTTGGTATTAAAGTTGTTTTTTGTGGGTAATTACATTTAATGGTGGTTTGTAATCCATAAGGCAGTATAACTGCAAAGGTGAGCCAGGGTTAGGATTTTTAGATGCACACCTTTTTTCTTAGGGTAAGTTAAAGCTGTACGAAAAGATATTACAGTGTAAAATTTTGTTTATAGTTGCGAAAAGAGGCATTTTTTCTCGCACCTTTTTCCCTTTTTTGGGACCTTTACCGCTTTTTGGCACCTTTATCCCATTTTCCCCCAACCATGCCCATAATCCCCTTTTTTCTTTAAGTTTCATTCCAATTTATTCTTTAACTTTCAATTAACGTCTCCTCAGCTTGCGTATATGCGAATAGTAAGCCTACCTCTCAGTAAACGCCGTGCAGGAATTGAAAGCATACCCGCAAAAATGGAAAATAATTGTGTGTTCGACGAAAACCTCTTTCTCTCACTTTACCGCTATAAAGTAGCCTGCAATAATGCAATTGACAATGAGTGATTCTATCCCACCAGAATCAGTAGCCTGTTGTTCGTGAATGTGAGTTTGTTACTGTGAGAGATGTCATCTGTTTGTGTGGAGGTGAAGGCTGGGCACGCAAAGACTGCAGTAGCCTCACACATGCAGTTCTGAGAATTATTAAGACTGGTTTCTGCTCGTAACTACTAGAAATCGCTGAGACTGAAGTTCCAGCATGAATGAGAGCATTCTGGTAATTGTCGCAGTGTTATAAGAGAATGCGGACAGGCAATGGGCGCAAGAGTGAGTTGTGTGACAGTTGCATTATGTTAGCAAGTGAACTAGTGTTAGCTCTATGTTACATTACCAAATGAGTGTACTAATACTAGATTTTACCATGCCAAAGATGTCCAGTGCTTTATTTATTGTTCTGGCCGAGGAATTCAAACAAGATTTCATAGACACTGATGGAGCTGTTATGCGATGTTTTATTTGTGATTCAGGAATTTTGTTAGATGAAAAACACCAGCAAGATCGCATTCAAACAACATATTTCCAGCTCTAAGCATCAAATGAACAAGACTCTTCAAGGAAACAAATCACGGCAACCTCTATTACGAAATGCATTTCAACAGTGTTCTTCAAAAAGCCAAAATTTGAAGGAATTAAACATTGATTTGTATGCAGCTCTTACACAAGCAGGAATTCCACTCAATAAGGTGAACCATCCAGCCTTCAAGGGATTTCTTGAAAAATACACAAAGATATCAAATGTCCGATGAGAGTACTTTAAGAAAAAACTACGTGGAGCCTGTTTACCAAGAAACCATAGAAAGAATCAAGGAGAAATTGTCTGATTGCGATGTGGGAATCATTGTGGATGAAACCATAGACTCAATGGAACGATATGTTTTGAACATTTTAGTTTTTCCCTTAGCAGGGGAGAAAGTTACACCCATGTTGTTAAAAATGTACGAGCTGCATGACATCGCAAATCAGTTCATCTCTGGCCTGAAAAAGATTCTACTGAAAGCTCCGAGCTGTGTCATTTACTACAGGGAAATCACTGGCCTGCCCCTTCCAAATTTCCCGGTCATTACTTGCTGGGGATCTTGGATTGAGTGTGCTATTTTGTGTGAGAATTTTGACAAAATTAAAGAGTTTGTGCTTTCTTTGGATCCATCCGACGCAGGTGCAATTTCCAAGGCACAGCAACTTCTGTTACCAGAGAAAATACATAATTTTCAGACAGAAATATATTGTGTCCATAGTTACAAGTACATGCCTGCAGCTATTAAACGATTGGAAGAACAAGGTCTGGAAAAGGAAAAACAATGGGATATTTTTACTTCCGTGAGGGAGCAGTTAGATGGCTTTGCCAAAGACAAATTTGAATCTAGTCTTCAGAAGAATCCAGACATGAGGAATTTGCCACATCTGTAGAGTTGCCATTCCGAGTGAATACAAGGTTTGCCCTACTGGTTTCTGTGGATGTTGAAAGAAGCTTTAGCATCTACAAAGATATTCTATCTCCTAATAGAAACAGACTTTTAAAAATGTGGAGATGCTCAATGTTTTGAAGTACAACAGCTTCACTTCTTTTGATGAGTGATAATTTGATGTACTTGTTTGTAATTCAGTAAATTAGAATAGAGGAAAGAGAAATTGTTGAATTAGTTAAGGGAATGCACAACTGAAATTAATCTCAAAAAATCTATTAAAAAAAAATGTTCCTAAACAATTCTCCATTGCTTGTAGTTTTAGAATCCAATTTTATTTTTGACCTAGCAAACGCTTCAGGATCGTTAAGAGACTTTTTAAATACCCTTGCGCATTTGGTTGCTAGCTGTTGATATTTTTAAAACTTCATTTTAAGGCATTTCTTATTTTCAGCATTTCTGCATATTCAAAATGTTCCACACAATGTAGTTTTCATCCATTCATATTGACATTTTTTTTATGCTTATTTCAAAAACCCAAATAAATAAAATTGTCATAATTTTTCTGTGTAATGTATAGTTTTTGCAATACTGAGTTTTGAAGATAACAATATATCAAAAAAAAAAAAAAAAAAAAAAGAAGAAGAGGAATGCAAATAAAAAACTGCAAAACTTTTTTCTCTTAAACTAAGAATGGTAGAAAAAAAATTGTATGACAGATTTGTAGTTCATTGACATAGAAGCAACATAAGATTTTTTTTTTTTTTGAAAATGCATCATGTGTTGCATTTTGCATATACCCATATTTTATATTTTGAAAATTAATAACTTGAAAAGTAATTAAGATTTTGGATTGAAATTCACAAAACAATTATATCTAAAGAAGGCTGACATGTGGTTAAAATTTCAGCCCAATTGAATGGATAGTTTAGAAAATAGCAATTTCAGTTGTGCATTCCCCTTAAATAAACCAGCACCTTATTGTCCCTTTTTTCACCTTATTTGAGCACCTTTTCCCTTCCTTTTTTCATCTGAAATTTGCACCTAAAAATCCTAACCCTGGTAATAACCATTAAATCACTAATAACAATCATTTGTAATCATTAAACAAAAATATATTTGTCATATACCTATCATTGTTGTGACTGAGTATATTAGTGCAGTTTCAGCAGTGAAAGAGTCTCAGGAGACTAATGGAGAAATGGAGATTTGGTTTTATGTACATGAATCTGGGTGTTCTCATATATAAGAAAGAAAAGAAAAAAAAAAGCACACACACATGCCATACTGATGTAAAGTATGCAATTAACATATTTGCAACTCTTCATCTGTTGAAATTGTATTTTCATTCCACAGCTCAAGCAAGCCTATAAGACTATTCACATAAATTGTACTTCAATGAAGTCTTCAAACTGCATTTATTCAAGAATTGCTCAGGAACTTTCACTCAAAGTGAGCAAGAAGAATGAAAAAGAATACCTGTCCAGTATTGAGCGCTATTTGAGTTCACATCACAAAATGATGTAAGTAATTTTAGTGAAGTTTAATGTATAACTAATGCTACTATTTGTACTTTTCAAATTCTAATGACTTTTAAAATCATTAAAATGTAATGCCAAAAAGCTTCCAGCTACTCTCTAAATAAAATTATTTGGCCAGCAAGCTGCTTTGGTTCTACAATAGGTTGTTATAGCATACTACTAGTGAACAGTAATAGGTTAAGTTTGCTTCATCAACTATAAAAACAAAAAAATTGCATTTAACTCTCAAAGTTGAAAGTTGTTTGTATTTGGAACTCCACATGTGAATTATCCATATACAGTATGTCTGTGAAGTCCCCATACGTTATCACTTTCTTGATTATTATATGTACTTGTTTGTAGTATAAGAGTATCTTTGAAATAAATTAATTGTTGACCTTGTGTTGCACATCCAACATTTTGTTTGAGTTGAAGCAGCTGGCTCGAGTTTGTCTGTTGAGAAGTTTGTCACCATTGTGTGGATGGTGACAAACAGGACAGACAATTAGCAACGTTAATAGTTTATGGAATGGTTTGATAAGGCTTCACCAATGTTAATAACATAGCTTTCCTGGGTAAGAAAAATGTTTATGACCAACACTGAACTGTAACAAGTAGTACAGATTGATCACACCAGCTATGCTGGAAAAAAAGTGTTAAGAGTACTTGGAGGCACATATATATTGTGTGTGACAATAATACAGCACATACATGTTTACCATAAGTTCATGCTCTAATTACCTTGAAGATTTTATGGGGTATACAGACTTTCCGACAGACTATATAGGCACACATCTTTATGGGAAAACAAAGATCCATTACTTAACTTGATTAAGTAATAACAATTTATTGCTTCATGTTATGCAGCTCACATCGTTTTTGGATGTAAGCAAATTATGAACCAGTGAAAATGATAAACTCTGAAAAATGAAATGATGATCCAAAGTAGAACCTCTGTAATATAATTATTTTTGTTATAACTATTGTGAAAGGTTTGTGTTGTTAATTGTTTTCCTGATGACTTATTTTAATTAAGATGTTAAACACTGCAAGTGCTGATAGATGGTTCGCATCTGTGTAAATAGGGAACCAAATTGTACATGTTAACCTAGTATTCCTATCACTGTGTAGGACACTATGAATATATCCTCTAGTTTAAGGAATAATTACTTGCTGGCCACACATACTTACGCTGTTTCAAAAGGTGCATTTCTTCCAAAAAAAAATGTTGTGTTTACTCTCTTGGCCTTTTGTAACATTACAACCTTAATCTAATATTTCCATTCAACAGTAATTGTGCAAGTTTGCACTTTTGACATGCTGCCACTCTATAGGGAATGTTATGCTCAACTGTTTACGTTATTTTAATTTTTTGTTATTAACATTTTTTATTGCAGCTTACTGGTGTTGGATGAAATAGATCAGCTAGATAGTCGGAATCAGTCAATTCTCTACACTGTATTTGAATGGCCATCTAAGCCAAATGCAAAACTTGTGCTCATTGGCATTGCAAATGCATTGGATTTAACAGATAGGATTCTTCCACGTTTACAAGCTCGACTTGATCTGAAACCAGAGCTGCTTCATTTCCCTCCTTACACAAAACAACAGATAGTCAACATTCTGACAAAAAGACTTAGTGAGGTAAGTGAATATTTTCAAATGATAGTCACTGTGCCAACGTCTAAGATCAGATTCCTGGGTTCATTTGCTGGGGGAGCTCTTATGGCCCTACATAAAGTTTCCCTTACATCCACAGTTTTAAAATACTTCACTTGTTGCCCTTTTTTCAATCTCTGGATAGCACCATGGAGAGGCATGCTACTTAGATACAGTTAAAATTTTAAGTGGATTGGCATATGGCCTCCAATTATCCATGATTCCAATTTCTGCTGAGTAAGAGGGATTGTTAGCAACATAAAACATTTTTTTATGATTACTTTTTATTTTGCTCAGCATTTTTATAGGATTCTTCCACGTTTACAAGCTCGACTTGATCTGAAACCAGAGCTGCTTCATTTCCCTCCTTACACAAAACAACAGATAGTCAACATTCTGACAAAAAGACTTAGTGAGGTAAGTGAATATTTTCAAATGATAGTCACTGTGCCAACGTCTAAGATCAGATTCCTGGGTTCATTTGCTGGGGGAGCTCTTATGGCCCTACATAAAGTTTCCCTTACATCCACAGTTTTAAAATACTTCACTTGTTGCCCTTTTTTCAATCTCTGGATAGCACCATGGAGAGGCATGCTACTTAGATACAGTTAAAATTTTAAGTGGATTGGCATATGGCCTCCAATTATCCATGATTCCAATTTCTGCTGAGTAAGAGGGATTGTTAGCAACATAAAACATTTTTTTATGATTACTTTTTATTTTGCTCAGCATTTTTTGGTTTTGACTTAAAGCACTGTGCCACAAAAGCTCATATAGCATGCACAACTTGTGTAACTCTTCACTATTGCAACTAAGTAATTACAATTACCCATTACAGCAAATAATACACCTCTGCTTGGTGCATAGTACCAACAAAACAGCTTATGACTATTATGCTTGACAAGTCATACATTGAACAAACAAGGATTCACGATAAGAGTAACTTGGGTTCTTGTGGCATTTACATTTAGTTATTCATACGGATAGTTCATTTTACGGTTTTCTGATATCTTTCCTTGTTCCCTGAGAAACATCAGATTGCAACTTTGTGCGTATGAAGCAAAAATGTGTAATTGAATTCTTATAAGCAGAGAAATTGCACCCATTGACTTTGATGCTTGCTGAAAGTTTGCAGAGACAAGACAGTGAAACAAAGGGTTAACTTTCGGCATTGACATGAGAGGCAATTTCTCTCACTAATTGACTGATTACTACCAGGAAACACTATATGAAGCTCAATATTTGCTTCAGTGCATATGTATGTAAATGAATTATTGAAAAATTTATATAACAAATTGTTTAAAAGCTTCTGTTATGCAACATTTTGTTTTGTTTTGCAAAACTCAATAATAAACAATATATATATATTAATTTTGTACCTCATCATACACCACCCCCCTCCCCCACTTTTGGGGAAAGTATATAAAATGTCATGTAACCCATGTCTAAGGGGCAGTTTCACAGTTTAAGCTTAAGCTTTAATAAGCTACTTAGGTTGCTTAAGTAAGGCAGCAAATGTTTTTGCCTCCAGCTTTGGTTTAAGCTTTGAGAGTTTCACAGTGGGACAACCATGTTCGACTTTACTGAGCTGAACAACTCCATGGAATTAAAGTTGGTAACACATCATTGGTATGCACATCAAGTGAATTCCCACGGTTATTTATGGTGGTGCTGTTTATAATCAGCTTTTGTAGGTTATCCAGCAACACGTAGTTAAAATGACTGAAAAATAAGATTCAAAACATTGCAAAATGTACTTTTCAAGAAGTCGGCATTCTCCTAGAAATTGTGAAATAGCAGAAGCATATGATGGAGTGTAAGCAATGAACAAATTACTATGGAGTAAGAAAAACCAAACATGAGGGGAAAAGTATGATATGAAGAGTGGATTAGAATGGTGTGAAACAATTTTGACAGCTCTGCATCCTGTAGATTTTGATATTTTTAGATGTAGATTTTTGTTGGAAAAATACCCAGCTGCAATTAGCCTACTTCTACTTGCATGTAACCTCAATGTCAAGAGAAGCACTGTTTCTGACAAGTAAGGCTTTATTACTGAAGTATAAAATAATACATTATAGATGAGATGGCAATGAATGCGACAATGTATATGATTAAAGTATAAAGTACCAATTTAAGATTGTTTTGTTTACCACTCGTTTTTTTGTTTCATTTTATCATCAATAACTTTTGGTACCATTATTAACAACTATTTACTTAATCAAAATCTCGTGCAGAATTCTCTGTCATTCAAAACGTGAGAACGGTTTGGAGCATTCTAAAGGTTCTAGGTAGTCTTCTGTTGTGCATCTGGGTTAAAATAATTTGCATTTCTTAATCACTAATATTGTCTTCAGATAACATGGTGACTCCCTACTTAAGCCACAGTTCAGTACGGTTTGAGCCAAGCCACATGTAAACTCAGTTTATCACTTGAACTACATACTGTAAAACTCCAGTGTAGCTTAAGCCCAATTCAAAGCTTAAACCATGAAACTGGACCTAAGTAGGACAAGTTTTTCAAGTAATCAGTTCAGTGTGACTGGGTAAAAAGCTTAACACACACATACTAGACCCTCGTGGAGGTATATAAGCATTTTTAAAATGCAGTTTTCTGGCTTCACAGTAAGGCATTATGAATAAAATGTTTTATTGCATTTATAGATACAAGCCCTCGTGCTTTGGACCCATTTTTTGTGCTTTCTTTTTCGTTGGATGCAGGTGAATCAGAAATAGTATAGCTCAATAGCATTGGAGGTTCTTATTTTATACTGAATATTTGCTGTATTCAAGTTTGTGTACTATACCAATCAAAGTATAAAATTTAAAAATGTGTTTTCATTGCCATTAAGGAATCAGTTCCAAATAAAGTAATTTACCTTAGTCCTGTAACTTGGCAATGAAAATTCAAGAATGGTTAATTAACTTTTGCATGTCAAATAGTCTGTGCGAAGTTGATGTATATGGTGACTTTGTGGAATGTATCTCTTGTATGTAAGGATATAGTCCTGTACATGTACAACAGCTTGGCTGCCATATTAGCCTGTAAACTAGAAATCTGAAGAGGTTGTGCAAAGGAGTATTGTAGATTGTTCTTCCATATACAGAAAAAGGCTTAAAGAATCTATTTTTATTAAATTTCAGTTAAAATGAGGTGGATGAAATCAACTGAGCATTTTTTCAAAAGTCAATAATGCTCAAATTTTGAAAATTCAGATTTTTTAGTTACATATCAATCTTGTTGCCATGCATGACCTGTTGAATTGGTTTAGTCGAAAACCAATATTTGCTATGGTTATAGGGGTTAAAACCCGATATTTTGCAAAACTGGATATTTGCTTTCAGCCAGTTAGAGCAAAACTCGACAAATGCAAAATTCGTTTTACTTCTGAGAGAGAATAACTCATAAGGAAGTCAATTATTGGCAAGCGCTTGCCGCCAGAGGCAATGATGCAATTTAACATAACATAAAAGTCCAAGTATATTAGTGTTTTTTATTTTGACAAAATAATAAAATGCCGGGCATACTAGGGCTTATCATTTCTGACCGGCATACCTTTTAAAAGGCCAAATTTGCTCGTTCTGTCTCGTGTTTTGGTAGTCCCTTGATTCTTTCTCTAGATTTCGCTGTGGTCTGATATTTTGATTGTATATTTCTGCCAAAAGGTGTTTCTGAATCAGCCAGTTTCACCGGTATTTTTCCGCATGTTTTATTCACCCTAAAGGTGTCTGTTACAATCTGTTCTTACAGTTTCTTATATGTTACTTATGAAAATGGAGAGTGAAGAAGAGTTAAATATTGAATTTAGTGGGTCTGAGAGTTCAGAAGATAGCTATGAGGAGAATTCAGGAGAAGAAAGTGATGAATCAGTTTCCTCTCAGAATGATACTGCGAGTACCAGAGTATGGTGCAAACTAGAGCCTAGGCACTAAATTTGAAGAGGAATACAAAGATCTGCCAATGTCATCACAAGTTATTATGATGCTAATGAAACCCTTGCTAAACATGGGATACTGCTTGGCTATAGATAACTATTATAGTTCTCCTCAGCTTGCTGACCTTCTGCTAACAAAAATAAAAGATATGTATGGCACTGTGCATTCAACAAGAAAAGAAATGCTGCCTTCTTTTCGGACCAAAAAGCTAAAGAAAGGGCTGGTTGCTGCAATCCAGCGAAGTAAACTAAACCTTTTTCACTATAAGCTGAAAGGAGATGTAAACAAAACCAAGTTACAAGGCAGCACCTCATTGGCTGTTGGACAAACTACAACCTTTCCCGCTTAGCACATTGTCTCTTCTTCTACAAAAAGCAGTTCGCTTCAGATCGTAGCATTTTGTGGTTATTCTCGTGCAGAGAAATTTAAAAAACTCAGTATTGTAACAGTTAAATTTATGAAAATAAATGTTTTTGTTGGATTCATCTATAACTAAATGAACCGTTATAGCAGAGGGTTTAAGGGGCTATGCACAGGCGCTACAATTTGTTTCCAGTTTCCGGCTGAAAATCATCTGCCACTGTGGAAAATATAAACGCGTGAAATGGAAAGAAGACAATTGTGTTAAATGATTTTAATAAATTCAGTGAAAACTACCCACCTTTAATCGACAATAAATATGGCTGGCCATTATTTAGCAATAATTGAACCTTTTTGTTAGTGGTGCAGAATTGTTGCTGGGATTGCTTGGTTCGCGCTTGTTTTCGTGGTTTTGTAACCTATAGTTCTAATCATTTTCTTAATTTGTTGACACATAAAAGATTAAAGCAAAAGTGGCATACTGATATTAGTCATTAAATGAGTTATTTCTAAAGCCTGAAGTTAAGAACAGTTTAATCCAGTACCTTTAACCACAGATGCCAAACTGTCCAGGTACAACTTTTTATTTGTCTACTGTTAGTATTATGTGCTAGAAGTTTAGGATGTAAGGCAAAATATAGGAATAAGACAACCGCACGGAGAGTAGGAGAACTGTGTTCAAATCCCGGCTGTGGTGTTTAATTTTTCAGTTGACTCTACATTAAAGACATACAACGTTTAAAAGCTAATGATCCCCAAGCTGTGCAATATACTGTATTCGCATTCTGTCTGAAGCAATTTCCTCTCACGGGGTCTTAGTTCCCATCATCCTCCACGTGGTGCTGCCATGTGCTTGGCAGAGTGATACATTTAAGTTTTGTTTACTTCTCCTTTCAGCTTATAGTGAAAAAGGTATAACTATACTGAAATGGAAGGACAAGAGAGATGTCTGCATGTTGTCCATTATCCACAATGCAGAAATGCAGACATGGAAAGTAAGAAACAAAGTATTGTAAAACCAGTAGCTGTATTTGCTTATAACATTGCAAACAATCCATTGCCACACAAGAGGGGCAAAAAGTACTATAAGAAGATATTTTATCATCTCTTGGAATTAGCAGTATGAAATGCCTTTGTCCTGTTCTAAAAACACGGAGGAAAGCACAATGCCCCTGACTTTTCTGTGGCTGTTGCTGAGCAACTCATTGCCAAACATTAGAAGGAGGAGTTTTCACCGAAAGTGGTGGACCCTCCATCAAAAGCAACCCCAATGTGACTTGTTGGACATCATTTTCCATTTGCGATTCCTCCCACTAAGAAGAAGCAGAATCCAACAAGGACATGCAGGATGTGCAGCAGCGTGCGTGATGCCAGAAGGAAAAGACATGGAGGGAATCAAGATGTGTAAAGATTGTGGTGTAGCTTTATGTATTGAACCTTGCTTCAAGGTATTTCACACAGCTACAAACATATAAGCAATGGTTCTAACATTTAGTGTTACTGTTCTTTTCATAGTGCTTCAATGTCCAGGAGTTGGCTTGTAAATATAATTTCAGGAGGAAAAAAAAGTTAAGCATATCACGAATATACTCGTGTTTTATAATCTAGGGGATATTCAGAGATTAAAATGTCCATTGTTAAGCTCTTAAGAATTAGTTTCATTGTTACTATAATTGTTGTTGTACTTAATGGAATATTTCATTTTGGCAGTTAAAAAATAGTGAAAAAAGAGTCATCACATTGTGAAGTAATAAGTATGTTAAGAGGTTAATGGTTCAAATGACAATAACTCCTGATCATTGCTCAGTTTATGCCAGGGTTGCAGTAAAAGAGTAGTCTGTACTATAATACGGAGGTTCATACAAGTGATTCAGAGAATGACATACATGTAACTGAGTGCTCAGGTGGCAGGAAGTCCAGATCAAGAGTTAAAGCACCTAAAAAGCCCTGTAAGAACAAGAAAATAACAACTATTGCATGCATCGGCTACCAGTGAACCCAAGGCCTTAGGAAGAAAAGAATGTAGAGCAGCTATCTTACTTATGTCACAGCTTTTCATCAGCATGTAAACAGTTTAGACAAAATTGACCAGGATAAATTATTACTAAAGTACGGAAGTCACATCCACCAAAATGCAAGAATAATAAAACAGAAACCAAAAAGAAGAATTCAATTTCAGTAAAGTACAGAATAAGGAATAAAGGTAGCCAGACATTGCCTGTAAGTGCCACAACATTTCAAGCAGTGTCAGATATCCAAAGATACTTTCATATTTGGCCAGTAGATATCGTGCAACAGGAAAGTTACCAACTTCTTCATAGTCTGCTGACTATGAAGAAGTTACAGAAGCTGTTAAGAATGATACAAAATTGTATAGATGCAGAGAGAGCCACTATTAAAGATTTAAGCCCACCCAGAAGAGGTTGTTTACCACATGAGCTGAGCATAAATAAAATATGGCAGAATTTCTGTAAAAGAAAGCTGTAGGCCTTAGTACTTCCTATCAAAGTACCAACGTATTTTCTATCACTGCTTTAACCTATCATTTAAAACTCCCCATACAGATACATGCTCAACATGCAAGATTGATCTCTTGAAAATCAAAAAGAAAAAGATTTGGAGAAAAAATGTATTACATTCACGTGACTTTCTCTACCCTCTTATCATTTATTAATGGGTATACAAATTATTGTTATTGTTTTTGTTATTATTTATTATTATTATTTATTATTATTATTTATTATTTAATTTTATTTTCCTACCTACTTCATTTTAATCCAGATAAACCTTTTCAGAAATGCTGCATTACACATTTCGTTATAGATGCAATAACAATAGTCAAATGTTTTAGAACTGGACACTTAAGCTGGTCTTAAAATTCCATATTCTTTCCACGGCATCACGAGAAACAATTAAAAATCAATAGGACTTTAAATGAATAGCCAAGCATTGAACAATTCAAACCATTAATAAAGGATATATTGGAAACGACTGATGCTACAAAAAATCTTTTTAAAATAAATTGTGCATTTTAAAGAGATTTACATTTCTTGTGTAGTGCATTTTTGTCTATTGCTTAACATTTACCAGTTACATAAGATTATACAAAATTCCTTCTGAATGAAGAGGACTTTTCAGGCTATTCCCAGGAAATTCAAGATGCACTTTTTGTTTGTCATGTAAATATCTGTAATATATATTATATTTTAATCAAAATCGTTAAGGCTATTTTTTAAAAAATCAAACATTTTGAAAAATCTTCCATGTAAAGGTTAGTTTAGGATGTGGGTAATTTTCATGAAAATCTGTGTCACATCTTGAAAGACATTGAACATTTTCATTTTTCATCTCATTTATTTCGTCCATAATTAACAAATACGTGTTGTCAGATATATCAAAACAAATTGAATAAACGTACTTAAAATACATGTCAGATATAAAATTCAATATAAAATTGCAATGTATAAGATTAATATGTACAATTTTACATTACAAATGTTAACAGTTAACCTAAAAGTACAAAAATTCATCAACTGAATAGTAACAATTTGTCAAAGTCTCGTAAGCATTTCTTGAAACATTCAAAAGATTTAATGTTCTTTAATTTAGCAGGTAATTTATTGTACAAGTGCGTGCCTTTATAGTAAAAACTATTCTCAAACAATTTAGAGTTATGAGGTGTAATGTGTAATTTTGACTTATTCCTTGTATCATACTTGTGAAAGTCTGAATTAACAGCAAGTGTTTCAATGTGCATTTGCGTTTACGCATAACCTTGAATAAATACATTCACGGTAGTGGCAAAATGTTTAATTCCTTGAAGTATGTTTGCAGCTAGTGGTATAGGGTAAATTAAGCATGATTTTTTTTTTTTTTTTTTTTTAATTTTGCTACTAGATCCCCATAGAACTATCCCATATGACAAAAGTGAATGAAAATTTGAATAATACGCTATCTTAAGTGTGTGCTTACTTATTGACTGGCTGAGCATTTTAATTTGGAAACATCTAAGTCGCTTTACTAATTCATTGACATGAGCATTCCAGTTTAAATTTTTGTCAACCCAAACTCCAAGAAATTATTTTTTATCAGTATATTCTATAGCTTCGTCCTCAAATAGTATATTTGGAAAATGTAATTTTTTTTTAAATGGAAACTAACAGCTATGCATTTTCCCTTATTTGCTGAGAGACAATTTTCTTTAAACCAAGAAAAAGTATAGGACATTCCAGAATGAATATTTGCTTTTAGCTTCAGAAATTAAAATACTAGTGCACACACACACGCGCACACGCGCATGCTCTCTGACACACTGGGACCTTTTTTCTAAAAGGGCTTTTTTTATTTAGGTGACCTCAAAACATGTATTTCTGGTGAAATCTTGGTTTCGAACTTTTGGGTGGAATACAATACTTCCCCTGTTGCATAAACTTTGTGAGAAAAGATTCTATGCAATAATGAAGGGAGAAAATCAAAATTTGTTTAAAGTGAGTATCGATATACAACAGAATTAGTCCACACCAAAGCTCTCTGTGTGTGAAGTGTTCTGTTCAAGATAGGTTTGGCTCTACAGTTTATGCATTATGATACATTCTTGATAACAAAGGAAAATGCTGTTTTCTATACTTGGCTAGAATGGAAGGACTGAAAGAATGCAATTAAGTTGCATCTGGTGTACTACATTTTTTTAGAAATCGTGAGACATCCAAAACAGAAAACGGTCCAACTGAAATTCATCTATTTTCTGACTCTTATGCAAGTCACAATAAAAATACCATTGTGATATCCACACTAATGGCTTTTATGGAAGAGAGTAGAAGATTCAATAAGCTAGTCCATTACTTCTCAATTTGTGGTCACAGCTATATGCCTCCAGATGGTGTGTTTGGTAGAGTGGAGAAGCCTACTGCAAAAAGGAAGAAATTTTTTCACTCACACAATAGTATGAAGTACTGGGACACCATGGTACTGACAAGATATTGGATAAAGATTGGAAGCAAAGGATCTGAAGCCCAGTACACTAAAGACCTTATGATCTAAGATGCCCATCAAAATATCTGCCCAATGGGTGATAGCTTATGAAAAGTATAAAAAGAAAATATTGTCAGTATTGGACACATCCTGGAAGTCCTGTTGAGGTACTGTAGTCCAGGAACTGCAGGCAGGAAGTTTGAAATTCTTTGCAAAAAAATTAATATGATCCGCAAGAATAAGAAAAAGAATGTCTTAAAACTTGTGATTTATATTGAAATACCATAAGGAACACAAAAGTTTTGTAAGGGCAGTGTTGAAAGTCACCATTAGGTTTCTAGTTTTTTATTGTTGGAGTCTGTATTTTGTTTTGCATTTTGATATGTTAAGTTACTGTTTTGCACTTATGTCTATCCAGCGGTTATGGGACAATGTGATGCTAAATTTATTGTAATGCAACATGAACAAAAAGGATGCCTTCTTTAATAACACCAAGAAAAGTGATAGAGGAAAAGAAAGAGAGAGAAAAAAAAAGAAATTTTGGATGTGTATATTAACAAAACTTTACCTTTGAGCTTTGCATTTATTGACTTTTGAAAAAACTTGAAAATTTTAACCTTCCATTTTGATATTAGGAATAAAAATTCGAGGAGCATCAAACACACGATCACTTAAAAACGCAATCTAAATGTTAAATTATTTTGCTATAATTACTGCTTTTGTATGGTAATTAAATGCATTCCTAAAAAATTTACTTTGTTGAATTTATCAACTTTTGAAAAAATATCCTCAATTATTAATGCTTAATTCTGTTCTGCTCCTATAAAGATCACTATTTGTAATAATGTGTAACAACATTGTTCTTATTTTTCAAGCTGGGAGTTAATGATTTATTTCCCCCTGCTGCATTGCATCTGCTGGCTGCTAAGGTGGCAGCTATGTCAGGAGATATCAGGAAAGCTCTGGACATTGCTCGAAGAGTAGTGGAACTAGCTGAAATTGAAAACTCCAAACGTCATCCATTGCCACTGCAGCCTATAACACATCACTGTAAGTTCTTTATATATTCAGTCATTAAAATTGAAATAAAATCGGGGGCTGGGGGAAGCAAATGAGGCTTACTGTATATGTGATAGAGTAAGTCTTTTTAAATGCACAAGAGATACTGAACCCATATTTTCATTTCCAAAACTATTTGGTTCTGTAATGCATCACTGTCAGGATGGGTATATCCCAGATGCAAGATCACAATGGCTCGAAAGGTTTGTAAAAGTGGGCATTGGAGGAACTGAAAGGGTGCATTATTGAGAAATGTTTTACTTCTCTTGCATAAACATTTTCTATTAGCTAAATTAATATAGTTGCGATTTATATAGGTATGTTGTATCAAAAATATCTTTTTATTTGCACAATTATCCTCCCACTTTACAGGAGTCTTTGATGTATTATAATAATTTGAAGAATCCTGGAGTATCTAATAAATTGTTCCATTTAACAAGTAATTTGAGTGAGCTATCAGGAATCACTTGGAGCATGACACTGTGTTCAAGAGCGATTCCAAAATAGTTCAAAGTGATGAAAAGTTAAATTAGACTAGATGAAAAAATAAATGCCATTTGGGTATTTGAACCATGAATCTTTAGCTTTCCTTATTTATTAGGAAGTTTCTATCTGTATAATTGGCCACCAATTTAGTTTGAATGGATTGTGCACATGTAAAAGAGAGAGGAGGGGGAAGGAAGAGTGATGTAATTTTGTGGGTTACAGCATGGATTGAGGAGCTATTTTTTTTTTTTACCCAGACTTAAACAGGGGAAGGAATTAAAATGGTTTAACAAAGCGTTGAAACAGATGTAGCTAATTCCTAACTTCTGAAAATGGTGTTGGCGAAGATGCATATGGTTTTTGCTAACAGGAAATTTATGAGCATAGCAGTTGATCATAAGGCAGATATCCTTAAGTTGTACTTCTAAGTCAACGTTGTTTATTAGTATAAAAACATTATGCTTCTTGGTTTTCACATACTTATCAGTGAATAAGTTGAAATGTATTTTACCTTGTATTAGTCTGTTAAGATTCTGGGTAATAATTGAATCATTGTTAGTTTTCTCTTTTGTCAATCATTTAGGATTGTTTGTAAAGATGATTTTTATTAGCTTAACATCCTTTAACCGAGTAGGTCATATTGGACGATGAATGAATGGTATGATGCTCAGATGAGCATGGGTCTGTTAATTAGATTATTTGTTTAACATCTTAATCTTTGGTACGAAGACCGTAAGTTCACAGATTGAATAGTATAAATATTTTGTCTAAATTTTGTCCTTGCAAGTAGCCCTACCTTGTGTACTATAAATTCTCATCCAAGTCTTTTATGTTACAGTAGCAAACACAGCCAGTCCTAAAAAGTCTTCTCCATGTAAGAATCAAGATAATGCAACAGTTGCCTTGAAGGAAGTGATGTTAGTATTGAACGGTGCTTATGCCACATCCCACACCTTACATTCCACAGAGCACAATGCAAACTTTCCACTTCAACAAAAATTACTTATTTGCACACTGCTTTTGATATTGAAGAAAGGACGCAATAAGGATGTAACTGTAGGCAAGGTATGTTCGTTAAAACTTGTATTTTGCAAACCTAAATCCCAAATTTTATTTTGTTTGATTTATGCACTTCATAATTCAATGTGTCACAGAAACACCAACACCCATTTTAGTTTGCTGAATCGGGAAAGTCAAGATGCATGTAGATCAGTGTGTTGTCACTGAAGTGTAGCATTACAGGCAATGTGCAGAACAAATACCAGACTTATCTGTACACATTTTAGTGTTGTGCATCACCATGTATAAACTGACATGGGTAATCAAGGCTGTTTCGGCACAAGCTTGTGAACACATGGTCCATGGTTCAAATCCTGTCTTCCCTGAACTGAGGTTTCTTTTTCCAGGTTTTCCTCAGTCGTAACTGGCAAATGCTGTGGAAGTACCCTAAACTTGGGCCTAGAGTGTTTCCTTTCCAAATTTCCTTTCATGTATTACCAGTGTCCACCATCGTGCCATATGTAGCAAGAACGAGTGTACACTACTACTATCACCATATTTAAAAATATATCCACATTTTATTCAAATAGCACAGCATGTCACTTAGGATGATGTATATAAACTAGTATCATTGTCTTGGATAAAAGCTATGTAAACCCCCATTTAAAGTAAACTTTTCATCGTTTGTTAGATATAGGTCCAGATTCTTTTAGATATTGATATTTATACATTTTATGGATTGCATTTTTGAAATGCAGGGAGCTGTAAAAACGGCCATTTCTCTCAAGAGTGATGTAGAAAGTAGCAAATGTCCATGAACTTGTCAGAGTAAAATTTGTAACTGCATGCAAGGAGCTTTGCTACCATCAAGTGCAGTTTCTTTTAGAAGGAATACTGCTCTGTAAAATGTCCTCCCCCAACCATATATAAAATGTATTAACTTTTAATTGTATTGGCTAGCAGAATTGTATCTCAGTTGGCATTATTGCATTAACTGTGTAGATACTTTTCTCTCTATCCCTTCCACTTTCCTCAATCTCTGTCTCTGCAAATGTTGTAGTAACTCTTTGAACTCTTTGTTCAAACTTTGTATATCTTTTTCACTATAAGCTAAAAGAGAAGTAAACAAAACTTAAATGTATCACTCTGCCAAGCAAATGGCAGCACCACGTGGAGGATGATGTATCCGTGAGAGGAAATTGCTTCAGACAGAATGCGAATACAGTATACTGCGCAGCTTGGAGATCATTAGCTTTTAAACATTGTATGCCTTATTCGTATATTTTGCCTTACATCCTAAACTTCTAACACATCATACTAAGAGTAGACAAATAAAAGTTGTACCTGAACAGTTTGGCATCTGCGATTAAAGGTACTGGATTAAACTGTTGTTAACTTAAAGCTTTAAAAATCATTCATTTAATGACTAATATCAATATACCACTTTTGCTTTAACCTTTTATGAGTCAAGTTAAAAAAACTATTAGCACTATAGGTTAAAACACAACAGAAAACAAACGTGTCCCAACTATCCGAGCAACAATTCTGCATCACTAACAAGAAGTTCAGTTATTTGCTAAACAATGGCCAACTCTTAGAAAGTAGGATCGGATCGAAATTTGTTGCATGGAAACCCCTACCTTATTCAAATCGTTTTGAATATGCCAAAGATGCTATCCTCTACTATACTCGTAACACCCTGCACGCTCATCATTTGTTTTTATTAGCAGAAATCGTTAATCACAAGTGTAATAAAACACAGCAAAGTCACTATCACTTCCATAATTTGCAATTTATTCTTCTCAGAAACATTCACTAACCTCAAAACATACAGAAAAACAAATTAACATATGTTTAACAGGTTCGGCAACCTAAATCCAAGTTGACCAACATAAAAGCTTGAATTATTTTAATCTCGAACTTTGTATATCCACATCGATCTCGATACGTATTGAATTTAACAGGAAATGTGGATCACATTCAGTATGGAATCGGACTCAAATCGATTTCAATTCCTCATGGAAACATAGTGATTTTCTCAACACGTTGCAAAAGTATACTGGTGGCTCATCTGGAAACGAACTGAAGCGCCTGCGCATAGCCTCTTAAACCCTCTGCTATAACGGTTGATTTAGTTATAGGTGAATCTGAACAAACACATTTAATTTCATAAATTGAACTGCTACAATACTGGATTTTTTTTAAATTTCCCTGCACAAGAATAACCACAAAATGTTACGATCTGAACCGAGCTGTTTTTTGTAGAGGAAGAGACGACATGCTAAGCGGGAAAGGTTGTAGTTTGCCCACTAGCCAATGAGGTGCTCTCTTGTCACGTGGTTTTGTTTACTTCTCCTTTCATCTTATAGTGCAAAAGGTATAGTATCTCTAACTCTTTGGAAACTGATGATGAAATTACTTCTTTTGTATGCTTATAAACATTAAAAGTTACTTTATGATATGGTACAGGAACCTGGTTCTGTTCCTCATTCTCATACATTTGGAGTTATCTGTTTCCCATCATAATCAGATAAAAAAAAAACCATGCAGAATTGTGTGTTTAACTGGATTATGAATGGAAAAAGTGGCAACAATAAAATATATCTTCTTGAATGTTCACTGTATCAGAATTTTAGAAATAAAAAGATCTTTCAAACTAAACTTTGTATGCAAGATTTTTGGCAAAGTGCAGTGATACGCAAGGTACTGAAATTTTCTGATTTTGTTCCACGTATTATCCTTACCTCTTCCTTGGAGAAAACAATTGAGATGCCATGTAACTGGTCTTTTAATTGGGACCAGTATATGCAATATACCATTTCATAGCAATTGTATCAGCCATTCTAGAGTGAAATAGTAATATACCTACCGTGTGCGCATACAAATATTTCAAAACTCAAATTTTTTGCTTCATTGCAACTCCTAATGCTCATTATCATGAGCTATTTATTCAGTCTAAATTATCAGAAACATTTGCTTACAGTTTTATTTTATTTATAGACACACAAATACCTTCCCCTCTGTCTAAAATTAATTTGAGGAGATTTCTTGATTATGTACTGTATCATGACAACATTTTACTTTGTGTATTGCTGTTTAAATATTTAACATGTAAATGAACTAAAAACATTGCATTGCAGCTCCATGAAGTGTACAAACGAGTTTGCAAAAAGAGAAACATATGTTCCTTGGAGCAAGGAGAATTCTACAGTTTGTGTCAGCTTGTAGAGACACGAGGCATAATGAGAATACAAACCCGCAAAGAAATACGTTTATCAAAGGTAAGAATATCCAAATGTAGTGGAATCGCATACAGTGAAGCAATTGATAAAGTACATGTAATGAAGTGGAGTCAACCAAAACACTACACTACCAAACACTATAACCTAAACACTAAGAATACTTGATTGAACTTTTGTTACCTTAAAGATTCAGGCAAGGTATTATCTTGGTTTTCTGATTAGCAAAGTATTGGAACTATGAGTCGATGGAGTGAGACAAATTAATTCACTTGTTTAAACAAACAGGACATGTTTCAAAAGCTTTTGCTTTAAAGTTCAGCTGTGGTTTGACTGGCATTGTTGTCCTTATGTGTGTAGCTAGTAAATGGCATGATGAACTTGGTGAAATTTGTCCCATAAAGAGAATTCTAGGGGTAGACTCACTTGCTTTATTAACTATGTTTTAATTTTGTGACTGGAATTCCAGAAGCGGGCTGAAATTGCTGACTGTTCTGTTTGTATTTTATATTGTGTATGTGTTATTTTGAACAGATGTTGATGCTTCTTTTGGTTTTACCTATGTGCATTTTATTGCAATCCTCACAGTTTATTCTGTATATTTCCTGTTTTGAGAACTGTGGTATCGTTCTTCTGCTGGCGCTGTTATTAAATTTCTAAGATTTTTTTCGTGTGTGTAATTTTATTTCAGTTTTAAAATATAATGAATCGATGTACACGCTTAAAACTTCACGTATATCAAGTTGTAAATCTTGTAACATTTTCGGAAACATTTGTCTCCATTCTCAGCATGATGGCGATTAAAGGTTATCATCTTTTCCTCTTTCTTCAGCCTAAGAATCCAGCTGCGGCCATCTTTTGGTAAACTTAATAATGTTGCTGACTGGCAGGATATCAGAATTTAACAAGAATTTTTAAAAATTAAGATCTTTTTCCACATGATGAGTTCTAGTGCAAGCATCGAAGGTTTTAATAATTTCATTTCTTTTCCAATATTACATTGTCTATCCAAAAATGATATGCTACTGTTAAATGTTTAAATTTTATGTTTCTTTTATGCTCTTTCAATCTGACATTCAAGTTCCTCCCTCATATTCATTCTTAGAAAAGATGTCGGAATCATCACATTAAATTTTATAAATGCCAGAATTAATATCATATGGTGTGTTGTTAAGTAGTTCATTTAGTAATCTCCTTCAACTGAATTTATTTTGTGAAGCTAATCTCATATTGTAGCTTTTCAAATTCAAAAGTCCAAGGGTGGTATATTTCCAATTTGTATCCTCTATTTTCTTTTAAGTAGTAATTTGGTTCAACCTCTTGTTTCTTATCTCATTTAATTATTTTAGCTATGAAAACAGGGTAAAACCATTTAAATTTGCTGTCATGAGTATGTGGTGAAATTCATTCATATAGGGCATTCCAGAATTTGACTGCTCAATTTAAAGGGATGCAGAAGGATAGTATGAATGAATGGATTTATTGTACAATTTGTTCTACAGTTTGATTTACAATACATACAATGTATATTCGTATATCATTTTACCCCTACATTTATTGTGCAATTTGTCTGGTGCTTGTTTTCTTATTGGGCCACTCAGATTGCTCGGCTCCCTGGCCTTTTCGCTCACTGAGTGGCCCTTGCTTCTCTTACTTTTCTATACCATTTTCTTTTCTTTTCTTTTCTTTACCTTCCTTAATATTCTCCCATGTCCTTGATTTTGTTTCGTAGAACCTTTTATTGAGTCAATCATCTTTAAGATTTCACCTTCCTTCATTTTCCTACATCTAACCAAATTTAGTCCAATTAATTCTTTGTAACTATTCTATACTTTTGGTCAATTTTCCTAATTCATCTCTGATTTCCCTGCTATTACTCAACCTTACTCCTAAATAGTCATATTTACCTCCAGTTCTTAACCACCTAGATGCCATTTTTCTTCTTTCCTCCATTTATCACTTAGTACTTATTTCTATTTACTTTAATTCCCCATTTTTCACACATTCTTGAATTTCATTTGTTGCTTTTGTAACCCATATTTATCGATATGGTGCCTACCATAAAATCTTCTGCGTATAATGAACCTGGAATCTCTTATTACTGGACAATGCTAATTTCTTATTTTTACTCCTAATGTATCATCTATGAATAGGTTATTAATTTTGAACTCAGTTTACATCCCTGTCTTAATCCTATTTTCTTATTGCATATCAATTTACTCCCTTTCCCTATTTGTTCTTTGTTTTATGCTGATATGTAAATTTCTCCATTGCTTTTCTAAGTCTAGTACGCCTGGATACTGGGTCGATACTTTCCTCCCCTTATAGCATTACCCTCCCTTCTCTCAAATCTATTATTTTATACCCTCCCTTCTTGCAATTTCTTCCGCTTCACTAACCGCTCTCAATCTTATTACTTCCCTACTTCTCACTCGTATCACTCCCTCCTCTGCATCCGCATTTCTTGCTGCACTGTTATTCATCTGTTCTCTCGGCTTCTCCCCATTTCTCCTTCTTTGCATCTCTTCTCGCCCCGCCTCTGCAACCAATGTTAGCTCCTCCTACTCCCCCTCCCTAGCTACTGCTTCTTCCTCCCTCATCTGTTCTCTCGGCTTCTCCCCACTTCTCCTCCTTTGCATCTCTTCTCGCCCACCGCTGCTACCAATGTTAGCTCTTCTTCCCCCTCCATGGCTGCTGGTTCTTCCTCCCTATCTTCTTCTGTTCTTTCATGACTGTTTCTCGCGTCTGTCGAGTTTGTGATTTGATCAGCTGTTTTCTGCTCCTTTCTCCAAACTACCGACTCAGCTATTCTCTTGGTTCTTTGACTTGTATATGTCCTAGGCCATTGCTTCTGCTGACATTTGCACAGTTTTTTCTTGTTCATTCCTCCGTATACTCATACTCCATTCTTCTCCTTCCACGAATAATTTTAAATCTTTCAAAAATGCCTTTTTTCCAGCTGCTCTTGGGTCTTTCATCCTGGCAATTAGTTCTTTTTTCAAAATTTGTTCCTCTCTTAAATAGTCTTCTATAAAGATTTTTGAGCCTCTTAACCTCATGGTGTTCCTTAAAATTTCCCTTTTTTTTTTCTTTCTTCTGTTGTCGTTATTCTTATAACAATGGGTCTAGACTTTCTTCCTCTTCCGATTCGATACATATCCTCTATCTCCCAACCAGACGTTCTTATATCTAGTCCTACCATGATTCCGTACACTACTACTTCTAGGTTTCTGTACTCTTCTGCCACTCCAAAAATTATGCAGTTCTTTCTTCTCTGTCCTTCGAATCTTTTCTCTATATCTTCGATTTTTTGTTTGCAATCCATTATCTGCTGTACCATCTCTTCTCTCTGCTTCTTCATAATCTCCTCGAATCTTGAATTTTGCTTGGATTCCATTAGCTGGTTCATTTCTGCCGGTCCTGTTTTCATCTCCACTCCGCCAATTATTCAGCTCTTGCTCCGCACAACCTTCTCCTACCGCTGTCAGCACCAGACTCAGAAGGATAGTAAATAGTGATTTTGAGATAGGTAACTTTTAGTCTGCAGGTTCAACTTTACCTGCAATGTAATTAAATCTAAAATGGGATAGCACACCATTGATTCAGCAATCCATGTAAGGGTTTGAGTTTGGCAAATGCCTGGAGAATGATACCTGCTATTATGTTAGTGCCAACAGTGAAGTATGGAGGCAGTGGTGTTCTGGTATGGGGTGTTTTTCATGGTTATGGTTTGGCCCCCTTATTGAGCTTAAAAATCTAAATGCGGAAAGATATGAACATATTTTAAACCATTGTGTGCTGCGTATGTTGGAGAACCAGTTCGCAGATGATTGTATCACATGACAATGCACCCTACCATAAAGCTGCATCTTTGAGGCAGTGGTTTGTGGACAGTAAGGTTACTGTCCATATTGTAAATGACAATAACATTTCTGCTCAGAATCCCGACCTGAATCCAATTGAACACCTTTGGGATGATGTTGACTTCGCTTCCAACATCACTAACTTCTTGGCTGAAGAATGGGCTGCTATTCCTCCACAGACAGACATCTCATTAAAAGTGTCCCAGCAGAATTAAAGCTGTCATAAAGACGAAGGGTGGATCCACCCCATATTAATGTCCAGTAATAGTGAACGTGACAGAGGCAAAAATTAAGTGCAATCAGATAGTGTATCATAACTGTTGCAGTGGCTAAACAGCTCTGTTGTATGCTGTAAACTTCAGTGTGTATTAAGTAGAACTTAGAAGGACTTAATGTTCATGATAAATCTTTTTTTTTAAATGGCGTATGAGGTAAGCAACTTTTGTTCTTACAGATTTGTCTTCAATGGGATGAAGAAGAAGTGAGTGCTGCGCTTCAAGACAAGAATCTCCTTGGATCCATACTCAATGATACAGGTTGCCTTTCTTAACAGAAAACTTTTCAAATCGATACTTTGTGACATAGCATGCCTCTCTTAAGAGAAGACATAAATTGGATGTTCCAGATTGTTTTAAGCAGGTTTTACTTGGTGTCATAGGTAGCACAGTTGAATGTAATATTTTAGAAAAACTTATATATAGATACACACTTTTGGAACCTGTTTGTTTGCTCTTGCAGTTGGTGTAACTGACACCCTAAATATGACAATTGACACACCTGCAGATAAGTTCTATGAAACTTGTATACTTTTACTAGGAAAGATGAGTATCTTGGAATACTGAAGGCTTTGTTGTTTTATTGTTGACATGTAATTTAAACTCATCCTCAATGGAGAGATAATGCATTGTGAATCTGTTTTTGGATAATTCAGCTTCAGTTTTAATGCTACTTTTAATTTTTGAGTTCAAAATGTTAATTGCGTATCATCTCCATTACTGTGATGGAGGTATGTAACCAAATGTTTACAAGCTAATTTCATAAAATGATCGTTTCATAACGTTTTTAGGCAGTAACATAAAATACAGCTCTTGATAATGTTTGGCTGTTAATGACTGCTGAATGTTTTTTGAAGTCTATATATCTGTTGAACAAATACACTTTGTTTATGTGCTAATTGAACAAAAGGGAATTATTCCCGGAATCTTCAAAAGAAGCTTGGATTGTTTTAAGTTTTTCTAAATTTTCATGTTTATAAAATGTGATTTCCTTAGAAAACAGAAGTTAGCATTGTAATTAGAAGGAAAACTAACCTGAGAGTATCCTGAAGCTTTATACTGTTGTCAGTAGACGTCATAGAATTGTGCAGTGAATGTAAAAATATTATAGTGTTTTAAGTTATCAATAAATATATAACTGCAAACTTAATAACTTTTTATTTAAGAAATAAAATAAGCTAAATATGAGCTTTGTTTATTTTAATTAAATAATAAGGAATGCATTCCAGCATGGTTAAGCAAATTCCATTGCCAGAATGACAATTTTTCTTGTCATTATCTGTTCCTGTTGCTTGCATTCATTTGCAGGACACTCCAGAAATGGTTGACTGTTTATATCTTCCGAGGTAAGATAAATTTTTGTACACTTTTAGCTTCGGCGAATACCATCTGTGAACCAAAATAATGGATGTTTTAATAGTTATTGATTTTAATCCTCATGAAAACAAAAATTTTCCCCAGCATCATTGTGGCAGAAGTTGTAACCTTTGTCTTTTGCATTATGAGTGGAACCCGGAAGTTCATGCATTTACATATTTTTTTCCTTTGATATAATTACAATGCTGGTAAGTTATGTGCACCAATCATCAGTTTGTAAGCTTATTAAACCCAATTTGATGTTGCATATAAATGTATATTTTGGCTTTTCTGTTAAAAGCAATTTCTATCATTTTGGTGTTTTTGTGTCATAAAACAGTCCTTTTTTCCATGCAAGATTAGAAATATTGCAACTCCAAACTGAGTCACTTGTAAACACTTTGGGGAAGTCCCGAGCTGTTATCTTGAGATAGTGTGCAGCTGTGTAATTTATTGCATAGCCTGCATCAGCGTCTTTTCACAATCAGTTCAGTATAATTTGTTGTGTGCAGTAGTAGTATTGCATTCCTCTGATTTCTCTGTGTGTTATTACTTTCATTAGTTTAGAAAAAAGTGTTTGTCAGTGGTTTGTATTTGTCAGTGAATATACTCAAATAGTCCTATGCTAAAAGTAAAAGCTTGCAAGTCATCTAGACTTAATAATCTTCAAAATGAATTTGTGAGCGATTTAATTTGTACAGACCACACAATATTGTTTTATAGAGCATGTGAAAAAAATGTGGGAAGTGGAAAACTCAGCAAAACATAAGCAATTATTGGCAAACGAGAAAAAAAAAAATTAGCCTTAGCAAAAGCAATTAGGGGAATGTTTAGGGATCACACTAGATCAATTTTCCTCCAATTTATGCGAGGCATTTTTAGCATCTGATATACTGCTTTGAAAACTTACTAATCCTAATTTGAGAAACTTTCTTTGTAAATATACCACACATCATGCACCTGACAAAAGCACATTACAAAAGCTTATATCAGCTATTTGTATGACTGTTGTATCAAGAATGTGTGATAAACTGGAAAATGAGTTTATTTGGGTCTTGATAGACAAAACAGCAGATTCTGAGGATAGATTTATTGCAAATGTAATAGAGGGTAGTTAAATTATATTCGAACCCACTCACAACCTCTCTCTACTGTGCGAGACAGCTGGCAGGGGCGGACTAAAATCCTTACCTTATAATAGATGCTGGAAATGTTGACCTTCTGCTCTCAAACAGGCAGCATATCGTGTAAATATTCTTGCTCACTTTCTGAAGCTCAGCAGCAGGAATCTTGTGAATTTTTGCACAATGTTTTCTCTTAGTTCCTGTAGTGTACGAGGATTGGAAAGATACACTTTGTCTTTTAAAGAACCCCATAAATAAAAATCACAACTTGTTAGGTCAGGAGAACGAGGGGGCCACAAATCAATACTAATTATTGTGTCATCAAACACCTCTCTTACTGCATAATTCTGCAACAGCACATACGGCTGCCGAATCATTACATGCAATAGAGAGGTGTTTGATGACAGAATAATTAGTGTTGATTTGTGGCTCCCTTGTTCTCCTGACCTAACGAGTTGTGATTTTTATTTATAGGGTTCTTTAAAAGACAAAGTGTATCGTTCCAATCCTCGCACACTACAGGAACTTGGAGAAAACATTGTGCAAGAAATCAGAAGAATTCCTGCTGCTGAGCTTCGGAGAGTGAGCGAGAATATTTACACGAGATATGCTGCCTGTTTGAGAGCAGGTCAACATTTCCAGCATCTATTATAAGGTAAGGATTTTGGTCCACCTCTGCCTGCGTAATTTCTCCAGCGACTGCTGGCTGTTTCGTGCAGTAGAGAGAGGCTGCAAGTGGGTTCGAATATAATTTAACTACCCTATAGTTGGTGCCATCAACGGTGTCATATCTTCTTAATGTGATAAATTTGGAGGTCACAATGTAACAATAATGCATTCTGTAATTGATTCTCTAAAATTACTATGACCAAATGGAATTAAATATGATGGGGTACTTTTATTTGTCACAGACGGAGCCAGCTACATGATTAAATCAGGACACACATTGAATGTTTTTTTCCCTGATTTAATACATTTATCCTGCCTCGGACATGCACTCCACCACATTTGTGAACAGATAAGTGGAGAATTTACTTTAGTGGATCAATTAATGGCTATAGTAAAAGGTTTTTTTCAAAGCCCCATCAAGAGTTCAGTTATTTAGGTCCTTAGCAGCATCAGTTCCACTTCCTCCTAAACCAATATTAACAAGATGTGGAACGTGGGTTGATGCTGCCCTCTACCATGCAGAGTATCTACAGTCAGTAAAAGAGGTTAATCCTTAGACTTCAGTAATGCTGCATCCATTCTTACAGCTCAAATTTAGTGTTTAATAGTGAATTGGAAGCTAATTTTTTTTTTTCTGTCTGCACACTTTTCCGGGCTACCTAAAGCCCTCCTTAGAAACGATAGGTCTAGCCTTAAATGAAGCATGCAAAGTATTTCAAAAAACAAGATCCAATTTGAATTCTGTTGTGTAGGTTCTATAGTGTAGGGGAAATACTAAAGAATAAGGTGAAGAAAGTAATATCAAAAAATTCTGGATATGAACAGATATGTAAAATTGGAGACGTAAATGAAAACACTACAATTAACTTACATGAACTGCCTTTTACTGTGAACCAGTTAGCAGCATTTAAGTATGCATCAGTATCATCCTGTGATGTAGAGAGGAGTTTCTCAAGATATAAATCTATCTTCAGAGATAACAGGTGTTACGTATATATTGTAATGAAAAGAAGCTAGAAACAGTGATGCGTTTTAGTATTGAATTTATTTAAAGGTGAGTCGGAATTGTTACACTAACATCACTTAAGTTTACTCACTTAACATGTTTCGGGAAACCATTGTTCCCATCCTCAGAAGGTTAATTCGACTGGCCCGTGTTGTTGGTGTTTCCGTTTTTTGGACTGGATCTTGTGGTGGAGAAATGTACTTCCAGAGAGGATTTGGTGGCGGCAAATCAAAATTCATTAGATTTGTGTTGTGTTTTAGAATGGTGATCTTCTCCCATGCATCTAATTCGGCTGCAAATTTGGCTGGTTTGACTAATGTAATATTGGGTTTGATGTTGTGATTAGTGATCCAAAAATGGTGTGAAACTGCAGATTTGTCCATTTGTTTGTATTTAATACTCTCATGTGCTCCTTTAGCCTAGTTTCTAAGTTTCTTTTTGTCTTATCTATGTATACTTTATTGCAATCTGAACAATTGATTTTATAGATTCCAGCTTTTTTGTCTTGTGGAATGGGGTCTTTTAACTTGTTACAAAGTAATTTCTCTATGTTAAATTTGTTCTGTGGAGCTAGGCTGATGTTATGTTTCATGAAAATCTTCTTAAATTTGTGAAATGTTCCTGGGTGGTATGTGAATTTCTTGAACTTTAGCTCTTTATCTTGCTGGCTGAGATTTGTTGTGTTTCTGATGTGCATCTGTCGTTTGAATTTTGCAATTTTTTTGTCAATAGTTGCTTTGTTGTACCCATTATGTATTGCTGTGTCTACTATATGCTGGTATTCTAACTGGTATTCTTTTTTATTTAAGGGGGTATATACCAGTCTATGTGTTAGGCTGTTTAGTACTGCATGTTTCAATCCAACCCCACACAAACATGCAGTACTTAACAGCCTAACACATAGACTGGTATATACCCCCTTAAATAAAAAAGAATACCAGTTAGAATACCAGCATATAGTAGACACAGCAATACATAATGGGTACAACAAAGCAACTATTGACAAAAAAATTGCAAAATTCAAACGACAGATGCACATCAGAAACACAACAAATCTCAGCCAGCAAGATAAAGAGCTAAAGTTCAAGAAATTCACATACCACCCAGGAACATTTCACAAATTTAAGAAGATTTTCATGAAACATAACATCAGCCTAGCTCCACAGAACAAATTTAACATAGAGAAATTACTTTGTAACAAGTTAAAGGACCCCATTCCACAAGACAAAAAAGCTGGAATCTATAAAATCAATTGTTCAGATTGCAATAAAGTATACATAGGTAAGACAAAAAGAAACTTAGAAACTAGGCTAAAGGAGCACATGAGATGTATTAAATACAAACAAATGGACAAATCTGCAGTTTCACACCATTTTTGGATCACTAATCACAACATCAAACCCAATATTACATTAGTCAAACCAGCCAAATTTGCAGCCGAATTAGATGCATGGGAGAAGATCACCATTCTAAAACACAACACAAATCTAATGAATTTTGATTTGCCGCCACCAAATCCTCTCTGGAAGTACATTTCTCCACCACAAGATGCCACCACAGGATCCAGTCCAAAAAACGGAAACACCAACAACACGGGCCAGTCAAATTAACCTTCTGAGGATGGGAACAACGGTTTCCCGAAACATGTTAAGTGAGTAAACTTAAGTGATGTTAGTGTAACAATTCCGACTCACCTTTAAATAAATAACAGGTGTTCTTTTAAGTTTGAAAACCTCCATCACATGGCTGTTGTGAACCACAATTCGTCGCGTCTTTTGGGCAGTGAATCAAGTTTTTACTTCCCAACAATAAATTTAAGTTCAATTTCATCTCCCTTTGTTTATAGTGAAGAATATTACAGGCATAAAGTATATTTTCAAGCTTTTAAGAACATATTTTCATAGGTGTATTTTAAGTGCATATTTATTGGCATATTTTCAAGTTTTTTAGAGCATATTTACATGCATATTTCATAGCTTTTTAAGGCATGAACTTCCAGGCCCTAATTATGAGCCAGGGGTCAAAACTATGTAGAGTCAAGTTGCCTTACTAAAGTGTGCATTTGGAGTTTCCTCTTAGTGTTTATGAATGTGTATTAGAAAATGTTAGTGCTTTAAATTCTTTTACTCATTTCTACTTCATCTATTGTCTTATATGAACTTCTATATGTCAAAATTAAACACCAAAAGCTGTTGGTTTTCAGCAGTGTGTATCAACTGAAATAGTAACCTCTGGTGCAGCATCAATGTTCCTGCCTCAACCAACCTGAAACATACATATTGAGCACTGCAAATGCCCATTGCTTTGAAATGCGCACACTAGATGACACTGTGCAGCCATGTTTAATATTCAAAGTTGCCAAGACAATTATTCTAGACCACTGTGTTGAATATTATTCATTCATTCATTATCTGTTTACCCTCCTCTCATGTAGGACTTACACCCCCCAGAACTTACAAGCGGGTGCCTGGGATCAGAGGCCCGTCGAGGAGCAGACACTCGTGGATCAGACAGAGCATCCAGGATGGGTGATCAGCCCGATGCCTGGTATGTAATGAAGGAAGTAGATGATACAAAATGTTGGTGAAATGGATGAAAGGAAAGGTGATGATGGAGCAGTTGGTGGAATGAATAGCAGGGGAAACCGGAGAACCCGGAGAAAACCCGCCCAGATGCCGCTTCGTCCACCACAAATCGCACATGCAGGTCCCTGGGATTAAACCCGGGCCGCCTCGGTGGGAGGCGAGCTGTCTAACCACTCGGCTACAGCGCCGCCTGTTGAATATTATTAAATAGTTTTAAAAATAATAAATATAGTTCAAAATTTGATACAGTATATCAGTTTACTATGAATGAAGTCATAATATTAGTGGGCTAGTTGGTACTGTATTTGAGGCCAGTGTACGATGTGAGAAAAAGCCTAAGGTTGGCTAACTATCTGATTTGAGACCAAATTTCAAAGATACGGATGGTATTTTAACGGTTGCAAAAGTAAATCTGCGATCTGGACTGAAAATTCTTTTAGTAAAACTGGCAAGATTTAAAAGGCATGCGACAGTGTATGAGCTGCAAGAGGAGAGTGAATCTTTTCTAAAGGCCTGTTGGTAAATAGAATGTATTAGCATAGGATACCCAAAATTAATTCCACGACATAACCAGAATTGCATTACATATATTATTTTCAGAATAAAATTATATTGACGACTCATAATATGTGCTTGGCTAATATCATTTGCAAGTCAGTAATAGTTTGACAGTTTGCTTATGCATGATGACACTATTATAACAAATCAGTTGGTAACTTCATAATGAGTGAAATACTGGTGAAAAATAAAAAGCCCATTTGGTATCTTAGCCTTTACAGTTGTTAGCTAGAATTGAAAGGCTTTCCCTTCTCGTTTAAATATTACATTTTCTTTTGCATTCCTTGAATATCAGAAACTGTATATGTTTTACTGCAGTGCATTTTCCTGCTCATCTCCGGAAGTAGTGTCTTAAGAATCATGGCACAGATTGCCTTCATTCATTGTTTGAAGTGAGTTATATTTAATAGATTTTCCATTTTTCTCTCAAACTAATGGCAGAATCATTGCCACATCTTTTATTTGTTTTGTTTTTCACATAGAGCATTACTGCATAGGACCATGAACATTTCTGGGACATAATTGGTCTAGTACCACATGCTAAGATTAAAGATTTACAAACTGCACAAAATAATAGTGCCATTGTATCAAAGAAATCATTTAAATTTCCAAATTTCAGCAGAGATAGATGTAAAACATTTGGTATTGGATACTTCACAAGTTGTTGCAGTGTTTCAGTCAGCACTATCTTACCATTAGTTTAACTTACACCAGCTCATGGTATATTCTCACAGAAAATGATTTCATTGTAGAACCATTGAGTTTCAGATTATGTAAAAAAAATTGAAATAAAAAAAAGCAAGGTTTTATAGTAAATAAGTGATAATACACTGCTGCATTTATAAAATTACAGTAAATTTTGCTCTATGTTGCCAAATATTGAAGAGGATGTATTAAAAATAACAGGATATTTTATAGTTCAAACTCTCTTGATTAATGCAGCAAATATAATGAAATATCAGTCATGGATGATGTAGATGCACCTTTCAAGTAGTTCTACTAACCTTATTATTCAATAATTGAAGCATTAATGAAGTTTTCTCTTTCTAGTGATCACTGTCTCAAGTTACTAGATGTGCACTGGTAAATGTCTGAAGTATAGAGTCAAGGGAATTTGGGTATGCTTCTTGCTTTTGTGGATGTGCAGTGATCACCTCCAGGAATATTATTAATGCTGTACAAAGCTTTCTCTCTCACCTATGCAGCAATTTATTGAGTATATCATTAAACACTCCTTACTATTTGGAATTTCACTTCAGTATCAGTTGAAACATTAACTAAAAATTAAGGACTATTGCTAGAAACGTTCTGAATTTTTAGAAAAAGTGAAGTGGGTGTTAAGACAATTATTTCAGTGTATTAGTTTTTAGTGCTTCTGTGTTAATAGCTTTAAAGCTTAAAATTGTTTAGTTAATGTTTTAATAACTGAACCTAAGAACAGACATGCTTTATCCAAATTTATTTGTAATCCACTAAATAAACAAAATAGTAGCAGAGATTTCAGTTAACTTTGTTATATTTACATTGTGTTTCTTTTAACAGTAAGAGATAACACACCTCATGTTGCAGTGAACGTAAAATGTGACATTAAAACTCCATTTAATGAAATTAGCTTTGAGCTTAAATCACTGCAGCAATACCTTTCCTAAATTACAGCTATTCTGTAATTGTTATTTGCAACCTACATTTGCTTTCACTATATGCATAAAAAATGCATTAAAGCAAAATAAAAAAATTTAAAAAAAAAATAATTTTGTCGGGTTTTCCTAATATAATCATTACTGGCAAATTCCAATTAGTCAGCCAGATGAGAATTTGGTGCATTTATTTGAACTTACTGTTAATGATATTACAACAGCATCGTAAACTACTAATATTTTGAGTTGTAGCATTTTCTTGGCTCTGAAGTCATGCAAGCAGTTCTCTTAACTGCCATGCAAAGCAAAGTTGGTATGGCAAGTATGAAGAATGATTGTATTCTTCAAGTGGTTGTGAAAAAACTCATTTAAAAATTTTAGTCACGAATAATGCTAGGGAAAATCTATATTATTTGTTTAGTCATTATTATTTGTTTGAAAGTCACAATTTATGTCAGTATGATTTTAAAAAAAAAACCATAATTGATGCAAGTTCATGAGGGCGGGCAGTCTTATAGTAATGGAACATATTAGTTTACTGCAGGAACAAAGTCATGATGTATTGCAGTTTACTATTTTTTTCATGGTTTAGTAATCCGTTTGCTGCATATTAATAAAATATTTTAACTTGTTGACGAAGGAAAGAATAATTAGTGTGAATTTTAAGTATTAAGATTTTAATAGTGCAAAAAACAGGAGAAACCATGTCTACTATGATGCTCATAAAAGATGGTCTTCATGTTCACAACTACTAAAGACAGCTATTTGGTTTGAATCTATTTTAAGTGTAAAGTTGTTGAGTATTATGAATCTAAAGTCGAACTGAAAAATAATTTTTTTCCTTCCTTTACCTTTTGTTCTCCAACTTAGCTTCTACGTATGTGCCATCTTGGGCTTAGTTTTGAGTAAATGAACACTTCTCAATGCACCATGGAGCAGGAGTTGATGGGCTGCATATTAGAAGTTTCTATATTTTAACTGGACTAAAATTATATTTATTACAATAGAAAATACCTCTAAAACATTTTTAACCTTTTTGCACTTTAAAAAAAGGAGATAGAATTCATGGTGTTAGTGTTTATTTTAAATGCTTTGGCAATAAATATTAGATTAGACTGCAACAGACATTCCAAATACAAACTCGACAAAGAGTAATACCTAATCACAAGTTAATTGCTAAGAAATGTATATTTTGAAGAATGTACAAGCAGCTATTAAAAATGTATCACAGTTTGTTAAATGTGCTTCAAGGGACGTTAGTGTAAGGAATGTTGTTCAAGTTTGTGTCACTTAAGATGATGCTTTATTTAATTTTTTTTTATTTGAATTATTGGATGTTTTTGTGGAGGTATTTAATTTATTTTTCAATACATGTGTTAATGTATAATGTATTTTATGTATAACTAAACGATGATATTCTTTGTACATGATAGGATATGATTTTTGTTATAATTTGTATATTATTGTAGAATGCAAATCAATCTGTCATTTTAGGTTAACACTTTTAAATTAATGAATCATAAACTGTTGTATACAAAGAATAGCATTTCATAATACCAAACCAGAGCCTTTTTTACTTTCCCACCTTATTGAAAATGAGTAAAAACATTGTCAGCTTAAGACAAAAATGATAATCTCAATATTCAAGAGTAAGGCAAACTGCAGGTTTTGAATTAAGTCACCTGTGTCTTTAATGGCTTTCTCTCCAGGTTGAGAAGACCATTAAAAAATTGGTGATTTTATTTAATACTTGCATTCCTTTCAGTTGGCTTCTGTACATTTCAAAGGCAGACAGGGCTAGTAGCAGTATGCAGGAGCAGGTGTACGGTTAATAATGTAGGTAGGTGCATTACTGATTGCATCATTAGTTCTGTTAACGGCTACCCAAAACATCAGTAAAAGCGCCCTATGCGATACTGCACCCCGACCATTGAGTTGAGAATCTGCTATTAATCTGTGTTTTACATTTTTCATTTCATAGTCAGCTTGGTTAATCTGGGCAAGAAGTTCAACATTTTGCAGAACGCATACATTTTCAAGTTGAATACTGTTTTAATGTGTTACTTTTAAGCTCTTTGGCTTGCAGTTGGATAGCTCAAAGAGAAAGAGTAATGCCAAAAACATATAGTTTATTCTATTAATGTGAATTATTTTTACAAGTCTAAATTCATATACTGCATCACAGAGAATGTGATCAAACTCATTGGGTGAAGAGTGAGAGGAGTTAATCTGCTCATGTTGAGTTTGTTTACTACTGTGTAAATGCAGTGGAGTGTGTATATGTACCATCTTGCAAAAAGGTGATTGAGAAGTTAGGAAGTGCTTGTGTAGAGCATTCTTCTCATTGGGAAATACTAGTTAACACATTTATTCCCCATGCTCTTAATACACAAAACTTAAATTACAAACCTTCTGCACTACAATTTTTCTTCCACTTTAGCTATGTGTAAGACAAAGGTTGAAAAAGATTTGAATCCTGACATTGACCTGTTTTTACTTTCTCTACCATTTATCTACAATTAATAGAGGAAGTATAGCATTTCAACCAAAAATTTGATACGAGATTTCAATGCAAATACACATTTTGAGACCCCTTAATCCAAAAAAAGAGATTTTAGAAAAGGGTCAAAATGTGTGTGTCTGTGAACAGTATAACTTGGAAATGAAAAGCAGGTTAAATACCAAACTTAGTACTGAAGTTGAGTGTCTTCCAAGGATGCAACACAGATTTTCAAGAAGAGAATCCTGTTATCCACATGGAAAATGTTTTGTTTATTTTGATTCTTAACAATTTTCATTAAAACACTATATGTTTTAAGATATTTGCATGTCTTGAATTTTCTGCAAATAGTCTATGAAGCCTTCATTCTAAATGACTTCTGTATGATTGGTAAACTGTAAGAGATATACAATCTTTCCACACAAAAAAATGTATAAAAGTACACAATTTGTCAAAATGTTCTGTGGTGTTTACCAATTTCCAAGATATTCTTTGTTATTGGTTTGAATTTTCAAATGCGAAGTCATTTGTTTTTTTTTTTCATGGTCATGTAAGCATGGAATTTCAAAGCCATCATATAGTAAAATTTATCGCTTTACTCAAGTCTAATTCTTCTTCCTGAATTGAATAGCCATCCAGAACAAAGTTGTAACCCTCATTTCTTCCAAAGTTGAATTTTACATGGAAGAAGATTGTTAATGGTGCTTGGGACAAGGCAGAAATATTGGACATTTCAGAGGGCATTGGCAGAATCTAATAATAAATACTATAACATTTTTGTATTGGAGTTAAACCTAATACTCAAGCTGTATTATTTAGCGATCTGAAAAAGGTTAACATTTATTAAATGATGTAAACACACTATTCTGCATGGTACAGTTTCAATAAAAGTAAAGCAGAAAATATGTTTATTGGGGAAAAGAGTATCAAGTTAAAGTTTATAAGATATAGGGCAATGATGGATTGAGTAAAGTCTAGGCCATGGCCTATTCAACCTCCAGGAGGAAAGAATGAGATGAGGGGGGCACCAAGGGTAGTCATATCCAATGTGGACAAGCAGAGCAGGGTGCTCCAGATGGTGTGTCCTGGCAGACAGCACCCATTTTATGACTGCCAACCCCCCCCCCCTTCCCTCCCTGGATAGGTTTGGGCAGAAGATTACAATGCCAGAAACAGTTCTCTCCTCAAATGACACATACTGCTATATACCCTACCTGGTCCTGGAATCCTAAAAGATGAAGAGGGACAGGAGAATTTCTGATAGCATGAAAAACTTGGTTATATGTTGTTACTTGGTTCGAATCGGGACCTCCTGAATTTGAACCTCGGATGTTACTTCCTGAGTCATCCTGTTCAGGGGGAAAAAGTGCATTCTGATAACTTCTGCTAGTGCTCTTTGTATTTAAGTTTTATGATTATTATTGTAGCAGTTTACTGAATACATAATTTGAGGGTATTTTTCATTCTTCTGCTACGTATTTGATCCTGTGTATACAGCTTATCTTTCTTAGTTCATATATAGCCTGATGATTTTATATGCAATGTTCATTTTGTAGAAATATGAGCCACTTAGCTGAAAAAGGGTGTACCTGCTTTTGCCTTTGGCTCATACGGGCTTTCTTACAAAGCAAATAAAAATTAAGGTAAGCAACTTGTGTGACCTTGATGGTGTTAACCTTTTTCATTTGACTATTGTACTCGTCCAATATACACTTGTAAGGTGATGATTTTAACTAAAGGAAGAGTCCTTTAAACCAGGTTACCAGCTGTTCCTGTGCTAACATTAACTTAATCCAACTCTCTGCATGTTAAATGAGGTTACCATGTCTACAAGCCCAAACCTGCTGTATTGTAAATCTGACATTGGGCATACTACTTATTAGAGCCTCTTCCTCTAAATTTAGCTTAGCCTTCTGCCTGATGCAGCATGGGATGCAGTGTATGTAATTCTTAGACTTAAATTATTTCATTTATATTTCATCTCAAGGCAATAGCATTTTTGCAGGCAAAAAAGTTGTAAAACTTTCCCGGAGATTCATCGAAAGCAGATCTCTTGGGATGAAATGAGTTAGAAAAGAAAAATGATTGACAGAAAATGAAATTACTTTTACAAACTGAAGATATTGGCTGAAAGAAACATTAAGGAATGCCTCAAGAGAGTTAGCTGGAATTTCCCTCCTCCCCAACAAGGGCATCAATTATAATTTTTGCTCATACTGCACTCATACTATTAAATAGACTGTCAGAGACTTGGTCCTTTGCACCATTGGATGTGATATTTTCCACACTCTGCCACACAGTTCACACACACACATTTGCTTATAGGTTCATTAAATAATTTGAGAGTGCATATCCTATGGTGAAATGGTCGTAACTCATAATTCACTCCTGTCAAGCATCTGTTGTATAGAAGTCCTGGATTTCAGCTGATTGATCTCTTCTCTTTGAATTGTTTGATTCCGTGCTGTAATTGATCATATCTCGGGTCTTCTAGGAAGATTGAATTGTGAAGCGGAGGGATTCGACGCGGATCCAGGAATGAGGAATATTGTACCGACGCCTCAACAGATGGCGCTCTCGGGTGAAGTGAGACACCGGGCGGCCGGAGCCGGGAGTGACGGCACATCCATGGCAGGGTCTCTATAGTTTTCAGATATAGACGTCCCGGCAATGGACAGGCAGACCGGGGACCAATTCGGTCCAACGCTCCCACAAGGGTCCAACAACCAGCCGAAGGCCGGGGTACCAGAAAATATGCAGAGCGCATGCTTTTTACCTGCCGCGCTGCACCACCGCCGACACTTGCAGTCCTGATATGGACCAAACGGGTTGAAGGATGAATGAAATGATTAATGGAACGAGTTGGAGGGATAGGAAATTCGGAGTATGAAAGAAACCACTACAGCATTCGCCTGGCGACCCGGGCAAAGCCCATGGAACCGAGTGGGCGGCCGCCAACATCGAACCCGGGACCTCCCGAATGCGGGCCACAGACGTTACCGCCTGGGCCATCACGCTCCATTTCTATGAAGGGTCTCTTTGCCATTTCACAAACATATCTGAAGGGAGTGATTCTTGAGAGAGAGAGCCATTTCAGGAAAGCTGCTTTCACTTTTACTATGCTTTCCATGTTTCGTTCAGTCAGATTATCCATATTAATTGCTAGGACATAGGTAGTTATGGTGATTTTTAGTTTGAAGAGCTTCGTGGCTGTTTCTAGAGATAGTCCTAAGTTCTTTGTCATTCATAGTAGCGTCTATGTAAAATATGAGCTGTGAAGGTTGCTTCTAGTGATAGTATTATGCCTAAGTATTTATTTCTTGATTGTATCTCTTAGGTATTCTTCTGCACAGAAAATATCTCCATCGTAGTTCTTTAGCCTTCCTCCATTTCTGAATATCATAGCTTTGGTTTTGGTCTTGATGTACAAGCTATTTTGCAATTTTGGTTTGCCCTATTGAGAGGTTGTCAGTGCTTCTTTATTGTATGTGAAGGTGATTTGATAACTGTAGAATCTAACTGTCGATAGGTATATAAAATTACTAGGCCTATTCTGGCACCATTCAGCTTAAAAAAAAGAAGAAAAGAACTATTCAATTACATTCATTAATTTTGAAAACTTGTCTAATGTGGTAAAAGGCAATGCCATTTGTACAGTTTTATTTAAAACGCCGAACAGGAAGCTTTACTATATAATTTGTCACATTTGATTAATAATAAAAATGGGACAGTAGGGTTGTTCAGAAAATAGCATGTCATTGGGAAGTTAACGACACGGAAAAGGAAGCTCTGTTTGATGTGATGACTTTTGTGCGTTTATAAATAAGCCTCCAGGTAGTTAACATCCAACAGGCGATACAACACGAACACCAGCTGTAGCGAGCTGTACACATGCTATTCACGATTTCAAGTTATTTTGTTTTTACTTCCTGTCCCGGTTTGGAAAGGAAAGGGAAAGAAGTTGACATGACTAAGTGATGAAATGCCGACTCAATGGACCATCTGTAGAATGAAGTATTTTATTTTAAGCGGTTAGAATTTAGTTCAGCGTATATGCACAAAACGCTTAATCATTATTTCAACTTTACAAATTAATGAAAATCTGAGTTTAGAGAATTGCACACGAATGATTATTAACACGATTGTACCTGTCTGAAGTAGTCGATTAGTTAACGCAGCTGTTTACATCCGTCAGTTTGTTTTGTGATAAAAGTTGAACGTTTTTCGGAGTCTTAATGAAGTGCTTCCGTAGAAAATGAGGCGTCGATCATGAAGGAATATATAAAGCAGTGGACTTAAGGCTTTGGTGTAAAATGTGGTTCCAGTGACTGTAATTTCAAAGTGAGTCAAAATTTGGCATTTTCTTGCGGCAGAGAGCATAGTGGTGAATAAGTATTTTTTTTTATTATTATTATTATTTATTGGAATAGTTTCAGTAACTTAAAGTGGAGATAAAGCTTTCATGTCTAGGTGTCCGGTGTTCAGATTGTTTTATAACACAATAGAATTTAAATCAGCTGCATTAATTGTCAGTGTTCCTGCACGTGTGAATATTTAACATTTTAATTTTAGTTTATCCCATTTACAATTTAACAATGCTTTGAAGATTGCTCATTGCAGTGTAAGGTGGATTAATAGCACACTACTTGAAAAATATGCCAACAACGTTTATAAACAAACATGAAGTAGCAAGCAGAATATTAGTAACAAATCGTACAAAATCATCCAGTAAAGAGATGTAAAACATTTGTTGCACATTTGTTCTATTTAGATTATTATTGTTGTATACATTTTAATATATGTGTGGTTTTGAATTGTGGATGGTTCTTTAGGACAGTGTAGTAATACATCTGATAAGCTCAGGTTAGGTTAATGTTATGCAGAAAAGGTAAACTTATGTTTATTTTACCTATGCACTTATGATTTAACTTCAACTTTTCATGGTCACATCATAGCATGCTTCATTGGTTTCCAAGTGGGTAGATACAGGAAATCTTCATTAAAGTGCAAACATAGGAATCTCATTAATATCCATGCATTCCCTTAGGACTGAATATCAGGTTCTGATTCTGCCTTTGAACTACAGTGCATTTGTTGCTTAAAATTTAGAGCAGCAAAGATGTTAACAGTTGCAAGGAATTATCTAGGTCAGTCTTCAAAATGTGCCTGAAAACAACCAACTGTCCTATCTAAATGTCTCTATTTCTTTTTTTTTAAAAAAGCCTTTGCTTTTTAACTTTCCAACCCCTCTTCATGTTAGTGCTCCAGACCTCTTTTGATATTGGTGGGATTGTGAGTATCATTGTGTATTCGATGAATTCTTGCACTTGTCTAAATATATAACAAAAACAATCATACAAATATCAGAAAAGGTCTAAAGTATGTATATTTATTGTGGTTGCTTCCAGTATGATTGCATGTTACATGCTTTTGAAACTGTTTAACAATTAGGATTTAGGAAAATAATGTCAACAGGAAATGCAAATATATGCCCACTTCTGAAGTATTAACAACCTTGGAAGTATAATTTTGGAATATTTTGTGACTTAGCTAAGACATTTGACAGCATAGGGCACAACCTATTGCTGCAAAAGTTTACGCTTTCAGTGATAACTTATAAATTGGTTCAAATCTTACATAACAAATAGGATCCAAAAAACCAGAATCATTGGTTGTTATTCTGAATCAGGTGTTTCTACTAAAGGTGTTCCACAAGGTTCTGTACTTGGTCTTTGTTATTTTTAATAATTATAAATGACCTGCCATATTATCTTAATAAAGATGTGCTTTTTGCAAATGATACAATATACATACTTATATCTGAAAAGTCACATCAGCAAAAAAGAGATTCTGTCAGTAAAGTGTTGTTTGAACAACTCAACGTTTGCTTTGAAGCTAATAAGCTTTCATTCAACTATGACAAAACAAACTTTATTTAATTTCAAACAAAGTATAAACAAGTGAATGAATTAACAATCAGGTACAACAATTACACTGTAAATAAAGTATCTGATATAGAATTTCTTGGGCTTCAAGTAGATGGAGAACTCAGCTGGAGAAAACAGATAAAAATCATACTACCAAAATTAGTTCAGCTCGCTTTGTCTTAGGAAACTTAAAAATCTACTTAACCAACATGCCTCAAGAACAGTATATTTTGCCTACTTTCACTCCCTGTTGTGATGGAATAATCTTCTGGTGTAATTCAGCACACAGCAAACAAGTATTTATATTACAAAAACAAAAAGACCATACACATTATTTTGCCCTGTCATTCCTTTAGGACCTTATTCAAAACCAAAAAAATTCTTACTCTTACTGGTGAATACATATATTCTCTATTGAGCTACCTTACAGATAATTATGATAACTTCACAACAAACCTTGCTGTGCATGACCACAATACGAGGCATGCAGGCGATTTTCATAGACCAGCAAAGAGCTTAAAACTGTTCCAAAAAGGATGTTACTATTATGCAATAACAGTTTATAGTAATCTTCCTTGCTGCCTAAAACTATTAGGCAATCCTAATTAATGTAAAATCTTCAAGAAAGATTTAAAGTCTCTCATTCGCCCACTCATTTCCTCCCTCCCCATATATTTTGAGCAATTTTTCAATGTCTGCAACAGGTAAATATTCGGTACATAGGGCAGATTGCATGGATATTTGTTATTGTTGTGCTACTGTAATGCATGTTGGGAAGGTTAATCTTGAAATGGTGATGAGTTATACTCTTTCATCTCTTAGATAATGCATGGTGGGGGGGGAAAGAGTTGTTCTTGGTGTTGAGTATGTTGTTAGTTATGGTGCACCACTTCATAATTTCATAATTGTATGATATGTTCAAAGTTCCTGAGTGTTGCTCATAGCCAAATGAGCAAACAAACAAATTAAATTATTCATTTCCACATACAGCATGCAAGAGAAATTGCTGTCTGTGTTTTAAATCATGTTGAACTAGCAATGTACTTTTTTGTACTCTGTCTTTAAACACCAGCAGCTGTATTATTCTCAAAATGGTCAGATCATAAATCTTTGAGTTTACCATTCAGATTCAATTACTTTAAGATTGTATGTAAACTTGTTTTGTGAAAATCTGAGATAGAAAAGGAACAAGACATGCACAGTTTTTGCAACATTAAATTTAAGTTGCATTTTACTTCCCAGGAATTTTATCAAAGAGAGAAATACAATTATTTTTCTTATATAAAATATCTATAGCCCACCTTTATCGTGTGGTGGTAGCATGTCTGCCTCACATTCAAGAGGTCCTGAATTCGATTCTCTGTTAGGGTGAATTACCTGGGTAAGGCTCTTTTTTGGGGGTATGTTCCCCTATCCTGAGAAGACGATGTCAGGTAACTTAAGCTCTAAGGATCCTGGCTCATTTGAGTATCATTTCACCCATTTCATTCATCATTCAATATGACGTACCAGGTTAAAGGATGTTAAGTTTCAAGCAGGCCCAAAAATAAAAAGATATCTACATATATCACAGCCTAACCAATGCAACTAATATCACTTAGAATTTCAAAGTATACTTATAAATTTATGCAGTTAGAAATCCCGATTTTTGTGTAAAGGCAATAAAGTACATCAGATTTTCACCTATCTGGGTTGCTTTTATTGGAGGAGAATTATCTACATTTATTCCTAGTATTCTCTACTGGAAACAGATTTGATGTATGGCAGTGATGCTGAAATTAACTTTAATTAATGATGTGTGGTACCAGAGGTACAAACACCGTTATTAATTTTGCATTTAAAATCTCAAATACTTGAGAGTTGTAAGTGCGTCTGCTGGGACCAAAGGAACCTGAAAGACTTGGAGGCAACTGAAATGTAAGACTTACACCAATAAATTAGAATTTAATAACACTGTTGTGATTTGATGTATTAACACCACATCACTTACTTTGTTATAAAATGGGCCATGTTTCGAGAACTCATTTGTTCCCATCATCAACCTAATGCCGACTGCTGGAACATGGTGTACTTTTGCTGGAGTTTATTGAACTGTTTTTGTATTCCGGTAGTTTTTTTGAGGAATTTCCTGCTGAGATTGTCACTTGGCAGTAACTCAAAATTGAAAAAGAAAGATAGAATCTTCAATTTTGAGTTACTGCAAGTGACAACCTCAGCAGCAAATTCCTTGAAAAGCTGCCAGAACAACAATCTCCAGCAAAAGAACACCAGCTCTGGCAGTCAGCATCAGGTTGATGGTGGGAGCAACTGAGCTCTTGAAACATGTCTCATTTTATAACAAAGTAAATGATGTAGTGTCAATAAGCCGACTCACAATAGTTTCACTAAATTGTTTAATACATCACTCTATATAAACTTCCGTCCAAGAAAGTGAAATTAGAATTTGTTTAAAATATTTACATTTTTGCTTGTGAAAGAGTGACTGCGTACTAAAGCGTAAGTATTTACATACTGAGAAAAGAATCACTGTTAGTATATTAACACCAAGATAGTCTTGGTATAACTGACTTAAAAAGCGCTTTTCAGAGTATAGGAACCTTAGAAAATGTTAATGGACATTCTTAAGAAGCATGTTCTTTATAAGCATTCTGAATGCACATAGCTGTATCTTGAAAATTTCTAATACTTGCTGCAGGTATCGGCTATTTTTTAATACCCACATACAAAGAACTTCTTTCCAAAGGTATTGGTGTGTGCTGTGGAGGTAAGCCATAATGAGTAGTATACTTGTGTTACTTAGCATTCTGCATATGTCAGACTTTCATGTTCCTCAATAAGTGCGTGTTATAAATATACAGATGGCATTTAAGTTTTTAAAAGAAATAATAATAATAATAATAATAATAATAATAATAAATAATACACGATGATGATGAAAAAAGTGCCGAATAATTCCAAAGCATGCTTATCAATTCTTATACAACAAATTTACAAAAGTATACATTCTTGAGTAATAAATTCTACTAAAAACTTTAAAGCAGTCGAAAAGATGTATAAACTTATTACATAGAGTAATACGCAGTTTAAATAATTAGGTATGTTTTGCAAATTTAAAATGCAATCTTATACATAAATGCATTAATTTGCAATAAATACTTTAAATGCTGTTTATTTTATTTTATTCCAATTGTAGATCCTGTTCTGTTCACAAAGATAAAAATGCATCCCCTCAAAGAACAATAGCAATTTTACTTATGACATTTTTAAGCTCTTACAGGTTTTGACAAAGAAGAAAATTGTATTCTCTAGCCCCTACCATCAAGCCAACAACTTGATTTTCCTCTAGATGGCACTGTTTAAAACAAACTGTTCATTTATTTTTTTTTCGTTTTTGCATCAACTTCTAGCAGTTCTGCATGGGTTTCAAACTTGATAGTAAGGTCTATTATTAAGAAGACAGGTTTATTGTTAATTGCAATTATATCTATCTGCCTAATACTACCCTGTTTAGTTAAGCCAATAATTTCTTTATACACAGTGAACCTAACTTGCTTCATTGCCTCAGCCAGAACAGGATATACTTTGTATTGGTGTATGTTGTGCAATCCACCTTCAAATTACCTAAATCTCCAAAAACAGTTCATAATAAACAAATGTTATTCTTCCTCCAGCATAATGCCAAGCAGAATTTTTTTCTCCGTGTTTAATTTCAAAGCTCTGCTTTCAAAATGATGAATTCCTTGCATATTTTCCAGTATAGGAGATACTGTTTGTGGGGTTGCAACAAACTCAAGATGAGAATATGGAACAAAAGTATGTTTTCCTGAAAATCTTCATGTAACATCCTTGGAAGAGGCTAAATTTAACTACCAAGTTTGGTGTTTATCTGACATTGTGTTTTTGAGATGCTGTTTTTTCTCACTGATGCCACACAAACACACATGTTTTTTTTTTTTCTCATGGGACCCGGAAACACATCTTTCTTTTGAAATCCCAATATCAACCTTTTTGGTGGAATGCATAACTTCCTCTACCTACTAACTAGGTGCTAGAGGAAGCAAAAACTGTTGAAATTTAGGTTACATGCTTCATTATTTAGCACTGAATGAAGCTGTTCATGTATATCCTCAGCATGACTTCTGAAGGGAGGTAAAGCTGTTGGTCCCATGTGAGGTTTGTTCTAATGCAAAGTTACCTCCCTAGAGAAAAAGGGTATCTGAACAAAATTAGTTGCTTATGCCCAACACATCCTGCCTCTACCCTATCGTCACAATTGGTTCTGATGGCAGAGAGCGGGTATTAGAACACAACTGATTATGGAAAACCTCACTAGAAGTCCCAATGCTTCATAGTTGTAGCAATCGGAACAATCAGTCAATCAGCATCTGGTTTTCTGAAGCATCCTCTTCTGAGGTTAGCTGGCAACTGTTCTGAAACTCAGGGCTATCTGGCTGTCTCTGGATGCTGCAGCAGGACACATCCTTCTACATTCGTGTGGGTAAGGCAGAAGAGCTACTCTTTGCAATAGCTTATGAGGCTGTAAGTGGACTGTATTAAACGGAGCTCATATGTAAAGAAAGCCCCTCTCACCCTTTGCTTACACTATTAATTGCTGTGAAATTGCATCAAATGCATTCTTTACTTTCTAAAAATTAAATTAAATGGCAAAGATCTGTTCAAATTTTAAATACTAAATATCATAAAATGTTGCTGAGTGAATGTAACCAAATTAATACAATCCTCTGATATTCTAAGATATTTCCAGCTGAAAACAGACATAAAATGTGAAGACACATGTTTTCAGTTTTAGGGAATTTCAGTGCTCCATCAAGGAAGTCATTCATGTATCCTGAACATTTTTAGTATCGCACCATATATTAAGTTGATGCAACTAACAGTTTGGCAAATATAAATTTTTCTCATCTTCCCTTGTGGAGAAGATTGAAGGAAGTTAAATAGTTAAACATTACCCAGATTATACCTTACCTAAGTTCTGTCCAGCTGAAATAGTGCATATGTAGAGCATTTTAACAGTGAAATAAATTTAGAATTATGGCAAGCCTAAGTGGTTGAGTGAATATGAACAGGAAAAGAAAGAAAAAAAAGGAAGAAGAAATTGATGTTACATTCTCATTACTTTCTCCATCCACAATCACTTGCATTTAAATAGCTTCTAGAAACTATTTTTACAAAACTTATTTTTCTTTCTACTTCATGTTAATGGAGATAAACCATTGCAGAAATAGCATTACACATTTTGTTATATGTACAAGGGAGAATCAGGAATCTGAATTTATATTCAGATGTTTAAAATCCATGTCACTATATGTTGGACTTGAAACTTCTTGCTCTTTCCATGGCAGTACGAGAAACAATTGAATAGTGACAGCACTTTGATCATTGACAAAGTATTGAAAAATTCAAACCAATAACTATGGATATCTCTGAAAAGGCTGATGCTATAAAATGAGTTATTTGAGATAATTTGCATATTTTAAAGAGATCTACATTTTTGTGTAGTGTTTTTGTCTATGGGTCATTCCACATCAAACCAAACACACACAAAACATCACTTTCTCTGAATTTTAGTTTACGGGTTCCACAATAAAATAAATGGACACGTATTTTGTGGAAAATCAAATTATTTTAGAATTTAAAGCGTACTTAACATTTTTCTTATATGCGCACAACGTTACATAAAAGCAATTTATTTTCGGAACACAGAATGGTCAGATAAGAACAATAAAGATAAAAACATTGTGGTTTTCCTCATTCAAAATACTATTCATTTGTAATAAAAAAAAATCACTTTTTAAGTATGAATATTTTAAATTGCAATACATTTAACCCCATAATGTTAAAATCTGGAAAAAATACAGAAGGAATCCGTGATATATTTTGTTTCAAATAGTTTGTGTTAGTGCATAAGGTTTTAGAACATAGACTGCTGACTGAGAGCTTCACACCGCAGCAGCATGCTGGCAGATGCATTATGCAGTACGAATGTGATAGACTATCGCTTCCAGTGTTCGATGCAGCTTAGCAACTGGAATCTGATATTCTATGAAGCCTCTCTCCACTGTTTCATGTTAAATATTACTTTGTGTTGAACTTTTTGCATTAGAAGTTCATATTTAGCTCTGTGGTTTATGAAAGTGCATAAATTTAATGTTTCCAAGCATAAGATAAGGCAGAAATTATTAAGCTTAGTTATCCGCAATATGCTTACAAACTAAAAACTGGAGAACTGTAGTCAGCAGACCTAAAAGTATGTAATGCATGTTAAAAAAATTCTTAAAGTACCACCCACTGCTAACAGTGATTGTGTACTACAAAGTATCAATGCTGTGAATAATCCAGAAGTGGTTTTGAACATAGAGAACCATTTTAAGGCAAGATAGAGCAATGCAAAGCACTCCCTGGTACCTTACAGCTAAATTCATTTATTCCATCAGCCAATAATACAATAATAATGGATGGTATTCAGTTGAGTCTGAAGGGAAGAAAGTGGGCATTTAAGTTGTAGTTAAGTTGCCTCCCATCAGATAAGAGTAAAAGTTCAAATGTTTCTCAACTGTATGCCAAATTTAACAGTTACAACAATTACATTTTTGCCATGGCAAGGACACGTGTGTGGGTGCACATTGTCTTGATGGAGGATGATTTTCTTCCATGTTAAACCTGGTCTTTTTGTGTGTATATTTTGCTGTAGTTGGTCCAGGAGATTAGCATAGTATTCTCTCGTAATTGTTTGGCCATTGGGAAGATAATCTATCAACAGAATCCCTTTCGCATTCCAGAACACTGATTCCATGACTTTTCCCTGATGTATTGCCTTTGCTTTCTTTGGTGGTGGAGAATCAGCATGCTTCCACTGCTTTGACTGTTGCTTTGTCTTCTGGGGTATAAGTAGTGGACCCATGTCTCATCTGTGATCATGTGCCGATGCAAAAAATGTTGTGAGTTTTTTCTGAAAATAGACCAAACGTTGTTCAGACATTTGGACTCTGATGCATTTTTACTTTCTCTACTACGTATAGTAAGTAGGGGAAGTATTGCATTCCACCCAAAAATTCGATACCGAGATTTCACCGGAAATATATGTTTTGAGACCCACTGAATCCAAAAAAAGCATTTTTGGAAACATGTCCGTGTGTGTGTGTGTGTCTGTGTCTGTGTCTGTGTCTGTGAACAGCATAACTCAAAAACGAACAGTCGGATAAACACCAAACTTGGTATTTAGGTTCAGTATCTTCCAGAGATGCGACACGAAGGTTTTCAAGAAAATCCCCCCACCCCAGACTACCCTTTACATGGAACATTTTTCGAAAATTTTAATTTTCTCAAAAATGGCTCTAACGATTTTGATGAAAATATCATATGTTTAAGATAATGTCATGAGAAATGAAATGTATATCTCGAATTTTCTGGGAATGTCTCCAAAAGTATTCTTCATTGTGAACGACTTTTGCATAACTGGTAAACCGTAAGAGATAGACAGAATTTTACTACACAAAAAATGTAGATCGCGTTAAAATACACAACTTATGTCATATACATTTCTTTTGTTGAGTGAACCGTTTTCGAGATATTGCTTGTTATTTCCTTAAATATTTCAATACTTATACTTTTTCTCAAATTCGTTATTCATTTTTTTTATGTCCTGGACATGCAAAGAGAATGAAATGCGCCACATAGCAACCAGCGTTAAAATATTTGACTATTGCTTATAACCTACCATATTCCCCTTGCATCTACAAGAAAATTACCAATAAGATTGACATCTCGATATCTCGATTAACATGAAGCATATGGAGAATAGGTGTTTGTAAAAATAGATTGTACAAGAGTAGAGAAAGTCATGTGAGTGTAACACATCAGATTTTTTATCCTGTGTTAACAGTTGCGGCACCCACCTAAGATAATTTTTTCACACTCAATTCCCCAGTCAAAATGTGATATGCCCTTTCAGATGATATCCCTAGAGCATCAGCCAGTGTGTTCTGAAAATTAGCATGAATTTAATTTGCTTTCATACCTTTACAGAATACTTCTATCACTGCTCGAATCTCAGTTTTTTTCCATCTTCAAAAATCATTACATGGGAACAACAATAGGGAGGCGTCAGCACCACAGCTGTATACCCAGAGCAGTGATACACCGTGTGTTACTCAAGAAGGATGACTAATTATACATCAGATCTGGATTGTGTTAGCAGTGACCTCTATTGGTGACTGCGAGAACTTTTCATACAACCCTGTATTTCAAATAAGATTTTTTTTGTGGCATAAGCCATTTCTGAGATATCCATTATTAATGTTCGAATCATTCATTACTTGTTTTTTACAATTGCATGGAAACGGTATGGGATTTTAAGGCTAGCATATAGCTTCCAGTTCTTAAACGTTCGACTATCACTGTTCTCCTTGTACCTATAATGAAATGTGTAATGTAGTTATTTCTGCAAAGGTTTACTGCGATTAAAATGTAATATATAGAAAAATAAGCTTTAGTAAGAATAGTTTGTATACCTCCTAATAAAGATAGATGGTAGAGAAAGTCATGTGAATGTATCAGATTTGTTTAAAATTAATTTCGTTTCTATGAAAAATGCTGCTTAGAAATAGTTATGCTGCTCTGCAGTTAAAAGTTTCTTGTTGCTTTCAGGTGGATTGTTGGGGAGGCGGGTATGCTGGCTGGAAATAGCTACATAGGAGTTGAATGTTTGCGTCTGGAATAGGTTGTAACCTCCCCTTCCCCAGCTGTCTTGGCTTTCCTCACGAGACTGAGGAACTTATTCCCAAGATGGCTCGAGAACCAGTTATTTTGAATGTGTATGATATGGTGAGTAAACACATATCTTCTTTCATATATTATTAAAACTTGAAAGAATTGTATTTGAATATTTATATTGCTACCAATATAGATATCCTGTATACTTATAATGACATTGATAAGCTGTTTTCATTAGATTAAAGGGCAGCAATGGCAAAATCTCTAATCCATTAAGAATTAACATTATTCAGAAAATAGAATTTTCAGCCAAAAGTTGTATCTTTTATTGTTTTGTTTTAAATGGAACGTTAACCATACGTGTAGAAAAATGAAGTAAAATTAATAATGAGATTTGTTGTATGTTAACAAGAAAATAACTATTGAACTTTTAGCCATTAAAACTGAGTGAATAGTGTTGTGGGTGTTTAAAAGAGGATCTTGAGCAGTTTTTGACCTTATTTCTTTGAAATTAAGCATTGAAAGCTAATTTAATCTGTTAACTAATGAACTGCATCAGGTTCAAATGTTTGAAATGGTGACTATTTGGTAAAACGCAACCTTCCATTCTTTGATTCATGGATTATTGCAGCACCTTATGAACATTTGAGAGGATATTGCAGGGTAGCACCACATTTATTCTACATTCAGCATACATGGATATCCTAAGTTTTTTCAGCATTGGAAAATTACTTTTTTTACTAAATATCCACTAGTGAACTTACTTAACAACAGAATGAGCTACAAACAAAACGACATAAAGCTCAGTGCAGAATTTCCCATAATGGGAACCATTAACATGTGAGCATGTACAGTTAACAGGTGGTTTACTTGGAGCATGGAAACATCAGCAGGAAGGTTGGTCAAATTTCATGTCTCCTGTTCCCAATCATAGCCTGCTCTATGTTGCAATGCATACTCATTGTAGAAGGTAAAGGAGGCTCATAGCAGATGCTAGGGCAGAGCACTCTATAGTTGCAGAGGCTTGGGCGAGGGAATGTCTCCCATTTTCAATTTCATATATGTTGTCTGATTTTACCTTTAGTTTAAGAATATTGAACATTGCTTCTTAAAGTATGGAATTTCAAAGCTAGTAGTTAACACAAAATGAATATCATTGGTTGGTTCTGAACAAGTGATATACAAATGTGTAAAATAGATTTTTGATGTTATTGTTATGCTAATCAATATTCTTTCCCATTTCCATCTTTAGTTCATTGTGAACGAAAAGCTCTAATGCTGAAGTCCATTGCCATTTGTTTTGATTCTGGTTCCGATTCCTGATTTATTGTAGAATAAATAAACTTGGAAACCAATACATTCCAATTATCAAATTGAGGTTAGGATTGCTGTTTCCTGTTCCCATTCTCAGTTGATTGTGCATGGTGTATTCACCTTCCTGTTGTGGTTCTTATTTCTGTTCTTGGGCAATTGTGGGGTTCATAACAAAAATAGCCCTTGTCACATTTTATGAATTTTTCAGTAGAGTGAAATAACTGTCTGGCATTGTTAGTTTTCATTCAATGGATTTCATTTTTTTTTCACTAAATATGAAGGATATAAAGCAGTAATTTTGGGGTTTTTTGTACATAAATTGCAGAGCAACTACATAAAAAAACTCATGAAGTTAAGTCAAGACAGAGGCTGTTTTTTGATGTAAAACATTTGAGGCTGGGAAATAGAAAAGGTTGAATTTGGCAACATAATAAGGTTACAGCATATTATTAGCACTGATATATTTCAGTCTTTTCATTCCACAAAAAAAGAAAGATATATATGAGTGTGCTTTTATATGACACACCATTTTTCATGCTCATGACTCATTTCCAGATAAGAACGTCGCAGTAAACAGCATAATTGGTCATTCATTCAATGAATGAAATAGATCACTGGAATGTGTAACATGCCAGAATTCTTCCTCTCCACTGCTGTTATCGACTGGATCAGCTCAACTCCTGCTTCGTGTTCGTCTTCTCTAATTGCAAGATTATTATAAAACTCCTGACTCTCTAGTTTTAAATAAGGAAAAAGCTTCCTTAAATTTTTCATTTTTTCAGGATGGATGTAAATATCCCTGTAAAGTGATTCAAAAGTTACTTCATTGGGCATCTTTGTTTTATTATGAACTGCAGCTGTTCTCCACGGATCTGAGTATGTATCATATACAAAAAGTAATGAGCTGGACGCCAGTGTCTTATACATTCAAACTTTCTTCAATTTGATGAGATTGCTGGCAGGTATGTCTTATGAGGGTTATCTTGAACAGAATAATGTAACTGCCTTGGCTGGAACATCTGTATATGATGTTCAATTAAAGGTACTAGAGGTTTACGTACTGCACTTGATCTGTTCTCATGTCTACCTCAGTTATCTTTAAGTGAGCTTTAATTGTTCAGAAGTGACCTCTGAGCAGAATGCAATCAGCCTGTAGTGATTTCATGAATGCTTAACAATGCTTTATGACATACTGCAATTTCACCAGGTGCTGCATTGCCCTCTGTGACACAAAGTTTATAATAAAATGATACATTATGCATATGCTTGCTACCTGGTTCTAAAGAATCATCACAGTTGCCAGTTAGCTTTATGTGATCTTTTATGCTTGACAAGTTCCATACTTTAGGCCTGCAAGATGAGAGTCTTGAACATCTTTGCTTGACAGGTTGCAAAGGCTGATGAAAATTTTATTATATTGATCTTCATTCGTTGCTTCAAAACATCTTTATCACTTGCATCTGAAATCAAGGTTAGGTCCACAATAAATAACCATGATACAAACAGTACGGTAATTACAACAAATGTATGACGAAACTAGCCTTGGAGAAATATAACTTTGAACTCAGTAGGTCTACTAATCTGCAGTTGTCACCAACTTGTTTAGCTTCAATCTTCTTTCCAGCATGATTTATGTGTTCCACTTCCATAATCTTCAATTTCTTTATCACATTTTTTTTCTGTCTTTCCTTTTTCTCTTTTTTGATCACTCAAAACCACAAGTATCCTGCTTGAATTCTTATTTGAACCCATCTACTTGTTAGTATACACTACGCAACAGTTTTAGGTTAACACAACAATACTAATGCTGCATGGTCATGTTGCAGTCCACGAATAACAATCTTGCCAATAGGAGCACAAAAGTAGTCCTAGTCACTTGAGAAAGGTTATTCTTGTGAGAAACAGTCATGGTTATTTTTGTAGAATTAGGGAATTTTCATTGTGTCATATGTCACGATATGGGTAGTTTTTCACGGTATTCATACTATCAAGATGTGCATCTTGACCCTGACCACCAGAATGCGCCTTAATCGCAAAATTCATGAAATTTGATAAAGGTTGTTTTTGTTATGAATTGCTCACCAGGCTTTAGCATCAGTCCGCATGCATTGTTAATGTTATTCTAGAACAAAATAAACATTTTAATGCAGTGTTAACAGTACTAAAAGTAGTTGAGTCTATGGTGTATGGAATTTGAAGCAAATAGTATTAAGGGAATTATATTCTTGGTGGTGAAATATACTGGATTGGGTTAAGGTACCACATGCTGGATGAGGTGCAGCCTACTGGTTGGTTACTGCTATGGTGTTAACCCAGAGCTGATGTCCAAAATATTTTCCACAAATGGTGCTGGATATTGAATCCAAAAACATGACCACATGGAATACACTCAGTTACTGCTTGGGAGTTTAATGACTCTTGTTGGGTAAATTGTTGATGTTGCCATCTCCCCTAATATTACACTAGATTACAAATGGAAAACTTTTTTTCTTCGGTACGATTAAAGATAGGCAACTTTTACTAATTTTGGTGCATAGAATTCAAAAGTGCATTCGGTTTTTCCATAGCACACTTTGTTTTTTGACAATGTTCAATGAAAATATAATTGTAAAATTTGCAAAAATATTACACTTTCATATGCAACTTTCAAAGAAAATAAAGAAGAATAATAACATGAAAGCGTACTGGAATTTTATAATGTATATTAGTTATCTTGTGTACCCCTTTTTCTTTTTGCATGGAACTTCAGTATACGTGATTTTCTCAAGTGTTCCCTGGTAGATTTGTTGTGTGCAAGACACCAGCAGTAATTGGCTATCATATGTACGTCCCAACGTCCCTGATAATGTCCTTTAACATCTTTCAAGTTGTGATGAAACCTTTCACCTTGCTCTTCACTGATAGCTCCAATTTGATGGGAAGTATTTAAGATGTGACTTGAGGAAATGAGGCTTCAAACTCATATTACAGCCGAGCAGTCTGAAATTTTCCAGCATATTTCTGACAATTTCTCTGTAGTGAGGGTCTTTCACATTGCCCAGAAATTTCTTAACAACCACTGTGAATTCATTCCACACATCGTTTTCAATTTCATTCATAGAGCTGGTAAAATTAACATCTTTCATCAATTTCCTTATCTGTGTTTCATCAAATACTCCCTCTCTGATTTTAGCTTGTGACAATGATGGAAACTTTGTGCATAAGTACTGGAAGCAAGGGCAATTTCTGTCAAGTGCTTTCACAAATTGTTTCATGCCAAGTTTTATCTGTAATGGAAGGAATAGAATTTTTTGATGAACAACAAGAGGCACATCACATTTTTTGATCCAGGTTCCAGTTGCTGCCTCTCAGGCCATTGGTCAGTTTCCCAATGTTTCTCCCTTGCCCTGCTACCCCATTTGCAAAGAAAACAAGGGAATTTATTGTGTATCCTCCCTGTTGTCCTAGTAACAGACCAATGACCTTCAAGTCACCACATATTTGCCACTCATGGTTGTGGTACTTAATTTTCTCAATAAAACTCTAGGTTTGTCGAATGTGCAAGTGGTATTAAACCTAACTTGTTGCCATTATGAAATAACACTGCCTCAAGACTTCGTTTGGAAGAATCAATAAAAAGATGCCAGTTACTTGGCTCATATGCTTCCCTGTTCAACTGTTGAATAAGATTACATACATCCACACAAAACACAAGTTGATCTTCTTCTGCATAGTACTTGTGGAACTTTATTTCGCGATTCCTATACCACGAAAATGTAACCCAGATGATAACAAATTCTTCTCCTGTAGTCTTGCCCAGTAATTCAATTTTTGTTTTGTGAGGCCTAATTTTTCTTTATAAATCATTTAACTCAAATTGATTAAGATGTGGTGAATTGTCCAATTCTTTTGGATCAGAAACCAACTCATTGTCAGAAGTCATGGAGCTGTTTTCAGATTCACTAAAATTGAGGGCTGGTGGTGCTGTAGGTATGACTAGTTTGGGTCCATGAGGAATAGGCTGTGTAGCCGAGTCCAGATTTGAATATTTAATTCCTGCCTTTTTTTTTGTTTGTTTGTTTGTTTTTGTAAGCCAGCAACTTTGGACATACAAAAGTAACAATGTCATGGTGATTCTGCTATTCTCTCCATATCATTGGTTTGGCAAACAGCATTGCCTTCTGTTTTCTTTCAATAATGTAATCCCTCAACACAACTGTTACATGCAATATGAGATGTGAACGATTTATCCTGATCATCAACTTTCTCTTTGAAATATGAGTAATATAGTTTCTTTGTTTTGTGAGTCTATTTTACATACCTTCCTGTCAAACACAACACCCACAAATGTAACACACTTCTGAAGACTTTGTAGACACTGTCTCCTGCGTAATCCTGTTGTAGAAGTCATACTGAAACTTTTATTTTAGCACTGCACATATAGAAGATGAACGTGTATATTTAACACAAGTTTTCAGCTCAACTGAAGTTGAGATCTATGATAGCTGTAAATATCTGGGTGATATGGGAGGATGAAAGTAAGTCGATTAGGAAGAAAATCAACAATAGATTTAGAATAACATAATGAAATGTAGCAGTAAGCTGTATAAGCTGAATAAATTTAGCACCTTAGATATATATGCACATATAAAAACTAGATGTGATAGCCAAAAATGGACTTCATTTTTGAAATCAGAGTACTGATTTCCAGTAAAGTCACATATTTTCCTTTATACTGCAGAATCAATGTTGACCAGTGTTATTTGGTGAAATTGTCAGTAATGTGCCTGAGCTGAAAAGAATGCTTTATCTCATAATCCCCTGAGGAAACGGATGATGACTATGAATCAGAAATAACATGCAGCATACATTCACTTGTGTTTGTTTGTGGCATTGTCTTCTTTTCAAAAATAATTCCGTGAAGCATTTTTCACTTTATGAAATATAGATGTTTTCTTTGATTGGCTCTCTCTGGATGTAGCCACAATGTGTTAAAAGGAATTAAATGTAAATGTACCACTGATTTGCTGTAATCATATGAGTAGTCAGCTAGCATGTTCACATGGGATCTAACAAGGAACTGTAAGAACGTAGGTTTTCACGGCCGGTGTCACAATTATAACTAATATGATTTTCCGGGCTGTTAATGCCGTGGTCTGCTGAAGAAAGATTTCCCAGACGTTTCGTCCACAACTGCGGTGGACATCTTCAGTGGCGCGGACGAAGTCTTCTCGGTGAAAGTATCGCAGCGTCTGATGCGTTGGCCGTTAGTGCCGCTCTCTTTATAGTGTGGGTGCTCTCTGCTGATTGGCCCGCTGGTATGAGGGGGCTGGCGCCGGCTGTGTTGTTGCTCTCTTCTGATTGGCTCGCAGTGTTTTTCGGTTTTGTATGACCTTTCTTGTTTTTGATGACTAGATGCCAGTTACTGTTGAGTTTCAATGCTTCTTCTTTCCTATTGAAATTATTGGGATGTTTATAAATCTCTATTGCTTCGCGTTGTTGCCGGGTATGGTAATGCTTTATGGAGGAAAGAATGTTGGTGTCCTGAAATCTAATAATGTGTTCGCCCTCGGCTTCAATGGCATGTTCGGCGACTGCCGATTTTTCTGTATGGCCCAGGCGGCAGTTTCTTTTGTGTTTGCTCAGTCTGGTGTTAGCGCTCTGCTGTGTGGTATCAATGTACACTGAACCACACGAACAAGGAATACGGTAAACACCGGCCGATGACAGGGGGTCTCGGGGGTCTTTGGAAGAGCGCAGTAGGCTGTTTAATTGTCTTGTAGGTTTGAATACTGTTTTGACGTTATGACGTTGAAGTATATGTTCAATACGGTCAGTGACATTTCTCAAATATGGCAGAAAGACGATGGACTTGCTTTTGGGTTGGTCCTGAGTAGCCGGTCGGGGCTTGGCCGGACGGCAGGCTCTTCTCACCTCTTGGACTGAATAACCATTTGATTGTAGAGCTGTTTCTAGGTGTCGGATTTCTTGTGGAAGTAAGTGTGGTTCACAAATACGGGAAGCACGGTTTGCGAGTGTCTTAATCATAGCACGTTTTTGTCTAGGATGGTGGTTGGAGTTCTTGTTAAGGTAACGGTCTGTGTGTGTGGGTTTGCGGTAGACAGTATGACCCAGCGTGCCGTCAGCCTTCCTGCTAACGAGTACATCTAGAAAGGCTAGTTGGCCATCCTTTTCTTGTTCCATTGTGAACTGTATACGCTGATTGATGCTATTTAGATGTAACAAAAAATCTTGAAGAGCTTGTTCACCATGGGGCCAGATGACGAAGGTGTCATCCACATAGCGGAACCAGGCTGTTGGTTTGAGTGGAGCTGAGTTTAGTGCCTTTGACTCAAATGCCTCCATGAAGAAATTGGCCACAACAGGGCTAAGGGGGCTGCCCATGGCAACACCGTCTATTTGCTTGTAGAATGACCGGTTCCACTGGAAATAAGTCGTAGTCAGGACATGGTGAAAAAGTGTAATGATATCATCAGAGAAGATGGGTTGTAACAACTTCAGAGTTTCTTGTACTGGAACCATGGTGAATAGAGACACAACGTCAAAACTAATTAGTAAATCCTTAGGTAGCAATTTGAGGTTGCGGAGAATTTGAATGAAATGAGTAGAGTCTTTGATGAAAGAGTCGGACAAGCCGACATGGGGTTGTAGAAGACCGGTTAGGTATTTAGCTATGTCGTATGTGGGAGAACCAATACCACTAACAATGGGCCTGAGCGGAACCTCTGGTTTATGGATCTTGGGTAGCCCGTAAAGTCTAGGCGGCTGAGCTTCGGACTTGGTAAGGCGGCGTTTGTCTTCCTTCGAAAGCGAGGAGTTCTTGATCAAAAGATTGGTTTTCCGTAGAATACGGGCTGTCGGATCACGTTTAATCTTATGGTAGGTTGCTGGTTGCAGGAGTTCAGAGATTTTCTGTTGATAGTCTTGTTGGTTAAGAATAACTGTGGCATTACCCTTGTCCGCTGAGCAAACAATGATGTCTCGGTTGGAGTTCAGCTTCTTTAATGCAGTTCTCTCTTGATTGGTTAAATTACTGGTAGGAGGTTTGGCCTTCTCGAGAACCCTGGCAGATTCCCGGCGAATTTCATCAGCTGCAAGCCTTGGCAGAACTCGTATTCCTGCTTCAATGTGAGAAATGATGTCTTCAACTGGCAACGTTGGAGTGACAACAGCGTAGTTACCTCCTTTAGCAAGGAGTGACGTTTCAGCAGGTGACAGCTGGTGATCAGATAAGTTCACTACCGTGCGGCAGTGGTTGAGAGTAGTCGGCGGTTTGATGGAGGCAGTAAGGCCATCAAACTTCTTCTTGTGACGAGTGGTCATGCTGTTGTGATTGTATGTCATAGAGCTGTAGGTGATTCTGTCAGTGTTGTCCCAATCAAAACTGTGTAGTGAGTTACTTACTTGAAGATGTAAGATGAGTAGTTGACTATTGTTGGCAGAGAGTTGTCGTCTGGTCTGATGGATGCGTACATTTCACCACCGCTGCCGCCAACCGCATTTACAATCGCTCTGAATGGGCCTTGCTCCGAGAACTTATCTGATCACCAGCTGTCGCCTGCTGAAACGTCACTCCTTGCTAAAGGAGGTAACTACGCTGTTGTCACTCCAACGTTGCCAGAGAGGTGAGAAGAGCCTGCCGTCCGGCCAAGCCCCGACCGGCTACTCAGGACCAACCCAAAAGCAAGTCCATCGTCTTTCTGCCATATTTCAGAAATGTCACTGACCGTATTGAACATATACTTCAACGTCATAACGTCAAAACAGTATTCAAACCTACAAGACAATTAAACAGCCTACTGCGCTCTTCCAAAGACCCCCGAGACCCCCTGTCATCGGCTGGTGTTTACCGTATTCCTTGTTCGTGTGGTTCAGTGTACATTGGTACCACACAGCGGAGCGCTAACACCAGACTGAGCGAACACAAAAGAAACTGCCGCCTGGGCCATACAGAAAAATCGGCAGTCGCCGAACATGCCATTGAAGCCGAGGGCGAACACATTATTAGATTTCAGGACACCAACATTCTTTCCTCCATAAAACATTACCATACCCGGCTACAACGCGAAGCAATAGAGATTTATAAACATCCCAATAATTTCAATAGGAAAGAAGAAGCATTGAAACTCAACAGTAACTGGCATCTAGTCATCAAAAACAAGAAAGGTCATACAAAACCGAAAAACACTGCGAGCCAATCAGAAGAGAGCAACAACACAGCCGGCGCCAGCCCCCTCATACCAGCGGGCCAATCAGCAGAGAGCACCCACACTATAAAGAGAGCGGCACTAACGGCCAACGCATCAGACGCTGCGATACTTTCACCGAGAAGACTTCGTCCGCGCCACTGAAGATGTCCACCGCAGTTGTGGACGAAACGTCTGGGAAATCTTTCTTCAGCAGACCACGGCATAACAGCCCGGAAAATCATATTAGTTATAACAAGGAACTGATTACTACTCTCATATTGAAACATACCTCAACATTTTTCCTGTTTTATAGGAAGTCCATGTTTCAAAAATGAGCCATTGTTTTCAACTGCAAGCACCCAAGATTGAACCTCGAAAATGTCTGGTTGAAGCAAAGGAAAAGTGTGAGGTTGACATCTCTTATCTGCAATCCAGTATTCCGGATGCAGAGAGTCATTCGACCGCCCCTGTTAGTGTCTATCTCATTAGCTGTCAAAATTTCAGATAGATGACAGAGATTTCCACTTCTGGAAGAAAAACTTATCTAAAGATTGAAGTTTCTTCATGGTGTCAGGAATTTCTTGAAGAGGTGTAGTGTTACAACTTGTTCATTAATCCAAGAGTAGAGCACAATTATTTCCAGAGCAGGGGAAAAAAAAGCCTCATTAAATGAGGATCGCAAGTCTTTTTTCCCCATTTTTCCTGATTTTGTTGCCTTCATAATTAAATGTTCTGCCTCAAATATCTGCCTTGAAACTTTGTGCTTAAACTGCCTGTATTCTCCTGCTGTACATAATTTAGGAAAAATAGATCCATCCATACTAATAGTGGGCATAATACTGTAGAGTGCACTACTAGATTGTGCAACAGATTATACACATTTCTCCCCAACTAAAGGTAAAAACCCTTTTTACTCTCATGTTGCACTTGAAATCACTCTAATTGGTACTATAAATACAGGAAGGGGGGACCTTTTTGAAAGATTGGATAACCAGGATTGTACTTTACATATATTGTTTATGTTCAATGGGATTTAAGGGTACAACTTTAGCTTGTTTTTTTTTCAAATATAATATTGCCTCACTAATGTTATCAAACAAAATCTGCTGCAGTATTTTAATATAAGTGTTTAATGCTCATTCTTACTGCATATGACACCACAAGCAGTGGGCACTCATGTTAAATGAAATGATAATTGAGAAAAAAAATTTGGAAAGGAAATGTTCCAGACTTAGTTTAGGGTACCTCCCTAGCATTTGCCAGTTGTGAGGACTGAGGAAAACCTTGGCCAGAAAGGATGGTCCTGGTGGGGTTTGAACTGCAGACCTCCCATTCACGAGTCCGTGCTTTAACGACCTCGAATGTTGGTAAAAATGCTTCTTCCCATCTTCATTTAAACGTTTGTCATATATCATTGCTAATATTCTCATTTTTACTTTATCTGCCATGTGCATAGTAGGTAGAGAAGGTATTGCATTCCACCCAAAAATTCGATAATGTGATATTTCATTGGAAATACATGTTTTGAACCCCCCTCCCCATGAATTCAAAAAGGCATTTTTAGAAAAAGGTCTGTTTGTGTGTCAAGTATGTCTGTGAAACATAACTCAAAAATCTAAAGTTGGATAAGTGCCAAACTTGGTATTTAAGTTCAGTGTCTTTCAAGAATTTGACATGAAGATTTTAAAGAAAACCTCCCCCACCTCAACTACTCTTTACATGGAACATGTTTCAAAAATTTGATTTTATAAAAAAATGGCTGTTAGCGATTTTAAAGATATTTACATGGCAAATAAAATGTGTGTCTTGAATTTTATGGAAATAGCCTGTAAAGTCCTCTTCATTCGAAAGGAATTTTGTATAATCTTGTATAACTGATAAATGTTAAGCGATAAACTAAAACATACTGCACAACAAATTTAGATCTCTGTAAAGCACAATTTATTTCAAATACTTTTTTGTAGCATAAGCCATTTCTGAGGTATCCGTTATTAATGGTTCAGATTGTTTATTTCTTGGCCATTCTCTTAAACTCCTGCCAACATTCAGTTATTTCTTACAATTGCATGCAAAAGTATGGAATTTTAAGGCTAGCATATAGCGTCCAGTTCTTAAACATCTGACTATTGCTGTTCTCTTTGTATCTGTAACAAAATGTGTAATGTAGCTATTTCTGCAATGGTTTATTTGGATTAAAATATAGTAGATAGAAAAATAAGCTTTAGTAGGAATAGTTTGTATACTTGTTAATAAAGATAGAGGATAGGGAAAGTCATATGATTGTATCACATAGAATTTTTACTTTCTCTACTACGTATAGTAAGTAGGGGAAGTATTGTATTCCACCCAAAAATTCGATACCGAGATTTCACCGGAAATACATGTTTTGAGACCCCCTGAATCCAAAAAAAGCATTTTTGGAAACATGTCCGTGTGTGTGTCTGTCTGTGAACAGCATAACTCAGAAACAAACAGTCAGATAAACACCAAACTTGGTATTTAGGTTCAGTATCTTCCAAGGATGCGACACAAAGGTTTTCAAGAAAATCCCCCCACCCGAGATTACCCTTTACATGGAACATTTTTCAAAATTTTAATTTTCTCAAAAATGGCTCTAACGATTTTGATTAAAATATCATATGTTTAAGATATTTTTATGACAAATAAAATGTATATCTTGAATTTCCTGGGAATGTCTCCAAAAGTATTCGTCATTGTGAACGGCTTTTGCATAACTGGTAAACCATAAGAGATAGACAAAATTTTACTACACAAAAAATGTAGATCGCATTAAAATACACAATTTATGTCATATACATTTTTTTTGTTGAGTGAACCATTTTCGAGATATTGCTTGTTATTCCCTTAAATTTTTCAATACTTATTTTCTCAAATGGGAATTCGTTATTCATTTTTTTGTCTTGGATATGCAAAGAGTATTAATCTGTGGGAAAGGGAATGGTGCTGCACCTAGCAACCAGCTATTAAGAGATATGTATATGCTTAAAGGCTACTGTATTTCGAAATTGCACTTGTAAATATATATTCCCCTTACATCTACAAGAAAATTAGCAATAAGATAGAGTCTGCAAATGTTTATCTCGATTAACATGAAGTAGATGGAGAATAAGCGTTTGTAAAAATAGTTTGTACAAGAGTAGAGAAAGTCATGTGAGTGTAACACATCAGATTTTTTTCTTTGGACTGCAAACATAGCTAAACTAGTGGACTTCGTTGGAGAGCAAACTTTATTGCTAGAGTCACTAGATATTAGCATGGCAACTGTAGCCAGAACTTGTTCTGTTATACCACTGGTGCTTGGAGAGTGAATTTCACAAGTGGAGAATGAAGATAAACTGTCACTACCTGTCTTCTTTATCAAGAGTTACTTCCAAAGTAATGCCAACATTTGTAGGATTCGTTTCTATCCAATAAATGAATATGTTGGCTAATTGCCATTTCTTCTGAACTTATTATGCTTGAAGAAAAATCATGTTCTTGAAAATGATGAAATGCAAACTAGCACATTTACATGATTCATGTCTGATTATTTAAAGAAACACAAGGCAGCAGAACTTAGGTTAATATCATATATCTGCTGCAGATAGGGCCCACAAACAGAGCTGTGCTATCCTCTTATTAATTATGCATGTGTGGACAAAAGACTGCCCATCGTGCTGTATGTTCCAAGACATTCTCAACTCTGTTTACAGTACTTGCAGTTGAAAGCAGCCTAGGTTAATATCACAACATATCCATGGCAGGTAGGGCCCACAAACAGACCTGTGCTATATGCACCCGTGGATGAAAGACTTGCTCATTATGCAATATGCTCCAAGATATTCTCAACCTATTTTAGAGTGCTTGCAGTTGAAACGAAGTTGGGTTAATATCACATATCCGTGGAAGGTAGAGTCCACTTATTTATTATGCACGTTGGATGAAAGACTTATTCATCATACTATGTGCTCCAAGATATTCTCACCTTATTTTAAGGTACTTGCAGTTGAAAACAGTAACTCATTTTTGGAACATGGACCTCTTATAGCACATAGATGACAGGAAAAAAATTTAGGTGTGTTTTAATATGAGGGTAATGATAGACTCCTTGTAAGATCATTGTGATGTACTGTAGCATCTTTTTTGCTGGCTGCATTTTGCTTATCTGTGTCATACTCTTGATGCATGCAGTTCCTTGTAACATATGGAGATATTTGAATTCCAGATATTCAATGGTTACCATAGCAATAATTGTATGTATTGATTAAGAATTAAATTTTACTGAGTCAGATGTTCTCATACTCATGAGGATGTATTAATGCTTGCCGTTAAAAGCTAATGATTCTGCATCAAATTTTGAGGAAGTAACCTGTGACTTATACATGCTTTTATTATAAATAACCTTTTTGGGAAGCACAGTGAAGTGAATTCATAACTGCTGAATAAACAAACACTCATCACTTCATTAATTTATATAAGGAGATGTTTCAAAGGCAAACTGCCTTCATCCTCAGCTGTGATTTACTGCCGATTCCTGTTTCCTATGGGGGCTGTTTCCTTGGTTTTATGTATTTGGTGATGAGATCTAGTTCACTGGATATATCAACATTTATAGATGAATTTTGATTCTACTCATTGGGAGAAATTAGGTGTTTTGAAAACTCAAGATTCCCTTATTAACTTTGTTATATCCGGTGAACCAGATCTCATCAAATTCATAAAATGAAGGTAACAGCCCCTACAGGAAGTGGATGAATTGGCAATCAATTACAGCTGAGGTTGAAGTCAAGTTGTCTTTGAAATATGTCTGGAAATTTTAAGTTTTTCTTTCATAAATTAGTGAATTTATTATATTGACAAGAAGGACTATTATCAGTGAAGTTGTTTTTATTGATGAGACAGTGGTCCCCTGCATACTCATACTTCACTTTTTTGTTGAATGGTTTTAATTGGAAACGTTTTCAAGGTCTGTTGACCTCATCTTCAGCCATTTGATGTCTAAACCCCAAATTTAACCGTATGGAAAAGTTACACATTTTTAAAAATGCTTGAAACGTCATCAATTTCGAAATCCTGTCAGTGAGCAACTTCGTAAAAGGTTGCTATTCTACCCCCAGATGGCAGCGTGGACCCAGTCAACCAATGAAGGAAGGAAACCAGGTTTTGGGGTTTAGTCACCAAATGGCTGAGGATGAGGTCAACAGACCTCGAAAATGTTTTCAATTAAAACCATTCAACACAAAAGTGAATTGTAAGTATGAGGTGACCACTGTCTTATTAATAGTGAATTTATATTTCTTTATTTATTTGAAATGCTTCTATGCTTCATCATCTGATTCACAGGAGCATTACTTTTATGCTGTTAAAATAAAACCAGTTACAGGATGAACTGTTCATACTGAATCCAAATGTTATAGTATTTTTTGTTCTATGCATCTCATTGTGACATGCTTCACAATACTTCACCAATCACAGGAATAAGAAATTAAAACAACTTATATGTGCCTCTTAAAAACACACGCACGCACGCACACACACAGAGTTGAGGAAGAGGCAGTCATATAAACCATTGAAGCACCAAACAACTCGAAAATGTGATAGTCATCACCATGCATATGCAATTCATAAAAGGTATTTTCAATGGATTATTCAGCTCACAAGTATGGTATAAAGGAATTTACACATTTTGCATACCCATCATTCAGGCATATGCTTAAGAAATATACCACACAACCAATGAAAATGTCACAAAAATTTGTTACTTAATTGCAAAACTGTTCATCCATAAACATGACCTTGACACAGATGACAGATATTTGATTCCAATACATTCTGTTTTTCTACATTTACAGAGGATAATAATTTTAAACTGTTTGGAAACATATTGAATATTCTAACATACTCATAGTAATCAGCTTTTGATAGTCAGCTTTGAGTCTGTTTAGATTCAACTTTTATTTAGTATGGATATATATACACATTCCTCATAAAGTACTCTTGATTTTTAACGTAGAAACACGAAAGTGCAAAAGTGAAAGGATATATTCGCAAGCATCTCATATCTACTTAATATGTGCTCAGTATTATTGATGATTACATTCATAAAGAGTTGCTGGGAAAATTGTGCTGTCAGAGTAGCACTAAAATACTTACATTATAGTAGATGCTGGAAATGTTGACCTTCCTCAAACAGGCAGCATATCTCATAAAAATATTGTCACTCACTTGTCTTAGCTCAGTAGCAGGAATCCTTGTCATTTCTCGCATGATATTATCACTGCGTTCCTGTAGTGTACGAGGGTTAGAATGATACACTTTGTCTTTCAAACCATAAATAAAAATCGCAACTAGTTAGATCGGGGAATGAGGGGGCCACAAATCAACATGACATTGTCATGAAACACCCCTCTTATTTCATTTAATGATACAGTGGCTGTATGTGCTGTTGCAGAATCTTGTTGAAACCAACCATAAAATTTTTCTTCTGCTAAGCAATCACAAAATAGCTCCAGAATTAGTCTCCAATATTGTTCTGCATTAATTATTTAACTGAAGAAAATGGGTTCCATTATTCTTCTAGCACTTGTCGCATACCACACTCCAGTTTTCAGGTCTTAGAGAGGTGTTTTATGCAATAGCACAAGTTGTTCTGAAGCTCAATATCAACTGTTGTGAGAGTTCATGCATCCATTTAGGTGAAGCCAAGATTCATCAGAGGAAAACAAAAGCCGTGGACCAATGAAACACTTTCTACAGATCGGAAAAACCATTTGCAATAACTCATTTTGTTTCAACGCTTGCACTCAAATATAGTGAGTGATAGGGTTGTAGTTTTAACAGACGTGTAACATTTCTTGCAGAAGATGGAGATACACCTGTTTGTTGAGCTAATTTTTTTTAGCGGTTTTCGAGGCGATCACTCTAAAGTGGCAAGATTTCAGCTAATTTATTTTCTATTAAAACTGATCTTCTCTTAGAATGTTTCTTGTCCAACACCGATGTTAAGCTTCAAATGTATTCACGATTGTATTTATAGTTTTTCTTGCAGGTTGTACAGAGTTTGGAAACCTTTCAACAAACTCCCTGCACACATAGCGCGTAGATTCGTGTTTAAAGTAAACTTTGCAAATAAACACACTTCCTTCCACAGATAAGTGACACACCATGTTTACTGTATCGACAGAGGCACCTGACTGATTATACTGTACTCACTCTTAGGTTGATCCGCGTCGAAACAAACCCCACATGACCAGTGCACCGTTATAATGTATCCTTCCGCCATTCACACTAGAAATACTGTCACACTTTCAGACCATGTATGATGACTAGCATATTCTGTTTAGGGTTAAAGATGATAAGATTGATAGTTATAACAAAACAAACGTTTGCACATATAATGATAGTTAATTCTAAAATAAATGAGCGAAAAATAAAGTAACAGGTATGCGATAACTTAATTTATTCGCTCTCTGGAAGCGGAACTTTATTAATCATTGGCGGTTCATTTTAAAAAAGAAATTGTGCACTGTTACGCGAATTGCGTTCGTCTCAAGATACTACATTCTTGCATCGCATATTTCATATGCTTTCTTTTTCTTTTTTTTTTCCGGGTGTAACCACTTTTCTCATTTCAGATTTTTCTGCACAAGCACTGTTTATGCTTGTACTCGAAACACCGGTGAACTCAGAAGTTAATTTTGCCATTTCTTTCGCAGAAAGTGTTGGATATTTCTCACATAACTTATAATAAAGATTCAACACTATTGTTTTTTCACCACTAGTAGTGGTTTGTGCGGCTAATACTTTACGTAATTTGATGAAAACACAAGAGCGAATTCACCGTCCTCCATGAAACTAAACACAACTGCTCATTTCTGGCTGTAAACAATATTCTGCGCCTACCCGGATGTCAGGTGACTCATACAAATTGCATCATGGGATTTGTAGCTCTGTTTTACGGTATAAATCAGCGTTAAATAAAACCTTAGGTATTTGTATAGAATATTATACTATTTAAGGATAAATTCATTCTAAAATTTAGAGCATGGGACTACTTTCCTGGGCGCATTGCTACCATGTTGCAACACGGTGCACTGACCACGTGGATTTGTGTTGCCGCGGATCAACCTAAGAGTGAATATAGTGTACACCTGACATGGCACAAATATGAGACATGGCGCCAATGCACCTTAGAGCAGTAATTAACGGTCCAAAGTTCTGCTAGATGGCGAGGGAAGAGCCAGGAGAGAAAGGCCGCAAATGGGTTACCATATGCCTTAATGACCCTATATTTCTGATTTGATTTGGTGGTGATGGAGTTATTGTAAGAGGGGGAAGTATGTATTAAAATCAATGGTGTTTGCTGTCTAATGTGTTCAGTATCCAAGGGTTGTGCTCACTGTGCGATCTCATGAACAAAACAAACGAGGAATCTTCTACATGTTCAGCTTTGGAAATAAGCTTTTATATGTTGCAAATATTGACAATCTTTTGGTTGGTGGATGAGTATTGTAATTGTCATTAAAATCTCTGTTCTTTCTTCCAGTATTGGATAAATGAGTACACTACATCTCTTGGGCTTGGAGTCTTCCATTCAGGGGTTGAAATCTATGGCACTGGTGAGTCTGTCATAAATAGCAAATGTTAATGTACTAAAGTAGCATTTCACTTCATGAAATGAAGTGCTCAGCACTTCATAAAATGACTAGTGTGATTTGAGATTGTAATGCATGTATGTTTTTTGGTGACACATTAACATTTGCATGTGAATTATGTATCGAAACAAAATTTTATTTCACTTTAATTTTTGATTCCCTTTGTCATATGTATTAGTTTACCCGGCATTGCCAGGTGAACTCTTAAAGTTCAAATTATACTTTTTTAATTACTTTCTCTACTACGTATAGTAAGTAGGGGAAGTATTGCATTCCACCCAAAAATTCGATTCTGAGATTTCCAGGAAATACATGTTTTGAGGTGCACTGAATGCACAAAAGCATTTTTGGAAACATATCCGTGTGTGTGTGTGTGTGTGTGTCTGACTGTGTGTTTGTGTCTGTCTGTGAACAGCATAACTCAGAAATGAACAGTCGGATAAACACCAAACTTGGTATTTAAGTTCAGTATCTTCCAGAGATGCGACACGAAGTCTTTCAAGAAAATCCACCCCACCCCAGATTACCCTTTACATCGAACATTTTTCGAAAATTTAATTTTTCTCAAAAATGGCTCTAACGATTTTGATTAAAATATCATATATTTAAGATACTTTCATGACAAATAAAATGTATATCTTGAATTTTCTGGGAATGTCTCCAAAAGTGTTCTTCATTGTGAACAACTTTTGCATAACTGGTAAACCGTAAGAGATAGACAAAAGTTTACTCTACAAAATATGTAGATCGTGTTAAAATACACAATTTATGTCATATACATTTTTTTTTTTTGTTGAGTGAACCATTTTCAGGATATTGCTTGTTATTCCCTTAAATTTTCCAATACTTCTACTTTTTCTCAAATGGGAATTCGTTATTCATTTTTTTTGTCCTGGTAAGCAAAGAGAATGGAATACTTACATAGTAACCAACTCTTAAAATATTTGACTATCACTTAAAGCCTACCAATTCCCCTCCATCTACAAGAAAATTAGCAATAAGATTAACATCTCGATATCTCGATTAACATGAAGCATATGGAGAATAAGCGTTTGTAAAAATAGTTTGTACAAGAGTAGAGAAAGTTATGTGAGTGTAACACATCAGATTTTTTGATGTTTTACCAGCAGTGCACATGAAATAATGCATATAAACTGATCTGGAATATTCTTTTTATGTGGAAATTCTCTCCCTTTAGCACTTAGAACTATAATTTCATTAATCCTCTGGGATATGATACTGGATCAAAAATCCCTTAGTAAAATTTTCACAGACATGGGAGGATAATTAATGGATGTTGTGTTTCTGATCCCATTTAACCACTCCTCATTCTCCTGTACTTTAGCATATTTTGGAATGTATAAGCTTCTTGCAGTGGTGAAAGGATTACCTGATGGTTAAATAATTTTAATTTAGGTTTACAGTGGAATCTCGTTAGTATATTCCTCAGTAACACATTTTTACTTTCTCTACTACGTATAGTAAGTAGGGGAAGTATTGTATTCCACCCAAAATTCGATACCGAGATTTCGCCGGAAATATATGTTTTGAGATCCCCTGAACCCAAAAAAAGCATTTTTGTAAACATGTCCGTGTGTGTGTCTGTCTGTGTGTCTGTGAACAGCATAACTCAGAAACAAACAGTCGGATAAACACCAAACTTGGTATCTAGGTTCAGTATCTTCCAGAGATGCGACACGAAGGTTTTCAAGAAAATCCCCCCACCCCAGACTACCCTTTACATGGAACATTTTTCGAAAATTTTAATTTTCTCAAAAATGGCTCTAACGATTTTGATTAAAATATCATATGTTTAAGATATTTTTATGACAAATGAAATGTTTACCTCGAATTTTCTGGGAATGTCTCCAAAAGTATTCTTCATTGTGAACGACTTTGCATAACTGGTAAACAATGAGAGATAGACAAAATTTTACTACACAAAAAATGTAGATCACGCTAAATACACAATTTATGTCATATACATTTTTTTTGTTGAGTGATCCACTTTCAAGATATTGCTTGTTATTCCCTTAAATTTTTCAGTACTTATTTTCTGAAATGGGAATTCGTTATTCATTTTTTTATCTTGGATATGCAAAGAGTATTAATCTGTGGCAAAGGGAATGGTGCTGCACCTAGCAACCAGCTATTAAGAGATATGTCGATGTTTAAAGGCTACTGTATTTTGTATTGCCCTTGCAAATGCAAAACAAGGAGAACTTAGTAGGCCTTAAGTCATAGTCAAATATTCTTAGAACTAGTCGCCATGTTTAAAATGTAATTTTCTTTACAGGTCAAAAGATCATTTCTGCAAATATTTATCTCGATTAATATGAAATAGATGGAGAATAAGAGTTTGTAAATATAGTTTGTATAAGAGTAGAGAAAGTCATGTGAGTGTAACCAATCAGATTTTTTTTTTGTATATGATATTGAATTATAAAATTCCCAGTCACAAATGCACCAAAACTATAAAAAAGGTTTGTTTATCATGTTTTTCTGCTCTCGCTTACTGTGTTTGAAGTCCTCATTCATTATTTTGGACAGTCCAGTTAGTGTGGTGACTGGCCGCTGTGGCATGCATAAATCTGTGTGATGCAATTTGTGTGGGTTGGGTAGATGCTTTAGCTTGGCATGGTAAATGCTGACAGTAGCTGCTAGTGTTTACTAAACATATGTACATTATATTTTAACTTTGTGCTATTTACATTTGTAATAATTTGGGAATATCTAACTCCAAACCAACTGAAAGGAATAGAAGGGATTAAAGTAAAGTTCCTGAAGAGAATCCTAGTTACATGAGTATGCACACTCTCGGTTTGTATATGTACCAAGAAGAGATGTACTTTGTGAATGAACTACAGCTGAAGCTGCTGTTGTCGCCCACTGAGTTATAAAAGGCTAATGATAGAATTGAAGAGGAAGAAGCCCAATATAAAGGAGAAGTTCTACCAGATGGATGCTATGACTCGCGGAGAATGAACAGGAACGAACATTTGAATGTCTAATAATGGGTCACAAGATCGTGTAACGCAGAGATACATTGAACCTGGGGTCGACTGCAAATGCAGATTGTGAGGTAACCAATGTGGCAAATACGAGGGCAGATCAAAAAGTAATGTACAATAATTTTTTTCTGCCTTGGTATTGCAGCTGGAATGTTTCAATTTCACACAGATGTAGTTTTAACTTTTCACTACAGAGGGCATTTTTTGTTTCATGTGCAGCTCTAGCGAGAGAAGCGTAAACTATGCAACAAAGATGCCATGCATGTTACTGTCGTTCACGTGTGAAGAGCAGAGAGGTGTGGTTCGATATTTGTGGGCCAAAGGGTATAAACCAAGGATATTCATAGGCACATGCGTGGCGTGTATGGGAATGATTATATGGACCATAGCAATGTCTCCAGGTGGTGTGCATTCTTTCTAGAGGGTGGTATGAAGCTTAATGATTTGCCATGCTCCGGGAGGCCGGTAACAGCTGCAATCCCGCAGAATGTCAGAGGCATTGAGGTGGCAATTTTAAACAACTGTCATGTGCAACTGCGAATCTTATCATAACAGTTCAACATTTCCTATGGTGCAGTGTACGATATTGTTCATGACATGTTGCAATTTTGTAAAGTTAGTGCTCTCTGGGTGCCTAAGAACCTGATAGGCAACCACAAAGGCCAGCAAATGATGACGAGCTTGGATCACCTAACACAGTACACCACAGAAAGGTATGACTTTCTGAAAGGAATCGTCACTGGTGGTGAGTTTTGGGCATACCACTAAACGCCCGAAACCAAGCAAGCAAGTATGGAGTGGAAACATGCTGGTTCCCCAGTGAAGAAAAAATTCAAAGTGACTCAATCTGCTAGGAAAGTGCTTGTGACAGTGTTCTGGGATATGCACGGTGTTGTATTGGTGGACTTTGTTGAACACGGACCACTGTGAATGCTGCAGCCTACATGAAAACTTTGGTGATGTTGCATCGTGCCCTTTGTGACAAACGCCACAACATAAATGCTGACGATGTCAAAATTCTTTATGACAATGCTTGCCCCCATGTTGCTGCTGCTGTTCGTCAGAAAATCACCAAATTTGGTTGGGAGGTGCTCCAGCATCCACCATACAGTCCAGACCTCACACTGTCGGACTTTCAACTGTTTGATTCCATGAAGAAATTCCTTACCAGCCAAAAGAAAACCTAATCACCAAGGTCAGTTACCAAAATTAGAAGATGTTCTTCTAAAGTGGTTTACACAAGCACAAGCTTCAAACTTGCCAATAGACAGTACTATGGTTGAAGCTCAGGTGACACATTTAGCACAGAAGAAGGGACTAGATGATCTTAAAGTGTCCAATGGCTGGATTGAAAGATCCCAAAAATTGACATTACTTAGTTTACAGATGTATGCAAGATGAGACTGCTGCCCTAGATAATGACGTTACACTGTGGAAAAATACAATGCTCCTGTCAATTTTTAAAAACTATAGGACTGTTGATGTTTATAATGCAAAGAAACGGGTCTGTTTTTCCATCTTCTGCCAGGTAAAACCTGGATTTTAAGGAGGGGCACTAAGAGTTATGGCGGGAAACTGTACAAGGGGAGGCTTAGAGTTTGTTGTGCTGTAACAAAAGTGGAATGGAAAAATTGGTACCACTGGTTATTGGAAAAGCACCCAGTCATGATGCTTTAAGAATGTGCTATTTTTTTTCCATGTAGGTGCACTTCAGCACAGAAGCTTGGATAACTTTTGCAGTATTTGAAAATTTCTTACGTACATGGAATGCAAAACTGGGCATAAGAAACTGGAGAATTACACTCTTATCGATCAGTGTGCCACTCATCCACCAACTGTTTCAAATTTAAGAAACATGAAGATAATTTTCCTCCCAGCAAACTGCACGAGTAAGCTACAACCTTTGGATCAAGGCATAATACGGTGCATGAAGCAAACATATCGCAAGAAGCTGGTGCAGAGAAGGTTGGCTGCACTGGAATCGACAAGAAGAAAAATCCATTCATAGATGCCATGCATTTCATTAAGGCTGCTTGGGAATCTGTGATGCAAGATACATTTCGAAACTGTGTTTGCAGTCTTTTTGGCGATGACATCATGCTGGAAAATTAGTTTTCCGATTGCAAAAGATGGCGCCACATAGCAGACAGCATCTGATTTGAAGCATATGTAACATTGACAATGAAATTCCAGTGTGTGAAACTATAACGATAGATGAAATACTTGAACAGATGGCAAAAGAAGCATCAGTGCAGGATGAAACTGCGAGACAGATGCTGAGCCAATTCCTATAGTGTAGGTAGTGATGGAGGCAATGACATAGTGAAGCGATATGTGTGTAGTTTCAAAATTGATGATGTAAGACTACTAAACAAGATGGTGGTATTAAAATCAACAAAGCAGTCAACCATATATATGTATTTCAAATCAGTGTAGATATTATACATATTTTGTATTCGATTATAAGGTAAGAGTATTATTAGAGTCTTATTACAGAATTATAAAGTTCTTAAATTGCAAATTTTGTCTTTTTGTTAACACATTTTTCTGTCTATCACATCCAAATCCATGGGTCACTGCAAAAACCTACGAGATTCTAATGTAATACATAAATTTTCATGTGTTTTACCTTCTCTTTGGACCTATATTAATAATGTAGCTATTAAATAATATAAAAGCTTCAAGCATTCTGGGTTAAACAAGAAAAGAATTCTCTGACTTCAATATTCAATGAAGCATGAGCAAACTGTTGAAAGTGAAGAAACTGTACCTGTGTAATTTAAACAGATTAATTACATAAAACACCTAAAAGCTTTTGGTATAGCATGTAACTTTTCACTACTGAGAAGAAATAATTTTTTCAGCTGTGAATTACAAATATAATTTGAATGATTTATGTGCTTACTCTTGCTTGCTTTTCTCTTTTTGTAGATTTAGTACTGATTATTACATTGGTGATGGATTTGATTACTTTACACACACAAAGAAAATTTTAAAATTTCTTACATTAAACTGTTTCAATGTCTGGAAACTTCAAAGCTGACAGTTTATATTAGAATAAGGTGTTCATGCCAACTGTAAACTTAAATGTACACATCTGCAGTACTGGAATAATGTTGATTATAATATATTGCATGCATATCATACCATTACAAAGAGTATTCCATGTTTATTTGTCAACTGTTTTCCCCCGTCTTTGCTACCGTGTGATCATCTGCATTGCTTGGGCCCACATGCAGATGAATTTGATTTTTTTTTATATTTACACATTTATAAATAAAAATCAAGTCATCTACTTCTGTGTCCATTCAAATATGATCTTACCCTAACATCAAAGCTTTGTAAATCCTTTTTATTGTTCATCTTAAGAACTGAAATCAAAGCTGTAAAAGTTACCAATAGGATTCCCATAAATGTTGCATATGTTTAAAATTTTAAACAATGGGTTATCAAGAAAGTGTTTTCAGAAGTTAGAGACAGTGAAGCGAAACAATTTAATTGAATCTTGAGTTGGTGGGTAGACACCGACACAAGATTAAATTAAATTAATGGGTTCAGTCATTTATATGTGTATAAGGAATACACAAACACACAAACTTAATCATTTCTGTATTGATAATGGAGCATGCTGATTCTAACCTGTTTTCAGAGTATGCCTACGGTGGACACCAATTTCCATTTTCGGGTATATTTGAAATAAATCCAAGAGATGCAGAAGAGCTGGGAGAACAGTTCCAATTCAGGTTGGTACAAAGTTAATTTTCAGACTATCTTATGGTAATTTCTAAATGTCTGAATCTTGTACTTATGATATTTCTGAAACTGTATGCATTTATAATGTTTTACTTTCTGGACAGCTTACCTATGTAAGCAGAGGGATTATTGTACTCTACCCAAAAATTCAACGTCTAGATTTCACCAGAAATACATGTTTTGAGATACCCTGAGTTCACCACCACCTCTCCCAAAAAAATATAAAAAGATCTGTTTGTATGTGCACACTTCATGAAACTAAAAGTTTGTTAAATACTAAAGTTTATTTAAGTCCTGGCATTTAAGTTCAGCATCTTCAAAGATTTTCAAAAAAATCCCACCTAAATTACCGTTTGTGGAAAAATGTCTATTTTGGTTAAATTACTATTAAAGATATTTGCAGGGCATATAAAATGTATATCTTGAATTTTCTGCCCATAGTCTGTGAAGTTAATTTGGAATGAATTGTGTATCTTTTTCAAGTGCTAAATTTTTTCTCATGTGGGTATGCAAAAGAGTGGAATTTCAAAGCCTGTGACCTGTTTTTTTCAAAGGTTGGACTTCGGCTAAATTCTCCTGCTCTTGTACCTATAACAAAATGTCTAATAAAAGCATTTATGCAACATATTTTCTCTTCTTGTTTTACAAGAAGTAGATAAAAGGATGAATTTTGTAACAATGTTTTGTGAATAATGGGTAGAGAAACTCATATGAATGTAACACATAACCTTGTTTTTTTTTATTTGTGCTATTTGATTAGAAAAATGTGAAGACAAGATTACATCAAGAAAACCACTGAAGCTGTGACCACTTGGTCAGTACTTGATTCATACAATAGACAAAAACTTGTAAATATTCACTCCCTACAAAAAAAAAAAAAAAAAAAAGAGCACACACGCACACACTGGTGGAACTAACTTTGTTTGATATATGAGTAATGCTGTGTTGTAATATTCATTTCACCATTTGAAAAGTTTTTCAAAAATTAAATAAAATTAAATTAACTTAATTACCAATTATGTCAACGGGTACAGGATATAATGAAGCTGACGGAGCACTACGTTTATACGTCTTATCATTATGCGACCAGGTCAATCCGCAAATGAGTGGCCTTAAACCCTCCCTGTTGGAGCAAGTTTTGCCCACAAACCCGCCGTCACTATCATCCCTTTTAGAGCTGGGAAAATGTATAGAAACTGTTAGGTATTTAGTGGGAGAAAGAGTCAATCTGTTACTAACAGTAACAGCTGCCATTGTAGCAGCAGTTGTGCCCAGTCAGGGGGATCAACAGTTGGTCAAAATGCCTAGCCAGCTACAAACACTGACGAAAAAGCTGAATGATTTAAGTGTAGTCTCCCACAAAAAATTGCCCTCTAGGAAAAGAAGGGATTCATATGGGAGGAGGCAACAAAGAGAAAATTGGGGGATGAATTATAACCCAGTCCAAGAAGTCACATGGTGACTCCAAAGGTCAGACAGGACCTCAAAGGTAAGACCAGACCACCAGTCTGCTTTGAGTGCAGAAAACCAGGGCATATAGCCATTAGCTGCTATCGCAGCAACAAGCGCCCAAAACCATCCAACAACCCCCACAAGCATGAGTCCCGTGGATCATAAGGCAATCTTGTGGTCAGATGTTCAGCCAGCACATGCAGTATCGGTACCAGGGCAAATAGGTAATCAGGAAATCATTGTACTCATTGATACCAGCAGTGCATTAAGCATAGTAAATAATGAGTTAGTGACTTCGCGAAAAATACCCCTCTCGGATGCATTAATGTTAAGAACAGCAGAAGGTGGGTTGTTGGATGCAGCGTACTACATAGGCTGTCAATCCCAGCTACAGGGTACAATGTTTACCGAGAGACTAATTGTAACCTTGCACCTGGGCCCTCAATTATTATTAGGGATGGATTTCCTCACTAATTTTAAATTTAGCAACAAAAGAGATTACATTGCAAGACCCACAAGGAGATGTCGTAATGTCATGTGGAGAGAGGCCAGATCACTATAGAATCTGAAGGAACAGACATTGTCCGTAAAGCTAAATGCGTAACAGAGATAAGATTTGCATCATACAGTGTAACACACATCCCAGTACAGTTCGACTCATCATTATCTAAGGAAGTACTACTTGAGCCAACAGAAGCAATATTACAAAAAAAGGAAATTGAAATTCCGCCTATCTTTTGTGTATCAGAAGGAACAGCCACCCTCCCAATCAGGAATAAACTGGCTGTACCAAAAACAATATTTGCAGGTACAGCATTAGCACATTTGCATGAAGTTGCTCTAATCAGTCCTGTAATATAAGACCCAATGAGGTTACACCAGTTGAGAATAATGAGCAAGCGTCCTTCAATATAAATGCAAACTTATCACAAGAACAGCATGATTAGCAAGCTTAAAGAAGTTCCGGCATACATTTGCAACAGGGTTACAAGAGCTAGGTCAGGCAGCAGTGGATGAGTTTTATATACAACTCGCAGCTATGAAACCTATCAAACAACACCCATATAGGGTTTCGCAGAAGCAACGCGAGGCTGTAGACTTGTAAGTGCAGGAGATGCTGCATGCCGGCATAATCAGAGAATTCTCTAGCCATTGGACCTCGCCAGTTGTTTTAGTCAAGTGACGAGATGGTGGTCTCCACTTCTGCGTAGATTATAGGAAGCTCAATGCAGTCACAGAGACTCATTCTTTCCTTTACCCCTAGTTGACAACCTATTAGGCTATTTGGGTAAAGTGAAGTGGTTTTGCACACAGATCTTTTAAGCGCTTATTTTCAAGTGCCAGTTGCCAAAAATAGCAAAAGACTAACGAGCTTCATTACGTCATCAGGTCAGTTCGAATTCGTAAGACTAGCCTTCAGCCTTGTGAATGCCCCTCACATTTCTCAAGAATAGCAGACAAATTGCTGGGGAACCTTAAATATAAAAAAAGCAATCGTCTATTTGGACGATATTTTTGGTTTTTGGTTCCATATACCAGGAACTTGACAACTTAACAGATGTATTCCACCGCTTAGAGCTTTTCAATTTTAAGCTGAAGTCTTCAAAATGCTATTTTGCTATCCAAGCGATAAAATTGCTAGGCTTCCACTTATTGCACCAAAGCATAGAGCCCGAAGCGGACAAACTCAAAACAATAAAGAAGTTACCGATACTTAAATCTGTTCGGGATGTCTGAAAGGTTTTAGAGCTTTTTTGCTTTTATAGGAGACTTATTCGGAACTTCGCTTCTATAGCCCACCCTTTACATGTCCTAACTAGGAAAAACCAACAGTTTGTATGGGCAGAACCGCAGCAAAAAGCTTTTGAACAATTAAAAGAATTACTTATTTCAAAGCCTATTTTAGCCCATTGCATGCCTGGATCATATACAGAGATACATGTTGACAGTTCCAAGATTGGCATAGGCGCCATCTTGTATCAGAAGGGACGGGATGGTAATCTACACCCCATCTCTTTCATGTCATGCTCACATAATAAGCATGAGCAGCATTATAGTGCCACAGAATTAGAATTACTAAGTCTTGTCTACGCTGTGACACATTTTCGGTCCCTCATTTATGGCTATCCCATGCATATAGTTAACTGACCACCATGTTCTCTTTCCTATGTACCATGAAGGATGTGACAGGTAGACTGGCCCACTGGGCACTAAAATTACAGGAATATGATACCGCCATAGTGCATAAAGCGGGTAATTTACATAGGGACGCAGCTTGTCTGTCCCGTTTCCCAGTGACTACCCCTATACCGCAGGATGACGACCAGTTAGAGGAAGTCCCATGTGCTTGCTGCAACCCGCAGTGGTGGCTGCCGAACAAGGTAAACATCCCATGCTGTATAATTTAATCTAAGCGGTAGCACAGCCAGATGCAGCACTTCCTGGACTCCGACACTGAGCGTTGTCTTTCATCCTTAAAGCCGGAGTCCTATATAGGAAAAATGCCAGCACAGCAGGCAAATTGCATTTACTAGTTATTCCAGAATCTCTTAAAATTGAGATTCTGCGATCCCTCATGATGACCACATGTCAGGTCACTTAGGATTTATGAAAGCATTTTCAAAGATAACATCTGGATTCTATTGCTGCAGACTTAGAAATGATGTTCAAAAATTTGTAAAGGGTTGCCCATCATGTCAGATGCAGAAAGACCCATAAAACAAGGCCAGCAGTCTGCTACAGCCCATTCTGTAAACCGCGTGGGAGAATGGTTCAACATCGATTTGGTAATGCCGTTACATAAGACTAAAGGTGGAAAAACTGTAATCATAATCTGTACCGATTTTATGATTAATACATTGCAACCTAAGCACTTCCACACCTCATGTTGCCAAATTTTTGCTCGATAATATTATGTCGGCATGACGCACCGCGTCTATTGCCAGACTGAGGTACTGTCTTCTTAAACAAAGTAGTGCAGGAGCTAAGTTCATGGGAATTAGACATGATCTCACCACAGCCTACAACCCAGCCTGCAACAGTCTAGTAGAAAGATGTAACCAAACGATAATAAACATGTTAAACCACTATGTTAATACTAAACAGGATGGTTGGGATGTTTGTCTTCCCCACATGACCTGATCCTACAGCACCAGGATACACAAGTCAACTAAGCAGTCACCTTATTTTCTGATGTACAGTAGAGATCCCATACTGCCTACCGAAGTACAACTCAAGTACACCTCCAGTAATCCTTTTGTGCAACAGAGACAACAAAATGTATTAAAATCATGTGAAGTAGCACGTACTATGTTCCAAAGGCACAAAAGTGTAACTTTAATAGGAAACACCGCCATGTAACATATAAGCCAGGGGCACTAGTGCGAATATATATGCCCATAAAGAAATATGGCTTTTCTACTAAACTTTTACACAAATACCATGTACCTTTTGTAGTAGTGAGGCGCCTTTCACTGTTAATTATGTTATACAGGACCCACGTGCCCGAAAAACACTTGAAGAGTAATTCCTGTTAAAAGAATGTATGCATACTGACATGATTAATATTAGTGTTGGAATCAAAATGAGATGTGAGATATGTGACTTTTGATGTAACAGCAGTAAAGACTTCGCTCGAAATAGCTGGCCGGTGGCATGAACAAAGTCAAGATTCCTACTGCTTATTGTCCTTAATACAGGGATCAACAATACGTTGAAACTCATAGAAAGAAAACATGCAGTTATGGCTTAACTTTTCAATAATAAAAGTATATGTTATAACCACCACTGTGGCTCATACGTCGCCACTGCAATATTATTTGCCCTACAATATTTTGTAAATCTCTAGAATTTCTTGTGAAGTGGGGCTGCTTCTAGCGCTCTAAGAAAATCCATCCACTTAAAATGACATGTAGTGGAGGGAAAGAAAGAGAGAAAAGATAAACAGGGGGAGAGAATGAAAATATAACGAACTATGCTTTTTATCACTTTGTACTTTAAGAACTGTCTGTTATCATTATTGCAGGGAATAGCTTAGTGCAGTCTTACTATTTGACTATTGGAAGATAAGATGGGCGAGAACTTATAAACTTAATCTACTTCATTGAAAAAAAGGTACATATTGGTTGGTCTGAAGTAATTCCCAGGGATCATAGGGAATGCATTACTATATACTACTTGTCATTGTTTTTCTGATAAGTAGTGTGGAAAGACAAGTGAAAACAGAATCTCACTGCCATTTCTATAAGTTTCCCAATACTATGAAATATTTACTATTTCCTAGGGTAGTGCTAACATCCTTGTTGCACAGGTGGGTGGGACAAAAATATGGTACTGGGGTCTAACTCTGGCCCCCGAATTAAAATATGGGAGCCTCCACCAGATGTGTCACGGTGATTTGTGGGGGGGGGGGGTTAGCTACACTGCGAGTTGAGGGTTACTACCCCAATGTGAACTTGACCCACATGACTATACCGTAAGCCAGCAGACCTCTAAAATACACTCATAAATGGGTTCCCACATAGGAAGGGGTCGGAACCCTAATTAAAGGAACATCAATAAAATAGGGGTAGGTAGAGCATATATACCTGCTGATTGCTGTCCTTAAGTCTAGGAGACATTAATCCTGTCCCACTATCAAATGAAACCACAAGACTAGTTAAAGTAGATTTAATGTGTCCCCAGAGAATTTCCTTGAACTTTCCATATTTACAACACTTATTTAAAAATGAGAATTCAGTCATATGTTTGCTCAGAAAGATGCAGCTGCCATCATCTTGGAGGATCCTACACTTGCAGAATGTTTAAAGTATTTCAATGGACTACTAAGTGACACAGATTCCTGTAACGGCAACGACAATGTGCTCTGAAATCCGGGGTTTTTAAATGATTCTGACTCTCTGTTATGCCAAAGATTAACATCTTCAAAGCCACATCACCTGAATCCATCATATGGCCAACAACGACTGTGAACGACCCCAGGGTTAATGGCATTCCACTCAGCACTTCCTTTAACTTAAGTTCTGGGGATCTATCAACTGCCCATTCACAGCTTAACATTATGGATATACTAAATTCCCCTCTTTTTTTTATAATTTAACAAAATGTATATCTACAAGATATATGCAATATGTTTCTTTTCTTTGCTTTTTTCCCAGGCTCCTCCTTGCTTACAAGTAGCACTCAACAAGCACTGGAATATTACCAGAGTACTGACTAATTTTGAAGATTTAGAAGCTAGTAACAGAGATGTGTCATAATTTAAAATAAAGAGAGTTGAAGGTTGTTACACTACATCACTAAAATATTCTTACTTGAACGCATTTCAGGAGACGGCTTGTTCCCATCGTCAGCATGTTCTCAACTGTTCTGGAGTTGAGAACATGCTGACGATGGGAACAAGCCGTCTCCCGAAACGCGTTCAAGTAAGAATATTTTAGTGATGTAGTGTAACAACCTTCAACTCTCTTTATTTTAAATTACCAGAGTACCTTTTTATGATATGATACTTTATTCACCACTAAGCTTACAAAAGCAATAGTGTTCGTCAATCAGTTATAATCAAGTATTTACAAATGTATATACAGGTACAAAGAATTTACAAATTTGTTTACGTAATAGAATCTAAAGTGATTGATTGAAATCAAGTTTAACATATTTATATTATATCTTAAGTTTAACATACTTATTTATATGGCTTCTAGGATATACTAGGTTAACTCTTATATTAATTAGATTTGCAAGTAATATATACAAACATAAGGTAACAATACATACTTTAATTAATCTTATTAGTTATCTAATTGTTACTATATTTTATAATACATTCACATGAATTCAATAGCATGAATATTATATTCTATATTTTCTTGTAAAGAATTAAATGCTTTCTGTTTAAACCAGTTTTTTAACTTGTTAACAAATCTGTTTAGGGGCAGGTCTTTTACCTCCAGAGGAGGCTTCTTAAATAATTTTAACTGTTGATAACAATGATGTTGGTCTTGCTCAGCCCATTGTAGGGTGTATCTAGGTCATATTTACACCTGGTATTATAACTATGTACTGAAGAGCGATATGTGAATAAATTTTGATTTTCCATAACATATGATATTAGTGTATGTATACATTGAGGGAGTGTCATTATATTGAGATTTATAAGGCAGGTTTACATGTATCCAGTTGTCTTAATCCTAAAATTAGTCCAAGTGATTTTTTTTCTGCCATATAAACACATTTTTTGAGGTTGCACAATTGCCCCAAAAGCCTAAACCAATACAATATGTGTGGATGAAAGAAGGCATAGTAAAATGTGACTGGCATATCTTGACTTACCATTTCTCCAACATCTTTAAAAGATATCAGATTCTGGCAAGCTTTTTACGAAGGTGTGTTTCCCATGTTAGTCTGGTGTCCAAATGTAGTCCTAGCAAATTAACTGAACTGTGAGTATCATTATGTTGCAGTGTAAACATATTTTCAGTTTTGGACAAATTTAGTGTTAAATTGTTTAGGGAGAAGCATATTTTTGCATTTTCACAGGATAGGTGCATTTGTTGCTTTACTATATCAATATTATTATTGTTGCTCAGTGGGGTTGTGTTGTCGGCAAATAATATTGTGTTACAAGGTAAATTCCAATTTAAGTCATTTGTATAGATAAAGAATGAGAAAGACCCCAACACAGACCCTTGGGGTTCGCCTGCTATTATTGGAGATAGCTCAGATTTTTTGTTATTCACAACTGCCATCTGCTCTCTTTGGCTAAAATAGGATGCTAACAAATTTAATACATGTCCACTTACTCCACAATAATTGAGCTTGTTAATCAAAATAACATGTGAAATGCAGTCAAAAGCTTTTGTTAAATCTCCAAGTAGCTCCCATTATCTTATTGCCCACACCAAGTAAGATTCCACATCTGGTCCTTAACTGATGATAGGAGCAACAGCTCCAGAACTAGTCCTAGCAATTAATTAAATATTATGTTTATGTATATGTTTGTGTATACTTGATGCAAGTTGTGTTTATGAAACCCGTTGTTATTAAAGTATTAATTAGCCTTCACTCTGTTCTTTGCAAACAGGTTTTGTGATTACACATGTTATTGTTAACAGTCAGAAACTGGATAATCCCAGATATACACAAAAGCATTGGCAACATATTCCAGTACTAGTGTAAGAGTTGAGAGTGAAGAAGTATGTACTGCTCGTTTTGAGTTGAAAGGGAAAGTGGTTTAGAGTAGATGAAGTTTGTGTTGTATATAGTTCTAACGTTGCTGTTGTTCTTTGCAGGCAGTCTGTGCATGTTGGTTACACAGACTTCACTGAGGAGGATGTGAAGAGGATAGTTAACGAGCTGGGGAAGGACTTCAGAGGTGATAGATATCACTTGATGAACAAGAACTGTAACCACTTTTCAGGCTCGTTCACTCAGGTGCAAAAGTTTTCCTTTGTTATATTTAATTGTTAAACCTAATTTGCTGGTTATAACATGATTACTTATCAACAGGATGTGTATTTTATTTTGCTCTTTTAATTGGGATCATAACAAATATAGTTGTTTATATTTCATGTATATTGCACTGATCGGCCTCCATGGTGTAGTGCTTACCATACTAACCTCTAGTTCCTGAGGTCGCGGGTTCAAACTTGGTGGAGTGTGATGGACTTTTTTGGGCGTAAAAATCCTTAGCATGGCTTCCTATGGAAGGGAAGTAAAGCCGGTGGTCCTGTGTCGTAGATTTACGGCATGCAAAAGAACCTCAAGCCTGATAAAAGAGGCCTCTGAGCAAAATTACCATTCTTTCACGCCCAATATAGAATGTGACACTAAGGACCATAGAAGTTAAAAAGCGTCCATAAATAAAATTCAATTTAATTGTTACTTTCTCTATTATGTATAGTAAGTAGGGGAAGTATTGCATTCCACCCAAAAATTCGATACCGAGATTTCACAGGAAATACATGTTTTGAGGTGCACTGAATGTATATAAAGCATTTTTGGAAACATGTCCATCAGTGTGTCTGTCTGTGAACAGCATAACTCAGAAATGAACAATCGGATAAACACTAAACTTGGTTCAGTATCTTCCAGAGATGTGACACGAAGGTTTTCAAGAAAATCCCCCCACCCCAGATTACCCTTTACAAGGAACATTTTTCAAAAATTTTAATTTTCTCAAAAATGGCTAACGACTTTGATTAAAATATCATATATATACAAATAAAATGTATATCTTGAATTTTCTGGGAATGTCTCCAAAAGTATTCTTCATTGTGAAGGACTTTTGCATAACTGGTAAAAGATAGACAAAATTTTACTAGACAAAAAATGTAGATCGCGTTAAAATACACAATTTATGTCATATACATTTTTTTGTTGAGTGAATCATTTTCGAGATATTGCTTGTTATTCCCTTAAATTTTCTAATACTTATACTTTTTCTCACATAGGAATTCATTATTCATTTATTTTTTATCCTGGAAATGCAAAGAGAATGGAATACTCCACATAGCAACCAGCACTTAATATATTTGACTATGGCTTAAAGCCTGCCAATTCCCCTTGCATCTACAAGAAAATTAGCAATAAGATTAACATCTCAATATCTCGATTAACATGAAGCATATGGAGAATAAGCGTTTGTAAAAATAGTTTGTAAAAGAGTAGAGAAAGTCATGTGAGTGTAACACATCAGATTTTTGCATATTACACCTACCTCTGAATGAGGACTGTTTATAAATATTGAGAAGGTAAGCGTAAATAATTTTCAGTAGAAAATGAGAACAATACTATAAGATATTATACACTATAATTTTAATTTACAATGAACACTCAGTGCATTGTTTCCATCAACATTGTTCTGCATATTCATCATCCATTATTTTTCATTCCAGAGTACTTCCTAATAAGTGGTAGTGTTTTTTTTCTTCTTATGATCCTCAGTTTTTTAATACATTGCATCTGTTGTTGACATGTCCTGGTCCTGAGAACAATTTTGTTCCTACTTTGTTAGGTGCATTGATTTACTTTTCTGCTTATTGTCGTCTTCCAATTAAATCAGGACTTAGCAACAGTGATGCTAGGAAGTCTTTAACTTATAATGCAGCAAAATGTTAAATCCAAGATTGTGAAATTAGGGTTTTACTGTGTGGCTTCTAGAGGTGTACAAATGTCATTTTTAACTTGCATGGACTGCAGCCAGGTAAGCCATTTGCATGTTAACTCAATTTGGGCAGGCTGGGAAACCTATCTTGTTTGCCCAATATTATTTCCTCAGTGCTACATATCACAGCAGTTTGGCTGCGCCTGTATATTGTGCTAATGAGAGATTAGCATTATGTAAGCAGGAAAGAGGTTAGTCACCTGACTTAATTTAGAATTCTGTATTACAAATATTTAGTGTTAGATATAGTATAACACTAAATATTTGTGATAAATCTTCAGTTATCTTGATAATCATTAATTAAATGCAGGACATGTTTTGAAATCCAATCGATTTCAACATCAGCTGTAGCAGAGCATTTTTGGTCATTTAATCATGAAATAAAACCTGAAGTTAAATTATTAAAACATAAATGGACCCATAGATTTAATGGTGTGGGATAAAATATTTATTTTAAAGAATAAAGGTTGCGTAATGAATTTTGAAATATTGCTGATTGATTCTGTTAACAAATTTGTTTTACTTCCAGTAGATGGCATTACATAGCTAACAATCTGTCACCTAGCGGCAGTAACTGTAACAATGTAAATAAATGAGTCGAAAAGCGAAGCTGATGTTGAAATCAATTGGATTTTGAAACATGTCCTGCATTTGAATGACTGTTTATCAAGATAAGTGAAGATTTGTCACAAATATTTATTGTTATATATTTGTGTTTACTTCGCTGTCAATAGCTTCACTTATACTTTTTATTTAGTATTATTCTTAACATTACACATTTCGTTGCTTTCATATTACTGACATTTTAAATAACTATTTCACAGATATTGTTTCAACAATTAAAAGTTGTTGTGTAAATACAATAAGCTTTCTGAGCAAAGCATTTCACTGTTTAAATATAATTCCAATTGATGTAAAGGTGTTTATAAAGTTAATGTTTCATTGTATAATTATTTAAGGTGATTCTTGAGCCTAGGAGATAAATGTTATAAGTGATAGTATTTAATAAAGATTAAGCTGAGTACCTTTTTAAATGGGTTCAACAGTTTTGATTCCCCTCCCTTCCCTATAAAAATACCACAAAAACTTTGTGTGAAGACTAATGTGTAGTTTGGTATGTGCTCAAACATTTTTCCAATGCTGAGCTTGGGTCCTCTTTCATTACAAGTTTATATGTATTCCCCACTTCTTAGTTTCTCCTCAATCTCCTTTAGGGTGGGTTTACTTATTTTTCTACAATTTGCACGGATGAAAATCTAAACTGCAATAAATGAAATACACAATCACGCCACATGGATTGGATGCTTCAATGCACTTCAGTCCAGCATGGCAACTGAAATGGGTCCCATGAAACTTAGCATTCGTGAAAGAACCCAGATTTGGTCATCATGAATTGTGCACATGTCTTATGGACGAGTAAGCTCAGTTGCTTTACTTGCTGCAGACTAGCTAGGGGCAAGTAAGCTTGAAGGAATATAATATACACCTCTGATTACTTCACATCATTGTTATTTGAGTCTGTTCAGCTTTATTTCTTCATGGCTGCATTCAATTTCATAGAACAGTTTTGCTCCAAATATAACAATAGGCTACAATAAAGAGGGAATCCTGACAGGTACTTCGAATGTTAATTAGTGTTCTGGATAGCTTCATAGCAGTGTTTAGGAACTAACACTGTGTAAATAGGTAACTTCTGTGAAACTATTTAAAAGCATAGTGCAGTGATATATTGTGTGTTGGCCTTTTATTTTTACAGATCTTATGTGGACAAGAGATTCCCTCTTGGGTGAACAGGCTAGCATACTTCAGCTCATGTGTTCCATTCCTACAGCGCTGTCTGCCAAGAGAATGGCTGACACCCATGGCATTGCAGCACACCTTGAACTCCCATCAAGAGAATTCATCAGATACATCGTTGTAACATCAAGCTTGCAGCCATTAGGCTAAGAGGAATTTTTTTATACCACCTTGAAGAAGCTAGGAAACCGTCACAAAACTGTTTTGTTCAGATTCCTTCTGTTCACATTGTGTGTTGCCCTAAGAAATGAGAGCAATTGCAACGTTACATAGCGGCATATGTCTTTAAAATGGGGTGGTTTGGTGCTCATATTCAGAGGGTTTAAGCCAGATTTGTTTGTTTCAGCTGGTTTATTTGCCTTCCCCCTTTTTATGGACTTATTTATTGGTGATTTTTTTTTTAAATCTAGCGTTTATTTGCAGCTGGTTTTTTAGGACTGTATGTACTCTCCTTGAATTGGAATGCTAATTACTTTGGCAATTACAGAAAAGAGTATTGCAGAAAAGTATAATCTTGGCATATTGTAGTTGGAAATCCTGTAGAACAGAAAGATCTTTGTGTGAGTTGTAATAGTAGATAAATCTTCTCAAGTAGATTAGGATTCATATTACTAAGTTTTATTTTATGAATTTATTCCTGGAAATGTCACATAGAATAGAATGATAGCTATAAACATAGCAAGGGAACCAGAAGTGAAAAATTTAAGAGTTTCTATTTGTAATGTAAATGCTTATAAAAGCATGGAAAAGTGTTCATAGAAAGCAAAGAAAACAAATTACAAAAATTTAAGAAGTTCATTTAAGAAGTTAAGATGTTTATTGTTTTATAATTTAGAGTTTTTCTTGCTCTCTTCAGCTTCTTACTGCCAACTTGCTTTTCATTTACATCTCTCAGGGTGAAGAAAAGTATGTAAATAAATATTTGTATTTTAATTGTGAGCTTATTGAGAGTTTTGTAACAAAATGATGAACTTGGTTCATGAGTCTCACTGAAAGTGTTAATAGTAGTAGTATTTTGACGCAATAGAATTGTATGTCATTCCCCAATTTTGCTGATTTAGTGAGATTTAATGGATCTCTCAGACTGATGTTTACTAACCTATCTTGTTCAGATATTCTCAAGTACAATTATTTATTTTATAATAAGCTTTAAATGACTAATACACAATTTTGAATTTTTTATGGCAAACTGTTTGGAATAGGGCAAGGTCTCTTAAAGTAACACACTTTTAACAAACTTTTACAACTGTAATTATTACAACCTTAGTTGGTGATTCACATTTGCTGGCTGTGAATTTCAAGGGAAGGGGTAATTATGTCATTGTGGTCTTATAGCAAGCAACAAAAGCACTGCTTCAAGCAAGCCATTCCCCAGGGATGCAATAAAATTCAGGTTACCAGATACTTTATCGTTTCGCTTGGAAAGAATCATTCTTTTGTATTAGTACTCCCCTCAATACTTACTAGTGTATTTATAAACTGAAATAACAGTGATTCAGATCAGGTCATCACTGCTTTTTTTGCATATATTGTTAAGTGGTGTTGCCACTTTTTTTTAAGAGAGGGGAAGAGATCTTTATGAACTAGTACACTAAAAAGACAAAAGAAAGCAAAGTGAGAATTTTTTGAAGATATATTCCAAGAAAAGTGTGTAAAATTATATGGTCCATGAGGAAATGTTTCACAAGTCATAGGTATGAGTACAGTAAACTATCACTATTTGTAGGACTTATTATTATTATTATTATTATTATTATTATTATTATTTAATTTTAGCTCATTTCAGTCCATTTTGGCATAACTCAAGTCTTTTATTGATTTCAAACATATAATATAGTATGGATAAACCACCAAAGAAGCTATTATTAATGATTTACACAATTAGCACAGTAGTAGCAGTGTTTATAAATGTATGTAGCATTATAAAATTTGAAATAATGCCCATTGCTTCTGTAAATTGGTTTACTCTGTAGATGCTGCTAATATCTCAAAAGATGGTAATCTCTGAAGCAGGTAGGAGATAGCCATGTTTTGTGTGGAATGCAGGGCTGGAGCATCTGAATTCTTGGAAGTTGAAAAAAACCAAACACTGGAAGTGGTACCTCTGAAGCACAAATGATAATACTAAATTGCAATGTGAGTCAAATGTACACTTGAGTTGCTTCACTGTGAAGTGGTGTTGCCCCACTAAAGATGTTTCATAGGGAATGCTACGTACATCAGATTTTGAATGTTGGACTTCTTGCTATTAACTTCCGTTGACACACTACCCCTCTGTTAGTTGGTTGATGAGCTTGAAAAGCAGGTTGTCTTCAGTGGGAATTTCAAAATTCGTTAGTTTTATGTTTTAATATAAAAATCTTCCCAGATGTCCAGTTCTAGTGGCTGTTATACCAATCTTACAGGCGTACACTGAGTTATTGGAAGTGATTATGAACAGTGAAACTTTCTAACATATTGAAATTGTGAGTGAATTGATGACATTTTAGTTTCACTTACTGAACTAAAACATGTTCAGAGTGAAAACTAGTAAATGAAACTGAAGTGTCATCAACCTACTCACAACTTCAATAGGTGCTCACTATTTTCTATTTTGTGGTCTCTGTTCCAGAGGTTTGAAGCTACTGCTGATTTCTTTATTTGTTTGTTTATGTACCTCAGACATTCCTTCAGCATGGTTCCTGTGTTTCTTTTGATCTGTCTTCATAGTCTTCACAACTGATTCTGTAAATTCCTGGTTTCTTGGATGGAGGTATCTTTTCTAACATATTGATTTTTATGAGGGTCCTGTTATTGTGGGGATAAGGTTATGTTAAGTTCTCTTAAGTTCTTCTTAAATTTCGAAAGTCTACAGAACCTGTTCAGTTAATTGTTAGGGAAGCAACTCAAGTGCGCATTCGACTTAATTACATTAATTAATTGAATTTCTCTTAATTTCATCCGCTTTAAGTTATGTTAAAAACTATAAAATTGGACTTAACTCGACATTAAAGTATTTTAACATACCTGTTATTAACAGGAGATTTTGGTTTGCTCATTTGCATATAAAAGTACTCCAGTTTGTCATGTGCAAACTCCAACCATTTGCAGAAAACACTAGACTGACATTATTCAAGGGGCCCCACAAGCTTAGGAAATAGTATAGGAGTTAAGGCATGGACAGAGCCTTTGTGATCATTGCCGGTTTTCACATAGATCAAATTATGTAGTCATACTGGGTAGGAAGATATTTGATGCACCAAATTAAAAGTAGAAATATAAACCAGTGAAATAGTTAAAATGTTTTATGTAGGTGTTTTCCTTGTATTCATAGATTTTCCAAAAAAAAGCATTTAAACTGCTACGTATTTGGCAACACCACTATCGTAACTCACCTGCACTCACTTGTAGGCAGAGATTACACTGTCATGTCCTAACCCCTTCTTACATTGTTGCAGTGTGCTGGCATGTATGCTGGCTTGCGACTTAACCAAGTTTTTCTGAAAAACAAGGTTTAACGTAACATTTCAATCTTAATTTCTGGTCGTCCTCTGTGGTCTAGGGGTATCGTGCTAGTCTCTAGTTCCCAAGGTCATGGGTTCAAACCTGGTGGAGGGTGATGGATTTTTTTTGGGGGGGGCGTAAAAATCCTTAGCGTGGCTTCCTTCAGAAGGGAAGTAAAGCTGGTGGTCCTGTGTCATAGATTAACGGTACATGAGAGAACCACAAGCCTGATAAAGAGGCTTCTGAGCAAAATTTCGGTCTTTCACGCCCAGTATAGAATGGAATGCTAAGAACCATAAAAGTTAAAGAGCATTCATAAATAAAACTCAGTTTCATTTTTTCACATGGTGGTTGATGCCAAAAGTTTCAATAATATCAACCCCATTTCTTTAAACATTAATCACCAACTAAGAGCGCTCAAATTGTAATAGATTTATTGAAATGCTGTATGCTGCAAGGAATGGAGGAACCCACCATGAGTTCTTGTAACATTATCCTACTACTTATTTGTGTTGGATATGTTAAGTTTTGTATCAATGGTAATTCGGTTCATAGCAGTTGTGTTTATGTGTAAACATCTTTTTTTTTTTCTCTCTTTCTTTCTTGAACTTTTTCTTTCTCCCCCCCCCCCCCTTCTAAAATGATGCTCATGGTGTTACAGAAAGCAGAATGTTGTTGACTAACCAAATTTGTTTCCTTCTGACTGGAGGAGATTCTGAAGAAAGAACCAACCACTAGAATGCTATTCACTAACTGTATGATATAAAATACTGATATAAACCTTTTTCACTATAAGCTGAAAGGAGAAGTAAGCAAAAAACCATGTGACAAGACAGCACCTCATTGGCTGGTGGGCAAACTACAACCTTTCCCGCTTAGCATGTCGTCTCTTCCTCTACAAAAAACAGTTCGGTTCAGATTGTAACATTTTGTGGTTATTCTTGTGCGGAGAAATTTAAAACACTCATTATTATAACAGCTAAATTTATGAAACTAAATGTGTTTGTTCAGATTCACCTATAACTAAATAAACCATTACAGCAGAGGGTTTAAGAGGCTGCATGCGCTGCAGTTCATTTCCGGTTTCCGGCTGAGAATCTTCTGCCACTGTGGAAAACATAAACATGGGAAATGGAAAGAAGACAATTGTGTTAAATGCTTTTAACAAATTCTGTGGAAAGTACCCACCTTTAATTGACAATGAATATGGTTGGTCGTTGTTTAGCAATAATTGAACTTCTTTGTTAGTGATGCAGAATTGTTGCTCGGATAGCTTGGGTCGCGTTTGTTTTCTGTTGTGTTTTAATTTATAGTGGTAATCGTTATTTAACTTCTTAACTCATAAAAGGTTAAAGCAAAGGTGGTATACTGATATTAGTCATTAAATGAATGATTTTTAAAGCCTGAAGTTAAGAACGGTTTAATCCAGTACCTTTAATTACAGATGTAAACTGTACAGGTACAACTTTTATTTGTCTACTCTTAGTATTATGCATTATAAGTTTAGGATGTAAGGCAAAATATAGGAACAAGACATACAGTGTTTAAAAGCTAATGATCCCCAAGTGGTGCAATATACTGTATTCACATTCTGCCTGAAGCAATTTCCTCTCACAGGTACTTAGTTCCTGTCATCCTCCACGTGGTGCTGCCATGTGCTCGGCGGAGTGATACATTTAAGTTTTGTTTACTTCTCCTTTCAGCTTATAGTGAAAAAGGTATTGGGCTGAGTTGTAAATAAGACATCAAGCTTGTACATAGAACTTATAGAAATTTTCCTTATTTACACTGTGTGTGGTCTCGAAAGACAAAGGCGAATGAGATCTGAAAAATTCAGTGCCATGGCAAGAACTTGAACTATGGACTGTGGGACCCTCATGTGCTGAAGCTCTCTTCAAATGAGCTATCATGGCTGCAAGCAGTTAATCCCTCTTATCTGATTTCTATATTGCTTAGGAAGCCTTGAAGGGGTTACATGAATATTACAGCCTAAAAGCTTCTCAAGTACTTTTATTACTTAACTTTTACCCATATGCTAGGGTTACTTCATATTTAGCCAACATGGTTGGTATGAATAAGATTCTACAAGTTCCATATATAAACTAACCACAGTAAACAGCTTAAAGTTTGGTTATAAAACACTTGCAATTGCAAGTTGCTTTTGAGATTATGATATTGTATATAAGGTTTGTCTTTGAGCTTACGGAACATATAGAATACAAGTAAAGTTCATTGCTTTACTGTTGTTACTAGCCATTGTAACTGAGGGTCCATCAATCAATTTTAAGAAAACTTGAAACTAATTTATACACCATTCAAAAGAGCATACTGAAATATGTAAAACCCTTGAATATTATATCCTACCATGCATAAATATACAAGTTACAGGATGGTAAAGATGTGTAATTGGGGATCAGTTTCTAATGGGAGCGAAGTTCTTTGGAACTGCTGCCGCAGTGTGATGCTGTGGACACTGCTTATTGTTATGAAACAGGTGAGAGTGTACCTAATGTGAGTGCAGTAAGCCTGGCACCATGAGCTGTTATGGGTCATTCCAAAGCAAGCTTCTGCCTATAAAGTTGAACCTCTTAATGTAGCAAATCACTTTAAAGAAAAACATTTTCAACTTCCTGTTTTAACCAAAGAAGATGAGACAAATGTTTCAGTATTTAATAAATAAAGTCTAATACAGAAATAATATATATGCAGACTTTAGATATTAATGAGTACAAATCGTATCTGAAACAGTGTTAGTGCCTGATGAATACAAATCTCTATCAGAAGAATCTACTTCACTGTCATCAAAACAGGAATCAACATCAGAAGGTGCTCAGAGCCTAGAAAAACAAGAGCAGAATGGTCATTGGAAGAAAAAAGAAAGGTTATAAATACATGGCTGATTGCAAAGACACGGAAACGAAAGCAAACATTTCCTCACTTATTGTGGAATTCTATGAAAAACGGATATATTTGCTCAATTGCCGCACGAGAGAGAGTTTTACCGCTTTAAGGAAGATTTGCAAAAGCAGATTCTGTTGGCAAGTGATCTTCTAATTTAACAGTCACAGATAAATATAAGCAGTTGTACGAGTTGGGGTTTATGAAATTTATGGAAGCTCATGCAAACACCTTGATAGTGCACGATAGGAATTTACAAAAATGGTCCCATTAAGAAGTAAAATCTCTTGATTTACCTGCGTCAGCAAATGCAACATGGGTATGGAATTTCAACCGTTTTCACATAGGATCACAAAAATTATGCAGTTTGTCATAGGAAGATGAATTTACTAACAACCTACTGTATTCCTGCAGAGAAGAGACAATGTTACTTACAGAGCAGTATGGTGCTGACAATGTGTATAATGCAGATCAATCTGGCATCAATAAAGAAACACATCCTGGAACCACCATAGTAAGAAGATAGTATGTTGTGTTACATAATCACAAAGTGCACAGATACATTCATTCACAATTATGCCAATGTATCATGCATAAGACGTCTCCTTCCCTGTTTATCATGCTGCAGGAGTTAATGCCATCAAGTCAAGCTGTCCAGCGGGGTATGTTTAAAGCTGCTAATTTAATTGTGCAATGGTCAAAATCCTGAAAAATGACAAAGGACCTTTTCCATATATTTCTGGAGTTAACATTTTTACCTCACACCTGTCCACCAAACTCTTTACTGTTGGATTCCTGGGCACCTTACAAAGATAATTTGTTACATGAAGTACTTTCATGAAATCACCATGAACCTGAAAAGTTAAAAGTGCAAATCATTTCAGTAAAAATCAACTTCTGCATTACAACTGTTACACAGGCATTTTTCCCAAATGTTCAAAACAATGGACTGACATATCTGTGATTTTGTTGTATTAAATAACATTGACGTGAACTTGCAAGAGTGTAAATATATTCTTAAACACATGTCATTGATCTACAATCAAGAATGTACACTGACTTCTGTTTTTCACATTGACATGGGTGGAAATTAGAAAGTCTGATTAGCATGAATGAATTTTTTGTAGACAGCACATTTTTTTCTTAATTTCCATTTTCATTCGACGGGGGTTTGAATATATTGTAGGGGATCAAACAGGACTGCCACATTATTGGTTAACCAGTACATATACATATAGTGTTTAAATTTTCACCTTGAATATTTTTATCCCCCACATGGTTACAGTGCAACTGCAGGTTAGTGTTTAATTGTGTCTGTTTTAAAACATGTATAAAGTAATTGAAGTTTTATGATTGCTGTATTATGATTTAAAATAAACTAATATGTAGTTTAACAGGTGTACAATGTTTACAAGGTACATTGCACTCACAATTAGCCCTTTCTCTCACCCACTTGGCAATGATAAGCATTGTCCACAGTAACACATCGTGCCAGCAGTTCAAGTGAACTTCACACCATCTGTTTATCTTTCCACCCTGTATCTATTTTTACTTTCTCTACTACGTATAGTAAGTAGGGGAAGTATTGTATTCCACCCAAAATTTCGATACAGAGATTTCACCGGAAATACATGTTTTGAGACCCCCTGAATCCAAAAAAAAGCATTTTTAGAAACATGTCCGTGTGTGTGTGTCTGTGAACAGCATAACTCAGAAACGAACAGTCGGATATACACCAAACTTGGTATTTGGGTTCAATATCTTCCAAGGATGCGACACGAAGGTTTTCAAGAAAATCCCCCCACCCCAGAGTACCCTTTACATGGAAGATTTTTCGAAAATTTTAATTTTCTCAAAAATGGCTCTAACGATTTTGATTAAAATATCATATGTTTAAGATATTTTCATGACAAATAAAACGTATATCTTGAATTTCCTGGGAATGTCTCCAAAAGTATTCTTTATTGTGAACGACTTTTGCATAACTGGTAAACCATAAGAGATAGACAAAATGTTACTACACAAAAAATATAGTTCGCGTTAAAATACACAATTTATGTCATATACATTTTTTTTGTTGAGTGAACCATTTTCAAGATATTGCTTGTTATTCCCTTAAATTTTTCAATACTTATTTTCTCAAATGGGAATTCGTTATTCATTTTTTTTGTCTTGGATATGCAAAGAGTTATAATCTGTGGCAAAGGGAATGGTGCTGCACCTAGCAACCAGCTATTAAGAGATATGTATGTGCTTAAAGGCTACTGTTTTTCTATATTGCCCTTCTAAATATATTTTCCCCTACATCTACAAGAAAATTAGCAATAAGATAGAGTTTGCAAATGTTTATCTCGATTAACATGAAGTAGATGGAGAATAAGCATTTGTAAAAATACTTTGTACAAGAGTAGAGAAAGTCATGTGAGTGTAACACATCAGATTTTTATATATATACACGCAGTAGTGTGTAATATTTGAGGATTTTACATATTTAAGTATGCTCTTTCGAATGGTGTATAAATTGGTTTCAAGTTTTCTTAACATTCATTGATGGCACAGAGCTTAGGGTCTATTGCTCAAATCCTGGCCAGAGCATTGAATATTTCCAAGTCCTTGCCTTTTCAAGACTTAACTATTAAGAAAACATTTAAGCAATTAAAGAAGTAAAATGGAGAATTTGGTATATCTAAATGGCTTGTTCCTTACACAAAAAGGGTAGTATGAAGTTCATTAGATACAGAAGCATAAGCCAAATGACATCCTTGTGAGATATGAGTTTGATTTTGTTGTGCTGGAGACTGATAACAGGTAATTTCTTTGTAAAATCCCATTCACAGATGAATGAACATTTAATTCCTTAAAGAAGCATAATTACAGGATATGCAGCTACTATAACGGCAATTGTTGGCGAAAATTAGGCATTAGTGTAATGACAGAAAATCTAGCATAAATTAATGCAACATGGAGTCATTCACAAAAAAATAAAAACATTAGCAGTAAACTGTTAAAAGTGGGCTTACGATATGACTGCACTACACGCTGACAAATAACATGTGCTGTAATGATTAGCTATTTTCCAATTCATTTCTTTGGAAAATCCAAATTCATCCATGTGTTAGTTTTTATAAATATTGCAGTCATTGTTTGGTTGCAAGCTTGTAATGTGAGCTTTTTTTTAAATAGTAGTGTTTAATCTTTGTACTTGCTGCATATGGCATCACAGGTGGTGGAAACTGATGATTAGGGCCCAAATGTTTATGACCTAAAAATGATAGAAATATGCAATCTTTTATAACCTTAAGAATGGTGAAAATGTGACTATTTTTGACACATTTTTAAAATCTTCTTTGCATTGAAATTTTATGAATACTTTAAAAACCTATCAAATAAATAATAAGGTTTATCTTTATTAATAATCATTTAAATTTACTTAAACAAAAGATAACATCCGACACTATGCAAAACAAAAAAAAATGTTTCATCATGATGGACAGTCACAAAGAATTAAAATAGCAAATCGCATACTTTTTAAAGTTTTCAAATAAAAACAATCTTCTATTTTCACTCAGCACTGACTTGACTTGGGAGAAAGACCACTCAACATCACAGTATGTTATTAGGACATATTTGAAATAAATAAAATCATTACGTTGAATTCTTTCTCATGTTCCTAGAATGTTGCTGGCTTACCTTTGAGAATGCCATCCATCTTTCAGAGTGTAGAGTACCTTTTGTTTCGATCTAACGCACACTGCAGTTTTGCTAACATATTCACCAACTTTATCACGTGCAGCTTTTGACTCACTTTTCACATTTCCCACAAGTTAAAGAGCATCACAGAGTCAAACACCAGTTTCTTGTAATTATGTGATTGTTATTGATATAGTAAAATTTGACTCGATATAAGTGAGGTGCCTGGTTATTGTAGAAGTTGAAAACAGGACCTTGGCAGTTTTGAGGATGCTTTGCCTTTGTTGAACAGATTGACGTCTGTGATAACATTGTAATTGGTGCAGGAGTAGTTTGCAGCATTAAGCCACGTTACCCAACTTGTGAGGATGGCCTTGAGAGGCAAAGGAATAAAAGAGGCAATTTCCTAGCATTTCTGCACCCAAAGTGGAGCTTTGATCTTTTTTAATGTTGCATTTAACTTGTCCACATCAGAATAATTTCCTTGAATTTCTTCTGCAACCCTATATAGTGCGTGTTACATATATCATTTTAGGGTAGAGAAACTGCAGACCTTTGCCAGCTTTCACCATATAGGTAGACGTATCAGTTACTAGAAGAAAAACATTTTCTCTATGCACTTTCTCGGTCACAAAGATTCAGTGCATTGTTGAAGGCCACAGCAATAGTTGAGTGTTTAGTCATCTCCAATTCTTCACAGGAAATGAGAAATTTTTCTCCTGGTCAGTCTTCCCTTAAAACACCAATAACATTTGCTACGTACCTGCCTTTGATGTTGGTTTCATCTATAGCAACCCAGATCTTATCAGCAACACAGGATCTAATCATATTTAAAATGTCTAACAAGTAGGCACATAGTTCTTGCGAAGTGTTATTGCATTAAGAATGTGTTAATTTTGTGTACTTCTGCAGAATATTATTGAAGTGCCGATTATTAACTTTCTCTAAAGGTATATTAGCAGACATCATTGTACATAAATCATTGTTAAAATCCAAAATTTTGTTTGTGGTGGTGATGACTTATCTCAAACAGGAGCTCTTGGCAGTTCTCTTATGTAATATTTTGAGCCAATTTTTGTTTTGTTTTTGTTTTGCCATACGGCAGTGCTGTTGCACATTAAAACAACATTTTAGATTCTACTTGAACTCTGCATAGCTTACAGAATAGAATTGTGTCATCTGTACTGAAATGTTTTATCTCCCATACAAATGTTCAGTTTTTCACTTCATATTCTCATGACTTTCTCTACCCTCTGTTGCTTATTAGTGGGTATAAAAATTATTCTTATGACAGTTTATTTTCCTATCTACTTCATTTTAATCCTGATAAACCTTTCCGGAAATAGTTACATTACACATTTTGTTATAGATACAAAGGGTATAACAAGCCAAATGTTTTAGCACTAGACGTTAAATGCTGGCCTTAAAATTCCATGCTCTTTCCATGACATCGCGAGGAGCAACTGAACATCGACAAGACTTAAAAAAAAATGGCTAATTATTGACCAATTTGAACCATTAATAATGGATATCTTGGAAATGGCTGATGCAACAAAAAAGTTCTATGAAATAAATTAGGTGTTTTAAATAGATCTACATTTTTTGTGTAGTACGTTTTCAATTATCGCTTAATGTTTACCAATTATACAAGATTATATAAGTTTCCTTCTAAATGAAGTGGACTTCTTAGGCTGTTCCCAGAAAATTTAAGGTATACATTTTATTTGTTAGGTAAATATTTTAATATATGGTACATATTTTAATTTAAATAGAAAATAAAAAAAATTGAAAAAAGTTCGTTGTAAAGGGTAGTTTGGGGTGGGAGGATTTTCTTGAAAATATTTGTGTTGCATCTTCAGAAGGTACTGAACTTAAATACCAAGTTTGGTATTTATTCGACTTTTTATTTTTGAGTTATACTGTTCTCACACACATCTTTTTCTAAAAATGCCTTTTTTTGGATTCAGGGGGCCTCCAAACACACATTTCTGGTGATTTTTAGGTGGAATGCAATACCTTTTCTACATGTGTACATGGTAGAGAAATTAAAGATAAAAACATGAAGAAAAAAATGATTGAAAATATAACCATAATATGAAACATTACAGAAAAATGACAAAAAAGAAAAAAAACTTTTAAAAAGCAAAAATGACATTACCAATGAAAATTACATAATTCTAATAAGATTAGATGAAATTGCTTTTAAGTTAAGTTTTCTATGGAAAAAACATAAAAGGAAAAAAATGTGACGGGTCATAAACATCTGGGCCCTATGATACATAAAATGATAATTTGGGAAGGAAATGTTTCAAGCCTAAGTGTTAGGGTACCTCTCCTCTTCTGCCAGTAATGAGGACTGGAAAACACCTGTCAGGGAGGATGGTTCTAGTGGGATTTGAACTGCAGACTTGTTCACAAGTTCAGCTCTTGGCTGTGTATATCTGTACAATGTGAGATAATCGTGAGTTGGCACACGGTGAGGTGTTAGGAGAATCTGAAGTGAAGCTCCCCTCTTTGATGACCGGTTTATATTGTCATTATAAATATGTTAAAAAAAATGTGACAAGTCATAAACATCTGGGCCCTATGATACATAAAATGGTAATTTGGGAAGGAAATGTTTCAAGCCTAAGTGTTAGGGTACCTCTCTTCTTCTGCCAGTAATGAGAACTGGGGAAAACATGGAAAACACCTGTCAGGGAGGATGGTTCTAGTGCGATTTGAACTGCAGACCTGTTCACAAGTTCAGGCCTTGGCTGTGTATATCTGTACAATGTGAGAGAATCGTGAGTCGGCACACGGTGAGGTGTTAGGAGAATCCGAAGTGGAGCTCCCCTCTCTGATGACTGATTTATATTGTCATTTTAAATGTGTTAATTTCTCTTCTAACATGCAATTGGATATTTATATTTGCATTTATGTGATGCTGTCTGGATGGGTCGATTATATTGCATGGGCTTTTATGCTCTTCTTGAAGGATAAGATGCCTTACTTTTGTGATCCCTAGTTTTGAACTTCTTTTACAAGGTCTTCCAGGTGTCTTTCTCTAGGTCATTGGTAGTTTATGGACATTTTGGCTATCCAGTCTTTCCTTCTTCTTTACCCTTTTATTCATTGAAATGTTGAGATCTAGTCTTATTGTTTCTTCACATTTTATGTCTGATATTTATCTGAAAAATGTAGTTTGTGGGTTGTGAGAACATTGTACAGTTACCATGTTTCTGAACTGTGTGTAATATGGACAGCCATCTTTATATCTTTCATATTGCTTCCTAAATAGTTTGATAACTCAAAATGACAAGATTCATGTGATAGTATTAATGGAAATTTATGAACAGGTGTCTGTTTAAATGACCATTATAACATTGAGAGAATTAATTTGGAAAACATTGTGCAAAGGGTTTATAAAAGTTAATATTATAAATCAGTTTTTCTTAATGCAAAACAAATATAGTAGCCTATCTCTGTAATGTGGGAGCACCATGTCAACCTAATAAATTAGACCTGACCTGAACTTGGAACTTGTCTAGAGCGAGTTGTTTGGATTAAGGTTTTTTCGGGATTTACAAAGTAAACAGAAAAATGTTCACTACTTGCAGCTAAATTGTATGTATCACAAAACACATGTGCCTTTGGGGGAGCTTCTGATATTTTAAAGCTAATTCATAATAACGACCTAATAAAATTTAGTGTGTTTCTCTTCTGTTACAGTTTGTTTACACCATATTTAATGTAATTTTCATTTTGAAGGGTTTTTGTTTTCATATTGTTCTGCAGTACACCAATGAAGATAAATTGATTATAGTAAAATCCTGGAGAGTTACTCTGTATTTTTCTGGAAACTGTGTTTGAATAGGCTTATTGGCTGTTGATTTATCATTTCTTATTTGTGTATTTGTGTTGGGCACATTTTGTTTAGAGTCAGCCTTAGAGCATCTGCTAATTTTGTTTTTCACCCTATCCATTTCTTTCCCAGCAGCAGAAAATTAAGTTGGCCTTGAACCTATCTCCCTGTAAACATTGCTAAAGTAGGTGAGGTTATAAACTTCATTTTAAAAATTGCCAAAGCAATTGCTAGACATATTTTAAATAATTGTGAACAAACTTATTTTGTGTGTAAATATTTCACTTCTTGGTTCGCTCAGTTATGTTTAGCGGCAGGGAAGGTAAGCCGTACATCAAGCTTGCTTTGAGCAGCTGTGGATATCACTGCACAAATAAGATCATCAGTTTCATTAACAATATAATCTTTAATTTTTCTTCAGTAATATGTTAGACATTCTTTCCCATTTTTTAATGTAAGAAATATAATATTTAATGACGAGGAATTGTGGGTGATAAGAACTTGTAGTGAGAATGTTTGTGTAGATAGAAGAAGTTGTGATGTCCTGTTTTTTGTGTACAGCTCTTCAGAGTTGTCCAAAGAGAATTTAAAACTGTTTTACCAAATCAAAGAATATTAATATTTTTCTGAAACATCCACCATTTGTTTCCAGCCAATCACAGATATTTGTAACAAATATTTACCTTCAAATGTGGATGGATATTGTTGTTGAAAAAAATTCAATCATAGATATAATAACTGCATTTAAATATACAAGTGAATAAAAGAGAATATTTGATTTAACACTGTATATAGATGAAACATGCAGCATATTGTTGGTTGGAAGCTCAATTTTTAGTTGATATATAATTGTATAGGTTTTTCAATATATTAACTAACATAAGATGCACCTTTGTTCCTTCATACCCTATATACAAAATGGTTAACATTATTTGTGATTTCCTTGGTGTGGTATCATTAGTAATACATTGTTTCTAAAATGTTACATTTTCCTAAATTTTGGAGGTGGTTTATTGGCACACTTTTCTTTGTTTAATGCTTGGAATTTGTATTCACTGTTTTCTTAAAATGCTTTGTTTTACATATCACTTCACAAGTTGCACATTTTGCTGTTCACTAGCACAGGTTGCAGTTTTGAGGTCTTCCGTCCCTGTAAAGCTATCAAGAGCTCTTAATTACAATACAGGAATGTAACATAAGGAAACAAACATAGTTATAAAGATAGTAACCTCTGGATTAAAATATTTACGATTTATAAACTAAGACAGTATAACTGGTTTTGAGTACAGGAATTGTAATATGTACTGTTATTGTTATCAGTACCTTGGAAAAAAAATAATTAAAGATTTGTTGCATGTGGGTTTTGAATGCTGTCATATTAACAGTTGTTTATAGTGCACATTATACTAACAAGTAAATGAACTGTTAGTGCATATGACACAGAGCAGATTTGTTTGTTGCATGCAGACTCTTGAGAGAGTAGAGCATGAATTTTCTGTAGCAGTTGTTGCACTACCAAGGCACCGAATCACAGATTTTTTGTCTTTGGTTACTGAGCTTGCATAATAAAGAATGATCCAGAATTACACCTGGATTTCAAGCTTTTTTGGAAGTATTTCAATATTTCCAGGCACTGGAACATTAAAAACAATGGTATATCAGTACAAAATTTTCGTCCTATTGGTGTGCTGTTTGCTTATTTTATCTTGTAACATTCACAAAAATGTGTCATTGATGCCTGAAGTTACTCATATTAAGTAGGCAGCAGAATCTTTACTGGACAGTTTGGTCAGAGCAAATGAAAAGCGAATATTAATTTATCTTTCCGTTCCTCTCCATAAGATACATCTATAAATTTAAAATAACCATTTGTGGACCAACATTTAATTTATAAAATTTAATTCCTCGTTTCTTCAGATTAAGGCATTTGACCCCCTCCACCCCACTTAAATAATTCCAACTTAACATTTTATTTTCAGCAAAAGCAAAATCGTGTTTTATGCTAAAATAATAGAGTAGTTTTCAGCTAAAATATATGTGCATTATGTATTTTATATCACAGTTAACCTTATAATAAAGGGATCGAGTATACTGAATTTGGGAGTTCAGTACTTGTTGTATGGTTATATTTCCCTATCATTAAGCTGGGAGTGACAAAGATAATTGCTGTTTTTTCTCCTGTAATAATATAATTTTCCGTTATAGTAATATAATATGTTAAACATATTAATACATGATATGAAGTATATAATTACTATTACTTTTTACTAATCCTACTAGAATTACTTTCTACTTAGTGGAAGTAAGTAGGGTTGCAGACCAACTGTTAAGTGTTCTTTTGTTTCTCATTAGCTCACGTAAAGCTTTTGTTACATCATGCTAATTATATCAACTTGCTTTTTAGCAGCCTGAGCAGACATACAGAGAGTGGTATTAATAAAATGAATTGAAACTATTTCTTGAACATTTATGACAAGTAAACATGTAAACGTATGGTTTTTATTATTATTATTATTATTATTATTATTATTATTATTATTATTATTATTATTATCATCTTAAAGCAATGTTTTGTTTGTCTGAAAAGCGACTGAAAACTACCTTTAAACATATTCTGTACTGTGTTTCACTATGTGGCATGCACTTATCCCACCCAGCTGGATAAACCAAAGTTACACCCATGGTGTATGGAGAGACTAAAATAAGGGATCAGTATCAAAATAGTAGCAACCTGCAAATGATGTTCTGAAGTAGAGTTTGCTGACACACACTACATGGACCAGATTTAGACAGCTGTAATTAAAACGTGACCAGTGAACAATTTGCCCTGTGTCATACACTGTATAAAGAATTTGAGAGCATGAGTTCCCTTGTAATACATAACTGGCATTCATCAGGCACATTCCTTTCCCCCTTTCCCTTATGTGCCAGTATGTGGGCTACTACTTCCCCCAAATCCTTCTTTTAACCATATTTATTCGCTATTAGAATCTGGGAAAAGTTTGTTTTAAGTTCTTTTTATTGCAGCAAGTACACTTGCTTTCTTAGTATTAGAGCAAAACTTATACAAATATTCTTTTTCACTTATACACATATTCTTTCTCTATTTCCTGTGTCATTAATGAATAGCTTTGTATGGATATCTGCATATATTTCAAGAGATTTATTAATTACATATTTAAAAAAAACAACTAAATATCTGAACACTAACATAACAATTATGACTATTGCGGAAATGCAGCAAAATGGCATTACATCACAATCAACAATTTTCTTTTTATCAGTAGCAGCTATTCAGGTGATGTGTGTGAAGTGCCACTTCACCTGTTTTGTAATATCAGACACATTATCGTCATTAACAATTTTATGACTATCCTGCTGTTGTCGAGCTCTTTGGTTTTTTCTGTGTTGCCGACAGTGTGCTATTCACGCGTCTAAGAGATGACTTTCTGTCAGCTAGAGCACTATGTATGCAGTGAACGAAAACACAATTTTAAATAAGGGTTATGAACTACTTCGGTAAATTATTTCCAACTCCATAATTGTTATGACAACAGTGACTTAGTCTAGTGAGACTCTATTTTTAGAAACTCTGGCATATACAAAATACAATTGCAATGAGTAGTTGAGGGTTTATCGTTAATATGTCAGCTCCCTTAGCAGACAGAGTTGGCAGAACATAAGCAATTTAGCGTATTTTGTATGTTTGGTTTTTTAACATGTTATAATATAAGAAGCGCTATGATTTCAAACTTGATATCAATTTGATATGTTGGTGTGAAGCTATTTAAAAGTATAGCTTTTCTTGTGCTGTGAAAGTGAAATATGTCTCTGCTGAGAGACATAGTGTTAATATTACAAGAGACATTTAGTAGGTGGAAGGACGAAGACAAGAAAGACCTTTTAAACTATGGAAGGCCAGTGGACTTAACAGAACTAAATGTTAGAAGGGAAATCATACAACCTTCATTTTAAGGGCTTGTGGTTTCAACAATACCCATGGCTATGCAATAAAAGCTCTTTTGGACATGCCTTTAGTTCAGCAATAAATCTGGTGTCTGGAATACATAAGGATTTTGTGGTTTTCAAAATGTGATGCGTGCTTTTAGTAAGCATAAAGATTTTGAGCAGCAGTTAGTCTCAATTGCAATTGAAAGCTTTCGAAAAAAAATTGTACAATCATAGATACTCTAAGGGAAATGCAAGAATGTGCATCCTTCAATTTAACGAACATGTTTCTTTAAATGTACAAATCTTCAGACTAGCCTGTAGGGCTATGCTGTATTTAAGCATTCAGAAACTTTCATTTAGAGGCCATGATGAGAGAGTTTCATCTGTAAAACATGGGAATTTTAATTTTTAGTTTAGTGTTGACTGTACCTTCAGATGCATCTGAGGAATGCAGTTTCTCTTGTCTGAAAACATTTTTGTGCAGTACAATGTTAGTGTCAGCTTTCTGCTTTGGCTAGCATTTCAATACACCAGGAGTTGTCCAAAGTGCCAAATTCATGGAGAGGCAGCCTTTTTAGAGGACATTATTGATAAATATGCCTGCCTGAAGGACAGGAGGATAGATTTAATTTATAAGAAATAGGATGAGTTTAGATAATTTTATTAAAATATATTAAATTATTGTAGTATTTAATAATCATTTGTATAAGAAATAGCAGGAGTGATAGTAAATGTTATGAATATTAAAATAAAGTATAATAAATTTTGTTGTATAATATGCCATCACTTCATCTATCTCTTTTTAAACCACTGCCTGTCACTGCTTTTTATACCATATTCATTTTCAAGCAGTGTTGAATTTAACTGAGATAAAAAAAAAATGGCTCACCACAAGTTGTTAAAGACACCTTGATAGTGTGTTCTCGCTTTGTTCCAAAACCGATGGACATGTCAGGATGTTGGGGTTAAACCTTCAGACTATTAATCTGTATTACATATTACAGGCTCAGAACCAAGTCGCCATATTACCATATCAGTGTTGCAGACATGGCTGTTAGTGTGCAGAATATTTCGGTTTGTTTTTAAATACATAGGTATTTGAGGTACAACCTTGTGGGCAAAACTAGTGAAGTGCTTTTCATTCCTGTGGAATCTCATATACCTGGCAAAACCACAAAACACACAAAAAAAATTAAGACGGAAATGTAGATATTGCAAAAGAATACTATTTATATCCAAAGCATGAGGTAAAAGATCCATAGGAAGACTAAACATGACACTAGGAAGACAGTCTTTGAGGCGGAACAGACTTAGTCTATCCTTGAGCTAGAAGAAGCATATGTATATTTGCATATTCCCAGCTTTTAAATGGTACTTACATTAATGTGCCTAATCTTTTGTTTTTCGTGAGCTAATGACTAACATAATTAAATTATTTTATTAAAGCTTTGATTGTTGCTTTAGCCTGTTTTCAACTAACTTGCATAGACTTGAACATGGCCTTAAGAAAACCTGGAGAAGTAAAATGACCTAATTTAAACCTTTTTATTATGGTGAAAATAAATCCTGTTTCTTTCTGGCTCAGAATATGTATAATTTAATGTTTGAAGCATTTAACCTTTCAAAAAATGCATTTTTAAATGGAATATACACCTTAAAACAAATGGTTAATTTTACTCCTTTAATTGAAGATTAATTTCATTATTCTCTGGAGCTATAAATGTAAGACTAGCCTATAATGAGGCAATAGAGGATGCAGTAATGAGCAATCTGGAAAAACTTTTGTGTAGCTCATATAATTTTAAACTGAGTCTATTTTGAAACTAAAATACTTTCTTGAACATGTGTATTTTTTCAAAATGCTGCAAGCTGTAGCTTTCCAAAATAATCTGCTAAATGTCCTGTGTTATGGGGAGAAAAGGTTTAAAGCTTAAATGCTGTTAGAATTCAACATCCCTATAGATACAGCTCAGTATTTTAACTGCAAATTTGATGCACACGAAAGTAGATGGAAGGGGCAAGATATGGGCAGAATCTGGCAATAAATACTACTTTCTTCCCCATGTCTCCTTTGCTTCACTTCCTACAAGCAGGAATAACAGCTGCTGTTCAGATCTTCTCCGTTTCACCCCTTCTAACTCATTCTCTTATGTATAGTAGTGGTTCTGTAAACCTCTATATCTAGCTGCACAGACATTTTCAGCTGCTTCTGTTATTACGACTCCAGAAATGAGAAATGGTTTATAGCATGACATTTCTTAAACATTGCAGCCCATTTCTTCAATTGGGAAGGTAAGACACAAATCAATTAATTACACAGTAGGCTTAGGAGTTGAGTTGGAGATGGATTGTTAGCAAGGTAATGAAATGCGTACATAATAGGCAAGTATACAGTATTTAGTGAAATAATTGAGTCACAGCTAAGCTCTTAAGTGCTCCATGTTAGCAGGTTTATCCATGGAATTTAAATTGAGGTTACATTACGTTGCAAATATTTATCATCCTTTTGCACACTGAATGGTAAAGTTTTCCTGCCAATTCTCCCCCTACCCCTCTCCAAATGTAGTGGAAGTAGGGAGTTGTTCATGTCTTATCTTCCATTTCTAGTTTCAGAAGGGGAATAATACTCAAAAAGTCGGTTCTTTACCATTATTTTAATATAGAGTTTAGTATATTTTCATATTGACCACCACACATGAACATGAAGCTTAACAGAGAGCTAGAATATTTCAATAACTTTCTATACAGATCTATCATACCCAGAAATATGCAAGTTTCTTGGATTTAGTTAATATTCACATAAGGCATCTGTTTCCTGGTTCTCTTAAAATCAATTCAAAGAAGTAATTCAGATTCTTGCAATGTGAGTACACATTACTGACATTGCATACCAAGAGGAGAGTATTACATATTCTTGTATACACTGAGCAAGATAGCTCTGTGGTAACACATGAGACTTGCATTCAGGCAGTTTCAGGTTCGATTCCTCTCGGATTGGGCATTGTTGATGGGTTTATTCATGGCTTTCCCAGATTGGTAGGCAAATGCTGGGATGGTTCCTCTTCTACCATGAATATCCTGTCCACAAGATTTCCTTTCATCTGTTTCGGGGTTGAAGGACCAGACCAACAGTGTTTGGTGTGTTGTGGCAGGTCGGCAGATTGTGTGCTTTGGAAAGATTTCTCTCTGGCATTTGGTCAGACTCCAAGGATCCCTTACTGGGGTTGGCTCGGGTCTCTGGGACCCCCCCATCCCAGGCGATACATGAGCTACCGGCATCAGGATGTGTTCCATCTGCAATTGTCGGGGATCTTGCTAGCTCACATCTTCGTCCGGATCTAGTCGCTCTTTGGGTCTACCCCCTGGAATATAATTCTTGTAGCTATTCAAGTCAATATATTTTATTTAAATGGAATAATCTTTCCCTCCCAGGGGTCACTTTAGAAGAAAAAGGGCCATTGTGGCCTATTTATGGTGCTCTGCTCCAGGTTTCTGGAGGTCCCGCCATATGTGTATTCCTATTCATTTATACTGGAAATGCTATAATGTGTGGTGGAGAACGATTTATCCATGGTTTAACAGGCACGACTGTTACTCGACATTGCTGTTGCACATTCAGGTCTCCTTGTATCTAGTAGGTACCTAATGATAGAAAGTATTTCCTTGATGGTTTTGCAATTGAAGTAGAGGTGAAATATTAATGAGAAGAAATCCATGTGCCTGTTAATTGATTTTGTTGCAGCTTGTGTAATACTGTCAATGAAAATGAAAAAAAGAGAGAATTGTTATGTATTAAAAGTAAAACCTTTTTTTACAATATGCAAACAAATAAAAATGGTATGAGATATAACAATAAAAAAAAAACTGCGTAAAACATGTTTGTATTGCCATAATTGTACTGTGATTCTATGGATTAGATTGTTTGCAAAGTTTAATATGTACATGAAATTTCAGTTAAGTCCCTGGGTTAACCTTTTTGTGGGTTCCAAAATGTAATGCTATGAATGGAGGAAAAATATAAAAAGGGGAAAACATTCTATTAACTGGGTGACATTCTGAATGCTACATGCTGTAATTTGAAAATTGGTATTTTATTACAAATTACACTTTTAACTGTTATTAAACAAGAACCATTTCTGTGCAGCATAGAAATAAACAGCACCAATAAAAGGAACTTAAAATAAAGTTACAGAAAAGCATTAAGGGACACATTCTAAGACATTAAGATACTACTTTACTTATATACTTGTGATGTTGCCCAAATCATGTACTGTGATCAATCGGATGAATAAAAAATGGAAATTCACTTGTCACAAGCGTACAATAAGGCCCAGAACAAAGGAAGAGAGTTAATACCTATGTACTCATCAGCAGCATGCCACATAAATGAAAAAAAAAATTTGGAGATATTTGATGACTCAAGTAGTTTTATCCATGACTTCACAATATCCTCAAAGTCTCTAGGAGGGCTTCAAAATGTTGCAAGTTGCAGAAAGTTAAAAATGTTGCAAGTATAAATAAGAGCTTAAAACGTGTAAATCAAAGGGACCATTAAAAATAGCATAAATGACAAAGGCATTGGTGCCAGGAATATAAAAGTATAGTTGTACTGCACATCAGTGAATGTAAGATTATGTTTTGCTGCATGCAAAAAGGTCGGAATTCATTGGTTGTTCTTGTTATATATTTCTTATCAGTTTTACAGATCTTTCCACAGCATAAGGGGAGTTGAATGCCCTGTCCTTTCCTGATGGTTTATTGAACTAGTACAATCATGGTGACCAATATGGCACATAGACGTTGTCTCAAAGAAAAACAAATTAAAATACTACATTTACGGAGGATGCAAAAAACTCTCTTATTGTCATAAAAAGGGTTAATTAACCAGTCCTTAATCCTAACTTTAAAAACATTGAAATATGAAAATAAGCTTGTGGTAATTTGTTAAACAAAGAATTCATACCAATGCTGGATTTGGTTAACCTAACCCTGGGAGCAACAAGGAGGTAATTGTGCTGCCTTGTAGAGTAATGGCAGTATCTCTGTGTTGATAAAACTAATATAATTATATTTCACTTTCATTAGATACTGAAATATATACAACTTACTAACAGTTAAAATTTTTTCAGAGATAAAGGTTGGCAGTGGGCATCATGATCAGCTCTAGTTAAAATATGTATTTCCTTTTTTTTTTTTTTTTTTTTTTTGTAAATAAGAATTTTGTTGATGTTCACACAATTGCCCCACAGGTGAATACCATAGCTTAAAAAATGCATAACAACAGTTTTTATAAATTCTTTCATTACCAGTGTTTTAATCATAATAGGTGGATTACTCTTGAGAGTTTTAAGCAAACTTCATTTATATGAGCATTGCATGTTAACTTGTAATCACTAACAGTTTCTAAAAGTTTAACAATGAGAGTAATTATCAATGACTGGTTTTTAAAGAAAATAATATTCATTGAGTTTTGTTGGAATTTAGCCAAAAATCATTGGCCTCTAACCAAGTACATGTCTTGTTAAAGATTACATTCGTGTTATCACTTAATTGATTTAAACTAACATGTGTAGAATAAACTACTGAATCACCAGCAAGCAAAACATTGACTACCAACACTTAATGGTAGATTATTATTATGGTAGAATCATTATTAAAAATAACAATGACTCTAAAAGAGATCTTTGTGTGATTCCACAGTATTGATAGAATCGTAGTAACCATTATTAAAATAGACAGCTTGAGAACATTCATATAAATTAATCCTGATACTGATGCATCAATACAAAAAAAAAACAGTGATTCCTTTTTTATTATTGTTACTACTACTACTACTACTACTACTACTACTTCTTCTTTGTTATTTGATATAGTAAGCTTCCACATGTTCCAAAGTTAATTTATGTGCCGCAGAATTTCCTTATTTTGTTCAACAGAAATGCACATTCTCTCGGTCATCCTCTGTGGTGGAGTGGTTATCATGCTAGTCTCTAGTTCCCGAGGTCACAGGTTCAAACCCGGTGGAGGTGATCCCATGTCATAGATTTATGGCATGTAAAAGAACCTCAAACCTGATAAAGAGGCCTTTGAGCAAAATTACTGGTCTTTCACGCCCAATATAGAATGGGATGCTAAGGGCCACAGCAGTTAAAGAGCGTCCATAAATAAAACTCAATTTAATTCTCCCCCCCTCTCTCTCTCTCTCTCTTATCACTGGTGTGCAATATTAAATTGCACTACAGAACTGCAGTCATTTGTGTAATTGAGAGAGTGAAGTGAAATTGGAAAGGCTACGGATAATGGAAAAAAAACAAAAAAAAAAAACAATTGTATAGGCAAAAGCAATGTCTCTAGTAATGGAAATCCTCAACAGTTTGTGCAGAAATCAATTTGAACCAGAGGAATCAATATGAAAATCATTATTTTCACCTTGGGAAAAAAAAAAAAACAAAGATTACGGATGTCTATTTACATTTGCATGAATGCTATGTGATGTGTATATACATATAATAAGATCAAAAGAAAATTATGTGAATGTAAAAATGGGGTTTTACTATAGTTGTCATTGTTACTGCATATTTTATGTTCAGTTTTGCATGCTGTTTACTTTAGTGCTGCACATATAACCAAGGAAAGAGCATATTAACAATTCATGAGTGATACCACATGAAGTTTGAAATGAGGAGAGACTGCATGCTTAACATGCATTAGAAGGGAACATAATTCTAATGTGCAGAGGGAGCCATGTGGGAAGGAAGGTCTGATTTAAGCCATTTATACTTAGTAATATTATTTAAATCTTCTAGTCATTTTTAACAAGGTACAAATTTAAGGATTACATAAAAGTGGCAAGAAGAGTATCCAGTTATGTGCCATTGAAAAAAGGAAAACAAAACAAAAGTGTACAAATTAATGTAAAATTATACTTAAGAAAAATTCTCAATTTTAGAAGCAATGTATGATAAACTATGACTGAATCCCAGATATTCATTGAAATGTGATTTTTACTGCAGAGAAACAGATACACTGGTTGTTGATGCAAATCCTTTCATGTTTGTGGTTTTTTTTTTAAAGAAAATAAAAGTACTATGCTCTGAATTGAACTGCATGAAAGTAAGCTCTTCTCAGATTTACATTGTTTATACTGTTGTTGGAGAATATGAAGTATGTATGAGATTTATATTCTTGCTTTTCTCTCCTAATAAAATTTCTTTTTCATTTATTTTAATAAAATTTCACATTTTGCAATTTCAGACTTGAAATAGTGTGTTACACAGTACAACTTTAAAGTTTTGCTTCAAATTTTGGAATAGTAGGAATCGTATATGTAACCAAATAGTGTTACAAATATTTCCATAAAGCAAAATATTCATGACATGAAACTAGATGATGTATTAAAAGGTTGTATACGTATTTAAATAAACGGCATTAACAGAAAAATAACTAATGTTCTGTGCAAAGTGAGTGATGGGTTTTCCAAGCTAAAATGCAGTGAAAGCTTTCCCTCTCCTTTTTGCTTTCTCTACCATGTTCCTTAGCATTCCATCCAAAAATTTGATACTGAGATTTCACCAGAAATGCATATTATAAGGCCCCCAGAATCCAAGAAAAGTAATTTTAGTAAAAGCTCCATGCATGTGTGTCCACGTTGATTTTATAAAAAAATGCTGTAGCAATTTTGATTAAACTACCATATCTTAGAGATATTTAAATGACAAATAAAATATATTCTTAAATTTTCTGGAAATAGCCTGTGAAACCCCCATTCAAAAGTAATTTTGTATAATGGGTAAACCATAAGAGATCTAAGATAAAATTAATACACAAAAAATATAGATCTCTTTAAAATTCAGTTTTTTTGGGGAGGCGGTTTCCAGGACAGTTAAATCAAAAGGTTGCTTGATTTAACCAGCAATTTCCAAAATATCTGTTATTATTAGTTTGAATTTTTCAACACGTTTCTCATTTTTAAAGTGCTGTTGCTATTCATTGTTTCTTGTAATGTCATTGGAAGAGTATGGAATTTCAAGTCCAGCATTTAACAACCAGCTTTTGAACATCTGACTATGGCTTCAGTTTCATGCGTCCTCCTTGTATCTACAAAGAAATGTGCAATGAGACTATTTCTGCTAAGGTTATTTTTTTTTCAATTAAAATGAAGTAAATAGAAAAAAATAAGTTTTCTTAAGAATAGTTTGTAGAAGCCATATGAAGCTACAATGATAGTGAATAGAGAAAATCATGTGAATGTAACAGATTTTTTTTTTTGTAGTACTGGTTTGCTCTTACATGCCGATTTTGATATTTATTCATCATATGTGTGAGACTTTGTGTGTAAGTCAATGTGGTATATTTAAAAGTGAGAAAGATCTCTTGAGATACCTCTCAGAGAGAACTGCAGTTAATTCTTGTTAACAGATATTTTGTATGTAATATGCATAAACCTGTGTTGCAGCTGAGAGACACCTCAAAGTTTTAAGGTATTCACAAGCAGTTCTACCTCATTCTCTCTCTCTGCAGAGTGTCACAGCATTGTACTTTGCAGCTAAATCCCTACAATCTGTTTTATAATTTAGCATATTTTTACAATATCATGAGACTATTTTTACTTTACTACGTATAGTAAGTAGGGGAAGTATTGCATTCCACCCAAAAATTCAATACCGAGATTTCACCGGAAATACATGTTTTGAGACCCCCTGAATCCAAAAAAAGCATTTTTGGAAACATGTCCGTGTGTGTGTCTGTGAACAGCATAACTCAGAAACGAACAGTCGGATGAACACCAAACTTGGTATTTAGGTTCAGTATCTTCCAAGGATGCGACACAAAGGTTTTCAAGAAAATCCCCCCACCCCAGACTACCCTTTACATGGAACATTTTTCGAAAATTTTAATTTTCTCAAAAATGGCTCTAACGATTTTGATTAAAATATCATGTGTTTAAGATATTTTTATGACAAATAAAATGTATATCTCGAATTTTCTGGGAATGTCTCCAAAAGTGTTCTTCATTGTGAACGACTTTTGCATAACTGGTAAACCATAAGAGATAGACAAAATTTTACTACACAAAAAATGTAGATCGCCTTAAAATACACAATTTATGTCATATACATTTTTGTTGTTGAGTGAACCATTTTCGAGATATTGCTTGTTATTTCCTTAAATTTTCCAATACTTATACTTTTTCTCAAATTCGTTATTAATTTTTTTTCGTCCTGGTAATACAAAGAGAATGGAATACTCCACATAGCAACCAGCTCTTAAACGCAATAAGATTAACATCTCGATATCTCGATTAACATGAAGCATATGGAGAATAAGCATTTGTAAAAATAGGTTGTACAAGAGTAGAGAAAGTCATGTGAGTGTAACACATCAGATTTTTTTTTTTGTCCTGGTAATGCAAAGAGAATGGAATGCTCCACATAGTAACCAGCTCTTAAAATATTTTACTATCGCTTAAAGTATACCATATTCCCCTTGCATCTACAAGAAAATTAGCAATAAGATTAACATCTCGATTAACATGAAAAATATGGAGAATAAGCGTTTGTAAAACTAGTTTGTACACGAGTAGAGAAAGTCATGTGAGTGTAACACATAAGATTTTTTGTTTACTTTTTATTGTGTGTTGTTTTAGGTATTAACTGTTTTTGGTAGTTATATTTTTTTAAGGGTATAGTTTTATGTACAACAGAAAATTTAGCAAAAGAAGAGTTATGTATTCATTTATTTGTTTAGTTTTTGCTGTACTTTACTGTTATGCTAATCTGTGTAATATATGAAATATTTTCTTCCTTTTCTTCTCTAGCTCCTCTGTTTGCCACCTTTGCACAAAACCATAAACTGCAACTGCTTAAATTACTGATTTAGTTATATCCTGGATTTTTTGAAAATTTGGAAAAAATGAAAAATACTTAAGAAGAATTTAAAGAAAATTTAAGATATACACCTTGTCATGCCATTATCTCTAATATGAATTAAAATCATTTGAATCTTCATTAAGCAATTCAAAGATATGCAAAATATTTTACAAGTACATAGGTAATTGGGGTGAAGGAAAGTTTCTGAAAATTCTTTCCTAGTGTGCTTGTAAGATGCTAGGCCTTTTTCAGTTTTATATATTTCTCCCTTTCTTTCTTAAAAGTGTAATCGATTACACTCACAGTATCACTGACTATATAGTTAACACAGGTTTTATTTTCTACATCTTTAAACTCAATCATTTGTGTTTTCTAATTTTCTTCCCAAACTTGGCTTCTAATGTGTCCCAAGAAATTGCAAAATTTCTCTTGCACAGTTGAGTGTTCTCTCAGCTTTATGCATACAAATGTTGAGACATCACTGTTGTATTGTGAGCTTACTGTTTCTGTCAGCTTATGATACACTATGTGATCAAAAGTATCCGGACACCCCCACAAACATACGTTTTTCATCTTAGGTGCATTGTGCTGCCACCTACTGCCTGGTACTCATCCGTGATCTCAGTAGTCATTAGACATCGTGAAACAGCAGAACGGGAAGCTCAGTGTAACTCACGGACTTCGAACGTGGTCAGGTGATTGGGTGTCACTTGTGTCAGAAGTCTGTACGTGAGATTTCCACACTCCTAAACATGCCTAGGTCCACTGTTTCTGATGTGATAGTGAAGTGGAAACTGAAGGGACATGTACAGCACAAAAGTGTACAGGTGGACCTCGTCTGTTGACTGACAGAGACTGCCAATGTTTGAAGAGGGTCGTAAAGAGTAATAGGCAGTCATCTATCCAGACCATCACACAGGAATTCCAAACTGCATCAGGATCCACTCCAAGTACTATGACAGGCACGAGGTGAGAAACCTTGGATTCCATGGTTGAGCTGCTACTCATAAGCCACACATCATGCAGGAAGATGCCAAACGACGCCTCGCTTGGTGTAAGGAGCGTCAACATTACACGATTGAACAGTGGCAAAACGTTGTGTGGAGTGACGAATCACAGTACACAATGTGGCGATCCAATGGCAGGGTGTGGGTATGGTGAATGCCCGGTGAACATCAATTGCCAGCGTGTGTAGTGCCAACAGTGAAATTTGGAGGTGGTGGTGTTATGGTGTGGTCGTGTTTTACCTGGAGGGGGCTTGCACCCCTTGTTTTGCATGGCACGATCATAGCGCAGACCTACATTGATATTTTAAGCACCTTCTTGCTTCCCAATGTTGAAGAGCAATTTGGGGATGGTGATTGCATCTTTCAACACGATCAAGCACCTGTTCATACTGCATGGGCTGTGGCGGAGTGGTTACACGAGAATAACATCCCTGTAATGGGCTGGCCTGCACAGAGTCCTGACTTGAATCCTATAGAACACTTTTGGGATGTTTTGGAACGCCGACTTTGTGCCAGGCCTCACCGACCTACATCGATACCTCTCCTCAGTTCCGCACTCCGTGAAGAATGGGCTGCCATTCCCCAAGAAACCTTCCAGCACCTGATTGAAAGTATACTTGTGAGAGTGAACGCTGTCATCAAGGCTAAGGGTGGGCCAACACCATATTGACTTCCAGCATTACCGATGGAGCGCGTCACGAACTTGTACGTCTTTTTGAGGCAGGTGTCCAGATACTTTTGCTCATGTAGTGTATGTCTCAAGTGATGTAACAAAGACTTGATTTTATAAATATGAATCTGAGAGAGATAGCCTATCTTGAAATACATGAGCTCTATTACTTTTATGTATACCAACCAATGTGTTACATGACTATTGTGTAAAATGAAATGTGGACCTTAAAAAGTTATCATATTACAAATGTAACTTATCCTGAGCTTCACAGGATATAAGTGATTAGTAAGTATGCATTATAGCAAATTGCTGAATGGGGCTTGACACTTTAGGTTCAACAAGTATAAGAGAGCTTAAGATGAAGCTTTAGTACTGCAAAGCTTACTTGGGTTTTCCTTTATTCTGAGAAGACAAATGCTCTGTGGACCATCTGATCATTCATTTCATTCATCAATCACCTCTGTAGATCTGAAAAGCTAAAAGGCATATTAAACACATGCAAATCAAAATGTAATAATAAAAAGACCAGTTTGGTGCCTTTGTTTAAAGGCAAAATATGGTGGCTCTGGGGAGAGACAAATAATGAAAAGGTCTTCTTACAAGGACTTTTTTTTGTGCTAAACAAAGAATTTCTCCATTGCACGACCAGTGTAGAAAATAGCCCCTTAATTAAAACAAAAGACAGTTCTGCTGTAAAATTCTGAATTGGTGTCCAGTTTCTTAGGATTGGAGAAGAGAAAAATGCTTAATAGGTATTTTTTCCATTCTTCAGTTTCCACATATATAGGGTGGACCATTTAAGTTGAGACTGTACAATATCTCCAAAACTAAGCGTTGTAGAAAGAAATGTCTAATAAAAGTTGCTTGGTATTATGAGGGAAAGTAAACGCTATTAGTTGTGTTTTGTTTGGAGGGCATTATGATGGTCATTTTAGGATCAATTTAATATTTTTAAGTGGGACCTACAATTAGTGTCAACTTAAATTGAACTTAAAATGATCATCACAACGTCCTCCAAATAAAATATGACTAATGGAATTTACTTTCCCCTAATATCAAAAACGTTTATTCAAGACATTTCTTTCTACAATGCTTAGTTTTAGAGATATTGTAGATCTCAATTCAAGTGGTCCACCCTGTACAACAGAGGAATCAAACCATTTGCAGCAGCAGTAATGCTAAAATATTATTTTATAAGGATTTTTAAATTTCAATTAATGATAGAAGTAATAATTTCAGTGCCAAGAGAATCTCAGTAATTAGTAATTTCGTATTGCTATTTCCCCAATACATGATATAGAATATAATGATTATATTAGCTTGCCCTAAGGTTCTAAGAATGCATTGTTAAATAGGTCATGGTTGCTAAATTAATTTGAACAATGAAAAGCATTATCCTTTGTAGGCACTCCTAGCACTCCTACCACATCATAGCAGGTAGAGAAGGTATCGCATTCCACCCAAAAATTTGATATCGAGATTTCAGCAGAAGTAGATGTTTTGAGGCCCTGAATGAATAAAAAAAAGCATTTATAGAAAAAGGTCTGTGGGTATTTCTATATGTGTGTGTGTGTGCGTGTGCGCGTGCGTGCGTGTGTGCGCAACATAACTCAAAAACGAAAAGTCAGATAAATACAAATAAGTTCAGTACCTTCCAAAGATATAAGAAAAAGATTTTCAAGAAAATCCTCCACCTCACCTTCATATGGAACATTTTTTTGAAGTTTTTTTTTTCTCAAAAATGGCTCTGATTTTGATTAAAACATCTTATACTGATGATATTTGCATTACAAATAAAATTTATATCTTGAATTTTCTCGAATAGTGTGTGGAGTCCTGTTCTTTCGGAAGGAATTTTATACAATCTTGTCACTGGTAAACATTAAGCGATAAACAAAAATTTTCTACGCAAAAAATATAATTTGTTTAAAACACACAATTTATTTCAAATAAATTTTTCCATGGCATAAGCCATTTCGAAGGTATCCATTCTAATCTGCGATGAAATTCCAGCCTCCAGAGTGAATGTTTTTAGGGTATTTTTATCACTCTGAAATCGAATTCAGTACCGGAAAGTTACTATCCCATACTTTTTTTGTTATTTTAATTTTCTTGTAATATATTGATAAACTATAGCATAATCTTCTAAACTATAATATTTTAACATAAATAGTTTTAGTATGTCAGAATATGAAAACCAAATGTATTCAAAATATTTTTTAAGATGTCTTTTAGTAAACTCCGAGGCCTTCGGATGTTTCTTATTCTGGTTAAGGAAGCATGCGCATAAGGAAGTTGGAGGGAGATAACGTGCACCTTTGCCGTTAGCCTATGTTTATTTGTGGGATATAGAAATATTAGTCACTCCTTGTTGACAGACACATTTTATCTTCATAAAAACATACACATCCTGCCTAGTTCCTCTCGCATTTCATTAGTCTGTGTTTCATCTGGAAATAAAATCAGTTTGAAGCTCTTCTGTGGAATAGAATGTTATGAGTTTTAACTCAGTAAGGAAGTATTCATCATGTTGCATCGAGAATGTATAAATAATCCAGACCACTTTAGTTGTATATGTGGGAAATACATATTGCCTAAGCAGAGGCATAGTATTACACAGTTTGTGAAAAAGTCATATCAATCATTATTATTTTGGAATAAAACTTGGAGACCAAATTAAAGCGTGGGTACTACACAAAGAATGTAGAGTATACAATGAAGAACTTTGTCATTGGGTCAACGGCAGAAGACAGTCTCTATCTTTTGGAACATCTATGGTTTGGGGAGAGCAGTTGAACCACAGTAATGACCACTGTTCTTGTGATGTGAAGGAATATAATTAAAAATAAAAAAACAAAATTGTGTATCCAGTTGTTCGGCCAGTCATTTTACTTGTGTCCCATGGACCTGATGTACCAATCCCAGTGTGACCAAAAAATCTTGGAAACTTATCATCAGAGTCTGATGTAGAAGCAAGGAAAATTGTGATGAGTGACATTGACTATCTACCAGAATTGTCTGCTGAAGAACATGGGTGTTTTAATCAGATGAATTAAATGGCTTAGTGAGGGATCCTGCCCTCTCTAAAGAGCTATCTGAGTGGTTAGGTTCTAGACTCCAAGAAAAACATCTGCTCTGCCCGGAGACCCCTGATAGCATATTCCCTTGGTACTGACAAGGTGAAATAGATTTTAAAAACTTTTTCTCAAAGGTGACTATCTTGTATATTGCAGTAATGTGAAAGGACTTATGCTACAACTTGGACTTCCAAACTATGACCCAATTGAATGGAGACTATTTGTTGATGCTTCCAAGCAAAGTTTAAAGGGTGTCCTACTTCACGATGAAAATGTTTTTGGTTCAGTACTCGTTGCCTATTCAGTGATCCTTAACGAATCACACGCAAATTTGCAACTGCTGTTATTGCGACTGAACTACAGTGAACACAACTGGCAAGTTTGTGGTGATTTTAAAGTTCTTACTATGCTGCTGGGTCAACAATCTGACTGTACCAAATATCCATGCTTTCTTTGTGGGATAGCAGAGCACGAGTTGAACACTGGACTAAGAAAGATTGGCCATCTCGAGAAAATTTGGAAGTCGGTTCTAAGATTGTTTTGCGTCAAAGTCTTGTGAGTCCTTCAAAGGTTGTGCTGCCACCTCTCCAATTAAGCTTGGCTTAATGAAACAGCTCATAAAGGCTTTAAATAAGGAAGGAGACTGTTTCAAGCACATTGGGGAGAAATTTCCAATGCTATCTGAAGCAAAATTAAAAGGTATATTTAATGGTCCTGATATAAGAAAACTGATGTCTGATGCAGTATTTATAAACCCTATGGGTGAAAAGGAGAAAGCAGCATAGATATCCTTCTGTGAAGTCATTTCAAAATTTCTTGGCAACAACAAGGATACCACGTAGTTGTGACTAACATACTTGAAGCATACAAGCAACTTGGTTTTAACATGACTATGAAAATTCATTTCCTGATTCTCACCTAGATTATTGCTCCAAAAAACTAGGATTTTTGATCGAAGAACATGGAGAACGATTACACAAGCATTTTGAAAGGAGGTACCAGGAATGCTGGAGCATCAGTATGCTTGCTGACTATTGTTGGATGTTAAAGCATGAAATACCTGAGGATAAACGTAAAAGAAAGAGGAGTAGGAGGACTTTCTCAACTAGGAAGCAACGGTTGTAATTTTTTGTGTAATACATTGCACTAATTTATACATCCAATAGTGAAGTAAGATAAAAAAGCAATAACACAAGAGTGACATGTATGAACAATCATACATGTAATTTCAGTGAGTTGTGTTTTTTAAATATTGTTTTTGCATTTGAAATAAAAAAGAGAAATGAAAAAGTTTGTGATGAAGTTCAGATAATTATATAATACTACGTGTAAAGTGATTTTGCAAAAAAAACAAAAAACAAAAAAAAAAAAAAAAAATCCCTCCATTGATAGAAGTAAAGGGATTGAAAATTTGGATTCAGCAAGTCGACATTATATAAAATCACATTATTTACTTTAGTCAACAAACACAAAGTTTAAATTTGCAGGCAAAATTTTTCCACACCCTGTCATTCTTTAAAGTTGTTTGACATGTGGTTGTTTCATGTGATTGCATGGAAAGAGTATGGAATTTTAAAGCCAGCATATAGTATCCAGTTCATAACCATTTTAATATCACTGTTGTGTTTGTAGCTATTTCTGCAAAGGTTTATCTCGATTAAAATGAGGTAAATGGATAAAAATAAGCTTTCGTAAGAATAATTTGTTTACTCATTAATAAGCAATAGAGGGTAGAGAAAGTCATGTGACATCAGATTTGCTATAAACAGAATATAATACAAAGTAATTGCAAATATATATACACAATTTATTATGTATTATTTCAGAAGGCAATGAACATCTTAGCTGCCTTTTTGTTTGTCGCTGAATTTGTAATCTGCATTAATTACTGAGAGTAATTGATAAGCTTTTACAAGGAATATAGGTATACAGTTCATTTGCAGCACTATAAAACTCTCCATTGCTTTAATACCACAAATAATGATGGCATCTAAGTATAATTTTGTGATTAAAAATGTTCATTTCTTTATATTTGAAAACAAAGAAAAAAAACAAGATATTTGGAGGACAAAAAAGGAGTAATATTTATAAAATACTGTTGGTGCATAATTTGAATGTTTATAAACATGTCAAACATTTTTTTACTTTCTATACCATATTCCTAGTAGGTAGAGGAAGTATTACATTCCACCCATAAATTTAATCCTTTGGTGCATTATGTAGCTGATTAGCTACAAACATATTTCCTCTCAATCAAATTCTAATGTGTTTAATGCATGTAGCTTTTTGTATGCTCTCTACAAACACTACATAGTACATGAGAAGGTTCACAGATGGCAGTGCATTGCTCTCAGTGCTATGTGCCTGTATTATAGTAGGCACTGCAGTACAAGAAGCTTGCTGTAATCAGTGATTTTCTGTTTGTATCTACTCCATGCTTCCTGCAGTGAACTCATTGGATGGAAAGGTTTGCAAAAAGGTAGTGTTGTGCGCCTAATTCTTTCACTTTGAAAATATGATTTATAATTACTGAGGTACCTATGTAGACATTATGTAAATAAAGTATTTCAAATTTGTTTACTTCTTTAGTGGAATAGAATGCGAAAAAAATCTGTAGCTGATCAGCTACATTATGTATTTGTTGTATTTCAGAAAATAAGGCGGCGCCGTGGCCGAGTGGTTAGACCGCTCGCCTCCCACCGAGGTGGCCCGGGTTCAATCCCAGGGACCTGCATGTGGGATTTGTGCTGGACGAAGCGGCGTCTGGGCGGGTTTTCTCTGGGTTCTCCGGTTTCCCCCGCCATTCATTCCACCAACTGCTCCATCATCACCTTTCCTTTCATCCATTTCACCCACATTTCGTTTCATCTACTTCCTTCATCCCATACCAGGCATCGGGCTGATCACCCATCCTGGATGCTCTGTCTGATCCATGAGTGTCTGCTCCTCGATGGGCCTCTGACCCCAGGCACCCGCCTGTAAGTCCTGGGAGGTGTAAGTCCTACATAAGAGGAGGGTAAACAGATAATGAATGAATGTATTTCAGAAAATAACCTAACCAGCTGACCATGTTCAAAAAGGAGCTAACAGATAGAAGATTATAGTAGAGTTTGAGTTACCACAAAGTAGTGAAGATGACTTGGACTTTGCTTTTGATGTCTCATTAAAGGACCGTACCTTTATTCCAACTGATTAGCAAAGCAGCAGTAATGGAAGTGAGCATAATGACTCCTTCAAGTACTCCTAATTGCACTGTTCATCAGTTTCCACAATACAAGGGAAATGTTTCAGAAAATCCAATTACATTATATTCACAGTTATATTCACCTTATAAAGGAAATAATATTTGAAACAGAAAAGTGAATTAAAGAAAAGCAACTAGTTCCTGAAGTGCAACAGTGATATAATATAACTAGACACACCATATCAATTTATATATAATTTTTCCTTTCTGAATGTTTTAAATTACTTATAGATACAGTGTACAGTGTAATCCTAAGAAGCCTGTAAACTTTTCTTTGATATAAAGAAGTTTATAGGTACATGCATCATAATGTCTGCATGTGCCAAACATTAGAAATCACTGGACAAAGGTTGTTGAATGTCAGTTAATCAATTCAACCATGTCAGTAAATCTTTTTGAGCTAATCAGAAAACCTACATTTCAATGGCAACAGTAAACCTATTTCTAAGAGGTGAAGGAGATGATGAATGATGATGGACTCTTCAAGAGCTATAATAGAATTATTGAGAACAAGATTCAAAAGAGTACATGTTGCAGAGTATGTTTCCTTAGATGAACAGATGTTCAGTCAGGAGGTACCTCAAACAATATATCCCTAACAAACCTCATAAATATGGATAGAAATTGTTTTGTCATTATTGGAGTGTCTGGTTGTGCCTAGGACTAAAAATTTTTCTGGTGATGAAAATTGTTCAGGAAAAAGAATAATTGAGGAAGAATACTTAGGGCCTAATATAAACGTCATTAGTCTAGAGTGCTTCCAAGAAATGTCAACCATAAGCTCTACCATGATAACTGTTATACATCATTGCCTCTTATTGTTCAGTTATATAAACAGGGAATATGTTGGGACAGTGAAGGGAAATACAGTAGCAGCAGAGGAAGAGATGAAAAAATTCAATTGTGGCACATAAATGGAACATGTGGCTATTGTAGATGGTGTTGGAGTGTCCAATGTGTGCAAGGACAACAAGAGTATCATGATACTTTCAACTCTAGCTGGGCAGTAGCCACTCCTGCAAGTAAGCAGGTTTGACAGGAAAACCAAATCCATAATAAATGTGTCCAGCTGACAAAACTGTATAATAAACATATGGAAGGAGTTGCTTTGCTGGACAGTATCGTAAGAAGACACAAAATTATTACAAGATCTCAAAAATGGCATCTGTGATTATTCTACCACCTGCTGGGAATGGTGAATATATTTATTTGTCCAGACACTTGGCAGAAACCAAGGGGATATCAAACACTATCAAATTCTCTGACTTACGTATTGAGATTGCTCCCTGTTAATGTTGTTCTGGAGCTACTATAACAAAACAAGGCAGGCTCAATAATGAGCTGGAACAACAAATCCAGACCAAAAAGACCAGAGATCCTGCTGCACATGTGTCTCCAAAGGATGTATGAAGTTCATTAAATTGAGTTTTATTTACGGATGCTCTTTAACTGCATTGGTCCTTAGCATCCCATTCTATATTGGATGTGAAAGACTGGTAATTTTGCTCAGAGGTCTCTTTATCAGGCTTGAGGTTCTTTTACGCGCCATAAATCTACGGCACGGGACCACTGGCTTTACTTCCCTTCCGAAGGAAGCTATGCTAAGGATTTTTACGCCTGAAAAAAATGCATCACCCTATACCGGATTTGAATCCACAACGTCGGGAACTAGAGGCTAGCATGGTAACTACTACACCATGGAGGGCAACATAAGGATGTATAACAAGACCTAGTAAGAGATCTGCCAATTTACTTAGAAGTGAGGCAGATGTGAAAAATCTTGGGTGCAAAGGATTTTCATAGATGAAATGTGAGAAGTGTGCTGTGGCAGTATGTTTGCACAAGATCAAGAATTGTTTCCAGACTTTCCACACTCAATGATTTGGCGATTAATTACTTGAAGTGAAGAACACAATTTAGGTCCAACAAAAAGCTGATTTGAAGTAATTAGGAAATGTTAAAGTCAACTGAATTCTCAGAAATTCATTATGTAAAATTCTCATTTAGCTTAATTTGTTGCTAATTATTATTTCATGTTTACACAGTGGCTTAAACTGTTTAACCTGTATATGTGTTTTTTCTATTTACTTGCTCATTATGGTCAATTCTTAGTTTTTCAATATAATTAATATTTTAGTCAATATTTATTTATTTAAAAAGTGAATTAAATGTGAGGTCACTACTTATGTCACAATAATGTGAAGTGTTACTCATAAATGCATGATTTGGATGTTCAGTTACAATCAGTTATTAATTTAATGTTCATAATAATTTCAATCAAATAAATTTTTTTCAATATTTTTCTGATTTTATAGACCCTTATTTTGAAACCAAAAGTCACGTATTGAAGTGATAATTACAAGATTTGACAGGAAATACATGTTTTGAGGCTCACTGAATGAAAAAAAGAATCTTTTGTGTTGCATTCATATGATCTTATCTACTCACTTTTATACAAACTATTCTTACAAAATCTTATTCCTCTGTATACTTCTTGTTAATAGAGTTAAACTTTCATTACACATTTACACATTTATTGAGGTATAAGGAGGACAGAAGGTTAAAGCAAATAGTTGGGTTTTTAAAAAAAATATCTTTATGTAATGACTTTGAAATTTGGTGTTCCTTGCATGATCACAATAAAAATCTAAAATGCAAGTACTTCGAAATTCAAACCAATAACAAAGAATATCTCTTAAATGGTTAATGCCACAAAAAAAATTGACAATTGTATGTTTTAATGAGAACTACATTTTTTTTTTGGAGGGGGTAAGATTTTGTCTATCTCTTATGCTTTACAGACTGTACAAAAGTCATTCAGAATGAAGAGGACTTCACAGGATATTCACAGAAAATTCAAGATGCGCATTTTATTTTTCATGAAAATATCATAAATATATGGTGTTTTAATCAAACTCATTAGAGCCATTTTGAGAAAATAAAAAGCAACATTTTTCCATATAAAGAGCAGTCCTTTGCAGCATTGTGCTGCAAAAGAAAATAAATACTTAAAAATGGTTAAAAGCATTATAGTCATAAAATCAAACCTATTTTGGGTGAGAGTGAAGAGGAAGATAAGGCATAATTTGGAATTATGTAAGTTTTATAATTAATTACTACAGAATATGCAGCATTTTGTACTTCATTTCTTTGAGTATAAGGGGCTGTGTTTCCAGCTGCAACAGTCTTGGATGCAGGAGATTGATGTAAACAGTGCTTCTTCCCAATGCTCCATGTTACAAAATTGAGGCATTGTGCACATCAGATTTATTGTAGGAAGGACCACCTTGGTCCTTCTTATGTCAATGCTTGGCCCTTCAGTGGTGGGACCTCCGCTTGCCATAGAGTCTCACAATAATGGGAAGGTTGTGAAATGGGTATGGGAGAATAGCATTAAACAATATTTTATACACATCCTGCTATTTTATTATCTTAGGCACCTCTGGACTCCCTATAGTTCCAGATCACCCCCCCCTTCACCCTCTTATTGGCAACTTGTTTGCAGCCGCAGTATTTTCCCATTTATTATTGTTATTATTATTATTATTATTATTATTATTATTATTATTATTATTATTATTATTCATGATTAATTGTAATGTATCACATTTTTACTTTCTCTACTACGTATAGTAAGTAGGGGAAGTATTGCATTCCACCCAAAAATTCGATACCGAGATTTCACCGGAAATACATGTTTTGAGACCTCCTGAATCCAAAAAAAGCATTTTTGGAAACATGTCCGTGTGTGTGTCTGTGAACAGCATAACTCAAAAACGAACAGTCGGATAAGCACCAAACTTGGTATTTAGGTTCAGTATCTTCCAGAAATGCGACACGAAGGTTTTCAAGAAAATCCCCCCACCCCAGACTACCCTTTACATGGAAGATTTTTCGAAAATTTTAATTTTCTCAAAAATGGCTCTAACGATTTTGATGAAAATATCATATGTTTAAGATAATGTCATGAGAAATGAAATGTATATCTCGAATTTTCTGGGAATGTCTCCAAAAGTATTCTTCATTGTGAACGACTTTTGCATAACTGGTAAACCATAAGAGATAGACAAAATTTTACTACACAAAAAATGTAGATCGCGTTAAAATACACAACTTATGTCATATACATTTCTTTTGTTGAGTGAACCGTTTTCGAGATATTGCTTGTTATTTCCTTAAATTTTACAATACTTATACTTTTTCTCACATTCGTTATTCATTTTTTTTATGTCCTGGACATGCAAAGAGAATGGAATGCGCCACATAGCAACCAGCGTTAAAATATTTGACTATCGCTTAAAAGCTACCATATTTCCCTTGCATCTACAAGAAAATTACCAATAAGATTGACATCTCGATATCTCGATTAACATGAACCATATGGAGAATAAGCGTTTGTAAAATTAGATTGTACAAGATTAGAGAAAGTCATGTGAGTGTAACACATCAGATTTTTTTTGTCTTGGATATGCAAAGACTATTAATCTGTGGCAAAGAGAATGGTGCTGCACATAGCAACCAGCTATTAAGAGATATGTTTATGCTTAAGGTACTGTATTTCTATATTGCCCTTGCAAATACAAAACAAGGGAAACATAGTACGCCTTAAGCGATAGTCAAATATTTTTAGAACTGGTCGCTATGTGTAAAATGTAATTCTCTTTGCATGTCAAAAGATCGTTTCTGCAAATGTTTATCTCGATTAATATGAAATAGATGGAGAATAAGTGTTTGTAAAAATAGTTTGTACAAGAGTAGAGAAAGTCATGTGAGTGTAACACATCAGATTTTTTTCTATGTGTATTTGTTTTCTCTTTGTCTACCACTTGCCTAATATATTCCACCCAAAATTTATAATTGATTCTTCACTGGAAATACATATTTTTAGGTCTACTGAACCATCCTTTTTCAAAAAAGGGTTATTAATAAAATGTGTGTGTGTGTGAGAGAGAGAGTGAGAGAGGGAACATTTTAATTAAAAAACAAGAAGTTGGATTAAATGCAAAAATTCACATCTGGATTAAGCACTGTTTAAGGGTGCCAAGTGAAGATTTTCAGGAAAGTTGTCCCACTCCAAATAAACTTTTTTTTTGTTAGTTTTTATTTTCTGAAAAAGAGAAAGAGAGAGAGAGAGAGAGAGGGGGGGGGGGGAGGGAGAGGGAGAGAGAGAGTTGTAATGATTTTGATTCACTTGCTGTGAAATATTTAGTGCATGACAAACATAAGGTATATCTTCAGATTTCCCATGCTAGCCTCATAGTATCCGAGGTCGCGGATTCAAACCTGCGGAGGGTGATGGATTTTTTTTTCAGGCGTAAAAATCCTTAGCATGGTTTCCTTCGGAAGGGAAATAAAGCCTGTGGTCCCGTGTTGTAATTTAAAGCACATAAAAAACCTCAAGCCTGATAAAGAGGTCTCTGAGCAAAATTACCGGTCTTTCACGTCCAATATAGAATGGGACGCTAAGGATCACAGCAGCTAAAGAGTGTCTATAAATAAAACTCCATTTAATTTTCATTTTTTATCTTCAGATTTCTTTGAAATTTTCATTTTTGTTTAGTTTTATTTAATTTAGAGGCTCTAAAACTCATTAAAACATACAATTTGTGTCAATGGCCCCCGTGTTAATCCCTCCCCAACAGTAGTAGCTGTTTACTGTTACATTTTTGAACTGTAATTAGGCATGTGTATAAAACCATGATGGAACCTCATTCAAATTATGCAGTACCTCTCCAGCCCCCTGCATGAATCATTACTAAAATTATTAATCTGTGACTAAAATTTACTGTGTAAACAGTTGTGTTTTGTTTTCACATCCTGCAGGGAACAAAGTCCATATTCTATAACCTATAGTAATGTAGAGAGAGAAAGTGTGTGTGTGTGTGTGTGTGTGGAGGGAAGGGTAAAATCCCTGAAACCATTCAAATGAATTTGATAGCTCTCTCACCATTGAAAATCGCTGTTCTTCTTGACAGACATGGCCTATAAGACAGTAATTTCAACTCCTAAATAACTAGGAAGCTTTACAATGCCTGGATATTAAAATGCGAGCATTCATGATTTTTAATTCATGAAAGAATGTGTGTGCGAAGAAGGCGTTGACTTTTCATTGAGAATGCTATGAAGTAGAAAATTGTTGTTACATGTAAAATAAGAAAAACCGCGGATATTTCATTCCGAGCATTATACATAGACGTTCAAGATTTAGCAAATGCGAAAGCGGAAGACACCGCAAAGTAAAAGATAATCAGATCTGCTCATAACGGCATGGAGTCTGTGTGATACTTATTTTAGAGCCTTCTAATAATCCTCACGTAAGCAAGTTTCGCTATATTTCCTCTGGATGTAATCGAGTTCATTAACTTTTGTGTATGCTAAATAATTATATAAAGAGACAGACTCTTGCACTGCCTAGCGTTAGGCGGGCGAAGCTCTTCATATGAACAAGACGGATGAAGTCTGAATATCGCCAAACATTCATTTACTGATATTTGTGAAAGTATATTACAAAGTTTGCACGCAAGAAGCCGCAATTTTTCTTAAATTAGAAGAACAAATTTTCAATGGAAGTCCTAATTAGAGGTAAAGTACTTAAAATTATCACTTTTGTTTTGGCCATATTGATGTATAGAGCGAAAGCGTGCATATCTGTGTGTATGACGTAGTAGGTAACGCTGCAAATTCAACTGGATAGTTCTTTCAACATTAAATAAACATCGACAAAACTCTTATATCTTAATGTAGTTTCTGTCATTGTTTATCTAGGTATCGTTTTTACCATTCCTGGCACACCTACACATTTTAAATATCAAAACCACCTGTGCAGCGCCGGGTAATACAACTAGTTACAGGTAATTTATAGACAAATATTTATCCTAATAACGTAACGTAAAGTGCAGAAGAATAACGTTTTATACGAATAGTATGATATATACAAGTGGGAAGTAATTGAGTTAAAGCAATTGAATTACTGTAATGGTTATTGGTTTTACAACTTTCTCCCAAAATTCCATGTCGAGAATTCACCGAAAGTATATGATTTGAGGCCTCCTTTATAAATAAATATATAAATAATAATAATAATAATAAAAGCATTTTAGAAAAAGGTCCGCGTGTATGTCTGTGAACAGCATAACTCGAAAACTAAACGTCGGACGAATACCAAATTTGGTATCTTCCAAAGATGCGACATGAAGATTTTCAAGAAAATCCCCACCCCAAACTACTCTTTACATGGAACATGTTCCAAAAAAAAAAATTATTTTTCAAAAATAACCCTCACAATTTTGATAATACATTTTAAAGTTATTTGCATGACAAATAAAATGTATATCTTAAATTCGCTGGAAATAGCCTGTGAATTCTCCTTCATTCGGAAGGAATTTTATATAATTGGTAAACCTTAAGAGACAGACAAAAACGCAGTCATAATAAAATGCAGAAGTCTTTAAAATACGGAATTTAGTTCAAGTTACCTTTTTTGTGGTATCAGCCATTTTCGAGAAATCCATTATTATTGGTTCGTCGTCCTCCGTGGTCTAGGGGTAAATGTAAAGGTATATATTACGGAGAGGCCCCTCCCCCCGGGCAGAGCGCCGCAAGTGGGCCAGGCGGTTCTTTTTGCTTCCAACGTGACCCCTGTGAGGGAAGAATGAGGGCGCAAGCATGGACAGGCTCCCTAACGCTTCCAGTTAGAACGCATCCGACGCCACACAGTTCCTGCCCTCAGGCCGCCAACCTCCAGGATCCCCCGGAGTGGAGCCCCACGTTGAGGATAGACTTAACTGAGAGAATCTTGGTAGAAGATGAACCACCCCAGTATTCGCATGCCAACCCGGGAAACCACGAAGAACCCGTGGGCGGTCGTCGGGGATTCATCCCGAGACCTCCCGAATGCGGGCCACAGACGAAACCGTCTGAGCCATCCCGCTCGGTGTGGTCTAGGGGTCAGTCGCGGTCTGGCCCTTGGCCGGTGCACATCGCGAGTTGGAGAGCGCTTGGTTGTTGCCGCGCCTCTTGTTTTCGTGTTGGTGGTGTATTGAGTGTCAGCAGTGAAATGGAGCAACAGAAGGCAGTACGTAAAAATACTATAAAAGTTGCGTTTAATAAGAGTATGCAACGGCCCACGGCTTTTGAAATTCACGAATGGATGCACCACACTTTGGAACTCACTCCAGCGCAGGTACATACAATTCAGTTGGTGGGAAGAGAAAACGCTGTTTATATCAAGTTTCAACAGTGCAGTGTTTATGAAGAAGTACTACGTAAATACGAGGGAGCATTCCAATTTGCTTTAATGTCCGGTGAAGTGACGGATGGGCAACTTACGGCGGCAGATAAAGAATATACTTTGGTTCGCGTCTACAATGTGCCACCTGAAATCAGTAACGACAGGGTAGTTTACGAGCTTCAGCATTACGGCAAGACACTGCACATCACTACTGACGGTTGGTCTGGCCGTTATAGATTTGCAGTTTCCACTGGTATACGTTTAGTGCATATTCAACTTACTCAACCGATACCTTCCACGTTAAAGATTGCCGGGTTTGAGGCCTACATTACCTACAGTGGACAAGAACAGGTTTGTTTCATTTGCAAGGATAACACACACCTGAAAGCAGATTGTCCTCAACGCTGGTTACGGGCATCTGTTCCTCCTCAATCCCGGCTACGGCATCAGCTGATGAGTGAGTTGTTTAAACCAATCTCTGAGAATGACGTTGTTTCACCTGATGCGGTGCCTCCAGCGGACGTGGCAATGGTTGCTGCAGTGCCCAGCTCAGCGACTTCAGTGACTCCTACTAATGACCAGAGGGCTGCACCTTCCATCACATCTGACAATGCTGTTACGGACTCTTTGCAACGCAGTCATTCGGAAGGCGAACCTGATTCTAAGAAGCTGAAAGGTGAGGCAGTAGCCTCTCAAGCACCGAGAGTTGCGACTGTAAACCGGCAAGTGCTACCTGAGAAAGCGACGCAGTCACGGGATCCACGGCTTCGCAAAACAGAACCTCCACCTCAGGATGGCGATACGATACCTCAACCCTGGTCAGAGGACGTGGACCGCGCCTTACCGTTGGTGGCAAACGATTTGGATACTTCCGAGTTGCCTGGCCTGCCTGCCGTGACTCCGGATGGTGATTATGAGAAAGCTGATACACTGAAAGACAAATCTTCGCAGAAACACAGAGTGCATCCGTATGTCTTACCTACATTGCCGCGTGACAAACCAGGCGAGAAAGGTGGCGGATCAGTTTAAATCTCTCGTTCTTGGTGTCCAGTCCCCTAGTAGTGCTGCATTTCCTTGTCTGTGCTGTTCCTTCTGGAGACCCTTTCATTCGTGGTTTTTCATATATGACACTTCTTCACGTCTTTGTTTCTATAAACGTTAATGGTCTTCGTAATCCGGTAAATCAGCATTTACTTGCTGCATTTCTACACTTATATGATGTGGATGTTGGATTTTTACAGGAAGTCAATGTGCCCAATCTTGATTTTCTGTGTCATTATGAGAACATCGGCAATCTTGGACCGGACGGTCGAGGAACGGCGTTGCTTTACCGCAAAGGAATGCGTCTCACCAATGTCGACTTACATCCCTCTGGACGCCTCATCTCCGCCCTGTACACTGACATAGTCTTGATCAATTTGTATGCACCTTCTGGCTCTCAACGTCGGTCTGAACGGGAACTATTCTTCAAAACCGCTCTTCTCAATGCCCTTTCTAAGGGTTCAACATATCTCAATGGTGGTGATTTTACCTGTACTGTTGCTGCCAAAGATCAGCGTGGGTTGCCCAACCTTAGTCCTATGCTCAAGCAAATCGTGACGCATTTTGACCTTGTGGATGCCTGGGAGTCCAAATATGGTTCTCGTGTGGACTTCACCTTTGTCCGTGGATTGTCGGCTTCTAGAATTGACAGATTTTATTTCTCTCGCACCTTGGTTCTTACGGTCCATGATCTTCGAGTGCATCCCCTTGCGTTCAGTGATCACCATGCAGTCGTCTGTCGGATTACGCAGATTGCACCTGTTCCCACGCTTGGGAGAGGTTACTGGAGGATTCCTGTATCCATTTTCGCGGAGGAAGATTGCCATCGAGACTTCCGCTTACTGTGGGGAAAGTTGCGTCCCTCGTTCCTCAATTCCCGCAACAAACTTTCCTGGTGGCTTTATAAGGCTAAGCCAGCAATTATTTCCCTTTTTAAACGGGCAGTTCTCCAACGAGCCCGGGAACGGCGAGAGCTGCTGGATTTCTATTATGCTGCATTACAGGATCTCGCTGAACTGCAAAGAGCCGGTCATGATGTGTCCCAAAGTCTGCATGCTATTAAGGAACAAATTTCGTTAAAGCAATTGGAAATGCTCCGCCTTCGAGACGTCTCCCATCGTCGACATATGGCTGCAGAAGAAACATTCTCCCTTTTTCATCTTGCCGGAGAGCGCCAGCAGGGCAGGCAGCGTTTTATACCTGAACTTTGTCACGATGGGCGGATAATTTCTGGATCCTGTGCTATCATCCGCTGCTTTCATGACTATTTCAGTGGTATGTTTTCCAAAGTTTCCGATACTGGTGCCGCCTCGTTCCCGCTGCATTGTCATCTGCCTTCGCAGAGCGGCTCCTCTCTTTTGCAACCTATTACCTCTGCAGGACTAGCGGCTGGGTTGCAGAGTGTGAAGCAGAACACTGCTCCTGGTCCGGATGGTATTCCGTATGCCTTCTATTCCACGTTTTGGGACGTCATTGCTACCGAACTCACAGCAGTTTTTGCAGAAATTCAGCGCTCCTCTAAGGTTACCGAGAAGTTTGTTGAAGGTGTAATACTACTGCTTCCGAAGCATCGATGTGCGCGAACCGTTACAGAGTTTAGACCGATTACCTTGCTCAATTGCGACTACAAGTTACTGGCGAAGGTGCTTTCTTCAAGGCTGAATCTGGTTTATGGAGCAATTCTCTGCAACGTCCAGACTGTGGTTCCGAGTGGCAGGAACATCATCCAAAATATTGGCTTATTGAGGGATGTGACTTCTCATGTTGAAACCGCGAAGCTTCCAGTGGCATTGGTTAACCTTGACTTTGAGAAGGCCTTTGATAACGTTAGTCATTCTTACCTATGGTCGCTTATGCGGCACTTGGGGATCCCAGGGCGGTTCCTTTCATTATTACAAAACCTTTATGCTGCTGCGACATCCAGGATACTCTGCAACGGATACCTTTCTCCGATGCTCCGCATAGAGCGGTCAGTCAGACAGGGTTGCCCACTGTCTATGGGTTTATTTGCGTTGAGCCTCGATCCCCTTTTGAGACAACTACAGTCATCCCTCGGCGGCATAGAACTGCACGGTCAGCGATTCCGACTTACCGCCTATGCGGATGATTTGACTGTCTTCCTGGCAAACAACGAGGACATGGTCACCTTACATCGGTGTATACGCGACTATTGTTCCGTTTCTGGTGCCCAACTAAATTTTACCAAGTCGGAGGTGTTACAGTTTGGTCATTGGCCAGAACCCCTGAACCTTCATGGTATGCGGATAGTAAGCCGCACGAAGATCTTGGGCGTGGTGTTTACGCAGTGTTTTCGCGAGACTGTGGTAGTTAATTGGGCTGAAAAGCTGACGAAGTTACGGGTGCTCTTGGTAGAGCAGCGGACTCGGTCACTAAACCTTTTCCAACGAGTGTGGTATGTGCATACTTACGCCCTCAGTAGGATTTGGTACATTGCTCAAGTGTTGCCTATTACCAAGCAATTTTCTCAGAGGATCGAATGCCTGATTGGTTATTTTCTCTGGTCCGGAGCTGCTTATCGGGTTTCCAGGGAACAACTACGTCTACCAGTTAATAAAGGTGGTTGTGGGTTGATCGCAGTGGATGTGAAATGTCTGGTACTTCTTGGGAAAACTATACTGCGTGTTCTGGACGGTGAGGGCCTTCCGCTACAGCGATCGCTTTGGGCAGCTCAACTTCGTCTTCCAGATAGCGGCTACCCGAATTTCGGCGGTGGTGGAAGACATTTGCGGACCTACCCACCATTACTACGCAGAGGTTGGCCTTTACTCGGTCAGCCTTCTTTTACAAACATCTGATGTCTACCACCAGTGTTATACCGCGGGTACAACAAAACTATTCGCTTAGGCGATGGAGTACAATTTGGGAAAAATTTCAGAATCCGAAGATCCCCACTGACTGGAAAGCTGCGGTTTACTCGGCCGTCAATGAGGTTGTTCCGACAACTGAAAAATTGTGGCGGCATGACAGAGCAACATCAAATCTCTGCCTCAGGTGTTCTGCGGTGGAGACTTTGAGTCACAAGTTGGTGGATTGTGCCGTCGTACGCCCAATATGGGACTGGATATATGGTCGCATAGGAGTGATTTGTAGTGGCGTGCTGATGTTTCCACGGGAGGTCTATCTGAATCTCGAATTCAAACACGGTGACAAGAAACTGACAGATGCCCTTACTTGGCTCATCTTTGCTACTTATTTTTGGGTACTAAAAGTTGGGGATGCAGTGAATCTGCAGGCCTTCCAGAGATTTATCCGGAAGGAACGCTGGGAGTTGGACAAAAGGACCACTTTGGCCTTGGATCTCCCGCATTTAAGGAAGCTCTAAGTGTCCACTGCAGGAGGGCATATGCTAAGAATAGGGATAAGAAGAAGAAACAAAAGTGATCTATCCTTCTTGTGTAGTAGTTTCCATATTCTCCTAACACCTATCCCAAAATACAGTAAATAAATATAATACATTGCACAAAATAAAAAAAAATGAATAAAAATAAAAAAAAAAGAACAAAAAGGTAGATAAAGTAAGAAAGAAGCAAAGACCCAGGTAATATTTAAGCAGTAAAATTCCACTATCAGATATGATTATACTTTATATCTGCAATAAAAAAAAAGACATAAAAAAATAAAAATAAAAAAAATGCGCTCGGCGGTAATTTAAAAAAAAAAGAATACTGAGTTTTCAAAAAGTCAAGAAATTCGATTTTCTATATATAAAATTAAAAAAAAGGCTGAAGCTGCGGAGACAACATAATAAAAAAAAGGGGAATGCATAAGTAAAATTAACCCAAAATCTAAAAATATCTAAAAAAAAAATAAAAAAAAATAAAAAAAAAAGTAAACAATTATTTGGAAATCACTCGTATTATATAAAAAAAAAGAAGAAAAAAAAAGGTACAATGCTATCTCTAGTTCCCGGTGTCGCGTGTTCAAATCCTGAAGAGGGCGATGGATTTTTTTTTCGGGCGCAAAAATTCTTAGTATGGCTTCCTTCGGAAGTGCAGTAAAGCAGGTGGTCCCGTGTCGTAGATTTACGGCACGTAAAATAACCTCAAGCCTAGTAAAGAGGCCTCTGAATAAAATTTACGGTTTTTCACGCCCAGCATAGAATGAGACGCTATGAACCATAGTAGTTAAAGAGCACCCATAAAAATATATTATTGGTTTGAACTTTAAAAATATTTTTGTCAGTTTTAAGTGTCGCTATTCAGCTGTTTCTCGATGTCATGAAAACAGTATGGAATTTTAGGCCAGCATATAGCGCCTCACTTTTAAACATTTGACTATCCATTCGGCTTCCTCTAACCTCCTTGTATCTACATACAACGAAATGCGTAATGTAACCGTTTCTAAAAAGGCTTATCACGATTAACGTTAAGTAGATAGAAAAATAAACTTTCATAAGAATAGTGTGCTGAAGTTACATAAAAATAAACGATAGTGGTTAGAGAAAGTCATGTGAATATAACACATGAGCTTTTTGTAATCGCACTTCTTGAAATATAATAATCCTTACATTCGAATAATCGATGTACATTACATCGAGTGTTCGGTAATATTGGAGACATATGGCTCACCACAGAATGAACCGGCTACGAGTTCATTGAGCATGAATGAAAAACGCAGTCTTTTTTTCTTTATATTTGCCCCAGGTAAAAGGTATACATCATCATACACGAAATAATATAAATGACTACACTTTATATACAAATGGGCTCATTGCAATGTGGAACACATGTTTACATAGAGTAGGTACTAATTTTTGCAAATACACTTTTAACATATATATGTACATAGGTATACACATTCTAATTATTTCTATCAGCTGTGTATTCCCTCACAGAGTATGGAGCAGCATCTATAAAATACTTTTTATTTATTTCAGCATTCAGGTGTTCACTGACAAGTTAGTTGAATCTGTAATTGCAATGACTTCTGTTCATGTACACAACACTACTAAACCGAAGGATAATTTCGGGCTAAATCCAGAAAACACAGATTTTACTCCGACTGGCTATGTCCTACACTCGCCTCCTATTCGGTTTTTTTATTGTTTTTACGCATGTAAAATGTTGAACTCGCAGCCAAGGTTCATTCCTGCGGTGAGGTATTTTGGTATTTTGTGATAATTACAGAAGTCGCAAGGAGCAGTGGTTTATTATTGTAGTAGGTATCGCCACCTGCTATATATCCACCTTCACATTTCTGCTGCAAGCATATCCCAGTATGCTGACTGCTATACTGCACAAACAAAAACTCTCGCAGAGACTTCAACCCAATTCGGCGACACCTCCACCTCATCCAAGAGTGGTGCAGGCGTTGGCGATTGTCCATAATCCGGAGAAAAGCCACGCCATTCTCTTCACACAGCGCCGCTTCCCCGCCAACTTCCCCTCCGACGTAGGGTAGAGTGGACGAATTTCATTACTTACTTGGGTGTTCAGTTAGATAGGCGTCTAACTTTTGCGGGTCACATCCGGATTTCTCGCGTCGGGGCATGGCGGCTACGGACTCCCTGTACCCCATGCTGGGGTCCGTGATGCCGACACCGCTTAAGTTGCCCCTTTTTAGAGCACTCACAATCCCCGTCCTAATTTACGCCTGCAAGATCTGGGGCATGGCCGCAGATCCAGTCTGCTCCGACTGCAGCGGGTGCAGAATAGGGGCCTCCGAGCCATCTATTCTGTATGACGCGCTTTCTCCGTGAGACTACTTCACGAGGCCTCAACTCTTCCATACCTGGAGGATGAAATTAGGCGCCGGGTTAAAAGACGACAAATTGCCATTGCTTCGTAGTGCCCTCGTTCGGTCTCTAGGGGACTATAACTCCAGAGAACGCCGCTTGAGGCGTCACCGAGTTCACCTCATGGCTTGCGGGCACCCCCGGTAACCAAGGAGTTACTCCAACCAGTAGCAAAAGCTGAACTCCTTTATAGTCCTATCACGAGTTGCTTGGTAAATTCAAAAGTATAAGCAAACAATTTTCGATAAAATCTTCCACCAGCGGTGCACTAGGGCCGTTGCACCCTGACCTGCAGTCGCCAAGGAGCTCATTGCTACTTCCTTTCACCCCCACAACCTCAGTCTCTACCACCATCCTGCAAAACCTTATCCTATCTACCAATGGTTAAACCCTAACAAGGGTAGGTACACTTACATCACTTCTTCGGGCTGCCCTCAGCCTGCCAACATGCTTCGGGCTGCAAGCAATGCATAACGTTAAGGACGTTATTTAAATAGAGGCGGACATGATAAAACCCGTATGCTTACTGTTGCCATTCTGATCGCTATGGCGCTGATGGAATACCCATAGCAATTAATGTAGCGTATGAAATTATGGCTAACAAAATCTGCATATAAAAGCGTTCCTTTGGGTATTAATATATCTTTTACCTGTTCTGGTGAATTACTGAGAATATTTAATGCAGTTATAATTTATGTGTTAAGCGGATCTAATACTTTTAAGTAGAAAGTGTGAACCTTTCTTATTTTCAATGGAATATTAACAGCTAAATATTAAGAAAGTAAACGCCAATGTTTGTATAAACAAACAATAAACACATGAGTAATATCTCTATAGTTAGCTGCTATTTCCAGCACATGTCCTCCTTGGTGTAGTGGTTAACATGCTAGCCTCTAATTCCCGGGGTCGCGGTTTCAAACCCAGCGAAGGGTGTTGGATTGTTTCGGGCGTAAAAATCCTTAGTATGACTTCCTTCGGAAGGGAAGTAAAGCCGGTGGACCGATGTCGTAGATTTACGGTACGTAAAATAATCTCAAGCCTGATAAAGAGGCCTCTAAGCAAAATTTCCGATCTTTCACGCCCAATATAGAATGGGACGCTAAAGAACATAACAGTTAAAGAGCTTCATAAAAAAAAAACCTAAAAAAAAACAAACTGCAGCATACACAAAAAGGCAGTGTTTTCTGGTTTTTTAATTCAACAGAATTTTACTCAGATCTTTTCATTGTGTCTTTTAGGTTACTTGGTAGTGTCAATTAAATATTAAATCAATTAAATATGGAAGGTGATCTACGATCATCCTTGAACACGGATGACTCTTTGCAATGAGCAGAACAAAAAATCTAGTTCATTTTTGCAATTTTTAAAGTAGCTTTGAGAAAAAAGCGAAAATGTTTAATATAAACTGTATTTTAAACTAGGATTTTACAAAGATTAAATACTTTTTTAAATATTCCTTAGAGGAGATTGAAAGATATATATTTTCGGCGTGTTTAAATACATTTCGAATTAAAACAATTCGCAGTCTTACTATTATTATAAGCCTCCGAAATTTGTCTTAGTTGAATCTACATTGTTAGCCACGAGATTACTCAACATGACAACACTGTAAGATCGAGTGTTTGTTTATAAAGAAACGTACTTCAGCTGTTGTTTGTTGCGCTTATAAGGCTTGTTTTCGAAACAGCGGATTATCAGATACAAATGACTCACTTTACTAATGCCGAATATATTGAAATGCTATTATTCATTTACAGTGAAACACATCATTATGCTGCAGCTGCGGCAAGAATGTATCCAGAAAGATTTCTAGATAGATGAGCACCACATCATAGGACATTTGTTTTCATCTACCAAAGAGCTGTAGATACCGGAAGCGTATCTCCTCATGTTGAAGGAGTTTGTCGAAGAAATGTTGGCCATATTTTCTGGTGTTACTTCATGTACTGCTTTCCTTGTGCGATGTTCCACTTCCATTGTTATGTCTTGTGATATAGAACTCTACTTCTGTCCAGATTAATTCTGTGGGGATGAAGTAACAATGATATGGGGGCAATCTGATAGCTTGATGACAATGTCCTTTAGTTAATTCATCTGCAACATATTTGGGATGGACGTGTTTCATTTATGAGTAACAGAAGTTAAGAAGCTCTCCTTTTTTCATTGCAATGTTGCATGCCACATTATGGCGAGTGAGTCATTCTACTATAAGTACTTCAGAGTTGCTATTAGTATGCTTATAAATTTGGATCGGCTGTATGAGGCATTGTCCGTAACAATAACACGGGATGTTAGAAGTAACTGTTCCTTAAACCACCTGTAGAAATTGTTATGGTTAATGCCTTAATGTTAATACCCAGATATCGAATTGAAGAGCAGCAGGTGGCCATAAAAAATGAGATGTTCCAGCACGGGCAATTATCAAGTCCTGTGGGTGACGTCATGGATCTTTCAATTTTGTGATTTCCCAGCCCTTTGATAGCTATGGGCGATGCCTACCCATGTTTCAGCCATCCATACTATTTTCCTCAAATTCTCATTATGAATTTACCTTTAAATTTACCTTTGCTCTTAGGGCTACAATATCGGATCTTTCGAGTATTATTGTTCTCTTATTTTTTGTTTGAACTCAAATCCGAGATTATGTAGGACCTTGTTCAAAGAACTAAAGCTTCACTGAAATAGCTCTGTTTCTTTAAGTGAAGAAATAAGTTTGCATGTGGCAGAATTCTCATTTCGGGTGTACTAGCTGTCGATATGCTTTCTTATTGCAATTAATTCAGAGTTGCCAAATTGAGTTTCTTTGGAGTTAAAAGCAGTAGTTGCTGACAAATTAGCCTAACAACATAAGAAGTAACTGAATGCAAAAACAAGTGGGACTTTCACGATACCACTAGGGCGATAACTGACCTGAGATGTTCACCAGTCGCCAATATAAGCAATTACGCTAAAGCCAGTGGCTTGTAACACTCCTATTTATAAACGCGATGTTTATTGTTGAACACCAACCGTGCATGGAATGTTTTGACGATCATCAATGAGGGTCACATTGTAACGGTAATGTTACAAATGTTGTGTGTTTACTTCACGCGTTGCCATCTTGTGACGTCATTGGTTGGTTGGTTCGTAGCTCCCTCTGGCGTGGCAATTTGTATCAGTTTTGAAATAATTCACTTTAAATGTTCTCCGGCTAGCTATTTAGGTCGACATTTAACTCTTGCAGGGTGTGAATCGGAAAGGAATCTTTTTATCCAGAAATTATACTTAATGAAGAAATTGGTTTTATAACTTTTATTGTCGAACACGTTCACTAACACTTTTTACATATTGAGATAGATACTCGCCAAACCGAAACTGTTCGTAATAACTTCTTATTTATCACTTTTAACTCGAGTACTTCAACTTTATGTAATTTTTTAAATGTATGATACTTTATAATAATTCTCGTAATTCTGCTGCGCGTAACTTGACGAAATGAAGGACTGGCTGACGATGTGTAGTGTACACGAAATTTTGATGAACTGAAAGACCGACGTGTAGTGTGTTGAGAATTTGGTTGAACTGGGGGAATGCTACCTCGGGCCTGGCTTATTTATACGCTTGCCTCAAGATACGCCTAAAGATTATAAATGAACCGCTATTGGCTAATAAAACGCGCCAACATTAGCGTCTATTTTAATATCCAATGAAAACCACGAATACATATGCTTTAGGAAATGTTCTAGAAGCTTCTAAACGGAAAAAACGCGCGAAACATTACGTAACTTCCTTGTTCCCGGTAATGATAAACAACTCACCCCATCGCTGCATTATTGCGTTATTGTTGACAGTTTCAGTAAAGCCGTATATTATTATTTACCAATAATAATTATAATTAATAAACATCAGAAATCAATGTCACATAAAAATACATATTCATATTACAATCATTATTTACATTTGAGTAATTTGTGATACAAATTACCGTATCATATGCCCCACTAGAAACATAATTATAAATATTTATAACTTGTTTAGAAATTTTAAAATTGTGTTTTTAGTCTCCTAAATCTTGGAACACACGCTATCACTTTCACTAAACACCTCACACGCATTTAACACACGACATATTTTATCTCGCCACTACTTACTGGCTCTGGTTTAATTAATTTAGATATTCATCTGACATCACAAATTTTTTATAGCAAATACTTTACCCTAAATTATTTAATCACTGTTTCAAAATTGTTTACTCTCTTACATTGTTGACAAAAATTTATACATTTAAGATTTTTGTAATTATTACACATATTTACCAAAATATTTACCCTCTACATATATTTACATCTCTTAAATCTAGACAATGTTTCACCTTTTCTGTTTGCTACATAAATATTTTTTTTTTTGAATTTATTATTATTTTAACAATACTTTTGGAATTGTATTTACGTAATTTTAATTTAATATCATATTAAGTTTCAATCTTTGCATTCTTAATTTCAAATGTTGTTACATTTACTAAAAAAAATAAAATGTTATTTCCCCCCTTTTTTTTTTATTAAACATTTCTCTCTTTTTTTATAATTTATTTCTCTTTTAAAATGACATATATAAATAATTAACCCTCTTACGTTCCAATACATTTCTCTGCAAGTCATCTTTAACTATCCAGCATTTACTTTACATCACATTGCTATTTACCCTCCTGGATCAAATTGTGTGTGGCTAAACATTACTCGTAGCCGTAACCTAACCTTCAAATTTTTGTTCATGAATAACCTCTTGTATTCATATGACATTTCGTTCCCTGATAACATTTGAAAACAATCTACAGTTTCTTGAACAATACATCTTTTAACAATTGTCATTTTCAATTCTTCTGCTATCATTTTAATTTGAGAATACTCTGACAAATCTGTACTAAACTGTACTGGACTGGAGTTTTCAATTTGAACATCTTGGTACAATTTATTTCTTTGCATTACTGTCTCATTCTGTATTTCTGATATTTCCCCTCTGAGATTAACTTGCGCCTCATTTACATCTACATTCCTAACCTCTTTTATCTCTCTTAACTCACTTGAAATACTACTCATTTGACTTCCTAACTCTGTACATTTTACATTAACATGCTCTATTTTATTGTTAACCTCACTTTTTTGGTTGGATATTTCCCTGCTCATGTCTAACATTTTCTGTGAAACTTCACCTATTTCATTTGCTATCATTTCTTGATTTTCATTTTTCATTCTAATCATACTACTATCTAGCTCCATGAATTTCTTTTCAATTTCTTCCCTGTTTTGTTCTAAGCTTTTACCAATATCTTCTCTTAATTCCCTATGACTCTTTTGCATATCTTCCCTTAATTGATCTGTAATACTCTTACTAATATCTTCCCTATTTTGATCTATTTTCTTTTCTAATTTCTCATTATTCTTTTGCATATCTTCCCTGTTTTGATCTATTTTCTTACTAAGATCTTCCCTTAATTCCCTCTTATTCTTTTCCATATCTTCCCTTAATGTCCCAATATTCTTTTGCATATCTTTCATATTTTCATTATTCTTTTTCATATTCTCATTTAAATTTTTCAGCATTTCCATAATCATACTAGTATCAAGATTAACATTTCCTGCTATTCTATTCTGACTTTCTGCACTAAGATTTTCATCTTCAAATCCTAAAAAGTCTGGGCTTCTTTCTGTAACCTGTATTGAATTACAGCTAACTGTTACACTATCCCCTTCCATCATTATTTCTTCTGTATTACTAGCAGCCATTGTTTTTATTATCCTACCACTCCTAAGGAACATTTATTTACCCTTTTTTTTTTTTTTAAAAAATTAAGATACTCTAACCTTACTGATGCTTTATGTTGCTGTTACTTTAATGTCCAGCGTTCTGCCCCATTCTCCTAGATTTGTATGTCGCTTCTGCGTTGTGTTGTGATGAATCTACGTCGTCTTGTAGTTGATCTCGGAATTACGATGTCCAATCATCCGTATAGTCTGTCGTTCCTTTTGTTTCTGGAATCTGCGTCTTGTAGATCATTTTACTGCTGCTTTCGTTCCACGTCCTAATTATGCTGATCCTTTCCTGGTCACTTCGCCCCACGTTGGGCGCCAATTTGTAACGGTAATGTTACAAATGTGTGTTTACTTCACGCGTTGCCATCTTGTGACGTCATTCGTTGGTTGGTTCGTAGCTCCCTCTGGCGTGGCAATTTGTATCAGTTTTGAAATAATTCACTTTAAATGTTCTCCGGCTAGCTATTTAGGTCGACATTTAACTCTTGCAGGGTGTGAATCGGAAAGGAATCTTTTTATCCAGAAATTATACTTAATGAAGAAATTGGTTTTATAACTTTTATTGTCGAACACGTTCACTAACACTTTTTACATATTGAGATAGATACTCGCCAAACTGAAACTGTTCGTAATAACTTCTTATTTATCACTTTTAACTCGAGTACTTCAACTTTATGTAATTTTTTAAATGTATGATACTTTATAATAATTCTCGTAATTCTGCTGCGCGTAACTTGACGAAATGAAGGACTGGCTGACGATGTGTAGTGTACACGAAATTTTGATGAACTGAAAGACCGACGTGTAGTGTGTTGAGAATTTTGTTGAACTGGGGGAATGCTACCTCGGGCCTGGCTTATTTATACGCTTGCCTCAAGATACGCCTAAAGATTATAAATGAACCGCTATTGGCTAATAAAACGCGCCAACATTAGCGTCTATTTTAATATCCAATGAAAACCACGAATACATATGCTTTAGGAAATGTTCTAGAAGCTTCTAAACGGAAAAAACGCGCGAAACATTACGTAACTTCCTTGTTCCCGGTAATTATAAACAACTCACCCCATCGCTGCATTATTGCGTTATTGTTGACAGTTTCAGTAAAGCCGTATATTATTATTTACCAATAATAATTATAATTAATAAACATCAGAAATCAATGTCACATAAAAATACATATTCATATTACAATCATTATTTACATTTGAGTAATTTGTGATACAAATTACCGTATCATTTGTGATAGCAAGTTTTCATATATATGTTTTTACTTCACGCGTTGCCATCTTGTGACGTCATTCTTTGTTTGGTTCGTAGCTCCCTCTGGCGTTAGCAATTTGCATGAATTAGTGTTCGAAAGAATTTAAATTTAGTATATTGTCCTCCGGCTAGCTGTTTTAGGTCGACATTTAACTCTTGCAGGGTGTGAATCGGAAAGGAATCTTTTATCCAGAAATTATACTTAATGAAGAAATTGGTTTTATAACTTTTATTGTCGAACACGTTCACAAACACTTTTACAAATTGATCTGGATACTCGCCAAACTGAAACTGTTTGTAATAACTTCTTATTTATCACTTTTAACTCGCATACTTTAACTTTATGTAATTTTTTTATCTGTATAATACTTTATAATAACTCTCGTAATTCTGCTGCGTGTAACTTGGCGAAATGAACTGAGAGACCGACGTGTATAGTACTGAGAATTCTGTTGAACTGGGGGAAAAGCTACCTCGGGCCTGGCTTATTTATACGCTTGCCTCAAGATACGCCTAAAGATTATAAATGAACTGCTATTGGCTAATAAAACGCGCCAACATTAGCGTCTATTTTAATATCCAATGAAAACCACGAATACATATGCTTTAGGAAATGTTCTAGAAGCTTCTAAACGGAAAAAACGCGCGAAACATTACGTAACTTCCTTGTTCCCGGTAATGATAAACAACTCACCCCATCGCTGCATTATTGCGTTATTTTGACAGTTTCAGTAAAGCCGTATATTATTATTTACCAATAATAATTATAATTAATAAACATCAGAAATCAATGTCACATAAAAATACATATTCATATTACAATCATTATTTACATTTGAGTAATTTGTGATACAAATTACCGTATCAACATCGAAAGGGACAAACTCTGGTGCTTCATTTGTCAAGTTTAATAACAAAAAATCTCTATAAAATACCTAGAATTTAAGCATGATTTGTAATTCCGCTCTTATTTTGACATATCTTGTTCATGTTTTAAGATTTTGCTGTCCCTAAAACCTGCCGCCCTGGGCGCTGACACGGCTCGGCCCTCTCCCTTGAGCTGGCCCTGGCACAGATTTTCTGTAAATGTTTGGGCAGGAATCATAAGAAACACACTAATCGGTTCGTGGATTCTTCCTCGGGTTTTGACACGAGCCATCTATCTCCAGTTTCTTCAAGAAACGTTACCAGTTCTGCTTGAGGATATTCTCCTGGCAGTAAGAAATGATATGTGGCTATTGCATGACGGCGCACCTCCGTATATGAGTAGAACCATATGTGGCCATCTACGTAGAACGCTGGATCGCTCGAAATGGACCAATAAGATGGCCACCAAGATCGCTAGATATAAATCACATAAATTTTTTTCTTTGAGGCAATATGAAAACCCGCGTGTACATTATAGAAGTGTCTGATATGGAAACGTCGCAAGAAAGAATACTTCGAGCAACGAAAGAAATAAAAAATAACTCGGAGGCACTTCATAAAGTGCAGTAGAATCGGAGAAAACGTTATGAAGCATGTGTGTTGGCGAGGGGTGTGCATTTTGAACAACTGAAGACCTGAGTGCAAGAACCAGATAATGACCGCATTTTGTGAAGTTTAGATTTTCGTGTCAAATTGTAGCCATGTCTGTCCTTTATCTGTCGCTATAAGCATTTTAACAAATAACGGTTACTTTCCTCATAAGATGGAGTTTAAGTTTCGGCTAAGTCTGCTTTGAGTGCAAGAAGTAGATAATAACCGGAAGTATCCAATTCTTGCATTCAGTTATCTTGCATTGTCACTGACAGAATGATGGCAGAGAATAGTGAAGCAATGTTGGCTGATTTTTAATTAAAATTTTGATTCAGAGGTAAGTTAGTAATAGCATTTCTTTATTAAGTACGGCTTATTAGTAATTTTATTACTATTTAAAGATGATTATTTATTAGAATAACAGGTGTGTTGTAATCTGAATGTTAATAATATTGTGATATTTTAGGTACCAGTACCAAGTTCTGTTGAATGTTCCCCGACAAAGCTCAGGATAAAGGGCAAGGAAGTAGAACTGTTAGAAAAAGGAGTATCTTGCATGGAGAAGAGTATATTTCAACACCAGGAAAACTTATTCCTGCAAAGACAGTTGCTAATGACTGTGCATGTAAACGGAAATGCACATCCAAATTCTCATATGAAATTAAGCAGAATATTCTTGATGGTTTCAACAATCTCAGTGACAAGAACTCAGGATGCATACTTGATGGGGTTAATTAGCTGTTACAATGCTCAGAGGCTAGTGTTAAATGAAGTAAGATTACTTTACGTTCAAATATCCATGAAATAGTACTGGCACTAACCGATAAACAACGAAATGCGTACATAGTTATCAGCAAAACCTTCCAGTTCCCGTACTAACTACAGGTGAGCTGTTCTATAAGAGACAACTTGGGGTGTTCAACATAGGTATATTCGCCTGTACTACTGGAGAGTCAAAAATGTGCACGATGAAACTTTCGGAAGAAAGGGATCCAATGAAACTGTTTCAATTTGAAACATTACATAGAGCACTACGTTGATGAGAAAATTAAAACCCTGAATCTCATTAGTGACAACTGCACGGGGAAAAACAAGAATATGTTGATGGTGCAGTATTTAAACACACTTACTGCTTTGGGAAGTTTTAATAAAATATATTACCATTTCCCAGAACGGGGACATTCATTCATGCCCTGTGATCGAGCATTTTTACAAATTGAGAAGATCAAGCGAAAGAAAGAGTATGTCTCTGTGCCCGAAGAGTGGTATGATATTGCATCATCAGCATCAAAGAAATTTACAGTAGTTAAAGTAGATCAGAAAATCATATTGGATCTTAAAGGACACTTTCAGTCATTATTTAAGAAAATAATAAGGAATAATAATAAAGCATTTACAATCAGTAAATATCACCAGTTTGTTTATGAAGGGAAAGAAGTGTCCGTTTTTGTTGGTCAAGACACACTGGTTCACTCTAAAGTTTGCATATTTAAGAAACCGCCAATCCCTACCTTACATGCCCATGAGCTGTATCAGGCTCCATTGTCACTGAAAACAAAGAAGTACTGTGATATGATGGATTTGGCTCACAAATATATTCCTCCTGTATATATGAACTGGAACAGACACCTTAGACAAGAAGGTGGGAATGGAGACTCTGAACCTGAAAGTAACGTGTCTTACCTCGAGGTATAAACTTCTAATGAAGTAGTATTTGTTGAATTTCTATAAGAAAGCACGGATCTTCAAACATTAATGTATGTTGACATTAAAATTGCTGTGTGAAAACTGTTTTTATCTTGCATTATCCTAGTTCATACATTCCACGAAACATTTGGGTGCAAGAAATGGATAATTCCAGCACATATTTTTCTTGATTTTGTACATTTCTCAGTTAATTAGCACCTAGAAAATTGTCAGACTGGTGCACCTTAACTTATGATTTTATAATAAATGAATATAATCTATGGAATGTAAATATAATACAGTGCTATAAGTTTTCCTCATTTTTCTCAAAACTATCCTTTTGGTTATTATAGTTCTTGCACTCATGTCTTCAATTTCTCTAAACATCAAAAAGAAGTTCTGATTGACTTTCTGTTCTTGTCTTGATTTAATTATTCACCGAGTTTTATAATTCACAAAGAAAGGAAGAACACCTTGTAACTTGGGTTTCTCAAGCTTTTATTTGCCTTTATAAAAATAGTTCCTATTAGTAATTTGCGTAAAATTGTAAATGCTTCCCCAGTTCTATATTCTGTATGGTATTTAGGTTACGTTACAATCACATGTAGTTTTCTGTTTATTTGTATCCCAGAAGTGTTTATTTGTTCTTTGCCATAGCAGCAGAAGCTGAAGAATTAAAAATTAATCTGTTGAATGTAAAATTAACCTGTTGGATGTAAAATTAACCTGTTGAATGTACATAAAGTGAACCTGTTGCATTTGCTGTGTTACACTATTGTGCAAAATAAAATAGTAATTATCTCAAGAACAGAAAGTTTTTGCAAAAAAAAAATGTATTAAGGAAAAGGCCCAAAAGAACGCATTCCTTCATTTTTTAAAAGGATGATCATAGATCACCTTCCACCCGGTATATACGAGGTGTGATCAAAAAGTTTCCGGAATGACGTCATAAATACTACACAACAGCTTGTTTTGTCTAATCTGCACTGTCACCCTCGAAGTAGTCTCCTTGGGAGTTTATACACTTGTCCCAGCGCTTCTGCCACTGCTGGAAGCACCTCTGGAAGTCTTCTTCTTTCAACATGTTCAGAGCCCACTGCGATTCGCGACGGATGACATCAATGTCCTCAAAACGGTGTCCTCGGAGCCGCATTTTAAGTCGCGGGAAAAGAAAAAAGTCCACTGGTGCCAAATCTGGAGAATAGGCGGGATGGGGAACAGTATTAATCCTATTTTTATCCAAAAATTGGCTTTGTGCGCGGGGGCATTGTCATGATGCAGGAACATGTTAACTTGTCTTTCAAAATGCTTTGAAACTTCCAAAGGAGAGTCCTAATGAGTCAGAAAGTTCTCTTATTGTAATGCGCCTATCATTTAAGACCATTTCTCTCACGTGATTGATATTTTCATCAGTTTTTTTTTGGAACAGGGTCGCCCCGAACGATCTGCATCTTTAACTGATGTCACACCACTTTTAAATTTCGAAAACCACTCAAATGCTTGACTTTTGCGCATAACTTCCTCCCCATAAGCTGTTCTTAACATTTCATAGGCTTCTGTTACAGTTTTACCGAGTTTAGAGTAAAATTTGATGTTCGTTCTTTGTTCTTCGTAATCTGATATTTTTGCTACGCGGAAAAATCGCAGCACGAGCAAAATACTGTTCACTTCAGAGCGTCTATCTCGTCACTGCATGGTCACAGGAAGTCACTTGACCTCTCATTTTTATCGGGAAGGAACGCTGCATGTACAGTTTGGGTAAGAGTTAGATAAATCTCAGCGTCAGCATTGTTGTGAAGACATTCCGGAAACTTTTTGATCACACCTTGTACAGTTTAAAGTAGTATCAAAACGGGTGTGTGTATGTGTGTGTGTGGGTAGATGAGCCGAAGGGTGGGAAGAGTCAGTGAGGTGTCACCACTGGATCCTGGACGATGCTCTGGAAGCTCTTGAGGATACAGATGCTGTGAACTCTGAAATGCTCGGTTTGAATTTACCGCGCCTCCCACACGGCATAGCAAGGATATGTCTAGCGCGGCAGAAATGATTTCCTGGCGGATAATGTTTACTCAGTAATTGTCGTCATTTCTAACTTATGTGACGCGTAGCCAAATATTTGATACTCCTTTTTGTCCGTTATATTTTAAGATATTCTTAAAATTCTACTAGCTCTAGTTAGTGGCGATGTTGAATCTTATCTCAGCTTTTCCGTGTTTGGAAAGTAAGACATTTATTAGTAAATAAATCCAATAAGTAAACTTTCAGTATAATGTGTTTTATTTTATTTCTTAAAGTGCTTTAACGACGAACAAGATATGACAACTGAATCAAAGATTTACTTAAATATTTGCTTTAATTACCCGTAGACATTTTTTAAATTATAATAATAATCATCAATTCTTTATTACTTATAGTTGAGAATGTTTGTTAATTCGCGTACTGAATTTATACGCTTCTTCTGCTTTCCCTGCAAGCGACTCCTTTCTCAGTGAAATTTTTTTAACAATGCTAATAGTTGAATCTTGTTTATTTAAGCTATTGTCTGGTTGCTTTCGATCGTAAAATAAATTCACATAGTTTTGAAATTATTGCAAGAAATAAATATTCATAACATATTTGCACTCACATTAATTATATATATAAAACATATTATTGCTTAAATTTTTGCTTTTCGTTACATATTTTGTGAAGTCAATCTCTTTCGATCACTTTATTTAACATATTTTCAACGTTATTAATTTTTTATCTCTCAATTAGCTATAAATGTAATTCTAATTAACATTTACAATATCTAAATGCTCAAGGCAAAGTTGATGGCACAAATAGTGTTCTAAAACAATAATACATTAATAATTGTGATATAATGAATATTATATCACAATTATATATACAGTGTATCAAATTTCCCCATTCATTCCATTGGATTCCGTTTTACCATTCCTTAGCTAGCTTTACAAATTATTTTAGATCCTTTTTCATATATCTGCTTCAAGTTACAGCCGATCAATACGTCTTTTAGTATAAATATTGTGACTATTTTTGGTGTGTAGATAAGTCAGTTAGAGGCCAGTGCCTTACAATCAACTAGAAACACCTCATTTGTATAGCGATGAAATTACATAAATCTAAGATTGTTTAGTAAATAACAGCCAGCTTTTACTGCGTCTAACGTCAAGTTTAAACGCATTGAGGACGCGATATTTAAGTTAAAACATCTGTTATCGAGAATTACGTGCTTTAAGCAGACTTTTACACCGTTCAGCTCAAAGGTTCATCTATAAATTAGTTTTTTGAGCTAAAGTTTTGAGATTGCAATTATCAAAGCGTGTAGTAATGTACGAAGTTGTATCTCCAAAGTTGTTTCCTTTCAATTAACGGCACCAAACAGAGCTTTTAGATAGTTATAATTAGTGTTATTAATTTTTATTTAAATAAAACGAACGTGACATCACTTAATAGGTGATCTCCTTTTAACCATGTTCACTTTTCACTATTTTCTAAAACTCTTGTTTTCACATCATCCCAAAAGAAGAGGAAGGTTTCTTTGACGTTTAGGGTACGAGCTGATGGACTAGGGTGCGCTGTGCTGGTCTGTCAGTACTATGCCATGCATTTTAAAGAAATTATTCCAGTAAAGCAAGCTCAGTGACTTCCAATAGGTTTGTTGCGTCAAGAGCCATGTTTAAGCTGGCTCCCTTCCTAGTTTTCAGTAACCAATCTGAACTAAAGCTTTGACTCATGGGTTTGTCCCCATATTCGTGCTATTTTAATTTTCGTCGGAGCTTTCACTGTAAATACGTGTATCTCAGACCTTATCGCCATCATTAGCACATCTGGTTGTAGAAAACGAAGACTGTCAGAATTTTTGCAATGTCTTTATTTCATAAGAGTGTTTAACGCTCATTCCTAACATGCTGAGTGGATAATACATGAAATGGAAGGATTATTGTGAAGGAAATGTTTCAGGTCTAAGTTTTAGCGTACATCCCTCGGTCACCCATGTTGGTAATGAACTGAATGCTTACTGAGCGAGTAATTGCGGGGGATAAAAACCCGCAAACTATGGTCAAACATTTTCTTCACCACATAAGCAAACATTTGAGTTCTATTCTGCGGCAACATTACGTTTGCTACACATGAAACGAATCTTTTGTGCTCGGATTAAAAACAGGTACTAAAATCCTTATTTATACCATCAGTTATCGAAGTGTTAAAATAATTATAAATCTGGAGTTGGTGAAAATTTACGCTACAATGCTCCGCACTTCAACATTGTCATTGATGGTTACACTATCTATGGGCACCATACCAGCAGAATCCTAGAAAGCCGTAGCTATGGATTTTTTTGCAAATGAAACCGTCAACCTTGCTTTGGTGCATCTTTCACCTGCTCTCACCCACTATTTGGACTGCTCTTTTGCCCTTGGCGTGTAGTAATGAATCCATGCATCGTCTACTATTATAACATGTCGGAGAAACTCATTACGGAATTGCATTTAAATAAATTTAAACACTCAATTATGAAAAACGAATCTCGTATAAACTTACGCCGACTACAGGCTCAATCATCCAATTAGCGTCTTGTCCTATCCAATTTCCAGATATTACTCCACTCTTAGCCTCCAAAAAGCTTTGGTGGGTAAGCTCCACTCTACGATTTCGGCCAATTTTTTTCTGGAGTTTGCAAACAGATTAGAAATATTTCGAGGAGTTCTATGTTTCTTTTCGAGAAATCTATGCACCGCTCCCAGCTTCTGATCTGGTTGCTCTCCCGAGGATAACTTTATCTGCCATGTTAGTTAAAACTTATGCGTTACATGCAAGTTGTGTTTAGTTTTATGTGCAGCGAAAAAATTATCTGACGATGAAAATACCATTGAATTCATCGTTTAATTTTCTACCAGCTAACACGAAAATGATTGTAATAATTAATCAGTTTAGTTCAAAACCAGGGCCTATATCAAATATGCACAGCGTTTTTTCCCCCTCTTCTTTCGATTTCTACTTATCTCTCAAAAAAGGCGAGGATATTGAAGGAGACTTTAACAAATAAATTACACTATAACAGTGCTAAAAGCTATATATTTTGATACCTAAAATGCGGTTGGAAAGCACTTTTAAATGTTAGTTTATAGATATGGATCGCAATAAAACCCAGGAATACAAGGATACAAAAACAAATTATACAACTTTAAGAATTAGCAAAATCGTTTGTAAAGCAAGAAGAGTAAGGTAAGTGCACAATTTCATCACATAAACCACCAGTGCTTACAGCACTAAACAAAGAAGTATGAATAGTTTAAAAGTAAAATGAAGCCACCACCACCACCACCGCTCCAGGCCCGCCTTCCCTGATTGAAGGTTTTTCTAGGTCTTCCTCAGTCTTGAAACTAGCAAATGCCGGGGAGGTACCCTAAACTTAGGCCTGGAACGTTTCCTTTCCAAATTTTCTTTCCCAGTTATTTAATTTCATGCATCACCAGTGTCCACTGCCTGTGGTGCCGTATATAGTAAGGATGGGCGTTAAGCACTTCTAAACAAATCGCCGCCACCACCTGAGTCCTCTGAGCAATAACTACCGGTCTTTTACGCCCAATATAGAATGGGACGCTAAGGACCACAGCAGTAAAAAAGCGTGCATAAATTAAAAAATTAAAAAATCATCACCACCACCATTACCACCACCAAGGAATTTAAGATATTTTTAATAAAATTCCTTTATAAAGTTCTGTGTTTATGTAGAGTGCTTGGTAATTTCTAGGTTGTATATAAAATAATCATAACAGATTACGATGTGAAATTTGAATATATAATTAGCAACTGTTGTTAAATATAAAGATAAAGGTGGACACTTTCAATTTTGTAAATCACAAGCATCTTGGTGCTTATTAACACTATTAGCACATTAATATGCATCATTGTCGTATTACTTTGAACTGCTTTCTGTCATATATAGCAAAGCGACATCAAGATGCAGTGAATTGTAGGCAGAACTGTGCCTTCTAATGTCACGGGTAACTACGTGTCCATGGCAAAACAGAAGGGCAACGGGAACGATACAGCTTGCTCCTTTGACTGTTTGACCGAGCATCATTCTCACATAGGAATCAGTGAGGCATGACTTGACATAGTACCCGTGTTCAGCCAAGCAAGGGCTGCAGACGGAGTTGGTCCTTTCGCATATTGAAACCAATTCATCTACATGCCGCGACACGGACTATACCCTGGTTATCAGACCAGAGTTAATGTTGTCTCTGTGCACATCGGCGTTCGATATTCTGTACGACCTTTACGTGTTGAGATGGCAAGAGATTCAGTCGTATTATAAGTTAATTAATCATACTAGGTATAGTTTCTTTATTTGTATCCTTGTCTTGATGACTATTTTCTTCTGTATAAAAACTAGTATTTTCGGTCTGCAGATCTATAATGGAACTACCTCCTTGGTGGTCTTAGTCGTATCATCAAGCATATTTTAACTCAAATTAACTTCTCTGTGTAATTAGCGTAAAAGGAATGGGCATATTGGAGTTCCTCAAATCTACTGGTCCTATTGGTAGAAGTTGTATGAGGACAGCATTATTCTGGTCTCTGGGTTTTATTGTACTTCCTCTAAATTTAACCTTGATGTTCCTAAAACCTTAGAAAGGTTTGAGGTTCTTCAGTAAAATTGAGTTTTATGGACGCTCTTTAACTGATGTGGTCCTTAGCGTCCCATTCTATATTGGGCGTGAAAGACCGGTAATTTTACTCAGAAGCCACTTTATCAGGCTTAAAGCTCTTTTACGTGCCGTAAATCTACGACACGGACCACCGGCTTTACTTCCTTTCTGAAGGAAACCATGCTAAAGATTTTTACGCCCGAAAAACTCCATCGCCCTCCACTGGGTTTGAACCCGCGACTTCGAGAACTAGAGGCTAGTATGGTAACCACTACACCTCAGTGAAATATTCGATAGGTCATTCGCAAGTCAAAGTAATATCCAAATCAAAGACCGCTACCGTTTATGAACACCCACGGTGATATAAAATGCGAATTTATGTTTTTTCTGCTATAATTGCATCTTATGCAGATGGTATCAGTAATAATTCTAATGATATTTAGCTGCCATTTCAAAATATAGTGCTCAATCAGAACATCTAATGTTTATACAGGATGTTTCTAAATTAGACGGTAAACGTTGTGATCAGATAGATAACCTTATTAGAAGCACTTTTTGTTAAGGTGCCCATGAAGTACGATGTTTCGCTTCAGTACAAGGGGGATTTGTGTGATCAAATTGTTCGATTCTACAGGAAAGGGCTGAGTCATAAGATGTACGAAAACTGAATAAACAAATCATTAGTGTTACAGATATTCTGTTTATTGACCCAAACATACTGAAAATACACACACACAAATCGCATCGAAAGAAAATTATAAACACTAACTTCAATAAGCAATGTGGATAAATTATTTTACTGTCTCGCCGCTATAACAAGTGATGAAACGCAAATCCATTGATTTCCAGACAATCAGTACATCGACGTGCCATGTTTTGTCATACCCTTTCGAGGTCGTCAGGCATTTCCTTGATTTCAGCTGCTGCGCTAATTATGCGTGCTGCAAGACTTTTTTCCGAGTCAAAAGATATTTTATAAACCATAGACTTCATGTAACCCATAAAAGGGAATCAAGTAGGGTCAGGTCAGGTGAGCAGCGTCAAGTAACGGGACCATCTCGACCTATCCTGGGAGCACCGAATGCAGCTCTCAAATGGACATGTAGTTCATTCCCCAAATGAAGGGATGTCCCGTTATGCTGAAACCGCATTCCTTGTCTAATATTAAGTGGAAGCTGGTGCAATAGCTCAGGTAGAAGTTCTTACAAAAAAAACTGTGTAAGTAATGGACTTGAGTCGTCGCGGAAAAAGATGTGACCCCATAAGGAAGTCATTCACAATCCCTGCCCATACATTGACAACAAATCTCGTTTGATTGCACAAATAGGGTTTTTCGAAAACCAAAACATGGGAATTGGGGAATTAAACAATCCCTCACGTTTGAAGCATATTTGATCCGTGAGTAAAACACAGGTTACAAGATCTGATTGAACTGCAGTTTGGTTCAAATACCAATCACAAAACTGCTGCCACAATGGGTAGTCACCTGGCTCTGTAGCATGGAATTTTTAAGATGATATGGACGCAACAGCTTTTCCTGCAGAATTCTCCAGACCGTCTAATAACTATTGTTCAATTAATGAGCGATATCTCGAGTATTCATAAAAGGATTGTTCTTTGCACACTGCAGGACTGCTTCCTCGGCCTCACATGTTCGTACAGAACGTCCCCGTCCTTGGCCCTCTATTCGTTTGTGTAATGTATTCAGTCACATAGCTGCGATGAATACTGGCAAATGCACTGTAGTGAGGTTCACGTTGGTTTGAAAATCGTTCCTAGTAAAGCCTCTGTGTCGCAAGACCCGAAGCAGATGATGTTTCGTGCGCCATATGCATGCCCGCAAATTCATTCCGTGTGTAATGTTCTGTTTGTCATAGATAACAAATTTTACTTTTCTACAACTCAGCAGGAGGAATTGTACTGTACTGTGGGAAGTGGTCAGCAGAATGAGTAAATGAATAAAACTGAGCACAAGAAGTCAACAAATGGAAGTAAACAAACACGCTGATCACAGGCAGTAATGAAATGGGGTGAATGTTTATAAGTTTACCAGAAGTAAACAAACTGGATTCGAAAAAAGTAAACCAAATGGGTGATAGCATTAATGACAAGCCCCTCTTGCACTGCGAGTGCTTTTTCGCTTCCTTTGGCAGTTTTGCTTGTGTTCTGTATTTTTGGATAAATAAACAGATTATCTGTAACATTAATTCTTTAAATATTCAGATTTCACGTGCCTAATTATTTCAACTCCTTGCTGTAAGATCGACCAATATAAACTTCTTTTGAACTGAAACGAAGTCTCGCAGTCCATAGGTGCCTTAACAAACGGTGTTTCACAGAAGATTAGTTGTGTGATTCTGAAGTTTGTTAGAAACATCCTGTATAAGTTCTTTCCTCCTTTGCGTAAGTGCCTAGAGCCTTAGATATGCTTTTGTTAGGTTTTCTTAGAGCGTGTCCAACCTTCAACGGATCTCCAGCGCCCCAGTCTCTGCTTGTCTTACCGAATCTGTGGAAATAACACTTGCTGACTCAGGTCTTATTAAGGGTTTCCAGAATTCTTTTTGCCAGCTCGTATATGTTTTGACAAACGCACCAATTCAATGCTTCTACTCAGAGTAGTAAGATGCTGGAGGCATTCCTTGATCTGTTTGGTCTTGAGTACAGGATGCCTACAAGTATGCAGATAAAGGCTTTCTTCTAGTAGAACAGGCATATTGCAAAAAGACAGGTCTTCGCTTTCAGCTATGTTAATGTTTTTAAATAAAGGACATTTTTAATATTTCCATTTATAACGCTTCGGAAAAAAAGGAATTTTCAAGGTAAAAATTACAACTGTGCTTTGGTATGAGAAGAAATAATCCCATTTTTTTTATCTTTGGGTCACTCCCTCTCTCTCTCATATACTTCCAGAGGAGGCAGTAGGGAGGACAGGGAATAATTCTGAATAATGAAAATTTTCATCTCCAGCCAGGAATCGAACCCGGGATCTAGTTTTGAAGGTATGCACACCAGTCAGCAGATCATAGAAGCAATCGATTGTTAGTTATCTTGTGCAGGCTTGGAGGTAACTTAATTCTTATTTTCTCTATCACTGGAGAATTAATGCATTCCATTCAAAAATTCGATACCTATAGTGATTTCACCGTAAATATACGCTTTGAGATCCCAGGCAAAACATATTTAAAACTGGTCCACTCGCGCGTCTATCTTTCTGTGAAAAACATAACTCAAAAATGAAAAGTGGGACAGATGCCACATTTCAACTTGGGATGGACAACGTTTATTAATGCCAGGTAGGGATTTCATATTTTTAAGCTATTATGAAATACAAAATTTAGAAACTCTGTGAAGTCTTCATTCTTATTAAGCTTAATATAATTTCATGTAACTTGGAAACCATAAGAGAGGGTAAATTAATGTTGGGCTCCTAAAACTATACAATTTGTCTCTCATAAGTATTTTCATAGAATTAGTAATTTCCGAAGTGTTCATTGTTGCTTTGAATTTTCCAGTATTAGGCAACCGACTTTCAATGCGTTCTTTTGTTCCTCCTGAACATATGCAAATTGTATGTAATATCAGGGCCGGCAATTACAAAACAGTTGACTGTCGTTTCGTCCTCCGTGTGCTCTTTTCCCCCTTCCATGTCAGAGGCTCTGAATTAACAAATACCTGTTGTTTGTAACTCGAACTCTTGAATTTTAATGTTGCTTTTTACGTGCTGCTTTTCCTATGAAATTCTCTCACATTTATTCTCATATTAATATTTACAAACTCTGCGGAGGGTTAGAGAATGATTGTAATTAAAGGAAACTTACTCCGCCCAGCCTGGAATCGAATCAGGAACTTCTGGGTTGAGAAAGTGGAATTCTGACCATCCGATCACACAGGTTGTTAGTATGCTCGTAAGCAACTGCTACAAAATATGTGCGGAGTCAATTTTCTACCAACATTTTTCACGATTAATAGGATGTACCTAGATGGAAAAACAAGCCTTTGCACGAATACTGTGTAGAAGGGATATGAAAATAAATTATGATTGCAACACATATATTTTTATAACGGGATTCCGAATGTACCCAAAGGTTTTGATTCTAAAGGGTCATTTTATTGAAGCATATTAATTAAACCACTGTTTTTACTTTCCCTACTACGTATAGTAAGTAGGGGAAGTATTGCATTCCACCCAAAAATTCGATACCGAGATTTCACCGGAAATACATGTTTTGAGACCTCCTGAATCCAAAAAAAGCATTTTTGGAAACATGTCCGTGTGTGTCCGTGTGTGTGTGTCTGTGAACAGCATAACTCAAAAACTAACAGTCGGATAAACACCAAACTTGGTATTTACGTTCAGTATCTTCCAGAGATGCGACCCCCCTCAGGGGCTCACCTTATGTGAGTACGGGTTTTTGGCGCACCCGGGGGTTCCCGAGCCAATCATCGCCATATTCATCCCCTCACCCCCATCCGGTCGAGGTGGGTTCTTCAAGTGACCGGTGGACCCAAGGTAGGCTCTCGTGCGTTCTTTGCATTCCATTCATACCGCACCTCACCATCGTTTCTGTCTTCCCGTATCACTTTTCGGCCATTTCGCACCACGACATTCGCATAACTCTTTTTCTTCCCCGCCGGCCTACCTTGCGTGCGAAACGCCCACACAGTTTTAGTTTCTTTTATCTTTTTATTTAAATCCTCCGTGGACACGGCCTGACGGATACCCGCGCACCGCGTGCGCAGCTGGGTGAGTGGGTAATGGCGTCATCCCCACTACCCGGGGTCGTCATGTAGGGTTTGTGTTCGTATCCGCTGTTCAACTGCAGTCCCGCGGGGGGCCATTGCATGAGCTGCTGACTTCTGACGGCGATTGGGTCCCTCTGTCTATGTTCTGGGAGGTGTGACCCTGGGGTGAGTCTGGTATAGATAGGCCACTCACCCAAGCCGGGGTAACGCCCGAGAAGTCAGAGCCCGAGGTCGGAGACGGTTGCAATGGTGGAGGATTTATCTCGCTATGGAGCACCCTTCCTCCATTAATACAAACAAGCGCCGAAAAGTTATTGTAACAGAAGTAGCACCGCCGTCATCTGGTTGTTCCTTGGTCATTTCGAGAACAGAAGAAGGACAAAACTTTGAGAAGGTGAACCCTTTTATAATTCAGAAGGGAATAGATGCTATTGCTGGTGCGGTTCAATCATGCACTCGTCTACGGAATGGTTCCTTATTGGCACAAACTAAGTCCGATCAGCAAAGTAAGACCTTGTTGCGCGCTACGCTTCTCCACGGTTACCCCATCCGTGTTGAGAAGCACCGCACATTGAACTCCTGTCGGGGCGTCGTTACCACCCATAGCCTAGATGGTATATCGGACGAGGATCTCGTAGAATATCTATCTGATCAAAAGGTCACTGCAGTGCATCGAGTGCAGGCCAAACGCGACGGCGTATTGGTACCCACTCGTACCCTGTTTATTACATTTGATGGCGTCGATCTGCCCACGAGCATTTCCGCAGGGTACGAACGGATTTCTGTGAGGCCTTATATTCCTAGACCTCTGCGTTGTTTTAAATGCCAACGTTTTTGGCATACGCAAGTCTCCTGTAAGAGTGCCGTTAACATCTGTGCAACATGTAGCCAGCCCTCACACGAAGGTACCTGTTCAACAGCCCCCGTCTGCGTTAATTGTAAAGGGTCACATTCTGCTTCGTTTGCCGACTGTCCGCGGTATTTGGACGAGAAGGCGATCCAGGAGATCCGGGTAAAGGAAAAACTCTCCTTCGCTGAAGCCCGGAGGCGTTTCCATGCGCGCCAACCTTCACTCCTGCGATCTGGCACATTTAGTTCTGTTGTTGCCTCGCCAGTACCACGAGTAGATGCCGAAACTCAGACCTGGACCTTGACTGGATTAACCGCCACTACCATCCGGCCGTCTATTAAGGCTACAGTTACCAAGCCGTATAAACCTGGTCCCAAGTCAATGAAGTCGCAAGCCGTTGAAAAGAAGCCCAAGCAGAAACTTCGTAGGAAAGATTTTTTGAAAGACCCTCCGCGTGCGCGCGGTAACAAAAGTTCACCTTCTCCTCCTCGGAGGTCGCTGTCCCAGGATGGTCCTGGGACAAGCCGCGCTCAGCGGCACCCTTCACCCATCGCCACCCAGAACCGATTCACGGCGCTTGAATCGGTTTCTGGCACTGAGCGCGTGGGCCCTCCCTCCGAGGAAGCTATGGAGTCTGACCAACTCCATACCAAAAGCCCGAGCCCAAAGGTTAAACAAAAGGTAATTTTAAGCCGCCCTTCTAAATAGAAAGTTTATCCCCTTATTCTTAATGGCTATCCTGACCTGGAATGTACGTGGTGTACGATCGCATAGGGCGGAACTGCAACTTTTATTGCGTTCCCATTCGCCTATGGTCGTATGTTTGCAGGAGACTAAGCTTCGCCCTCACGATCCTTTTGATCTCCGAGGATATACTCCGGTTCGCTACGACCTTGAACCGGAGGAGGGTACTCCTGCTCATGGAGGTGTCATATTCTTAGTGCGTAACGACGTTCATTTTACACCTGTCACACTTACATCCGACTTGCAAGCGGTTGCCGTTCGCCTTCACTTACCCGGCTTTTTGTTTTCTGTTTGCTCTGTATATTCACCTCCATCGTCTCCCCTCGCTCCCGCGGACATTCGGGCTCTCCTGTCCGCTCTCCCAACACCATTTCTTCTGTTGGGAGATTTTAATGCCCATCACCCACTATGGGGTTCGCCAAGGGCTTGTGCGAGGGGAACTCTTCTTTCCGACATTTTTTATCAGTTCAATCTTTCCATCCTCAATACAGGTGCCCCTACTTTTATTTATGATTCTTCTGGTACTTTCTCTCACCTGGACCTTGCCCTTTGCTCAATCCAGCTTGCACGTCGCCTTCAGTGGAACGTCGTCGCTGACACCTACTCCAGCGACCATTTCCCCTGCATCGTTTCTCTTCTGTCGCACCACGTACAGCATTCCAGAGTACCTACCTGGATATTCGCAAAAGCCGACTGGAGCTTGTATTCCAGCCTCGTGCATTTTGAGGACCAGCCCTTCTCCGACATTAATCAACTAGTGCAGCACCTTACGTCTATTATTTTCTCAGCCGCCGAACGTGCAATACCCCGTTCATCCTCCCAACCTCGGCGGCCACCTGTTCCGTGGTGGAACGAGGATTGTCGGGACGCCGTTCGTGCCCGTAGGACTGCACTTAGGGTGTTTCGGCGCCACCCTACACTTGATAATTTGGTGACTTTTAAACAATCGCGCGCCAGGGCTCGTCGCATTATTCAGGATAGCAAGAAGGCATCTTGGGCTCGTTTTGTCGAGTCTTTTAATCGTTTTACGCCTTCATCCGTTGTTTGGGATAAACTTCGTCGCTTCTCAGGTAAAGTGTCACATTGTACTGTTTCTGGCCTTCAGGTTTCTAATGCCACCATAGTGGATCCGGCTGCCATCCCTAACACTCTGGGTTCTGCCTTTGAGGCGGTTTCCAGTTCAGACCATTATTCCGCCGGCTTTCGCTCTATTAAAGACCGGCAGGATTCCGCATCATATACTTTTCGGTCTGTTAATGATGAATGCTATAACGAACTATTCACAATGAGGGAGCTGGAGCACGCTCTTCATTGCTCTCGGCACTCCGCTCCCGGGCCGGACGGCATTCATGTCCTGATGTTAAAGAACCTTTCAGCCGACAGTAAACTATTACAGGTCTTACAGGTCTATAACCGTATTTGGCAAGACGGCATTTTTCCTTCCGTTTGGCGCGAAGCCACCATTGTCCCTATACTTAAGCCTGGGAAGGATCGCCAACTACCTTCCAGCTACCGCCCTATCTCCCTCACCAGTTGCATTTGTAAGGTGATGGAGCGCATGATCAACGGGCGGTTGACATGGTGGCTTGAGTCTCAGAAACTTCTAGCGAACGCTCAGTGCGGGTTTCGTCGCTATCGCTCTACCGTCGACCATCTGGTGTCCTTGTCGACGCATATTATGAATGGATTTCTGAGAAAGTGTCAAACCGTGGCTGTATTTTTTGACCTGGAGAAAGCTTATGACACTTGTTGGAGGGGCGGCATTTTACGTACACTTCACGATTGGAATATCCGCGGTCGTCTTCCCATATTTCTTCGGGAGTTTATGACGCACCGCGCCTTTCGTGTACGTGTGGGCTCGGTTTTATCTCGTCGTTTTATTCAAGAGAACGGAGTACCGCAGGGCTCTGTACTCAGTGTCACACTTTTTGCGATTGCTATCAACCCCATTGTTGATTGTATTCCACCTGGCATTTCATCGTCCCTTTTTGTTGACGATTTCGCTATTTATTGCAGTTCACGGCGGACCTGTCTACTCGAACGCCGTCTCCAGAGCTGTATCGACCGTCTCTACGCCTGGAGTAACGCCAACGGCTTTAATTTCTCCGCCGAGAAATCCGTCTGCATCAACTTCTGGCGCCGGAAGTATTTCCCTCTGCCCTCTCTCCATCTTGGGCCAGGGATACTTCCGTTTGCAGACGAGGCGAAATTTTTGGGGTTGATTTTTGATAGGAAGTTGTGTTGGACCTCGCACGTTTCCTTTTTAACAGCAAAGTGTGACCGTTCTCTTAATCTTTTACGTGTTTTAAGTGGCACATCCTGGGGAGCTGATCGGACCGTCCTTCTTCGCCTTTATCGCTCTTTGGTCCGATCCAAACTTGATTACGGGTGTTTTGTTTATTCGTCGGCACGTCCATCTGTGTTACGTCGTTTGAATACCATTCATCATCGTGGTCTTAGAGTCGCTACAGGGGCCTTTCCAACTAGCCCCGTGCCCAGTCTTTATGCTGAAGCTGCAGAGCCTCCGCTGTCCTCCAGGCGTGAGATGCTCTTGTGCAGCTATGCCTGTCGACTCTCAAGCTTGCCTGACCACCCGTCTTTCGCGGCATTTTTCGAGGATTCACTTGACCGGCAATATTTAGTTAGCTCCTCTGCATTGCTCCCTCCAGGGGTTCGATTTCGACTGCTACTTCGGCATTTGGACGTTACGCCAGCGCCGGCCCTTCCAAGGGGGGAAACGCGTTTTCCTCCATGGTCGCGCGCTGAGGCCCTCTGTCACCTTGGGTTATCGTCAATGCCGAAGAATGAGACCCCTTCTTCAGTCTTTAGATCAGCGTTTTTAGAACTTCAGTCGCAATTCGGGGACTTGCCTTTTATCTTTACTGATGGATCTAAGACTGATGCAGGAGTAGGATGTGCCTTTTTTGTGGTGGAAATAGTTTTACCTTTCGTTTACCAGAGCAATGTTCGATTTTTACCGCCGAACTTTTTAGCATTTATCAGTCTCTTTTATATATTCAGCGGCACGACTTACGGCACTGTTTTATTTGTTCCGACTCCCTGAGTGCTCTTCAAAGTATTAGCTCGCTGTACAGTTACCACCCGCTCGTACAGCGCATTCATGACCTGCTCCACTCGCTTGATGTCTCTGGCATCAGCGTCTCCTTCTTGTGGATTCCAGGTCATGTGGGCATCTCAGGTAATGAGTCTGCCGATGTCGCTGCCAAGTCGGCGATTTTATCACCCAGACGTTTTACCTCTGTTGTTCCCTCGTCAGATTTGTTTATTGTTTTACGTCGCTGCATCCTCTCGCTTTGGAGCGATGAGTGGACGGCCCTCCGGGGGAACAAGTTGCGGGAGGTTAAGCCTCTCCCGTTTTACTGGGCTACCTCTTCCCGTGCTTCTCGTCGGGAAGAGGTAATTTTAACACGCCTTCGTATCGGACATTGCATTTTTAGTCATAAGTATTTGCTGAGTGGTGACCCCGCGCCACTCTGTGGGTAGTGTGACGTGCCCTTAACGGTGCGTCACATTTTAACAGAGTGTCAGGTTTTAGCTGCATTGCGTGCTCGTGTGGGTCTGCCTGTTGGCCTAGCCAACGTTTTGGCAGACGACACGCATGCTGTGGAATGTGTTTTACGTTTTATTCATGACAGTGATTTTAATCTGCGCATTTAATGCGTTGGGCGTCTGTTAGCTTCGTACTTTTATCCTGTCGGTTTTTTATGGGAACTCTTATCCCCAGTGGACATATGGCGCTCATGTCCCTCGCATTCTACAGTTCCTGACACGTTTTAATCCTTTACTGCTTATGCTTTTAGTGTGTTGTTTTTCAGATCTTTGTCTTGTTCTTATTATTGTTGTTATTGTTATTATTGTTTTTATTGTTATTGTTGTTATTGTTATTATTGTTATTGTTTTATTTGTTATTGTTATATTGTTAGTTTTAGCTTTTTGATCATCGCGGGTTTGGGTCCCGTTTTTAAATATGCGGTTCTTTTACCTGTTTTATATTTTGACCTTATCTTTTATACACTGTAAGGGCGCTGATGACCATAGCAGTTTAGCGCCCTTAAACCGCATATCATCATCATCATCATCATCATCATCATCAGAGATGCGACACGAAGATTTTCAAGAAAATCCCCCCACCCCAGACTACCCTTTACATGGAACATTTTTCGAAAATTTTAATTTTCTCAAAAATGGCTCTAACGATTTTGATGAAAATATCATATGTTTAAGATAATGTCATGAGAAATGAAATGTATATCTCGAAATTTCTGGGAATGTCTCCAAAAGTATTCTTCATTATGAACGACTTTTGCATAACTGGTAAACCATAAGAGATAGACAAAATTTTACTACACAAAAAATGTAGATCGTGTTAAAATACACAACTTATGTCATATACATTTTTTTTGTTGAGTGAACCGTTTTCGAGATATTGCTTGTTATTTCCTTAAATTTTCCAATACTTATACTTTTTCTCAAATTCGTTATTCATTTTTTTATGTCCTGGACATGCAAAGAGAATGGAATGCGCCATATAGCAACCAGCGATAAAATATTTGACTATCGCTTAAAAGCTACCATATTCCCCTTGCATCTACAAGAAAATTACAAATAAGATTGACATCTCGATATCTCGATTAATATGAAGCATATGGAGAATAGGCGTTTGTAAAAATAGATTGTACAAGAGTAGAGAAAGTCATGTGAGTGTAACACATCAGATTTTTTTTATTAAATTTAAATAAATTTGAAACATATAATTACTAACAACTGTTTTGAAAGGCTATCTATTAGATCTCTTTTGTTTACCTTTCATAAAAATCCTTCAGAGCATTACTGTGTAAGCTGTTTATGATGAGGTAATCGAATTTTCGAGAGTTCTTTTATATTTCGTAAAACCGGAGTACTATATTAAAATTATCGAACGCCCATTTTACGCGATCAAGTTGACCTTGAAATTATTTAGGAATCTAGGAATTAGAAGCGGAGGAGGATTTCAGCACTGCAGCCAAGGCGACGCCTATTATGCCTATAAACCGGGAGGACTTAACGAGGTGAGAGAGTATGAAGGACGGCCAGCTCGATCCTTAACGTATTCTCCATCCACCTTCTATACTTCCTTATCTTATCAAAACTGGTTCTGAAATGTCGACATCGGCCAAAATAAGCATGTCTAACTACCGAACACCTCATTTTTTCCGTTTTAACCTTCTTGGGCGACTTACGTCCAAAGCAAACTACCATTTTCTCTGACTGTCCTGAGCTTCTGATATAAGCAGTTGGAAGCTAAATGGGAGGCACCTATAACTTATGCCATCAGCAATGAAGGAGGCTTTCACAATACCGATGTGATTTTAAACAGCTAGAAAAAGATTAGCCCAGGCGAGAATCGTCTATTGGTCTCACTTTGTGAGTTTAACAATCTATAACAGAATAGGTCATATGATGCTCAAACGAGCTCGGTACCTATAGACCTCACAGTAACCCAAGTACTACGTTCTCAGAATAACAGAAAACCTCGGAAAAAGTCTTAACTTGGCAATTCATCCCAACAGAAATTCTAATTCGGAACCTTTTGAATGTGACGCAGATTGCTGGCCCAGCACTACGTAACTGGGCAACGTATCTTATTCAGTCTATGGCAAATTGTTTTGAGAATTGAATTAAACTGGAATCTTTATTCATTACTAGCAGAACTCGAAACTTCGCGTGTTGTTGTGTTAATTACGGAGTCTTAAGCCCCTTGTACACGTTCAAATTTTCTTCAAATTCAATACTTTACAAGACGTTTCAAGAGTTGTCACAACTTTACAGCTTTTCTTGTCAAATTGCTTCCAATACTTTTAAACTCTTTGAAAGTCTTGAAAGCAAATAAGAACATGCTCTAAACGATCAAAGATTTGACAATGATTTAATGGCTTTAGCTAATGAAATAAGAGTATTTACAGTGTGTCACGAAATCTGTAACATGGTGGAAAGCGAAGAGTATACAAAAATAGCTAACCGGCCAAGGTATGTTGTATGCGAACTGATTAGGTTATACATAAACTGGTCATGTCTGTATGTCTAGGACTCCGTGGGTTACCACAAGATGAAGCAGATGAAGGCATATGAAGAAATAATTGCCAGGCAGATTTCCGAACTAAGTATACATTAATGCAATGTTATATAGTATGGTTAACGTATCGGTTGATGCTATTTCCATTGTATTCCACACTCGTAATGTGATTTCATTGGATATAATACGTCAAAGTGCTACATAATATTAGTAAAGAACAGTATTTCATTGCAAACTGTTATACCGTGATGCAAATAGTAAATTGCTTTGTGCATGATAAATTATTTATTAATGTGTTCTGAAGGGTTTCAATTTGAAAAAAGAAACTTGAAGATACACATTTATGACATTGTCAGGTCTTGTCCAATCTTGTCACGTATTGAAAAATGTTTGACAATTTTTCTTGTAAACTCTTTAATTGGAAAAAAAGTTTGATCGTGTACAAGGGGCTTAAGACACTCTCAGATCTCTCCTTCTCTTTGTTACTGTTACTCTCTCACTCTCCTCTCTCTCCAATTCTCTCGCCTGTTCCCCCTCCGACTCCCTCTTCCTCTCTGTGGATCTTATATATGCCATATCTATATTTTGAAAAATTATAACTGTTTTTTTTTTCTGAGATGTTAACAAAAATTAAAACACAATTAAAAAGTTTCACAGTACACAGACTTTATGCCTGTTTACCGAGCGGGATGGCTTAGACGGCAACGTCTCACCTTTCTTCTCGTCGCCTGGCATCGACACGGCTCGCCACGCTTCGCCTCGCTACGCATCGTGACGATTGACCTCACCGCGCCCTTGTCAAACACATCTCACCTCTTGTAACCCACATTCGTGAAGTTCCGGGTTCGATCCCCGGCGACCGCCCACTCTGGCCCATGGGTTTTTCCGTGGTTTGCCCGGATCGACAGACGAATGCTGGGGTGGTTGATCTTCTACCACGTCTCTCCTCCCTCTCATTTCCTGTACCCACCATCTTCCTTATCATCTGTTTCAGGGTTGTAGGACCAGGCAACGGTGTTCTGCGGGTATTGCTAGTTAGGTCTCTCCACCGAGTGGGGTTCACTCCGGGAACGCTGGAGTTGGTTGCTTGTGGGCAGGACCGTGAGGAGTCGGATACGGTTTATCTGGAAACGTTAGGGGTCCTGTCTATGCCTGCGCCCATCGCCATCTGGATCTGGTCGTCCTTTGGGTTTCTTCCCTAATCCCTGCCTCCCAGGTGCACGTTGGAAGCAAAACGGGCCGTTACTGCCTACTTGCGGTGTTCTGTTCTGGTTTCGGGGGCCCCTCTGTGATATGTACTTTTATACCTGATTCTTATAGTACGATGGATACTTTATTTTAATTGTCATATCGGGGTCTTTGACTTGAGAAACAACTGATAATAGCATTAAATTGAGTTTTTAATTTATGGACGCTCTTTAACTGCTGTGGTCCTTAGAATCCCATTCTATATTGAGAGTGAAAGACCGGTAATTTTTCTCTGGGGCCTCTTTATCAGCGTGAGGTTCTTTTACGTGCCGTAAATCTACGACATGGACCACCGTCTTTACTTCCCTTCCGAAATATTATTTTGTTACCTATTATCTTATTATTTGTTTATTATATAACTTTTAATTAGGAAGCTATGCTAAGGATTTTTACTCCCCAAAAAATCCATCCCCCTTCGCCAGATTTGAACCCGCGACCTCGGTAACTAAGAGAAACAACTGATGGTGTTACTTGACTAGGACTTCTCGGGTTACCAGGCGTGTGTTGTTGATAAAGTCGCTCGAGTTTTCGGCCATACTAACTCTATGGCCTTCTTTAGGAAGTGACGAGGTGCCAACTTGCTGCTGGCAGGCTGTAGTTTAGCTCGGGGGAATTTTGCTGCATGGCCACCCTCAACAGGGTTTTACCACAGGATGTCTATTGTAGGAAAAGGTTGTTAAGGATGGCGGTTTTTGTTTTAGAATGGTATGATGGAAGGGAGTTAGCATGTAGCTCCTCGACAACTGCCTTTTAGGATGCAGTGGCCCTTCTGCACCCTGGTGGAATGTTTTTGTAATGTTCAGTTTACATTGGCTGGGGTTTGTAAACTCAATATTGGTTGAATTTGAATGGAGGTCAGCTTTAGCTGCTGTTGGTGACACTCCGTTGTTATCTGGTATGCCCGCATGCCATGCGGGGAACCCGATGACGCCGAAGACGGCGAGTTCTAGGGTTATAATCCTCAAGAGATCTGACCAGGGCGCTCTGATTGTTAGGTAAATAAGCGTGAAATTTTGTAGCCCGGCGCCTGATTTCATCTTCCACATATGGAACAGATGAAGTAGTCTCACGGGGAAGGCACGGCCGACAGAGTATATGAACCGGAGTCCTGTATTCTGCACCCGTTGTAGCCAAAGCAGCCAGCTGTCTGCGGCCATGCCGCAGACCTCGCAGGCATACAGCATGGGGGGATTATGAGGGCTCGGAAAAGGTGTAACTTTCAGCGAACAGGCATCCCGGACCTCAGCATCGGGTAGAAGGAAGCAATTGCCCCCTGTTCCCGGGCAGAGATGTTACAGATGTGCTCGCAGAAAGTTAGACCCTTGTCCAGCTTCACTCCCAGAAAGGTTATAGAACTTCTTCATTCGATCCTTCGCCCTCGATAGTGAAATTTTGAGCAGTCTGCGGGGGTGTGGCGCTTTGCTAGCAGCAAGGCGTGGCTCTTGACCGCGTTGACCTATCGTCCTCCGTGGTGTAGTAGTTACCATGCTAGCCTCTAGTTCTCGAGGTCGCGGGTTCAAACCCGACGGAGGGCGATGGATTTTTTTCTGGCGTAAAAATCCTTAGCATGGCTTCTTTTGGAAGGGAAGGCCAGTGATCCCGTGTCGTAGATTTACGGCACGTAAAAGAACCTCAAGCCCGATAAAGAGGCATCTGTGCAAAATTACAGGTCTTTCACGCCCAGCATAGAATGGAACGCTAAGGACCTTAGTTGCTAAAGAGCGTCCATATATACAACTCAATTTAATTTCCGCGTTGACCGACATGCGCCAACGCCAGCACCACTGCTGGATGAGATGGAGGTGTCTCTGTACTGGGTTGAAGGCTCTGAATAAGTGTTTATTGGTGCAGAACAGCAGCCGTTGTCAGCATACTGGGCCATTTCGATTTGCTGCTGTGTCGGAAAGTCTGCCGTGCAGACGACGCCGAATAGCGTGGGAGATAGTACAAACAGACGCAGGAGTGCGCCATGGAGCTCACAGCCTTCAGGGACTCCTCCTCTGACTGGTCTAAGTGTTGATGTTTTCTCGGCGACTAAAACTTTGAAATTGCAGTGTCTTAGAAAGCTGTGTATAATGTTGTTGATCTGGGTAGGTAATACCAGGTGGATAAGTTTGTATAGGGGATCCGCATGCCATGTCGTTGAAAAGGCCTTCTCGACTTCCAGCGATACCGCGGCGGCGAAGGAACCTTCCTGGAAGCCCAGGGCGGCTGCCTCTACCACCCGCAGCAGCTGCAAGAGATGTCGAGGTCCCACGACGGAATCCAAACGGTGGTCAGGAATGGCTTGAATGTCACTAAAAAGTGGAGAAAAGCGGTTGAGGACCATCGTCTCGAAAAATTTCGAGAGGGTCGGTAGGAGACTGATGGATCAGTAGTTGGAAGGATGTACCGGGTCTTTCCCTGGCTTCAAAATGCATATCACCCGGGCGTTTCGCCACTCTCGTGGAAAGTGACCCAGGCTGAAACACATGTTGAACACCCTTGTGAGAAAGAGCACGACACTGAAGGGAATATCGGAGCATGAGGGGAGTTAGCTCGTCAGCTCCGACCGCCTTTTTGGGATTGAGACGCAGGAATGCTCTATGGAGCTCACTCGGGCGGATGATGGGGAGTCGATTCGCGTGCCAGAAGTGCGAATCGAACTAGGTCTCGTACCTCTTTTCGGTTCGCGTTCTGCAACGCATGTGGTATGGCGGATCAGAGGAATGAACTTCAGTATTTTGCTGGTTCATATGCCCTGGACCTCATCTTAGTCGGGGAAGCACATCTCCGCCCAAATAATCATTTCCGACTACCGGGCTACAACTGTCCCAGACCCCTTACCCCAGGGGCCTCCAACGCTTGGTACGGGATTGGCGCTTCCGGGCTCCCGAGCTGTACTCTCGATTGGGTTCCTCTAAGAGGTGAGAGGGCTTATGTCAAACGCCCGATCAACTGTGGCCCACAAGCGTGTTTGACCAATGTCTAGTTACCTCCCTGAACACAGTCTGACGTATACCGCTGCGCGGGACGGAGGAAGGGAGTCGCAAGGGGTGAACTGGGTAATGCGTTACTCTCAGCCCCTGAGTATCATGCAGGACTATGTTCGTATCCGCTGATAAAGATCTGTCCCAGGGAGGGACCATTACATGAACTGTTACACTCCTGAAGGCGATTGGGTCCCTCTACCTGTTAATTGGGAGGTGAGACCCTAAGGTGAGCAAAGTCCAGGCCAGAACTCTCACCTATGCTGGGGTGGCGCACAGGATGTGAGCACGCCATCGGAGAGATTTGTAATGGTGGAGGATCCAAGCGCTATGGATACAAAAAATCCAGAAAAAACACCAAAGTAGTTGTTAAAGAAGTAGTCGAGTGTTGTGTCCTCGCTACCTAGTTATCAGTAGAACTGAGGAAGGAAGGAAGTTCAGTACGGTTAGTCCATTCACTATCCAAAAGGGTCTGGATAAAATTGCTGGCGCAGTAAAATCGTGTATTAGAACTCGCAAAGGTACGCTCCTGGTTGAAGCAAATTCAGCATTCCAGGCGGCGACTATCTTGAAAGCCAATTTGTTAGGAAGCTATCCCGTTGGAGTGGAGATGCGTAAGACCTTGAACTCATCGCGTGAAATACGTGATTTCTGTAACGGCGAAGCTACCTGGGTTAACTGTGGAGAATTCTCACACGAGGGAGCATGTACATCAGCTTCAACATGCGTTAACTGCAGTGGTGAACATCCATCTAGTTACCGAGAATGCCATTTTACAGAGGAAAGGGTGAATCAGGAGATCCGGGTTAGGGGGAAGGTTTCCTTCTCGAAAGCCCGGAAACCCCTGCGTGTCCGCCAACTCTATGTCCCGAAGTTCGGTACCTATAGCTCACTTGCAGCTAAACCGGTACCATGTCGGGAAATCGCAACTGAAACTAGTGATATTAACGGGGCCACAATTTCAGAAAAGATTCTCGTTACCAAATCACTTCCAAAGCTCACGAAATCCACACTACATATACAACAACACCTGCGAAGATCCCTTCACTAAATTCAGCATCAAGGCCATCTACTTCCAGCAATAGGACTGCAGGAGCTATTGTTGATGCATTTGACATGACAAACACATTCGGCCGTGCTTTTGCTCAAGTGTCTGGCTCAGATAAGTATTCGCCCGAGTTCCTTCCTGTTAAGACTCAACATGAATCTCAAGGTTTCCTTTTTCGTTCAGGAAACCTTAAAGATTACGATCGCCTCTTCACCATGGCGGAGTTAGAACACCCTCTTTCATCTTCGCGACTATCTGCACCAGGACCCGATGGTATCCACGTACAAATGCTCCAGCAGCTCTCTCCTGAAGGTAAGGCTTTCCTACTTGAGGTCTATAATTGTTTGGGTTGATGTCACGTTTCCAGAAAAGTGGCGGGAGGCCACTGTCAGACCCATTTTGAAAGCTGGAAAGGACCGTCATCTACCGTCCAGCTAACGTCCTATTTCCCTCACCAGTTGCGTTTGCAAAGTGATGGAACGCATGATCAATGGACGGTTGGTATGGTGGTTGGAAACTCATAACCTGCTGACCAACATCCAGTGCGGTTTTCGGAGGCGCTGTTCAGCAATGGACCACCTTGTGTCATTGTCGACACACATCATGAACGGATTGATGAAAAATTGTCTAACCGTTGTGATATTTTTTGACCTCGAGAAGGCTTATGATACGTGATGGCGAGCAGGGTTACTGCGTTCCCTACACTCCTGGAATATACGTGGAGGCTTACCACTGTTCATTCAGGAGTTTATGAAGGACCGCGTTTTCCGAGCAAAGATCGGCTCGGTTTTTTCGAACCTTTTTGTTCAGGTGAACGGAGTACCTCAGGGATCGGTACTAAGCGTTACACTGTTTGCTATAGCAATTAATTCATCTCAAAATGTGTTCCTCCGGGGGTGTCGTCATCGTTATTCGTAGATGCCTTTGTCGTTTATTGTACTTCTCTGCGTACGCCGTTTTTGGAACGTCGTATGCAGCAATATTTAGATAATCTCCAAGATTGGAGTTCCAAAAACGGCTTTCGTTTCTCAACTGAGGAGTCAATCTGCGTGAACTTATGGCGCCTAGGAGACTATTACCACCTTCGCTCCGATTCGGTCCAGATTTACTACCATTCGCAGATTCGACGAGATTCCTGGGGTTGACGTTTGATAGGAAACTTAGCTGGTCATCGCATATAGCACAGTTGAAAGCGCGATGTGACCGTTCGCTGAATATCTTGCGGATATTCAATGACAAATTTGGGGAGCGGATCGGACTATTTTGCTGTGACTGTATCACACACTGGTTCGATGAAAAATAAACTACGGGTGTATCATTTATTCCTCAGCACGACCATCTGTGCTGAAGAGATTAGATGCAGTCCATAACCGGGGCATTCGAGTGGCTATTGGTGCTTTTCCCACTAGCCCAATTACGAGTCTTTACGGCGAATCTGCAGAACCTCCTCTGCGTTATCGGCGTGAAATCCTCTTGGGAAATTATGGCTTGCGCTTAGGTGTATGCCTCAACATTTAACGTTCGCTTCGTTTTCTCACACTGCGCTGGACGAACGTTATAGGAATAGCTTCATTAATCCATGGGCTGCAGGTGTTCGTTTCCAGGAACTTCTAAGAAAGCACGGCATTGAAATGCCTAGCATGTTTGCTAAGGGGGAGAGGGTGTTCGTCCCTTGGCTATGTGCGACATCTCACGTATATATTGGGATGACAGTTTATCGGAAGTCTACGATGCCTACGTTTAGTATCCGCACCTGTTTTTGTAGAATTTGTGTCCGGTTACAGTGACCGAATTTTGTTATACACAGATGGATCTAAGAGCACCAACGGTGTTGGATGTGCTTATGTTCATGGAACCGAACCCTATAATTCGGTTTTCATGATAGCATGCCCATTTATAGTGCAGAGCTGTATGCCATATTCCGAGTCATTTTGTATGTGCGCCGTCGAAAATTGGGAGACTGTCTCATTTTGAGTGATTCCCTAAGTGCACTTCAGAGTCTTCGTGAGCTGTACAACTACCACCCCATTGTTCAGCGAATCAAGGATGACCTTCATGTTTTATACGCTTCTGGCGTTAATGTGGAGTGTACTTGGATACCTGGTCACGTTGACTTGCCGGAGAATGAACTTGCGGATTTGGTAGCTAAGTCGGCAACCACAGAACCCAGTGTTACAATACCCCGATAACGTCAGAAGACTTTAGGCTTGTTGTGCGGAGAGCGGTTCTCTCGTGATAGCACGAGGAGTGGTTAGCTCTCCACTGAAATAAGCTTAGAGTGAAAAGTACATTCCAATAGGTAACTCGTGTATCTCGTCGTAAGGAGGTGATTTTGGCTCGGTTGCATATTGTTCACTGCAATTTTACGCACGGTTATCTTTTTAAGGGTGACCCTGCTCCTTTTTGTCCGCTTTGTGGTGAAGATCTTTCAGTCTGTCACGTGTTGCTAGGCTGTATTGCTCTAGCACGTCATCGGGACTCTCTGCAACTGCCGAGCAGTCTTGCAGAGGTCTTAGCGGATGATAAGCAAGCGGTTGATAGGATTTTTAAATATTTGCCAAGAGTAAATTTCCAAATTCGAATTTTGTCATCTTAATAGCAGGTGTTTTATATTCATCGGTTGAGTTTTATATATTTATATTTATGAATGACTTGTGCTATGTTTTTATATTGATATTTATCTCTGGCTTTTGCTTTGATTTTTTAAATCAGTTTTATCTCTGGTCTTTGCCGTGATATTTATCTCTGGCTCTTGCCATGATACATTTTACAAGGGCGCTAATGACCTAGCAGTTCAGCGCCATTAAACAAAACAAAAGAAACAAAACAAACTGTCTCAGGACTGACCGTGAGGGCCGCCGAGGTGGCGGCACCGTGGTTCGTGAGGAACAGCGTATCCATCGCCCAATCCCACTCCCGCCACTTCAAACCCTGGAGGCCACGGCGACGTGCATTGATCTCGGCGGAACGAAAGTCATGATGTTGTCTGTTTACTACCACCCCGAAAGATGATCATACTTAACGATTACCTCTCCATCCTCTCCCTACATCCTGACGTTATCATGACTGGGGACTTCAATGCCAAACATCGTTGGCATTGCGGCCTCCAGGCGGATAGAGGAGGGTATGAAATAATACGCATGATAGATGCGGTCCTGAGGGCCGCTGGAAACCCACCCACCATCCACGAGTCGAGAACGAGCTTCCGTTATCGACTTCGCGATCATCAAACATTTCCCCTTTCATCTCTCACTCAGATCACTCAACGCATTACACCCCGATCGTAATCCGTGTTAGCTGAGGTTAACACCAGGGTTGCCAGCCACGACATTCCGGTTCAACACCGGGAAGTCGATTGGGACTGCATTAAGGTTTGTCTCCACGATTCCCTTCCACCCAACTCTAGAATCACAGATATCCCAACCCTGGAGGCGGCGATCTGCTCCTTCACCTCCATTGTAGTACGAACGGTTCACAAACTTACCGTTGACACCCCAGTTTCCTTACACCCCGACACCCTTCCTGTCGAGCTATTGCTGCTTATCCGTCGATCCTGGGTGGCACGCAGACTCTATCAGCGTCACTGCACGCCACATAGCGAGCGCTTCATAGGCGTGTACGCCTAGAGGTCCGTCGTCGCCTACGCGAGCACAGGGTGTTCATTGAAATTGGAACTACTTTATGACAGTTTATATTGAGGTTACTTCAAGCTGCTCGTCAAAATGACCACTGCAATTATTTCAGTTGTTGTATGTTCTGCTTGAATTGCAATTATTATAAATATAAACAACTAAAATTTGTAATGAAACGACTTTATACCGGTTTTGTTGGCATTCTTTAAATGACGACAAGAAAAAAGCATAGATGGAAAATAAACAATTTAAGAAATGTTATATCGCTGTTCATTGATGTAATAATATGCATGCATCTTATTTTCAGGTTAGCATAGCGTTTAAAGAAAGTCAACTGCAAATTTTCCTTTTATACATTTTGGTATTTAACTTTTAAGAAATGACTAAATATTTATTTGTAGACTCTGTTAGATTGTAAACCGCAAGTGATTTGCGTTAATGAAAACGGAAGTATATCTAAGTCTTACAGCCTTTGTTAGCGTTTTCGCTAGTGAGTTAACATGTTATACATAAGACTGGAAAATAGTTTTTTAAAAAAGAATTACACGTTTTGAGTTTGTTTGAAACCATTACAAAATTAAGAGCAATTTATATGGAGAGCCTTTTAAAACGTACATTTTTAGCATTGTTTCCGCTAAATACTAGACTGCAAGATACAGAATGCTTCAAACATTAAAATCACACCTTCATTCCAGGGCCATCTTAATTCTTTGTGAGTAAAGAAGGCCCTGCTCATTCATCTTACAGATTCTACGGAGGGTAGAGAATGTGTTATATACTTTATTACTTGCTCTGCTACGTAGGTATAGTAAGTAGGGGAAGTATTGCATTCCACTAAAAATTGGATATCGACATTTCACTGGAAATACATGTTTTGAGGTACCCTGAATCAAAATAAAACATTTTTGGAAACATGTCCGTGATGTGTCTGTGTGTCTGTCTGTGAACAGCATAACTCAAAAATGAAAAGTCGGGTTTTCGTTCATCACAAGGACTTCAGAGTAAAATGCAGTCAGATAGGTTTGTACCAGGAAATTGTATAAGTCTTATTTAGAATAGCATAATTAAAATTCGTGGAAAGTAACCTGGAATATAATTATTGAAGTATTCTACGCTGGTTCTGAGGCGTAGGTAGAAGGGCATCTCGGTATTTTTGAGTTATGCTGTTCAGACGACAAAACTTCTCGTAAAGTGTTTTTAATTCAAAGTACCTCGAAATATAAACCTCCAATGAAATTTTACTATCGAATTTTTTAATCGGAAAGCAATACTTCCACCGCCTTCGGTATCTCATCAAAAAGAAGGATGGATAAAGTAAGCATTTGCCATTTAGGCTTATGCCAGTTTTCCAAAAAGGGATTCAGGTAAATACAATTTATAACACAGGCTCGAGTGCAGGGATACAGTTCAAATTATTTGCCATCTTCTATGCCGAACACAAAAACATAATAGATTTATTTTTCATCTGCAAACAAAGCAATTTAAAATAAATGTTCGTTTATTAAAGAAATACAAACGAATACTATAGTGCGAATGAAGATGAGGATTTTATTGCACAACTGTAGAAATTAAAATAATGCAGCTTTTGTAAATAAAGATGGGCTAATAATGATAAGGGCAAATACTGCAAACAATATAGAGAATTTCTTTGCTTAGTGCTGTAATGTAAAATAAAATATTTCTTCTCAATAAGATCAGGGTTAATGGAAAGGAAAACACCTAGGGATAATAAAATAAATAATTTCAACTTTAATGTCAGTAACTAGTCCACAATCCTCCATTATCAATTACAGCATTAAATCTTCAAGGCGCGAAATGAAGTAGAGTAGAGCAGGTCCTTGAATACCTTCTGATGTTTTCTCAAATCTCTTATAAGTGACTTCTGATAGCAGTCGCAGTTCAATCTTCCCTGTTATCCCGCTCACGAACTAGAATGACAATTATTATTATTATTATTATTATTATTATTAATTATCATCATTATCATTACTACTATTATCATAATTAGTGTTATCGTTATATAGTATTATTATTATTATTGCAACTAAAATTTGTTGCCACAGAGAAAAGAAAATAGTTTTGACAAACATTACAGCCAGCATTGAGTGGTGAAAATTATATAAAAAGAGAGAAAGTTTCCAACGAAGGTCGACCATGGTGGGATTTGTATTGTATTTAGTTTTCACAAATCTTGGAAACAGAAATCGTGCAAAGCCTGATGGAGAGGGTTGTGTCAATAGACATTACGCTACATTGGAAGTCCTCAATACATTCTTTAATCACAACTCCCTATATGTCCGACTTATCTGGTCTAAAAGGCCGATCACAATGAAAGTCAGACATAAACGTAACGTAAGCATAAGAGTTTATTTCATATTAGCTTAATGCACGAGTTCACATTGCCTTGACGTTAACAAAAACATAACTGTAAACTTAAAACTCAAACACAGAAGTTTGCAAGCTCCAAGTTTTTATATTTATGTCTACGTCAAACTAAAGAAACTAGCCAATGAGATAGCCATTCTTCATTTACTTCATCTCGTGATAATTCTTATATCTCGCTTCAGACTTTACAAAGCCATGAGTTGACTTGCTAACTTCCTTGCTGTGTAAGATCACGGGATAAGAATCACTAGCATATCTATAAACATCACAGCAAAACGAATTGTGATGATAGGCGAGTTTAACGTCCTATATCCATGTTCATTTGGAATGCATACACATAACCTCTTTAGCCGTGTGTAGTTCGATAGTCGCTTCGCCGGCCACCATATTATCTCAGCTGTTTCACGCTTTCTTGCGATTGGCTGCTGTTTATATTTCCATTTTATGTTGTGAATGACAACACATCCCATTACTTTATGCTAAGTTCCACGTCCTTACGTTAATGCTTAATTTTCATTGTGAATGGCCATTAACTTACAAGTTTGGATAAACGGCTAGCATTATTCATTTTCACAATTTGCTGCTCACATAGTTCTCTCCCCTTCCCCTTGGATAACCTTGTCAACATAAGAAAGTGTATGGAATCTGCATGGAGAGCTTTGATCTAAACATTTGTCTCTCCAACCCGTTTACTAACCAGAAGAGTTGCTGAATGACCAAAACAAATATAAACCTAACACCCCATTCACAATGAAGACTAGCACTAACATATCGCAATGTAAGGACAGGCGTGAGGTAAGACTATTCATAGTGCAGCCGTAGTCATAACACAAGTTGGCATGGATTTCTAGATCCGCAAAATGTATGTGAAGATCTTTCGAACGTACCGCAAGTTTCAAATTAAATAAAATAAGCAACAATATCCAATATGAAAATTAATCCAGTATTTATATATAAATAAATAAGCAAATAAGACAGCAAAAGTGTTGTATCAAACTACAGATCAGCATCTGGCGTCAGCATTTAAAATGGCGTGCCATTGCCAAATGAAACAGCACCATGATTTTACATTAGATGATGTAAAATCTCGCATCCCGATCGTGTGTTGTTCAGAAGCTGGCAATGCATGATAAAAGAAATGCAGAATTTTTCCTCTATGTACACAACCCAAGCATAAAGTTTGGAGTTTGCAATCTCTTGCGTTACGTAGCACGTTATGTGACTGTGAATGCTTCCATTAAATAACATGGACGCAAATCTTGCGCTTGTGTATTGACTGAGTCTACTTTTCATTGTGAACGGGACCTAATTGTAGATGCCTTCATTTTTCTGCCTTTATTTTTTTGTGCGAGTGCGAGTGTGTGTGTGTGTGTGAGACAAAGAAAGTAACCTTTCAGTTAGCTTCTTGTATAAACACCCTTACGATATACGGAGACAGCCAAAGTACAGTGGGCTTCAAATGTTTTCTGACGGGCCAAGGGGTGTAGAGGAAGAGGGGGAAGAAATGTCTTATCGACTAGTCATGCCTGGCTATAGCCAGCAAGTGCCGGTCGTCTCAAAGGTCACATTTACTTCTGTATGCTCGTATAATTAATCGACCTGACTCGAAGAGGAAAGAAGACGAAATCAAATACTTTTCTCTTTACTAGAACTATTCAAGCGAAATAAATTAACAGTTTCTTTGCATAATATGTTGTTTAAAAATCAAATATTACACTCTTTATGCGGGTGCTACACAAGTTTAAGATTCAGTAATTTTCTTGAGAAACAAGTTTCGAGTAATGTATACCTTGTTTTTAACGTTTATTGCTAGTAATAAATAATAATATTAATAATAATAGTTTCATAATTATCACCTATAGAACGTTCTACGCGTACTCCGAGGGTATTTATTTAAATTGAATATAAGTTCGTTTTGCTTTTTAATTTTTATAGATATTGATCACAACGTTTAGCGCTAAGTGTGTTGTTCCATAAAGTTGGCACATTCTGTTCTGATAATATTCAAGTAATGTTTTAAAAATATGAAAACAAAAGTAATATTAATGTCAAACTGTTGAAGCAGTTTGGGCACAATTGGTGTAACATTAAATTCTCTTCAAAATGAGATATATTTTGCGTTTGTTGCTGAAAAACCAATAAAGATTGCTTTATTTGAAACATAATTCCCCTTACACACACACACACACACACACACACACACACACACACACACACACACTCTCTCACAAGAGAAAGGAAGATAAACCGTGCCAGTCGTATAGTGAACGTAGTGTAAAAACACCTATTTAGGTATTGTATGCAAAAGGAGAAAATGTTAATCTATAGGAGAAAACAACGTTTAGCGCAAAATATGCAGTTTCTATATAACTGTTTTATTCGGGTAGGATAACATATAAGCTAAATTTTCAAAATAGTGACCCGAAAGGGTTAATGTAGACAGGTTGATGTGCTTTTGTTGCAATTGCTTCATTTGAAAGCACTCTATTCTGAAAACTAAATTGCTTTCAAGTTACAAATCTGAAGATGCCGCCCCCCCCAAAACACTTTGTATTACGATTCACGTTCTGAATTCTTAAAATGCTTCTCTTCCCTGGTCTGGAATGGAATGTGTAACGGAGGGGACTAGACCCGATCCAGTGAATGAGGATATAGTGCTTGTGCCCCTTGAGGGGGCGCTCCCGGGAGAGAGGAACGAGATGAGAGACACCGAGTGGCCGGAACCAGGAGTGACGGCACAGCAATGACAAGGTTCCTAAACTTTCCAGATTGAGATGCCCTGACAGTTGGGCAGGCAAACCGGAAACCCCCTCCAACGCCCTCCCTGGCAACCAGCCGAAAACCGAGAGACGGATAGGGTTCCACAGAGAGCATCCTTTTTCTCTGCAACGCCGCACCGGAATACCATCGCCGACACTTCCAACCCTGAAACAGACCTAACGGGGTTAAGGATGAATGGAATGAGGAATGGAACGATATTCGGGGGCTGAGAGAAATCACATCAGCATTCGCCTGACGACCCGGGAAAACTCTCTCTCTCTCAACAAACAAACAAAAAAAAAAAAAACGTGGGTCAGATTGGGTGGTAGCCGGGAAGCGAACTAGGAATCTCTCGAATGCGAGTCACACGCGTTACCGCTGCGCCACCTGGACGTAAACTGAAAGATCCGTAGTTCAAATCTCAGCTATGACAATGTATTTTTCAACCTGATTATATCTTTCCAACTTTGTTCTACACACGGCTTGGGTGAAAGAGTCTTCTTGTTAATTGAAATGAACTGCCATTACAAACTTCGTTGTAAGTATAAGAAGAATGCAGTAGCTCAAACAATAGTCAGATTTTTATGTGGTGTCTTTGAAACTCCACGCTCTTTGCATTACCACGAGAATTATGATTAGAAAGAATTATATTTAAATATAGATTAAATTTTATTTTAAATTGAACAAACTAACGTGTTGTATTCACATAACGTTCTCTTCTCAACATTCTACAAATTCTTTTTTCTAAATTTCATTTTTCTATCTACTTCTTATAATCCAGATAAACTTGCGAATCACATTTAGCTCATCTGTGTGGTGTGGGGGTCTGCTTCACATTCAAGAAACCCCGAGTTAGAATCTCGGTTAAACTGATATACCTGGGTAAAGTTTTTTCCAGGGTTTCCTCTTATCCTGAGAAGATGAATGTTAGATTCTAATTTATAGGGACCTCGGACCCATTTGAGCATAATTTTAACCATTTCGTTCATTCACCGTCCATAATGGCCTACCCGGTTAAAGGACTTCAATTAAATATCAAAAGAAAAAGTTCACAAAATACACGTTTCGTTGTAGGTATACGTAGATAAAGCGATAGCCACATTTTCAAAAAGCATGTCACTACATGATGCTTAAAATTCTATGCTGTTTGTATGACTGCGACAAAAACAAAACGAATAGCGACTTCTCAGTTACAAAAAGTATTCAAACTATTAACAAAAAATATCTGGAAATTAGTTAATCTCATAAAATACATGTATTACAAACTGCGTGCTTTAACGGGGTCTGCATTTCTTGTTTAGCAAAACGTTGTCCAATCTTTTAGAGTTTACCAATTATACAAAAGTCATTCAGAATAAAGAAGGCTTTAGATGCTCTTCTCAGTCAGTTCAAAATATATATTTCGTTTGTCATGAAAATATTTTAAACAGTGAGTATTTTAATCAAATCATTAGAGCCATTTTTAAGAAAATAAATTTCGAAAATTTTTCCATGTAAAGGGTTGTTCAGGATGGGAAAATTTTCTTGAAAATCCTTGTCACATCTTTGAAAGGTGCTGAACTTAAATATCAAGTTTGGTATTTAACCGACTTTTCGCTTTGGATTTATGTTGTTCACAGAGACGCAGGCATATGGAGCTTTTGCCCTAAAATATGTGTTGCATTCGCATGATTTTCTCTACTCACTCTTCTTACAAAGCTTACTTTGCACCTATGTCATGTTAATACCGATAAACCTTCATCACTTATTTTCACAATTCGTTGTAGGTATAACCAGAACATATTAAACTAAAGCTATAGCCAAATCCCTCAAAGCTGATCGCTACGTGCTAGCTTTGGATTGGTTGGCTACGGAGGGGACTCGGCACTGATCCATATAGTGAATATTATGCCTACGCCCCACAAGGGGGCGTCTCCGGGAGGAAGAATGAGGCGATACAAGGCACCGGGCGTCCGAAACCAGGAAAAACGGCAAAGGAATGGCAGGGTCCCTAAGTTTTCAGATAGAAACTCCCCGTCAGACGGACAGGCAGACCGGGGACCCCACCCAGCACAAAGGGTGTCCAACGCCCCTTAAGGAAGTTAGGATACTCCTGACAGCCAGCCGTAAGCTGAGGCACGGGGAAAGTGACAAAAAGCATCCTTTTCCCCTGTCACACTGCACCGAAACACCATCGCCGACACTTCCAACGCTGAAGGAGACCAACTGATGAAAGATGAAGGGAAATTAGAATGGGGATGAAATGGAGGTTCGGAAATTTGGGGATGTGAGAATCCTTTCCAGCACTCGCCTGGCAACCCGGGAAAACCCCTCGAAAAAACCTAAGGGTCCGGAAGGTCGGCCAGAGAAATCCAATCCACGACCTCCCGAATTCGAGCCACAGACGTGATAGCCTTGAAATTCTGTTCTCTTTGTATGAACACGAGAAAAAAAGAAAGAAAATAGCTATTTGCGGTTGAGAGAAGTATAACGTATTTGAAAATTCAAACTAATAACAAAGAATATTTAAGAATAAGTAAAATATAAAAGTTATATAACATAAAATAAAAATGATATTTGTTATAAATTTTGTGCTTTAACAAGACCTACAGTTGTTGTGCGGTAAGATTTTGTCTCTCTCTTACGATTTACTAATAATCAAAAGTCATTGACAATAAAGACTAATTTACATACTATTCCTATAAAATAAAATATATACATTCTATTTATCATGAAAATAGCTTAAACATATGTATTTTAATCAAAATCCTTAGTCATTTTTGAAAGAATAAAAAAATTCGGAAAATGTCCAATGTAAAGGGTAGTTTGAAGTGGAGGATTTTCTTTAAAATCTTAGTGTCGCATTCTTGGAAGAAGTTGAACTTAATCACCAAGTTCGGTTTTTAAGCAACCTTTTGCTTTTGAGTTATGCTATTCGTGGATACACACAGACACACACACACACACACACACACACACACACACACGGACCATTTTCTAAAATTAAATTTATTGGATTCAGGGGTCACAAACGTGGTTTTGGTGAAACTACGACATTGAATTTTCAGATGGAACACAATACTTTCTCTACTTACTGTAGCTACGTAGTAGAGAATGTAAAAATGCTTACTTTGCATTCAGGGGTCTCAAAACGTGTATTTCCGTTGAATCTCGTTATTCAATTTTGGGTGGAATGCAATACTTTCTCTACTTACTGTAACTACGTAGTAGAGAAAGTAAAAATGCTGTCTTTGGACCCAGGGAGTCTCAAAACGTGTAGGTATCGGGTGAATCTCATTCAATTTTTGGGTGGAAGACAATACTTGCTCTACTTGCTGTAACTACGTAGTAGAAAAAGTAAAAACGCTTTGTTTGGTTTCAGGGACTCTGAAAACGAGTATTTCCGTTCCGAGTATTAATCTCATTATTCAATTTTTGGGTGGAGTACAATACTTGCTCTACGTACTGTAACTACGTAGTAAAGAAAGTAAAAATGCTTTCTTTGGATTCAGGGAGTCTCAAAACAGTATTTCCGGTGAATATCGTTGAATTTTCGCGTGGAATAAAATTCTTTGTCTACCTCGTGTAACTACGTAGTAGAGAAATTAAAAATGCTTTCTTTGGATTCAGGGGGTCTCAAAACGTGTATTTCCGGTGAATCCCTTTATTGAATTTTTTATGGAATACAATACTTTCTCTACCTACTGTAGCTATGTAGTAGAGAAGGTAATAATGATTTATTTGGATTCAGGGGGTCTCAAAGCGTGTATTTCCGGTGAATCTCTTTATTGAATTTTTGGATGAAATACAATACTTTTTCTACTTCTGTAACTACGTAGTAGAGAAAGTGAAAATGCTTTCTTTGGATTCAGGGAGTCTCAAAGCGTGCATTTCCGAAATTATTGGGTGGAATACAATAATTCCTCTATTTACTATAAGTGCGTAGTAGGGAAAGTAAAAAAAAATGCTTTCTTTGGATTCAGCGGGTCCCAAAAAGTGTATTTCTGGTGAATCTCGTTTTTTAATTTTTGGGTGGAATACAACACTTTCCCTACTTATAAGTAAATAGTAGAGACAGTAAAAAGATGAGTTGTGGAATAGATAAGCGGCTGTTTGTCGTTACAGCATCTTGCATGCAACCAAATAGGGAAAAGTGTAGCTTAAGACTGCAACTTTAAATAATTTCTGGCTTAAATTGTTGTCACGATGCACGGAAAAACCACACTTCATAAGGACATTATGAAAATAAAGAACATATATTAGTTGATAATGGGTAGAGAAAGCAGTAAATATTGAAAACCAAACCATTTTGTTTTAACACTTGCTTGTTATACAATGATATGATGCCTCTAATTCCTGCAAATCAGTTTGTATACTGCTTATGTGGCTGTATTGTAATGTAATTGCTGTTTTCTTTTCACAGTTATTACATTCCTACAGCCAAGTCTAAGGGAATGTGTTTAATGATATTTTCTTTAACCTGTTACATCTCTTAAACTTCCTTGTAGAGCAGGTATGAGCTAAGACACCTGGCATAACCTCTCGATAAGACACCCCGCTTACCCCGCTAACGGTGGAACGAAACATTTGGAGCCGTCTGTACGCACATGCCTGCTCTTTGTCCTCAACATTTTACTTCATCATCCCGTTCTTTTGTTCATTTGAGATGTTCTTAGACTATTTGAAATGGTGTAGTTTTTCACGAGAAAGGCTAGGCTTTAGCTACGGGAACTGCTGCCACCAGACTCGTTTGTGTTTGTAGCCTCTGGTTTTAAATATACCTCATCTGGCTTGATTCTGTATCGTTAGACGGTTCATATAAGATTTACGAAGCCCATCAGCGCCAGTTGGGCTTTTGTACTCGCTCTCAGTCGTCTCAGCTGTGTTTAAAGGGAATCGTACGTGTGTACTGTAGAATAGCCGCTAACATCTTTGTTTTATGGAAATTTAACGCTGGTCACTGATGGACCAAGAGTGTGCTGTGTTTCTTTCTTTGCTTAATTTTGAAATACAAACTTCACATGCAGGCATTGCAGGATAGTTGGTTGTAAGAGCGTCTTTCACATTTGTCATCCAACGCTACTACAGTTTTGTTGAATATCAATAAGAGAAGATATTTTTACTTTCTCTACTAGTACTTACAGTAAGTAGAGGAAGTATTGTATTCCACCCAAAAATTCGACATTTCACCGGAAATATATTTTGAGGCACCTTAAATAAAAAAAGAAACATTTTTGGAGAAAGGCCTATGTGTGTATGTGTGTCTGAACAGCATAGCTCAAAAACGAAAAATCGATTACATACAAAATTTGGTATTTAAGTTTAACATCTTCCAAGGATGTGACACGAAGATTATAAAAAAGATCCTCACATTGGAAATGTTTTGAAAATTTCTATTTTCTCAAAAATGGCTTTAACGATTTTGGATAAAATATAATATGTTTAAATTATTTTCATGACAAATGAAGTGTATATTTTGAATTTTATGGGAATAGCTTCATCTTGAATGACTCTTGCAAAACTGTTAAACCGCAAGAGATAGACAAAATCTTACTACTAAAAATGTAGATCTCGTTAAAGCACGTGATTTATGTCAAGTAATTTTTCGTGGCGTTAACCATCACCGAGATATTATTCGTTTTATTGGTTTGAATTTGCAAATGATTATATTTTTCTCAAGCAAAATTGTTTCTTTTTTCTTTTGGCCGTGCAAAGAGAATGAAATTTCAAAATCATCACGTAGCCACTTGCTCTTAAAAGATCTGAATATCGCTTAAAGCCTACTGTATTTTCTAATCTCCTAGTACCTACAAGGAAATTTGCAATAAGGCTTTATGGGACAATTTCTGCAAATGTATACCTCGATTAACACGAGGTAGACAAATGAATAAAATTTTGTAGTAATAATTTGTTGAATAAAGTGTAGAGAAAGTCATGTGAATGTAACAAATCAATCTTTTTTTAATCCTTTATTGCAAATGTGATGGATGGCGTTACGGTCCTAAGGGACAAAAGGGGAACTTAAAACCTTAAAAATCGGAATGTATGGAGGCGGGTTGCAATTTCACATCGCCTAAATCCATCTGATTTCGTGTGCTGTTGATAGCAGCGAATAATTTTGGTGTGATCCGGAAAAACATTTAAACTTATACTTTAGGAACCAAAAGAAAATGTTAAAACTCATAAAATTAAAAATTCTGAAAATCCTAAGAAAATGTAAACTGTGTTATTGTTTGCTCTTTGTACATATTCAAATATGACTTTTCCCTCTCTTATTTTGGCTGCTAGAATTTTTACTTTCTCTATTACATATAGTAAGTAGGGGAAGTGTTACATTCCGCCCAAAAATTCGATACCGAGATTTCACTGAAATACATGTTTTGAGGCCCTAAATAAAAATCTGATTTGTTACACTCACATGGCTTTCTCTACTCTTGTACAAATATTTTTTATCCTCCATATGCTTCATGTTAATCGAGATATCAAGATGTTAATCTTATTGCTAATTTTCTTGTAGATGCAAGGGGAATTGGTAGGCTTTAAGCGATAGTCAAATATTTTAAGAGCTGGTTGCTATGTGGAGTATTCCATTCTCTTTACATTACAAACAAGTTTGATGTTTATCCGACTGTTCATTTCTGAGTTATGCTGTTTACAGACACACAGACACACACAGACACACAGACACACAGACACACACACAGTCCACACACGGACATGTTTCCAAAAATGCTGGAGGGTCTCAAAACATATATTTCTGGTGAAATCTCGGTATCGAATTTTTGGGTGGAATGTAATACTTCGCCTACTTACTATTCGTAGTAGAAAAAGTAAAAACTGCCCTTCCTGAAACAGTTTAAAATCTGTTTTTCAAGAAAAATACACGTATTGAAAGTATTCTTTACAGCAATATGCTTTATTTAAAAAAATATGTATTTATTTATGGAGGCTCTTCAACTGCTGTGGTCCTTAGCGTCCCATTCCGTATTGGACGTGAAAGACCGGTAATTTTGCTGAGGCCTCTTTATCAGACTTGAGGCTCTTTTACGTGCCGTAAATCTACGACACGGGATCACCAGTTTACTTCCCTTCCGAAGGAAGCCACGCCATGCAATATGATAAAAAGACATTTAGACATATCAGGATTTTCTAACCACCACCTTCAAAGCGCCAAAGCTCTTCTAAGCATTCCATGTGAAATCCTCTTGTTTCCTAAATGTTGTACCTTTCTATAGTCAGGTATTAAGGCTTTGCCTGTCATTCACAGTGATATTCCTCATTTTCATACGCAGTGCAGGAAAATAATATAGGGGATATTTCACTCTCTAGCCTGGAATATAATGCTCGTCTGATGTAACCTCTGCCCCTCGTTGCCCCACATCGACACTGTTCGTACGTGTCCCGTTTTACAAGTAACTCTTTGTTGTACTGCCGAAATCTATTCTCTTCCCTCATTTCATAGTTGCACCACTTAGGCCAGCGATCTCAGGGCGAGCGAGTTTATTTGATCTTCAAATCATTCTCGGGCTGGCAGAGCTAGAGCATGTAAATTAAAATAAACCACCCTGAGTTGCATATGTTTAGGGACAAATTCTTAAACGAAACGCAGGAGGCAAAACATTGCATTGGTTCTTGCTGTCGTTAGTAAAATATTGCTGCTAACAGTAAGTCATAAGCAGGGTTAGGATTTTTAGGTGCGCACCTTTTTTCTTAGGGTAAGTTAAAGCTGTGCGGAAAGATATCTCAGTGTGAAATTTTGTTTCTAGTTGCGAAAAGAGGCATTTTTTCTCGCAGCTTTTTCCCTTTTTTGGGACCTTTACCCCTTTGGCACCTTTATCCCATTTTCCCCCAACCATGCCCATAATACCCTTTCCCCCCCCGTTTTTCTTTTAAGTTTCATTCCAATTTATTCTTTAACTTTCAATTAATGTCTGCTCAGCTTGATGTGTACGTGCGAATAGTAAGCCTACCTCTTTCAGTAAACGCCGCGCGGGAATTGAAAGCACACCCGCAACAATGGAAAATAATTGTGTGTTCGACGAAAACCTCTTTCTCTCGCTTTACCGCTATAAAGTGATTCTATCCCACCAGAATCAGTAGCCGCTGTTCGTGAATGTGAGTTTGTTACTGTGAGAGACGTCATCTGTTTGCGTGGAGGCGAAGGCCGGGCACGCAGAGACAACAGTAACCTGACCCGCGCAGTTCCGAGAATTATTAAGACTGGGTTCTGCTCGAAACTACTAGAAATCGCTGAGACTGAAGTTCCAGCATGAATGAGAACATTCTGGTAATTGTCGCGGTGTTATAAGGGAATGTGGACAGCGAATGAGCGCAGGAGTGACTTGTGTGACAGTCGCATTGTATTAGCAAGTGAACTAGTGTTAGCTCTCCAAACGAGTGTACTAGTACTAGATTTTACCATGTCAAAGGTGTCCAGTGCTCGGTTTATTGTTCTGGCTGAGGAATTCAAACAAGATTTCGTAGACACTGACGGAACTGTTATGCGATGTACTATTTGTGATTCAGGAATTCTGTTAGATGAAAAACACCAGCGAGATCGCATCAAACAACACATTTCCACCTCTAAGCATCAAATGAACAAGACTCTTCAAGCAAACAAATCACGGCAACCTCTATTACGAAATGCGTTTCAACAGAGTTCTTCAAAAAGCCAAAATTTGTAGGAATTAAACATTGATTTGTGTGCAGCTCTTACACAAGCAGGAATTCCACTCAATAAGGTGAACCATCCAGCCCTCAAGGGATTTCTTGAAAAATACACAAAGATGTCAATGCCCGATGAGAGTCCTTTAAGAAAAAACTACATGGAGCCTGTTTACCAAGAAACCATAGAAAGAATCAGGGAGAAAGTGTCTGATTGCGATGTGGGAATCATTGTGGATGAAACCACAGACTCAACGACATATTTTGAACATTTAGTTTTTCCCTTAGCAGGGAAGAAAGTTAAGCCCATATTGTTAAAAATGTACGAGCTGCAGAAAGCCAATGCCAGTACAGTAATGCAATCCATTATGGACTTCTGCCAAAAACTTTGGCCTACTGGTATCGAGTTTGAAAAACTTCTTCTTGTGGTTACGGACCAGGCTCCATACATGGTTTCGGCTGTTAACCAATTGAAACGTTTATTTCCTAACTTGAAGCATGTGACATGCTTGACTCATGTCCTTCACAGGGTTTGTGAATCCTAAAGGAACGAATACGACATCGAAAATCAATTCATTTCTGCCCTGAAGAAGATTCTACTGAAAGCTTCGAGCCGTGTTGTTTACTACAGGGAAATCACTGGCCTGCCCCTTTTCAAATTTCCCGGTCATTACTCACTGGGGATCTTGGATTGAGTGTGCTGCTATGTGAGAATTTTGTCAAAATTAAAGAGTTTGTGCTTTCTTCGGATCCATCCGACGCAGGTGCAATTTCCAAGGCACAGCAACTTCTGTTACCGGAGAAAATACATAATTTGCAGACAGAAATATATTGTGTCCATAGTTACAAGTACCTGCCTACAGCTATTAAACGATTGGAAGGACAAGGTCTGGAAAAGGAAAAACAATGGGATATTTTTACTTCCGTGAGGGAGCAGTTAGATGGCTTTGCCAAAGCCAAACTTGAATCTGGTCTTCAGAAGAATCCAGACATTGAGGAATTCACCACATCTGTAGAGTTGCCATTCCGAGTAAATACAAGGTTTGCCCCACTGGTTTCTGTAGATGTTGAAAGAAGCTTTAGCATCTACAAAGACATTCTATCTCCTAATAGAAACAGACTTACTTTTAAAAATGTGGAGATACTTAATGTTTTGAAGTACAACAGCTTCATGTTTTTTCCTTGTTTTGATGAGTGATAATTTGATGTACTTGTTTGTAGTTCAATAAATTAGAATAGAGGAAAGAGAAATCGTTGAATTAGTTAAGGGACTGCACAACTGAAATTAACCCAAAATTAAAAATATATATATAAAAAAACAAAATTATGTTCCCAAAAATTCTCCATTGCTTGTAGTTTTAGAATCCACTTTTATTTTTGACCTAGCGAACGCTTCAGGATCGTTACGAGACTTTTTAAATACCCTTGCGCATTTGGTTGCTGGATGTTTATATTTTTAAAATTTCATTTTAAGGCGTTTCTTATTTTCAGCATTTCGGCATATTCAAAATGTTCCACACGATGTAGTTTTCATCCATTCAGAGTGAAATTTTTTTATGCTTATTTCAAAAACTCAAATAAATAAAACTGTCATAATTTTTCTGTGTAATGAATAGTTTTTGCGCTACTAATTTTTGAAGATAATAATGTATACAAATAAAAAAAAAAAGAAAAAATGCAAATACAAAACAGCAAAACTTTTTTTTAAACTAAGAATGGTAGAAAAAAATTATATGACAGATGTTTAGCTCCTTGACATAGAAGCAACATAAATTTTTTTTGTTGAAAAATGCATCATATGTTGCATTTTGCATATACCCATAATTTTATATTTTGAAAATTAATAACTTGAAAACTAATTAAAATTTCGGATTGAAATTCACAAAACAATTATATCTAAAGAAGACTGACATGTGGTTAAACTTTCAGCCCAATTGAATGGATAGTTTAGAAAATAGCAATTTCAGTTGTGCATCCCCTTAAATAAACCAGCATCTTATTGTCCCCTTTTTCACCTTATTTGAGCACCTTTTCCCTTCCTTTTTCATCTGAAATTTGCACCTGAAATCCTAACCCTGGTCATAAGATTTATCATAATCAGATAGCTCATGCATTTGTATGTATTATAGCTATTATTGATGTACCGTTAATATGGTTATACACCGGGGTGAGGTCAAAAGTTTTGCAGCTAAAATATTAAATTTAGTTACCCCGGCATAAACATTGGGGAACGTAGCATCAGTGGCAACCAAGAGATACCAGGAACCTGCTGCACAAACTAAAGCGGGCGTGGGATATTTATAAATAATACATATGAATTCACATTTAACTCTGTTTTATTATAAAGTTACTTTCGTACTGCTACATGGTTCCCAAAATGTTACAGACAAACACTGAAGGAGATGCCCCCACGCACATTCAGTCCACGCACGCTACATACAAACCACACACTCCGAAGATATACACTCGATTGACGCCACTCACAGACCCACGCTATCAGACGAAGAGGCTCTCCCCTCAACCTGCGTTCATCCCTCTCGACTAGGAATTGGAGGGAAGATGCCGCGCTGAACAAGAATTTAAAGTTACAAACGAAATAATTAGTTCAACAATATCATTATACACAGCAATAATGTGTCCGACGCACAATGCACGCATACGCTACAATATGTGCATACTTTGCACATACGTTTTACAAATTGAGTTTTTTTTAGTGTCATGAGTGGATTTAATTGTAAATATAAATGCTTACTTATGCTCTTTTGTATGTTTGCATCATATTTTGGTAAATATCAGCCTATTGCTCATATTTTAACACTCAAATGCAAGAAAGAATAAACGTGACTGTAACAATAATTATTGTGCCTTCGACTGAAGTGAATATTAAAATAAAATCCACATCATGAGATAAGTATCACTCTTCTTCTTTGGCAGATCGAGTGAAAAGTGGGTGAAAGCACCAGGCCCTTAGTGCTAGTTTTGGGGGCATATTTTGCATTTACAGGGCTTAGTTGCATGCATATTATGAGAGGTTTAAACTCTTGCATTTACTTACTGTAGATACAAAACCTAGATATTATCTATTTAAAGTTATCTAAATTATTTTCATTAAAGATGTATTCAAGACTGAATTTATTTTCGTAATTAAGTTTATTTTCAGTGTTATCGATGTGTATTAATGAACTTTGGTGAACATATTATTAGGTTGTATTTTCTAACCAAAATAATGATTTGTGTTTTCAACAATAACGAAAACTTAAAAGCGATCGGTGGAGTAGCCGTGTATAATAAGGATTTTCCGAGAAGGGAATGTGCCAACAGTGTACCACTTACACTAGACGAGACACTTGAACAACCAAGTTTTTCGGTTCTGCTCAGACTCATATTGCTCGTTGCTATAAGAGAGCATGGACAGTTCGGTATACTCATTGAAGTTGAGCGTCGTTCTAGCTCGACTTAAAACAAAACCAAACAAAAACACACATACCGACCAGTGTGCCGAACAAGAAGCTTCTTTGAATGAGTGTAGATCCCAATTATGCTCTGTAAGTAGGATATTATAGAGAGATCGAGAACACTTTTGCGTTTATATGGGAGAGATAGAGAAAACGAGGGTAGATTCTACGTCGAGAGAACCTTCGAGGAGGAAAATGCGTTTATATGGGAGAGATAGGGAATACGAGGGTCGATGCTAGGCTAGACAGGGGTTGAAGGAGGGGAATTTTTTTTATATGAGAGAGGTAGGGAATACGAGGAGATGTGCTAGGATAGACAGGGGGCGAAGGAGGGGAATACGCTTTATATGGGGGGATAAGGAATACGAGGGCCGATGCTAGACTAGCACCTACCCTAGTATTCCCTATCTCCCCCATATAAAGCGTATTCCCCTTCTTCGCCCTGTCTAGCCTAGCATCGACCCTCGTATTCCCTATCTCTCCCATTTAAACGCATTTTCGTCCTTGAAGGCTCTCTCGACCTACAATCTACCTTCGTTTTCCCTATCTCTCCCATATAAACACAAAAGTGTTCTCTATCTCTCTATAATATCCTACTTTTGTACAAGAGTATGTATGAGCCCTCACATCGTAGGAATATATCATTACGGTGTACGTTACTCTAGGGACTAAAGCAGATGATTACAAGGCATAGGAATTTTTAAACATTAAACCAGGACGAAAGGAAATGAAGTTGAACTGTCACTGGACTTTACGCAACGACGTCACAGGTTACAAACCACCCGCATCCCTCGTACCGACAGTCTGTTGGCGTTTACAGACAGCGCTCGGTGGCACATGGTCGCTGTTATTTATATTCTTTGTATTCACAATGGTTGGAGGCGACATAACTTGAAGACAACCGCTAAAGTATGCCTAGTGAGTACACATAGTGAAGTTCCATGTTGGATTAAGTTTTTTTAATTGAAACCAAAATTAAGTTTATTGCTCGTCGAAAACTTGTGTTACATAATTTTGCATAGTTACGCATATATCTGTACATATGAATTGAAACTGGTAAATTTTCATAATTACTGCTATTTCTAACGATATTTAACAAAGGATTCGTTCAAGCAATATTATCATGAGTTCTTTGCATGATTTATTGTAGCTGAAATGAGTCGACAGCTCATTTTTATGACGTCCACTGTAAGCCCAAATTCTACCAGAAGTAAAAACAGAGATCAAAACGTATAAAAACTCATGTCAATTCATATTTAGTTATTGTTGAAGTCTGAGGATCACGATAACTAATGAGGAATCGCGCGCAACCATTTGTATTTCATAAACTGTTAAGCAGTATTTCCAATTGCTTCACGTTAACATGACAATTGACATCCATCGTGCGTCGCGCGCCATCCTTAAGGAAAGAAGGGCACGTTAACTGAAACATCAAAAATAAGGACTATTTGCCCTACAGTACCTATATTATACCGTAAGCAGAACAAAAAACCTTTCCTTTAAAAAGTCGTACCTCTGGCAACCTTACCATCATCACGCCTCCTGAAATTAGCCTACAGCACGGCATTCTAGCATTAGGACTTAGTACTTCCGTCGTAAGTAGTGAAACTGACACTCAATACTCCTTTAATCAGCAACTGATATGACAAACAACAGTTCATCTCAAAAGGAGTAGGTGTGGTTATTCCTTCTATTCTAGGAAGCGCTTCTTCTGGTCAGAAGAAATTAAAATTACTGGAAAGTTGTACGAACTATATTTATTTTAAACCCCAACTTCGGATTAAAATTAATCAAAAAATAATTGACAGAGAAAAAGGCCGCAATTTCAATTTTGGTGAAAACGATTGACCATTTTAGAAATTCTGATGTGGTAAATTCATGTTATTATTATTCCTATTTATAAAAAAGAGATTCTTGTATCCACTTTATTTTAATTACAGTAATTTTTTTTTCATAGATGGCGACCAATATAGGTTCAGCCCAGGAGAACATAAACCAAAACAATATATGTTCCTAATGCTATGAAAAAAGTATTTGACGCAAATTGTATACTCGTATTTAAACAAATGCTACGTTCTAGAGTAAGAAGTTTTATCAATTTCATATGGTTTCCCAGTTGTATAAAACCCAATAAGAATGAAAAGGGCCTCACAGGTTATTCACAAAAAATTTAAGGTATACTTTTTATTTCCCATGCCAGTGTCTCAGAACTGTATAATATTATAAAGATAGAAAATGCACGCGCGCGCGCGCGTGTGTGTAGAGTAATCTTGGAAACCACTAACCAAAATTTGATAATTCTATTACCATTGAAAAGCTCTGCTCTTCCCGGGCGGACATAGGTTATAAAACAGCTCACTTCAAATCCTAAATGATTCAAACATAAAAAAATCTGATGTGTTGTACTCATATGACTTTCTCGACTCTTGTAGAAGCTATTTTAAAACACTTATTCTCCATCTACTTCATGTTAATCCAGATATGAGATGTTAGTTTTATTGTTAATTTTCTTGTAGATGCAAGCGGAATATGGTAGGCTTTAAGCGATGGTAAATATTTTAAGAGCTGGTTGCTATGTGGAGCATTCCATTCTCTTTGCATGCCCAGGACAAAAAAAAAATCTGATGTGTTACACTCACATGACTTTCTCTACTCTTGTACAAACTATTTTTACAAACGCCTATTCTCCATATGCTTCATGTTAATGGAGATATCGAGATGTCAATCTTATTGGTAATTTTCTTGTAGATGCAAGGGGAATATGGTAGCTTTTAAGCGATAGTCAAATATTTTAACGCTGGTTGCTATGTGGCGCATTCCATTCTCTTTGCATGTCCAGGACATAAAAAAATGAATAACGAATTTGAGAAAAAGTATAAGTATTGGAAAATTTAAGGGAATAACAAGCAATATCTCGCAAACGGTTCACTCAACAAAAGAAATGTGGATGACATAAATTGTGTATTTTAACGCGATCTACATTTTCCGTGTAGTAAAATTTTGTCTATCTCTTATGGTTTACCAGTTATGAAAAAGTCGTTCATAATGAAGAATACTTTTGGAGACATTCCCAGAAAATTCGAGATATACATTTTATTTGTCATGACAATATCTTAAACATATGATATTTTAATCAAAATCGTTAGAGCCGTTTTTGAGAAAATTAAAATTTTCGAAAAATGTTCCATGTAAAGGGTAGTCTGGGGTGTGGGGATTTTCTTGAAAACCTTCGTGTCGCATCTCTGGAAGATACTGAACCTAAATACCAAGTTTGGTGCTTATCCGACTGTTCGTTTTTGAGTTATGCTGTTCACACACACACAGACACACACACACAGACACACACACACAGACACACAGACACACACACGGACATGTTTCCAAAAATTCTTTTTTTGGATTCAGGAGGTCTCAAAACATGTATTTCCGGTGAAATCTCGGTATCGAATTTTTGGGTGGAATGCAATACTTCCCCTACTTACTATACGTAGTAGAGAAAGTAAAAAAACAAAAAACGAATTCCCATTTGAGAAAAAGTATATGTATCGGACAACTCAAACAAAAAATAAGGAATATCTCGGAAGTGGTTCACTACAAAAAAAAAAGGTATATGACATAAATTGTGTGTTTTAATGTGATCTACATTTTTTGTGTAGTAAAATTTTGTTTATCTCTTACGGTTTACCAGTTATACGAAAGTCATTCAGAATGAAGAGTTCTTTTGGGGACATTCCCAGAAAATTCAAGATATACATTTCATTTGTCATGAAAATCTCTTAAATATATGATGTTTTAATCAAAATCGTTAGAGCAATTTTTGAGAAACTCAAACTTTTCGAAAAATGTTCAATGGAAAGGGTAGTCTGGGGGGATTTTCTTGAAAATGTTCGTGTCGCATCCTTGGAAGATAGTAAACTGAAGTACCAAGCTTGGTATTTATCCAACTTTTCGTTTTTGAGTTATGATGTTCACAGACAGACACACACACACGGATATATTTCCAAAAATGCTTTATTTGTATTTCCGGTGAAACCTCGATATCGAATTTTTGACGGAATGCAATACTTGCCCTACTTACTCTACGTAGTAGAGAAAGTAAAAAGGTTTACAAAGCCTTATAATAACGCTGGAGTCATTAAATAACATACCTACGAAGAAGGCTTTGACTTTATCGTTGAGAATTTCACGAGGTAGAAAGTAGTTGCTTTTTCGTCGAGATAGCCCTGCAGTAGAAAATAGTTGTTGCTCCACTGAAAGTGTGCAAAAATGAGACAAAATTCGGATACTTCATTCCAAGAAGTATACATAGGTGGTCACGATTTCAGATAAAAACACAGGAAGACAAAAAATAACCGAACCTGCTTAATAAACACAGTTATAATACTTATAATAGTATGATATGTACGCGAAACTTATGCCAAAATCTTTTAGTAACCCTTATATAAGGAAGTACTTCGTATGTTGTAATCGAGTAGCATATCTTAAATAATAGTAAAAAGAGCGAAAATTGCGTCCAGCGTAAAATCAGGAATTAGTCAACCGATATTTTATTAAAAGATAAAGGCAAAGGCACGGGTGAACGGAGCGGCCTCCGCAACCGAGACAGAGCACCGCAAGTAGGCCGCAACGACCCCTGGGGGGAAGGGGTGAGGGGAGAGATCCGAATGATGGGCGCAAGCATGGACGGGGTCCCTAACGTTTCCAGTTCGAACGCATCCGAAGACGCCCGGGCTCACTTACAAGCCTTCACCCCCGGCGATCTCTCCCTGATTAAAACTCTATAAAACACACATCACCGTGTGCTTTGTAGCAACACACACCAGCTGCAACCCCCGAACACGTCGGCCGGTCTTACAAACGTGAAACAGATGACAATGGAGATGGCGGATACAGGGAATGAGGGGCAGAAGGTCGTGGTAGAAGAGAAACCATCCCAGCATTCGACTGCCGACCCGAAGAAACCGCGAAAAACCCATGGGTCGCCAGGGACCGAACCCGGGACCTCCCGAATGCGAGTCGCACACGTTAACGCGGCGCCACCTCGCTCCGTACATGTTGTAATTAACAACTGAGATGTTTCTTAATGGACGTAGATTCTGTACCATAGATAACCAACAAACCCATTAACTCGATAGCCTGGGAGTGGGGAATCTATGATTAACCAGTTTCACTGCATATAAATAAGAGTTTCTGCAATTTGCAAAATCTGTATAACTTTTATGCTATTAAATAACTATGGGACCAAAGAGATGCTGCAACACTTTAAAATGCTGTAATCTAACTTATTATACTAAAATACTAATTATCTAAAAATTACTCGACTATTCCGATTATTACTGTTTCAATGCCAAAACGTCACAGCTTGACTGGAAGGCTGTCGGCGGGAGGTTAAAGCAATCAGAAATACAACATGCACAGATATTTCAAAACAATTTGTGTGAATACCGGGCGATTTTTCATCCGTTATTAGGAATATCACGGGGCTGTAGAACCAACAACTTTAAGGGGAAAAGGGAATGTTTTGCAATAAAAATCTTCTAAATCATTGCACAATAAGTTCATACAGAATTCGGCGGTAGGTAAATGAAGTAATTAAATTGTCATTCGCGGTTTAAAAAGCCATCAGTGCAACGTCAGGTAAGTCAGCGTCGTTAGATGCATTTTTCAGAAAACAAAATACAACGAATATTTTCCAGGTGATGGCTTGTATGGGGCGGGGAAATTTGATGAGCTTCCTCACTTTGCACAAGGATCTTCATATTGAGGAAGTTTATATCATCCGACTTTTCATTTTTAAATTATGCTGTTCACAAACAAACAGGCACACCACATACTTTAGAGGGGGGTTAGGGGACCCTAAAGCTTGTATTTCCGGTAAAATTTCGCCACCGAATTTTTGGTTGGAACACAATACTTAATCTTACTACCACAGGTAAGTGATATAGAAAGTAAACATATACCTTATGTTTTAAATGTTTGGTTCTCTACACTATTCGTGTTAGTGTGTCATAGCTTTACGGAATTTAACGTTAGACTTTCTGCAGTTGGGGCTGTAGAATCCAAGTGAAGTGGTTGGTGTAAAGAAGCCGAGTCGCAAATCGCAAATGCTTGAAGACGATGTCGAGGCACGTAACACCGACCCTAATGAGCATGCGCAGTCGAACTAGTAGCAGCAAGGGGATGAAGTGTAGCCCGTGCAGTTGTGATCGCGCTGCTGGGGTGGCCGTTGTGGTGTACTGCTAGGTTCACTCACCTGGTGCAAAGTGCTATTGTGATGATGATGAACCGTCTACGGTCCTGACTTCCTCGCCCGGCAGCAGCCATTTGGTTCACAAGTAAGTTCAGTAGCCTGTGTTCTCGTTTCTTGGTTTAAAGCGATAATGCCTTTACAGGACACGCTGTGCTTTAATCCCCTCTATGCCGAGGTTACAGAATACATTTTGCTTATCTACTTGCTTGTTATTGCTACCTATGAAATACATGTCGTTATAAACGTATACTGTTAAAATGAACATGGAAATCACTTACGTCTAGAACATGTGCTTATCGGCTACATGCTGTTCAAAACAAAGGCCTTTGTTGTGCTGTCTTATGATCTTTCCTCGACCTTATCCTTGTTTTTACATTCACTATTTAAACGCAGGCTTCAGTTAATTTTAGTAATTTGAAGTGTTCGCTGCTGTAACACGAACCCACTACTGCCCGTCTGTATGCACGAAACAACTCGCGAACCACTGCAGGCAGGAGTTGAAATTTTTGTCCAGAACCAAACAGTATTTGTTGACACATTTCAAGTTGGGTTGAAGCTGGTGCAAAATTAAGATTAGTCCTAAAAATGTGTTTTACTGAAATCCTGGAAATGCAGAGACGAAATTTTATTCACAAAAATTTCAAGAAGTTTGACGTGGATGCAAAACTTAGGACAGTTTATATGGGGAACTTCCTAAAATTTACGATATTCTTTTGGATTAGTTTCTAAAATATCCATAGCAATAAATGTTGAAGCTTTATTTCAGCCAGAAAACGAACCCGCCTGACATTTACGCATATGAATAAATTTGTGATCTTATCTGGAACATCCATATAGAATACGTAACTAAGAAACTGAACTCGGCCTGTTTTAATATGCTGTGTATGACAAACATAATGAATATAAAAACAAAAAAGTACTCTATTATAGCTACTTCCATTCATCTTGACCTACGGTATACTATTATGGGGAAACGCACCAAGATGGGAAACAGTTTTCAAAATAAAATAAATAAATAAATAAATAAAAAAACACGCATTATGTTACAAGCCGATTCGTGCAGATCATTACTTAAAAAACTAAAAATCTTAACTATGTATATCTCCTAAAAGTTGTTTATCTATGTACATAAAAGTTATGACAATTTCATGGAAAAACAAACCCGACATCACTACAATATCAGGAGAGAAACAAGCATCAAATTTCCAATGCATAGACTGACACCGTATGAAAAAAAAAAACCTACTATGGGTACAAAGGTATACAACAAACTGCCGCAACCAATTAAAGATATAAAGATCCAAAAATTGTTTACAAAGAGAGTGAAAGAAATATTACTGCAAAAAATATATTACTCCATTCAAAACTTATGGATGACAATATTATCAACATTACACTAGAAAACTCTTTGTAAGTTTCAATATATCATACAAATAATACTATGTATATAATTTGTTAAACTTGTACGTATTAGGTTTAAGTTGTTCCGTTTCCCTTTTGTTAGAAAAACTATCATGCTTTCATATCTTCAACCTAGCTTTTAACCAACTTCTGATGAGTCACCAGTTTACGAGCTTAGGCTCATACTGTAAGCGTTATGTGACAATAAAGATTCTATTCTGTTCTATGTATTTTTTCCAGCAGTCTAATACATCAGTAATTATAATTTATTTTCTAAGGGTGACAAATAAAGAAAGAAGAATAAATGCGGAGTTCAAAGAGCTTTAAAATGTTGGCTAGTAATAACAATCCTGGGTACAACCAGAGTAAAAAAATATGCGATGTGTTACACTCACAAGACTTTCTCTACTCTTGTACAAACTATGTTTACAAACGCTTATTCTCCATATGCTTCATGTTAATCGAGATGTTAATCTTATTGCTAATTTTCTTGTAGATGCAAGGCTTTAAGCGATAGTCAAATATATTAAGAGCTGGTTGCTATGTGGAGCATTCCATTCTATAACGAAATCCCATTTGAGAAAAAGTATTGGAAAATTTAAGGGAATAACAGGCAATATATCGAAAATGTTTCACTCAAAAAAAAATTATATGACATAAATTGTGTATTTTAATGCGATCTACATTTTTTGTGCAGTAAAATTTTATCTATCTCTTATGGTTTACCAGTTATGCAAAAGTCGTTCACAATGAAGAATACTTTTGGAGACATTCCCAGAAAATTCGAGATATACATTTCATTTGTCATGAAAGTATCTTAAACATATCATATTTTAATCAAAATCGTTAGAACCATTTTTGATAAAATTAAAATTTTTGAAAAATGTTCCATGTAAAGGGTAATCTGGGGTAGGGGGATTTTCTTGAAAACCTTCGTGTCGCATCTCTGGAAGATACTGAACCTAAATACCAAGTTTGGTGTTTATCCAACTGTTCGTTTCTGAGTTATGCTGTTCACAGACAGACAGACAGACACACAATAACACACATACAGACACACGCACAGACATGTTTCCAAAAATGCTTTTTTGGATTCAGGGGGTCTCAAAACATATATTTTCGGTGAAATCTCGGTATCGAATTTTTGGGTGGAATACAATACTTCCCCTACTTACTATACGTAGTAGAGAAAGTAAAAAAAAACGAAGGTTTTTACTAACCGAAAAGGAGTGCCCAAAAACACCCGAGAGAATTTAATCTAATTAGATGTACACGCTAATTTTTTCCAACACCTTTGTGTTACATGTGGTATATGTCAAAATATGAATTTCATGTAAATAACACACACAAGACTCTCTGTGGTGGAATGGACAGCGGTTTGGCTTCTCAACCCGGAGGTCCCAGATTCGATTTTCGGCTGGGGCGCGGGAATTTAACTGGAATCATTCCACAGTGTCTGAAAGCATGAATGTGGAAGTGAATGTGAGTGAGCTTAATTTTAAAACTTAGTAAAACAAAGGTTAAAAAATGTACAAGTTGTAACACCGTCAGTTGTTTCTCAAGTCAAAGTCGCACATATCCTAAAAAAAAGAAAAGGATATGAAGTATGGGCAGACCGAGAATTAGTGTTTTTCTTCTGTTTTGTATTTATGAAAATTGAGCATGGATTCTTTTGCTGCCCTATACCTATCTTTAGGCGTAAATAAATAATGTGGGAATTTTGACTAGAGGCAGGTTTGCTTTTTATGTGAAATTATGAATAGTTCCTATGATTTTTCAGAAATATTGCAGATTTAGCAGGTTAGTTTCCCAATAAAGTTTAAATTATTACGGTACTGCTGTTAGTGCTGTGATACTCCTTTTTAAATGAAATAAAACACATTTCATAACTGTTTATCGCGTTATGTTTATTCAATTTATGTTATAACAAGGAGATAAATATTGTAATTCTTAGTAAATAAAATGAATAGCTTAATCAGAGAAATAAACTTTCTCTCCTCTCCAGAAGTTAAATAAATGTATATCTAATTAAGCTTAGAAGTATAAACTTAATTGCAATTGAATCGAACAAAAAGATATGTACCAACTGCAAGTAAATAATTTATAGATGCATTTGAACATCACAGAAAGTCATGAACCCTGTTCGCAAAAGAACTCTTTAGATTATGTTCTTCTTTGCTGTCAACTGATAAAATACGTAGCTCATTTTTCATCAGCATTACCACAGTTAATGCATTTTTGCATTACTTTGGACTTCATTGAAAACGTTAATAAAAGTAATCTCCCATGAATCAGGAACCTAAGCTTATATAAAAAAATCTAACCCCAGCATTACCTCCCGTAAATTAGAAACGTAAAAAGCTAAAAAACCTAAAATAAAAAGTAATTAAGAACGCACGCTGCGAGTGGCGGTATCTCACTGGCTTCGAAGACCAACGTAATGCAATTTACCGATATAAATTTCCTGTTAGTAAGGTATGTAAGTGGCTGTGTTTATTTATTCATTTTTTGACAGTATTCAAGGTTTCGTACTTGTAAAAGGTTTGCAGTTTAATAAAGTAACTGAAAGCACTAATCCTGATAGTATGGTCTGTAGAACAGTAAATGGACAAAGCTAAGGCTGGAAGTTGGACCTTGTATGCCTAAAGGGACCGGTATTGGATGCCAACAAATACTTCCTACCACGACAAGAGTAAACGTTGTATTAGTTTTGTTTATGTTATAGCTGTAACTGCAGTTGACCACAGGGCACATGGATCCCAAGTTCCGAGTCTTAGACATAACCATCATAAAGAAAAGAAAATGTTCTGAGTCCGTTATAAGAATTTTTGTTTTTATCTTTGTTTGTTCTCTATCGTTTAGGAAACAACACTTCATATATTGTTTCCTGTCAATTTTTTAATTTTTATTACAACACAACATTTTCAAATTTTTCTTAATACCAATTAGTATGGTCGTGCAAACACAAGCTGCGATCTACATCTACCAAAACTACAATAACATAAGTAAAATATTTAATATGGCTTTCAGTCGTGGCTAATTAACCACGGTTTCACTATGACCTTCACTCGTGGCTAATTAACCACGGTTTCACTCATATGACGTAAGCACGATACAAATGAATAACATTTACGAACACATCGGATACTGACATTCATAGCTTGTTTACGTGTAATTATGGCTTCCGAGGAGGTTATATACATGCGATAAGTATGCCTCTATCCGTATTTAAAATCATTTTCATTCAGAATATCGCGTCCGTCATTTGTTTCTGATTGCGAAAGATTCAAAAGTGGCGGCTTTAAAATTTGGTTGTAATACATTTGGTCAGTCTGTTTTAAAAATAAGTATGGTTTCTCAAGAAGATTTGTATTTCTATTCTATTTATGTAACGTTTAACCTTTGCTTTTGAGGTTAGCCGTTGTTTCATAATTCGATAGTTAGAACTAATTAGACATAACGGCACGAATGTGGTGATTTGTTTTTAAACAGACTGTAAACGGAAATCAATTTGACTGGGTATATTTTATTTTTTAGACAGCATGACCTAAAAGTAGAACTTCTAACACAGTGCACACAAGCTAAAAACTTATTGTGACCAACTTTGCTTTCAAATCCAATCACATGGCAATTACGCTTTGTATTTGCACATGATTAATAGCTCGACTTGGTTTGATTAGGTTTTACTTTTCATTATGTCGTTTTACATGATTAATTTCTCATGGCGCTCGCATTATCTGTGCAGAGTACAAACAATCATATTCAATTTATCACATTTTGTTGTAGAGTTAACCTAAACGTTATATTGGCAGCTTTCTGCTGATCTAAACATTATTCCTTTATCTGTCTAACCTACATAAAGATTAAATGGCGAAATTATGAATTCAGAAGAAGCTGAAATGGAAGAGCCAGGTGCAATTACAGAAGCAGCAGAAATAATAACATTAGAAGTACTTACACAAAAAAATCCAGAAAGCAATATGATACAGCATTTAATCGCTTCATTGGCTGATGTAAGGCAAAACGTGTTGAAAACAATTTCACTGAAAATGACTGCTAGCGAATCAGCAAAACATCTGATATCTCATTTTTAACGCCATTTCTATTGTTTCAAGAACCGCGTTCTAAACGTGATCTCTGTTAGTTTCAGGAATCAATATGATATTATCGGGCGGCGCCGTGGCCGAGTGGTTAGACCGCTCGCCTCCCAACGAGGCGGACCGGGTTCAATCTCAGGGACCTGCATGTGGGATTTGTGGTGGACGAAGCGGCGTCTGGGCGGGTTTTCTCCGGGTTCTCCGGTTTCCCCCGCCATTCATTCCACCAACTGCTCCATCATCACCTTTCCTTTCATCCATTCCACCAATATTTCGCTTCATCTACTTCCTTCATCCCATACCAGGCATCAGACTGATCACCCATCCTGGATGTTCTGTTTGCTCCTCGACGGGCCTCTGACCCCAGGCACCCGCCTGTAAGTCCTGAAGGTTGTAAGTCCTACATGAGAGGAGGTTAAACAGATAATGAATGAACATGATATTATCGATATTTTGTAAATTCGAGCGGTCTTTAAAAAATAGTATGACACACGTGTTAAGTGTTTTTATTTTGCTCGTAGGATTGCGAAACGAAGGCCAAAGGCCAAATAAAACCCTATCTTTACCCCTTGTATCACAATATACTATTATAACACCGGAATTATTTATCTCGATGTTAAACGTGTAATATTTGTAATTAATATCAGTGGAGATTTTGAGCTGATTCGATAATTACAAAAACTCTTATAATATTACCAATGATAATATACTTTTCATAGAATAATTTTAATATAATATCAAATATTTTACCCAATTTTCTCATGTGGTTTCAGCAAACATAGAATGCAGCTTTTCTTGCACGACCATACCCACGGACAGTATAGACAGTCATTTGCATTCGAAAACTATGACTGTTGTAACAAACGTAAATAAAAAGGTAATCAAATTAACAGACCACAAAACATAAAAGTTGTGTTTATATAAGGTTATCCTAAAATAAGTTACCAGTTTAAAATGGTAATAAATTTGTCAAATTTTTAGATTCTAACAAAATAAAAATACCAAATTGTTCGTAAAGAAATGAGATTTTATTAAAACAAGATAAAATTAAATAAGACCACCACCGTGTTCAATAAGCAATATTCTTTCATGATATAAATGGCATTAGCAAGCGCATTCCTAGGGATGTTCTGAATGGTATCCGATATTGACTGCTTCAGTTCTTCACGTGGTGGATCTGGTAAGAAATAGTTTTTCTTTTATATAACCTCATAACCAGTGTCAGCTGGATTTATGTCCGGGGGTCTAGAAGGCCAACTGTTCGGAAAATGTCGACTAATTAAACGATCACCAAATGTGTTGCGTAATAGTGTTTTTACAGTATTGTGTATGTGGGGAGGAGCGCCATCTTGCTTGAAAACTTTTTCGATTTCATGATTCTGTAACGCTGGTATTGAAAAGTTGCAACAGTTTAAAATATCGCTGCTCATTTATCGTCACTTTTTGTTTGTATATTTTCAATTTGTTTATAGAAATATGATCCTATAATGAAATGTGAGGTAAAACCACACCAGACAGTAACCTTGATATCATATAATCCTTGCTGTATAATTGTTTGGATTATGTTCTGCCCATATCCTGCATTATGAGTGTTAACACCTTCGTTTAATTCAAAATGTGCCTCATCCGTCCACAAGATATTGTCTAAACACTCAAAGTTTATCTGAATTTGCACCAACATTTGCAAAGCGAAGGTAACACGAATCGGATTATTTTGTTCTTTGAGTTCAAAACGTATTTTCATTTTATAAGGATATAACCGATATTCTTATAATTTGCCACACTGAATAACTTATGTCCAGACGCTTTGCAACTTTATTAACACTACAAACATTATATTCTGAATTTTCACTAATTTATTGAACTTCTAGTAAACTTAGAGCAGCACACACTTCGTTTTGCACCAAAGTTGGTTTACCTGATCGCTTTCTGTCGATAAGTGAACCAGTTTCCTCAAAATTGTTGATTATCTTGCGAAATGATTTTACAGAGCATGGTCCTCTTCTCAATCCATTTAATGTTCGATATCTTCTCACTGCATGTGCATATTGTTTATTATACTCGTAATAGCACTGAAGGAGGCCAATTCGAACTTATCTAGGCAAAGCCATTGCTCCTACAACTGCCGTCTGTATTCTTATGTATGTTTATACAAATATGACACAGCTACTATAGCAACGAAAAAAAAAACAAAACAAAACAAAACAAACCTTCTAAACAGTCGTGATACAATATGAAAGCCAACTGCTAAATGTAAAGAAGATACAGCTGTTTTTTGAACTTACTTTAGAATAACCTTATATATTAAGTGTTGTTTTATATATCTAATAGCGTTTTGAGTTTCGTTGCACGTACAGTGACTCCAGAAAGTATTTGTCTCCTCTTTACAAATTCTAGCAGCTAAATTAACGGAGAGAAAAGTGTTATTTTTAATACAGAAAGAAGGAAACGACAGTACAGTTTACGTTTCCTTACGGGTTTACAGGTTTTTAATTTTATTACTTTTATAATTGTTTGAACATTGTGCGATTTTAAACTTGTGGTGTTTATAAATAGATTTTATATGCATTTAGTACCTACCTCCCTTTAGCTCTAAACCACATTTCGAGCGTTGCGCTAATCTGAATTTTGCAGAAACAGGCACGATTCGAGAGCCCGCAATGACTGAAATTTTGATCCCAAATCCGAGGCTGCGACTTCAGCGTTTTGGAAGATGCGCATATGTCTACGGCAGAATGTCCTAACCTGCTCTCTTTTGTATCACCGATGGACGATATTCATACAATTCGCGTCTTTTCAGATTCCGCGAATATTCCCAACCAGTCTAAAGAATCGGATGGGATTTTAAAATTCTGAGTTTGGCGGCTCATGGTTTCCTAACTCATTTCGACTTTTTAGTGTTATCTGAAAGTCCTTTACTTCCTCTTTCGAGGATGTAAAATGCTCAACAAAAATCGGTTACTTTCCAACGGCGGTGAGCGAGGGACGAGCAGAAATCAAGTAAGGCGAAATCGCGGTTTCGTTCCAAATTAACCTTTCTATAATTTAGACGTGCCTTAACCAACAGTAATTATAAAATAAATAAATAAATAAATATATAAATAAACAATTCATGAAATGAGTTAAGTGCGAAAGGTGGAGAAGTCCTGTGAGCGTTGCGCATCCTTTCTTTATGATTATCAGCATATGCAATTCTTACACACTTTTCATTTTCGTTTCCAAATTGTTGATTAGTATGTTACATGCGTAGTATATACATTTTTACTCCGCAGTGTTATAAAAATTAAAATTTAGTAAAAGTGTTGTGCATTTGGTCTCATTTTATAAGCATATTTGTATAAGAAGCATTTGCGGCAGTAAGAATCATATATTTACTACTACTACTACTACTACTACTACTACTACTACTACTACTACTACTACTACTACTACTACTACTACTACTACTACTACTACTACTACTACCACTACCACTACTACTACTACTACTACTACTACTACTACTAATAATATCGGTCCTTACAATAAACTTGTGTTAAAATATGTCAGTATACAAACAAGATCATCTAATATTATAAAGAGAGAACAATGTGTGTATGTGATTGTGCTTTTGAGTAATCACTCAATCGATTTTTACAATTCCTTCATAACTGAAACGCATCGTCCTTCCGAAAGGATATAGGGTTTAACATATTTCCAAAAATTTGAAACTTTAATGGTTTAGAGGTATTTTCATTATTCATGTTGCCTAATTTCAATCCTATGTCACTGAATATGAATATCAGAGGATATTGTTTGGCATTTTATTGTGAACATGGCAGATTTTAATGGCTTCCAGCCCAGAGGGAAATCTTGTAAATATGGATGAGGAGCAGTTGCATATCGTGTTCACATCATTTTATTTTCGCTAACTTTGTTATCAAGGAGGATGTTTTGGATGATTTTTACAAAACGTGCTGCATTTAGATTTAATAATCTGGAAAAAATGATATTACTACAATTTTTAAGCAACTTCCAGTATCATTATTTTCAATCCCTAACATACAAATCAACACTTTTTAATATGTATAGACTAAATATATATACTTATACTATTGGGTACAACGAAAAGTATAGCTACCTTTCAGTCCTCAAAAATTGCCCGAACCATATTTTCGTCTCCTTATGTAGAAATTTGTTGTTTAACCAATCTGGTCAAAACATTGTACAATTACACTATAGCACCTGACAAAAATTCTAGACTATTTTACAAGCTTCAAGATATACCCAACCTTTATTTTTAATCATTTAATGCTTCAGAATTTTTATAAACCACCCTTAGCGTTGTTAAAACCCTTATAGGCAAAACTATACTGCTTGGACAATCAGGGCGCAACTTTGGGCACTTGAGCAATAACAATTTTCGTCAAGCAAAAATTAAAGGGCATTTTACAAGTTTAAAAGCTATTCATACTCGCATTTTCAAGCCCTTAAGTACGCATTTGCAACAATTTGGACAAAACTTGGGACACCTACTCTTTAGGTACGAGGGAAAATTCTAGACTGCTCATGACTTTCAAAAGTCACCTCGTTCTTATTTCCAGCTCCTTACATAGCGTACCCGTATAGTGCCGGGTAAGACAACTAGTTTTGAATAATTTTGTATATGACATGACAAGGTAACGTGGAGGAACACCTCGCTCATCTCTACCCAAGGCGGATCTTTGGTGGGTACCACTTCTCAGGAAGAATGGATGAAGTGAAGAGAAGCCAGGAGACTACAGGTCGCCGAGGTCCCTAACGAGTCCAAGATTGAAGATCCGATCACACTGTTGGACTGTTCAGAGAAGGCTTCCCTCTGACGGACTCGGGGAGAACTCAATCCACCTTAAGCGCTCAAAGGCAGCTACCATCTGGCAGGGTCGAGAAGAGCTTCCAATGAGCAAGCATCTGCGTCATCTGTAGACATCGACTGACACTGCACAGTCTCGAAGCCCACATGAAACATGAAAGGGGAAACGAAATAAGACGGAATCATAGAAGAGAAGCTACCCTAGAATTCGCCTACCAAACCGGGGAATCCACAAAAAACGAATAAATAAATAAATGGTCAGAGTGGCCGGCCCTACGGGAATCGAAACCGGGACTTGTGAATACGATCCTCACACGATAGTTTTGTATAACTGCTAAACCATAAGAGATAGACAAAAAGTTACTATAGGAAAAATGTAGATCTTGTCAAAACACACAATTTTTTTCAAATAATTTGTTGAGGCATTAATCATTTTACAGATATTTGTTGCTATTGGTTTGAATTTTCTAATAATTTTTTAAAAATGTATTTTAAGTCGCTTGAACTCGCTGGTCATATGCGGCTCCATAAGGATACAAACCACTATAATAAATTACGTTGTAAATGTATATTAGTCAGACATAATTTGGCGTACTATATCTTAGTTTACTTAATATACAAGTATAATGTCTTTAAACACTGGATTGCTGATGGCGTCACACATGTTGTCCGGAACTTCACAATCTCGTCTTGCATTCGTATGGTGATGACAGTCCAGGATCACACGAGATACAGTAAGTGGAGAATTAAAGAAGTTATGAGATATAAGGTAGAGGTGGGTGATGGCTGTGAGTCCTATGCGTAATCGTGTGAGAGCAACTTGCGAGGAAGGGAAATCACCGGGTATTTAGGAGATCGAGGAGAGTAGAGTCATGCAGTTTGCTTGTAGAGGAGCTGTTCAAAACTGCTTCCATATCTGATTGATCCTTTTGTGGATGTATCTGAGGAAGACACAGTATGGCACTCTACAGTTCTTTGGAGGATGCTTGGTGGCCTCTAGCTGAACGCCAGCTTTCTCGTTCCCATGGATGCCGACGTGAGATGGAATCCAGATAAGTTTGATATATTTACCAGATTGTATTGCTGTATTGTATAACATTAATAGTCCTGCAACTAGCGGTGAGACGAAGAGTTTTTGTGATGCAATCTAACAAGGCACTCATAGATTCCGTAAATATGACAAAGGAGTCATACTGTGTGTTGTCTAGGATATATCCCAGAGTAAAGCGTATTGCATATAGCTCACACGTGTTGACGCTGAGGTAATTAGGTAGACTGTGTAGCATCGTGTGATCAGGGAACACTACTGTGCAACCGCAGTTGCCAAATTTAGAGCCATCAATATAAATCGGAAATAAAGATAATTTGACGTGTGATCCTGAAACATGTTTCGCAAAGTAGAGATCTTAGCAGTGGGTTTGCTGTACCTGGACATCAACTGAGGGAGTTTTGAGCTTCCAGGATGCTACAGGTGGATAGCAACAGGGAATTAGTTCAGGTAATGTGATGTTAAATTCGTCAAGATATTGAGAGAGGTGATTAGCGAAGTTGACTTGTTGGAATTGAGTCCATACATTTATCATACCTTTTTTTAAGATGCTAAATCACGATACTTTTGTTCCTCGTAATGTCAAGTAAACAGTATGGAATTTCAAAGCCAGCATAAAACGACCCGCTTTTTAAACATTTGACTTTCGCTCCAGTCTTCTGTATTCCTCATGCACTTAAAACGAAATGTGTAATGAAACTTTTTCTGCAAATGCTTGTCCCGCTTAACATGAAATAAACAGAAAAATAAGACGTTTGAAGAATAGTTGTAGAAAAGATAAGAAATAAACGATAAGATATAATATGGAAAGCCACGTGGACGTAACAAATCAATTCTTTTTGGCATGTAACGGTTGAAAAGGGAGTATTGCCAGTGGCATTAAAATATAAAATATTAAAGCGGAAGTAATTTGGGATTTGCGTTCTACTTCATTATTCGCGTGGTTTGCTTCGCGCTTACCCCAGTTCGAGTCACATTTCATGCGTGAGGATGCAACGATAAAAGGGAATACATAGGTAACAGTACATTACACTTTGAGGTTTGGAAGTAAGTTTTTATAGAATTGAGGAAGCGAATAAAATCTACCAAGGAAGTTTTTTCTTTTTAATTTCAGAGATTTTGTAAAATATGTGAAATATTTGTTTCATGCGATTAAATGTAAACCATTTAAATATGAAAACTAACTGCCTGAATGGGAATAGCTGAATAACGAAGAGACTCCGTTGCAAGGGTAAATTGATATGATGGATTCATGCGAGCGAGTCACTCCGAAGTTCTCGACAATTTGCATATACAGAAGACAGCGATTTTACTTGCAACTTCAAGTTGCCAACTTGTTATGTACGTTGGCAACCTAGAATTTTCTGTAGAATTTGTCAAATCCGCTGCCAGTGTACGCTTTCGTACCCAGTAAGGCAAAGGAAACCTACGATTTTTTAAAATACTTAATTATGTAACAATTTAGGAAAATTCGAATTACCACGATGTATGAGGATTGTACACCAGATAATTGAGAGCATAATACTATAACACAATATTCGCATGTGTTGCATATAATTGTTTTTAGACAGCTATTTCAAAGTTACATTACAGAAGAAAGTAAAAATTTTTTTTTCCAGTTTTATGATAGCGAAGCTTTAAATGTTCATACGGATATGAAACATCGTATATTACATATCCAAGTGTTTGATTTTTCAATGTGAGTAACTCTGTTATAAATCTACACTAATATTATAAACAGAGAATATTTGTTTGTCTGTTTATGTATGTAGGATAATCTCAAGAACCAGTCAATCGATTTTGGTAATTCTTTCACCATTGAAAAGCCCATTCTTGAATGAATAATGTTTCCAAAAATTTGATAACTGGGGATTAGGAGTATCTTTTTTTATTATCATGTCACCAAAGTTGAATCCCGTTTCGTTGAATATGAATATTAGACGCTACTTTGGCACTTTATTGTAAATATGACAGATTTTTATTGACTTCTAGCCCGAAGGGATAAATCGGGAGGCTTAACATGTTTTAAAATTGAGTTACTTTAAGAGAATTTAGGGGGGTTGTTTGTCGTTTATATCATATTTTCCTATTATTTCAGTGGTGTTATCGAGTAATAGTTTTGGTATAATTTTGACAAAACCAGGTAAATTTACATTCTAGAAACTGACAAATATGATAAGCTACCCTTACATTCAATCCCAATTTCAACTTCTAATATCAATTAACATTCTTTGGTCTATGTAGATGAAACTTTGTGTGCTTATAACTAGGTACTTAGGACGCAGGAAAAATTATAAGCTACTCTACAGCTCTAAAAAAGAAAACTATCCCTACTGTATTTTCAACTCCATATACAGAAATCTGCGCTAATTAAACTATATGGTCAAAAGATTGCACACTTGGCAAAAATCATAGGTTAAGTTACAACTTGCAAAGCTCACCAATACTTATTTGGAATTATATATAGTACTCGAAATTTTTAAAAGCTACCTTCACTTTATGTTCAATCCCCTTATAGATAAAACTATACTTCTTGGTCAACCAAATTTGTGCACTTGAACTATAGACTTGGCAAAATTATAGGGTAATATACAGCTTCAAAAAGCTACTCATGCCCATGTTTTTCAACCCCAATGTGCAAATTGTCACTATTTGTCCAATCTGGACAAACATTTTGAACACTTACGCTTTAGGTGCAAATTACAGGCTACTTACGACATGCAAAAAGCACCCCATTCTTATTTTCAATACGTACTTATAGAATATACCAATACAATGCTGGGTATGGCAGCTATATGGGGAAAAGAGGAGGATTCACCATGGTAACCTTATAGATAAACTGTACAACACTTTCATAAAGGACGGGAGTGGGAGGTAAATGAAATAAATAAATAAATTAATTCCACATTCCAGTTTAAAAGATGCCCATGCAACGACGGACAGCTAGCTGGTTAAACTAGTTCCCGAGGTCGCGGGTTCAAGCCCGGCGGAGGGCGATGGGTTTTTTTCGGGCGTAAAAATCCTTTGGGAGGGAAGTAAAGCCGGTGGTCCCGTGTCGTAGATTTACGGCACGTAAAAGAACCTCAAGTCTGATAAAGAGGTCTCTGAGCAAAATTACTGGTCTTTCATACGCAATATAGAATGAGGCGCTAAGGACCACTGCAGTTAAAGACCATCCATAAATAAAACTAAATTTAATCTTTAGCTAGTTAAATGAGGATATGAGTCAGTATTTTTGAGTGCCTTTACTTTTAAGTTTGCCTGCACAAAAAAGAAAGAAAGAAACTTTTCGTGTATAGGGCAATTAGGCACGCTTGTATAAAGATAAATCCTTTCGAAATTAAAATAAAAATCTCTATTAATAGTAACGTCTTCTAAAAATATTATATTCGTACGTTGTTTCTGTGTCTTGAACATTATATAAGCTAAAACCTAATATACATGACGTAGTGCATATTTACAAGCGTTGTAAATCTTATTTCTGAGACTTACAAAAAAAATTCAGTTTTGCAGCATTATAAGATAGTTTTTCACTAACTGAGTTTCGAATTAATGTCGACTCATTCGGAAGCATCACACAATACACAGTGACGTGTCATTGTTCATGAAGTAGTGGAGTAAACGATGGAACCTTTTTGTGTTTAACGACATTTGATAAAATGCTGAGAGAATAGTACATACCTTATAGAAAAATCTTATGTGCTGCATTCAGATGACTTTCTCTACTCACTTTCCCACAAACTATTCTTACAAAAGCTTATTCTTGCAACAACTTCTTGTTAAGATAAATATTTACACATTTTGCTGTAGCTATAAGGAGGATGCAGCAATCTGAAGCGATAGTCAGATTTTTTAAAAGCGAATCGCTATATGTTGACTTTGATATTCCATGCTGCTTGCATGACCACGACAAATAACGAATAACGATTTACTTCAAGACAGTTTTAAATATTTAAAAATTCAAACCGATTACAAAGAATATCTCGGAAATAGTTAACGCCACAATAATTTTATTTGGCATAAACTGCAATTTTAACAAGATTACATTTTTTGTGCAGCAAATTTCTTTTTATCTCTTAGATTTACCAACTATACAAAAATCATTCAGAAGGAAGAGGACTTCACAGATTATTCCCAGAATATTAAAGATATACCTAAATTTTGTCATGCAAGTATCTTAAACTTATGGTATTTTAATGAAAATCGTTTGAGCCATTTTTGAGAAAATAAAAGATAACGAAAAATTGTTCATGCAAACGGTCGTTTGGGTTGGAGGAATTTTATTGAATATCTTCGTGTTGCATACTTAGAAGATTTGAACTTAAATAACCAAGCTTTATATCTAATAAACGTTTCGTTTTTGATCTATTCTGTTTACGGACAGACACACAAACATATGGAACATTTTCTAAACATTATTTTTTTGGATCCAGGGACCTCAAAATATGTATTTCTGGTGAAATCTTGGTAAGAAATTCTGGGTGGAATGCAAATACTTACTTCACTTACTATAGGTAAATAGCAGAGAAAGTAAAAATATAATGAAAGTTTCAGGAATATCAACTACTTTTCAAAATATTTCGTTTTTCAAATTTGGAACCTTTGGTAGATATGTTTATATTATTGCCAATTTCTCAGTTGTTTTTAGAAAAACCTGAGGGTTTCAACAGCAAAATTATTAAACTTAATCAATGGTATCCAAAAATGTGGTATAATCCGTTTTTACCTAGAACGACATAATATCAGAGAGATTATGACTGTTGTAATAATGATAACGAAGAGTTGAAAATTACTAAGTTCCGTCTAAAACTACTATTTATACTATTAGGATAGTGGATGCTGGGGACAGTTATAAATTAAAACACCTTAATAATGCTAGAAAAGAAGACTGTTGCAGGTTGGAAGGAGACCTGTAGAAAAAAGCAAAGGAAATACAAAACTATATAGTCATTTCTCTGCTGAAAAAAAGAGCAATTTGGATAATTTGGCACGCGCTTCAATTTATGCCTAATTTGTAACTATTTTGTTAAACATATGTTACAAATTGAATAGATTCCTGCAAAATAGATCAACTGTCATTTTATCAAAACAGAGAAAAGTCAACCTTTACAAATGTAAATAAAACAATTCGCCCATAGATTCTAGCATACATTGGACTTAAATAGCATACTCAGTTACGTTAACTGCGCGGCGTACAGTCAAACGTGCCAAGTGAGCCTAATTTTGCTATAACTATACGAAATGGCATGTTTTCAATAGAGTCACAAAATTACAGCTTGTATTTCATCCCATATATTTTCTTGTTTCGCTTAACTTAGAGAGGATGATATATTAGTTTCTGCAGTAGATGGAAACACTGATGGTTAGCCCGTTTTTGCGAGCACCCAATTCAATTGCATACTATTCAATAGTATTATTGGAAAATATATATCTTTTAACAGCAAATTCTGTGTGTTGAAGTGGAAAGGCGAAATATGGTGAAAATTAATGCACTTTTAGAAGACCTAGACGAAAGTAAGCGTGCCGTAAATCTGAATAGATAATTATTTCTTTTATTTTAATGAGGCTATACAGGATGCGAAAAAACAATATGCTGAAGACAGGAAGATAGGAAGACAGTACCAAACTGAGCATTTTCAGGGTAGGAGGATAGTGCCAGACGCAGTATAAAAGGAGAGCTGCATGAATATACTTGAAATCTGACTTTATGAAACATTTTCACTTGCCAGTGAAAATGAAATGTAACTCACACGACAAATGTGTACGTACCGTTTCAACTAATGCGAACTGGTGCACAATGTGAAACTACCATTACATGCGCGTACTGTGCTGTACTCTTGTACTGACGCACCTAGCGAGAGTGACTAATACTGTACTAGTCGGCCACGATATGAGTTCGTTCGGTGGGAAAAGGAAACTAAACAGTCACGGAACAAGTAGATGGGGCATCGGAAGGACAGTCAGGTAAAGAAAACATCCGCAGTTCCGAGTTGCATTTACTAGCGAGGCTAGGGCCTGAAAATGTAGTACTATTTTCACTGTGCAACTGTACATTTCCCTATCGCCTTTCCCTTCACTCCCTAGCATTGATGACGTTAGGCATTGTCAACAAAAACAGTGGCGCCCTCCTCCGAGCGCACTCATATCCTTCCTGACTAGTATTTCTACAAGAGCGCATTTTGTTTACAACTGACACGCCAAAAACATATTTCACAATCTGAGACTCTGACATGATGGTTTTAATGTTGACGTATATAGCACATTAACAAAAGTTCTGCGACCCCTTGTTCCTATCCTAAAAATGCTTATTTTGGTACTACCTTTCTACTCCACAATTTTCTGCACATTGTTTTTCAGCACCCAGTACACAAGCTAATTCAAAATGATGGGAACAAAAAGAGAATATTAGTGTAATTACCGTAATGAATTTATTGCACATATACAAACATAACCTGAAAGGATGACTCTCGAAGTTCCCATTGACATTCACAGATGTTCGATGTGGGCTCCATTTGTGATAAGACAGATGTCTATGTGATACTCCATTTCTTGCCAGATCCCTTCCAACATAGCCTGATCAACTCAGCTAACCTTGCCGATTATCCCTGAAAGTCCTGTGGAAATAAGAGGTACGTACACCTTGTCCTTTACCTGCCACCGAAAGAAACAATCGCATGGTGCAAGATTAGGTGACCTGGGGGGGTTACAACATTAATGGCGCATCATTAAACCCAGCACGGCCAATTCAGCGCGATAGCAGATGCTTGTTTAGGTGACTGCGTACGAGGTTATGCCAATATGGCGGGGCACCATCTTGCTGCAAATGAAGTCGGGTACCTCTTCTTCCAACTGGGTCAACAACCACTGGGACAGCATGTCTAGATAGGTTATTCCTGCATGTTCTAGAACACAGCATGCTTTTACTATTGCTGATGCTGCCATTTTTATTAGCAGTGCCTGTTATGAGGATTGGCGAGTTTTCATTGTTCTTATTGTTTCTAATCGGAACTTAAAAAGAGTCGAGCTTTCATATTATATTTACATTTGTAAAATAAATTCATTACAACGGTCAGAGCAATATTTTTCTTTTTGTACCAATCATTTTGAATTATCTTGTATTTTCTTGCGTGGTCTCGAGCAGTATGCTTAGAGCGCATTCATCTTTAGGAGCATATCTCGTAACTTCTTACGTTCCTGTTTCGCTGTAGGCTTAACTGTGTAGTAGGTTGTAAACAGCAGCAGAGTAGGAAGGGGATGAAGTTCGTTTGACGAAGTGACAAGAATGGCTCAGTAATAACGCTAAGGTTCTGTTTTAGAAAGAGTCAGGATTAACCGTCTTATCGGCTAAACTAACTAGGGGTTCTCGTGGTTTTTCCTAGCCATATAGATGAATACTGGCGTAGCATACCTACCATTTACGCGACCCTTAAAGTCACAGGTCAGCAAAAAGGCGATAAAACCCAAGTAGCAGCTGGGGAGTTCTGCTGAAGCAAGGAAGGTACGAAAGGAAACTCTAAGGCCATAATATGACATAAGTCATGTACCTCCTATAAAACTCCAAAAGATGTAGCAATGTAGCCTTAGAAGCCTGTGCGATAGGAATAAAAGAGACAGGGAGAGGGAGAGAAAGAAAGAGAGAGAGAAAGAGGGAGAGAGAGAATCGGTGTTTATGATACCAGGGACAGGGTAATAAACAGATTTCGGAGGGATGTTAAATAGATGTTCGGTTATAACGCACCAAATTTACCGAATCACAGTACCCAAACGTGCAATATTTCCTCATAATACGCGCAATTTGGCACGGAAAAATTGCCTTCGGCGCCTAACTTCTCCATTGAGGTGCTTTGGTTCAATAATTTGGTGGTTGCAGAAAAAGTTAATGGTCGTATGAGGAGGTGGCATGCACAGCGGACAAGCCATTCCATGGGCACAAACAAGGTTATACACGTTTTCTGTGTAGTTTCACGGATTCTACTGATATGTGCAACTATTTTCAACCAAATCCAAACAAGGATGCTTTTCAGAGGTGTACATATCTCTTGAGACATACTTCCGATTTTGTTTGACATTTCGTTTGGTTTGCTAGTTTTAACCAGCGTATTTACGCAATATTAACTGCAACTGTATACCAAACTTTCAGATGATAATTATGAACATTCGAATATGAAAAGTACTAATTAGCTTAAATCAATATTAAAAAATTAAACCTAACTTAACCTCCGTAAATCATTGTTTGCTAATTAACCTAAGTTTATTAAAACAAATTAAACCCAAGCTAACCTCCCGTGAATTAATGCTTGCTAATTAACCTGAGTTTATATTTAAAAAAACTAAACCTAGCCTAATCTTCCGTGAATCCGAAATTTAAGCTTATATAAATAGTGAATCATAGACATAAAAAAATCTGATGTGTTACACTCACATGACTTTCTCTACTCTTGTACAATCTAATTTTACAAACGCCTATTCTCCATATGCTTCATGTTAATCGAGATATCGAGATGTCAATCTTATTGGTAATTTTCTTGTAGATGCAAGGGAAATATCGTAGCTTTTAAGCGATAGTCAAATATTTTAACCCTAGTTGCTATGTGGCGCATTCCATTCTCTTTGCATGTCCAGGACATAAAAAAAATGAATAACGAATTTGAGAAAAAGTATAAGTATTGGAAAGTTTAAGGAAATAACAAGCAATATCTCGAAAACGGTTCACTCAACAAAAGAAATGTATATGACATAAGTTGTGTATTTTAACACGATCTACATTTTTTGTGTAGTAAAATTTTGTCTATCTCTTATGGTTTACCAGTTATGCAAAAGTCGTTCACAATGAAGAATACTTTTGGAGACATTCCCAGAAAATTCGAGATATACATTTCATTTCTCATGACATTATCTTAAACATATGATATTTTAATCAAAATCGTTAGAGCCATTTTTGAGAAAATTAAAATTTTCGAAAAATCTTCCATGTAAAGCGTAGTCTGGGGTGGGGGGATTTTCTTGAAAACCTTCGTGTCGCATCTCTGGAAGATACTGAATCTAAATACCAAGTTTGGTGTTTATCCGACTGTTCGTTTTTGAGTTATGCTGTTCACAGACACACAGACACACACACACACAGACACACACACAGACACACACACGGACATGTTTCCAAAAATGCTTTTTTTGGATTCAGGAGGTCTCAAAACATGTATTTCCGGTGAAATCTCGGTATCGAATTTTTGGGTGGAATGCAATACTTCCCCTACTTACTGTACGTAGTAGAGAAAGTAAAAATCTGATGTGTTACACTCACATGACTTTCTCTACTCTTGTACAAACTATTTTTACAAACTCTTGTTCTCCATCTATTTCATATTAATCGATATAAACATTTGCAAAACGATCTTTTGGCATGCAAAGAGAATTACATTTTACACATAGCGTCCAGTTCTAAAAATATTTGACTATCGCTTAAGGCCTACTATGTTCCCCTTGTTTTGTAATTGCAAGGGCAATATAGAAATACAGTAGCCTTTAAGCATCGACATATCTCTTATTAGATGGTTGCTATGTGCAGCACCATTCTCTTTGCCACAGATTAATACTCTTTGTATATCCAAGACAAAAAATCTGATGTGTTACACTCACATGAATTTCTCTACTCTTGTACAATCTATTTTTACAAACGCCTATTCTCCATATGCTTCATGTTAATCGAGATATCGAGATGTCAACCTTATTGGTAATTTTCTTGTAGATGCAAGGAAAACATGGTAGCTTTTAAGCGATAGTCAAATATTTTAACGCTGGTTGCTATGTGGCGAATTCCATTCTCTTTGCATGTCCAGGACATAAAAAAATGAATAACGAATTTGAGAAGAAGTATAAGTATTGGAAAATTTAAGGAAATAACAAGCAATATCTCGAAAACGGTTCACTCAACAAAAGAAATGTATATGACATAAGTTGTGTATTTTAATGCGATCTACATTTTTTGTGTAGTAAAATTTTGTCTATCTCTTATGGTTTACCAGTTATACAAAAGTCGTTCACAATGAAGAATACTTTTGGAGACATTCCCAGAAAATTCGAGATATACATTTCATTTCTCATGACATTATCTTAAACATATGATATTTTAATCAAAATCGTTAGAGCCATTTTTGAGAAAATTAAAATTTTCGAAAAATCTTCCATGTAAAGGGTAGTCTGGGGTGGGGGGATTTTCTTGAAAACCTTCGTGTCGCATCTCTGGAAGATACTGAACCTAAATACCAAGTTCGGTGTTTATCCGACTGTTCGTTTTTGAGTTATGCTGTTCACAGACACACACACACACACAGACACACACACACACACAGACACACAGACACACACACACACAGACACACACACGGACATGTTTCCAAAAATGCTTTTTTTGGATTCAGGAGGTCTCAAAACATGTATTTCCGGTGAAATCTCGGTATCGAATTTTTGGGTGGAATGCAATACTTCCCCTACTTACTGTACGTAGTAGAGAAAGTAAAAATCTGATGTGTTACACTCACATGACTTTCTCTACTCTTGTACAAACTATTTTTACAAGCGTTTATATTCTCCAAATGCTTCATGTTAATGAGATATCGAGATGTCAATGGTATTGTTAATTTTCTTGTAGATGTAAGGGGAATATGGTAGGTTTTAAACGATAGTCAAAACTTTTAAGCGCTGGTTGCTATTTGGCGCATTCCATTCTCTTTGCATGTCCAGGACATAAAAAAATGAAAAATCTGATGTGTTACACTCACATGACTTTCTCTACTCTTTATTTTTACAAACGCTTATTCTCCACATGCTTCATGTTAATCGAGATATCGAGATGTCAATCTTATTGGTAATTTTCTTGTAGATGCAAGGAAAATATGGTAGCTTTTAAGCGATAGTCAAATATTTTAACGCTGGTTGCTATGTGGCGCATTCCATTCTCTTTGCATGTCCAGGACATAAAAAAATCTGATGTGTTACACTCACATAACTTTCTCTACTCTTGTACAATCTATTTTTACAAACGCCTATTCTCCATATGCTTCATATTAATCGAGATATCGAGATGTCAATCTTATTGCTAATTTTCTTGTAGATGCAAGGGGAATATGGTAGCTTTTAAGCGATGGTCAAATATTTTAACGCTGGTTGCTATGCGGTGCATTCCATTCTCTTGGCAAGTCCAGGACATAAAAAAATGAATAACGAATTTGAGAAAAAGTATAAGTATTGGAAAGTTTAAGGAAATAACAAGCAATATCTCGAAAACGGTTCACTCAACAAAAGAAATGTATATGACATAAGTTGTGTATTTTAACACGATCTACATTTTTTGTGTAGTAAAATTTTGTCTATCTCTTATGGTTTACCAGTTATGCAAAAGTCGTTCACAATGAAGAATACTTTTGGAGACATTCCCAGAAAATTCGAGATATACATTTCATTTCTCATGACATTATCTTAAACATATGATATTTTAATCAAAATCGTTAGAGCCATTTTTGAGAAAATTAAAATTTTCGAAAAATCTTCCATGTAAAGCGTAGTCTGGGGTGGGGGGATTTTCTTGAAAACCTTCGTGTCGCATCTCTGGAAGATACTGAATCTAAATACCAAGTTTGGTGTTTATCCGACTGTTCGTTTTTGAGTTATGCTGTTCACAGACACACACACACACAGACACACACACAGACACACACACGGACATGTTTCCAAAAATGCTTTTTTTGGATTCAGGAGGTCTCAAAACATGTATTTCCGGTGAAATATCGGTATCGAATTTTTGGGTGGAATGCAATACTTCCCCTACTTACTGTACGTAGTAGAGAAAGTAAAAATCTGATGTGTTACACTCACATGACTTTCTCTACTCTTGTACAAACTATTTTTACAAACTCTTGTTCTCCATCTATTTCATATTAATCGATATAAACATTTGCAAAACGATCTTTTGGCATGCAAAGAGAATTACATTTTACACATAGCGTCCAGTTCTAAAAATATTTGACTATCGCTTAAGGCCTACTATGTTCCCCTTGTTTTGTAATTGCAAGGGCAATATAGAAATACAGTAGCCTTTAAGCATCGACATATCTCTTATTAGATGGTTGCTATGTGCAGCACCATTCTCTTTGCCACAGATTAATACTCTTTGTATATCCAAGACAAAAAATCTGATGTGTTACACTCACATGAATTTCTCTACTCTTGTACAATCTATTTTTACAAACGCCTATTCTCCATATGCTTCATGTTAATCGAGATATCGAGATGTCAACCTTATTGGTAATTTTCTTGTAGATGCAAGGAAAACATGGTAGCTTTTAAGCGATAGTCAAATATTTTAACGCTGGTTGCTATGTGGCGAATTCCATTCTCTTTGCATGTCCAGGACATAAAAAAATGAATAACGAATTTGAGAAGAAGTATAAGTATTGGAAAATTTAAGGAAATAACAAGCAATATCTCGAAAACGGTTCACTCAACAAAAGAAATGTATATGACATAAGTTGTGTATTTTAATGCGATCTACATTTTTTGTGTAGTAAAATTTTGTCTATCTCTTATGGTTTACCAGTTATACAAAAGTCGTTCACAATGAAGAATACTTTTGGAGACATTCCCAGAAAATTCGAGATATACATTTCATTTCTCATGACATTATCTTAAACATATGATATTTTAATCAAAATCGTTAGAGCCATTTTTGAGAAAATTAAAATTTTCGAAAAATCTTCCATGTAAAGGGTAGTCTGGGGTGGGGGGATTTTCTTGAAAACCTTCGTGTCGCATCTCTGGAAGATACTGAACCTAAATACCAAGTTCGGTGTTTATCCGACTGTTCGTTTTTGAGTTATGCTGTTCACAGACACACACACACACAGACACACACACACACACAGACACACAGACACACACACACACAGACACACACACGGACATGTTTCCAAAAATGCTTTTTTTGGATTCAGGAGGTCTCAAAACATGTATTTCCGGTGAAATCTCGGTATCGAATTTTTGGGTGGAATGCAATACTTCCCCTACTTACTGTACGTAGTAGAGAAAGTAAAAATCTGATGTGTTACACTCACATGACTTTCTCTACTCTTGTACAAACTATTTTTACAAGCGTTTATATTCTCCAAATGCTTCATGTTAATGAGATATCGAGATGTCAATGGTATTGTTAATTTTCTTGTAGATGTAAGGGGAATATGGTAGGTTTTAAACGATAGTCAAAACTTTTAAGCGCTGGTTGCTATTTGGCGCATTCCATTCTCTTTGCATGTCCAGGACATAAAAAAATGAAAAATCTGATGTGTTACACTCACATGACTTTCTCTACTCTTTATTTTTACAAACGCTTATTCTCCACATGCTTCATGTTAATCGAGATATCGAGATGTCAATCTTATTGGTAATTTTCTTGTAGATGCAAGGAAAATATGGTAGCTTTTAAGCGATAGTCAAATATTTTAACGCTGGTTGCTATGTGGCGCATTCCATTCTCTTTGCATGTCCAGGACATAAAAAAATCTGATGTGTTACACTCACATAACTTTCTCTACTCTTGTACAATCTATTTTTACAAACGCCTATTCTCCATATGCTTCATATTAATCGAGATATCGAGATGTCAATCTTATTGCTAATTTTCTTGTAGATGCAAGGGGAATATGGTAGCTTTTAAGCGATGGTCAAATATTTTAACGCTGGTTGCTATGCGGTGCATTCCATTCTCTTGGCAAGTCCAGGACATAAAAAAATGAATAACGAATTTGAGAAAAAGTATAAGTATTGGAAAGTTTAAGGAAATAACAAGCAATATCTCGAAAACGGTTCACTCAACAAAAGAAATGTATATGACATAAGTTGTGTATTTTAACACGATCTACATTTTTTGTGTAGTAAAATTTTGTCTATCTCTTATGGTTTACCAGTTATGCAAAAGTCGTTCACAATGAAGAATACTTTTGGAGACATTCCCAGAAAATTCGAGATATACATTTCATTTCTCATGACATTATCTTAAACATATGATATTTTAATCAAAATCGTTAGAGCCATTTTTGAGAAAATTAAAATTTTCGAAAAATCTTCCATGTAAAGCGTAGTCTGGGGTGGGGGGATTTTCTTGAAAACCTTCGTGTCGCATCTCTGGAAGATACTGAATCTAAATACCAAGTTTGGTGTTTATCCGACTGTTCGTTTTTGAGTTATGCTGTTCACAGACACACACACACACAGACACACACACAGACACACACACGGACATGTTTCCAAAAATGCTTTTTTTGGATTCAGGAGGTCTCAAAACATGTATTTCCGGTGAAATATCGGTATCGAATTTTTGGGTGGAATGCAATACTTCCCCTACTTACTGTACGTAGTAGAGAAAGTAAAAATCTGATGTGTTACACTCACATGACTTTCTCTACTCTTGTACAAACTATTTTTACAAACTCTTGTTCTCCATCTATTTCATATTAATCGATATAAACATTTGCAAAACGATCTTTTGGCATGCAAAGAGAATTACATTTTACACATAGCGTCCAGTTCTAAAAATATTTGACTATCGCTTAAGGCCTACTATGTTCCCTTGTTTTGTAATTGCAAGGGCAATATAGAAATACAGTAGCCTTTAAGCATCGACATATCTCTTATTAGATGGTTGCTATGTGCAGCACCATTCTCTTTGCCACAGATTAATACTCTTTGTATATCCAAGACAAAAAATCTGATGTGTTACACTCACATGAATTTCTCTACTCTTGTACAATCTATTTTTACAAACGCCTATTCTCCATATGCTTCATGTTAATCGAGATATCGAGATGTCAACCTTATTGGTAATTTTCTTGTAGATGCAAGGAAAACATGGTAGCTTTTAAGCGATAGTCAAATATTTTAACGCTGGTTGCTATGTGGCGAATTCCATTCTCTTTGCATGTCCAGGACATAAAAAAATGAATAACGAATTTGAGAAGAAGTATAAGTATTGGAAAATTTAAGGAAATAACAAGCAATATCTCGAAAACGGTTCACTCAACAAAAGAAATGTATATGACATAAGTTGTGTATTTTAATGCGATCTACATTTTTTGTGTAGTAAAATTTTGTCTATCTCTTATGGTTTACCAGTTATACAAAAGTCGTTCACAATGAAGAATACTTTTGGAGACATTCCCAGAAAATTCGAGATATACATTTCATTTCTCATGACATTATCTTAAACATATGATATTTTAATCAAAATCGTTAGAGCCATTTTTGAGAAAATTAAAATTTTCGAAAAATCTTCCATGTAAAGGGTAGTCTGGGGTGGGGGGATTTTCTTGAAAACCTTCGTGTCGCATCTCTGGAAGATACTGAACCTAAATACCAAGTTCGGTGTTTATCCGACTGTTCGTTTTTGAGTTATGCTGTTCACAGACACACACACACACAGACACACACACACACACAGACACACACACACAGACACACACACGGACATGTTTCCAAAAATGCTTTTTTTGGATTCAGGAGGTCTCAAAACATGTATTTCCGGTGAAATCTCGGTATCGAATTTTTGGGTGGAATGCAATACTTCCCCTACTTACTGTACGTAGTAGAGAAAGTAAAAATCTGATGTGTTACACTCACATGACTTTCTCTACTCTTGTACAAACTATTTTTACAAGCGTTTATATTCTCCAAATGCTTCATGTTAATGAGATATCGAGATGTCAATGGTATTGTTAATTTTCTTGTAGATGTAAGGGGAATATGGTAGGTTTTAAACGATAGTCAAAACTTTTAAGCGCTGGTTGCTATTTGGCGCATTCCATTCTCTTTGCATGTCCAGGACATAAAAAAATGAAAAATCTGATGTGTTACACTCACATGACTTTCTCTACTCTTTATTTTTACAAACGCTTATTCTCCACATGCTTCATGTTAATCGAGATATCGAGATGTCAATCTTATTGGTAATTTTCTTGTAGATGCAAGGAAAATATGGTAGCTTTTAAGCGATAGTCAAATATTTTAACGCTGGTTGCTATGTGGCGCATTCCATTCTCTTTGCATGTCCAGGACATAAAAAAATCTGATGTGTTACACTCACATAACTTTCTCTACTCTTGTACAATCTATTTTTACAAACGCCTATTCTCCATATGCTTCATATTAATCGAGATATCGAGATGTCAATCTTATTGCTAATTTTCTTGTAGATGCAAGGGGAATATGGTAGCTTTTAAGCGATGGTCAAATATTTTAACGCTGGTTGCTATGCGGTGCATTCCATTCTCTTGGCAAGTCCAGGACATAAAAAAATGAATAACGAATTTGAGAAAAAGTATAAGTATTGGAAAGTTTAAGGAAATAACAAGCAATATCTCGAAAACGGTTCACTCAGCAAAAGAAATGTATATGACATAAGTTGTGTATTTTAACGAGATCTACATTTTTTGTGCAGTAAAATTTTGTCTATCTCTTATGGTTTACCAGTTATGCAAAAGTCGTTCACAATGAAGAATACTTTTGGAGACATTCCCAGAAAATTCGAGATATACATTTTATTTCTCATGACATTATCTTAAACATATGATATTTTAATCAAAATCGTTAGAGCCATTTTTGAGAAAATTAAAATTTTCGAAAAATCTTCCATGTAAAGGGTAGTCTGGGGTGGGGGGATTTTCTTGAAAACCTTCGTGTCGCATCTCTGGAAGATACTGAACCTAAATACCAAGTTTAGTGTTTATCCGACTGTTCGTTTTTGAGTTATGCTGTTCACAGACACACACACACACAGACACACACACACATACACAGACACACAGACACACACACACACAGACACACACACGGACATGTTTCCAAAAATGCTTTTTTTGGATTCAGGAGGTCTCAAAACATGTATTTCCGGTGAAATCTCGGTATCGAATTTTTGGGTGGAATGCAATACTTCCCCTACTTACTGTACGTAGTAGAGAAAGTAAAAATCTGATGTGTTACACTCACATGACTTTCTCTACTCTTGTACAAACTATTTTTACAAGCGTTTATATTCTCCAAATGCTTCATGTTAATGAGATATCGAGATGTCAATGGTATTGTTAATTTTCTTGTAGATGTAAGGGGAATATGGTAGGTTTTAAACGATAGTCAAAACTTTTAAGCGCTGGTTGCTATTTGGCGCATTCCATTCTCTTTGCATGTCCAGGACATAAAAAAATGAAAAATCTGATGTGTTACACTCACATGACTTTCTCTACTCTTTATTTTTACAAACGCTTATTCTCCACATGCTTCATGTTAATCGAGATATCGAGATGTCAATCTTATTGGTAATTTTCTTGTAGATGCAAGGAAAATATGGTAGCTTTTAAGCGATAGTCAAATATTTTAACGCTGGTTGCTATGTGGCGCATTCCATTCTCTTTGCATGTCCAGGACATAAAAAAATCTGATGTGTTACACTCACATAACTTTCTCTACTCTTGTACAATCTATTTTTACAAACGCCTATTCTCCATATGCTTCATATTAATCGAGATATCGAGATGTCAATCTTATTGCTAATTTTCTTGTAGATGCAAGGGGAATATGGTAGCTTTTAAGCGATGGTCAAATATTTTAACGCTGGTTGCTATGCGGTGCATTCCATTCTCTTGGCAAGTCCAGGACATAAAAAAATGAATAACGAATTTGAGAAAAAGTATAAGTATTGGAAAGTTTAAGGAAATAACAAGCAATATCTCGAAAACGGTTCACTCAACAAAAGAAATGTATATGACATAAGTTGTGTATTTTAACACGATCTACATTTTTTGTGTAGTAAAATTTTGTCTATCTCTTATGGTTTACCAGTTATGCAAAAGTCGTTCACAATGAAGAATACTTTTGGAGACATTCCCAGAAAATTCGAGATATACATTTCATTTCTCATGACATTATCTTAAACATATGATATTTTAATCAAAATCGTTAGAGCCATTTTTGAGAAAATTAAAATTTTCGAAAAATCTTCCATGTAAAGCGTAGTCTGGGGTGGGGGGATTTTCTTGAAAACCTTCGTGTCGCATCTCTGGAAGATACTGAATCTAAATACCAAGTTTGGTGTTTATCCGACTGTTCGTTTTTGAGTTATGCTGTTCACAGACACACAGACACACACACACACACAGACACACACACAGACACACACACGGACATGTTTCCAAAAATGCTTTTTTTGGATTCAGGAGGTCTCAAAACATGTATTTCCGGTGAAATCTCGGTATCGAATTTTTGGGTGGAATGCAATACTTCCCCTACTTACTGTACGTAGTAGAGAAAGTAAAAATCTGATGTGTTACACTCACATGACTTTCTCTACTCTTGTACAAACTATTTTTACAAACTCTTGTTCTCCATCTATTTCATATTAATCGATATAAACATTTGCAAAACGATCTTTTGGCATGCAAAGAGAATTACATTTTACACATAGCGTCCAGTTCTAAAAATATTTGACTATCGCTTAAGGCCTACTATGTTCCCCTTGTTTTGTAATTGCAAGGGCAATATAGAAATACAGTAGCCTTTAAGCATCGACATATCTCTTATTAGATGGTTGCTATGTGCAGCACCATTCTCTTTGCCACAGATTAATACTCTTTGTATATCCAAGACAAAAAATCTGATGTGTTACACTCACATGAATTTCTCTACTCTTGTACAATCTATTTTTACAAACGCCTATTCTCCATATGCTTCATGTTAATCGAGATATCGAGATGTCAACCTTATTGGTAATTTTCTTGTAGATGCAAGGAAAACATGGTAGCTTTTAAGCGATAGTCAAATATTTTAACGCTGGTTGCTATGTGGCGAATTCCATTCTCTTTGCATGTCCAGGACATAAAAAAATGAATAACGAATTTGAGAAGAAGTATAAGTATTGGAAAATTTAAGGAAATAACAAGCAATATCTCGAAAACGGTTCACTCAACAAAAGAAATGTATATGACATAAGTTGTGTATTTTAATGCGATCTACATTTTTTGTGTAGTAAAATTTTGTCTATCTCTTATGGTTTACCAGTTATACAAAAGTCGTTCACAATGAAGAATACTTTTGGAGACATTCCCAGAAAATTCGAGATATACATTTCATTTCTCATGACATTATCTTAAACATATGATATTTTAATCAAAATCGTTAGAGCCATTTTTGAGAAAATTAAAATTTTCGAAAAATCTTCCATGTAAAGGGTAGTCTGGGGTGGGGGGATTTTCTTGAAAACCTTCGTGTCGCATCTCTGGAAGATACTGAACCTAAATACCAAGTTCGGTGTTTATCCGACTGTTCGTTTTTGAGTTATGCTGTTCACAGACACACACACACACAGACACACACACACACACAGACACACAGACACACACACACACAGACACACACACGGACATGTTTCCAAAAATGCTTTTTTTGGATTCAGGAGGTCTCAAAACATGTATTTCCGGTGAAATCTCGGTATCGAATTTTTGGGTGGAATGCAATACTTCCCCTACTTACTGTACGTAGTAGAGAAAGTAAAAATCTGATGTGTTACACTCACATGACTTTCTCTACTCTTGTACAAACTATTTTTACAAGCGTTTATATTCTCCAAATGCTTCATGTTAATGAGATATCGAGATGTCAATGGTATTGTTAATTTTCTTGTAGATGTAAGGGGAATATGGTAGGTTTTAAACGATAGTCAAAACTTTTAAGCGCTGGTTGCTATTTGGCGCATTCCATTCTCTTTGCATGTCCAGGACATAAAAAAATGAAAAATCTGATGTGTTACACTCACATGACTTTCTCTACTCTTTATTTTTACAAACGCTTATTCTCCACATGCTTCATGTTAATCGAGATATCGAGATGTCAATCTTATTGGTAATTTTCTTGTAGATGCAAGGAAAATATGGTAGCTTTTAAGCGATAGTCAAATATTTTAACGCTGGTTGCTATGTGGCGCATTCCATTCTCTTTGCATGTCCAGGACATAAAAAAATCTGATGTGTTACACTCACATAACTTTCTCTACTCTTGTACAATCTATTTTTACAAACGCCTATTCTCCATATGCTTCATATTAATCGAGATATCGAGATGTCAATCTTATTGCTAATTTTCTTGTAGATGCAAGGGGAATATGGTAGCTTTTAAGCGATGGTCAAATATTTTAACGCTGGTTGCTATGCGGTGCATTCCATTCTCTTGGCAAGTCCAGGACATAAAAAAATGAATAACGAATTTGAGAAGAAGTATAAGTATTGGAAAATTTAAGGAAATAACAAGCAATATCTCGAAAACGGTTCACTCAGCAAAAGAAATGTATATGACATAAGTTGTGTATTTTAACGAGATCTACATTTTTTGTGCAGTAAAATTTTGTCTATCTCTTATGGTTTACCAGTTATGCAAAAGTCGTTCACAATGAAGAATACTTTTGGAGACATTCCCAGAAAATTCGAGATATACATTTTATTTCTCATGACATTATCTTAAACATATGATATTTTAATCAAAATCGTTAGAGCCATTTTTGAGAAAATTAAAATTTTCGAAAAATGTTCCATGTAAAGGGTAGTCTGGGGTGGGGGGATTTTCTTGAAAACCTTCGTGTCGCATCTCTGGAAGATACTGAACCTAAATACCAAGTTTGGTGTTTATCCGACTGTTCGTTTTTGAGTTATGCTGTTCACAGACACACACACACACACACACACAGACACACACACACACACAGACACACACACACACACAGACACACACACGGACATGTTTCCAAAAATGCTTTTTTTGGATTCAGGAGGTCTCAAAACATGTATTTCCGGTGAAATCTCGGTATCGAATTTTTGGGTGGAATGCAATACTTCCCCTACTTACTATACGTAGTAGAGAAAGTAATAACGAATTTGAGAAAAAGTATAGGTATTGGAAAATTTAAGGGAATAACAAGCAATATCTCGAAAACGGTTCACTCAACAAAAAAATGTATATGACATAAATTGTGTATTTTAACGCCATCTACATTTTTTGTGTAGTAACATTTTGTCTATCTCTTATGGTTTACCAGTTACGCAAAAGTCGTTCACAATGAAGAATACTTTTGGAGACATTCCCAGAAAATTCAAGATATACATTTTATTTGTCATGAAAATATCTTAAACATATGATATTTTAATCAAAATCGTTAGAGCCATTTTTGAGAAAATTAAAATTTTCGATAAATGTTCCATGTAAAGGGTAATCTGGGATGGGGGATTTTCTTGAAAAGCTTCGTGTCGTTTCTCTGGAAGATACTGAACCTAAATATCAATTTTGGTGTTTATCCGACTGTTCATTTCTGAGTTGTGCTGTTCATAGACACACACACGGACATGTTTCCAAAAATGCTTTTTTTTTTGGATTCAGGGGGTCTCAAAACATGTATTTCCGGTGAAAACTCGGTATCGAATTTTTGGGTGGAATACACTACTTCCCCTACTTACTGTACGTAGTAGAGAAAGTAAAAAGGAACGCATGCAAGCGAAATGAGCTACTGTTTTTAATTAACCTAAGCAAGGAGTAGTAATATCAAAGCTGCTACTGAGAATAAAGAGGGCAAGGAGTATTCGTCATTCGCTAAAGGATGGCGCTGTTTGTTAGTCATGTGCTGGTAGATCTGCAGTTCTCAAAGCGTTTGCAATTAAACAAGCTGTGCTTTATGTTTTGAATACTCAGTGTTGAAAGTTATTTGTTATATACTCAGATTCTAAAAGTGCACTACTTGCAATAACAATCTGTCATCAACCCATATTCTTACACAAGATATTCAATCGCTACCTCATAGAGCCAATAAGTAAGGGAAGCAAATGTCTTTAGTATGGATTCCATCCCATATTGGAACACAAGGCAAAGAATTGGCCATTCAGGCAGCAAAAGAAGCCACTAAACATCCACTAAGTGACCCAACTATAACTACACCAGCCCATGATGTTATCTCAACCATTAAAAATAAGCTCTACCAACAGTGGAAGACACAATGGCTTGACTCCACGAGAAGCAAACTCCGTGGTATAACATCGAGTTTTTCGACACATTCCCAGTAATTCTCTTTCCAGACAAGAATAGGTTCTAATATCCCGACTGAGAATGGTCCATACCAAGATCCGCACAATTATCTTCTTTCAAAGGACTAACCATCCATCTACCACCAGTGTAGCATCCTGTTAACGACGAAATACAATCGTGGAATGTCCACAATACGACCAATGGAGACACACAACCAGATACTGTGGCGTGTATGTGTGTGTTGTCACGCCAGACACATTATTGCGTCGTTGGCGACAGTATTGTTGGGGTAATTCTTTTGGCTTTGGGTTTTGAAGTTCGTCTGTCGTGGCGACTCGTGACCGTCTAGCTGGTGATCCTAACTTGTGATGGAGAGTAATGGAAGTGAGCGTTATTCCTTTGTGTGTTGCATGGTCAGCGTCACTTTTGGTCGAGTGTTGAGTCTGAAAGGTTGTATGTGAAGTTGTGGGAATGTAACATCGTGTGTGTAGCATCTCCCCTCAATTTCCTCCTTTATCTTTTGTGTGTGATGTAGGGGCACAGTGCTTATACTGAATAAACCACTGATTGTGATTAATGTGAAATTCTGTGTATTTTGTTATACGAGGGCAGTCCCAGAAGTGCCCGACCTGAAGTATATATAGCGGTTTTTGTTTCAAACAAATGACTATGGTAGAAAGTACCACCATTATAAAGCTTAAGTTAGAAGTTTGACGATGCTACGTTGTTTAGTATTATTTGGCAGCCATTAATGGTAAACTCTCTCAGCGAATTTGTAAGCATGGATAAAACTGGCCATCGTAATGTGATGCAATGCTTTCATTTCAAAGGTTTTAGTCCAACTATATTAAAGCTGAGTTAGATTCTACTCTGGGGGAGTCCGCTTCTTCGTTTACAACAGTAAAATATTCGGTGGCAGAGCTTAAGTGAGACCGTACGAGCTGCCAAGACGAACATCACACTAGTCGACCAAATGAGGTGACCACGCCAGAAATTGTGAAAAAAAACCCACAAAATTGTATTGGGTGACCGTCGACTGAAAGTGCGCGAGCTAGCAGACATCGTAGGAATTTCAAAAAGTGCTGTATATCGCATACTAACTGAAAATTTAGATCTTAGAAAGCTGTGCGCAAGATGGGTGCCGCATTTACTCACAATGGAACAAAAGCAGCGTCGTGAGAATATTTCAGTCGAGTGTTTGGCGATGTTTCGCTGCAATAAAGCCGAGTTTTTGCGTCGATTCATAACAATGGATAAAACATGGGTCCCTCACTTCACACCTGAGACGAAGAAACAGTCAAAACAGTGGATTGAAAGGGAAGAATTGGCTCCAAAGAAGGCAAAGACAGTTCTGTCTGCAGGCAAGGTCATGGCGTCAGTTTTTGGGATGCGCGTGGGATAATTTTCATTGTTTATCTTCAAAAGGAAAAGCAATCAATGGCGAGTATTATGCACACTTATTGTAGCGTTTAAATGATGAAATCAAGCAAAAACGACCGCATTTAGCGAAAAAGAAGGTTCTGTTTCATCAAGACAATGCACCAGTTCACACATCCATAATCGCCATGGCCAAAATCAATGTGTTAAAGTTCGAATTGCTTCCTCATGCACTCTATTCGCCAGACTTCACCTCTTCTGATTATTTTCTGTTTACAAAGTTGAAGAAATGGCTTGGTGGCAAAAGATTTGCCAACAATGAAGAGGTGGAGTTTGCAGTTGATGGCTATTTTGCAGAACTCGACGGTTCTCACTATAAACAGGATATCGAAGCTATTGAACATCGCTGGGAAAAGTGTATCGAGCTGAAAGGACACTATGTAGAGAAATAAAGATTTTTCCCAAAATTGTTGTGTTTTGTTTGTTAGGTCGAGTACTTCTGGGACAGCCCTAGTAACTATTCCACGCCTGCTCTGGAATGTGTAGTTTAAGATTCTGGTCCTCTTGCTGCCTCTACAGCTATGTTTCCCAATGTACACTACGCGATCAAAAGTATCCGGACACTTGGCTGAAAATGACGTAAAAGTTCGCGGCGCCCTACATCGGTAATGCTGGAAGTCAATATGGTGTTGGCCCAATCTTAGCCTTGATGACAACGTTCACTCTCGCAGGCATACTTTCAATTAGGTGCTGGAAGGTTTCTTGGGGAATGGCAGCCCATTCTTCACGGAGTGCGGAACCGAGGAGAGGTATCGATGTAGGTCGGTGAGGCCTGGCACGAAGTGGGCGTTCCAAAATATTCCAAAGGTGTTCTATAGGATTCAAGTCAGGACTCTGTGCAGGCTAGTACATTACAGGCATGTTATTGTCGTGTAACCACTCCGCCACAGCCCGTGGAGTATGAACAGGTGCTCGATCCTGTTGAAAGATGCAATCGCCATCTTTGCTCTTCATTGCTCTTCAACAGTGGGAAGCAAGAAGGTGCTTAAAATATCAATCTAGGTCTGCGCTGCGATCGTGCCACGCAAAACAACAAGGCGTGCAAGCCCCCTCCAGGAAAAACACGACCATACCATAACACCACCACCTCCGAATTTCACTGATGGCACTGCACACGCTAACATCTGACTTCACCAGGCAATTCGCCATACCCACACCCTGCCATCGGATTGCCACATTGTGTACCGTGATTCGTCACTCCACACGTTTTGCCACTGTTCAATCGTGTAATGTTGACGCTCCTTACACCAAGCGAGGCGTCATTTGGCATTTTCCTGCGCGATATGTGGCTTATGAGCAGCCGCTCGACCATGGAATCCAAGGTTTCTCACCTCACGCCTAACTGTCATTGTACTTGGAGTGGATCCTGATGCAGTTTGGAATTCCTGTGTGATTATCTGGATAGATGTCTGCCTATTACTCTTTACGACCTTCTTCAAATGTCGGCGGTCGTCAAGTCAACAGACGAGGTCGACTGTACGCTTTTGTGCTGTACACGTCCCTTCACGTTTCCACTTCACTATCACATCAGAAGCAGTGGACCTAGGGATGTTTAGGAGTGTGGAAATCACGCGTACAGACTTCTGACACAAGTGACATCCAATCACCTGACCACGTTCGAAGTCCATGAGTTCCACGAAGCGTCCCATTCTACTGTTTCACGATATCTAATGACTACTGAGCTCGCGGATGAGTACCAGGCAGTATGTGGCAGAACAATGCACCTAAGATGAAAAACGTATGTTTGTGGGGGTGTCCGGATACTTTTGATCACATAGTGTATATTTAATATCTAGCTGCAAACCTTTTGGCCTCACCCCAGTATATAACATTTTTGACGGAGTCGCCGGGTGTGATATAATATTTTGTTGCAAACACTATCACATCGCTGTGAAAAAATAAAATTCGTGTGTATGTATCGTGAGAGTGTTAACCTTTTGTGCACGTGGTGGTTACATTTATGATTTGAGTTATTGCAAGTGGGGGGAGATGTGGCGCGAATATGTGTGTCACGCCAGACACTTATTGCGTCATTAGCGACAGTATTGTTGGGGTAATTCTTTCCGCTTTGGGTTTTGAAGTTCGTCTGGCGTGGCGACTCGCCACCGTCTAGCTGGTGATCCTAACTAGCGGTGGGGAGTGGGGGAAGTGAGCGTTATTCCTTTTTTGTGTTGTGTGGTTAGTGTCACTTTTGGTCGAGTGTTGAGTCTGAAAGGTTGTATGTGAAGTTGCGTGGATGTAACCTCGTGTATGTAGCATTTTCCCTCAATTTCTTCGTTTATCTTTCGTGTGTGATGTAGGGGCACCGTGCTTATACTGAATAAACCGCAGGTAATATGATTAATGTGAAATTCTGTGTATTTTGTTATAACTATTCCAGGGCTGTTCTAGAATGTGTAGTTTTGAAATTCTGGTCCTCTTGCTGCCTCTGCAGCTATGCCTCCCAATGTATATGCTGGGGTAACTAAAATTTAGTATCTAGCTGCAAACGTTTTATCCTCACCCCAGTGTATAACAATACCCAATGATTTACAAACAGCACTCAACTATTCGATGTACCCTAAGATAGTTGAATTTTTCAAAAGCATAAATTTATATAAAAGTATTTAATGTTCTATCAGTTTGATTAATTATAGTGTCACAATTTCATACTAGTTCATTGTAATGCCTAAACTGCCATTATGTTAAATAACCTCACTGTTTATTGTTAAAAATATGTATTTTAAAAGTTGTAAAGTCACGATATGACTAATATGTTAAAGCGACTATAAAGTTAAAATAAATAAATAAAATAAATGATGAAGCAAGCCCAGCAAGGCGGCGAAAGTGGCACCTGTCGAGAAACTCCGAAAGTGCTATCGAAGCATAGGTACAATGCTGTATTGCTTTGTACTTTTATAGGATAACGACCCTGTCTGCCTACGGCCTGTAGCCTCGTATGGTTCTTTCGGCTCATCCCTTCCTCCTAGGGGGTGGTAGCCACAACAGATCTGTGTAGGTCGCAATGCGCGAGGTGTCTCCCTCCGTTGAATAACCTATACCTATAGTATAACGACGATGGTAGTAATATATGCCTATCTTATATTTGTTGATAAATCATGCATACTGTTTTATTAGTTTTTATTGCAAGCAGAATCTGTTAAATACGTATCGAAAAGAACTGGACGTTTGAGAGTATAACCCCACCCAATATAGGTAAAAGTATGTTTTTTCGCCCCGTAATCGAAACGCAACAATAATAGAAAATATCAAATGTATGAGGAAAACTTTGATGTGTTCTCTTTTCACTCTTTGGCAGACTGCTCTTATAAAAGCTTATTATTCTATCTACTTCTTGCTAATCCAGACAAACTTTCATTACACATTTCGTAGAATACAAAAAAAAAAAAAAAAAAAAAAAAAAAAAGCGACTTACCCAGCTGAGAAAAGTGTAAGTAATTGAAAATTCGGAGCAATAACAAAGAATTACCCGAAAGTGGTTAACCCCACAAATAATTTATTTGACACAAATTATATGCATTAACGAGATGTACATTTTTGTGTAGTAAAATTTTGACTGTATCTTACGGTGTAACAACTACAGAAAATTCACTCAGAATGAAGAAGACTTCACAGGCTATTCTCAGAAAAGTCAGTACATTTCAGTTGTCACGCAAATACCATAAATATATGGGTTTTAATCAAAATCGTTAGAGCCATTTTTGAAAATAAAAGATAACGGCTATTTGTCCATGTAGAGCGTAGTTTGGAGTGGGAAAGTTTTCTTGCAAATCTTCTGTTGCATCTTTGGAAGATGCCGAACTTAAATACCAAATTCGGTACTTAACCGACTTTTCGTTTCTGAGTTAAGCTGTCCACACGCACGCGCGCGCACAGACACACACAGACGTTTTCTAAAAATGCTTTTTTGTTTTATTCAACGAGTCTCAAAACCTATATTCCGGTGGAATCTCGGTATCGAATGTGGAATGCAATACTTCCTCTAGGTATTTACTATAGTTAAGTAGTAGAGAAAATAAAAAGTGTAACGTTACTTTTTTAACAGGATGCTATTGCTTAGCAGCATAATTTATTTGCCATTGGTCACTCGAGTAGCAATGAACTTGCTGATTGGCTGAAAGGCGCTTTCATGCAATTATCTGCAGTGTCGCTGTTATTAGTCCTGCTACAATGTTGCAGAGCTTTGTCCTCTTGGGTATCATCTCCAGCTCATATGACAATCATTAATTCGTGTAACTACAATTTAAACTGTAATATCTACTTAAAACAACTTTAAGTACAACTGGATACTATCTGTGTATAGTTTCAGATAGTAATTATGAATGGTCGATTACAAAACCCAATTAAGCATGAAGCACTGCGGACTAACGCAGAGATTAATTGCTTTCATGTAACTGCAGTAGTCTAATCTATGACCCCAAATTAACCAAAATAGGGTAAGACGTTTTAAATAGATAATACATAAGAAATCTACAGGTATCTTTTACTTGAAGGAATAACGACCTATTCCCACAATAAGCTTATAGTTAGAACAAAAGTAGGTAGACAAATAAGGCACTATTGCATCATTCTAATACTAATTTATAAGCTTATTTTTAGTTCTTAAATCCCTAAGTTTCAGGTTTATGTTTATACGTATTGTGCAAAGTAAATTGAAAAACTCGGCAGCTAGATTCATTATTTTATTTCGAAAAATTTGTCTGGAGAATATAAATATTTTAGTGCTCGCTTCATGAACACTTCAAAGATGTTTGTTTAATCATATTTAGCTGATTGAAATAAGGGTTTCACCTAAAATCTATATAAATTGTAGGCGAACATTGTAAGCATTAATTAGAAGTATTAATGCTGATCTTAAATTTAACTGGCACCAATTATTTTTAACACTCATGCAATTATATTTTATTAAGAAATATCAACATCGGAAGCCCAAAGCACTAAAAAGAGGTGGGGAATTAAACTTTATAAGATTTGAATCCATGCTACCACTTCAAAACGGTGAACTGATAGTGATGATGATGATGATACCACTTAGCTATTTCGTGAAACTCAGCGGTTTTTAAATTCCAATTTATCTTTATTCTAGGGGAACTCTGTTATCTCCTCAAAACTTTGGTTTATGTTACAGCATTTTTGCACGGTTTTAAGCGTCTATTAGGTGGGTTTAATGTAAATAAAATGGTACAACCCAAATTTGCAAATCTGCTTCATCCCAGAATTGAAATATTACTTAAATATCTGCTCTGTGACGTGAATTTTCATTACTCGTTTTTAGTAGAGGCTTGACTCTAATTGATCATAGCCCTTATGTAATTATATCTATAAATCCGCCACTTCGTTTTTGTTTAATTTTGACGTTAGATGAGTGTGATAGGTGTTTCACTCATTAGGTGGTTTCTAGAGGGGGGTGGAACAACGTACACTGTATTGTAAAAGATAATAAAATATACTAGAAAACTAGCACAAACTTCAGTGAAAGGATACTATGTTTTTGAAATAGACTGTTGCTGTAACCATTTTTACACATAGATTGGAGCTTTGTCGTTATCGGTTTTCAAGGTTTAACCACGTGGTTTGTCCTGTTCCCGCGAAAACTGTTTGTTTACAACTTTTCCTGTCTTACCACACTTTTGCGTCCTCCAGGTCTATAAAGATAATAATTGTTTTGGGGAAACGTCCATCGTCCATTCTGTTAACATGATCTAGCCAACCATTTCGGTGCTTGACAATTCTGAAACACTAGTAATACGTAGTCCTTGGCGTGTTTCCTCATTCTTTTTGTGGTCTCATAAGGTATATCCAGCTATATATCTCAAAAAACTAATTTTTGTAGCTTCATTTACTATTTCTTTGGGTTTCGGCAGAGTGCAGTTTTTGGATCATATACGAGGGTGGTCTGAAAAGTTTCCGACCTCAACATGAAGATGGCAGCACTCGTAAATAAAAGCTAGTGAATTTCGTTGTTCATCTGTTGACAGTTACTCACCAAAGTTTCAGCCATTTTGGACGCTCAGTTGTTATGTAACAGTCGTTTGAGTGAGGTGATGTGAGTGTTTTTATGAAAATGGACAAAATCGAGTATCGAGTTGTCATTAAATATTTGTTTTTGAAAGGCAATACGCCTACGCAAATCAAAGATGAGTTGGATTCTGTGTATGGAGACTCTGCACCATGATTTGCCACAGTGAAATTTTGGGCAGCTGAATTTAAACGTGACCGTAAGAGCTTGGGAGACGATGAACGTTCGGGACGTGCAAAAATTGCAACTACCGACGAAAACATCGTCTAAGTTCACCAAATGGTGCTAGACGACCGCCAAATTAAAGTGAGAGAGATAGCAGAGGCTATGAAAATGTCAAAAGAAGGTGTTTGTCACATAGTAAATCAACATTTAGACATGAGAAAGCTGTCCGCGCGTTGGGTGCCGCGTTTGCTCACGTTTGACCAAAAACGTGTTCGAATGAACATTTCCAACGCTCTGTTGGCGCAGTTTAGGCGCAATAAATCCGAGTTTTGGCGCCGATTAATTACTGTAGATGAAACTTGGATACACCATTATACGCCCGAAACAAAAATACAGTCCAAACAGTGAACTGTAAAGGGGGAACCGGCTCCAAAAAAAGCAAAAGCTGTTTTTTCTGCTGGGAAAGTGATGGCGAGTGTTTTTGGGTTAGTTATGGAGTTATTTTAATCGATTATCTTCAAAAAGGAAAAACCATTACAGGAGCATACTACGCATCATTGGACAAGCTGAAGGCAGGACTTGCGGAAAAACGGCCACATTTGCAGAAAAAGAAAACCCTGTTTCATCAAGACAACGCACCGTCTCGCATCTCAGCGGTCGCAATGGCGAAAATCCACGAATTACGGTTTGAACTGCTTGACCACCCGCCTTACTCACCAGATCTAGCCCCAAGCGACTTCTTTTTGTTCCCTCATCTGAAAATTGCGCTCGGAGGACAGAGATTTTCGTCAAATCATGAGGCAATCACCTTCGTGAACAATTATTTTGCAGAGAAAAACGACGAGTCTAAATACGCAAACGAGTTGTTAGTAGGCGGCAAAAACCTGCCTTTAGACACACCAGTGGCTTAGTAGGTCGCATAATTTAAAAAGGACTGGTTCACCGGGTGCAAGTGTGTACCTAGTTTACACTAGTATATTGTTTTTGTGTGTGCAAAGCCAGATCATTTTATAATGACACTTTCTCAGGGCAAGAGATCACTTCTTTCTTTATATATAGATCCCGAATTGTTGCAGTCTTGTATAGCTTTTAACGAATCTAAATATTTCATACTAATGTGGAATTCTTAATTCTTTTTCATGTAGGTATAAGGGTAGGTTATACAACGGAGGGGCACACCAGGTGCACTGCAATCTACATACATCTTTTGTAACTATCACCCACAAGGAGGAATGATTAAAGTGAAGGAACCAAGAAGGCTACAGGCCGCAGGCAAACAGACCACAGAGACGCGCAGAAGTCATTAACATTTCCTAGCGAAGACCCGGTGCACTACCAGAGCTGTCCAGAGAGGGCGACGAGCAACTCTTACAACCAGACAGCCATCTGGCGTCTATGGGGAGTATTCCTTCCTTGGAGGTGGGGCAAGCATTCGCGCCATCTGTCCGGCAACGCCGCACATCGCAAAACCTGGAAGCACACCTGAAACATGAGAAAGAAATGGAACGAAAGGGAAATGAAGGAAAGGAAATTGTGGTAGAAGGTATTCGCCTTACCGACTAGGAAAAATCACAAAAAACTCGGGGTAAGAGTGAGCGGTCGATGGAAATTAAACCCGGGACCTCCCAAATGTGAGCCTCACACCGTTACGAAGAGCCATCTCACTTGGTTATTTTCTGTGTTACAAACAAAATTTGGCTTCCGTACATGAGCTCTGAGCTATATTAAAATAAGAAGAAATGGACATATGAGATGCATCTGATTTGTAGTCAAAACCAGGTTTGTCCAAATGATAACAATCAAAACTCGGCAAGTTCAAATATTTTTGTTGAAATTATTTAAAACCTTCTAAAGAAATTATGATAAAGAGTACTTAATATGCAGGCCCTGTGCTATAAGCAGTCAGAGGGTTTTTGGTAAGTAGGAACGCACCGAGGGTTTGTGGCGAGACAAGTGGAAGCGCTTGTGACCTTGTCGTGTTCTCTGTAGACAGTACACCCTGCTTAGTTAGCAGGTAGGTAGAATGAAGGAGTATTACAAGGGGAGGCGCATGTATGTTTAGCTATTGATAGTCTGCAATAAAGTTACCTCATTATTTAATTAAGACACTGATATACAGAAATCTGAGTTACATTGTCCTTTATTTTACATCGAAAGCTGTAAATTTTTAAAAGCAATATGTGCTCTTATTAGTGTATGACACAAATTCTAAAAAAAAATCTTATCCATAGTTTAGAGCTGAGGAAGCTGAAAGTCAATTTTCCTCATTATTCCTTTCTAATAATTGTTCCTTAGTTTCATTGAGTTACAGGTTGTTTAACATTATGTTTTAAATTGAGCTCTAATGTTTATCTATGGTTTCGCCATTTGTGCAGAAATGTTCCATACCAAATTCCGCTATAAACGATTCTTATTATGATGATATTTTTATGTATGAACTCTTCTTATTTTAGACATTATGGCCACAGTTCTCCACTGGTTTGTATGCGTCGTATAAATGGAACAGTCGCAACGAACCGGCTATTGTGGAGGGATGGGGAGGAGGGTGTCCATCACAGTACCTGACGTCATCTATACTCCATCCGGTAATACGATTGCTCTGTTTACTTACTAAAACCTCTCTGCCTGCTTATAAGCATCCATAAAATAAAACATACTTAATTGTCAGGAGTATTTAAAGTTTTATCTTATTCCCTATGCTGTTTTGTACGCCCACTGCGTTTACGTGACTAGACTCTATTCAGTTTACAATATAAACTGAATGACGTTTATACTAGCTTTAATGACATATGCAAAGTTTTGATCAAAGATGAGGCTCCTCCCACTCACACAAATACTCTGATACGGGATCGATAGTCGTGGATTTTGAAGCCGTTTACTTTGTTGTTGATTCTGCTGCCGTGATCTCGTAGCTCGTTCTGTTGTCTCGTTCGCCAGCTGCCCCAGTGTTATAGATATGAGATCTTTCTCTCTAGGTATGCGTGGATGTATTGTGAAGAACAACACCAGTTTAAATTGACTAACAAATTTAATGTGATATAATACTTGAGCTTTTGAAGCGAGTTGCCGACTGTTTGAAGATAACGAATGGAACTGATTATTATGAATCGCAGTACTCGAAATTGTAAAAATGAATTTACCTGCTAACTTCTGTAGTATCAAAGTTATGGTTGGAAATAACCGTTTCCGCAATAAAAGAAACTAATAGCGTAAGTTGCCGTGAGTCACTAAAATGCTTATTCGGCAAGACCTCTTGCAAGAGCCGCGAAATCTTACTCACACAAGCGCGTCACTAGGCGCTTAAAATATCACACGAGCAATACGTACCAGTGACGGTACCAGAGTCAAAATAACTTCCTGATTTAATATTGCACGCCTTTATTACTTTTAGCTTTGCCTGCTTCATTACTCACCACCAACGTTATTTTTCACGCGCGGGCTTACTTAATCCTTATGCGTGCCTCTTATTTTTGTTACCAGGAGCTTGGCTAAAATCTCAGAATCTAAGTGCCTTTCTCTTTTCAGAATTCTGCCTACATGACCTTGCAAACGTGTTGAACTTCTAACCTAATTCTATTACCAGAATCCTTAAGCTAACTAACGTTCGCTACTTTGGCTGATATTAATGACTTTTGCTAACCTGACTTCCTAATTACTTCTTCTTTCAGGACAAACATTTCAACTCCAGCTTTTACATTATTATTTTTTTGTATTGTAATTGTTTCGTTATCTTACTATCGCTTCTTTATGTAATTATTACATATTCCCATTGATAATTACAGTATTAACTCGATATGCTCCGACATCGACCTGAATATAACCTTATTTGTGATTTGTTGTTTAGTTTCTACTACTTTTCCATCTAGTTAAAAGTGTTACACTGTATAATATCCCACATCTGTTGACGGTACTCTTAGCATATGTGCAACGGATTATGTGTAATGATGTTTGTGTAGTGTCTCTGGATTTGTTGGCACACATTTGAGAATGAAAGTGACCTTAATCTAATTGCAGAATGAGGTGAAAACCAATGTAGTTTCTAGTGTAAAGCAAATGTTTTTCTTTCGATTAATATTCATGTGCCTTATTAAGCATGATAAACAAGTTTTAGAGTATTATCCAGGCAGCCGCTGAGTTTGCTTTGCTACCACCATTGAATAGTGTTTAACGTCTGCTCTTACTACATACGACACCGCATGCGTCGACACTAGTGATCCTACATGAAATGATAATTGGGAAAGGAAATTTGGGAAGAAAACGCTCCAGACCTAAGTTTATTGTACCTGCCAGCATTTGCCATTTATGAAGACTGAAGAAAACGTGGACGGTTCTGTGGGATTTGAACCGCAGACCTCCCTTAATGAGTCCGTGCCTAAACGACCTCGACTACCCGTGTCGGTGCTATCATCGTGTCATAGTATGTAATGGATTAAGGTGATGTTCCGATCGGAATTTAAAGCAACATTTACAAACGACTTGTTTTTTACCTTGTGCATTTTATTTTACGCATAAAACTATCAATATCAACCTAATATAGACCACTAAATAGTTGGTTGACTGCCTCTGCGGTCCAGTGGTCAACGTTCTGGCATTTCAACCCAGAGGTCCCGGATTTGATTCCCGGCTGGAGCGCATAATGTTTCTTTAACCGGCATTATTCCCTACCCTCAGCAGAGGCTGGAAGTATGGATGTAGGAGTAAATGTTAGTATATTTGATGGTAAACAGTGTGTATTAACAGCCAACGTTAACAAAACTTGCAGTTAAACGAGTAATATCACTTAGCTTATCCCTATTCCAAGTTTTATTGATTTTGTTTCCCATTTATTTTCAGGTACATTTATGAACACATTATCAGTGCAAGTATTAGCTTGTTTAGTCACTCTGGTGGCTTCATTTATACCGGTTTACTAATTCTGCCTAATTTCAGTTTTTATTAGTAAGTTTTTTTTGAAGTTATTTAAAAATGCAATTTTAAAAAGGCAGTTGTTTCACAAGTAAAAGGCTCCAATATGATAATTGAAGTTAAAGGGTGATAAACAAATGAAACAATTAGAAAAAAGGCTGGCCCCGTAGCTCAGTTGGCAGAGCAACTGCGTGCACTGCGACGGGTCCCGGATTTGATTCCCTGCTGGGAGCGGGAATTTTTCTCTAGCCAAGATTAAAAACAGTTTTTTTATGGAATTTCATCAAATGGAATAGTATCTGCAATTGAATGTCCTTGCGCTCCTAGCGATACAAATCGATTCACAGACTATAACGATACTAAGATTAACAAAATATTCATATTAAAACCTATGTTTAAAGTATATATGATACCTATATTGCAAGTACTAGATTGGGAGGTTGTATTAAACTTGCATACGAATTTTCTACCAACAGCGCACTACGTGGATTGGAACTGCTGAACATACAAGAAAACAAAGAGTAGACTATGCTTTCAAATAGGTATCACGCACTTCTCTCTTAACGTTCGGGAACTGCATTATTTGTGCTTAAAAGTAATGGTACAACTAACTAATTAGAAGCATTTGGCTATTCTACATATACACAACATCGGCTTTTTAGATACTCGCGAATATAGACATTCCTGTTGCTGCAACAAGGGGGTAATTGAATTATAATTACCAACAATCGTATCGCAACACATAAAACTACCAGTTTGTAATTCAATCTGATTGCTAATATTTGTCAGATTTCTTCACTATAAAGGAAACCTTATCGTGAAATTTTGCGAATTAAGCCGAAATGTTAACTATGCGTGTTTTGATCCTAAAGTAATACTGTTGCAAAACTTAATATTCATCAAATTTCATGTTTTAAACGCGAACAAAAATTCGTTGGTTTATAAAACCATGGTATGAGTGTATATTCTTTCTATGACACCTTTTCTCTGGGAAATATTTAATTTAAATTTAAACATTTTAATAATCATTTTACTTTCTCTACTACTTAACTATGGTAACTAGAGGAAGCATTGTATGCCTCCCCAACTTACTGAAAATACACGTTTGTGGTTACCTGAATAAAAAAAAATACCAGAAAAAGATATTCACGCGCATGTGCTGTCCGTGCCTGTCTGTCTGTGCACAGCATAACTCAAAACCGAAAAGTTGGATAAACTCCAAACTTGGTATTTGAATTCAGCATCTTTTAAGGATGCGACTTGAAGATTTTCAAGAAAGTACCACAACTCCAAACTACACTTTATATGAAAAATTATTACTTATTATTTATTTTCTCAAAAATAGCTCTTAAGATTTTAATTAAACACCACGTGACTAATAAAACGTATATTTTGAGATTTCTGCGAATAGTCTAAGAAGTCCTCTTCATTTCTGAATGGATTTTGTATACCTAACTGATAAATCATTAGAATAGACAAAAACTGACTTTACAAAAAATGTAGGTTTCTTTATAACACGCAGTTTATTTAAAAAAACTGCTTTGTGCTATCAGCTATTTTCTAGATTTTTTTTGTTACCGGTTTGGATTTTCCAATACTTTTACCATTTTTTAAGTGTTCACCAGTTTCTCACGATGCCACTGAAAAAACCCGGTTTTTAAAGATTTGACTATCGCCTACTGTATCCTCCTTGTGCCTGCAGCGAAATAGACGTAATTAAAACAATTTTGGAAATCTTTATCTTGATTAACAAGAAGTATACAGAAGAATAAAGTTTTATAGCAGTAGTTTGAAGAAGAGATATAAAAATAAACGATAGTGGCTAGAAAAGTAATATGAATGTAATATGTACGATATTTTTTAAATTACCATAATTTTTAACAACAATTTACTAAGCTAACAAATGCTATAGAGAACCCGTATGATATTAGATTTTCTTATACCAAGAGGAAGCTATGGCTAGACAAGAATAAATACCTTAAAACTGCATATTGTGGCATATTTAAGTTAAACGTGCAAAGAAAATAATTAACAAGGAAAATAAATTTTAATAGATAACTAAATAAATATCAGGATCCTTCAAAGACCAGGGATGCTATAATACCTATTGTAGGCAAAACATTTAGATTAACTTTTAAATAAAAATGAGATTCAATGGTTTGCTTTACGTTTATTTGCACCGGAGGACTCTCTTAAAACCCTTGAAAATCGTACATATTTTGTTTAATAATTACAAATTTTCAGTGGTATCACGCCCTCAGATATTTTGACACAACTAACGCATCTCATGGCTTATGAATGCGTCGTTGCACACCCTTTGATAACCGTTGCGTGTAATACGCCAGCTAATTAACGACAGTAAGACGATTAGTAGGTCTGTTAATGATTTGTGCTCTTTAACTGAAAACGCTTTAATTATACAAACTGTGGGTGCAAAACCTGAAGGCTTCTCAGATTTGGCATAAGCGCCTGTCACATAATACTCTTATATCTGGATCCGAAGTGTTGGCAGCGGTAATCCGTTAAGCTTTGCATTAATACTACCAACTCGGTAGATATAACTTGAATTACCGACAAAATGAATACTGATAACTTACTTCAATCTCTGCTATATCGTATATTCTACTGAGGTTTCTCTATAAAGATTGCAAATGATGTATAGGTCGATTTTTTCGACCTGACCCTGCATAAACGCAGAGGTGGAGCGAGAACGGCTGATAGTAATCCCCTTGCGTGGAACATCAGGAAAGCGTAAGGTACGCAACCGAAGCACAAATGTAAACATGTACGGTACTATCAAAAACTATACGCTCAGATACACCGGCAGATTCTTGAACTGCTTTGTAAAGTGACTGTCCTTGATCTAGATTCTTCTCAAAGTAATCATTCACAGTGTATATCCCTTCTCACGTCTTTACCTTCACTCAATTTACTTTTAGCTACAGACATAGTAATACAATAATTATGCAAGCGACTGTACTACAAGCACTTGGAACGCTTGGTGATGTCACCGTATCTCAGTTGTGCATACGCGCCTGCTACTCTGTTACTACTGACCCAACACCCCTCCCAAAAGATAAATGGTCTTGTCCAGCTACTGGGCTTAAGATAAGCATGTTCACTTGGCCTCTACACTTGGTGTAACATTTCAGATGAGTTTGTTTCGTGCCGAAATTAATGCGGCAGTACTAGTTAATTTCAATGTTATGGATATTTTGCGGAGTTAGGATTAGGAAGGACGGGGCCCCCAGCCTCTGGAGCTCAGACCTGCACATAGGTCATTATAGGCCCTTTGTGACTTACATGATTCCTGGGAGGAAAGGATCGAGATGAGATCTGAAGGACAACCAACGATGCGCGCTAGCAAGGATGGTTCCCTAACGGTTCCAAAATAACAACAATCCTGACGCCGACGAATGAAACATTAAAATTACCATTTCAGTCTGTGTACATTTACTCCAGCAAGAAAGAAATATAATATAACGTAATATAATATATAACATAATGTATAATATAGTTAAGTATAATATAATATAATGCAATATATAATTCTCATACGTAACGACTAATACAAGTCTTATTAAAGTGTACCATAGAAGAATCAATCTTAAATTTTGTTGTTGATGTACACTTTCTTCCTTATCATTCGTTACAATTTAGCATTTGTGTTTTATAGATATCGCAATTCCGGCTAAACAGCTGATCATACACAGTTTTGTAGTATTTCTCCGCTCAGTAGGTATGACGCTTTCATATTTTCGGTATAAATAAATACCTTTACCAACATTGCACGCGGTTTTATTTGCTTTTATTAGATCTCTAAATAAAAATAAAGTACTGTAGTAGTTAGTCTCTTTATTATACTTTTAAATAAAATAATTTGAATTTGTTTTATTGAATTTTCTTAAGTTATTAAATAAAAATACCATTCCTTTTATTTGTTTGCCTCGATAAGCACCTGAACCATTTTTACTTTCTCTACTACGTATAGTAAGTAGGGGAAGTATTGCATTCCACCCAAACATTCGATAACGAGATTTCACCGGAAATACATGTTTTGACGTGCCCTGAATCCAAATAAAGCATTTTTGTAAACATGTCCTTCATGTGTGTGTCTGTGAACAGCATGACTCAAAAAAGAAATTTCGGATAAATACCAAACTTGGTATTTGAGTTTAGTATCTTCCAAGGATGCAATAAGAAGATTTTCAAGAAAATCCTCCTAACTCAGACTACCCTTTACATGGAACATTTTTCAAAAATTGTGATTTCTCAAAAATGGCTAACGAGTTTTATTAAAATATCATATGTTTAAGATACTTTCATGGCAAATGTAATGTATATCTTGAACTTTCTGGGAATGTCCCCAAAAGTCCTCTTCATTCTGAATGACTTTTACATAACTGGTAAACCGTAAGAGAGACAGAGAGAAAATTTTACTAAACAAAAAAATATAGATCTCGTTAAAACGCACAATTTATGTGACACATTTTGTTTGTCGAGTGAACCATTTCCGAGATATTCCTTGTTATTCGTTTGAGTTTTTCAATACTTAATGCTTTTTCTCAAATGCGAATTCGTTATTCATTTTTCATGTCCTGGACATGCAAAGAGAATGGAATCCCCCCATAGCAACCGGCTCTTACAATATTTCACTATCCTTTAAAGCCTATCATATTCTCCTTGCACCTAAAAGAAAATTAGAAGTAAGATAGTTTCTGCAAATGTTTATCTTGTTTAACATGAAGTAGATGGGAATAAGCGTTTGTAAAAATAGTGTGTACAAGAGTAGAGAAAGCTATGTGAGTGCAACATAATCAGATTTTTACTTTCTCTACTACGTATAGTAAGTAGGGGAAGTATTGTATTCCACCCAAAAATTCGATACCGAGATTTCACCCGAAATATGTTTTGAGACCCCCCTGAATAAAAAAAGCATTTTTAGAAAAAGGTGTGTGTGTGAGTGTGAACAGCATAACTCAAAAACGAAAACTCGGACAAATGCCAAACTTGGTATTTAGGTTTAGTACCTTTTAAGGATGCGACACGTAGATTTTCAAGAAAATTCCCCACCTCAAACTACCCTTTACATGGAACATTTTTCGAAGTTTTTGATTTTCTAAAAAATGGCTAATGATTTTGATTAAAATGCAATATACATATTAAAGATATCTACATAAAAATAAAAGGTACATCTTGAATTTTCTGGGAATAACCTGTGAAGTCCACTTCAGTTGGAAGAAATTCTGTATAATCTTGTACAACTGCAAACGTTAGGCGATTGACGAAAACATGCTGCACAAAAAAAAAAAAGAAGAAAAAAAAGTATATTTCTTTAAAACACAGAATTTACTTCTGAGATATACGTTATTAACGGTTCGAATTGTTCACTATTTGGTCATTCTTTGAAGTCCTTTCAGCATTCGATTGTTTCTCGCGATTGCATGGAAACAGTATGGAATTTTAAGGTCAGCGTATAGCTACATTACACATTTCATTACAGATTCAGAGGGAACAGTGATAGCCATATGCAAAGGTTTCTGCAAGGGTTTAATTGGATAAAAAGTAGATAGAAAAATCTGATGTATTACACTCACATGACTTTCTCTACTCTTGTGCAAACTATTTTTACAAACTCTTATTCTCTATATATTTCATAATAATCGAGATAAACATTTGCAGAAACGATCTTTTGACATGCAAAGAGAATTACATTTTACACATAGCGACCAGTTCTAAAAATATTTGACTATCGCTTAAGGCGTACTATGTTCCCCTTGTTTTGTATTTACAAGGGCAATATAGAAATACAGTAGCCTTTAAGCATAGACATATCTCTTAATAGGTGGTTGCTATGTGCAGCACCATTCTCTTTGCCACAGATTAATACTCTTTGCATATACAAGCCAAAAAAATGAATAACGAATTCCCATTTGAGAAAATAAGTTTTGAAAACTTTAAGGGAATAACAAGCAATATCTGGAAAATGGTTCACTCAACAAAAAACATGTATATGACATAAATTGTTTATTTTAAAGCGATCTACGTTTTTTGTGTAGTAAAATTTTGTCTATCTCTTATGGTTTACCAGTTATGCAAAAGTCGTTCACAATGAAGAATACTTTTGGAGACATTCCCAAAAAATTCAAGATATACATTTTATTTGTCATGAAAATATTTTAAATATATGATTTTTAATCAAAATCGTTAGAGCCATTTTTGAGAAAATTAAAATTATCGAAAAATGTTCCATGTAAAGGGTAATCTGGGGTGAGGGGATTTTCTTGAAAACCTTCGCGTCGCATCTCTGGAAGATACTGAACCTAAATACCAAGTTTGGTGTTTATCCGACTGTTCGTTTCTGAGTTATGCCGCTCACAGACACACACACGGACATGTTTCCAAAAATGCTTTTTTGGATTCAGGGGGTCTCAAAACATGTATTTCCGGTGAAATCTCGGTATCGAATTTTTGGGTGGATTACAATACTTCCCCTACTTACTATACGTAGTAGAGAAAGTAAAAATAAGCTTTAGTAAAAATAGTTTGTATACCCTAATAAATGATAGAATGTAGAGAAAGTCATGTGAATGTATCATATCAGACCTTTTTTATGTATGATAGTTGTAAGTATTGTGTCTATTTGATTTTTAATTAAATAATTAATAACTAAACGTTAAACTTAAAACATTTTCTTTTATTGCTTCATTCAAATTAAAGGACTGTAGTTTTCATTGAACATTAAACATTTTTCTGAAAATACACGAAAGGAATATTTTGGAAATCTAATAGCACTATAATATTTTTGTTTTAGAAAGGCCGATGACGCATAGGAGGAAAAAGAACATTCAACTAAGCCATCGCATGATGTAGCAATGCATGCGCGTCACATATTTATTATATATACTGCTCAGTTAACTTGTCACAAGAAAGTCACATAATCTGCTTGCAGTAAAAAATATTAAAACAAACATTTTGCGAACTTAACTATAGTAAGTGCACGCGCACGATTAAGTCAACTATATCGCACTAATTTAACAGCATAATTAATAGTGGGCGTCACCATTGTCACTTTACTTAAGAGGCCGTCTTTATGAAAGCTTATTGCAAAGTTAATATCGTTACATAATGCAGCAATAATTTTCAGCTGCATCAGAAAAACTGCGCGCATCTTGCTCTGCAACGAACCTGATCTTACCCGCAGAATGTGATTTTCCCACCCACATACAAAGGGAAAGCGCACTGTTGCCAAACGTCTCTGCGTTTCATAGCGTTTTTACACTAAACTATGAAAGATAGAAAAAGAATTTCTGTAACGTTTTTCAACTCGCTAATCGAAATGTATATTTGGTTTAAACAATGATATCTTTATATCAATGCCCCTTTCAATGATAATTGGAAATTACCGATGTTCATATACGTCTTCAACTGCAATTCGATATGTGTGGAAATAAAAAACAGATTAAATATCTGTTTATTACGAAAGTGTCTGTACGTGCATATTATGGCTCCATTTAATCTTTATAATAGATGCATTGCTAATCGAGCTAAGGTCCAAAATTAGCTTTAGATTAAATGAGCAAGAAAGTGCAAAAACTTGGACATGGAGAAGGGCTGGACTGAAATGTAGGAATAGATTTGAATTTACAATATATATTTGGAAATTCAACAGTTTAAAATGAATTATCTGAGGTTATGCGACTCAGAATTTATAAAAATAGCCACAGTTGTCCAGTTATGTCCGCATCGCTGTAATCGTCCTTCAAATAAAACATTGCTTATATATATATATATATATATATATATATATATAAATAAGTATTTTTAAATGAAGTCTTTCTTTCACAGAAAAATATACTCTCATGTGACATAATGTATTCTTAAAAACTGTTATAGTTTCTCAATTAACGCTTCTGTTAGGTCTCTTAATAGAATCTGGATATACATTAATGCTTCTGTAGCTCATATACTTCTGGAAAATACACTTAATATCCGAATAGTATGAAATATGCAATAGTAAACATTAAGTGCATTTATCTTTGTCGTATCATTATAATTCAGTGAGCTCAGTATTTACATTTCAAAATTATTGCAAATACGTTCGGTCGGAAACAAGCATCAGCACATTAGTTCAAGCACATTTCACGTTAACACAATATCCAAATTGAGCCTTTAGAATCCTTTGAAAACCAGGAGCCTGATTACTTGGGGATTTTATTATTATACTTAATACAGTTTATGCAGAATAAACGCCTCGTTTTAAAAATGAATTTACTCCCCCAGACATTATGACTGTGACAAGGGTGTGGAATAATAATATTACTTTACAATGACACCAGTAGTCTTGGCTGACCGACAGGGACTTTGCAATCGCGCGGATAGATAAAGAGAATGGGTGTTTAGTGACTGTACGTATTAGACTTCGCATCTACTGTGCACTGCCTAGGCTTTGAAACCCTTTATTGTAAATAGTTGATGCATGCCGTGTGCGCCTAACACGCCTGGAGCGATGATTTAACGTATTGTAAACATGCGGAAAATAAGCTCTCCGCATCAGTTAAAAATGCAGTTCAGCGATAGATGAGAGTAAGCAAAAGTGTAACCGGAATTAATATCAAGTGAAAAGAAAGAGAGAAAACAAGAAGTAATGTTTGCTTCTTATTTTACTCGGTAACATTTTATTTAATATTACAGCGTGTTTATATAGATTAAGCAGGACATAAGAAACTATCCCACCCAATGAATTGACAATTTTTATGGTGGTTTATTTATATTAAAACAATCTTTAAGTCCTATAAGATTTATATTGCATAGAGCAGTGGCGGCGAAAATGGGACTCGCGAGGCAGTGTGACTCGCAGGCGTCACTCCTTTTCTAGCTGTCTGTTCATTTGTTTTCTATATACTGCTGAGTGGTGTAGTGCGTGCTGCATATTTGATGTGCAGAGAAAGAAAGGCATTTTCGCCACCCTTGTCATAGAATATACTTTTAAGATATTGAAGAATTTTCTCAGAAGTTTTAAAATGTTTGATGTTTACATGAAATTTAAGGGGAGAAGTATATGGATAAGTTTGCTGATTTTCTTTTCGCTGCATAATACCTTAATTTCTCAATGCTTTAATGCTCCTGAGGAAAGGCACATTATTTAATAACTAAGTCAAGTTATGTATAAGAATATGTGAAACACTTTAAATAATATTACATTAAAATAACATATACAATATTTAATCTGTTTTGAAAAGCCACGATACAGTGGATATCTATCTAATTTTTTGTGAAAATACATTAAAATCATATTTAAAGAATTAAATAAAGCATGAGTTTTGTAAACTCGTCTGATAATTCGCGCTTAGGCATTTCTCCTATGGCGTGGGACCATGGTATAGCATAATGTGACGCAGCTATGAGGCTCAGTTATCGCATAGGAGACGACCGACTGGGCGGGGTGAAGAGATAAGCCAGCTGGGTGCCGCTCTCATCCAGCGTAAACGCTAGAAGTGCTATCGAGAGCTAAGGGATTGTTTGGAACCTACTTTCTCCCCGCCTCCCGAACATTGCAGAACTCGTAAACTCCAACGGCTATGTAAGCAAGTGTGCTCCCGAGTGAACCAGTTAGTGAGTGGCGTAATGAGTTGTTCTTGATGCGATATAAAAATACTGGTTATTCATCGCGTTCTCCGAGTGAAGTTGCGACGATAGTTGTGACGTGCAGTGATTGCTGCTACTGCGAGAGATTAGAAGTTTTGTGTTTGATTCCCCAGCTAGCGAACCACCCGAAGAAGAGGCTGCTTCGCGCGTATCTTATTACACCTCGTGTCGCGAAGAGAAGTGAAGTGACATGGAAAATTGAATTAGAACACACAAGTAAAGTGGCAATGAGAACTAAGTGAAGTGACAGTGGAGACTGAACTAGATCACATTAGTGAAGTGACAGTGAGAACTGGACAAAGTCACAATAAAAAGAGCAAGTGTAAGTGTGCTGTTTTAATGTGTTGTATTTGCTAGTGGTGCAAAATAAAAGTATAAGTAATTACAAGTCAAGTAAAGTATAACAATTAGGTAAATAAAAATTCCAGAACAGTATTGTAACAAAAGGTCGACACATTTTCAGACCAACAGGTTCCAGCTGCTACTCGGGAAGTGTTTTGGTGGTGAGAGGGAAGGGCTCCAAAGAAGCATGACAATGACACGAGCATTCTGGAAAGCGAAATCCATTAGATATATATAAAGAAGACAAGTGAAGGTAGGAATAGCGAGCGAAAGTGTAACGATTATACGACAGAAGAAGAAGAAAATGAGTAGGAGGAATCAAGTTGAGATGTAGTGAAGGCCACGCGACATAAATGAGCAAATCAAACGAACTTCCATCTGTTTGGGTTGCTTTAGAAAAGAGGCAGCGTGTTCTTACCCCGTAAGAATTACGCGAAAAGGCCTAAGGGACTCGGTGTTATGGAAGATAGAAAAGTCTGTTGTGTTACATTCACACGTCTTTTTCTACCCTCTATTGTTTATTAGTGGATATACAAATTATTATTATTATTATTATTATTATTATTATTATTATTACGGAAGTTTATTTTCCTACCCACTTCATTTTAATCCAGATAAATCTTTCCGGGAATGATAGTATTACACATTTCATTATATATACAAAGGGAATAGCGGCAGTCAAATGTTTAAGAATTGGGCGCTATACGCTGGCCTTAAAATTCCATTCTCTTTCCATGACATCGCGAGAAACAATTGAAAATCGACAGACTTTAAAAAATGACTAAGTATTGAGCAGTTCGAACCATTAATAGCGAACATTTCGGAAATGGGTGATGCTACAAAAACGTTTTTAAAATAAATTGTATGTTTTAAAGAGAACTGCATTTCTTGAGTAGTACGTTTTCGTCTACCGCTTAACTTTTACCAGTTTTATAAGATTAAACTCCTTCCGAATGAAGAAGACTTCATAGGCTATTCCCAGAAAATTCAAGATATACAGCTTGTTTGTCTTGTAAATATCCGAATATATGGAATTTTAATCAAAGCGTTCGCCAATTTTTAGAAGATAAAAGATTTTTAAAATGTTCCACGTAAAGGGTAGTTTGGGATGGAGGAATGCGGAATGGGGGAATGGGGAAATCTTTGTATCACATCTTTGGAAGATATTGAACTTAAATACCAAGTGTGGTGTTTATCCATCTTTTCACTTTTGAGTTATACTGTTCACAGACGCACACACAGACACCTCTTTCTAAAAACGCTTTTTTTGGGGGGGGATTCAGGATGCCTCAAAACATGTATTTTTGGTGAAATCTAGATATAAATGTGTGGAGTACAATACTTCCCCTGCTTAATATACGTAGTAGAGAAAGTAAAAATCAAAGAGAGGACAATTTTAGCGGAATTATCACATTTAGTTTCGGCGCTTAGATCTCGGACAAGACATAAGCACATTTTCCCTCATGTTATAAAACGATTTAGGAAATTAATATACATTCTTTTCCCTCCGGATCACTAATGTATGGTATCTTAAAATTTGTAACATAAAAAACATTCGACACTATAGAACTTTCGGCTTCTGAAGTACTGTGAACATTGTCTAAAACCATATAGATAGAAACTCTCATTCCATTATTCCGGTCAACGTTTGTACATTTTATATAGCAATTTTCAATTCAAGAATGTGACAACCTAGCTAACCCTACAGTTCGTATTGCATTGGTAGATCGCGGCGTCTTTCGGTTTTCGCTGTATTTATTGTTGCACAAACTCAATATGCGAAACGATTTCGTGGTTTCAAGCTATATCTAGAACGAATTCGGGAGATTTGTTTACAATGAATTATTGGAGTGTTGAACGAACAGCAAGAATAGTAAGGATCAATAATTCTAACTCACCAAGCTTTCTGGGCTGCGTTTCACACTCCAGTGGTGAAATTGGATAATTCAGCTGGGAAATGTGTGTATGACAGCACAGTCATAAGGCTGATTCTGTAACATGTATCTGAAGAGCACTTTGTTCACCAATCAGCTACAGTTGACCGGCTTTACTCAATTTAATACCACTGTTTCTCATACTGTTTCAAGTATATAACTAAAATGCTTTCAGAGTTTTTCAACGGACAAGAAAATAAAGGCTATTCTCTTCTGAGTATTTCTATGTTTTATTACTAAGTAGCAATTTGTGTGAAGGAAATTGTCTACATTGATGCTGAAATCTACTTGTACTTTCAAGCTAAAAATAATACGGAAAATGGAACTTTATGCTTAAGTGGCTAATTTCCACACGTTAACCCCCCCCAAAAAAAAAAATCCACACAAACACACAAGGAAAATGTAATTTGAGTATACTAGATTACAGCCTGAAAATACTTCGCAGTAATATAAACGCAAATTAAAGAACATCATTTGGGCCATTTCGACGAAATTGAATATTTAAAATTTTTAATTACACAAAGCAGAAATATTCGTAAGAAGTTTTCTTTTGCATATTAAAACTAATTCTCAAAGCTTTCCCAATCAACTTAACTTTCTGGGAATAAATCAACGCGACACTTATATATTTGTACAGATTTCTTTTGAATGAAGTGACTGGCAGCCCGCCACTTCCACGGCACTGCAATACAAATTCGTTAGTGCAGGAGTAGAGACTAGCCCGTGATTCCGCTCTATATACGAGGTGTGTTTTTAAAGTAAATACGGATAACAGAACATTATTTTCTAAATACTTTACAATTATTCATTACCTTAAATCTTACATTACTTCTCCACATAGTCACTTGTTGTAGCGGAAAACTGGTTTTTGTATGCCTTCGTCAAAGAATGATGCCGCCTGTGATGAAAGCCAAGTCTGCACTTCTTGTTTCACAGCATCATGCCGTTAAAATGTTTTCCACCATTTTTTTTTCAGATGAAGAAACAGATGAAAACACCTTAGTGCCAAATCCGGACTGTAGGAAGGGTGGTCGACTGTTTCCAACCAAATCATGCGATCAGATCTTGAGTTTTTTTGGCTGTGTGTGGCGGACATTGTCATGAACCAAAAGGATTCCACGCGAAAGCATTCCACACCTTTTGTTCAGTATTGCACGACGTAATGTCTCACAATAGACGACTTTGTTTCATTGTCGCATTACTGGGCAAGAATTCAACCAACAAAACACCTTGTCTGTCCCAGAAAATCGTGAACATGATATTGCGAGTGGATATCGTCGGTTTAAATTTCTTCTTCACGGGGAATTTTGTGTGCTCCCCTTCATGGATTGTTGCTTTGATTAAGGGGTGATGTGAGATACCCGTGTCTCATCACCTGTAACGATTTGCGTTAAAAAATCGTCGCCTTCCTCAGCATATCGCGTGAGAAAAGTCAGTGAAGCGGCGGATCGCTTGTTCTTGTGCTCATCGGTACGATTTTTGGGCACCCATCTTGAGTACAATTTCCGAAATTCTAAGCGTTCTGTGACAATGATATAGAGGACTGACCTTGGAATTTGTGGAAAATGTGAGCACAACACCAATATGGTGAAACGCTTGTTCGCGCTAAAGTTTTCTTTCGCAGCTTCGACCAAATCATCCGTGATCACAGACGTTCGGCCGCTCCGAGCTCATCATGCTCATTTTCACGACTTTCGTTAAACTGTCTAACTCACTTCCTCACCATTGCATCACTCATTATTGTTTTCCCATAAACCTCACACAATTTGCGATGAATGATTGCTGGCGTAACATTTCTCTCATTCAAAAAACAAATCGCTGATTTGACTTCACAATCGGCGGGTCGTTCGATTGATTTGAAAATTTCGAAACGCTCTAACAACAGGAAAACACAAAGTAATAATCGTTTACAGCTGCGTCTGGCTTCCTAATGCATGGAGGAAGTGATCGCACGTGCTGAAAATTGCGACTGGAAACTAGGAAACTATCCAACACTCGCCGTAGTTCACGTTGAGAAATTTTCTGAAGGATATTTTGTTTTAATTGTTCCAGAGAGTGCGGGGTTCTTTGATACACTTTGTTTTAAGTTACCCCGGAGGAGTATTTTATGAATAATATTACCGGCTGCGCGGTTTTTTTTCACTGGATGTGAAAACATGATAACGCACTGCTGCTGTAAACAAAGTCACGCTGTTGTGGTTTTGCTGTGCAGTGTGAAGTGCAGTATTGAGTTGACGGTGATGTGATGTAGTTCAGTTATTGCGAGTTATTTATTATTTTGTCCTGTACTTAGTCACAAAGTATATTATGACTCAGTATATGTTTTCTACTACACAGCGTGTATTTATTTATCATTCATATGTGTTAATTCGGTCAGCTTGCCAAGTGAAGGTACGATTTGCAGAAAGATTTCCAGGGGTAAAAGTTCCAAGCCGTACAACAAACCATGAACTTTTCAGTAAATTTCAGGCCACAGGAAGTGTTCAGGCTAAGAAATCTAAAAGACGGCGTTCGGTACTTACCGAAGAAACATTAGACGACATCGGTCATCGTTTGGAAAATTCCCCCCAAAAATTCCATGATGGATAGTTTCCTAAAGAGGTGCCAAAAATGTATGGGCAACGACGGTGGCCAGTATCAGCATTTCCTTTCATACAGTTGGTAAGTAAAACCTTTAAAAGTAGTTTTAAAAATGTTGTATGGTTTCATCCGCGCCTTTTTATGATAGCAGCAGACGGCAACTAGCGCCGAGGACGCGGACAGGAAAAACACCGCGCAGGCGGTTCGGAGTCTTTTGGCTCACCCTGTAGAAGATGCACTGCAAGGGATGGTAATCGGGGAAAAGCGTCGAAACATATCCAGAAGATAGACAATATTAGGATAAGTGCTTGAAATACGGAGAAGAAGAGGAACGTGTATAAGACAGAAGACTGGCTTTACCCTTGGGCAGACAACTATTGAATGATAAAAATGTTGGTTAAAGTGTTCCAGAGAATATCACGTTTGTAGGTGAATGCATACATTGTGTAGTATTTAAGGCATTAATATTAGGTGAGTCTCATTGAGGAACAGATACAACAATAGATATGTGAAGATGATCGTCCTTCAAGAATTTTGCAAGAAGGTGAACAGTACTATCAAAGTTTGAGGTTGCAGGCGGTAATAAAAACTATTTGGAAAATACTTCGAGTTTTGTTTGAGAATATAGTCACATATTTTTATATAAAATCACTATGGCCTTTTATCGTTTTAGGGAGCAACCATGCATCATGCCTCGCAGCAAAACTTTTTGCCGAAGGTAACAGAGAGGCATTTGTTAAATCCAGCCTTTCCCCTAGGCTGATTTCGTCATTAATTCAGGCGTGTTTCGAGCATTCCTAGCCCTGTGGCTTTGACAAGCCATTCACCAAATTCTCGTTAGTGGATCTTCATGATGCGCCAGATGTGGATGCTTGGCTACAAAAAAGGGATGGAGAACAAACTTCATTTGGAATTTACGGAGAGAAAAGAGCATCGCATCGCCAGCGCTTAATAATGAGAGTAGGTATATCTCTATCGCACTCTAAAAACATTCACACGGAACATTGTTTAGTTCACCACAATTAGAAATAAATAAACATCCAACAAAATAATAATTTTCATAACTAATGCCACGAGCAGTCTTATATAGGGAAGTTCAAAATCACGAGTTGCAATTGTTAAAAGTATACCGCTAATAAAATTAATAAATTATGTAATCTATTCTTATCGTTATCGAACGGTAATGTAGTATTTATATTGTACGAAAACAAATTATCAACATTTATACTGAATACAAGGAACCTAGCCTCAGAAATAAGGGAAGCTAAAATCTTAAAATAAGACACTAAAATGCCAAGTCTGCAAGAAAGGTATTTCAAAATAGATACACATTTTTGCAAATCATATTTTCAATGCATTTGGTTTTAAACTACTGGCAATAATCAGTATATGACGATTATCTACAATTTTATAGAGATATTCTTTGCCTTGTTGACAGTTAAAGGAAAAAGGAATGTGCCCTTTCGTTTGTCTCTTTTGTTTGCACCTTTAACGTCTAAAGTAATATAGGCGACTTTGATTTTGGAACAATTGCCCATCGTTCATAGCTTGTTATATTTCTTGGGGTTTCTTTAAAAATTAAATCACACAAATTCATATTCTCGGGGCTCGAGGGAGGATAGGGAGGATCCTGGCTGAAGAAACATTTCCACCCTAGGATCCAATCTACCCGGGAATCGAACCCGGAATTTTGGACTTAGAGGCTAGCGTGTAACCAGGTCAGAGAATGTTCTGCATAAATGGTCTGTATCAAATGACGAGATGAATGAAAAGTCGCAGGAAGTTCCTGTATAAGGTGTATAATTTATAACTAAAACACTTACTGAAATGGTTGGAAATACACGATAATATATAGTTCCTATAAAAAGGCAATATTTAATTTTACAATAAAATAAACATTTATTGAAAAATTGCTGATGTCTATATTTTAGTACAAAGTTCATTTGCTGAGGATTAGACTTCTTGTTCTAAGCTGTCATGCAGCGTTGTTATTGTAAAAACATAACGCCCAATTTTACGGAGTCGTACATAAAGAACCAGTACATACATCCTTATTGTCTATGACTAAAAAGTTTATATTATACAAGGGTTTTGACAGAGTCCAGAGTACGTGAAATATAGTTTTGTACGAAGTGCGAATATATATTTATCAGAAGTACACTAGAACGGTGTGTACATTAATGAACTAGTGAATTTAATGCTGTACCACTAAGAATTTATTAGCTTTGGTTCCAAGTCCTATTTGTTCGAGGATTGCTACTGAACATATTAAAGCTTCTTTATAGTTGGCAATGCGTAAACTCAAATTTCCTGATGTTTTCTACATTGTGTAAAATCACACAAGCGTGCGCTTTTTGTTTTAACATCCTTTAATTGAGCAAGTCATAATGGATGGTGAATGAATATTATTTTTCTAAGGACAAGGGTAAACTCCGGAATAAACCTTTTCCAGATAATTCCTTTAACCAATATTCGAATTCGGGACCTCTCGAGATCTCCTGAATGTGGGACAGGCTTGTCCAACCCAAGAAGGCGGTCACGAATTCTAAAAATCTGATGTGTTACACTTACATGACTTTCCCTATTCTTGTACAAACTATTTTTACAAACGCTTATTCTCCATCTACTTCATTTTAATCGAGATGAACATTTGCAGAAAATTATTGCTAATTTTCTTGTAGGTACAAGTGGAATATGTAGACTTTAAGTGATAGTCAAATCTTTTAGGAGCTGGTTGCAATGTGGAACATTTCATTCTCTTTGCATGTCCAGGACATAAAAAAAAGAATAACGAATTCCCAGTTAGAAAAAAAGTATATAAGTATTGGAAAATTCAAACAAATAATAAGGAATACTGCGGGAATGGTTTACAAAAGAAAAAAAATCGTGTGACATAAATTATGTGTTTTAACGAGCTCTACTTTTTTGTGTAGAAAAATGTTGTCTGTCTCTTACGGTTTACCAGTTATGCAAAAGACATTCAGAAAAAGTAGGACTTTTGGGGACATTCCTAGAAAATTCAAGATATACATTTTATTTGTAATGAAAATATCTTAAGTACATGATATTTTAATCAAAAGCGTATCAGCAGTTTTTGAGAAAATCAAAATTTTCAAAAAATGTTCCACGTAAAGAGATATATGGGGTCAGGTGATTTTATTGAAAATCTTTGTGTTGCATATTTAAAAGACACTGACCCTAAATACCAAGTTTGATATTTATCCGACTTTTCCTTTTTGAGTTATGCTGTTCATAGACACACAGACACACACAGGGACCTTTTTCTAAAAGTGCTTTTTTGGATTCAGGGGGCCTCAAAACATGTAATTCGGGTGATATCGAATTTTTAAGTGGAATGCAATACTTCCCATAGTTACTATAAGTAGAGAGAAAGTAAAAATGTAGTGCTAAAACTGTAATGTATTTATGTGCTTTGGGAGTTCTCCGATATTCATTCTGAAAAGTTAGTTTTAGCTGTGTTTATTTTCTCTACCACTTATCTATGTACAGGTGGAATACAGGAAACACTGTATTGTACTTTATATTAACTACCGAAATTGTATCCAGATATTTAATGAGCTCCCATGAATCTAGAACAAGGTTCCTCTAGTGCGCGCGCGCGTGCGTATGGGAATAGCATAACTCGAAAAAATGCAACCAAACTTGTTCAGTATTTTCAACGGATGTGACACGCAGATTTTCAATAGAATTACCAAACTACCTTTTACGTTGAAAATGTTTCGTTAAGTTTGACTTTAGCAGACATTCCTCTAACGCTTTTGATTAAAATTCCACACGTTTAAATATTTGCATGACTAATTAAAAACATGTTTTGAATTTGCTGCGAACAACCTATTAGGTCCTCTTCATTCTGAATTAATTTTGTATAACAAAAGCACCTAAGTGTGATGAAATATTGGACAATTCAAACCAACAGCAACGAATATCTCGAAAATGTTTAATGAATCGATTTGAGATAAATAGTGTGTTTTAACAAGATATACATTTTTCTTAGTCATATTTTTTCTATCTCTTGCGGTTTACCAATTATGCAAATATCACTCAGAATGAAGAGCACTTAAGAGACTATTCTCAGAAAACTCAAGATATAAATTTCATTTTTCAAGAAAATATCTTAAACGTTATGTTTTAATCAAAATCGTTAGGAACATTTTTGAGAAAATCAAACAGTTCGAAAAGTATTCCATGAAAAGGGTAGTTTAGGTGGGGGATTTTCTTCAAAATCTTTGTGTCGCATACTTGGAAGGTCCTGAACTTAAATACCAAGTTTCGTATTTAACGGCCACAATTTTTGTTTCTGAGTTATACTGTTCACAGACAGACACACACGGACCTTTTTTATGAAAAGGCTTTTTTTTTGGGATTCAGGGTATCTCAAAACATTTATTTTCGGTGAAATCTCGACAACGAATTTTTTTCGAAATAAAATACTTCCTCTACCTGTAAGTACTTAGTAGAGAAAGTAAAAAAGTTTTTTTGGAGGAATTTGTACGCGAGATACCCAAATAAATGATACTGGGTTTGCTTAATTTTGTTTTTTATTTCATGTACTGAAAAGTCACACTTTCAAAATAAAACAAAACAAAAAGTTTTTAAATGTACGCTTTTCATATAACTCGAGCCACTGTTTGGAGCGGATTGTGGGATAGCGGTGTGTTTATGTCCTATTTCAAAAATGAGAATGGAACACAGTTACAGCGAATGGCGAATATGATAAAGGAGATTTTATGGACTTAGTTAGAAGGTATAGATCTGGGGCATATGGTGCCAGCAGGACGGGGCAGTCACACTGCACGCGATAAACTGATTTGTTGCGAAAAGAAGTTTTTTTTTGCTTGTCTCTCGTAACTGCGACGAGACCTGGCATCCGAGGTCTTGCGATCTGACTTCATTTTAACTACTTACTCTGGGGGGCTTGAAATAGCACGCTATTCCAGAATCCAACAATAACAACAAATCCTGACCTCAACAAGGACATTTGGTTTCCGTTGGTGAAAATGATTTACATCTGTGCAGAAAGCTCAAAGAAAGTTTAGAGGAAAGAGGGAGAGTATATTGGCAGACTGGAGAAGGATATTTGTTTGTTAATAGTCTTCTACTTATTAATCGCAAGAAAATAAACAAAGCACAAACATAAACAAAGCTGTGTTTTTAAATAAATAATAAAATTATTTTTATTACAAAAATAGCCATATTATTATTTATGGCACACATTAAAGAAGCAAAAAATGACAAGATAAATATTTGCGAGCTCATGTTTGCTTAGGTCATTTTTATTTATTGTCATGCACTCTCAACCATTTGCGGTATCTGTGCTGATACACTCTTTATATATGTGAATACTATTGTCATTGGCTGGCCTCGTACCTCAGTGGGTAGAGCACCTGCCTGCTGTGCGAGGGGTCCTGGGTTCGATTCCTGGCTGGGGTGGCAATTTTTCTCTAGCCAAGATCCTCCCTATCCTCCCCAGAGTTTGGAAGTATGAGTGAGTGAGTGAGTGTGTGTGTGTGTGTGTGTGTGTGTGTGTGTGTGATTTAATGAATAAAACCCAGCGTTTACCAGAAATTCAACGACAGCGAATACGATTTAACACCATTGCCTATAGATAAAATGTTTCAAAGGAAAGATCGTCGATAAGACCATTGTAGTTAAAGGCGGGGTATAAATGGAACTTAAAAAAAGAAAGTCATTGTCATTTTCGCGTGATTAGATACGAACTTTTCCGTTTGTTTGTGTACATGAAACAATCCTTAAGTCATTAATATGCTGAATCCAGATTTCATGTATATACATGAAATAAAATAATATCCACATTTAAAATTTGGTTAAATCGATATGGAGAGCTCATAAATACTTAAAATTTTTGGCAAGTATTTCCCTCATACCCACTAAATTTAAAAAAAAACGAGTTTCTGGATGTTTAATATTGTCAAAAATTTTACGATTGTTTCGTTCAGAACTATTATTGTTAATAGTTTCTTACGGAATTAATCGGATCCATTTTGATATCGCTATGAGTAGTTTACGAATCATCAGACTTTAAGAATAAAGCCTACCTTAATAAAAGATATACCTTCTTAATAGTGTTTATTGCAGTGGCATACGTATTAAGCATTCTTTAGGTTGTTCGTTTTAAAATTTCGAATGCTATGTTTGTTATTTTGGAAACATCAACCAGCTAGAATTTCTATTGTTAAATACAAACAATCTATTGTGAAACGACGTAGCATTAGATAATATGACAGAGTTTATTCTGGCATTAACAAACCTATTTGAGAAACCAGAAACGATTTGCTTTCCAGCAAAATTACGTTGTTCAGAGTCTTTTGAGACAGTGAAAGGGGGAGATAAAGACATCACGAAGCCGGTGCGGTAGTTATCACATAGAGCCGACACACATAGCCGGCCTGGACACGAGCAACCGCTTTTCTACCTTCCCCATATCCATTGTTTCAAAAGACTCTGAACAATGTATAGCTTATATTTAAGCAACATTCACGCTTGTTCCCACCACAAAACAAACGCAAATAAGTTTTACAATATACATAGAATCAATGAATGCTTGCAATTCAACTGATTAAATAACACATAATAATATCGTATTGCTTTCAGAATATAATAGAGAAAATAAACACGTGCACTGTTTTAGGTATCGTATGTTGTCACATACTATTTTACAAGATATTCCTGTGTTAAAAGGTGGAAGCTTAAGACATATTAGTATTTAATGCTCTACAAACTACAGTTCATATTCTCTACTCGTTAATGCACGCCATCATCCTTCGCTATTATGATGCTATAAATTGCGGCAGACGTCTAGAGTTATTACCAAAATATGAACTATAACTCACCAACTATTAACGTTAGCTTAACTATGATTGCAAATTCTGGAAGCTCTTGCTGGTGTGCATGTTTCACCTGCATATATATTTAGTTCTATCTCTCATGATTACGTCGGCAGGCATTAAGTGTGAGTAATGATGCAAACTGTAGCGTTGCTTTGTGGAAATTTTCACTTCGTGTATTCTAAAGAACCTACATAGAATTCTGGCAGGAATTTTCTCTTTCTATACTATTTTTAAACCTCTACATTTTTACTTTCTCTCTACTTAACAGTGGCGGAGGAAAATTGCATTCGATACATAAATTCTTTATCGAGATTTTACTGGAAATGCGCTTTTTGAGGTCTCCTGAATCCGAAAAGTAGCATTTCTGCAACGTTTTCGTATGTATCGAGTGAAAGAGAGTGAGTGTGAATGAATGAATCAATGAATAAATATAGCTGTCAATAGCATAACTGAAAATGAAAGTCAGATAAATGCCGAATTTCATAAAGTCGGGTTCCATTTTAAGCATGATAGGTGAACGAATTTTCCGTCCTTTTTATTTTATAAAAATGGCTGTGACAAATGGATCCCAGGTTCATATATTTATGCAGCCCCCAATTTTAGTCTTCCGTGAAAGGATCATCCCTCTTGCCAAAGAAGTGCATCGTTACACAGCTAACCATGCTAGTCTTTAGTTCGAGGTCTCGTGCTTCAAACTCGGCGGCGGGCGATGGATTTTTTTCTGGGCGTAAAAATCTTTAGCATGACTTCCTTTGGAAAGGAAGTAAAGCCGGTGGTCTCGTATCGTAGATTTACGGCACGTAAAAGAACCTCAAGCCTGGTAAAGAGGTCTCTGAGCAAAATTTCCGATCTTTCACCCCATTTAGAGTAGCACGCTAAAGACTATGGTAGTTAAAGAGCGTCCATAAATGCATAAAAAAGAAGTTTTACAACTATACCTTTTAGCAACAGGTTGGATCTGAAAGTAGAATGATGCAGAAATATGTACGGATAGAATGCTTCAGTAGAGGTACTTAGTAATCGAAGGGATTAACGCTCCATAACTACTGTGCTAAACTGGAAGATCGATGGTTCAAACCTCGTTTTGTTAAAAAGGTTTCCTGATATATTCAACTTTAATTCTTTATCAGCGGAATCGCTAATTATCATAATTGTAGTATAACCGGATCTGTGATAATTTTTATTTATTTACTGGAGAACATCACAAATATTAATTTTAATTCTGTTTGATTAACTTTTAGGTTATTTCTAACTTTCGTAACATATTTTATGGCGCAATATCCGCTCCCAAGATCACAGCAGTAAAAGAGGGTCAAATGTTCATTATTCTCCACGGCAATTTAGACTTTGAATTTCAGAGCCTTTTAAATAAACCCAATCTAGCATTATATAAGGTGGACTTCTGTTACCACTTCGAAGCTTTGCTTGTATGTCATAGCTTTTAATGGCAGCTGTAAGCATTTTAACGTTAGTAATTGAATTGTACAAAGAAGCTAATATGTTGGCTGTATGAACTGACGTAATTCAAGCCAGAACTGAAATACTAATTTATATATATGTGATGTGACTGTACAGTACCGTTTTTGGGACTAAACGTGTCTCTTAATTGGTTGTGGCCTATTATTTCTCCAGTTGTTTAGAACGCCATTTTGATTTTGTCTGATTTTGACATTGGTTCAATTTTTACCTTCTCTACCACGTACCTACATAATACATAGAGAATATATTGCATTCCACCCAAAAAATCGATAAAGAGATTCACCGGAAATACATGTTTTGAGGCTCCTTGAACCCATAAAAAGCATTTTTAAAACAAGATTCGTATGTATGTGTGTGTGTGTGTGTTTGTGAACAGCATAACTCAAAATCGGAAAGTCGGATAAATACCAAACTTGGTATTTAGGTTCAGTAGCTTCCAAAAATGCGTCACGAAGATTTTCAAGAAAATCGCTCACCCCAAACTACCCTTTACATGGGATATCTTTCGAAAATTTTAATTTTGTAAAAAATAGCTGTAAAGACTTTGATTAAATACCATATATTAAAGATATTTACATGACAAATAAAATGTATATCCTAAATTTTCTGGGAATCTTGATAACTGGTAAACGTTAAGCGATAGACAAAACGTACTACACAAAAACTGTAGATCTATTTAAAACATACAGTTTATTTGAAACATATTTTTTTGTGGCATCAATCATTTCTGAGATATCCATTACTAATGGTTCGAATTGCTCAATACTTGGCCAATCTTTTAAAGTTCTGTCGATTTTAAGGTGTTTTTAAAATATTTTATAATAGTGATAGACGGAAAACAGTAGTTTTAGTTATTACAGCAATAATACTGTAATAATAAATTTCATTATTATATATAAAAATCGAGATTTTAGATATAAGATAAGTGTTAAACATTTTGAAATTGTGTGGTGCTGTGATGTATGGTTTATATGTATTGTATTTTCAATTTATATGTTTTTATTTTTAGTGTAATTGTATTTGTTTTTAGTTATTTTATTTGTTTTTATTTTATTTGATTTATTTTTACTTACATCTGTAAAACTTTTTTTATGTAATATTACATAAAAGTGTGAAATAAATATAAATATCTAGAATATAAGCTCTGGCTTTAAAAATTAGGTAGCAGGGTGAAGTATTATAGATTAATTATTTTGTTTCTCGCGATGTCATGAAAACAGTACAGAATTTTAAGGCCAGCGTATGGCGTCCAGTTCTAAAACATTTGACTATCACTACGCCCTTTGTATCTATAACGGAATGTTTAATGCAGCTATTTCCGGAAAAGTTTCTCATTAAAATGAAGTAGGTAGGAAAATAAACTTTCGTAAGAATAATTTGGATACCCACTAATAAGCGACAGAGGGTAGTGAAAGTCATGCGTATGTAGCACATCAGATTTTTACTTTCTCTATTATGTACATAGCAAGTAGAGAAGGTATTGCATTCCATCCAAAAATTCGATACTGAGATTTCACCGGAAATACACGTTTTGAGGCACCCTGAATAAAAAAACATTTTTAGAAAACTGCGCGCACATGCGTGTGTGTCTTAGAGAGAGATAGAGAGAGTCTATGTATCTGTGAACAGCATAACTCAAAAACGAGAAGTAGGATAACATCAAACTTGGCACTTGGGTTCAGTACCTTATAATGATTCCACACAAAGATTTTCAATAAAATTCCTCACCCCAAACTACCCTTCACTTGGAACATTTTTCGAATTTTTTTATTTTCTAAAAAGTGACATTAATTAATAAACGTTTAGCGATAGACGAAAACGTATTATACAAGAAATGTAGATCTCTTTAAATAAAATTTATTTCAAAGAACTTTTTTGTAGCATCAGTCATTTCCGAGATATACGTTATTAATGGTTATTGTTCATTACTTTGTCATTCTTTAAAGTACTGTCCACATTCAGTTGTTTCTCGCGATTACATGAAAACAGTATGGAATTTAAGGCCAGCATATTGCATCCAGTTCTTAAACATTTGACTGTCGCTGCTCCCTTTGTATCTATAACGAAATGTGTAATGTAGTTGTTTCTGCAAAGATTTATTGGGATTAAGCTGTAGCAGATAGAAAAATAAGCTTTAGTAAGAATACACGAATCAGCTGGAGAATTTAATGTCGTGTCGGCATGTTGCCATGGTAGCTCAGTGGCTAGAGCAACCGGACGGAGACCGGGAGATCCGTGGTTCAAATCCCGACTATGGCATTGAATTTTTCAGTCACCTGATTCTACCTTTCCAACCCTGTCCAACACACGGCTTGTGTGAAAGAACAATTAATTTTAGTAAGAATAGTTTGTATACCCACTAATAAGCGATAGAGGGTAGAGAAAGTCATGTGAATGTAACACATAAGATTGTTTTTACAATACGATACAAGTAGCTTTCATTAGTTTCACGGTGTTGGGCTGAAAGTGCTTATTTTGGTCATAATGCTCGACTTTTCATATTCATGTTTAAAATATACTTCGTTTCTTCTTTCAAGCTGTGTCGTTAGCTTTCCTTATGAGAATTTTTGCTTTCTCTACTAAATAGTTACACTATAGGTATAGGGGAAACATCTCGCGCACTGCTATCTACAGAGATCTATTGTGACTACCACACTCCAGGAGGAAGGAATGAAGTGATTACTTGAAATAGGGGAAGCACGGTAGTCCACCCAAAAATTCGATATCGAGGTTTCCCGGAAATACATGTTTTGAGGTCCTATGAACTCTAAAAATGCATTTTTAAAAAACCTGCGCATAGTCTCTCTCTCTCTTTCTCTCTCTCTCTCTCTCTCTCTGTGTCTGTGTCTTTCTGTGTCTGTGAAAAGCATAGGTCAAAAACGAAAAGTCGGTTAAATATGAAAATAGTATTTAAGTTCAGGGTCTTCCAAGGTTGAGACATGAAGATTTTTAAAAATCGCTCCCACCGAAACTACCTTTTATATGGAAAATGTTTAGTTATTTTTTATTTTTTAAAAAAATAGATCTAACTATTTAATTAACGTACCACACGTTTAAGCTACTTTCATATCAAATAAAATGTACATATTGAATTTTCTGCGAATAGCCTATGAAATTCTTTTATTCTGAACCACTGTTGTAATAATTTGTAAACCTTAAGAGATAAAAAAGGTCTTACTACTCAAAAAATTTCTCAGATATTCTTTGTTATTGGTTTGAATTTTCTGACACTATACTTTTCCCAACTGCAAATCACTTTTATTTATTTATTTTTCGTGTTCATGCAAAGAGAGCAGAATTTCAAAGCCATCACATAGCGGCCGGCTTTGAAGAGATTTGACTATCTCAGCTTATTACATCCTTCTTATACCTATAAAGGAATGAGTAAATGAGTAATGAATGTTTATCGAAAGTTTATAGAAGAATAAACTTTTGTAAGAATAATTTGTAAAAGAGTGAGTAGAGAAAGTCTTGTGAATGCAACACGTCATATTTTTAAAAATAGTGTTTAACGTCTATTCTATGGCATTTACATCCATATGGGCACAGATGGGGTATGCAATGAAATTATAATTGGAAAAGAAGTTTGGGAAGGAAAAACTCCAGGCCTAAGTTTAGGGCACGTCCCCGGTATTTGCCAGTTATGAGTGGTGTCGTATTTTGATCCATGTGATAGGCACTTTGCTTTTTTTGAATTTTCGCTGTTGGATATCAAAGTAACCTGTACTGTAACATTAAATAGTATCGACCTGAAAGCTTGTGCAGCTCTATATTTTCGAGATGGCACTCACTCTAGGTAACTTGAATACCAAAATCGCTCCTTTTTGTGGAATATGAGACCTAGGTCTATTTTAATACGCAAATGATCTGTAAAGTGGGCGACGAACGTGTATCTTAGGGACATTTCAGGTAACAGGTTGCTAATTATAAAACTTTAGGGTCAAGTGATTTACCTGGCATTGTTTGCATTTTCTCTAAATAGTCAATGAAGTCCTGTCCAATCTCACGGAATTTTTTTGTAATTGAGAAACTTTAAAAAGTGCACAAATGCTTAGTTCGGGTAAAATATGGAGTTCGTTAAAACATACAATTCGTAGTATTAGCTATTTCCGAATCTTAAACTTTTTATCCTTATGCTTTCTAGGGTTTACGTTTGACGCCTTCAATGAACATTTGGATATTGAAGGATTCTCTGCTTTCTCGAATGAGATCATGATAAAAGAATATTGGTGGTATATATATATATATTGCTAGTTTGAAATCATTTCTTAGCTAACATTTTCATCGTAACCAACATAAAGTGGATAGAAGGATAACTTTTTATATGAACACTTCTTTACCTAATGGGGTGGAATTAGGGAGACTTGGTTATAAAAGCAAGATAATGGAAAGAGTGCTGAAATATTGCTATAGAATATGGAAACTAAATGAAGAGAATATTATCACACAATGTCTGACAGCACAAGAGAAAACTAAGGGGAAAGAAAACTTGGATATTCAAAATATTCTACAGGAGTTGGAATGGGATTAACATGATTTGAGGGGGAAAGAAAAGGGGAAGAATTTTGTAAAGAGAGAAAATACGAGATTTGAAGCTTCGGAAAGCATAAATTACGAATTAGTCTTAATAACAAAGGATTTTTAACTATATAAATATTGAAAGGTTATTAAGGAAGAGAAAATGTATTAACATTTGTGACTAAGCAGAGAGGGAAGGATTGGTATAGTTCTGAACGCTTTACATGCTGAATAGATGGCCTAAAAGTTCACATGAAAATTAAATTCATTTCTAATACCCAGCACGCACATTGAGGGGACATATACTTATTTGGCTGCGGAGGACCGAAACGTGGTGTGGAGGTTCAGAGGAAGGCGTGGGTTTTTCACTGTACAAAACTAATATAAATATACTCTCACATTCCTAGATTTATTTCCCAACCGTTTGGGGTTACTACATTATTAAAAATAGAAGGTGGGAGGAGATATCAGCCGATCCAAAGCCTGGCTTACACACGCGATCCATTCCTCACGGAATCCTGACTGAGACAGGCGCTATATCCCCCATTACTCGTGGCTAGCAAAAGCTACCAGCCGAGAGTGAACGTAAACAACAATGTTTCTGGTAATGTCAATGTAGATCAATAATGTAACCCCCCAAATTATTAATACGCCATAATATGAGTAATATGCCTAAGGGTGATAAGAATGGATCCGTTAAGGGAAAATGCTTAATGTGTGAAAAATTAGATAGCACTTGCCATTGTATTTTGGAAGGCGAAGAAACAAAACTTTGGAGGGAACAGTTAGTTCCTCTTATGATAGCGAGTAAGGTTCCCAAATGGAAATAACCCAAAATCAGGTAAAAATATAAAGGTATTTGGAAAATTCTTCGTAAAGGTGATAAAAATGGATAAGAAATGTAGGAAACAGCAGAGAGAATGACAATGTTGATAAATCATATAATGGTAGTGTGAGGCGTAAAAGAAAATTTAAAATTTGTATAATTTATAATTGTTATACATATATCCTCATTATGTATACAACCTGAAAGTCAAGTATACTAGGGTACAGAAGAAACGAAACTCCATAAATATAGGGTTAAATACAAGCAAAAGGAGCAGATAAATATTTTCGTTTACGTTAATTTGTAAAATATTACTAATAGCAGTATATAAAGAATACTTTTGAAATGGTAATGATTTGCGAAAGTCATGCGAGTTTACTTTTTGATAAATGTTGTTGGAAATATACGAGCCAAATTAAACAGTTCTTGGTACTCTATTGCGCATCATCCTTATGGGAAATAAGACTTGTGTTCCTCCCTGCTGACAAATGCTGAAAAGACGCATGGTCAAAGTCGACTGTAAAAGCTCTGGTTTGATACCGGAAATTTAAACAGATATGAACATCTTAATCGGTCGCAAAGCACTATCTTGAACATAGCTGTCTCGCCTCTGGTATTGCAGAGTAACGCAGCTTAACAACAACGTCTTTGCCTTCTCATTAACCACAAATCTTGCGCCGCCGTCATCAGCTAGTTCGTTTTCGTTCATATCCTCATGGAAGCATAGGAGAAAAAAGCTGAGGAAGACGGGATGAAGTTAATAAGAGCTCCCTGCGGAGCGGATCGTCCTTGGAAGGAAGAGAAGAGAATGCGGGATCTTATGCATTGGATAGCTGTCGGGGAGGCATCCGGATTTCGATTCCCGTGGGGAAGAAGAAGAGGGAGAGATATATTTTCTCACAGGCACAGCAGCAGTCTTTCGACTGCCTTCAATCCGCCTCTAACAGAAATGAGTCTCATATCATTCCCACGGGATTTCTTGATGGTTGTCTGCATGCTCTGGATCTTGAGAAGTCTGCCTTTGGTCCAGGCAAACACACGGATTCATTTTTGACCCAATCAGGGAATAGTCTTGTGGCCTCGGGAGAATAAAGAGACGCTGGATTTGATTTAAAATTAATGACCTGCTACCACCCATTTCTTTTATCCCTTGATTTCTATGTCACACAAAAATCTTAGGCGAACACCCATACGCTTTCCCTACCCATGATAAATTCACAAATAACCCATGTGTGTATATAAAGTGGTTCTTATATCCACGTTATATTGTTCGTGATATATTTTTAGATAGGAATGATTTCAAATTAACCATTAAATACTTAATTACATAAAACCTGTAGACAAAGAACTAAAATGTTTAACTGTGGTAGCAAACTCTTGCGATAGAAAGAGAACAGAAGAATCGCAAGTTTTCACGATGTCCGTCAGATGACGTTATTATACTTGGGATGTATCATGGAATATTACAAAGAACGAAAGAAAGAAAGAAAGAAAGAAAGAAAGAAACTGCCAACACTTTTTAAACTAATCGTAACAATTATATTTTAATGATTTCTACGTTTTCGTTTAATAAATTTTGTTTATTTTTATGAATTCTGTCGTACAAAATGATATAAAATCCAATCAATATGAAGGGGAATTAGCAGGCTACCCACAGAAAATTTAGGATATACATTCTATTTGCAATATTAGCATCTCAAATATATTATATTTCAGTTAAAATCATAAAAGCAGTTCTTGAGAAAATGAAAAACAAAATTTCCGTTTGAAGGGTAGTTGGAGGTGGAAGAATTTCCTTCAGTATCTTTGCTTAAGCAGTGTGACTCAAGTATGAAAATATGGCATTTATCTAAATTTTCGTTTTTACTTTCTCTACCATGTACATAGTAGGTAGAGAAGATATTGTATTCCTCCCAAAAATTCGATATCGAGATTTAACCGAAAATACATAAAAAAAGCATTCTTAGAAAAATGTCCACGCATATGTGGTGTGCCTATGTGTCTGTATGTATGTATGTGTGACTATGAACAGCATAACTCAAAAACGAAAAGTCGGATAAATACCAAACTTAGTATTTAGGTTCAGTACCTTCCAAAGATGCGACATGATTTTCGAGAAAATACCTCTACCCCATACTACCCGTTGCATGGTACATTTTCGAATTTTTTATTCTCTAAAAATGTCTAAGGATTTTGATTAAAATACCACATATTAAAGATATTTACGTGACAAATAAAATGCATATCTTGAATTCTCTGGGAATAGCCTTGAAGTTTTCTTCATTCGGAAGGAATCCGGTATAACTGGTAAACGTTAACCGATAGGCGAAAATGTACTACATATAAAATGTAGATCTCTTTAAACTACACAATTAATTTCAAATAAGTAAGCTATTTCTGATATCTGTTAGTAATGATTCGCATTGTTCATTACTTGGCCATAGGGAAAGTTAGGTGAATATATAAAATCATATTTTATATTATATACATAGTATATATACCTTTTTCTACAACTAGTTTTTTCCTTGGATTCATAGATCCCCAAAACGTGCATTTCCGATGAACTTTCGAAACTTTTGAATGAAATACATTATGCTTGTTTAAATTTATACCTTTTTCAGAGTCTTTTGAGGCTGTGGATAGGAAAAGGTAGAAAACCGTTTGCTCGTGCCCAGGTCGGTCACATGTGGTGGCTCTTTGGGATAGCTGCCGCACCGGCTTCGCGGCGCTCTTATCTCCCCCTTTCATTGTCTCAAAAAATCTGAACAAAGCATATACATTAGTTTATATTGTTTTACCTTACTATTAAGCGCGTCACTAAATGCAGTAAACTAACAGACTTCATAGACTGTAGCTGCTTTTTTTATTATCTGCCAGCAATATTTTAGTCTTTATTATAATAAATATTCTGAACTACATACATTTTTGCAGTCTCAACATGCTAAAAATGAATTTTTACACAAATTTAACTCTATTCCAAGTTTTATTTTTAAGAACCCTGGGACTCAGAGTGCTGCGTTTGAAATACAATTACAATGTGGACAATTCAATGATTTTCTGTAAAGAAAAAAAATTACATTACTTACAAGCAGAATTCGTTATAAATCTGGGTAACCATCCGTCACCTGCTATGCATCAACAATTTTGGCATCATGAAAATGAGTATAGGAATGGACTTCCACTTTCGTTTTAACTTAGTGAATTAGTGTTATGTTTACTTCCTCTACTGCATACTTCTGGTAGGTAGGTAGTGGTGGTACTGTACTATACATAAAAATTATATATCGAGATTTTACCGTAAATAAGTTGAGGTCCACTGCTACCCTCCCCCAAACTTTACTTCGTTAATGTTAGACAGTGGTTCTCGTGTGGACGAAAAGACGCGTAAATCAATTATAGCATCTTTCTAATGTGCAAGGTGAAGATTTTTTTCCCTGTTCAAACTGCTTACTTGACAGTAATGTCGTTATTTTTAATTTTCCCAAAAACGACTTTAAGGATATTGAGTAGGTTGACATTTTTAAACATTGGAATGATAAATATTCATTATGCAAAACTGTGTATAAAGCCCTCTTCATTCTTACTGAATGTTGCATTACTCATAAAGTATGTTAGGTAGACAAAACGCTGTGACCCACGTTTTTTCGTGGTTTCCCCGGGGTCGGTAGGCGAATGCTGGGAAGAATACTCCCATCCCCCGAGTCTCCTGTCCCTCCATTTCATCTCCATCCTCATTTCACTTCAAGTTTCATCCGTTGGTCTCTTTCAGGATTGAAAGTGTCGGCGATGGTGTTTCGGTACCAGTGTGGCAGGGAAAAAGGATGCTCTTTGTGACTATCTCCGTCCCTGGGCTTTCAGCTGGCTACCGGGGGTATCCGAACCCTTTTGAGAGGCGTTGGATCCCATCTGTACGGGGTGGGGTCCCCGGTCTGCCTGTTCTCTGCCGGGAAGTCTCTATCTGGAAACTGCCATTTTTTGCCGTCACTTCTGTTTCTGGCCGCCCGGTATCTCATCTCGCCTCATCCTTCCTCCCGGGGACGCCCCCTTGAGGGGCATAGGTACAAAATCCTCTATCTGGATCAATGCCGAATCCCCTCCCTAGCCAACCCAATCAAATTTAACGTCACTTCTCTCAGTTCTCACTGTCACTGTCTTATGTAGTTCAATTTCACTGGGAGTTCACTTCGTTCACACTATCACTTCACTAAGGTGAACTAGTTCAATTCTCCGTTTCTTCACTTCTTTCGTGACGTAGCCTCTTCACGCCGGATGGTTCACTCGACGGCGAATGGAACACAAGACCTCCACAAGCCGTCGCTCCACAGTAGCACTCACTGCACGTCATAACAACTCTTCGGAGAATCGCTCTTGATTTCGCACCAGAGACGCACTCGCAAACTCTGACCGACGCAACTCAACTCACACACACTGACTCTTTCGAGAGCGCTCCTGCTCTGACCGACGCAACTCAACTCACACTCGACCCTCACTGACTGACTCTCGCTTATACAGTCAGTGAAATCTTTCCACAAGGTTCTCTAAGGTTCTAGATTTATTGCGACACAGCGCGTCCGGAGTTTACGCTGGCGAGGTGCAGTTATCGTTGTTTACACCGACCTCCCGATAACACTAGGCCATAGCCGCTGCGACACAATACACTAAAAGGGTTTATGAACATTTTATTTTTACGTTTCATAGACTTTTAGAAAAACGCTTTGGAAAGAAGAGGTACGCACCTCCTTGCACAGAATCTTCATTTGAACGCGTGGCGGTCTAACGGTAATTTCCTTGGCACCAGGAGGCACACTGTTTGCTGGCGGAATACGATATATTTTATAGCTTCATAAATTCAGGCGCACAGATTTATAATGCAAATTATAACTACAATAACCACATGCTTTAGTCATAGATATTGGAAATTATGTCTTTGTGCCGTCACATATCTCTCACAGTTTTTAAGAAAATTCGTAGCATTAACACTCATTAATTCTTCATGACCATGTAAATCAGTGTGGTCCAAACTCTCATTAGCTGAGAGCCAATAGGAACTTCTTATTATGGGGCGAGGGCCACCACTTCAATTATTATAATTGAAGAGTAAAGAAAAATAAACGAGACATGGCTTTTATAGAAACGTTTAAAGTTTTACTTGCATATTACTTATGTGTAAAAGCTTCAATTTTCTAATTAATAGAAAGACAGATAAGAGATTTATGAAACACAACTCGCCTGTTTAATAAGTAGGCAGTCAACATTTTAATAAAAATAAATGTTCACAGAAAAAATCAATTTATACATCTGACAAACTTCATGATTAGGAAAGTTAATGTGAAGATTGACACTGTTTTTCAGACAGAAGTTTCCCAATGTCCACTTTAAGTTCTGTCAGTGAAAGTCTCAGGCTTGATTCTGCCGAGTGTGATTTCTCGTTTTTATTTAATTGCTTTAAGAGCCGAAATGGCACTTTTACACACATATGTACCACCAAATAGTGATAGCATTTACAGCGAGAATTTTTGCCGTCTAGGAAAACGTGTTTTGATGCGTACTTCCAAACATTCTCAGGAACATTTCACTTTTTGGCCTGGAAGAATGACTGTCTGAAAATCACAAATCTCCACCTGGCTCACATCGGTTTCCACAGGGCTGTTGAAGAGAGTAACTTGTGGCTTCAGAGCATCAAATCTTGGGATCTGTTCTTGAACTCCTCCTTTACTTCAGTTATGATTACCCGACACTCACTGATATTACATCCTTTTTCTCTTCCTGCACCTGTTGGCAAGATGGGAAGTGTACTGTATCATTTTCTTTCCATCTAATTTGAATTAAATCAAGTTTAATGCGAAATCCTTGAACATATCCATAGAGCTGGGATATATTTTGTTTTCTACCTTGAAGATTCAGATTAAAAGTGTTAAGATGTGATGTTAAATTAGTCAAGAACGCGAGTATGTGAATGAATTGGCTATCTCTCAGTTTATCTTGATATTCATGCCCAATATTTTCATTAGTGAGAAAAGCAAGAACTTCATTCCTTAACTCAAAAAACTGCTTAAGGAGTTTCCAGCACTAAGCCAGCGCACTTCACAATACAATGAAATGCCACCGTATTCAGATTCCAGAGTATTCAGGAATGCAACAAATGCTCTGCTTCTTTGAGTTTTTTGCCTTGTCTTATTAGATTTACAGTTTTACAAATGTCTTCATTGTGTTACTGATTTTTACAATTTTCCAGAGTGCCTCTTGATGTATAATGAAAAAACCGAAACAAGCATTGTATTCCCTAGTCTTTCATGAGTTCAACTAGAACAATTTTATGACCAACCATAGATTTAGCTCCATCTGTTACTATGCAAGAGCATTTACAAAATCACCATATGGAGAAATTGCATCATCCAACGCCCTAAATATGTCAATGCCTTTAGTATTGACTTCTAAAGCTTGTAGGTTCAGAAGTTCTTCGAGAATTTCAAACTCTGAGTTTATAGTTCTAACAAAGATAAGAAGCTGACCGAAATCAGATATATCAATGTCTTCATCTAGTGCCAGAGTGTAGAATTCACTCTCATTTCCGCATAATGTCCTGAAGAGTCGTAGAAATATCATTTTCCATTTCATTAAATCTTCTGCTTACTGTTTGATGGGACAAAGACACTATTTCAAACTTTTTGGCTGTCTTATTTTCCCCAAAGGCAATTGCCATTTTATAGCACATCGTTTTATTAGTTCACCATCCCTAAAATACTTTTTGCTCTTTGTTAGTTCCAAACATACCGCATAAGTTGGTGTCCCGAAAAATATCCTTCTGATTTTTCAGCTTCAGACTCAAATCATTAAACACGCAATTCCTCCCTGCTCCTTGATATAGTCGTATTTTGTTTTACGCAAGCTAGTATAGTGTCTACTTATGTTTATTCCTTTGCAACACTTATAACTTGCACACAAATAACACATTGTTGGTTTACTCTCATCCTCAGTATAAAAAATAAAAAAAATCTGATGTGTTACACTCACATGACTTTCTCTACTCTTGTACAAACTAATTTTACAAACTCTTATTCTCTGTCTATTTCATATTAATCGAGATGAACATTTGTAGAACGATCTTTTGACATACAAAATGAATTACATTTTATACATAGCGACCAGTTCTAAAAATACTTGACTAGCGCTTAAGGCGTACTATGTTCACCTTGTTTTGTATTTGCAAGGGCAATATAAGCACAGACATATCTCTTAATAGCTGGTTGCTAGGTACAGCACCATTCTCTTTGCCACAGATTAATACTCTTTGCATATCCAAGACAAAAATAATGAATAACGAATTCCCATTTGAGAAAAAGTATAAGTATTGGAAAATTTAAGGGAATAACAAGCAATATCTCGAAAATGGTTCACTCAAGAAAAAAAATGTATATGAGATAAATTGTGTATTTTAACGCTAGCTACATTTTTTGTGTAGTAAAATTTTGTCTATCTCTTATGGTTTACCAGTTATGCAAAAGTCGTTCACAATGAAGAATACTTTTGGAGACATTCCCAGAAAATTCAAGATATACATTTTATTTGTCATGAAAATATCTTAAACGTATGAATGATATTTTAATCAAAATCGTTAGAGCCATTTTTGAGAAAATTGAAATTTTCGAAAAATGTTACATGTAAAGGGGAATCTGGGGAAGAGGGAATTTTCTTGAAAACCTTCGTGTCGCATCTCTGGAAGATACTGAACCTAAATATCAAGTTTGGTGTTTATCCGACTGTTAGTTTCTGAGTTACGCTGTTCACAGACACACAGACACACACAGACATGTTTCCAAAAATGCTTTTTTTGGATTCAGGGGGTCTCAAAACATATATTTCCGGTGAAATCTCGGTATCGAATTTTTGGGTGGAATACAATACTTCCCCTACTTACTATACGTAGTAGAGAAAGTAAAAAAACTGTCTTACCACTTAGCCTGAAATTGTCGTTTCTCGTCTGCAACACGACGTCTTTTTGGTTCCGCCATTTTGAACGTCAGGTATGACAACCTTACAGAGCATGGAACAGGATACACTTAGAAGAGTGAAAGTCTACATCTAAATTGTGGTGATTTAAAGCTAAAAATACAGCAGATATAAGGTGCTGCCGTCTCTCAGAGGAAAACATACTACTCGTACTTGGATGTCATTGACTGAACTGCCATCTAACGAAAACTACAAAACTTTGTATCAAAATCTAACGTACAACTTCCCCTACTGATTTATATATTGAAATTGCAAAACTATATTTATAAAGTATGAGAGGGCCGAAGGCCAGAAAAACTTGGGGGCCAAATCGATCATTAACATTATGCAATGCTCATTGCAGAAATTAACTCTTAATTCACATTATCGCGTGATTGCAATTCCTAACTACAGTTGTTTATAAGTTTTAATTTTAAAAGTTTAGCGGTATTTCAAGTCAAGGTTTACGAAATTCCTGATTCTCGCACAACCTTCCTCAGAAATTTCTTAGAACTTGTTATAACTTATCTCCGAATTATCGAGTTTTTCTTTTGTAAGAATATGGCGACTTAATTTCAGTTACTAATCAAGAATACACACATTTCCCTAAATATATTCACAAGATTACGAACTCTTTGAGGTGCACGAACAGCAGGGAATGTGTCTATAAATCAGCGTCTCACTTCTCTACAAGAGTTTGTCACATAGGAATCATACAAGAAGACTTTGTGCTAAATTATAGCATAGACGTCACACCAACTGATTAGTCGGCACACGGAGATGTGGGAAAGTGAAGGAGGAACGAACCGTTTAGAAACAGCGCAGTGCAAGGCAATGCCCCGTAATACACGTCGAAACGAAGGTTCTGTAGATGGTTGAAAATTCGAGTTGAAGTAGGCCAGGTTTGCCTTACATAAGAAGCTGCGGTGAGATACCGAAAGTGGCTGGTTATGGATTACAGGAATGATATCTAGTTCTCAGGATAGATCTTTTCTGGTATTTGCAGTGAATTAACGAAATGATCTAAGGCCGAAACACCTGCTTTAGATTTGAACGAGGGAATAAAGGAAAATGAAATATGCATTAACTTAAAAATCTATTCATACACACAAAAAGTAGAAACGAAATTCGCGCAGTGTAATTAGCTGTCAGATACATAAAAAATCCACGTGGTTATTTAAGCATTCAACGAAAACAAAAGAAAAATGGGTGTTTAATTTCGCAACTTATAGGCTTACAACAAATCAAAATCAATTATTTTATTTCATCATTTAATGGAAGAAACTAAAAGTACCGTATTCAAATAGCACAAGTGACTGGGTCGAGTGGTAGGTCATGACTGCACAAGAGCTCAGCGCATGGTTGCAACCTACTCACTCTCGCGAAAATTACGTTTATACAAAATAAAAATCGTAAACTGCTGCGAAATAGGGCACTTTAGGAAGAAAGTTAAGACTACAAAAAATGCAGACCAGCTGCTGTTCTTTCATATACTACAATAACACTTGCCTTAATCGTTCCGCATTTGAATTAGAGTGCCACGAAATGGGCGCAGAACTTATTTTTTTCTGCTGAAATAAGAGCTCGAAAATAAAACGTTATCACGTTGTTTTTCATTCATCGTTGTATACAGAATTGCAACGTGGGATTGAAATATATATATATATATATATATATATATATATATATCCTTTCGATCTTGTATAAGGAATGTATGTTAACCCTCAAGGAAAGAGAAAACTGTAAAATATTTAAACATCAGACTTTTTAAACTTGGTTTTACAAGCAGAATTGTCAATAGCATAAACGTTATCCAATAAAATTGCATCCCGGAGCATAACCTGTAGAATACACACGTTTTGGTTTTAAAAGGAAACTTGGAGGGAAAATTAGCCAGCTGATATTTCAAAAGATGCATAAAACCGTCTTCATTGTTTTATTTTTTCTCTTTCGATGAAGCTTGAAAACAGCCAGACTGTGGAATCCAGTGCAATAGCTTAGCGTCTATCCTAAACTACCCCAAACTAGAAGGAGAATCATATCGTTCAGAGATTAAATGGGTTTGTATTATTATCGCAGTCCGGATCGTTGTCATCGTCATTTTAGCTCAAAGCACCACCATGTTGATTTATGCATATTGTTTTAAATGAACTCTTTAAAGGAACGTACCAACATAAATATTTAATATTTATACCTAAATATTTAATTTTCTGCTACTCTGATTTTGTTTTAATAAAATATTGTTTCTCAGGGAGCACAAGATATATGAGAACTTTGGAAACAAAAAACAAACCTTACCTTAAATACACAATTGTTTGCCAAGTAGCGATTTTCTGTCAAAAAGCATTAAGTAATATTCTGTATGTACAATATTTTTATCAGCGATATCCTCTGTGTATTTTTCTTATGCTTCACATGAAAAGCTTTCCCTCTCTATAATTAAAATTTCCCAAAGCAAAATCTCATTAAATTACCAAATCCCTTTTTTTCCTTGTCCTAAAGAGCATACACGATTTTTAATTGTTTTATTTTATTCCTGTTTCCTGCGAGGAAAACACAAAAGGTTTTTTGTATTGTGTACGCCACGCTTTGAGTTGGTAACTATCCTCCAGAGTTAGAGAACAGATTTAGCCTTTGTTAATTGGCAGCAAACGAGTTTCGTGGGTAGTTAGAGCGTGTGGTTTTTGTAGCCGTTATAACTATTGCATGTGGTTCGAACTGAACGTGGCATGATTATCGGACATGCGCTAGGTAATTAGTATTCCAGCTCGCTATGAATTTTACATGCAGAGCTGTCCATACGCTCGTTACTACCCCCTCTTTCACCCTCACAGCTCACAGTGGACGCCATGTTCTAACATCCGTTTTCTAACGTTACGCTAGCGTAGAAACGGTAAATTCTGTCCCGAAAGCCGATGCTTTGATTTGCCGTGTAATCATCGTCTTCATGTACTGGATTATATTGGGTGTGACGATTTTCCAGGTCTTCACTTTAAAATGTAATTATGTGATAGAATAGAGTGCGCGGAAATATGCCAGTGTGAGAAACAGTGGTTTATGTTGATAAATGAATTTTCAGACATCTCTATCCAGTTCTCATTTGATTCTAGCAATTTCCGGATGTCGATTCACAACCCACGCTTATCCTTTGTGTGCAGTAGTCAGTTAGACGTTGGATTTGGACCAGTGAGGTCAAAACAGCTAAAAGGTCGTACTTTAAAGTCTGATAGGCGTAGAAACCTAATTAGTATTAAAAATCGGTTATATCTTCAGTCAGTTTTACGCCATATAGCTTATCAGAAGGTCAGTGAACGCAATATGTTTATTGAAACAAACCGATTAAATAATTGAACAAAATAGTATCGCATGAAACAGCTTCATTATTCTTTAAAGCTATAAGTGCGAACGTAACATGCAGAACAAAGGAGGTATTATAGAGATTAGGTTAAGTAAATTTATTCATAAACACGTAAGCATAATAAACAGGAATAGAATGAGAGGATTTAATAATAATAATAATAATAATAATAATAATAATAATAATAATAATAATAATAATAATACATTGTTCTTTCACGCATACCGTGTGTAGGCTAAGGTTGGAAAGGTAGGGTCAGACTGAAAAATTCAATGCCAATCATTTATTGACCTAATAGTGGTTAACTATGAAGCCCGGGACTTAAAGACTTACTGCTAAGTCTCCATTGAGGTGTGCTATCTCAAAATAAATATGAGAACGGCTTGTGGTTTACCGGGAAACTATGAGTCAGCTGGGGAATTCAATGCCCTGCCCCCATGTCGCCATTGCAGCTCAGTTGGTTGGAGCAGCGGCGTAGTAGGTCGAAGATCCGTAGTTCAAATCCCGGCTAAGGTATTGAATTTTAAGTCTAATTCTATCTTTCCAATAATAATTAATAATAATAATAATAATAATAATAATACTGTCACTAACCTTCAAAATCAACCAGCTAGCTGTTGTAGGCATTCTCAAAGTTACATGTGAAGCGGTTCGTGGTGCCACAATTTTGAAGCCGTACCCTTTGTTTCAAATTTTTGGTGCTGCTTTCTCGAAGTGGCATCAATTTAGATAACGTTTACTGTTACTTGCTTTGTTGTTGAGTTCTATGATGTCATCATCTGGAATCTCAGAATTTCATTCCCTTTCTAATTTACAGAATTCCTGTCTACGTGTCTTTGCAAACGTACTGACTGGATTCCAAGAACATATTCGGCTGTTACTAATGACCTTCGTTAACATGACACGTATTGACCTTTTTCGCGGGCAAATTAGGCTTACTACATTATACATTGATTTAATATTCGGAAATTATTTAAAAAGAATTTCTCTATCTTACTATTATTTCCTTATTTAATTATTTATATCTTCCTGTCAATAATTACCGTATCACATGTCTTATGAATAATATCATAGGCTTAATTAGTTCTGGTTTAGGAAGTTAATATTACGATACGTACACCACAATCCTCAGCAGACCTGGAAGTACTGTAACCTGTTTCAGTTAGTATAATAACTTTTGGTCCGATGTCCATGTTCGCATGTGAATCAATATGGAGGATAGCCTTTATAAAGCAACGTTTCGATTAAAGTTTTCATTATTCCATTCCTTTAAACACTTATCTGAATCGTGTCTCTTTGTGTTAAGTTGTCTATGAATGTGTTTGTATGTGTATGTCCGTCTGTGTCTCTTTGTGTTAAGTTGTCTACGAGTGTGTTTGTATGTGTATGTCTGTCTGTGTCTCTTCCATCCTTTGTTCATAGGCTAATGTTTATGTGCGAAAGTTTACTACATATCAATAAGAGACTGCTTCGTCGGGAAACTGGTTTCTATTCCAAACTATAATGAGATTCTCCAACAGTAAATAAGATAAAATGCTATTGGAATCTAGGGTCTTGGGCACGTTTCATGCACTCACATATATGAGAAACCCATGTATATGTTTGTTAACATCTGCGAATGTGTTCAGAAGAAATTGCTTTGTTTCTCACATTCCTTCACATTTTATTCTTCAAAAAGATAACAAGGAAAATGCAGTACACGCATCCAAGACATTTTATGAATAGCTGATACCATGAGATTGCAAAAACTTCGTAAGCATAAGAACAAAAACAGGCCATTTTTGCACCGGCAATAAGACCTTACAATAACCATTGTGAGGGAACTGAGTGTTTTTTGAACCCAGAATATGGATTTTATTGCTTCCAGTACAGAGGGAGGAACTCAATGAAGAGTGTAGAACAGGTGAAGCATGGCGAAAGGCGAAGTTAGCGATTAGGAAAGTTTTATCAGGATAAGGGGTATGTATGTTTCAGTTTTGTACATTCGTTACTGCAAAACAGCCTGCCTTTCTCTTCCTCCCGCGGTCTTTATCTACCCAATATTTTATATCTATATTTTGGGACTCTCCATATATTAGAAATACACACCAAGAATGATTTCTTAATCCACAGTTAATTTTGGCTGTGTGACATCAGAAATAAACGGGATGAACGAAGCGATAATTCCTCACAGAAGTAGAAAACAATTATTTAAAGTAACAGTAGTTGTTTCGGTTCCATTCAAATACCAGATTGCATATAACTGTTCAAAATGGCAGTCTCGAAGGGCTGGTAGACGAACATGTTGCACGTAAGCACTTAACTGCACGTAACGAGACAATAACCAACTTGGCTATCGAGTAGTTTCGGGTCAACTATAATTCCGTCCTTTCCATTATACTGTGCAATTATCAGCAACAAGGAGGGTTCATGAACTCTCAGCGTCATTTACAATCAATTTGATACATTTTATTATATTACTTTATTGAACGAGTGTTTAATTTTTAAAACAGTTAGCAAGTATTCGCACTACGATAATTGGCTGTGTTGGAAGACATGTTATTTTGGAGTTGTATAGCTCAACCTACGGCGATCTTTTGGGACAGACCGTTATTTTGAAATCATATAGTTCGTTTGTGGTTATATTTTGGGACGGAATATTATTTTGGTATCACATAACTTATGCTGCAGTTATATTTTTGACGTTATTTTGGTCGTATTGCTGGCTCTGCAATTATCTTTTGGAAATGACTGTTGTTTGGAAACCGTGTAATTCGGATAATGCCTATGTATTGGAGCTGTATGAGTATTTGTATGCTTACTGGAACTATTACATGTTTGTAACGATTCTTAAAACCACTATTGCGTTATTTTCCCCCACCTCTAACCGCTTCTGACTAATGGGATCAGCCATGCTGCAAGTAACGAGACGAGACAAAATAATTATAATTCTTATTAGCTGACATATTGCTAAAAGTTGAAGGTTTAGAGAGACGGAAGTTAGCCTTTCAATGTTTGTAAAGTATGTCGTGTAAACCTAGCTTTGTCGTCCTCTCATTTGACCTGCACGTTCCACCTCGTTCTTTCAGATTCACTTTCAAGCACAAGAACCACTAGACTGCCAGTGTTTACGACTCGTATGAATGACGAAAATTCCTACGTGTATTCATATTAAAGGACAGAAATCTATTGCCGGTTTTGACTTTTGTATTAAAACTCTATTCTCGAAGGAAGATTTAGCCATATAAGACCTGCGTGATTCATGGAAGTAAGGCAGAATCCTTGGGGAGTTGAGGAGAATGTTGCTGCAAGCTTCTTGCAATCTTCCTCGAAAGCCTGAGATAAGCGCCTCTTGTATAGGCAACCCAACATGCGGGTTCACCAGATTACAACTATTGTACAGAACATGTACTGTTGTTTTCTTTTGGCTGTATTGAGCGGACAATTGAAACACTCAACATTAAACATCTGTACTGCAGCAACTTACATTCCAAGTAACTGCAGATGTGTTCTTTAGGTAACAGTTCTCTGAAGAAATGATGCAGTACCGGGAAAGCTTGTTGTGCCAACTGCTACACAAAATGTTGCACCATATACGCCAAGTTACTTTTTGTGGAGAGCAATGATTACTTACATTTATATATCAGCTGCACAGAAATAGTGTGTTCCTTAAATTTTTGCTTTCGTTGCCTGTAGAACTTGAAACTTACCACCAAGTATTTAAAACTTAGGATGTAAAACAAAGCATAGGATATTTCAACAAGAGTATCCTATCTTTGAACTTAAATAAAACACGTTCTATAAATGATAGAGCTTTATTTCTTTTTTATTTTGGAACATAATTAATGTCATTACATGTGGAAGAGAACATCAGTTAAGTGACCGCCGCGACCTCGTTGGGTTGCGCGTATAGGGTTGACCCGATTTTCAATGACAGAAGAACGTAAATTAGGTCCAACTTCACGAATAACACGCGTGATGTTATTCATAAGATCATTTACTGTTTCTGACTTGACATAAACTCGAGATTTAACATACCCCCACAAGAAGTAATCCAACGGCGTTAGATCACATGACCTCGGGGACCAGTTAACATCACCACCACGGGAAATGATGAAACCTCTGAACTTCTCCTTCAAAAGATTGATTGGAGAGCAGTATGGCATGTGGCACCATATTGCTGGAACCAGATGTTTCTGAATCCATACCTTCCAATTGAGGCCAAAATAGTCCCTTATAAGAGCCCGGTATCTTTCTCCATTGACAGATAGAGCTTCTCCATCTTCATCTTGGAAAAAATATGGACCAATGATTCCGCTATACCAAAATCCACACCACACAGTAACCTTTTGGTGATCAAGTGGTCGTTCTGGAATCTGCATTGAATTGTGATTGCTCCAATAGCGGCAATTTTGTTTGCTAACACAACCATCCATCCATAAGTGGGCTTCGTCGCTGAAGATGATTTTTCGACAAAAATCTGGGTCAGCTTTCAATTGCTCCATAGCCCAGTCAGCGAATACATGGCGCAACCTGTGGTCGTTGGGTTTTAGTTCTTGAGTTAACACCATTTTGTAAGCGTGTAACTTCAAGTCCAGATGCAGAATTCGCCAAGTTGTGGTCGGCGAAAGCCCCAATTTTTGCGCTTGACGAGCAATTGATTTGTTTCCGTTCTCGCGTACACTCTCACGAACGTCGCCTGTTTTCGTTGGAGCGTTACGTCGATTACGTACAGGCGTTCTTTGATCGCTGACAGAACCACTTCTTTCAAATTTATCGATCAAACGCCGAATCGTTCTCTCGCAGGGACGATTATGCACACCGTAAACTTCGCGCAAGACACGGAAGGTTTGGCGAACAGATGATCCACTTTGATAATAAAGTTTTACAATTTCTACGCGTTGCTGAATGCTGTTACGTTCCATGGCTATTTGTCAACAATAATTGTAACCACATGAAAAAAAATGACTGCTGTAACTCAATAACAACGCCAGCTATCACATGTTAAAGATAGGACACTCTTGTTGAAGGACCCTATATATTAAAAATATCAGTCTTAATTAGCTGAAAATACGCTTGTTAAAATAGAATATTAAAGTGTGCACCAGAAAGCAAAATATGGATTTAATTTTTAATTCCTGCAAAGCTGATGTATTGATATCAGTGTTATGAGTCCATAGGCAAGCACTCGGGATTATTCCTCCAGTCGCTCGTGCATGACAAATGCTAAAATATGAGCGTGTAATTCTATTTACCTGCAACGTTAATGCACTGAACGCATATCAAATATTCACACCCTCATTATTACTCTGTACTGCATGACTTACTTCCGAAAGATTAAAAGTAATTGCCCAAACATGTCATCCGCTATGCCATTATTACTGAGTCCGGAGTTCGAATCACCCCACGAGCCTCTTCCGTGAAACGGAATTTCGCTTTCCCTCTCGCAAGGCTTTGTCGAGCATACTGATGAGATTCGCTTAAAAGGCAATATGGTTCGCTTCTAGAATTCTAGATTTCTTGCAGACTACAGTCTTTAAATATGCCAAGAAGTGAAACTAACCACCTGATGCAAATACCGTACATGTTATGTGGGTGTTACTGCTACACTAACTTAAAAATCTGATGTGTTACATTCACCTGACTTCACTACCAAATATCATTTTTGGTTTTTTTAATAATTTATACAAACTATTGTTACAAAGCATTATGCTTTTGTCTACTTCATGTAATCGATATGAACGTTTTGCAGACTTAGTTTCATTATACGTTTCTTTGTAGGTACAAAGGGGATACAGAAGACCAAAAAGCGACAGTCGAAAGTTTAAGTGTGAGTCGCTCTTGCTATAACATCACGAGAAACTGCGGAATGCGGAGCAGCACTTTAAAAATGGCAAAAGTATTGAGCAATTCAAACCAATAAAAGCGAAGGTATTTGAAATAAATTGTGAGTTTCAAAGAGATCTAAGATTTTTGAACAGTGAGTTTCTGGTTTCCCGGTTATACAAAATTACTTCTGAATGAAAAGGATTTCACAGGTTATTTCCAGTAAATGCAACATATCTCCCATTCTCTTCCTTCGCAAACATCGCGTACTTTTATTGATCACGTAAATATCTAAAATATATGGTGTTTACATCTAAATCGTTTGAGCCATTTTTGACAAAATAAACAATTTTGACATATTTTCCATGTAAAGGGAAGTTTGAGGTGGGAGATTATTTGAATATTTTCGTTCAGTTCTTGGAAGATGTCGAGCTTAAGTATGAAGTTTGCTATTTATGTTTATATTTCGTTTCTGAGTTATGCTGTTCAGACAGGCAGACAGACGCACATGGATCTTTTTCTAGAAATACTTATCTTTCTGGATTCAGGCGCCCTCAAAACACATATTTACGATGAAATCTCGATAGAGAATTTTTGGATGGAATGCAATTACCTTCTCTGCTTACTAGGTGATGCTAGAAAAAGTAAAAAGCAGGGGACAGAAATACCTTCACTGTTAACGCTTCTAGGGATGTTTCAAAGACGATCTATTGCCACACTAACGCTCCAAGAATCACGTCGACTGTTTTTAAAAACCAGCGGTGTACACAAATTAACTCGGTTACCTTTGAGGAAATATACTAACCATGAATTTCTTAGATGCCCGTATTACTTAACGCGTTTACATTCGCCGTTAAGCTTGCTAACTTTGCTGATTTTCTTTTTGTATTCACAAACACCAGTAAGAGTCACTTCAACACTCAGCAACAGAGTTGTTGGCAATGTAAGCGAGTCCCTGTATTCAATCTCGATTTCAACGGAAGTGAGCACATTGAGGCCACCTCAAATGACAAGAAGCACTTATGGAAAAAGGTGTTGGCGGCGTGTGCACAGCATAACTATAAAACGAAATGAATGGATATTCGTTTTAAGTATGGATGTAATCGAAGATTTTCATTAAATTCTCACCATTCCAAGGGACTCATTATACGCAACTTTTTATTTATTTATAATTTTCTCAAAAATGGTAACAAAAGTTTTTAACTGTAAAGGTATTTAACGACGAGATGCTAACAATTACCAACAGTCATATTGCCGTCACCTGAGGGTTTTGTTCCGTAGGAGTCCTGTTAATGCTAGTAAATAAGACTCTCATTTGCACCTTGCCATGGGTCGGGATCAAACCTGCAACCTCGGACACAGAAAATCAACAGTCAACTAAATGCCATCCGAGCCAACACGAATTTCTTAATCATGCTGTTGTCGGCATGACGAATCAAACGTATAACTGTGAATTGTGAAGCCTTATTCCTCTTAATCATATGCGCGTGGGAATTTCGTTGCATCAGCTGCTTTCGAAACATTCATTGTTGCATATGTTAAGTTTTCTAAGGTTGATTACTCTGTGTGCCATCTATGTAGTGTACGATTATTTTTATATTTTTTTCGCTTGATCATACTGATAAAAATCCATTTTTTACGTAAGTAGCGTATTATTGTTTCCTCATTTGAAAGTAACCAATTCGTATTACCATTTATAACTTTTTGTACGAATGGTTGAATACGGGTACCTGTGAACAGGTAATGGGTAGAGATGATGCACATAGGATTTTATTCAGTATACTCGATTCTTTGTTTAGCGAATGAAACATTAATGCTACTATATGGCCCCTGTGAATAATTTGCGCAGTCTTTACAAATAGGTACTTAAATGTACTAAAAATTGTCATTTACCCATGCTTAAACACTGGACTTGTTTGGTTGGCAGTAGTGACACAGAGTATAATAAAATCATATACGCAGCTTTAATTTTTATTATAAACTATTTTTTATAAAATTAAGTGCCGATATTTAATAAACAATAAACTGCAAAACCTTCATATACACATGAGAAAAAAGAAGCCAACATTTGTTTTTCCTCTTTTGATATGGGCATATCTATGTGTTGGTTGCTGTGATATGTAGTATTTTCGGCAAGATAAGGTTTACGATGCGTGTGCTGCATTTTTAGCGTAAAATGGTTTCAATTTTATCACAATAAATCATCGGTAACTTCTATTTTGTTTCCTTTTTCAGCAAATATTTTTCACGGACTTTCTATTTTAATCTAATTATATTACATACTGTGACTTTGTCCAGCTTTTCAACTATCACTCCTCTAAGCTCTTAATGCCACTTCACTGTTTTGATCTGGTTCAACTTCACTGGGACTTCAATTAGTTCACACTGTCACTTCACTAATATGAACTAGTTCAATTTCCCCGTCACTTTATTTTCCTTATTGAGGAGCGGCGTAATGAAATACGCACGACGTAACTAATTCTTTCGGACAGTTCACTCGCTGTAGAGTCGAACAGAAGACCTCCACAATCTATCGCCCCGTAGCAGCACCCGCTGCACGACACAACAGTCGCTACAAACTCACTCGGAGAACGGCACCTTTCGTCGCACTAGAAATGTACTCGCTAACTCGCTCAGTGACTCACTAATCGACAGAGTAAACTCCTCTCGCGTGAACGCTCGCTAATATAGCAAATGGAAATTTCTATAGGGTTCTCGAAAGTTCAAGAAGGAGAAACATTTAGAAGATTCTGGTTATCTAGCGATAGCGTGCCGGTGTTAAAGCTGACGAGCGCTATTTATTGTTGTTGATCTCCGACTGCCCGGCGCCGACCTCCCGATAACCTGGGCCATAGCCGCTGCGTCACAATGCTATTAATATATATTTAAATTGGGCGCCATTCAGAGAACATATTCCTACATGAACGCGCGCATGCACATAGCAAGAAGGCGGCCAGCCGAGATTCGAATCTGGGTCCTCTACCAGTCCAACCCAAGTGTAAAAGGTCTCGGTGAAGCTATGAACCCATGTGTATTTTACAGTTTGCAAGTATATGTGTCCGTGTGGACGTTTTACGGTTGTGTTACAGGATGCTTTGTGAAACTATGAAATTCTACAATATTTTATTTACTTTGCGTAGCACTGCTTTGAGAAGATATCCTGAAAAGTTGGTCATATGTCATGGCAATACATGTAAAACAGAAAGCGTACTAATTATGGTCCTCGACAAAATTGCAAATTAAATCAGAATACGGTTAACAAATTAAGGATTAATAAGAAAGAAAAAGAAATCATTCTCCACGGTGTGGTATCGAACCACTGTCATTCACTTGATAGACGCTAGGATTAACCACTTCACTAAGGAAATGGGATGCAAGTTAGATTACTATAAAAGTAAAGAAAGAAAAAAAAACTTACAGCAGATAGCACAGTGGCTCATCTGGGGGATAAAAGCTTGGACATTTATTTTAATTCGTTTTGCCGTTAGCTGAAGTAACAAAATGCTGAATTGATAAATTTGTATACGACTTGTGTCGAAACGCTTCTAATAAATCCTCATTTGTGTCATTCCGTAAATAATAATAATAATAATAATAATAATAATAATAATAATAATAATAATAATAATAATAATAATAATAATAATAATAATAATAATAATATCCTCAAAGTTATAGACCTCCATCGAATTGATTCTGCCATCATTTTGTTGACCTTCCAATTTTATTTATCTTCTTCCTTTTGGGTTGTAGTTCATTGCCGCTTTTGTTATACTTGTAATTTATATTCTATTTACACGTTCGTTCCAATTATATTGATATTATTTTATTATTTTTAGAACATTTTCGAATTGAGTTCGTTTGTACTATCCTCACCTTTTGTTTTATCAAATAGCGTACATCGAGTTACGAATATAAAAACTTAATTTCTCCGCCTCAATTTTTTTTGTTAGGGCTATGATTGACAGCCGTATAAAGAAAATCGGCACTAAAAATGGTATAAATATTTTGTTTGTTAACGGCGCTGTCATTTTCCAGGATCATATTAGCACCTCCAGTGTGCCGGGATTTTGTCCCGTAGGAGTTCTTTTACATGTTAGTAAATCTGGCGCTTTTAAGCACACTTAAAACCATCGGTCTGGGCCGGGTTTGAACCCGCGACCTTGGGATCCGAAGGCCAGGGTCTAACCAACTGAAAAAAAATCGGCACTGCCAACACTTAAATTTAGTAGGGCTTCCTTTCCCGCCTTTTGTAAATGTTCTTTGTATTGTCGCATTAAAACGATCAAATCTGTTTAATTATTTTATTCAATTTCACTTTTTTTGCGTCTTTTTGAGGAACCGAAATATTTAAATATTTTAACTTGTTCTAATAGTTTATTATATAACAATAACTTAACTCTAATTGGTTGGTGGGCAGAGAATGCCATTGAATTTGGTCTTATTTTCAGGTATTTTCATTTTAAAAATAGAAACTGTCTGATTTAATCCGTTATGTACTTTCCTTAATATTGGTTTCAAACCCTCTGTAATCCATAGTGAAATAATATATAGGAGATTGTGTCCAAATAGAAAGTACGGAGAGCAGGTGCTTCTCCCCTGGGCAGGGAACTTGATATTTAGAAGCTTTTAGAAACAAAAATACAAATGAAGACAATTCTTTTATTTTTCTTGTCTGTAGAAGGGCAATGGTTTTTATCCTCTAAACACGGAGTTTTATTCATAAATAGCTAATTATGTTGTAACGTATTTAGTAGTTGAATGTAATGGATACTAAACGCTTGTTGTAGGTAAGTCCAGAAATTTACAAACTGTGGGCTGTCTCTATGCGTTTATTCTATAGATAAAGCATTTCTGGGTAAATTAGAGCCATACCCTCTATTTCTCTCTGTTTTAGGGCAGCAATTGTGATGATACTGAAGGTAAACAATCATACCTGTTTTTGCGATTGCTGGGATATTCAATTCTCTGGCCAATGTATTCTGTCAAGCGACAAGAGCTGATGAATGAAGTTATTATGTGTCCCATCGGTAGCATACTCGCTTTCAGGGAAACGTGGGGAGTTGGCATTTGTTAGAGACAGATCTCTATGGTCAGGTTTCACATGAAAATCTACACACTGTCTTTGTTTACTTGCTACACCATGCTATCTAGTGCTAGCAGTGTCGATGTAGATTAATGGAGCGTAAAGTGCAGCTGTTTGTGTTGATTTCAGGATTAGCAGTTAAACATGAATCTAAAAGCAAGAAAATCAAATACGAGATATCGAGGCTTCTCACCATAGCAAATTTGTTGACTCTTGGAACTGTGCTTTTGTCACCATTTATGCATTATAATTACCAAACTTGAGTAGATGTAACGCAGAACTTTTATTATTGTATCTACTGCCTACCCGTGGTAAGTAGAGGATGTACTGTATTCCACCTAAAAATTCATTATCGAAATTTCAGTTAAGACAACCTGCCTTGAGGGCCCTTGAATCCCCCCCAAAAAGAATAAGTTTTGGAAACACATCGTAATGAGAATATGTGTTGTGTGAAAGAGAGAGGAGGGGTGGTGGAGGATAGTGGAGCTTTGGGGTGCAAACTGTTAAAGTTATCAGCGCCATGACAAGACCACAAAGTCAGAAATCAGTGACTAGCCCCGGCGAGAGAGGAGAGAGAGAGAGGGAGAGGATCATAATAAAAAATAGAACATTCGGAACAATACCAAACTTCGTATTTGAATCGGTGAAATTATTCACACATCCCCTATCCTAATAAGGATTTACACGGAAACTATTTCTTTATTTTCTCAAAAATGACAATTTTGGTTAAGATGCTCAATGTTTGACATATTGGTATGCCAAAATATATACATATTTTGAATTTTCTATGAATAGTTTGAGAAGTCTCTTATTAAATTAAAATCTCCTACCTCTCTCATTAAATTTTATATAACTGAGAAAGAATAAGGGAGAAAGGGGGGAAAAACTTACTGCAGAAAAGAATGTAGAACTTGCTACCATATATGATTATCTTCTTCGTAAAATTGGCCGTTTCCGAAACATTCAATGTTGTTTCCTTACATTACCCAAGTTGAAGTGCTCTATGCAGGTGTTTAGGGAAGTGCGATTGTTACTTTTTTCCTATAAGCTCATTATTAACAAAAACTGATACAAATACGGAGGATTTTTTCGCATCTTGTAGGCAAACAAATACATACAGGTAATTTGAATATATTGTAATACGTTTAGTACTGTATATAGGCGGTACCTTAGAACAGGAGAAAGTGGTGCCACTTTTGCATATCAGTTGTTTTAAACGAAAAATCGCATATAAGCGAACTTATGATGATTGTATTTTTAACGCCCATTCTTACTGCGTACGGCACCACAGGCGCTGGACATGATGATAGATGGAATGAAATGATAATTGGGAAAGGAAATTTGGGAAGGAAGCGTTCCAGGGTTAAGTTTAAGGTACTTTCCCGGCATTTGCCAATTATGAGGAATGAGGAAAACCTGGAAAAACTCTCTATCAGGGAGGTCGATCCTGGTGTGATTTAAACCGCAGACCTCCTGTTCAAGATCCGTGCCTTAACGACTTCGGCTACCCGTGTCGGTATGATTATTGTGAAAATGTCAAAGTTACACCGGATTCTGAATTAAATTTGAAAAGGACGACATAAAAGTTTGCAGAAGTATTTTGAAAGTACACTAAGCAAGTTCTGGGTTTAAAACCGAAGCCATTATGTTTAACATTCGAAACTCTGAGTCTCTACGTGATAATGGCGATAAACCCAATCATGTCCTCTTTTCCTATCCAGAGTACTACTGCCACTCAAGTGCGTCTCACAGTTTACGTGAACTGTCACAGGAAGAAAAGTATATAAGCTATATTTTTTAATAAAGGTTTTTGTACTACTATTTATTATTGTGGTGAAATATCCACAGCTTATCTTGCTCCTGCTTCACAACCTCCTCCTCCTCTCTTTTATACAAGCCCTTTGTAAAACTATTACCAGTACATCCCTGACATTAGTTTATAAAAACTGTGTAAGCTGCGGTAATATCTAAGGGAACATTCACGACAATCTGTTCTGCTATAAATCTCATCAAAAGAGTATTTTCACAGCTGAGTAGAGAAACACAAAATATTCAATAGAAAGTTACCAAATATCCCTCATCCAGTCCGAACTTATTGTTCTGTAATGTTGTATATATGGATGAATCAGAATTAAGAATCAGCATTTTGAGATCGAAAACCATCGGCCGTTTCATGTTGCGTCCTTTCATGTGCATATTTAAACCCCTATTAGTACTTTTAATATGGATGCATGCATGTTTGCCATTGAGAAAAGTTGTGTACAGTCAGAAGATTCACAACTCCCTTATATTTGGTTTTATACATCCCATTGTTTATAGACATCCTGCAAATATCGCTCTAGTTCTTCAGGATTATTAGAGGGATGAGCTGTAGAATACATTATCGTATTCGCTGTGCCTTTTCATTGCTTTATGTAACTCTTCCTTCATTATATGTACGGAGACGTAATCTGATGCACGGCGTAGCTCTCTCTATATCAGTGAAGTGTTATTTAAATCGTGTCAAGCATTAATAAAAGGAGTGAAGTAAAATTATAATCTGTGTAAGCCTACATTCTTCAGCCGCTCCACAACCTTGCAAAGAGAAACATGTCTCTAACAATAATACTGACGCAGCCGAGGCAAACATAAATATAAAATATTTAAAGAAACAGTCAAATTACAAAGTTAATATTCTTAAACATTTTGGGGGGGCAAATGCCACCGGAAAGTACATTTGGGGTGAAGGCTACCGGAAAGCGGGTACTATACGTGCGGTTGCAAACTACTTCAAGTTCGGCTCCCCAACAGTTGAAGTATAATACAACTTCTTCAGTACAACAACTACTTCAAATTGCCTCCCAAAACGTGGGGCAGAAACAAACTTACCTACTTCAAATTGGCTCCCAAAGCGTGGGGCAAATAACCATACAACAGAACAAAACTACTTCAATTTTTATCTTCCTCATATTACTAATAAAATTCGGGAGACTGCAGTACTGCAATCTATAAGGAATTATAAGCGAATGGTAGATCACATATTAGCCAGACTATCGCAGAGAGACATGACTATCGTTCCAAAGTCGCAAAATATTAACAGTAGTAATCATCATATCGATATAAACGGTACCAACAGATCCGGAGTTACAACTGCAGAAGGTTTATATCTGCCCCAGAGAGGGAAAGTTTATTTTTAATGGACATAATGCCACATCCGATTCGCCTCACTACTTCCGATTTTATTTTCCCAGCTCCTAACTTAGCAGGGAGTCTTCCATCACTGTTAGGATTCCTGGCGCCATGGACCCCTATTGTTACATCGCTGCCTACAGCGTAAAGCTTACAGTTCTGCTAATGTTGAGAACCAATCTTGTCGTCCCTTCAAAGAGGGTCGTCCCATCGATTCCTGAGACCGCTTCTCTTGCTGTACAAAAACAGTTAAAACAAAGCTCGTGCGTGAATAACAGATATTGCTTTGTGGCATAGTTGGGCAAAATATTTGAATACGCAAAACATATAGGAATCAAGCTGCGATTTTCTCTACTAATTACCTATAGTAAGTAGAGGGAGTGTTGTATTCCCCCAAAAAAATCCGATACTGGAATTTCACTAGAAATACACTTTTTGAGGTCCCACGAGTAAAAGAAATATTTTTAGAAAAATGTCTCTGTGACTAGCATAACTAAAAGTCGCAATGTCCCATAAATACCAAACTTCGTATTTAAGTACAACATCTTCCAAAAATATGATACGAAGATTTTAAGAATCCCTCCCACCCCAAACTAACGTTTACATGGAAAAATGTTCGTATTTTTCATTATCCCAAAAATGGCTAACGATTTTGATTAAAATGAAGCAATGTTAAGATATTTTCATGATAAGGAAAACGTGGATCTTGACTTTTTAAACAATCTATGAAGACCTCATTTTAAATTAATTTTGCACAATCTTGTATAACAGGTAAATAGATAAAAACTTACTACACAAAAAAATGTAGATCTCGTTAAAACATAATTTGTCAAATAAATTATTTGTGGCATTAACCATTTCCGAGACATTCTTTGTTATTAGTTTGAATTTTCAAATACTTTGTACTTTTTTTAAGTGCTAAGTCTCTATTAATTTTTTTGTGTCATCATGCAAAGAGTATGGAATTTTAAAGCCCGCACATGGCGACCCGCTTTTTAAAGATTTCACTATCGCTTAAGCCTCGTGTATGTCTGTCTTACACCTTCAACGAAATATGTAATGAAGCCATTTCTGCAAACATTTATACAGATTACCATGAAGATTGTTTTAACAATAGTTTGTATAGAAGAATTGCTAGTGAAATTCATGTGAGTGTAACACAAAAGATTTTTCCTCTTGCGCTGGTTTTTCACCAAACGTACACAGAATGAAAGCAAGATCAAGGTGGTGCATGGTAATAGCTCAGGTGCGCTATTCATGGCTGTCGTATTAAGATTATCCTCGAGTTGGATATTTTTATGCAATGTTACCATTATGTATTGTAGGAAATAAATCGTGTAGTAATATACTAACGCAAGTGAGGGTGTCGTCATATGTTCGTAATTGCATTTCATTTGTTATTACCTGGTGTGTTGAAGCGATAAACAAAACGTGTATGCATTTCCATCCTGGGAGAGAACTAAGCGTGTTACGAACTTGCGAGGTAGTCTATTATCAGCACATCATGGTAATGTAATTATAAATTCAGATCTCTACATGTTTTATAATGCACAGAGAATTTTTCATCTTCGGAGCTCAAGAAAAGTATATCACAATAGTTTCATCTTCTCTCTATAAGCCAAGACAGTTTGGAATACTAGTATTGCGCCATTGTTGTAGGAAATATACAATTAATGGTATGCATGCCATAATGAGCAATTATCGTATGCGCAATGTTGAACACAATAGTAACCTGTTTATAATGGTAGGATTGCATGAAATCATGTTTACTATTTGTGTTCTCAAGTACATCGTGTGGTCTAGTGGCACCATGTTAGCCTCTAGTTCCCGGGGTCGCGGGTTCAAACCCGGCGGAGGGCGATGAATTTTTTCAGGCATATAAATCCTTAGCATGGCTTTCTTTGGAAGGGAAGTAAACCCGGTGTTATAGATTTACGACATGTAAAAGAACCTCAAGCCTGATAAAGAGGCCTCTGAACAAAATTTCCGGTCTTTCACGGCCAATATAGAATGGGTCGCTAAGAACCATAGCAGTTAAAGAACATCCATAAATAAAACTCAATTAGTTTAAGTGCATTTATGGTTCCTTCTGTAGCATGTAAACAATATCACAGCTGATACACCCATCCCTTACGGTTACCAGTACGGAAACGTTACACGGTGATTCTGGGTCACCGTGTACCAAGATTTCATGCTCAATGTGACGGGAGCATACCTGAAACTCGCTCTCATATTCGCGTGTTAACTTGAAGAGAGGGACAATGATACTCGAGCCTCATCATTGTAAGAAATGAATGCACGATGTATTCATTCTGTATGGAACATCGCTGAAATTCAGCTGACACAAAACCACTGTGGATATTGGGAGTGACAGCTGCACTGAGGGTCATGCTATTTGCGTTGGCCGGCACGTCTGCTGTTAAAAGACTAACTGCTAGTGGAGATCCCCATTGGTGGTGCAACAGTTGTCCCTGGTTGTTGGCGGACGTCCAAGATGACACCTGTTAGATCCTACTTGTTGCAGCCGCTATACAACCAAAAGGCACTCTTATTGTTGTATCAGTGCCTTTAAGGAATGTTTGGCACCGTTGAAACATATTCGGTATCTATCCAGCTCTCTCGGCAGTTCTTTATATTTATTCAGGTTCTTTGTGTGTCATTCTCTCTAACTCTCGGTTTGATTTTCGTATTCGTAATCCTTGATGCAGTTTATTTCGATTTTTACTATATAATTTTCTTCTCTTTCCAAATTCTCTAACCCCACACTCTTCTGTTGGCAATCGTTGTTTATCTTTTATTCTGTTTTCCTGGCTTTGAAATGTTTAGCTTTTCTCTGTTTCCCCTTTCTTTCCACCTTAAAAGAGTTGTGATTATTTTGGTTTCATAATTATTTAGCTGACTAGACAGTAAGACACAATGTTCGATTTAATTACACTCAAAGTTTTTATTTCTAGTTGTCATTTTACATTCACTACAACCTATTCATGATAGGTAGAGGAGGTGTTGAATTTCACCCAAAAATTCGGATTCAAGATTTCACCGGAAATACTTGTTTTGATGCCCACTAAAATCCAAAAATAATATTTGTAGGAAAGGGTCCCCGTGCGCTGTCCGTGAATACTATAACTTAAAAACGAAAGGTAGACGAATTAAAAAATCTTGGTATTTAAATTCGGCATCTTCCAAGGATTCAAGAAAATCCCTACCCCCAAGTACCCTTTACATGATTTTTTTTGTTATATTTAATTTTTTCAAAAGCTTTCTAACGATTTTGATTAAAATACCACATGTTTAAGATAAACTTTATATTTCGTGTTTTATGTGAAATAGCTTTACTTCATGCTGATAGTATTTTGAATAATTTTCTATAACCGGTGAAATCATAATAGGCAAAAACGTATGCCAGGAAGAATATGGAGCTTATTAAATACATAATAATCTGTGTCGAATATTGATTTGGTAGCGATAGCTATTTTAGAAATGTTCTTTGTTGCAGTTTGCATTTTCTCAAGTACGTCATGTGATGGGCATGTTGAAAGTTTACGATTCTCGTTTTTTCCTTTCTATCATAAGAGCTTGTTACCACAGCTAAATACTTGAATGCTATTTTTGAATGTTGTATGTCTAGATGTAGGTTATACAACAGAGGGGGCGTTGTCCTCCGTGGTCTAGGGCAAAGGTGGCGAAAACGCCTTCCTTCCGTGAGTCACCAAATATGCAAAAGGCACTGCTTCACTCAGCAGCATGTGAAAAGCAAATGGAATGTGGCAGAGAGGGAACGGCGTCTGCGAGGCAAAATGACTCACGAGTGCCGTTTTCCCCACTCTGGTCTAGGGGTACCATACTAGCCTCTAGTTCCCGAGATAGCGGGTTCAAACCGGCGGAAGGCGATAGCTTTTTTTTTTCGGGCGTTAAAATCCTTAGCATGGCTTCGTTCGGAAGGGAAGTAAAGCCGGTGTCCCGTGTCGTAGATTTACGGCACGTAAAAGAACCTCAAGCCTGATAAAGAGGCCTCTGAGCAAAATTTCCGATCTTTCACGCCCAAAGTAGAATGGAACGCTAAGGGCCACAGTAGTTAAAGAGCGTCCATAAATAAATAAAAAAATAAATAAATAAACCAAATAAACCTCAAAACGGAGGGGGACACCTTGCGATATGCGACCTGCATAGATCTATTGTGGCTACCACCCCCAAGGAGGAAGGAATGAAGTGAAAGAACTACAGGCGGCTACAGGTAGCAGGTAGATAGGCTACAAAGACGCTAACAGCTCCAGGCTCGAGGTCCGTCCCACTGCTGGAACTGCCTAGAGAGAGAGAGAGAGAGAGAGAGAGGCGTCGATACTAGAGCAGCCATCTAGTGTCCATCGGGAATATTATTTCCTTTGTACAAGAACTGCCCCATCTGTCCGGCACCGTCATACACTACTAAGCCAAGAAGCACATCTGAAAGATGAAGAAAACGGAATGAACAGGAAATGATGGAAAGGAACCACCCTAGAATTCGCCTACCGACCAGAGAAAACTACATAAACACAAGGTCAGTGTGGCCGATCCATGGGAATCGAACCCGGGATCTACCGAATGCGAGCCTCACACGTTATCACGGAGCCATCTCACTCGATGAAGTTGTATTATTTATTGCTTACATTTTAGGTAAAAATAGGTATTTAAATATATCATTATAGGTAAAAATGCATTATGAATAATCTAACGTGAATAGAATAACATTTTATTTGTATGCTGTAATACATAATGGGAGTATGTGTATTTGTAATGGATGGACAAAGTCGTGTGAATGTTCACATCAAATGTTTTCCTTACTTGTCCACTTCATTGCTTTTGGTATTCATGTTGTGTTTTTATCTCTTATTATTATAATAATAGGTTTACCGTTATGTCTTTTCTATATCCATTTATCTTTAAGACTGACATTTTGCCCAAAGATAAATATTCTTCCCTTTGTCATAGTTTGAACCCTTGGAAGCACCAGGCTTGTGCATTTTCTCCTTACAACTATTCTTGGCAATGATTCAACTCTTTGTGTTCAGATGAAAACATACGTGCTATTTATGAAATTCACATAAACTGTTCTGGACGTTTGATACATAAAACTTGCTAGGAATTTACCTATAATCTAAGTGTAGAATACTAATGGATAAAGAGAGGTAAATTGCCCTTTTGAGAATCACAGCATACGAAAACATAGACTGTAGGAAAGTAGTTGAATAATCTTGAAGTAGCACGGAAAACATTGCTTTTAGAGATGTCAAACTGTTATGGAGAATCTAAGCATATTTTCACTTTTACATATTACTTACGGGGGGGGGAGTCAGATCATTTTAGAAACATGGAACATTTCATAGCGCAGATTATATTTAAAATGCTGGTACACTTGCTATTATTTGTGATTATTATTTATTGCATAGCAATACGAAAAGCTGCGTATAAGAATCTTCTCAGTATGTGGTTAATATTTTAAAGCAGTTAAGTAAGAATTTAACCAGTTAGGCTGTTCAGTTCAGTATTTCATTTTTACTTTCTCTACTACGTATAGTAAGTAGGGGAAGTATTGCATTCCACCCAAAAATTCGATACCGAGATTTCACCGGAAATACATGTTTTGAGACCTCCTGAATCCAAAAAAAGCATTTTTGGAAACATGTCCGTGTGTGTGTCTGTGTGTGTGTGTGTGTCTGTGTGTCTGTGTGTCTGTGAACAGCATAACTCAGAAACGAACAGTCGCATAAACACCAAACTTGGTATTTAGGTTCAGTATCTTCCAGAGATGCGACACGAAGGTTTTCAAGAAAATCCCCCCACCCCAAACTACCCTTTACATGGAACATTTTTCGAAAATTTTAATTTTCTCAAAAATGGCTCTAACGATTTTGATGAAAATATCATATGTTTAAGATAATGTCATGAGAAATGAAATGTATATCTCGAATTTTCTGGGAATGTCTCCAAAAGTATTCTTCATTGTGAATGACTTTTGCATAACTGGTAAACCATAAGAGATAGACAAAATTTTACTACACAAAAAATGTAGATCGCGTTAAAATACACAACTTATGTCATATACATTTCTTTTGTTGAGGGAACCGTTTTCGAGATATTGCTTGTTATTTCCTTAAATTTTCCAATACTTATACTTTTTCTCAAATTCGTTATTCAATTTTTTATGCCCTGGATATGCAAACAGAATAGAATGCGCCACATAGCCACCAGCGTTAAAATATTTGACTAGCGCTTAAAACCTACCATATTTCCCTTGCATCCACATGAACATTACCAATAAGATTCACATCTCGATATCTCGATTAACATGAAGCACATGGAGAATAAGCGTTTGTAAAAATACCTTGTACAGGAGTAGAGAAAGTCATGTGAGTGTAACACATCAGATTTTTTTGATTTACATTTGTCTCTCTCCCCTTCATTCATTTCAGTTTTCTATTATTCTATTGTTTTCTGCCATGAGTTTGTTTACAGCATGCTCTCTTTGTTTTCTATGCTAGTATGTTTAAAGCCCATTCATACTACATATGGCACCACAGACGGTGGGCACTAGTGATATATGAAATGAAATGATAATTTGGAAAAGAAATTTTGGGAAGCAAACGTTCCGGACCTTAGTTTAAGATACCTTCCCGGCATTTGCTAGTTATGAGGACCAAGAAAAAACTGGAAAAAACTTCAGTCAAGGAGGACGATCCTGGCGGAATTTGAACTGCGGACCTCCCGAATGCGAGCCTCACATGTTACCACGGAGCCATCACGCTCAGTCATGCTCTCTTGAACGCGCATTAAACTACAGTAATTCATTAGGATTCTTCACCTCTACTGTTGGGCGGGTATTACAATATAGAATATTAAGGACTTCTCCGCGTCTCTGTGGGTCTGTCTGCCTGCGGATCTACGACCTCCTGCGGCTCCTTCACTTCATCCCTGCCTCTCGGGGGTGTAGTCGCAATGGATCAAGCTGGTCGCAGTGGCGAGTGTCCCCTTCGATGCATACACCCTACATCCTACAGCAATTCATAATCTCAGAATTCTCTACTAAGTGATGAATGAACCATGTAAAATGTTAAACATTTTTAAAATTGAGCTAAAGTAAGATTTAGAAAACCACCCTTCCCAAGGGCATCGTACCCTTAAGCTTAAAGCTTCACCATTAAAGCGATAACAAATCTGGTGCTATGTCAATGCATTTTGGGTCTTTAATGGCGAAACTTTCCGAACTTAATTACATTACTGGCATCTTTGTAGCGGATAAGTTTAGAAACTTATTTTTTGGTTTGGAAAGAGAGCTTTATTGGCCAAAGTAGCGATCCTTCGTTTTGTGTTATCGGATCTCAATTCGTCCAGATTTAAGTACATGCCGGTTTGTGACTGAACGTTGAAGACGTGTGGACAAAATCTGATGTATAAATGTACATTAGACTATCTCTGCAGTCGAATGGGTCAGCTCGCTTCTCAGTCCCGGGATCATTTCGATTCCCGGATAGAGAGGGGTTACTATGTTGAGGATAATTTCTTACCTTCCCAGTGTCGAAAGTAGTGTGAATGGAGGACTGAATGAGTGTTTCTAAGGTAAATAAAATTGCATTCACATTTCGTTATAGATATAAAAAAGTACAGTAGGGTAAAGCGATATCGGATTTTTAAAATGTGGGTCGCTATGTGATGGCTTTGAAGTTCGATTCTCTTTGCACGGCCACAAGAAAAAACGAATAGCGACTTACCACTTGAAAAACGTATAAGTATTTGAAAATTCAAAACAGTAACAAATAATATCTCTGAAATGGTTAACGCCACAAAACGTTTATTTGATATAAGTCATGTACTTTAAGAAGATCTATATATGTTTTTGTGCAGTAAGAATTTGTCTATCTCTTACGGTTTAGCAATTATAAGAAAGTCATTCAGAATGAAGAGGGCTTCACAGGCTATTCGCAGAAAATTCAAGATATGCATTTTATTTTTCATGCAAAGATCTTAAATATATGGCATTTTAATCAAAGGCCTTAGTCATTTTTGAGAAAACAAAAAACATGGAAACATCTTTCATGTAAAGGATTGCTTGGGGTGCGGAGATTTCTCGCAAATCTTCGTGTCACATCCTTAGAAAATGCTGAACTATAATAACCAAGTATTGTGTTTAACTGATTTTTCCCTTTTAAGTTATGCTGTTCGGACACACACACACACACACACACACACACACACACACACACACACACACAGGTATATTTTTCTAAAACTGTTATTTTATGGATCCAAGAAACCTCAAAACATACATTTCTGGTGAAATATGTGTGTCAAATGTTTAATGGAGTACTATTCTTCCTCTACTTATTATAGGTAAGTAGTAGAAAAAGTAAAAAGAAACACAGCCAACGTTCCAGCTATAGTGTCAACGAATCGTCAGTAGAAATTATTTCTGATATAAAAGCGTTCGGTGCAACTAATGATGGTAAAAGTAGCATTATAAATGAAACACTAAATGTGGTTGCAGTGGTTGTAGACCGTGGTCACGTGAAAAAGGTTGTCCTAACGTTTCGCCTATTGCTCCATCGGGCATCATTAGAGACGACTGTTTATTATTAAATGACATTTCAGCTGGAAAGTTTTCCTTGCTGTTGCTTTATTTTAGTCTTATTCAGGACTGGCTTCCATTTTGTTTTAATTTTTGCTCTGCCGAATCTGGTTCTGTGTTTGTATATAAAAATTCATACTAATGACTCGTATTGAATAAATCGCACAATTTTGATCAATTTGGAAATATTAGCAAAATATCGTAACTGATCTCTTGCTCATGTTTATTTACTTTATTTGTTGTGTATGTGTTTAATGTACCTTTTAAATACTCTGGTCTACAACAACAATATGTTGTTTAAATACTAGACTCACATGAATGGCTGTAATGAAGACATAATATATAACATTTAGAATTTGAATATTGTGTTTGTGTGTTGAAAGTCTTTCATTCTGGAACCTGGTGTAATATTTAGTAAGCTTTGATCGTTTAGTTTACAACCTTAGGACTAGGGGATCATATTAGAATAATGAATTAACTGAAATGAATGAGAAGATAAGCTTAGGGAACTAAAGCTACCTAATATTCATAATGACTGAGGTAAAACCCTGATTATAACGCTCGGGCAGGCTGCTTTACACAACATGAATTTGAACTGAAGCTTGCAGCGTAAAATTTAAGCACAGTACCTTTACATTGCCGCACACTGTCCCCTATATGTATTAAATGTCTTTATAATCCTTGCAGAAGCAAATAGTAATTAATTGTTTTCCTTTTATTTCTTTATTCCACCTTTGCTTCCTTCCTGAAATTTTTTTAAGTTTGTCATTTTTGGATCGCATAGGTCAGATGAGATTAATACATCAGTAAATAGCAAACAAAAATGAGCTTGGGTAAACCCAAAGCGCTAAGGCTGAGTGATAATATCCTAAACATTGAGCAGAAAACCCCAAAAGAAATGCTGTCAGGCAGATGGAATTACTCGGGATCTAAATTTGGAATCTACGTTTAAAATCTATTTAATACTTCCGTAAGCATAGATCAGCCCTGAGTAATTGTTACTGTATCGTATTATGTTTAGAATTCTCTGCGACAAATAGCGGGGTTTGTTAACAACTGTTACAAATATATTTAGGTGATTTGAAGAAAGTTTCTGCAAATTTTAATGACGTAACAAAAATCGTCTAAATGGATTTACCACACGCTATATCCAAATTCATAATTTCACCCTCGTGTCCTTTCACCTTCAAAATTTCAAAGCCTTTATCCTAGATTCGGATATATTTGGCTGTGTTACGGCTATATGAGACGCCAATCAGATTATGACGAATGTGACGTGCGACTTTTAACTCGATTTTGTAGCCTTAAATCCTATCAATTTATAAGCCTGGGAGTTCTCGGACCATTTAGAAGACAAGCTGTTTGCAAAATAAGCAAACGTTTGTTTCAGTAAAACGCAGTATATAATAGTCACCCAAGTATGGAAATTTTTTTTGACACGCGGTGAGAATCCTTTAGAACAAGATTTGTCAAGTGCAAGAAGTAGTAGCTTTCTGTATGTGCTGCATAGGATCGGATAGGAGGTGGCCCACAAATAAACAAAACAAAACTTCTTGTTTTCTCTGTACTTTTGACTTGTTACCAAGGGAGACAACACCTCGTTAGTTTTTCAGTGTATGTTGAATGTAGCTTTTTAATATGTTAATAAACCATTCATTTGAACTAAATGGTACATATTTTGGTGACCCCGACGTGACTGGACGGTTACCTGTTTTCTTCATGCTTTTTCATAGGTCATATAGGGGTTGTTGAGTTTCTGCAGTGTGTGGTAAGGATCGTCGATAGAAGTTCACAAGTCCTAAAAATCGTCGAAGTTTTGCTACTATTGTGGGACGTGGAAAGTCTTGTATAACTTGCACTCTGTCCGCTAATGGTAAAACTCCCCAGTTTGACACAACATAACCCAGAAACGGTATTTCTTTTTCGACGAAGATGGACTTTCCTGCAATTGATATTGAGGCGATGTTCATCTTGACGTTCAAAAGTTGTTTTAGGTGGATCGTATGTTCTTCCTCTGACCATCATGGTACCAGGATGTCGTCAAGGAAGAATGTGGTGGCACCTAATCCAATGCTCTATGTATATAAATAAAACAAACTCCTTGTTTCTTTTTTGTACTTTTATCTTGTTACCAAGAGAGATACCACATTTTGTTAATTTTTCAGTATATGTTTAATGTAGCTTTTTAATACGCTAATAAACCACACATTTGAAACTAAAGGCTACAAGACTATCCTAGTAGACCCATTGTGTCTTACGTGACCTCCGGGAGGAAGGGATGAAGGGGGGGTCGCGAAGGGTGATTAGATCCGGACAATGATTCGCGCTAGCAAGCAAATGTGTCCCTAAAGATTTCAGAGTGACACTAATCCTGACGCCACATGAGGCTGCCTGCGCCACCTGCAGCCCGGAGTTACCGGGAAAGGGTAGGAAAAAACACCATCCAAGCGCAAACTCCACTATTCCGTCGCCACGCACCAATCGCCGTTGTCTGGTCCTGCAACTCTGAATCATATGAAGGTGAAACATGAAAGGAAATCATGTGGACAGGAAATTCGTGGTAGAAGAGGAAGCAACCCAGTATTCGTCTACCGACCAGGAAAAACCACAAAAAAACAGGCCAGGGAGGCCAGTGTAACGAGATTCGAACCCGAGACCTCTGAACACGAGCCTCATATCTTGCCACGAAGACATTTCGCTCTGTTATATGTACTACATACTCAACTTTTTCCGCTACCAATAATTTCAGAATTATCAAAAGCATCGAGGTATTCGTGATTGGCTGCGTTGCTATGACACGGCAATAAAGAAACACTTGTTTTGTCGCTATTAATTTCTTCATAGAAGTTTAGAGCATTATATTAATCAAAATGAGTGATGAAAGCAATCGAAAAATTATATTCGAGATTACAAATACCATAAAGGCGCCGCAAATAATTTATTTTATGTTTTTGTTGTAATTATTCAACTTTCGCTTCCATATATAAGTACTGGTTCTAAGGACAGTAAGATCAAGTGAGAAACGAAAGGTTACGAGAAGACCTGCAACTACCGTTTATAGGCAAGAGGATTGAAGGTAAACAACTGTTTTGGTTTGGGCATGTCAAGAGGATGAATGCAGACCGGAACAATGCAACAATGGAGACACTCTTGAACCTGACTCCATTGCATTTAGTTGTAATGAAGTAGTCAAGAATAGCACTCTATAAACTGCAACACGGTAAGCAACTGAGAATTCCTGAAATAGACTTACATTCGCTAAGAATTAGGAAATACGTAGGAGATGCATCTTTAGAAATACCGTGAGACTATGTAATTCCAATTAAACACTTTATAGAGAACTTGATCCTGAACGTTGGGCGAATACTACTCGGGAATCTCCCGAGAAAGCTTTGATGTGGTTTACAGATGGCTCAGGAACAGGATCCGGAGTATATGGCATAAGACCAAGGTGCAAAAAGTTTTTTTCCCTTGGGTGAATATGCTACTGGTTTTTGAAATAGAAATGTATGCAATTATTGAATGCATACACGAGAACATAAGGAGGGCTTGCACTGGTAAACAGTTCCTTATCTTCTCAGATAGCCAAGCTGCACTTAAGTAGTCATAGGACTGGTTTTAAACTGTCTGAACATGCTCACAATCCTGGCAGAACAGAATGAAGTTCAACTCATCTGGGTGCTGGATCATAGTACATAGAGGGAAATGAAAAAGCTGATGAACTTGCAATACAAAGAGCAGATTCACAATTTATTGGACCAAAGCCGGCTCTAGGAACATCTTGATGTTTAGTAAGAGAGACTATTAAGAACTGATCCGAAGCAGAACATCGTAAAACTTGGCTTAAAACTCCAGGAAACAAACATGGCAAACTATTTATTAGAAAACCACATAAAATAGAGCTGAAAGCGTACTTAAATGTCAGCTGAGAACAATTATTGCATTTCTCTCAGGACATGCTCCTGTGAAAAAGTATCTTAACACGATGGGAATGTTTCAGGGTAACTTAGATTGCAGATTGTGCAAGAAAAAGCTAAAACTGCCCAGCACATTAAATGCTCCTGTGAGATATATTGCTTTTGGGAAAGGTTTCTAGAACCAGAAGAATTTGAAACCATATCTATGAGACTGTATTCCTTGGTAAAGAGTGCAGATATAATGAATTGGATTTAAAACGATACAGGTAGCACAATAAGCCCAAGGTTGAAGTGCGTCCGGAGCAATTACAAAAATCTGTATCGGAGAAAACAAAACAGGACGTCAGTTTATGGAAACAAGATCTGGGAAGGAAACCAGTAGGAAGACCTGGGACTCATGGGAAAAGGGAATCAGGGATATTGTAGCGAGCAGAGGAAATACAATGAACCAACTTAGGAGATTGATAGAAGACGGACCAGAATTCAAAAGATGAATCCGAAGTAGTCCCCTAACACCACGATAGCGGTACTATAGGGAAGATGAAGATGAATATTTATTTTCTTTCTCTGAACAGCGACTCTGTCAACAAAAGAAGAATTTTTTTTGCCCCGTGGGCAAAAAGGATAACTTTAGTAAATCAAAATATATTTTACAATGGTGCTCTTTGGGGCTTGTTAGTGGAAAAACATCCTTAGAATGTACATTTAAAACAACGCATACAATGAGTGGTTAATGCAGTTTAACAAATATAAAGTACTAGAAAATGAGTTGTGCGCTTTGCGTGCTGCAACTCTGCGTGCTGCAATTACTGGAGCATGCTGTAAAGGCATTTCCGGAAACTAAAATCCAGCGCTGGAAAAAGAGAAAAATGCAAAAGAAAATAAATGTTTAATGTTTCTGTGTCAATCGAACTCCTAAAATATTCATGAACAGCAAAGCACCTACACGGAAAACCTGGGCGCCTACGCTTTCATTTCTCCCAATTTTATAATTCTGTTTCCTTCATTAGTCTATTACATGGTATTTGCTCCTATCGTTCAACCAAATATCACCTTCAATTGCTCCGAGTTTTAACTATTTGGTTTATTTTTCTTTGGTCTTTCCACCTTTATTTTGTTCTTCCTTTTACTCTAGCTCATCACTGTGACAGTGCTGCTGCGTATCCGTTTATTTCAGAAACAGACTATTTAAACATTTTAAACTTTTGAGGAAACAAAGATAAGTATTTTATCTTCGAAACGAACGTGGATTTTGGTTGAAAAAATAAATAAGATAGTCTTATCTAAATCAGCATCACTCAACCTGATCTTTGTTTGATTTCTTATGCCTTCAGTTTATTTCCGGAACTTCACTCAATCTTGAAAATATGCAGCTCGAGTATTTCCGCTGTCTAATGATTAAAGATGATTCTAAACTTGGATTTTGATTTCATCACTAATTTTGAAACTGTGCATTTACCCACCGCACGTGTAAGAACTAAACAGTTTTACTACGAAAACCGGCTTGTCGGATTTCGGTTCTAAACGGGACATTGAACACCATCTTTAATTCACAAGGAGGGAAATATGACAGTTATCTCTACTAAAACATGGGTTTACAATTGAGACACCGGTTTCACAAAAAGCTGATTTTGACAAAAAAAAAGTGTTGGTTACCGGGTTTCTGAAATAAACAATTCAATTATACTCTTAGCATCACGGTAATTAGTCACTTACGTGGTGTACTGGTGAGTGCTCTTGATTCGTTAACCAAAGATCATAACTAAAATTGCAGGAAAGATTTAGTAAAAAATCTGATGTGTTACACTCACATGACTTTCTCTACTCTTGTACAATCTAATTTTACAAACGCCTATTCTCCATATGCTTCATGTTAATCGAGATATCGAGATGTTAATCTTATTGCTAATTTTCTTGTAGATGCAAGGGAAATATGGTAGCTTTTAAGCGATAGTCAAATATTTTAACGCTGGTTGCTATGTGGCGCATTCCATTCTCTTTGCATGTCCAGGACATAAAAAAAATGAATAACGCATTTGAGAAAAAGTGTAAGTATTGGAAAATTTAAGGGAATATCAAGCAATATCTCGAAAACGGTTCACTCAACAAAAGAAATGTATATGACATACGTTGTGTATTTTAACGCGATCTACATTCTTTGTGTAGTAAAATTTTGTTTATCTCTTATGGTTTACCAGTTATGCAAAAGTCGTTCACAATGAAGAATACTTTTGGAGACATTCCCAGAAAATTCGAGTTATACATTTCATTTCTCATGACATTATCTTAAACATATGATATTTTCATCAAAATCGTTAGAGCCATTTTTGAGAAAATTAAAATTTTCGAAAAATCTTCCATGTAAAGGGTAGTCTGGGGTGGGGATATTTTCTTGTAAACCTTCGTGTCGCATCTCTGGAAGATACTGAACCTAAATACCAAGTTTGGTGCTTATCCGACTGTTCGTTTTTGAGTTATGCTGTTCACAGACACACACACACACACACACACACACACACACACACACACACAGACACACACACGGACATGTTTCCAAAACTGCTTTTTTTGGATTCAGGAGGTCTCAAAAAATGTATTTCCGGCGAAATCTCGGTATCGAATTTATGGGTGGAATGCAATACTTCCCCTACTTACTATACGTAGTAGAGAAAGTAAAAAAATCTGATGTGTTACACTCACATGACTTTCTCTACTGTTGTACAATCTAATTTTACAAACGCCTATTCTCCATATGCTTCATGTTAATCGAGATATCGAGATGTCAATCTTATTGGTAATTTTCTTGTAGATGCAAGGGAAATATGGTAGCTTTTAAGCGATAGTCAAATATTTTAACGCTGGTTGCTATGTGGCGCATTCCATTCTCTTTGCATGTCCAGGACATAAAAAAAATCTGATGTGTTACACTCACATGACTTTCTCTACTCTTGTACAATCTAATTTTACAAACGCTTATTCTCCATATGCTTCATGTTAATGGAGATATCGAGATGTCAATCTTATTGATAATTTTCTTGTAGATGCAAGGGGAATATGGTAGGTTTTAAGCGATAGTCAAATATTTTAACGCTGGTTGCTATGTGGCGCATTCCATTCTCTTTGCATGTCCAGGACATAAAAAAATCTGATGTGTTACACTCACATGACTTTCTCTACTCTTGTACAATCTAATTTTACAAACGCCTATTCTCCATATGCTTCATGTTAATCGAGATATCGAGATGTCAATCTTATTGGTAATTTTCTTGTAGATGCAAGGGGAATATGGTAGCTTTTAAGCGATAGTCAAATATTTTAACGCTGGTTGCTATGTGACGCATTCCATTCTCTTTGCATGTCCAGGACATAAAAAAAATCTGATGTGTTACACTCACATGACTTTCTCTACTCTTGTACAATCTATTTTTACAAACGCTTATTCTCCATATGCTTCATGTTAATCGAGATATCGAGATGTCGATCTTATTGGTAATTTTCTTGTAGATGCAAGGGGAATATGGTAGCTTTTAAGCGATAGTCGAATATTTTATCGCTGGTTGCTATGTGGAGCATTCCATTCTCTTTGCATGTCTAGGACACAAAAAATGAATAACGAATTTGAGAAAAAGTATAAGTATTGGAAAATTTAAGGAAATAACAAGCAATATCTCGAAAACGGTTCACTCAACAAAAGAAATGTACATGACATAAGTTGTGTATTTTAACGCGATCTACATTTTTTGTGTAGTAAAATTTTGTCTATCTCTTATGGTTTACCAGTTATGCAAAAGTCGTTCACAATGAAGAATACTTTTGGAGACATTCCCGGAAATTTCGAGATATACATTTCATTTCTCATGACATTATCTTAAACATATGATATTTTCATCAAAATCGTTAGAGCCATTTTTGAGAAAATTAAAATTTTCGAAAAATCTTCCATGTAAAGGGTAGTCTGGGGTGGGCGGTTTTTCTTGAAAACCTTCGTGTCGAATCTCGGGAAGATACTGAACCTAAATACCAAGTTTGGTGCTTATCCGACTGTTCGTTTTTGAGGTATGCTGTTCACAGACACACAGACACACACACAGACACACACACACACAGACACACACACGGACATGTTTCCAAAAATGCTTTTTTTGGATTCAGGAGGTCTCAAAACATGTATTTCCGGTGAAATCTCGGTATCGAATTTTTGGGTGGAATGCAATACTTCCCCTACTTACTATACGTAGTAGAGAAAGTAAAAATGAATAACGCATTTGAGAAAAAGTATAAGTATTGGAAAATTTAAGGAAATAACAAGCAATATCTCGAAAACGGGTCACTCAACAAAAGAAATGTATATGACATAAGTTGTGTATTTTAACGCGATCTACATTTTTTGTGTAGTAAAATTTTGTCTATCTCTTATGGTTTACCAGTTATGCAAAAGTCGTTCATAATGAAGAATACGTTTGGAGACATTCCCAGAAAATTCGAGATATACATTTCATTTCTCATGACATTATGTTAAACATATGATATTTTCATCAAAATCGTTAGAGCCATTTTTGAGAAAATTAAAATTTTCGAAAAATCTTCCATGTAAAGGGTAGTCTGGGGTGGGGGGATTTTCTTGAAAACCTTCGTGTCGCATCGCTGGAAGATACTGAACCTAAATACCAAGTTTGGTGCTTATCCGATTGTTCGTTTTTGAGTTATGCTGTTCACAGACACACACACACACACACACACACACACACACACACACACAGACACACACACACAGACACACACACGGACATGTTTCTAAAAATGCTTTTTTTGGATTCAGGAGGTCTCAAAACGTGTATTTCCGGTGAAATCTCGGTATCGAATTTTTGGGGTGGAATGCAATACTTCCCCTACTTACTATACGTAGTAGAGAAAGCAAGAAGGTTTAGAACATTTTACCTTTGTTATCCGTATTATAGAAACTCGAAGTTTACCTTGTTTAACGAGTTTCAATTACCCATATTATTCTTGCCAATAATTCATCAAGATACTTTCATCTTTTGTTAAAATTTTGTAAAATTAGACATTTTTATCGTATTCACAACATTTCGCTTCCCTTGCTTTGGATTGTTGCTGAGATTCCTCCGCCCTTTTTTATGTTAATTTTATATACGGCTTAACTGTTGCATTGTTAAACGTTATGTTCCTTTGTGTGCTAGCAAAACTAGAAAGCATAAAGATCCTTTTCACAAATTTCATTGTGGTTTAGAAGAGAGTTGGAATTGGGCGAAAGTAAACTGTTCTCATAAGCAGTAATTTGAAGCACATACGGAAATGAGGCGCGAAATGCATTTGGTCAAGGCTAATGTTTAATACCTCTAATTGAGGGGGGTTGAGGCAACAAATTGGGAAAATGTAAAATCAGAATGCTTAGGTAATTTGATACTTTAATTAATTTATATGAGTTCTTAATATTATCGAATTATCAAACTCCGTGAAACTTTATTTGCATATGTAACAACTGTTATTGAGGAGCTAGTTTCTAATTAAATATACAGACGTAAAATTTCAGCTTTATGAAGAGCAGAAAGCTAATTATAAGCTTTTAAGCATAACACAAACATTTTGACTTGTGGTTTAAGAAATGATTATTAGTTTGTACATAAAAATAATATCAGTATAGTCGCCCTCCGTGGCGTGGTGGTTACCATGCTAGCCTCTGGTTCCCGAGGTCGAGGGTTCAAACCCGGCGGGGGACCATGGATTTTTTTGGGCGTAAAAATCCTTAGCATGGCTTCCTTCGGAAGGGAAGTAAAGCCGGTTGTTCCATGTCGTAGATTTACGGCACGTAAAAGAACCTCAAGCCTGATAGAGGCATCTGAGCAAAATTACCGGTCTTTCACGCCCAATACATAAAGAATGGGACGCTAAGGACCACAGCGGTTAAAGAGCGTCCATAAATAAAAATCGATTTATTCATATCAGTATAACCCGTTTTTTTGCCATTTAAACTGACATAGAAAACAATTAGTTATAGGCATAGTTTACACCATAGGGGGACACCTCGCGCACGGCAACCTACATAGACCTATTGTGACTGCCACTCCACAAGAGGAAGGGATGAAGCGAAGAAAGCATAGAAGAGTGCAGGCCACAGAGACGCGCGGAAGTCCCTAACAGTTCCAGGCTCGGAGACCCATCTCACTGCTGGAGTTGCCTAGAGAGGGAAATGAACAACCTGTCGACCAAGTAGCCCTCTTTCCTTTGAGCAAGCATCCGCGCTATCTGTCCGGCACCATGAAACCTAGAAGCACCTGGAAGATGAGAAGGAAACGGAATGAGGGAAAGGACGGAAAGGAAATAATGATAGATGAGAAACCAGTACAGCATTCGCCTACCGATCAGAGAAAATCGTGAAAAACCTAAGGTCAGAGTGGGCGATCGAAGGAAATTGAACCCGGGACCTCCCGAATGCTCGCCTCACACGTTACCGGCGAGCCATCTCGCTCGATAAATATTTTGTCACTCGACCATTGTTTAATAATACAAAAAGGTCCAATAAGGTTTTATTTCACTGCTAATATACTATTTGTGAAATTTTCAGGAAATTCACATGATCATTGCATCCAAAGACTGAATAAATACCATTTAAATATTCAACCATCAAACAAGATATAACGCATTTTAAACAGTGGTAATATACCAAAAATATTCGAATAAGAAAGAAAAAAAAAACAGTGTGAAACTAGAAGTAAAAATAATGAAAAATAAAACGTTTTCAATAGGCTTGTTTTCGTTTTACTGCTTTTTTTTTTACACGGATACATTGCCGTAGCCGAACAGGCCGTGTTGGATGTGAACGAATGCATGAAATAAATGCTTAAATGAGCACGGAGCCTATAGAGGTTATATTTACACTATCTGCAGTATAAGGGAGAATTACGGTACAAACCTAAACCAGTTAATATTCTCACCCATGTTTTCAAGTAAGCAGGAGGTGGACCAGGACTTCATTTTACATACCAGTTGTCTCATTTACTGTTTAACTAGTGGATTTTTAAACCAATTACAATTTGTGTTATTATAATTTATTTTCCATTTATTTTAAGGCATGAAATCTGGGCTAATTTCTAAAATCTTCTTTTACCATTTAGAATTGCAATTTTTCAGTGTCCCATAATACTCATAATAAGACAAAAATTCTCTTGGTAACAACATTCTGGAATGGAAGAAACATAAAAAAATACTACGTTAATCCCAACCTCCGCTTATTTTGCAACTTTTTGAGATGCCTATAGTGATTTGTTATGTTTCAGTGGCAAAGGAAGTATTTAAATGAGACACAACGAAAACGGGAATCGTGAGCAATTTTGATACCTTCCCCGCTTCCCCTGAGAACTAGTTCGTTTTAAATTTGTCTAGTACATGATGTAGATAGTGTCATATACAGGTATCTTATATCTGAGACTCGTGGAAGGAGTACATTTTCACCACTCGTGGCTTAAATCATTCCAATAGTTTCTTAGTTAAAGTTAAATAACAGTTTTTTTAAATTTCAAACTTTGTTTCCGTTCTATGTTTATTTGTTATAGTAGCAGCTTCAAAATGTTCACAATAAGGAATGAACCCTCTCACATCATTATTCAAAATTAAAAAGTGGCATAAAAGTTCCGAATGCCAGAGTACTCTTTTAAATATTTCGGGTGTGTCATGTCTGTAACCACCAAGAACGATAAGAATCGGTTGAATTGTTTCTAAGAAACTCTTATGCAAGCAAACATGCCTAACATATTTTATCTTTGTATATTTTAGTGGATTTGTCGAAATAGTTCAATTACATTGCCGTTGGTGAAAATTGCAACACCAAGAAGGCAACGCATGAATTCAATGAATTTAATACCACAGGTTAGGTACATGACAAGTAGCAAATGATAAACTTTTGAAATCTATATATGACCTTCGAGCCCTAATATTCAGCATTTGGCATGGCATCCATGCGCTGCAATTAGAGCCGCTATTAAATCAAAAATGTTCTGAATAAGTTCCTGAGGGATTTCCCTCCACGCACTTTGTATTTGACCCCAGAAATCCGTGACGCAGGTTACTGGAGGACCGTGACGCACCTGATGCCGACCAACCATATCCCAGACAAGTTCGATGGGTGACATGTCAGACGAACGCGCAGACCAGGGAAGCAATGATACGCGTCGTTCTTTGAAGAAGGCTTGTGCATTCCTCGCAATATGTGGCCGGGCATTGCCCTGTTGAAATGTGGCCTGTGGAGATGTCTGAAGCAGGGGGACTACCTCAGGCTCTACAACCACCGTTAGGTACCGGTTGCTGTTGAAAGTGGCCTCAATTCGTGGGAGGCGAGATCGGTTGTTGTAACCAACGGCGTCCCAAACCATCACACCTGGTGTTTGTCCGCTGTGCCGCTCAACAATGCAGCCCTAGAGGTTGCGCTCACCACGGTACTGCCGGACACATATGAGGCCATCACTGCAGGATAAGTTGAAGCGGGACTCGTCCGAAAAGACTACATTTTGCCACTCAGCACCCCAGTGACGGTGTTCACATGCCCATTGTAGTCGGAGGAGCTTGTGGTTTCTGGACAATGGAAGCCGACGTAATGGCATGCATCCAACCAGTCCAAACTGCAGCAGATGGCAACGAACCGTTGATGCAGACAAGTTCACACCTGTTGCAGTGCTCCAGCGTCGAGCCAACGCTGTGGATGAAGCTGTACGGACCGTTATGACCATGCGGACAAATGGCGGTCATCCCGTGCTGTGGTCCAGTACCCGCTCTTCGCTGCATACGACCTTCATCTATCCACTACTTCAACACACGCATCGCTGTCGTAGCAGCATGCCCTGTACGAGCCGAAATATCACAGTATGGCAAACCCGCTTCCCGGAGACCGATCATTCTGCCCCATTCGAACTCGTTCACATGCCGATATGGCTCCCTTTGATGTCAACGAGGCATACTGGCACTCACTTTATTGTGCAAACCTTGTTTGACAGCTCTGCAATGACTACACTGGGTGCAACACTGACCTTGTCGGACCAACACGAGAGGGCTCTGCTCGGCCTACGTGTACCCCATCTCTCTGCAAACCTAATCACTTATTGCTTGCATACTCTTCTACACTTCCACCAAGTTTGGAGTTATTCGGGAAATTCTTTCTTGGTGTTGCAATTTTCACAAACGGCAGTGTAGTTTATACTGACGTATAAGGGGTTGAAAATTGACTTTTTTTCGAAATTCTAAAGCAAATAGTTTTCTTAGGTTCAAAAGCGTAAGTGTATAAATCGTCCAGAGGGTAAAGGGTAATCTGGGGTGGAGGGAGTTTCTTGAAAACCGTCGTGTCGCATCTCTGGAAGATACTGAATCTAAATACCAAGTTAGGTGTTTATTCGACAGTTCGTTTCCGAGTTATGCTGTTTACAGACGCACACACGGACATGTTTCCAAAAATACCTTTTTACTTTCTCTACTACGTATAGTAAGTAGGGGAAGTATTGCATTCCACCCAAAAATTCGATACCGAGATTTCACCGGAAAATACATGTTTTGAGACCTCCTGAATCCAAAAAAAGCATTTTACTTTCTCTACTACGTATAGTAAGTAGGGGAAGTATTGCATTCCACCCAAAAATTCGATACCGAGATTTCACTGGAAATACATGTTTTGAGACCTCCTGAATCCCAAAAAAGCATTTTTGGAAACATGTCCGTGTGTGTGTCTGTGTGTGTGTGTGTGTGTGTGTGTGTGTGTGTGTGTGTCTGTGAACAGCATAACTCAAAAACGAACAATCGGATAAGCACCAAACTTGGTATTTAGATTCAGTATCTTCCAGAGATGAGATACGAAGGTTTTCAAGAAAATCCCCCCACCCCAGACTACCCTTTACATGGAAGATTTTTCAAAAATTTTAATTTTCTCAAAAATGGCTCCAACGATTTTGATGAAAATATCATATGTTTAAGATAATGTCATGAGAAATGAAATGTATATCTTGAATTTTCTGGGAATGTCTCCAAAAGTATTCTTCATTGTGAACGACTTTTGCATAACTGGTAAACCATAAGAGATAGACAAAATTTTACTACACAAAAAATGTAGATCGTGTTAAAATACACAACTTATGTCATATACATTTCTTTTGTTGAGTGAACCGTTTTCGAGATATTGCTTGTTATTTCCTTAAATTTTCCAATACTTATACTTTTTCTCAAATTTGTTATTCATTTTACTTTCTCTACTACGTATAGTAAGTAGGGGAAGTATTGCATTCCACCCAAAAATTCGATACCGAGATTTCAGCGGAAATACATGTTTTGAGACCTCCTGAATCCAAAAAAAGCATTTTTGGAAACATGTCCGTGTGTGTGTCTGTGTGTGTGTGTGTGTGTGTGTGTGTGTCTGTGTGTGTGTGTCTGTGAACAGCATAACTCAAAAACGAACAGTCGGATAAACACCAAACTTGGTATTTAGGTTCAGTATCTTCCAGGGATGCGACACGAAGGTTTTCAAGAAAATCCCCCCACCCCAGACTACCCTTTACATGGAAGATTTTTCGAAAATTTTAATTTTCTCAAAAATGGCTCTAACGATTTTGATGAAAATATCATATGTTTAAGATAATGTCATGAGAAATGAAATGTATATCTCGAATTGTCTGGGAATGTCTCCAAAAGTATTCTTCACTGTGAACGACTTTTGCATAACTGGTAAACCGTAAGAGATAGACAGAATTTTACTACACAAAAAATGTAGATCGCATTAAAATACACAACTTATGTCATATACATTTCTTTTGTTGAGTGAACCGTTTTCGAGATATTGCTTGTTATTTCCTTAAATATTCCAATACTTATACTTTTTCTCATAATTCGTTATTCATTTTTTTATGTCCTGGACATGCAAAGAGAATGAAATGCGCCACATAGCAACCAGCGTTAAAATATTTGACTATCGCTTATTACCTACCATATTCCCCTTGCATCTACAAGAAAATTACCAATAAGATTGACATCTCGATATCTTGATTAACATGAAGCATATGGAGAATAGGCGTTTGTAAAAATAGATTGTACAAGAGTAGAGAAAGTCATGTGAGTGTAACACATCAGATTTTTTTATGTCCTGGACATGCAAAGAGAATGGAATGCGCCACATAGCAACCAGCGTTAAAATATTTGACCATCGCTTAAAAGCTACCATATTCCCCTTGCATCTACAAGAAAATTACCAATAAGATTGACATCTGCATATCTCGATTAACATGAAGCATATGGAGAATAGGCGTTTGTAAAAACAGATTGTACAAGAGTAGAGAAAGTCATGTGAGTGTAACACATCAGATTTTTTTATGTCCTGGACATGCAAAGAGAATGGAATGCGCCACATAGCAACCAGCGTTAAAATATTTGACTATCGCTTAAAAGCTACCATATTCCCCTTGCATCTACATGAATATTACCAATAAGATTGACATCTCGATATCTCGATTAACATGAAGCATATGGAGAATAAGCGTTTGTAAAATTAGATTGTACAAGAGTAGAGAAAGTCATGTGAGTGTAACACATCAGATTTTTTTTACTTTCTCTACTACGTACAGTAAGTAGGGGAAGTATTGCATTCCACCCAAAAATTCGATACCGAGATTTCACTGGAAATACATGTTTTGAGACCTCCTGAATCCAAAAAAAGCATTTTTAGAAACATGTCCGTGTGTGTGTCTGTGTGTGTGTGTGTCTGTGTGTGTGTCTGTGTGTGTGTCTGTGTGTCTGTGAACAGCATATCTCAAAAACGAACAGTCGGATAAACACCAAACTTGGTATTTAGGTTCAGTATCTTCCAGAGATGCGACACGAAGGTTTTCAAGAAAATCCCCCCACCCCAGACTACCCTTTACATGGAAGATTTTTCGAAAATTTTAATTTTCTCAAAAATGGCTCTAACGATTTTGATGAAAATATCATATGTTTAGGATAATGTCATGAGAAATGAAATGTATATCTCGAATTTTCTGGGAATGTCTCCAAAAGTATTCTTCATTGTGAACGACTTTTGCATAACTGGTAAACCATAAGAGATAGACAAAATTTTACTACACAAAAAATGTAGATCGCGTTAAAATACACAACTTATGTCATGTACATTTCTTTTGTTGAGTGAACCGTTTTCGAGATATTGCTTGTTATTTCCTTAAATTTTCCAATATTTATACTTTTTCTCAAATTCGTTATTCATTTTTTTATGTCTGCGACATGCAAAGAGAATGGAATGCGCCACATAGCAACCAGCGTTAAAATATTTGACTATCGCTTAAAAGCTACCATATTTCCCTTGCATCTACAAGAAAATTACCAATAAGATTGACATCCCGATATCTCGATTAACATGAAGCATATGGAGAATAGGCGTTTGTAAAATTAGATTGTACAAGAGTAGAGAAAGGCATGTGAGTGTAACACATCAGATTTTTTGGATTCAGGAGGCCTCAAAACATATATTTCCGGTGAAATCTCGGTATCGAATTTTTTAGTGGAATGCAATACTTCCCCTACTTACTACATGTAGTAGAGAAAGTAAAAAAATACCAGTTAATAAAATGCAAATAAGTTATCAGCTTCACATACCCTTTAGGAGCATAAACTCTGTCACATATTGAGAGTTTTCTCTTCCATTACACCAAATACTCGATCACATGAAAGGTATGAATGATCCCTCTCTGGAAATCTGTGAATGTTCCTGTTTATCTTGCCCAACTGTGTAAATGCAAGGCACATTCGGATTAGCGTCTTATTACTTTCTTTACTACGTATAGTAAGTAGGGGAAGTATTGTATTCCACGCAAAAATTCGATACCGAGATTTCACCGCAAATATATGTTTGAGACCCCCTGAATCCAAAGAAAGCATTTTTGGAAACATGTCCGTGTGTGTGTCTGTGTGTGTGTGTGTGTGTGTGTGTGTGTGTGTGTGTGTCTGTGAACAGCATAACTCAGAAACGAACAGTCGGATAAACACCAAACTTGGTATTTAGGTTCAGTATCTTCCAGAAATGAGACACGAAGGTTTTTAAGAAACTCCCCCATCTCAGATTACCCTTTACATGGAACATTTTTCGAAAATTTTAATTTTCTCAAAAATGGCTCTAACGATTTTGATTAAAATATCTCATGTTTAAGATATTTTCATGACAAATGAAATGTATATTTCGAATTTTCTGGGAATGACTCCAAAAGTATTCTTCATTGTGAACGACTTTTGCATAACTGGTAAACCATAAGAGATTTAACTACACAAAAAATGTAGATCGCGTTAAAATACACAATTTATGTCATACATTTTTTATGTTGAGTGAACCTTTTTCGAGATATTCGTTGTTATTCCCTTAAATTTTCCAATACTTTTTCTCAAATGGGAATTGGTCATTCATTTTTTGTCTTGGATATGCAAAGAGTATTAATCTGTAGCAAAGAGAATGGTGTTGCACCTAGCAACCAGCTATTAAGAGTAATGTCTATGCTTAAAGGCTAGTGTATTTCTATATTGCCTTGTAAATATATATTCCGCTTACATCTACAAGAAAATTAGCAATAAGATTAACATCTCAATATCTCGATTAACATGAAGCATATGGGGAATATGCGTTTGTAAAAATAGTTTGTACAAAGGTAGAGAAAGTCATGTGAGTGTAACACATCAGATTTTTACTTTCTCTACTACGTATAGTAAGTAGGGGAAGTATTGTATTCCACCCAAAAATTCGATAGCGAGATTTCAGCGGAAATACATGTTTTGAGACTCCCTGAATCCAAAAAAAGCATTTTTGGAAACATGTCCGTGTGTGTGCCTGTGTGTCTGTGAACAGCATAACTCAGAAACGAACAGTCGGATAAACACCAAACTTGGTATTTAGGTTTAGTATCTTCCAGAGATGTGACACAAAGGTTTTCAAGAAAATCCCCCCCGGATTACCCTTTACATGGAACATTTTTCGAAAATTTTAATTTTCTCAAAAATGGCTAGCGAATTTGTTAAAAATACCATATGTTTAAGATATTTTCATGACAATTGAAATGTATATCTCGAATTTTCTGGGAATGTTTCCAAAAGTATTCTTCATTGTGAACGACTTTTGCTAACTGGTAAACCATAAGAGATACACAAAATTTTACTACACAAAAAGTGTAGATCGTGTTAAAATACACAATTTATGTCATATACATTTTATTTGTTGAGTGAACCATTTTCGAGATATTTCTTGTTACTCCCTTAAATTTTCCAATACTTATACTTTTTCTACAATTCATTATTCATTTTTTTATGTCCTGGACATACAAAGAGAATGGAATGCATCACATAGCATTTAGCGCTTAAAATGTTTGACTATTGCTTAAAACCTACCATATTCCCCTTGCATCTACAAGAAAATTAGCAATAAGATTAACATCTCGATTAACATGAAGCATATGGAGAATAAGCGTTTGTAAAAATAGTTTGTACAAGAGTAGAGAAAGTCATGTGAGTGTGACACATCAGATTTTTTTCCTGGTAATGCGAGGAGAATGGAATACTCCACATAGCAACCTCCTCTTAAAATATTTGACTATCGCTTAAAGCCTAGCAATTCCCCTTGCATCTACAAGAAAATTAGCAATAAGATTAACATCTCGATATCTCGATTAACATGAAGCATAAGCGTTTGTAGAAATAGTTTGTACAAGAGTAGAGAAAGTCATGTGAGTATAACACATCAGATTTTTTTTTGCCCAGGTGCTCCATCAGAGAGGAGGTGTAGTTCTGCAATATTTTCTGGAAGAGCAGTCTGAATGAAATCATATCGGAAGGAACATACCCCATTTGCCCCCTTCTTTCCTTGATCTTCCTGATATAGATACATGCCACAGTGTCTGGATTTTATGTTATAAATGCAGAAGCTGTTCACCCATAGCTGTCTAAGGTAAAATTTTTCCTGCACAGGAGTGTTTGGCATTAAGTCAAATGTCAATCCAGCAACATAACTATCTTTATTCTGCTGCACTTGCTTTAAGGAAGTATAAAATCTCTTTTACACTTATGTACATCAAGATCAATTTGCACTGCCCTCTTGCAGTTGTCAGTAATATGAGGGCTTTTTATCTTGGTCCCTAGTTCCTCACATTTGCTGCAAACATCAATTTATGGGCAGTCAAAACCATAATTAGCGTTTTCAGAGAAGTACTTTCTATAAAACTCAGGTTTAACAACTAACTCCAGATATTTCTGCCGAAAAAGAGCATGCATTATTTTAATATTCAAGCGTATGTCCAGTATTGTATTTCTTTGCCAGTGTAGTGGATTGTCCTAAGGGGGAATGGATGATTATGTTCATATATTGCATTCAAGATATTTTCTGTAATTTTTGTGGTGTACTCATTTTCACCTCGTTTATTCCTTGAAATTTGTCCTTTAACAAGGGGATTTGATTTCGAAACACTCCTCTCCGTGGTGATACTGCATGAAGGTTAAGAAAAGCTTGTTTGCAAATTCCCAGGTAATATTTTTCCTTTTGTGATGCTCATCATTTCTCTTTCTTTTAGGTGACATGGTCACTTAACTACAAGATTCCAACTAAACAGCTGCACTCTCAACAATAAAATTACTGAGGAACAAGAATGATGACACAGGTGTAATATGCCACCCATTGTCGGAGCACATACGATTCATGCCAATCTTACTGAGGAGAAAGGAATTAACTCACTGACATAATTCCTTTCTTCTCCTGATGAAGATACAGGAAGTTGATTTTCTCCGCTAAGGAGTGATTATACATAATTCTTTTCAACACAGGTCAATGTATTTATGTTGAATTATAGCGGATTCGCGAAAAAACGCGAAAGTGAAACAAATGACTTAGTTCCTTTCTTCACCGACCGATTCAGCTAGCAATTTTCTGGCGGATGTTTTATTTTAATTCTTTCAGGGTGTATGGGTTTGTCTTGTATACTTTGTTTTAATTTACGCCATAGATAAAAGTTGAATAGGTTAGGTCGAGAGACCGAGAGGGCCTCAAATCTCTACTAATAATTCTGCCCTCGTCAAACAGACGTTCAACCGTTCTTAACAAAATATTGGCTGTTTGGACTGTGGCAGAGTCTTGTTGAAAAAAGGCAAAGGCACGCTAATGTTTTTCGGTAAGAACCCTACGCTGTCTGTCAGGTTTCTTAGACTAAACACTACGTGTGGCCTAAAATTCATTATACAGATTATGGGTTGTTATGCAGCTTGGAATATTTACACCAGGGCAGTCAGCTCGTGTATTAACGAGATGACTGCGTTAATACTTACGAATCATACATAAATACACGCTGCCCAATAGTAAACATACAGAGCTATATTTGCGACTAAATACAGAACACAATAATAAGTACTCGTAACAACTGCACTACAGCGACTCGCATCATGGTCAACACAGTAGTGAAAAACAGAGCAAAGCCAGTGTCAGTAGCGTGTTTGATCGAACAGCGGCGGGAAACGCGTATCCACACGTCCAGTGGAAAAACACCGCGCAGCTGGTTCATAGTTCATTGGGTCTCTCGATATGTGCAGGCCAAGTTGATATACGATTTCAGTTCTTCCGACTGATTAATACACAGGACTGTATTCGATACATATCTTGTGCAACATTAAACTTTTCTCATGTTTACTTTTTTCAAATCCTTAAATGAAATATTTTCGTTTCATTATTTCTCCACCGCTTACTCATGACAGGGAAAGTATTGCATTTCACCTAAAGAAATCAGATATCCGCTTTTATTGGAATTAGATTTTCAAGGTCCTCTGTACTTTAAAAAAACGTGCAGCTTTAGAGATACTCGTGCGTGCATGTATATGACCTGTCCATCTTTCTATGTGTCTGTCGCTCAGTCTGTGAAGAACATTATTCGAAATCGAAAAGTCGGAAAAAACCAAATTTGATGCAGAAACTTGGTTTTTATGGAAACAAGTCCAAGGTTTTCAGAAATTTTCTTCTATCGCAAACAGGTATTATATGAACATTTTTATTGCTTTTTGTTTTCTTATTTCTTATTAATTATATTTATTTAAATGTCGTGTGCTTGAGATATAGAAATAATAAATAAAAAATAATCTAAAAATGTAATAGTGTTTTAAGTTTTCCTTAATTCTCTTGAATTTTATGTAAATAGAAAACCGTAGCAAAAAAAATCTTACTAAAGTCAAAATTTAAGTATCTGAAGCAGTAAACTTTGAAACGTTAAGTGGCAGGTTTCTCGTGTATTCTTAGTTCATGTAGAGAGTAAGTAATATCAAGGCATACACACCATCGACCAGCGTCTGAGCCTCATGTTTGCTGTTGTGCACCTATATATAAAACGTACATTGAAGTACGTAATATCTGCAAATGCTTATCAATATTAAAAAGAAGAATGATACATACATTTTTATGAATAATTTCTAGCAAGCTCAGGAAAATATGTGATAAAGGTGAAGTAAGTGGAGCAATTGCTACACATGAGTTTTAGGACCTAAAATGAGCATTACTCGTTGTGAAACTGACCTCCCGAGATGCTGCCATGGCTATCTTTGCTACAAAGCAGAAGGAACAATCAACGGATGATGAAAGGGTTTAAGTTCGGCTCCGAGTGAAAGGGCTCTCCATACTGTTTTGGAATATACATTTCACATTTTGCCAATGTATAATCATATTCTTTTGAAGACTCTGTACATATTTATGAGAGTTTGCAGTCTTGGTAATAACAGAGAAACTGACGCAGTCGTCACAAAATGGAAAAAGAGACTCAAAGATTTTGTAAGGGATTGGTAAAACATTCAACATTTGCTTTACTATGTGTCTTCCTCCCTTCTGTAATTTCCATCACCATCTCGCGCTTCATTTCACTTGTTTTGTCTCGCACAGAATAAAAATTGAAATTTAATTCCGTGAAAATCGTCGAGAGCCTCTTTTTGTCCATGTCACGCGTCAACAAAGATGAGCCGCCCTCTCTTTCTTGCTTTTACTGCAAATGAAAAGTGTACCATCAGCGTTGGCATTGCCCTACATTATGAATGTCCACACTGACGTTACATTAACTCCTGCATTAAAATTTGTAACGAACTACCTTTGTGAGCAAGCTGCTAACATTTTGATGGACATTTAAACCAAAAAGTAATGAACGAAAGTAAAAACAACCGTAGCACATAAATGAAACCAGAGAAGATGCCTCGGATTCACACAGAAGTTTCACATATGCCTGTAGGTTTACTAGAAATCGTATATAGCAGAAATTTGAAGGTAGGAGCAAAGGGAAAATATGAATCAGGTGAAGATGCAACTCTGGGGATAGAGAGGGTACAGATAACTACAGAATCTTGAGGGAATTTGGAGCACTAGTGGGGCTGTACAATACGTAATTACTGCAGTGAAACACTGACTGTGAATTATTCATGGAGACCAGCCTCTAGTTATTGTAGTTTACTACCAAGAACAGTGGGAAGGAATTGGTCATGAACATCGAGGTTGTGAAAAGACTTTGAAACTGTAGGAATGGACTGCATTTGGACAACGAGCCAAGAAAGTAGTAGAGCACTGGAAGAATATGAAGAATCGACTAAAGAATATGGAAAGGAAATACAAGGTTGTGTATAGTGCGGAGATGATTTTGGCAGTAGAGCACCCCAGGATAAAACCTAATAGGGAACAGAGCTATACATTCAAACGGGGTCCTTAGCAAGGGACTCTCGATAAAATGCAGAAAACCGAATAGAATGGAGCGACGGGCATGATGGGCACTACTGTCAAGGGAGGAAGAATAAAAGGCTATTTTCTGTTTAAGGAGAAGGGATGGCCCAGGACTGGAAGTGCCAATATTTGGCGTGGTTTCTTCTTTTTTATAGGGTTTAACGCCCGCTCATACTTAACATGGCACCACAGGCAGTGACACTGGTGATACATGAAATGAAAAGATAATTGAGAAAGTAAATTTGGGAAGAAAACGTTCCAGGCCTAAGGTTAGGGTACCTCCCCGACATTTACCAGTTATGAAACTTGAGGAAAACCTGGAAACACCTCAATCAGAGAGGAGATCTTGGAGGGATTTGAATCACATAACTCCCATTCAGTATATGTGCCTTAACGACCTCGGCTACCCACGTCGGTGTTTGGGGTGTGACTAAGCGATTATGTTATTTTATTTTCTCTGTGTTAATGCAGTGTGTGCTTTGTTTATTTTATTTGTGATGCTCTTCTGCTATTCATTTTGCAGTTTTTACTGGAAAGGTTTGTATGTAATGACAACATTGTTAGGAGCGAGTTTCGTAGAATTGACACCAATAGCGTTACTATCGCAAAACTTATAATAACGTTCAAGATTTAATGTACTAAATGTAGAAAGGTCCTTCAGATCCTCTTCCTTCACAGATTGTCTAACGGGAACTACACGTATAAAGCTAGAACACCTTTACGTCTCACGCGCTTATGTACGATCTGAAGTGGTATACTTGTTATATTATTTAATTTGTTGAGCCCCACGTTTGGGAGCCAATTTGCGACGGTATTATTAATGTTGTTTGTGTATTTGTGTTTACTCCACGTGGTGAAGCCATTTTGTGACGTGATTCTTTGTTAGGTTTGTTAGCTCCATCTAGTGTTAGCAATTTGCGGCAGTATTAGTTTTTGTTTGAAAGAATGCTACTGTTATTTTATTTAATTTTGGTTCACTGTCCTCCGGCTAGCTATGATCTTTTTGGTCGAGCACTTCTCTTTATACAGGTTGTGTAAACGGAAAGGAATCTTTTATCCAAAGATAACATTGATGAAAGAATTTGTTTTACACTTTTATTGTCGAACACATTCACTATCACATTTACACATTGATCTTGACACTCGCCAAACTGAAACTGTTATAATAACTTCATTACTGATCACTTTTAATTCGCGTACTTCAACCTTTTGTATAATTAACTTTACAACACTTGAGAATTTTCCTAACTCTGCTACGCGTAACTTGCGAGTCGATAGCCGACGTGTACTTTACAAATATTTCTGCTGGACTGAGGGCGACGTGTAACGTACAAATGTTTTCGACGAACTGACGGACTGACGTGTAGCATACAAATATCTTCGGTGAACTGACGGACTGAAGGCGACGTGTAATGTATAAAGATTTTTGATGAACTGACGGACTCTACCTCTAACCTAGCCCTTTTTATACTCCTACACCCCGATATGCCTAAAGATTATAACTGTACTGCTATTGGCTAATAAAACGCGCCAACATTAGCGTCTATTTTTGTATCCAATGAAAATTATGAATACATATGCTCTAGGGAAAATGTTCCAGCAAATGCTAAAGAAAAACGCGCCAACATTACGTAACTTCCTCGTCTCTAATAATGATAAACAGCTCACCCCCTCGCTGCATTATTGCACGCCATTATTGTCAGTTTCAGTAAGGCAGTATAAACCCACCTCTCAACAATAATTACAATCAACAAATATCTCAAATCAATGTCACATAAAAATGCATATTCATACTATAATCATTCTTTACATTTAAATAATTTATGATACAAATTACTGCATCAGATCTAAGTAATGTTTCATAACTAGCTATAACGTCATGGAATTTATAAGTATTGGTGTGAAAGTCCGAAATCAAATGAACACCTTGGGACCAGAGATGAGATGGTGCCACTTTGTTAAATAAACTGCCTGAGCAAACTCATGCTTGTCCCTAGCTCGAACATTGGGCGAATTATCAAGGATCGTGAGCCATAAATAAGAATTAAATGTATACTGCTCAGCTTCTATAAAGTATTGGTTCACTAGCTAAGTGAAATCATAAGGATAAAATAATATTAATCTACGTACTTCAGGGAAAGTTGTCACAACCGGCCAATTTGACAGCTTCTTATTTTTCATTGTTGCCCTTAGATACCGGTTTGGTTATTCAACACCCCCCAATAGAACGAAAGAAATATAAATAAAATAGACATTACAGTAGGTAACTCTGCAACTTTTACTGTTTTTGCTTCTGAATATAACTACCGCCTGGCATAATGATTCCTATATCGCTACCTTGTCTTTTTAATACGCCCTGGTCCTCAACGGCGTCATTTAGTAGGTATGTATTCACGTTTAGAAAGCTATTCTTGCTAAATAATTTCAAACTTTGTTTTTTGCAGTTTTCTGAAACTACAATCTTTCCTGTTTAAAATGATATAAGATTTATTTAAATATTCTGACTAAGTGGGCTAAAATGGATATGAATGTTGCAAATTCGGATTTCAGAAAGGTGGGCGTGGCAGCATATTTTGAGTTACTTTGCTCCTGTTCCTTTGCTTTTCTTGATTCAAATCTCCCTCCTTCAAGCTAGCATGGCTTCTCCAAACATTTCCTCGTGTTTCAATGGATGAAACTAACAGAAAATGCCATAGAGATTGTATTTCAGGATTTATATGGACCTTGACATATCACTCCTTGGAGGCATCGTTTGTTTACAAACAATTTTCAGGGCTGTTAGCATTTTGTGAGTAATTAAGACTTAAAATGAGTAACAAAACTAATGTTCACTTACGAAAGAGAAAGTTTCATTGCAATAGGCACACTAAACAGTGTAATGGCAGCAGTGAAAATGTTCCGACAGATAAACTGACAAACAGACAGTGAATACTGATAAAATCAGTGCCTCTCATTCTAAGATTGAATGGGGTGAATGCCAATTCTACAGTAATACTTTAGTATTCTAAAATATCCGATTTATATAAAATTTTAATAAAAAATGCTTTCAGCATTTTAAAATTTTCAAGTAAGCGAGTTTTCGTACTGAATAACATTTTAATTTTTAAACTAATTTTCTCAAAAAAAATGAAAATGTCTACCCTTTACAATCTTCAAAACAACAAAAGCTGTACTAGAAATTGGTTTACAAACTTCATTTATACACCAAATTAAAGCTCCAGGAACAGGCTCTTTTGTGAAGTAGAAAATTTAAATTACAACGAAAATCACCACTGATGTGAATTTTTACGGTAAATCTGCCTATATTTCTTATGAATTTGACCAAAAAAATTGAACTGCACAACTACTAATCATAATATAAAAATATTCTAGTTCACAAAATAAAGCTCACATTAAACTAGTCAGTGAAAAAAAAAACCTGAAATATTAATTCTCGACGGTACTAGAATGTTTTGAAAAACGGCATATATATTTTGTTTTCAAATTCTGAACTTTGTCTTGAAAAAGTGACTTTAAACGTTATGCTATATATTTTTCTTAGTTAAACTTAGTTACTTTAACTGTAAAAATGTCTTAGACTTCTTATCAGAACTGTAGAAGTTCTTACCAGTCGTGAATACATTCTTTAACTAAGAGCCTGATGGTAAACGAGTATCTCCTACTTGGCTTTCTATTTTTATTCAATTTGCTAAATGAAAATTTGGAATCGGCACCATTTATAAAAGTAAAAAAGAAAAGTCTGCATTTAAAGCTGCATCCTGATAGGGAAGATCTTCCTAAACTAGGACAACGGCAGTCATTCCCTTTCGTGGATAGCATTCCAGGTTTTTAACTCGTATAAGCACAGGGAACTCCAACATGCCTTGCAGCCTTACGATTAGCAAAGCCTGAGGCATTCACACCTTGTGCCTATGTCTCTGTGTGTGTTCGACATGGTGGAGTTATGACTAAATGTATGACTAAGTATATGTTTAGTTATGACTAAATGAGTTATGAATTATGACTAAATTATGACTAAGAGTATGTAAACAAATCTGTAAGGGATTATTGCGAGTTGGTTTAAAACAAGCACTGAATAAAGAGTTACACTAATTGTAATTTATTAGCATTATACATTAAAAGATTTATCACGAAAAACGCGTTCCATGCATGAAACGAACATGTTATCTTAACCACAGAAGCGACCTTTTCTTAATCACAGAGCTAACTGAACATACACATTAACTAGCGTCTTTAGGGCGTGTCCTATAACACTGCTGCAGTATTTACGCGGAATAGCAGCCGATCCGTGAACGAAAAATTTGGCCTTTCAATAAAATGATACCTTTGACAGCTTTAGAAATTTGATAAGGGCAATGTCTAAACTAAATATTTCGTCAACGAAATATTTTGATATTTGTGAAATCAGTTAATGCTATGCTACGCTAATTGAAAAATTTCAAGGAATGAATGGAAATAATGAAGGGTAAAAGCAAATTTGATTTGTACTACTTATTTCCGGTTATTTTTCCGAGTCATTGCTTCCTAAACTTAATTTTCTAATAACGCTTTTTCCTAATATCATTTTTCTTTATCCACTTTCGTTAAACCATTTTTCTAATATTATTTGTTTCCAATGTATTGCTTTTTAAAGTAATGGAGTAATATAGCAACTGAATATTATTTGTAAAAACTTGCTGCTAGGATTGGGAATGTTGGGGTGGGTTCTGTTGGTAGAGGGAGGAGTAGGGGAAATGCAGTGTTTGATATGCAATTACGGTAATAACTAAATCCTGTAGCACCACAGCCCGCGAAGGGCCTGAGCCTGCCAACTCGACTCGGTCTCACGTCCACTAACGCACGACAGAGGTGGAAGATCGTCCAACCAATATGGGGAGGTGATGTGGCCAGCATCACGCATACCCCAGCCGGAAAGTTGGTTCATGAGGCCAGGATTGCTGCCAATCGCAGCTCCTCACTTTCCTGACGATGCTGAATGGACACCGATCCTATACCCGGGACTTAAAATCCGCTCTCCCAAGGGTGGGGTTGAATCGGGCGCAGAACGAGAATTCTATGCTCTAGCCCACAGCGACACGGCGCAGAACACAATTATAGTGACACGAGTTCCTAAAGTTCCACTAACTCTAAGAGTAATCTCGGGTTATTCAAACGATAGGACCTCGTGGTTTCGCTGCGGTCCGCTATGGCATAATGGCCTCCGCTACCTCCTACTCGTTTTTGCAAGAACTTAAGGGTACAAGGTAGTCTGAATACATGGAAATTACACCTTAAGTGTGTTAAATTACCACTGTTTTTAAAGTTGTCAATGGTTTTTTTCTGAAACGTTTATGAATTATTCTATAAATCATGACAATTATTTCAAATGGTTGTTTGCATTGATGTAGTTGAGTCTATAAAAATTGTTTCATTCAGCAGAAAAATAATAAAATTTACTCTAAAACATGTGAATTCATGTGCCTTTTTCTCTGATACTACTTGCAATATAGAACCACACTTTTGCACGCTTGTTCTTAGTATAATCAACTATCTTCTGAACCTCAGTTATTTAGCTATGTATATCAATTCACTACAAACTAAAAAAAAATTTGCAAAGTCAAAAAAGTAAAAATGTGGAAAATTTGCAATGTTGTTGCTTTCTTAATATCATTAATATTGAGGCAGTATTTTTAACACTTAAATGATTTCAGTCTAATTATATAATATATAAATTCAATAAAGCAATATGTGTGTAACAATATATAAAAAGTGTATATTACAGTCATTGTATATGTTTATATTATTGTATCCGTGTGTAATAATGTTATGTGAATGTATTATGTAATGTAGGAGCTGTGAGAATAATAGGTTAAAAGTTGCTAACAATGAGGTAGCCTTGAGGCAATAATGAATTTGAAAGTTTAACAATACTACTTGTGATTCTTGGAGCAACAATAATGTAATTTTTGTGACAGTTTATGAAAAGAGCCAATCAACAACCAGAAAAAAGCTTAAGTTAAATAAACGTATACTATTGGATTCGGAATAGCCAATCAGATACTTTAAATACAGAAATTTACAAATTTAGGCGGTAGAAATCAAGTTAGTTGCTTGTAGACAGCGCTCATAACTGGACGTGTTGGTTGTAGACAGTGTTTCTAACCGGATGCGAGATGCGTCCTCGAGAAATTTAATACGTATTCGTGTGAGAAAAAATAGTTGACGTGTTAAAAAGTGCAAGTAATTAATAAAAAAATCTCGCACCTCTCTCTCTATATCAGTGAAGTGTTATTTAAATAGTGTCAAGCATTAATAAAAGGAGTGAAGTAAAATTATAATCTCTGTAAGCCTACATTCTTCAGTCGCACCACAACCCTGCAAAGAGAAACATGTCTCTAACAATAATACTGACACAGCCGAGGCAAACATAAATATATAATATTTAGAAAAACAGTCAAATTACAAAGTTAATATTTTTAAACATTTTTTGGGGACAAAGGCCACCGGAAAGTACATTTGGGGCGAAGGCTACCGGAAAGCGGGTACTATACGGGCGGTTGCAACGAACTTCAAGTTCGGCTCCCAACAGTTGAAATATAATACAACTCCTTCAATACAACCTACTTCAAATTGACGCCCAAAGCGTGGTGCAAATAACGTAAAGATACTATCTACTTCAATATACATTAAAAAATTATAATTGTGGTTCAGAAAGTCTAACTATGTGTTGTATACATATACTGAACATTTCAGCTCTCTATCTCTCATACTTTCTGAGAAAAAGGTACATAAGTATCCAAAAATGTTGTTTTGAGAAAAGTGAATTTAAAGTTTTGAACATTAAAATTCTGACACTTCAATAGACTCCAGGGTCAAAATCATCTGCACCTTCATTCCTGGATTGCTTCAGTTTTTCTGATTGCCTTCTCTTGGTCCTGGCCTCTTTTGCTAATTGCTGAATTGCTTGCTGGGCAAGATATAGTCGTTCATTGTTGAAAGATACAAAAATGTTCTAAATAGGGGCGTTGCATGACAGCTTTAAAGGAATGTACACTAGCATTTAAATGGTATTTACATATCTTAAAAAGCTATTAACCCCCAAGAGTATATATTTTCTGAAACTGGAAATAATAGAGATTTCATTTATGCCTAAAATAAAAAATGTGATCTTTGACCATTTCAGAGTACCTTGTCCCCTTAAGATAAACCTTGCATCCACTGTTATTGTACTAATGAAATGTTATGTGTTGACCAAAATCCTTGTACGAAATTTCCTATTGGTTAAAATAAATGTAGGCGAAAATGCCCATAGTTATACCGTCTGCTGAAGGAAAAAGAAAGAAAAGAAAAAAGAAAGAAATGCACAAAAAATGTAGGCGAATTGTCTGCTAGCGTACTGCTGCTGACGAAACGTCCTGGAAACCTATGCAGCCATGCTGTGTACTGGGAACCGCGCTGTATCACTTAGAACTTAGGAGAATTACATGTTCAAAAGATTTTTTTTAAAAAAAGGGGGTGTAGACGAACGTTGTTAGAAAGAACCATGCGAATGAACTTATAAACGGAATGATGCAATCAGTTGGGTTACAATGGGGGAAATAGTTCGGCAGAATAACGAGCTGCCGTGGAAAGCAATGTTTGGCCGGTTTCAAACAATTATTGTTTTTTTTTTCATGTGTTCGTATTGAGAGGTAATGGGATTTCATAAAGAGAAGCTGCGTGGGCAGTTCGATTCTATTTGCATACTGTGGTAGTGATAATTGTTTTCGTCGCACGTTTTGAAAACGCCATTGTTGAGTTGTCTTCACCACCATGTTTGGTGGGGACAGATTTCATTTTCACTCTTACGCAGTGTTTAATTTTCAAAGTCAGAACCAGCTTTGGCTGTAGCTTGACTAAAGGCAGATGTCATTGGCATGTTAACTGGCTTCGCTCAATTCACAACGTGACCTGGCGTCAATGCACCCGACGTTTTCCTTGAAGCTGCTAATTTATTTTGTTGCAACGTGGAAAGAATTTATTTTATCATTTTAATAGTAAAACTATTGTGTGCAGCTATTACTTTCTCTACCGTTTAAAGGAACTATTGTGTTTCCTCCAAAAATTTTATATAGTGATTTCATCTTAAATACACATTTTGGGTTCCTCTGAACCCCCAAAGCAATTTTTATAAATATTCGTATGTAGTAAATTTAATAGAGAGGTTAAGGGTGTCAGTCGATGATTTTCACGGAAATCCTCCACTCTGAATAAGTGTTTTTTCTACAAAAATGGCTCTAACTGTTGTAATGGCATATATTATATGTTTGAGATATTTGAATGACGAAGAAATGTCGCATTTTAATTGAGAGAACATTATAGCTCAAACTCATAAGAAATGACGAAAATATTTAAAAAGGTAGAGTTCGTTAAAATACACAACCTATGTTACCTATTTTCGTAACATTAACCGTTTCCGAAATATTCGTTGTTATAGGCTGAACTGTAATGTAGTAACTATGAACGGTGTATCATCTAGTTAGTAATAAAAGTTGTGATACAAACAGTTGTATTTTGTTTTCGCATCATGCAGCCAGGTCCATATTGTCTAATTTAAAAACATTTCTAAGCAAACATTTACTTAATAGTAACTTTTTATATGAATAGTATAGTATATAAGGATTCTTTATAGTTGATAAAGTCATGTGAGTGTTTATAGATCAGACGTTTTAGTTTAATGCTAGCTTTACTACCACAGTAAATCCATTATTTTTCACACAGTTTTGACAAAACAGTGATAACAATCACATCATTGCCTCTAGGTCCATCACTTGAGTAAAACTAAGAGTAATGTTCTCAGCTCTCAGTAGTATTCCTAATTACCTTAGGATACAAACAAACTGATGCCTAATATCAATGGAATATTACCGACGGTAAACGGCATAGATATATTCATTAATTATGCAATGGCGTGCCATCTACATTTATCGATACCTTCAGAGCACCCTGTCGATTCATAACCAATTGTTGTTAATAATTTTTCTAATGCATAGAATATCAATAGAAGTGCCTAAGGAATTCTGGATGAACTAACAGTCTTCGAAATAACTTGAAACGTAATGGATTAGGAGATATTTGGAGAAAAGGAGAAAATAATTATTGTAATGGTTTTTAGAAAGAAGCAAGGGTGAGATTTGAGGATATAGATATTAAAAAGCTCTTCAAGGAGTTAACTGAAAAACTGTCTCTAATATTTTATATTTCAGTGAAAAACACTTGGGAAAGGGAAATATAATTGATAAAGCAAATGATGAATAAAGATAGGATATCGCACGGGTAAAAGCAGGCGCATGAAGATTAAAAAGGCTTGAGAAAGCTCGCATTTGCGGAGAGAATGAGATATTGAACACACATTATTCGAGTGAAGGACCTGATCTGTGGAGAAAGGAGCTAATAAATCAGAAATGCTTCTAATTAGATACAAAAATATGAGGGTGATCCAGGAAGCAACAACCTTTTTGGCTCTAATAAATTAAAAAAAATAATTTATTAAAAAAACATGTTGCAAAATTGCAGCTTACATTATTTCTCTACGTAGTCACCTCCGTTATTGAAGCATTTGTCGTATATCTCCATGAGCTTTAGCATTCCTGTGTTGTAGTCGGCTGCCGCCAGTCTATTAAGCCAATATGTTCGGATACAATTTCAGCAAAGAAAGAAAGAGAAAGGTTTGGAAAATAAATTAGTATCTCGTCTATGGTTAGACGTCTATGTTTCACGGTATTGTTGTTCACTTGTTTCTTCAAATCATCTGTGATTAGTGACGGACATCCGGGCGGAGTTTCGTTATGCACGTTTGATCATCCATTGTTGAACACTTCACGCCACGTTCTGACATTTTTTCGTTCATTACTGTTTCACCATACACTTCCTTTATCTAATGGTAAATTGCGGTAGGTTTCAAGATCCGAGCATTCAAAAATCGATACCTCTCATATAACCTTTGTACCTTTGTACCACACGGTTCATTTTGAACAATCACAGAATGCACAATAACTTGTTTAGCCTGACATTCACCCAACAGTGAGAAAATATGTCTGGGAAACCATTCGACTTTGAATAGAAGCCCGATAGCGAGGGAATGCGCAAACGGTCGTTACTTCCTGGATCACCCTCCTAGCTTTGATTGAAATTTTCATAAAAGATGCTAAAACATAGGACAGTTCTTAAGCAAAGTTAGGCTTAATGCCTTCTCATATTTACGTGTATTATTCAGCATAAATAAATAATTTTTATAAAAAAAACCCCTAAATTTATGCAATTCTGTGTGTTGGAAACTCATTTTAATGCTATTATGATGCTGAATTGCTTTCTGACACTCGCAGAATCCGTGTAGTTTTTAAGCGATACAGCACAAACAGAAGATTAAATTGTGTACGTATTTAACAGGACGTAAGACGTGACCTCTCTCGTCAGTTCGTGATTAAATTAACAGTCGTGCTTCAGTATTTATATTTCGCGCCAAAGTTTGTTACAACTGAGTTTCATACCCATAAATTCTGATTATGCTACAGTTACATATTTCATGTATTTTTCGTACAGTTTGTAATGATTATTGATTTGTAAATAATGAAACAACTTTAAAATTTCATAATACCTATTTGTTAACTTGCACTCTAATCTTAAGCGTATATCATGAAGTCATCATTATTCATTTGTCAATAATGGATGAAAAGCAACGCTTAAATTACGTGGACACAATCATGATTCGTTTTCCTGCAAAACGCATTACACATTGTGATTTATGGGTATGATATCGTGCTAATATGAATATGCGGTATTGCCAACAGTTCTGTTCGTTTTCACCGCCGTTGAGTTACGTACGCAAATTGGTGATATTTACATATTTACGATTTCAGATGCAGCTTAGCGATGCCAAAGGATATGGACATGCATAAGCATTATGGCGCTTTTTAAACTTAGTTGAAACGCATGATAGGGTTGTCAAAATTGAAGATCTGAGTTGAGATTGACGAAGGCAATCGCAAGCTAGCAGTGCGTGAAAACGTGCTAAGGATTTTTGGTGATTTCACCTTGTTGGAAAAGCTACACGGGTTAGTTACATTTCAATTACTTAGCAGTTGATTACCGATATGTGTGGTTTTAATATTTGAATGTCTCTTTAAGTAGCGAAACCTTGCCTTAAAGCAGACACATTGCTGATTTTTCGGTCCATGATGATATTTGGAACTGTAACCAGAGAAAAATTTCAAATGTTGAATATTCGGATTTTGTAAACTTTTATTAACAATAGTTTAAATGTAGAAACCAGAACAAGAAATGCATGACGTTTGAGATTGACAATGGGTGGCAACTCGGTGTCTTGTGACGTCAAATCTTGGTGCACGTGGACACCCTAATTTGAGGTATGCATAAGTACTACGTGACAAGCCTGATAGCGATTTTAATTTTTGCTATCTAGGTAGAGGAAATATTGTATTTAGTCAAATTCGATATCAAGGTTTCGCCAAAATACGGTTTTGAAGTCCCTAGTAGTAAATCATAATTTAAAATGTCAGTCCGTGCGTGTATGTGAGCAGCATAACCCCAAAACGAAAAGTCTTACTTGGGTCAGTTACCATTTTAGGATACCTACCAGAAGAAAGCTCACATTCGAAACACCATTTATTTAGAAAATTGTTATTAAATTTTAATTCTCTCAAGAATGACTCTAATGATTTTATTTAAACTATTGCATGTTTTAGATATTTGTTTCACGTATAGATGTGTATGAATACTACAATTTAAAACGGGTTCAAGTGCCAAAATTGAAAAGAGAAGACCTTATCGGTTGAAAAGGCTCTATACCAGGGGTCAAACCGCACCGTATTTCAAATGTGTGAGTTCTGCAACTCTTTTAATGCACGAAGTGTTATCTGCACACGTCAAATACGGCGCGGTTGGCCACCTGGTATACCGACCCTGTTCATTTATAAAGAGTTTTCAGTCAGTAAGCTGAAGAAGGTAGATTTTAAAACACCATGCAGATGTAGCTGGTTGTATCAACACTGGTAGGTACCTACATGGTAATTAAACAATCTCGAAGTTTCACTTTTCTTCACTAGAAAGAGAAAATTCTATAAAAATAGGAAGAAAAGTTCTAGTAAGTAGCCGTTGCTGAGTTCTAGTAACTAACCGTTAATTACAAAGAACATGAAACATCCTTTTTCACTTTTATACTCAAATGTTTTTATGCAAATATATTTATTTCACATACCTGCGTTTTTTTTTTAAAACTAGTGTGCTAGTTTGTTTAAACAGCATTGTCATTTAATAAAGCGAGTTCCTCGTTTTTCTCTCTGTTTAAATTTGGTCACTTAGATGTTTTTTAAATTATGATATTCATATTTTGAATTTCCTGTGAATAAGCTGTGAAGTTCTCTTCATTTTTATTGAATTTTATGCAGCTTATAACCATGCACAGGAATTCTTAAGCAATTGGCTTCAAGTTATCTACAATCAAACCATATATAAAGCAAAGAATGCAAATAACAGTGGACAATGGTCACTGATGGTAGGTAAACACGGTCTGGTGAGTGCTATCTGAATATGCCAACAGACTGTACAAAGGATGGGGATGATTTGTTACCTACGACGTCCCTGCTTAAAATCCAATAACAGTTCAACTTTATTTCCGTTCTTCCTGGCTTTAATGCCTAGAAATTCTTATGCCTGCTTATGACCCAATAGAGAGAGAAAACCATACTTTCGGCAAAATAAGAGTTCAATAACATATATAATTTGTGTCAACTTCTCTCTAACATTAGTCGTTTCCAAAATATTCCCAAATATTAATTTTTCCAGGTTGAATTGCAGCATCTATGAAGCAAGCATCTTTAAAATGATGCAATTATTTTTTTCCCCGTATGAGCTTAGTAACAACATTTGACTTGTACTATTAAGGCTTGTATTTTATCCCCGCATCTTTTAAGTAACTAAGTCCATATGCATAATATTAAATTATTTCTAGACATTAATTTTTCATACTTAACATAAAGGGAATACAGGAGACGCTTTTTATTTGAATCATTACAAGTAATAGGGACATCTATTGCAATGTTTTATGTTAGAGAAAGTCTACGAGTGTACCACGTCAGATTTCTCCTGGAACTAAAGCTGATCCGCGCAGTGACAGCAAATAACGTACGCAGCACTTAGGTGGGATAAGGCGAGGTTATCAAGGTTTGTCCTTGACATATAACCGTATCTCGACGGTGTTGGTTCTGACTTCTGCCTTATTTTTACTTTCTCTACTACAAGAGGAAATATTGCAGTCCACCCAAAAATTCAATACCGAGATTTCCACGGAAATACACGCTTTGAGACTCCCTTATAAGTTCACCATGTTCCAAGAAAGCGACACGAAGATTTTCAGGAAATCCCACCCCAGACTACCCTTTACATAGGATTTTTTTAACATTTTGATTTTCTCAAAAATTGTTCTAAAGGGCTTGATTAAAATATCGTACGTTGTAAGATATTTTCATGACAAATGAAATGTATATCTTGAATTTTCTGGGAATAGGCTCTAAAGACTTTCGTATAATTGGTAAACCGTAAGAGACGGACAAAATCTTGCCGATAAAAATGTAGATGTCGTTAAAGATCATCAGTTTCTATTAAATCATTTTTAGTTGACATTTCTGAGATATTCCTTATTATCGGCTTGAATTTTCAAATACTTTATACTTTTCTCAACTGGGGAGTCGCTATTCGTTTTGTTTTCTCGTGGTCATGCAAAGAGCATGACATTTCAAAACCATCACATAGCGACACGTTTTATAAAAATCTGATTATCGCTTTACCTACTGTATGCTACAACGAAATGTTTTAGTGTGAATTGAAAATTTATTTTGTATTAACAAAAAGTAGTAAGAATAATAAGGTTTTATAATATTGTTTGTAGAGAAGGAGTAGAGAAAGTAATGTGAATGCAACACAAGACTTTTCTGCGTAGTATTAGTGATTCAAGTATCTGAAAGTGGTAAATCCAGCTTCAGTGAATAACGAAGAAACAAGTATCACTGGTGTATGCTTAGCAATACTGGATATTTAAAATTTTTTCATATAAAGTAATCAACGCCCTCATCGTTGTTATTGAACTTAAAATTACCTTATGGGCGCCGGTTGTTTTGGAAGTAAATATGCATTTTATACGCTCTTTCATTATTTTAGTGCGCCTTGGAAAACACTTCTCATCAGAAATGGATTACACTTACAAAGTTTGTGGAGTACTTTTTCTAAAATATGCACACTATGCAATCCGCCTCATTTATCTACAATAATAATGTAAAAATATTGCATTTGTAATAAATTGTTATTATAAGAGAATAACTAAGGTTGATAGTCGGAATGAAATCTGGTATGCAATGAGAAGTGTTGTATAGTGTTAGCAGCACGTGACCACGGTTGGTTTCGGAAGCAAGACCAGTATCATTTTCTCAATAATTGGATTAAGTTGCAGTCCGTGCTGAAGCTCCCGGACTTGTAAGTGCGTTGTAAGATTAATGAAAGACATATGGATATAGTTGTACCTGCAAATGTTCTGTTTTCTTCTGTATTTGAATGTTAACACATTTACTCTATGAATGAAGGTCCTCCTCCCCAATTTACCTCGACCAGCGCAATACATTGGTCTATGAGCTCCTATCTTATTGCGCTTTATTCCCATGAAGACCCATCTCTGAAACCTTTCTAAAATACGTTATCTGTTCTTTTTCTACGTATCACGTTACTGTAGATTTGGACACGTTATCGTTTTACGGCTAGAAAATGACGCAAGTTTCTTTTTTAAGGTAGATAAAATAATTAAGTTATAGTGTGAACTACTTAGAAGTACAAACAATATCCTGATAATATTCGACACAGTTCTGAATTCTGCAGGCGCAGGTCTTTATATCAAGGAATAACACTGCTGTGTAAGTTACTGGAACAAACTATGACCCTTTCTGCGGGAATAGAACGCTGGTCTCCAAGTTGAAAGGCTCGGCGTCACAAAGTAAGCCATGGCTTCCTTGTGTTCACAGACATGATTAATTACCAACTTTGGAGGTAGGTACTAACGTTCTCGCAGAGTTTGTCTCTAGTTAGCATTTGATGTCGCAAAACAAATTAGAGCGTCCATTGTCGATACTGTTTGTGAAGTTATCCAATTACTTGCTTCTGGCAACGGTTGAACTCTTTGTTGCCCACCAGCCCCCCGCTTCATTTGTGCCAGCTGCTGCAAAATAATTATTTTCTGCTGCGTGTAAATAACTGGACCAGCGAATGCAAATTGTGCAATGAGTTTTGTGTCGATGAAAATTCCCAAAGAAGTTATTTTTAATTTTTGGCTGCTATATGTAGATCACACAATGTTAAAGCTTAGTTTAGCAGAAGTTCTCTAATACTTAATGAAGATATGTACTTTCAAAAATGAATATGCAGTAGAAATTCTGGCCGTACAGTATTATATCTGTATGGAAATACAAAAGAAAGGAAGAAAAAGTGTCACGATTTACAAATTATGAAAAATTGTTTAAAATTAAACTCTCAGTTAACCAAAGAAAAACGTATGTATTGTAGTTTCATGACTTTCTATTTTGTTATCGTTTAGCAATTCTGAATATTCAATCAAGACCTTATTTTTTCTGTCTGCTCGCTATTAATCCAAATAAATGTTTATTAGAAATTGTTTCATTATACTGTTTGTTGAATACACACAAGAACTTATAAAGAGACAAAGGACAGTGCCTGATTAAACATCAGGTCGATATATGCTAGCCTTGATATTATATAGTGCTATTTTCATGAGCTCATAACAAATGAAAGAAGCACCACTTAGCACTTAAGAGTGAACTGCTGAAAGTATTGGAATAGAAACGAAAAATTGCAAATAAGTTAAAGGTTAATGCTACACAATCTTTTGAATAAACTGTTATTATCCTGAAGCTTATCTTTCTGACGCCTATGGTTTCCCAGCCATATAAAATTCAGTACGAATAAAGATAATTTCTATTTACAGAGAATTCCAGGCGTTCTGAGCTCTTAAGGATACCCAGCTATGAAATCTAAAACATCCACAATTTCAGGTCTATTCATTTGATATCTTAATACAGCAATGGGGGTTCAGTATATAATATTTATACAAATTTCGTGCAAATTTCTAAATTAGTCCTAGAGATTACCTTTTTATTATTATTATTATTATTATTATTATTATTATTATTATTATTATTATTTTTTACTGTTTTGAAACAATTACTTGACACGATGCATTATTGATTTGAAAAAAAATTACAGTTAAAACTATCTAACAGTACATAAATAAATTATAGAGATGAAGTTTTAATTATCCTATTATTTTGGAGAAAATAAATGTTAAATATGAGAATTCAATTTTTGTTAAAATTTTACACAATATGAGCAATGTTGTTTAATAACATCACAACTAAGCATATTAACAAAATTTGATCTCATCATTTTTAATCCTGTTATTTACAAGGGGGTGTACAAAATTTCATTGTTTTATGCCGAAAATTATGTCGCGTGGAACAATTTAAAATAAGAATGTGCCGAGAAATGAAAACCCGAGAAAAGAGAGTTTAGTTTGTAAACTAAAATAACACTGTTTCTGGCTTAATGTTGTTTAAAAAGCATTCAGTGCATATACAGGCTTATCTTTTTCTGCTCGTCTACAACTAATTTGGTAGTTTAAGATTCCTTAGACCTCTCTTGAATGGTTTGTTTACTTTTATTTAAGAAAAACATCGTCTTTACTACAATAATTTTATATAATTTAGGCTTACAGGTACACATTTAAATAACTAACTATTTAAAAGTTCCTACAGCTATAAAACTTATTTGGAACCAAAGTAAAAGGTTTGCAGTTTTTAATAACATTAAAATCCATATTTAATAATTTGGGAAATTTTTGACCTTTTTCACAGATATAAATTATTTTATTGAAGGAAACATTTTTCCATTAAAAGGTAGTTTGTAATGGAGATATTTTATTGAAATACTTGACTTACATCCTTAAAAGAAACCAAACGTAAGTATAAAAATTGAACGTTGTACATATTTGTGTTTATCGCTATAATCACTATTCCCTTAGAATTCAGCATAAATCTATAATTTGCAATAAAAAGACATATTTTATTTTACTGCATCTTCATGAGTGAAACGTTCTTCTTCAAAAACTGATGCGTAGACTCGATAACGGAATTATACCTTTGTTATAAGGACACCTTTGAATATTAATTGAGAGGAAATGCTTCTTCCAGTTACCAATACAATACAGATTATAAGACATCAGTTTTAACAGCCTTTTTTCGATATTCTACACTGTTTGGAAGAAGATATCTGGATATTTTTTTCACTTTCGTGAATAATTCATAGCCTCAGTTACCCCGTGCAATATTGGAAGGAGAATAAAAACGCTTTTTAACGAATATGGAAGTTAGAAGAGCACTTTTCGTGTCAGATATTCTCTAACTAGTTGATGCATTTGCATAAAGAAGAGGGATTAACGAAATCTCTGCAATTCTGCTATCAGACGATCTTAGATCGCCATACAGTGACTTCTTCTCTTCTCCCTAACCTTTATTCCTGACATTGAATTTAATGACTTTTTCGCTAATAAATAAAGGGAATTGCACCCTCTTATGTATTTCTTTTTCTCATCAACTGTCTTACATGCACAAAATGTTGCACATACATTTTATTTATTAAATATCTAAAAGGATATTTTGATATCGCTATTTACTTAGTTATAACGCTTAATAAATGCCGTTAAGACGCCATAAACGTATAAAGACATCCTTCACAGGTACAGGTTTCTCATCACTCAAGCGTATACCATCTTTTTTTCCACATATAAAGTAAATGTTTTATTGAACTAAAAGTAGTGTTGAGGAGTTCTCTGTGTTCATTTTATATTTGAAAGTTAACATTGAAAAGGTATAATTCTAAGGATTCGTATTGAAGTAGAATATTTGTTGGTAGTTGGAAGATGCTTCATGTTTATCTGCACCACGTATGGGAGCCAATTTGTCGCGGTCACTTCGTGTTATCTATTGTTGAACGCCTGTTATTGTATTACTAGTTTGAAATTTGGGTTATTTGTCCTCCGGCTAGCTATTATTACTACTCGGTCGAGCATATCTCTTGAACAGGGTGTGTAAACGGAAAGGATTTGTTACTGAAAGATAAAATTTATAAAAGAATTTGTTTTTACACTTTTATTACCGTCACAATTAATTAATTTCACATATTGACTCTTGATACTGTTGTGTCCTTGATATTGACTGAAACTGTTATATTTTCTAATATCACTATAATCACTTATTTGCTGCACATAATTAATTCCCGTATTCCACATTTATAACTAACTTTACGACGCGAGAGATTCTGTAGAATTGCGCGATGTATAACGCGTGAAGGATTCTCTTAAACTGTGCGACGTATAACCTTTGTATGATTCTGTTGGATTGAACGACGTATTACCTGCGAATCCTTCTGTTGGACTGAACGACGTTTGCCTTGTGAATTATTCTGTCAAACTGCGCGTTACCCGTCTCTGGCATGGAATTTATACTCCCTCACCCCAATATGCCTAAAGATTATAACCGAGCTGCTATTGGTTAATAAAACGCGCCAACATTAGCGTCCATTTTTATATCCAATCAAAATTACGAACACATATGCTCTAGGGAAGATATTCCCTCCATTTCTAAAGAAAAGCACGCTACTCTAACGTCATTTGTTTGTCTCTTCTAATTGATAAACAACTCACTTCATTGTTACCCGCTCCTATTGTCAGTTTCAGTGAGGCCGTGTAAACTTATTTCCTAACAATGCTTATAATTAACAAACATCTCAAATCAATGTTATACAATAATGCTTATTTACACTACAATCACTCTGGCATTTACATTGTTGTGATATAAAATACTGCCACAATATGTCAGTAATTTTGCCTGTTTTCAAAATACCACATAGGAATAAATTTGAAGAAGTATGCCATATGGTACTCCTGAAAAATTTTAAGATTTTATTTAATGGATTCATAGAAACATGCATCAAAAACTTAATTTTTTTGAGGTTTGAGAAAAATGCAAAAGAAGACTTTAAGCCTTTCTCATTCACCAAATGAATAGAACAATTCAGCCTAGCGTTAATTTTGCTCCTTATTTTCTTTACTATGTCTTTAGTCAGCAGTCAACACAAGCAACAAAATACCCACTACTAGTAAAAGGCACAGAGAATGTGTTATGTTTTGTATGTTTACGGAATCGTAGACGTTTGTTCAATTTAATTATATGGAGACAATGTCCGCAGCCCTATAAATAACTGTTAAACGCTGTTGGAAGTAACAAATTTATAACACTTGCATTACTTAAAACTGTGTGGGTTTTGCATTCACAGAAAAATGAACGCTTTTTGATATATACTGTACCTTTACAGACTTCTGTCATTAAATAACGAAGCGTTGTTAATTCAGAATCTGCTTTTACAGTTAATGACTAAGATGCATTGTATGGGTGCTAATAGGATATCCCCAGAAGAGAGAGAAACTTCTTTATTATCCTTTTGTGAACAGAGGAAACAAAAGAGCACTTGAAGCCGCAAACCAATAAACACAGCGGAGAAGTGAAAATATCGGCTAGCGCAGAAACACAACGTGAAGGATTGACAGAGCACTTGTTACACTATGGAGCTGAGGTGAACAATAAAAGTAGATGTAACAGAAATAGTAAATGGTTGTTTTTATTGAACTCTACTAGCTCTAGTAGGTTTAGTTCTAAAGAAAATATCAGAAATTAAGGTTCTGAAAAAAGTAACTTTCAAACGCAGTGAAAAGTGAAAGTAAAAATATTGAGTAAAACTTATGAGCTCTTTTGTTTTTAAATTACTATAAGCTCTAAATATTTGAACTTTGTTAAGACAATAGGTCTGTGAGGCTTGCTTAAAAATGTTGAAATAATAAAAAACGAAATGTATTGCCAAAATTAAAGTATTTTATAAAGGTTCATGTTTTCCAAGAAAATGAGAGCTAAATAAATTTTCAAGCGTCACATTTGTTTGTTTCACATTGAAATGAATAGTAACTAACTGTGATGACCAATATAATTTGCTGAGGATATACCTGTAGAGAATCTCATACGATCTTGAAAACAAAATACTGGCCGAAGTTAGGAAGGTGTTCAACATTATCGCTTCCGTAATATTGTAGAAGTTCAGTAGTTAAGGAAACGCCGGTCTGATGCTATCGTGTTCTCTGGTATTATTTCCCTAGATAGTGCAGGATGAGAGCCTTAAATAACTTTGGCCCGGGTTACATTACATACAGGTAGGAACGAACTAGTAGATGAGTTTCCTCTACTTTCAATGCTAATATTGGACCAGCTACTTCTATTTTAGACCTAAAGCGTTTCTGTGGTGGAAGAATGGAATAATTTTGCAATTTAACACCATAATTACTTTTCTATAACAACCCGGAACACACACTTATCCGAATAACGAATTGATAACTTTTAAGGTGTAGTTACATTTTAATTGAAAATATGACCTAATTTTGTTTTAAATAATTGTGACTGTGTCTGCAAACCTTTTCTTTAGGTTAATTATTGCAAAGCTATAAATTGGAAAATAATTTCAAGATATTACGCTTACTACGAGGGCGAGACTGAAAATTGTTAGAATTCCATGTTTGTAAAAACAAATGAAATTTGTTTATATTTGACAGCTACTTTCTAATGTCTTGCGAGTTGATTTCCATATAGTTTGTTCGATTTGCTCTAATAGTTTGTTATCATCGTTTAAATATTTTGTGTTGACCCAAAAATGAATTTGACTAGTGAACCTTTCTGGGCTATGATTTTTAGTGATTGTATATCGTCATTAACACCTAAAAATGTAAAGATCGAGTTAGAAATGCATTTGAAAAAGAATCCCCACCTAAGGCAACAATTTGTAATTGGTACAGCGAATTAAAAGAGATCGGTTTGTTTCTCAGCGATGAATTACGTGAAGACGCCCATTGCTGCTGTTGGAGCAATGCTTGAAGAAAATCGACGGATATGAATTTATTCGAGCGACATTGGGCATTGGTATGAGTCAAACCCAAAACATTTTACATGAGCAGTTGGACGTGAGAAAACATTGTAATCAATGGATTCCACATAAACTGACTCCGATCAAAAACAACAACGCCTTGATTGGTGCAGAAAAACTCTGGAAAACTTCCAAGGCGGTACTTCAAATTTGGTTTCGAATATCGTTACTAGTGGAATCTCGGACTTATTATTACGATCCTGAATAGAAAATTCAATAGGCTCAACCTAAGCCTACAAAAGTCCGACGAATTTTATGTGCAGAATAGAAAATGGTTGCTAGTTTCTTTTCTAAAACGGGCCATATTGCTGCTATAGCATTAGAAGTTAGATGTACCGTTACTGCCGATTGGTACACAAATGTCTGTTTACCGCAATATTTTGAAACAGTTCGTAAAAAACGCCCAAAAGGAAAAAAAAAATGTTATATCATGACGACGTAATGTCGCATACAGCAAAACTAAACAACTCAGTATCCGGATGCCCTATAGGTGAGCACCATGGACACTCCACCATACAGCCCTGACCTAATACCTTGTGATTTCCTTTTGTTTCTAAAAATTAAAGATAAAATGCGTGGAATCACTTTCTCATCATCAGCTGAAGCAGCGGAACATTACAAAAACCTGGTTTCTGAAGTGCCTCAGGAGGAATGGTATCATTGCTTTAAGGACTGGTTTCATCGAATGCAAACATGTATTGATGTTAAAGGGGGAATATTTTGAAAAACAATAAAATCATTTAAATGTGTAAAACTAATCATTGTTTGGTGTTTTAAAAATGTTCAGTGTCGGCCTCGTAGTTTCTGATATCATAACCCATTTGTAAAAAAAAAAGTTTGTTTCCAGAAATTATAACTTACGAATAAGATTGTGACACATAAGCTTAAATATTAAAAGAAAAAAAGAACGAAAAAAAATGTAAATACCGAACCGCTTTACAGCATACATAAAAAGATCCGACACATACCGCCATTTGTGAAAATTGCAACACCAAGAAGAAAACGCATAAATTCAATGAATTTAATACCACAGGTTAGGTACATGACAAGTAACAAATGATAAACTTTTCAAATCTATACATGACCTTTGAACCCTAATATTCGGTATGGCCTCCATGCGCTGCAATTAGAGCTGCTATACGCCGTGGCATTGAATAAAAAAGGTTCTGAATAAGGGATATCCCTCCACGGAATTTGTATTCGAGCCCACAAATCCGTGACACTGGATACTGGAGGACCGTGACGCACCAGGTGCCGACCAACCATATCCCAGACATGCTCGATAGGCGACATATCAGGAGAACGTAGGCCAGGGTAGCAATGGTACCCGTCGCGCTTCGAATAAGGCTTGTAAATTCCTTGCAATATGTGGCCGGGCATTGTCCTGTTGAAATGTGGCCTGTGAAGATGCCTGAAGCAGGGGGAGTACCTCTGGCTCTACAACCATCGTTAGGTACCGGTTGCTGTTCAAAGTGCCCTCAGTTCGTGGAAGGCGAGATCGCTTGTTTTAACCAATGGCCCCCCAAACCATCACACCTGATGTTTGTCCGCTATGCCACTTAACAATGCAGCCCTCCAGGTTGGGTACCGCCGGACACGTAGGCGGCCATCACTGTAGGACACGTTGAAGCGGGACTCGTGCGAATATACTATATTTTGCCAATCAGTACCCCAGTGACGGTGTTCACGTGTCCATTCCAGTCGGAGGAGCTTGTGGTTTCTAGGCAATGGAAGCTGACGTAATCGCATGCATGCAACCAGACCAACCTGCAGCAGACGGCGACGAAGCGTTGATGCAGACAAGTTCACACCTGTTGCAGTGCTCCAGCGTCGAGCTAACACCGTGGATGATGCTCTACGGTCCGTTATGGACATGCGGACAAGATGACGGTCATCCCGTGCTGTGGTCATGTTCCGTGGTCCAGTCCCCGCACTTCACTGCGTACGACCTTCATGTATCCACTGCTTCCATACACGCATCACTGTCGTAGCAGCATGACGTCGACAAGGCATACTGGTACTCACTTTATTGTTTCCACCTTGTTTGACAGCTCTGCACTATTTACACTGGGCGCAACACTGACCTTTCGGACCGACACGAGTGGGCTTTGCTCGGTCTACGTGTACTCCACCTCTCTGCAAACCTAATCACTTATTGCTTGCATACTCTTCTACACACCCACCAAGTTTGGGGTTATTCGGGAAATTCTTTCTTAGTGTTGCAATTTTCACAAACGGCAGTGTATATATAAGTGATATAAACATCTAAAAACGTTAAAACTACACTGAACATCATAATTTGTACTTTCTTCAAAACTTGGGTTTTACTATTTTCTGTTTTATACGATTTGAACATTTTCTCTAGGAAATCGCATTGATTCATGAAGTAAAATTTATGTGCTTAACAATGAATACAAGATACAAAGTAACTTCTGTATTACGACTTACGAGACTTTTGAACAAAATACTAGTAAAACATTATATGACCGAAGATATGGTCCACAAAGAAGAACTGAAATAAAATTGTGTTACTGCGTGCCTCGGAAGTTGTATGCTCAATCTATCCCCTCCGGAACGGCATTCAGAGTGCTGTATCACGGTTTGTGACTAAACGCTCGGTTTTTACCTTAGTCATATCTACGCCTTGACTGTGAAAGGAGGACCTTTGCCTCCCTGCTATTCTACGTCTTTTTTTACTTTCTAAATTTTCCAATACTTATACTTTTTCTCAAATGGGAATTAGTTATTCATTTGTTTTGTCCTGGTAATGCAAAGAGAATGGAATACTCCACATAGCAACCACCTCTTAAAATATTTGACTATCGCTTAAAGCCTACCGATTCCCGTTACATCTACAGGAAAATTAGCAATAAGATTAACATCTCGATATCTCGATTAACATGAAGCCTATGGAGAATAAGCGTTTGTAACAATAGTTTGTACAAAAGTAGAGAAAGTAATGTGAATGTAACACATCAGAATCTTTTTGGTAGTTCTGCATCCTTGGATTACGTGAAAACAACAAAAAATTGCATTGAAAGATATTTTGGGTCAAAACTAATAAAATTTTCCGAGTATGCGGGAGCCGTTGGATGACATCATTCCTGATTTTTGGAGCACAGGCATAGAATGTACCAATTCTCGGAGCATGCATCTAGCCAAATTTTACATCCAGGGATGAGGAAATTGAAAGCAATGTATTCCTTTCCTGAAAAGGATTTCGCTCTACCTCATTGTTATACAGTCTACATTCATAGTTGCTAATGAAATGTAGGTAACATGAAATTAAGAAACAAACCAATGAATTACATAATCTAGGATTTCTATGTTCAAAATATTTCATGTGTGTTTTAAATTTAAGGGCATTCTGATTAGGTAGTGCTCCACGACGCTGAATATGTGACTCAAGCACGTGATAGCGCTACTTACTTAAAAAATTAGGGCATACAACAACACTTGATTATCTCGCGTCCTCTACTGGCTTGGGAAACAACATAATTAGAGGGAATGGTTGGCAATTAATCTGAAGATACACGCGGTTATTTTGCGACGTGTCGTGACAAAACCGGTCAACTTTCTAGAACAAGTACACTCGCTTTCCATTTATGCAGTCCCCGCAGCTTTGGGAAGCATTCTATTGGCCTTCACAGGTGGTGTTCTGTTTTACGTGTACAGTTCTGTTTTACTCACGTATGAATATATAAGTAAGCAATAGCTTTGTTCGTCTAAATAAAACCCTGATTTGCACAATACCTCCTCGAAAAATATTTTTAATGGCAACTAATGTAAAACTGAAATACATTATACTTTTTACTCTCAAATAGGACACCTTTATTAGACATTATTCGAATCTTCTGTCCAATCTAAACACACAACTAAATAAAGCACTGCTTTGCACAATTGCTCTATGAAGAGCATTTTAATGACTATATATATTTGTATAAAACTGCAGTAAATTATACTTTTTACTCTCAAAGAGGACACATTTACTTTACATTATTTTAACAATCTGTTCCAATCTCCATCCTTGTCCAGTACCTGATTTAGCCGCCTGGGCACTGAATCACTCGTCGCCCTCTGGGAACACCGTCATGAAATGCGGAAAAATTTGTGTTTAGAGCCAGAGTTCTTCCAGCACCTAAGTGATTCAGTGCTTAGGCGCTAAATCATGTATTGGACAAGAATGGAGATTGGACAGATTATTAAAATAATGTCCAGTAAACGTGTCCCCTTTGAGAGTAAAATGTATAATAATTTACTTCAGTTTTACATTATGTTTTCATTAAATTACTTTTTCATGGAGAAACTGCGGAAAACAATGTTTTATTTAGTTATGTATTTAAACATGGTTGTTATAAGTGATGACAAGTAAAGGTATTGCTTGAAGTTATATATTCATATGTAAATAATCTAGAATTGTGCACGTAAATCAGTATGCCACTTCATGTGCGCGAAAAGATAAACGGACACACACCACCTCCTTCCTGTACATACTCCACCTGTGAAGACCAGTAGAATGCCTCCCAAAGCTGCGGTGATGGCATAAATGGAAGCGAGTGCACAGGAAGAGGGATGTGGGGTGGTTCAGAAATTACAATCTGTGAAAAAAGCGGTCAACCTTCTAGAGGAGGTACACAAAGTGAGATATGGGGTGGTTTAGAAATTGAAATATGTGAAATAAGCAGTCAGTCTAGTTTATTTTAACATATGTTAAACGTTAGCAGTTATAATGAATACTGAACGCTAGCCTTATCCTTAAGTTTAATTGAAAAGTGCCTCGATTAAACATACCGATTCCCATCACATTTTTGACTTTGGAATGACAAAATTATATATTATCGATCATTATTGGCCTGATTAAAAAAGCTTAATAAGCGTTGTTATTATGTTTTACTTTCTCTACCAGTATAGTAGGTGGAAGAAGTATTGCCTTTAAATGCCTTGAATCCAAAAAAAGAATTTTTAGAAAAATGTCCGTGTGTGAACAGTATAGCTCAAAAAGGAAAAGTCGCATGAATATCAAACTTGGTATTTAAGATCAGTACCTTTCGAAGGTGCTACACGAAGGTTTTGAAGAAAAAATCCCCACCCCAAACTACTCTTAAAATGGAACATTTTTTGAAGTTTTTTATTTTCTAAAACATGGCTCTTAACAATTTTGTTTAAAACACAATATATTGAATATATATGCACGACAAATAAAATCTATGTCTTAAATTTTCTGGTATTAGTCTGTGAAGTCCTCTCTATTCAGAAAGAATTTTGTATAGCCTTGTATAACTTGTAATCGTTAACGTTAGACAAAAAACGTACTATATAAAAAGTAGATCTCTTTAAAGCACACAATTTATTTCAAATAACCTTTTTGTGCCATAAGCCATTTCCCAGACATCCATTATTAATGGTTAGATTTATTCATACTTTGTCATTCTTTGAAGTCCTGTTGATATTCAGCTGTTTCTCGGGATTGTATGGAAAGAGTATGGAATTTTAAGGCTGGCGTATGGCGTCCAGTTATTAAGCATTTTGACCATCGCTGTTCTATTTGTATCATAACGAAATGCACATTGTTTTCTGCAAAATCTTATCACGTTTAAAATGAAGTAGATAGAAAAATAAACTTTCGTAAGAATACTTTGTATACGTACTAATAAATGATAGAAAGTAGTGAAAGTCATGTGAATGCAACATATCAGATAGTTTTAAAGGTATATTAAAACTGCTCATTCCCAGCTCCTCCTTGCACTTCTTCACGTTAAATTAGCTTCATTATATGCTCCCTACTGGTGGTGCGATGCTCTCAAAATGTTATTTCTCTTATTTTCGCAACATTTCTTGGTCCCTTCTTTCACACAGATCCATATTATAATATCACCTAATGTTTCCCTGTACTTTCGGTATGCTCAACTATTGTGAAGCGCACATGGCTTCCTCTTTCTGGTAGTAATGGCTTCCATCACAACTATTCGAGCACTCTCAGTGAAACACAAGTGGTCAAAGCAGTTATGATATTGTGGCATATTAATTTTATTGCCATTGCCAGACGCACTGTTAAACTGTATTGTTGTTACCAGACGTAGCATTATTGGGTCTCCTTAGATATATTTCGGCTTAACGGTCTCTCCTTTCGGTGAGGATCACGCCAAAGGGAGAGATCTGTTTGAAATTGTCTGCTATGACGCCAGCCGTGTCCGGCTTTGGCTAGGCACGGTTGGTGGGGGCAAGATAGCGTCACTCGAGAGTAAGTGGTCGTTGGAACCAGTCGTGTGTGGCCGGCCTACTGTTCGTGGCATCTCCCTTCATCCTGTTTCCATTGTTAGCTATGTAGAGAAGCCAAACGTTTTTGTGAATAAATCCCTGGTAATGTGTGTTATGTAATCTTTCAATGTAATATAAACATCCACGCCTTCCTCTTAAATTCTACAAACCAAGTTCCCGGACTTTTGCTGCCAGCGAGTTGTGCCCCCATGTGCGTGTTGGAGTGACCTAAATTAATCATTTTCTGATGACCTTTTCGGCCTTCACCCCAACATGTAATCATCTAATGTTTCCTTGTACTTTCGGCATGCTTAACTATTATGAGAGCGCGAATGGCTTCCTCTTTCTATTAGTAATGGCTTCCATCACGACTACTCGAGCACTCTCAGTGAAACACAAGTGGTCCAAACAGTTATGATATGTGATTTTTATACACCCGTTTACCTGATGTGCAGTGTAAGATACCTGAACGGTTTTTATCGTATTCTTGGATTTTCCTTAAATCCAAACCAGTCCTACTCAGGTACCAAACAATCCTTTGACAGCTTAATTCACAACATTCCTTTTGACCGTTTATTTCGCTGACTGCTTTTTTCATATATTCGTTTTGGGAATGCCAAATTTATGCTGCCAGCTATTTTGACAGCCCAAGTAGCATGGAAGTGCTTTGAAAAGGAAGTTTAAGTGACTTGTAAATTTGTTCCCGGAAGCACAGCTGAGATGGGAAACATTGATACACCGATGTTTAAGAAGCGTGGAAAATTTAACTGGTATCTCTCTGGATTCAGTATTCTTTGTGTTCTAAGCTTTGGTCTGAAGATATTTCGATCATGCCTGGTATTTCACATTTAACTTTTGATCGCAAAAACTAACTAAAAATTCAATTTAAAATTAATATTTGATTTCTAATGTATAGGGGTTTGGAAATGAATGCCAGTACAAATGTCTCATAGTTGCCAAACTGGAACTCCCTGTTAGAAAAAAAACTGTTTGTACACTATCTCTGGTTTCTAAATTATTTAAGCAATTCTCAACGTAAAGAGCTTTTTGGTTAGACATATGGAACAGTTTCTCTCTAAAACGAATTCACATAAAATTACGTTTATTACATGTTGGGAGACATGTATTTTTAGGGATATCACTGAGAGCATACCCAGAATTAAAAAAGAAAGGACAAAAAAACTAGTAGTCTGATAAATGTAGAGGATGATGATTATCATGGTGATAATAGGGATGTAGTAAATAACAACTCTTGTTTTCTAGTGCTGTCAATGCAAATCACTTTATATTACGCATATTAAAAGTACATATTAATTTTAATTACACATGAAATCATCCATGGAATAAAGTGAATTGCAAAATATACAAGATCCGGCAGAAACAATCGGATGATTTTAAGTTGGCTGTTTTTGCATATTTGATAGCACACTATTGTTACACACAGAAATTTGTAGGTTAATTATTGGCATTAGGAATGATGGAACGTTGGCCGAACTAACATTTGAGCATTTGCCCTAGATGCATATTTTAAGAATAACGACTCAGGTACACAAACACAGTATGTTTTATGCGCCATTTTAACTTGGTAAGATATGATGCAGATCAAACTCGTCAGACCATCAGTAACTGGGTTAAAGCATTAAGAACAGCTGCATCCAGCCACCAACAGGAAGCTGCCAAGGCGTCGTAGAACCGTCCGAACTCCTGGAAATGTGGACTAAGTGAAAATGGCATTTCAGCAGTCCTCATCGTTTGTGCTACAACGTTCACAAACTTTGGCTATATCGGACAGATTCGATCCCCGGTGACCGCAGTCTGACCCACGGGTTTTTTTGAGGGTTTTCCTGGGTCGCTGGGTGAATGCTGGAGTGGTTTCTTTCAGCCTCCGAATTTCCTGTCCCTCCATTTCGTTCCATTTGTCATTTCATTCATCCTTCATCCCATTGGTCTCTTTCAGGGTCGGAAGTGTCGACGATGGTGTTTCGGTGCAGCGTGTCAAGGGAAAAGGATGCTCTCTATTAACTCTCTTCGTCCCTCGGCTTTCGGCTGGCTACAGGGATATCCCAACCTCCTTGGGGGGCGTTGAATCCCCTCTGTATGGGACGGGGTCCTCCGTGTGCCTGTCCATCTGCCGAGATGTCTACTTCTGGAAACTTAGGGACCCTGTCATTGCTGTACTATCGCTCCAAGATCCGGCCGCCCGGTGCCTCCTCTCGCCTCATCCTTGCTCCTGGGGACGCGCCCTTGTGGGGCGTAGGTACAATATCCCCTCTGGATCGGTGCCGAGGACCCTCCATTAAGGAAGGTAAGGTAAGATATCGGACGGAGGTGTTAGGAGGATATTACATTTAGAGCTACGCTTCCAACTATGTAAGTTGCAAGCTGTGCAAAAATTAGATCCTCGTGATTATCATACACGGATGCAGTGTTGTCAGAATGCTTTGCAAATGATAAACACGAATGACCAGTTCCTGAAGAAACCCATAATGACAGAGGAGGCACATTTTCACTTGAAGGATTTATAAATAAAATTTTAGAAAGCGAGTACCACAAAATCCATGTCCTATGAAATGCCTCTCCGTAGGCAAAAAGTCGCAGAATGGTGTGCAGTGGGTATGTTTGGTGTTATCGGACCATACTTTTTTTGGAGAATGATGATAGAACGGTTACAGTAACATTAGATTGGTACGTCCAGATACTGCGATAATTCCTGCAGAGGAAACTTCATCGAAGACACGTGGATGAACGTCAAATCTGGTTTTAACAAGATGGAGCCACAGCCCATACAGCGAGGAATTCCTTGCAGATCCTAAGGGAAATATTCACGGGATATATAATTTCTCTATCTGGCGACTTACATTGGCCTGAAAGGTTGCCAGATCTGTCGGTATCTGATTACTTCCTATTAGGTTATCTCAAAGAAAAACTGCATCAGGAACACCTTCGCTCATTACAACATTTGAAGGAAAAATTGATGAAGAAATTTAGTAAATTACAAGGGGAAAGCTGCAGAGTGTAATGAACAATGCCAGGTGCCGCGTACAGATTTGAATCAGGTCTGGTGGAGCTCACAGAGTGAATATATAAATTAATATAAAACTAAATGGCATACTTTAAGACATATTTTCATTATTTTTGTTCAATATTATGCCTGTAATTTCAGTATTGTTCTCAGACTTACGAAATCGCCTAATTGTTTCTATCGGTACCTGTATATATTTTTATATCTTCTTCTTAAACAAGAGGATACTTGCTTTGGTTTCAACGAATTGATTTTGTTTACTTTCGCACATTTTAATAGAACATTATTTAAAATGGCTGCTAAATCTAATAAAGAGTTGTTGATGTTGGTTATTTTTCTAATATTCTCAGGTAGATGAAGTATTATATTCCACATAAAAGTTGATGTCGATAATTCATCCGAAACTCGTGATTTGAGGCGATCTGAATCCAAAACAGACATTTTAAGAAAAAGTTTGTGTGTACGTGGAAGAAAGAGGTATAATCGTAACTCAAAAACGAAAGATCTGTAAACGCCAAACTTTGTATCTGAGACTAAGGATGCAATGTAAAGATTTTCACGAAGTTTTCCCACTCCAAACAACCCCTTACATGGAAAAAATTCGTTAATTTTTTAATTTTAAAAGGTGGTAATGGTTTTTATTAAAATGAGATATGTTTGAAGAATTCGCATGAAACATTTATATACTGTATTTTTTTTATGAGCAGCCAAAGAGCTCCTCTTCATTCTGACTGAATGTTTTACAATTCTGTAAGGTTGAAACGCATGACATAGACCTAGTTTACTGCAGGAATTATGTAGAACGCATTGAAATATGCAAGTCATGTCAAATAGCTTTATTGTAGCATTAATAAGTTTCGAAATACGTGTTTTGTGTTTAAATTGTCTCTAGCTAAAGCTAGAAAAAAAATCGTAATAACTGTAGGAGACATGGGAATTGTCAGAGTTTCCAAAGAGGGAGGTTAGCTCATGACTTCGTGAACCATTGGCAATAATGGATTTTGTAGTGCACATTGCACCGAACTTGTGGTCTATAGAAATGTTGAAAATATCACAAGCAACAACACGGAATAGGTGCATCTTTCTTTGAAGACTCGTATCTGTTGAACCAGACGTGACGCGTGATGCCTGGAAGATGTGATAAAGATTTGGTCGCGGTGGAGATTTCGGTAAGCGCCAAGAAAATCCACAGGTAATATGGGACACGTTGTTGTGGGGAGAGGCCTATAATGAAGGGGTAAGTTCGATCTGCGAGCGAGAAAGCTCGTCCTTATCTCTCGCTTGCACGCGGTCGATCCCACAAGATAGGATGTACTGCAAGAATGGACTAAATGCTGTATAGTACTCGATAACTTGCATAATACCCCAATATCAACCCAATATAATTAAATAGTCCGGTTGCGCGTTTACTTTTCGACCATTTTGAGAGATCACAAAAATTATTAGAGGCCGCCAAAAATATAAAACCAAAACTGTTTGCACAATTTCTAAGAATGTCAAATGAATTTCCGTAGCTTTTCCCAACTATTACTGAATCTTTTCGTTTCACTCATCCTACAATACACCCCTTGCTTAAGTGGCTTAACTGTTTTGAAAAACTGTATTTAATCCGAATGTAAGTAATTCTAATAAATATAAAATAGATATCTTAAAATCTACATGCAAATTAAAAAAGAAACTTATCTTCTGGTGTCGTTACACCACTGACCACAGAGCCCGTATTACCCAGTAAAGGTTCCGGTTAGATATTAACGGGAGTTAGGGAAAAATCTTCGTTTTACGACACTTCGATTAACAGCTAACTGGAAGTTATTCTTATTGTTAGCGATGAGCTCACCGCCACTTAGGTTGGGAGTTAGGGCACTAACTTGGAAGTAACCATACAAAAATGGCATACCTTCGGCCTTGATTTATAGTCGATAGCAATATTCCAAGACAAATATTGGAGCAATAGTCAAATAGCCGGAGTAAAACCAAAATAATTAGACTTACAAAGAATAATTTCCAGGTTTGAGACCAGGAGGAATTTTGTAAACGTTATAAGATTGCTAAAGTTGCACTGGTTATTACATTTGCTAACACATCGTTTTATTTTATTTTTTAAGTTGCATGGCAGCAGTATTTACTTAAATATAATTAAGCGATACTAACCCGATATTCCTAAAAGCGTCTAACCTGTTTTGCAGGTAAACTTTATAAAGAGCAGACACTCTTGCAAACATCTTTTTAGAAGACTGAAGATATTAACCCTACCTTGCATGTACATATTTTCAATCTTAAAATGCTATGTATGCAATCAAACCACATTTATTACAGACATGAAAATTCATGAGATAAACACTAGACAAAAGGGTAACTTCCATCATCCCATTGCAAGGCTTTCCTGCTTCCAGAAAGGTGTATATTATGAGACCATAAAATATTTAATACTCTCCCTAATGATCTTAAGGGAAAAGTTGACAATTTCAATGTCTTTAAAAGTGCTGTTAAAGAGTACCTATGCTCAAAAGCATATTATTCTGTACAAAATTATCTGAATGACAAATTATCCTGATGATACTACATATATAGCTCTCTAAGTAATATTAGTAAATATTAATGACAATTGCCAGTTTTCCAATTGCCTGCTCTAGAGTTAATGAAGCTAGTTAAATGTATGTATATTAAGAAATGGCAGTAAATGCTATACATTACAAACCAAATAGAACAAAATGATGAGACGAGCAAAGGTGTAAGCCTAATGAAAGTTAAATAACTGTTCTTGTCTATAAATATAATGTTAACCTTATAACGGTAGGGAGGTATTCGACTTTGTACAGAATTACACCTTATTTGTTTCATTTTGTATATAATATGTATTTATTTTATTTTAAATGTTCTGAATTCTATGTAATATTTATTTATATATGTAACTATATTGCACATTTCTTGACACGCATATAGCATGTCTCTATTTTATTTCAAATGTTCTATATTCTGTGTAATATTTATGTTTATATGTAATTTTTGTACATTTCCTTGACATGTTCTATGTTCACAAGCCTTTATGGCTGCTAGTGAACTCGCAGAATGCAATCCATTCTAATCTATTCTATATCAACAGCGAAACTTAACCATATATTCCAAACTTTCCTATTTTCCTACTAACCTATAGGATGCCAAAAACAAAAATACAACTAAGTTAATACTTCCAAATCACCCATCATATTTTCACACTAATCTATACAAATATATTAACAGCGAAATCCTAAGTAACATAGGTTTTGCATTTTTACTTTCTCTACTAAGTATAGTAAGTAGAGGAAGTATTGTATTCCACCCAAAATTTCGATACCAAGATTTCAGCGGAAATACATGTTTTGAGACCCCCTGAATCCAAAAAAAGCATTTTTGGAAACATGTCCGTGTGTGTGTGTCTGTGAACAGCATAACTCAGAAACGAACAGTCGGATAAACACCAAACTTGGTATTTGGGTTCAGTATCTTCCAAGGATGCGACACGAAGGTTTTCAAGAAAATCCCCTCACCCCAGAGTACCCTTTACATGGAAGATTTTTCGAAAATTTTAATTTTCTCAAAAATGGCTCTAACGATTTTGATGAAAATATCATATGTTTAAGATATTTTTATGACAAATAAAATGTATATCTTGAATTTCCTGGGAATGTCTCCAAAAGTATTCTTTATTGTGAACGACTTTTGCATAACTGGTAAATCATAAGAGATAGACAAAATTTTACTACACAAAAAATGTAGATCGCGTTAAAATACACAATTTATGTCCTATACATTGTTTTAGTTGAGTGAACCATTTTCGAGATATTGCTTGTTATTTCCTTAAATTTTCCAATACTTATACTTTTTCTCAAATTCGTTATTAAATTTTTTATGTCCTGGATATGCAAACAGAATAGAATGCGCCACATAGCAACCAGCGCTTAAAAGATTTGACTATCGCTTATAACCTACCATGTCCCCCTTGCATCTACAAGAAAATTAGCAATAAGATTGACATCTCGATATCTCGAGTAAACATGAAGCATATGAAGAATAAACGTTTGTAAAAATAGTTTGTACAAGAGTAGAGAAAGTCATGTGAGTGTAACACATCAGATTTTTTGTTTGTTTGTGTGGGTTGTTGTAAACGTAAGCGTTTGTTAATAGATTAATTCTGACTAATCTACACAGAGCGCGTTAACAACGAATCCTTTATAATTTAATATTCCGAAATGTTTTAATCTAACGAAAGCCCTAATTATTTTTTGTAGCGATACCGAGTATGAAGGGCTCAGACATGATTTACATAATAGGAATAAGATCTTAGAAAAATTAATTCGAGGAGAGGGATAAAGAATTTGGGAAATTATTTAGGTTAACAAAAACTACACTATAACTTTATTTTTCATCAGACTTGTGCTCTGTAATAATTTTTAGCAGCATCATAACATCTTCCTGAGTTTATGCGGTTTTTAAACTCAACCTACTTGCCGAAAATGTTTCTTAAAATAATATAATCGGCACAAATTTCAGTGTAGCAGATAAGCCTTAAGGCTAACATCTCCATGTCATCAAACATGGCATAAATAAAATAAGTATGATACTTGTACATCAGGTAAACCATTTAATTTCCTCCTACTCAGTTTCGAATATTTTAATAGTAACATTAATACAATATGTTAACGTATGTTAGAATCGAGAGACTTCAGCCTCTTTTGCTAGTAAGTGTTTCTATTATGTAAAATATATTTTTCCAATAACCCAATATTTTTCCAAGCTATATTGAGAGTGAAATCCCACATAACCTAATATTCTGAAATGACCTAACCCACTTTCAAGCTATGTTACACATATAACTATTCCATTTTATACTACCTTCAAGAACAGCAAGTAATTCTTTTTAAGCATGCTGAAACTCAATTAACCTATTCCAAACTCGCTGCGAACTAAACTAACGGTATAACTCTTAGACATCTGTCGCTACCTAACCTATAAAATCATAATATTAACGATAAATATGATGTATTACATTCCTGAATGCATCCAACCTATTATCAAGCTATCAGAAACGATCTATATTACTCACGAAATCTATATTAACCACCCACTAATTTACTAACAACTTCAGATTTTATTTTACACATAACTCAGACTGCAAGCTCAGGAAAATTACGACAGAAGGATTATTTTAAGATCTAATACTACAATTTTCCACCTAGGTGCCGTGAAATCGCGCACGAAAATGTTGCCCAATCATACCGAATTGTCAAAAAAACTCCAGGTTAATTAACATAAAGTTACCTAGCGTTCGTAATAGGGGCACTCCGTATAACCAATAGTTAACCACAACCACAGTTTAGCAAACCTCAGCTTTTAACCGGAGATCGTAACTTCAGCACAAGTTTTCCTACAACTGTAGCAAATTCTTATTCACTATAGGTACCCCCAATTTAAAGTTCGTAACTATGGATTTCGCATTTCATCCCAAAATTCAGTTTTAAGATTTTATCTAGTGACCTGAGCAGTACCTATAAAGCAGTATCATTAAAAGGTAAAATCAGTACTTTTCATATAGGTTTTCTAAAACGATTAGGTGGCCCGTGCAAATAATTCGCATAACATTAATATGTAAACAAGCCTTAGATTGGCCCCAGTCCAATAAATTATAAAAAGATTTGGTGAACCTATGTACGTGTGTGTACATATTTTACACTTTTCAAGCATACCTATGTGGGGATTTTATGACTGCTCTCATATTCTTTATTTATTTTCAATGGTGTCATTGCATTATATATATTGCCTGAGCGCATCTCCAATTCATCACAATAAATGTAAAATAGAAAACGTAATAAATATAGTCTTCGACAAAATAGTTGATGGAGTGAGAATACAATAACATTCAACAATAACATCTACTTATCAGACAAACACAATATATTTGTATGCCCTACATACTGGAGCAAAGCATAAAAGTCGGCATTAACATTCCATACTAACGAAAATGAAATAATAAATTATGAATGAATGAATGAAAATGAATGAATTACGTATCGGTCAAGAAATGTAAAGCAAAGTAGTTCACATATTGAGCATTCAGTGCTCCTAAGCTGTATTCATATAGGGCAGTGTCGCCCTATAAATTGCATGCAAAGGTAAAGACGTAAATTAAAAGGTACATCATTTTTTGCCATTACGATACACTCAAATAATACATCAGTCTGAGGTTGTCATGAGCACCTTTTATCGAAGTATATTTCGAAACCTGAAGAATGATAACTAAGGAGATATCCTCTTATTATCACCGCAATTGCTACTAGAACTAACCTTCTCGTGGATTTTTTATTTCTTTCTTTTTTATGTTTGTATGCTATCGTTCCTGCGGAGCTATCTAGATAATATTAACAGTTTAGCACTAATCATAAAGTAATAATTTTTTTGTATATCAAAATTATAAAAAGCTTTATTGTTGGTCAAAATCATTAATTATTTGATAAATTGTAGCATTAGCTTAATAAAATACTAATAACAATTACTCATAAAATAGCTACGTTACAAAATGTAAGTGATAATATTAAGTTGTTCTGAAACATATGTCAACACCAGTGTTAACGAAATATCCATAACATGTTTACTTTCCGTCCAATTAAGAAATGGTTCGTATTCTTTTTCATTACTAGCTTGTAATTTCCTTGAAATTGGGGACAATCCTACTTTTTCAGCTTCTACTAAAATGCTTCCAGCAAACCTACATATTTATGATTTTAATGTCAACAAACAAATGGACTATAATGAGTTCCATAAATACAGTGACATAAAAACAAAACACTCACTCACTTCACAGTAATACCTTAGACAGTATTAATTTTATTTAAGTTTTATTGTTTTGTTTTACAAAAAATAGCGTATGAAATTCATTTATAATGCTATACAATTATTACATTACAAACTTGTTTCACAATATACTAATACGATCTCTGCTGTAATGGCCGATTATGGAGGAGCTATAATCGCTTGTATAAAAAACTCTGATGTGTTACACACATGACTTTCTCTACTCTTCTACAAATTATTTTTACAAACGCTTATTCTCCATATGCTTCATGTTAATGGAGATATCGAGATGTTAATCTTATTGCTAATTTTCTTGTAGATGCAAGGGAAATATTTTAAGAGCTGGTTGCTATGTGGAGTATTCCATTCTCTTTGCATTACCAGGACAAAAAAATGAATAGCGAATTGAGAAAAAGTATAAGTATTGTAAAATTTAAGGGAATAACAGCAATGTCTCAAAATGGTTCACTCAACAAAATAAATGTACATGACATAAATTGTGTATTTTAACGCGATCTACATTTTTTGTGTAGTAAAATTTTGTCTATCTCTTATGGTTTACCAGTTATGCAAAAGTCGTTCACAATGAAGAATACTTTTGGAGACATTCCCAGAAAATTCGAGATATACATTTCATTTCTCATGACATTATCTTAAACATATGATATTTTAATCAAAATCGTTAGAGCCATTTTTGAGAAAATTAAAATTTTCGAACAATGTTCCATGTAAAGGGTAGTCTGGGGTGGGGGGATTTTCTTGAAAACCTTCGTGTCGCATCTCTGGAAGATACTGAACCTAAATACCAAGTTTGGTGTTTATCCGACTGTTCGTTTCTGAGTTATGCTGTTCACAGACACACACACACACAGACATGTTTCCAAAAATGCTTTATATGCATTCAATACACCTCAAAACATGTATTTCCGGTGAAATCTCGGTATCGAATTTTTGGGTGGAATACAATACTTCCCCTACTTACTATACGTAGTAGAGAAAGTAAAAAAAGTAAGAAAATGAACAGTTTCGTGACTATAACTATAAATAATGCATTCGAAGGAACATGACTATTCGGCACAGTGGGCATTATTTTTAGTAACGCAATATTTCTTTTTATACATACAATAACAGTAAAAGTTTACAAATATACAAAACTTGGCAAATGATAGAATTTCTAAGTAGAACTTGCTCAATACTATTATTTCATGCAACATTTTCAGGAGCAATTGATGAGTAAAGACAACAAGCCGATAAACGTTAAACATGGTTTTTAATAGTACGAGCAGTCCATGCATCCTTTTTCACATTATAACATAAGTGCATGCCCAACAGAGGTAAAAAAAAGTGGGATAAAAACGGTGTCAGCCAGGGCAAGGGATCGATCCTTAGCGTCAGAAGGGTGTTGGGCAACGCCCGCCAGACCGACCCATGTATTATCTTGTAGCCCTCTACACGCTTTGAACTTCATGCAAATTACAGCTCCAAAATTGAAAGAGGCCTCCCAATTGAACTGCCTTGGTGTTAATAGTACCAACGTCCTACATCCCAGGGGTTCTGTACACTGTAGTATGTACCTCTTATAATATCCTAATATACTTTTTTTTTCCTCTTCAGAAAAAAAAGAAAGAACAAAATAGTGCCAATTGGTTGCGCTGAAACCGCAAAGTTTGATGTATGAAATGAAGTGAAGTGACATATTTTTAAAATTATCTTTCCGCCCTAAAGAGCTTCAGTAAATATGACCTTCCAAAAGCTTCCTAACCATAGAATCATAACTCGGTTGGATAAAATGCGAAAATTATTTACCGTTTCCTTGTAAATGTTTAAAAGAGTGATAGGGATGAGCAGGTAGTAAGCTATCATAAACACAGAAAGTACAAGTCTTTCACTGTAATTTATTATGGAAATTATTAAATGATTATATCTTATTTTCATTCTTGGATTTCTTATATTTGTTATTTTTGTAAATGTATGTGTATTTTAATTACTGGTGAAACAATGGTCTATACTCTATGTTAGTATTGCAAAAATATAATGTTTAATGAATAATAAATGTGTTGCATATTATAATCAATAATGTTTGTCCAGAAATTGAAATTTTATTGCTAGTTATTTAAATAACGATAAGGGTTACACCTTCTAGGTTGAACTGTTTTATAGCCCCTTTAACTTCTGTGATCATATTGGAGGCTTTGACTTTTGAAACAACTAATTCGTTGACTTTAAGTTTTTGCTGTTAGTTTTTGCTCATTTTCATTAGGAAATACAATCATTCCCACATTAATACTTCCAGACTCTGCGGAGGTTAGGAGAAGATTCTAATTAAAGAAACATTCCCCCGGCTCAGCCGGGAATTAAGCGCGGGACCTCTGGGTTGAGAAGCTAGAGTGCTGACCACTTCACCACAGAGACAGTGACATCGATATTGTTCCTCTATTTTTGGAAAAGGTGTGATATGATTCGTTCAGTATCTCTAATTACTAATATTTTCTCTTTAATTCGCTATAGAATCATGAAACTTCATTAACACTTTTTCTCCCAAAAGCGTTCTGAAATTTTACTTTTCGCTGTAGTTCAGACCAAACTTATTCTATAGCATTCAGACAGCAATGCTATGTCAATGGCTGCAAAACCTTTTATCTACGTTCTAAAGCTACCTGGTGTACAACGAAAGCATTTCTTAGTTTTGTTTAGTTTTCATCGCCCTACAGGCGTGAAGATAGTTTTTTCTCGTTATGCTTTTTTAGTAGCTACTTGGCTCATCGCTTCTCGGGGTCTCCATAAACATAATTTTCTAATAGATGGAAAAAGCACAAGGCTAGCTTGCACATTGTGCCAATGCGACAACACCACACTGCTCGGCACACCGAGCGGGTTGGCTCAAGTGGTTTTATCTGCGGCCCGCATTCGGGACATCCCGGGATTGATCCCCAGCGACTGTCCACTCTGGCCCATGGGTTTTTCGTGCTTTCCCCGGGTCACCAGGCGAATGCTGGGGTGGTTCATCTTCTACCACGACTCTCCTTTCTCCCATTTCCTGTACCCATCATCTTCCTTGTTATCAGTTTCAGGGTTGTAGGAATAGACGACGGTGTTCTGCGGGTTGCGGCTGGACGGTGGCTTGCACTCTGTAAAGGCTTCTTCCCTGGCGTCGCCGCGGTACTGCTCATTATGTCTCAACGTGAGGCTCCACTCTGTGGGACCCTGGAGTTGGTGGCCTGTGGGCCGGAACCGGGCGGTGTCGGATGCGTTCTATTTGGAATCCTTGGGGACCCCGTTCAGGTTTGCACCCATCGGCATCCGGATTTGGTCGCCCTTCGGGTCTCTCCCTTCATTCTTCTCTCCCAGGGCTCACGTTGGAAGCATAAAGGGCCAACTGGCCTTGCGTGGGGTGCTCTGCCTCGGTTCCGAGGGCCCCTCCGTAAAACGTACCTTTATCTTGTACTGCTCGGCACGTGATCCCTTGGATTCTGCCTCGCTGTTAAACATTTTCGTGAGAAATATGTTTCCATAAATATGAATAAGTTAAAAATATCAACATATATGGTTAAGTATGTCAGAAAGTAAAGCCTTGAATGTAGATATTTTGTTAGTATTTAGAGTCCTTTAAAATAAAATGAACCATTATTAAGTAAAATATTGAAATGTACTAGTATTAGTAGTTCTAGTGTAAAGAAATACAAACGTATGTTTTTTTTCTAATTAGGAAAAATAAAGTATATATTCCGAAAACACATATGCCCGCTTACGCATGACTCACTGTTTCCCTTTATAACAGCTGCAGTATTATTAAAATTTCATTGATTCATATTTATGTTGACTTCAGCTCTTAAAAACCACAAAGTATTTTTTTAAATCAGTTTGAAAAATGTTAATTTCGAGTTTTGCTTAAATTCTTATCATTTTCTGTTCAGACCAATAGTGACTCTTTTGTCGACCTTAATTATCATATCTGCCTAGACAGCATCACCGAGCTTAAGCGGCAATGTCTGGTGCTCGCATTTGGTAGGTCACGAGTTCAAATCTCGTATACCGATTATTCCGATTGTTGTTTAATTTGCTTTTTTAAGCTTTATTTCCCAGTTGAACGAATACCAGCATTTCAAGAATGCAATTGGAGATTCTTAGAAATATCCCCAAAAGTAAACTTTATAAGTGCAGATTTTCGTAAAAAGGGCTCTGACCAATTTGGTCAAAATATGAACATTTGATGACTAAAATAGAAAATGTATATCTTGAATTTTCTGTAAATGACCCGTGAAGCCCTTTTCAATCTGTTTGAATTTGGAATTCATAAGAAACGAACATGAATTGCTACAAGAAAAAACATAGACCTAATTGAAATAATTCTGTTATACACTTACATTTCCCTGAGTGTGAAGTGCGTTTGAAAGCTTGCGAATCTTTGTTTTCCTTCGTACGAGCTTGTTGCCACGAATTATTATGTTAACGTTTGAATTTGAATTGCTGAATCTGCAGCAATCCCTAGATCAGGATTTATCGTGGGTAGAACAGTCACTCTTTATATGAAAATGGATTTAAATTTGTAGGGGGTAGAGATAGCAGTGTGAGTGTAGCGCACCAGATCTTTCTTTCTTCAAAATTTTCATTTCTGTGAAATTCCTAAATCGAATTTTTGAGTGAAAAAATACTTTTGTGCTTGAGATGAGCGATAAAGTAAGAATAATTTAGTATCCTATGCCATATCCTGAAGGATCACTATTTAACCAGTGCACTCAGTGAGTCGCATATTTCTTCTGTCACATCCTTAGGAGAATTATAAGGTTAAACTGACATTTCATCAGAGCATGCTCCAGGTCAATACAGCCTCACAGTAATGATTCCTATGTTGACATAGCGATTATTAGAGCCTGGAGTTAGCGTTAGAATACAGTAGAGTGACTTGCTATAGCCTGAAGTTGGGAGAAGGCATCGTAGGGTATTGAACTAACGCTTCGCCTTTAAGCATTAGTTTCAATATCGGAAAACAAAGAAAGTAAAAGCAGACAATAGTTTGGTTCGTCTCTGAGCGAATAACCTATTAAATTTGCATAAACCGCTTCAGAGATCAGATACTGTGGATATATAAGTCTTTGCTCAGCATTAAAGGAAGCTCCTTTAGGATCCTGTTTCATCTTTTCTAGATGGTTAAACGCCCTCTTCTTGAATGAGTGGCCACTTCTCGGTCGCTGAGGTAAAAAGGCAGGAGAAAGTGCTCCTTCGTGGTTGAAATTCGCTAGTACAGTTCGTCAAAAAGAGCTAGTGTTGGAAGATAATATTTTAGGATATTAGTGAAGTAGGAATTTTAAGGAATATATAAGAAGGAAAAATTGGCTTTAATCAAAACAAACGTTTCTTCTTTTAAATTTTATATAGGTACATGAAAGTTGAATTAATTTTTTGAACTTATAATACATTCCAGTACCATTTCCAAATCGCTGCGTTGTAGTTCACGTGTGTTCTTTAAATATGCTGGGTGTATTGCACGAATAATCTTCTGGAGTTGCTATGGTAGTTACTTTTACGGCGAACATCTTAACTGTAGCGGTACCTCCGTGGTAGGACCCCACTAAGTTGATGATGGACCTTTGGGAGATGATGGATGTTGTATTACGTACCTGTAGGTCGTATTGATGCCCGTACTCTTGTGATGTATCACGCCGTTCTCGTAGACTGGAATCTGATGATCGTATATCTGTATTCTTGTGTGAGTGTTAGTATGCAGTAGTTATTATTTTATAATTGTGCCACGGCTGCTGTATTTGTGTCGGAGAGCACTTGTGTCTTGTCAGGGTTGGGTATGGAGAATGTTAAAATATTTTTGCACACACGTATTCTGTTTAACTATTTCACTTTTATTTTAGATAAACCACATGTATTTACAAATCACTATTACCTTTGTCATGTTAAAATATGTATAACTGGCACACTTTAAATACGTAGTTTTAGCGTTATTTAGAGACGAGGTTATACGCGGCCTTTCTGCTCGAAGTCTGACAAGCTTCTGTTAGCGTTCCCTTCAACAGTTTTCTTAGCGTACGTATTTGCTTTATAGGCATGCATCAATGTACCTGATGGGTGCTACTTAACCAATAACAGTTTGTTTTATATATATATGTTTATATATATGTTTACAGACTTCCATTGTCCTAATTATGAATCCAAGGTTCGTTACATGCGTACGTAGATGCTACTGCATTTCTCGTAATTTTTATTATTGGTTGTACACTTAACAATGACCTTTCCCTCTAATATTATATTTCATATGTTATAACGTTATATACTTGTTCTCTACCATGTGTACATTATAAATATATGTACTTTTAACATCCTCTTAACTATTATAGTACAATATTAGCAAAAAACAAACAAACAAACATAACACGTAAAAACTTAGAACAAAAAATATTAAAGAAAGAAATTATTAATGTATTGACCCTGAGAAGCTAAGAATTAGATATCTTAATACATCAATGAGTTATTGTATTGGTTTGCCCGTGTCTAGTACTGTTTGTTGCTTCACAACAAGCCCACCTACTTGCATCTGGAGAGGTCCATTAGAGAATGGAATGCTGCACGTAATATAAAAAATGATCACCTTCGAACAGTATCGGTGTGTTCTGTGTGCAAAATTCCTCTCAACCTAGGGAGCAGAAAACATGATTCCGAAACTTCCATAATGCTTGAAGCGTGATATACGGGAAATGTGCTATCACGTTTTGGGTATCTGGGCGTATTTGAATTGAAAAGTGATAAATATTGTTGGTTTGTATGCCTTTTTATATTATAAGCGTGCGCGTCACACACTCTATCTGGGGCAGATAGCCTTGCGTTCGTGGCCAAAGGAGGAACTAGTGTGTTGTGAGTGTAGCCGCTACACGTAAACAGGATAACAGCGACACCAAACCGAGCGCAACGTTATATGTCCCGTGTAATACACACACGTACTCAAACAAAATAAAACGATAACCAAATTGTTAAATTTTGAATGAATAACTTATGCTAATGTATATAGTGAGTGAACACAAAGTCAAAAGTATAATTTTTAAACAGAGAGAGGACACACAACTCAAAAATGAAAAGTCACATAAATACCAAATTTCATGCTGAATTAGACACAGTTTAATTATGCCAGACAGAGGCTTTCAAGAGAATCCACCAAAATTACTCTTTACGTGGAAAAAGTTAAGTTCATTTTCATTTTCTCATAAGTGCCCTAACGATTTTGATTAAAACATAACATGTTAACGACATTTACACGACTAATAATTTTTTTTTTTTTAATTTTCTGGGATTACCTTATGAAGATTTGCAGCGATTCTTTGCTACACAATGGAAGGTGATGACGTCATCTCGTCATCTTCGTCTTCTCCTTCAGTGTATCATGGATCTTCGGCAATTGATGAGTTTTCTTAATACATTAATTTAATGATGATTGATGGTTCCCTTGGCTAGTCATTAAAGGTTGCGGTAGAGCATGGATATGGAGTCTCCAGTTGTGCTTGTGGTGTGAAGGATGTTAAATGATTACACTGAAGTGAAATTTAGCTGTTAGAATTTTACTTTCATCACCACAAGTTCAAATTGTATTTTTACACCATTTTTTCACGCGTAACAGTTATGATGAGAGAGCTTAATCACTTTAATCACTTCGACATTTAAGTTTCCGACCTTTATCGACAAAAGTACATATTTCGTTCACACTTTTTTTTAACTTAATACTTTCTTAGATTATCAGTTAAGTACGTTATAACTGAAATATGCGGACTTATTACTTTTCGATATTTTGACGCGTATTCATTATGTTAACGAGCGCAGACACGTCTTGTAAAAAATTCGAGATCACTCTGGCTCCCTTCTAAATATTTCAGCTTATGTACTCCCAGAATATTCCACAATTTCCTATCATTTATTGGATAAATTCACACGTCTCTCCTACATTCAAATTTGACCTCCTACGCTACTGTTTTCCTATAGGCAAAAATCAGATCATGTGACGTCTCACTTAAATGTTTAAATCTGACTTCTTCTCAAGCGTCTTCCCTGTTCGCACAAACTTTGGTCCGTCCGCACAAACTTTGGTCCGTACCAGTAATAACCCTAACAAAAGATTCCATTACCTTTCTCTTTTATTAACAACTCCGAATGCGACTGCTTGTAGCTTTGAAACTTTTGCATATACATTTCATATCTTCATAATGTTACAAACTTAAAAATACATTTACATTTTTCTTATATGTCACTAAACATGATTAATATAGGCAACAAGAAGTACATAATTTTATCTTTGACTAGAATACTCACAGTGTAGGTTTTATATTTCATTTAACAGTTTATTATTGATGATGATTGATAAGTTTCTGTGATTACAATTAGTTATCTTGATACAGTTCCGGCTTCAACTTCATTATGCTTGAATTTTCTTTTTGTACAGCTAGTAAATTATAATAGAGAGATAAAATTTTGTTGCAGAAAAATGTAGAGCACAGTGAAATGCACAACTTATTTTAAGTAACCGTTTCGTAGATTAGCCTTTTCCGAAATATGCTTTGTCATATCTTTAAATGTGCGCGCGCGCCTCTAAACAGAACTGCTCATAAACACATGTCGGTTAAATACCAAACTTGCTATTTAAGTTCAGCGTCTTCCAAGGAATATTTCTTGGAAAATACCCCCAGCACATACTACCCGTTACATGAACATATTTTCGTTATTTTTTATTTTCTCAAAAAGAAAATTGTTTTACGATTTTAATTAATATATAATATGTTTAAGATTTCTGCATGATAAATGCTGTATATCTTGAATTTTCTGGTACTAGCATGTTAATAACTTTCATTCTGAATGAGCTTTTTATAACCTGTAAACCATAAGAAACAGACAAAGCCTTATCACACAACAAATATAGATCTCGTTAATCACACAATTTATTTCAAACTCTTTTGTGGAGTTAACCATTTCGAGATCTTGCCTATTAGTGGTTAAATTTTCAAATACTTACACATTTCTCAAATGGGAAGTCATCATTCATTTGTTTTTCTCCTGGTCATGCAAAGAAAAAGTAAGATCCGTTCTTAAAAGACTTGATTATCGCTTAAGTCTACTGTATATCCTTATTCCCCTTGTGCCTACAAGAAAATATGTAATAAAACAATTTCTGCAAATGTTTATCTCGATTAACATGAAGTCGACAGATGAAACAGTGTTTGTAAGAATAGCTTGTTGAAGAATGAATAGAGAAAGCCATGTAAGTGTAACAGATGAATTTTCCCCACATGGGTTCAAAAACACAATATGGAACACTTGTGATTATTTCCCTTACATGCATGCAACTAACTCCATATTGATAAATTTGAGATTATTTCTAGTCAAAAAGGTATTTTAGCAATGTAACATAAATAGAAGTAACTTTTTATATGAATACTATACTATATGATATATTGTATTCTTCATGGAATATTCAATATATTTTCACTGGTAGCTTAACATAAACGTACTCTCACATACGCAGGCATTCAGCATTCCACAATGGGCTTACTTTGTACATTGCGCATGCCAGCAATGGGAATGGGTATTTTCGCTCTCCGGAGCACGAAAGTCAGCTAATTAATCATGCATCCGGAGGAACGTTTCCGGTTGGTTTGTCGGACGGATAAAGAACAACAAGAGTGCTATGTGACAAGAGGGATGTTTATTCTGCCGAATCAAATGAGCTTATGAAAAGCCGCAGGAGAATTCTGTCTGCGTCATGTTTACGACATGTTTTCAAACAAACACCTAACACGAAAAGAGGCTTAGCCTAAAAAGGAAGCAACACAATGTATTCATAAGCCTTAAACACAGACAGACATGTTAACAAAGGACGAATTACAGACTAATGCATTTTATCTGTTATAAAAGCGAAATCTGAAATAATACTAAGAATATATTCAGCGAGGTTTCTTAAAATGAAGTGCGTGATGCATCTTTTTGTATCAAATGCTCCTTTTTCATAAATATTCCTGTCCTTCTTTGGAGATATAAAATTATGAAATTATGGGTCGGTTACATGAGGGGTCATAATTTCATAATTTTATATCTCCAAAGGAGGACAGAAATAGCTTTAACTGCTCATAATCTGAATAGTCATCTTTAGCTTCTATAGCCATATAGGGGCTTTGATTCACAAATAACTGATGATATTAGTAACTCTTTTGTTTACACTTAGAATTTATTCACTTTAGTAGTGAAGTCCATCCCGCTCACTGCCACATTCACAATTTCCTCTTTTGCAAAAGGTAGGAAATCATCTTAATTAAAGAAAAAACAATTACCGGAAAATTCAACCCGAGAATTCTGTGTTGAGAATCCCCAAAGCTAGCCACTCTAACATAGAGGCAATCAACACTTTTTTATAAATAATATGAAATTATTTTATATAAAAACATCACTTTTGTCAGACTCTTTTCATTTTTACTTTCTCTATTACGTACCTATTAAGTACGTAGTAGATTCCATAGATAGTACGTAGGTATCTAGATTTCACCGAAAATGCATGTCCCCTGAATAAAAAAACAGCATTTTTAGAGAAATAAAAGATGTGTGGGAGTATGTCTGTGAAAAGAATAACACAAAAAACGAAGGTTCGGATAAATACCAAACATCGAATTTAAATTCAATATCTTCCAAAGATGCGATATGAAGATTTTGAAGAAAATATTCTCACTCCAAATTACCATTTACATGTATACATTTTCGACGTTTTTTATTTTCTCAAAAATGGCTCTAACGAGTTTGATTAAAAACCATATATTAGAGGTATTTATTTAACAAAGACAATGTATATTTTGAATTTTCTCTGAATAAACTGTGAAATATCTTCACTCGGTAAGAATTTTAAATATTTTGTATAAGTGGTAAACATTAAGAGATTGACAAAAATGTACTTGGGCAATAAACGATAGAAAAAAGTAATATCTTTAAAAGATAGAATTTATTTCCGATAACTCTTTTGTGATATCCATCATTTCCAAGATATCTGTTATTATTGGTTTTCAATTTTCAATACTTATGGGCAGTGTTTACCCTTTGTCGTTTATTAGTGGGTATACAAACTATTGTTATTAAAGCTTATTTTTCTATCCATTACATTTTAATCCAAATAAACCTTTGCATAAATAGCTACATTACACATTTCGTTATAAATACAAAGGGAACAGCGATAGTCAAATGTTTAACAACTGCACGCTATACGCTGGCCTTAAAGTTCCACACTGTTTCTATGCAATCACGAGAAACAACTGAATATTGAGAGAACTTTAAGACAATGACCAAGTATTGAACAATTCGAACCTTTAATAACGAATATCTCAGAAATAGCTTATGCCACAAAAAAACTTATTTGAAATAAGTCGTGTTTTAAAGAGATCTACATTTTTTGTGTAGCACGTTTCAATGTTTCTTAAACATTTGACTATAGCTGTTGTGTTTGTATCCTGACGAAATGTGTAATGTAAGTATTTCTGCGAAGGTTTATCTGGATTAAAATGAAGTACATATAAAATAAGCTTTCATAAGATTAATTTGTGTACCCATTAATAAACGATACAGGGTAGAGAAAGTCATGTGGATGCAACACATCAGATTTTTCTCTTCATTGTGGAAGCTTGAGAATTTACTTACAGAACTACATTCCAGCACTGTTAAATAACTGACGCACTGAGTTTTGGTGTTCTCCAGCATATCGTAGCGTGTGGTCCTCATATAGCCTCCTCCTGAGCATCAAGAAGGCAATGTTCTGTTGTATCAAGACTGGACAGTAGGGAGAAAGTGATAAAACTTCTCATACCATTTTCCGATTCTTCTCCTGAATTTTGTGAGTCAATAAACCCAGAGGGCGCACACTTTCCGATAGTGTAAACTCTTGATTATCTGCTGCGCTGCATTGTGTCCAATTCCAAATTTTGCTACAATTTATTGCAGTTGCAGATTTCCTTAATGATTTCTACTCTTTCTCGTTACGTCCTTTAGAGGCAATTTACAGAAGGCCATTTCGAGGCATGTCTTTGATGCTTGAGGCAATTTACAGAAGGCCATTTTGAGGCATGTCTTCGATGCTTGTTTCTTCGTCTTTAAATTGTTGCACCCATCTTCTAACACTGTTGGCGTCCTCGACACGCACCGAGGTCTGATGAATTTCCCTAATGAAAGCGAATATCAATCACATCCACTAACGAAACGTAACATAACGTTTCAACCATTTTGTATTAGCTGTTTACGTTTGCTCCGTAAAACGAATCGGAACTTCGGTGCATCTGGCAACCAAAGAAGTTATATCTGTGCCAGTATGTGAGCTTGAAATTTTCAAAACATATTCAACTGAAAACTGTATAGAACGGCTCATTTACATATTTTTCTGTCGCTGAGGCAATGGATCAGAATTTCTTAATATAACTTCATGTGTTAGGCCGGTTTTGTTGGTTCAGTTTTCCCATTTCTGCGATAGATACAAGACTTACTGCTCTGAATTGATTACGTCATCAGCACACATCTGAAAATTGACCTCTCAAAAATGGCTAGCTCAAAGTTTGTACTTAGCACTCCAAGCTCTGTAGCATCAAAATAAATATTATTTGTTTCATTAGATATTATTTTATTTTGCAACATATAAATAATACATTGGATTATTTGCACATTTAACGTGCAATAGTTGGCAACAGTGTGTGCGTAAAATGCTGAGCAAAAATATAAAGATACGAGACATAATGGAGTAAAATGAAGGAAATGAACAAACATATTACCAGATTTCGCACTTATTTTGCACCTCTTGGATTCTGAGGAAATTTTATTAAAAACAAACAAATTTGCCGAGGAATCTGAACTGTATTGAAAAGCCTTGGCCCATGATTTTATTCTAATAACTTAGTTACTGTATAGCTTAATATGTGTAAGGCACTTTAGGGTCTATACAGCATATTCTGTTCATAGCGTTTGTGTGTTAAAATAATTCTTATTCGTGCCTGTTCGTTTTAGGAATTTAATAGTTTGTAACTCTGAACTAAAGTGCATGATTAATTATTGCTGCTGTCTTTAAGAGATTAATCCGAGAATGTCCCATTAATTCTAAATGGCAACTCGGATCTATGCTTGCAAGTTGCCTATCAACTGTAGTTGCATGAAACCAATTTGCAATGTAAAGGGGACAGTTGGACTCTTTTTTCCCCAGCATACAATCCTCGTCAAACTTTGCAATTTGTAAAAGTTGTGTTTCGCAACAGAAGATTTTAAAGCTGAAATTTTGCAGAGTTTAGAAGTGTTTCGTTTCACAATCACATAATATTTGCACACGCTTGTAAAGTGTGTTTTTTACTGACTTACTTGTCGGTTTACCCTCCTCTTATGTAGGGTTTACACCCCTTAGGACTTGAGAGTTTTTTAAAATAAGTAAATATTCTACAAAATCCTTAAAGATTGTAAAGGAACACTGTATGCTTAAATAATAGTTTCTGTATAAAATAAAGGAAATTTGTACACAGTTTTAAGTCATTAAGGAACCACATAAAATGCTATTTAGTAGTATTTTTGGTAATTAGGATGATAATATTACAAGGGGAGCTGGAAAAGTAAATATTGTCGGCAGAAATTATTGTTTATTTTACACCTCTCAATGAATAATATGAGACATTTTGAATGAGAGCTGTACTACAGAATTAGTGTAGCGAGATGCTGGTCATCACATTCAGCATGTAAAGGGGGAAGCAGAAGTCTATAACCTCAATAAAACAGTTCTATATTTCTTTACACTGGACGGAAGGTAGCTACTGCACGATTTTCCAAGGCTTTGGGAAGCAGAAGTACACGAGGAGTAAATGATGCCGCCAACGTAAAAGAAAAAAACTGGTAATTGATTTCCTGAGTGAATTAATATTTGAATATTGCACTTTAAGACCAACCAGCGCATGGCGCAACGTAATGAAGCACGTAATGCAAACGACCTATCAATTAAAGGCCATGCGCGTTGCCAGTATGCTGCAATCCATAATTTACTATTGCATTTTGTGAATACTTTATATCTTAAAATCATCTGTAAGGTAAGACCGTTATACTATATATTTTAGATTAAAAATTACAAGCTGGGCACTTAACATATCTATTTAGTGCTTTGTTGTGGGGTGTGTCTTGCAACAATTTGAAGCGTAATACCTAAAATGCACATAATGTTTACATTCCAAGTAGTTAAGCTAAATTTATATACAAAACTCGTTAAACCCTACAAATTAATCGAGTTTTTTGTGGAACGGTCATTACAATCATTTGAAATCTGTTACTTGTGATTTATAAATTGTAAATGTGTGAACCTAGTCTCTGGTATAACATTTTATAAATTGTAAATGTGTGAACCTAGTCTCTGTATATCATTTCAGTTCCGCTAAGTTGAGGAACCTGCCCATATGAACTATTCTTAATTTTGCAGATTTCAATCAAATTTGGAATGTATGGACATACGAGGGCGGATCGAAAAGTAGCGCACAACAGTTTTTTTACAAAAGAGTTTAATAGTTAACAACAACGGAAATCACAAATGAACTTACACCTTTTACCTACTTTTCGACATAATCACCAAGTTACTCCACACATTTCTCCCATCGTGATACCAGTTTCAATATGCCCTGTTCGTAGAAGTCTGTTTCCTTGGAGTATAGCATCTGCGGACTGCTGATTTCACTTCCGCATCTGTCGCAAAGCGTTGGCCGGCCAGAAATTTCTTCATGGGACCAAAGAGATGAAAGACTGACGGTGCAAGGTCCAGACTGTATGGTGAATGCCGGAGTACCTCCCAACCAAATTTGGTGATTTTCTTACGAACAGCAGCAACAACATGGGAGCGAGCATTGTCATGAAGAATTTTGACATCGTCAGCATTCATGTTGTGGCGTTTGTGACGAAGAGCACGACGCAACTTCACCAAAGTTTTAATGTAGGCTGCAACATTCACAGTGTTCTCGTGTTCAGCAAAGTCCACCAATACAACACCATGCATATCCCAGAACACCGTCACACGCACTTTCCTAACAGATTGAGTTATTTGAATTTTTTCTTCACTGGGAAACCAGCATGTTTCCACTCTATACTTGCCCGCTTGGTTTCGGGCCTGTAGTGGTATGCCCACGACTCATCACCAGTGACGATTCCTTTCAGAAAGTCATGCCCTTCTGCGATGTACCACGTTAGGTGATCCAAGGTCGTCATCATTCTCTGGACCTTGTGGTTGTCTGTCAGGTTCTTAGGCACCCAGCGAGCACTAACTTTACGAAGTTTCAACGTGTCATGAACAATATCGTACACTGCACCATAGGAAATGTTTAACTGTTGCGGTAAGGTTCGCAGTTGCACACGCCGGCTGTTCAAAATTGCCGCCTCAATGCCTCTGGCATTCTGCGGGGTTACAGCTGTTACCGCCTCCCGGAGCGTGGCGAATCATTAAGATTCGCACAGCCCTCTAGGTAGAATGCACACCACCTGTAGACATTGCTACGGTCATACAATCATCCCCATACACGCCACGCATGTCCCTGTAAATATCACTCGGTTTATGCCCTTTGGCCCACAAATATCGAACCACACCTCTCTGCTCTTCACACTTGGACGGCAGTAACATGCGCACCATCCTTGTTGCGTAGTTCACGCTTCTCTAGCTAGGGCTGCACATGAAACAAAAAATAACCTGTGTAGTGAAAACTTCAAACTATCTGTGTGAAATTGCAACAATTGCAGCTGCAATACCAAGGCAGAAAAAATTATTGTGCGTTACTTTCCGGTCCGTCCTCGTATTTTCTTAACTGTTAAATATTAAATTTTAACTACGTATGTGCAGCTGTATACCTCTCGCAAAACTTAGAAAATATATAAATGATAATGCCCCTAAGTGTAGTGGTATGCCCACGACTCATCACCAGTGACGATTCCTTTCAGAAAGTCATGCCCTTCTGCGGTGTACCCCAGAGACTATGAACGCAAACTTTCAACAAGCCACGTATCATGTGCTTCTTTGTTAGGAGGCTATAAGTGCGGACGTGTCTTTGTGTGATAAATCTGTATGATCAGGAGAGGCTGGCAACTTTTATTATTGCTTTCAAGCGACATATCGTTTAAAGCTTTTCTAAATTTTGCGAGAAGTATACGTGAGAAGTTTTATTCGTATAGATAGACAAAGCAAGGCCTGTGGATGTTCTTCAGTGGTGAATTCTCCTAAAAAGTATATTGTTGCTATTTTCATCTCATTTATGTACTCTGTTATGCCACGTAAGTTCTTTTTCACCCAGGTTTACACGGAAATTGCCAGAATATATTTCCTTTCACCTCCCGTTTCATCTCAACCCGCTTTTACGTTTTTCTTATCTCCTGTTTAAGTTTACCTTGAAGTTAAAACGAATAAGATCTAGTTGGAGCAATAAAAACGTTAGTTTACTACATCCGAAGTGAACTTTATCGAATATTTACGCTCTACCCCGTCACGCCAAGTTGTGTTTAATCTTGTTTGCTGCCGCACAGCTTGCCACATTATAGAATTTATAGCGCACCGAGTTTCAACAAATTCGGATTTTAGGTGTTCAAGCTATTTCAATGCTTATAAATCGGTATTAACGCGACTTGGTCGCAAGTAGCCGTTATCGTTTATTTAACAGCTTTAAAGTTTTGTTTGTCTAAAGGGAAAATAATGAGCACCAGAGACGGGCAACAGGTGCTTGCTGACTTTTGAAAGGTCAAAGATCATAGGTCGGGAATTGTTCTCCATGTGGGAGGAGTATTATGGGAGCTCATAAGGATCCGCGTCGAGAGTGACATTTCACAACAAAACACGGCGAGCTACTTCTATTTCTGCCGAGAGGGTATTTACTTCTTATTTGTATACATTCTATACAGCAGAGGTCATGGAAAATAATGTGACATAAAATAACTTAGCAATCAGCTTTAATTTTGGAAATACTGTCAGAATAACAGCCAAGCGTCATTGTTAAATATGGTAAGAATCTTGTGACGAGCACACTTGGAAAACATTTCATTGGTGTCTTTTTCAGGCCTGTAACCAGACAGCTTTTGCTCCTGTGTTTTACTTTATTACCAAGTTATCTCGCCTTTATTGAATCTTTATGCATTAAAATTTAGGATGAAGGTAGATTTGCTTTTTGTTTTCTTTCTTTTTCTATAGATTATCTTTTTTGTATAAAGAATAAATAACATACCCGTTTTGGGACGCACTTAATATTAGTCATTCAGTAGCCTTTTGTTTAACGCATTAGGTACTTGTAACACATCTACAAAAAACTTAGGACTTTCACTACTTACTCTTCTATAAACTACTCTTACAAAACCTTATTATATCTACTTATTAATCGAGATAATCTTTCATTACACATTCACGCATTTCGTTGTAGGTATAAGAAGAATACATTAGCCTAAAGCGACAATCAGATTTTTAAACAGCGGGCCGCTCTGTGATGGCTTTGAAATTCCATGCCCTCTGCATGGACACGAATAAAAAAAGGAATTCTGATTGTTACACTCACATGACTTTCTCTGCTTTTGTACAAATATTTTTACAAAACTCATTCTCATCTATTTTATATTAATCGAGATAAACATTTACAGAAACTACCTTATTGCTAATTTGCTTGTAGGTACAAGAGAAATACGGTAGGCTTTAAGCGATAGTCAAATCTTTTAAGAGTTGGTTGCTATGTGGAGCATTTCATTCTCTTTGCATGTTCAGGACAAAAAACAATAATAATAACGAATTCACATTTGAGAGAAAGTATAATTATTGGAAAATTCAAACAAATAACAAGGAATATCTCGGAAATGGTTCCCTGGACAAAACAAAAATGTATGACATAAATTGTGTGTTTCAACGAGATCTACATTTTTGGGTAGTAAAACTTTATCTATCTCTAACGGTTTACCAGTTATGCAAAAGCTATTCAGAATGACGAGGGATTTTGAAGATATTCCCATAAAATTCAAAACATACGTTTCATTTGTCATGAAATTATCTTAAATATATGATATTTTAATCAAAATCGTCAGTCATTTTTGAGAAAATAAACATTTTTGAAAAATGTTCCATGTAAAGGGTAGTCTGGGGTAGAAGGATTTTCTTGAAAATCTTCGTGTCGCATCCTTGAAGGATATTGAACCTAAATGCCAACTTTGGTATTTATTCGACTTTTCGTTTTTGAATTATGCTGTTTACAGACATACATCCACACAGACATACACTCTGAATGTTTTCTAAAAATGTTTTTTTTTTGATTCAGGGAGTCTCAAAACATGTATTTACGATGAAATCTCGGTATCGAATTTTTGGGTGGAATCCAATACTTCCCCTACTTACTATACGTAGTAGAAAAAGTAAAGGATAACGATTTGCCATTTGAAAAATATAAGTGTTTGAAGATTCAAACCAATAACAAAGATATCTTGGAAATGGTGGACGCCACACACAATTTTATTTTACATAAATCGTGTCGTTTAACGAGATCTAAATATTTTGTGTAGTAAGATTTAGCTTATCTATTAAGCCTACTAAGGTTTAGCAATTATACAAAAATCATTCGAATTAAGAGTACCTACTTCACAGGTTATTCACAGAAAATTCAACATATGCAGTTTATTTGTCATGCAAATATTAAACATGCGACATTTTAATCAAATCGTTAAAGCATTTTTGACAAAATCAAAATAATGAAAAAATTTCCATGCAAAAGGTACTTTGTGGGGGATGTTCTTGAAAATCTTCATGTCGCCTCATTGGAAAACACTGAGATCAATTACCAAGTTTGATGTTTAAACTGACTTTTCGTCTTAGGATCATCTGTTCACACATACACACACACACACGCGCGCGCGCGCGCGCACCTCTTTCTAAAAAGGCTTGTTTGGATCCAGGAAGCTTCAAAACGAGTATTTCCGATGAAATTTCAATATCGAATTTTTGAGTGGAATGCACTACATCCTATCCTATAGGTAAGTAGTAGAGAAAGTAATAGATTTATATAGATTTAGATTTATTGTACAATTTGTTCTACATGTTTACAATACATACAATGTATATTCATTTATACCCCTACATATGTTGTACAATTTGTCTGGTGCTTTTTTTTCTTATTGGGCCACTCAGATTGCTTGGCTCCCTAGCCTTTTCGCTCACTGAGCGGCCCTTACTTCTCTTACTTTTCTATACTATTTTCTTCCCTTTACCTTCCTTATTATTCTCTCAAGTTCTTGGTTTTGTTTCTTAGATTACTTTCTTTTATTGAGTCATCATCTTTATGTTTTTTACCCCAATTCCCCATTTTTCACACTTTCTTGAATTTCATTATCGCTTTTGTAACCCTATCAACGATATGGTGCCTACCTAAAATTGTCTGCATATAATGAACCTGAACCTGGAATCTCCTTATCTCCTATTACTGTATAATGCTAATGTCTTATTTTTACTCCTAATATCATCTATGAATATATTACTAATATGAGCTCAATTTACATCCCTACCTTACTCCTATTTTCTTTTGTATCAATTTACTTCATTTCACTATTTGTTCTTTGTTTTATCCTGATACGTAAATTTCTCCATTGCTTTTCTGAGTCTAGTACGTCTGGATACCGGGTCGACACTTTCCTCCCCTTGTAGCGTTACCCTCCCTTCTCTCAAATCTATTTTTATACCCTCCTTCTGGCAATTTCTTCCGCTTCACTGACCGTTTTCACTCTTATTATTTTGGTATATATTTTGCCTCATTCAAAGCAAGTTAGTACTATTTCACTAGATTTTCTACAAAATTTTCATATTGAGTAATATTATCAGATGGCCATTTTCCTTCCGCTCGATGATTTCCATATTCTAGCACAGTAACAGGGTTAAAATAATGATCACAGCCCCATATTTGTCACCTATGCCCACTATGTTTGCGACAGTCTACTGCTTGCATGCCTCAACCACTCTCTTAAACATTTCGGCATTAATAAGAACATCTTGGTGCAAATATTTCTCGTGTTCATGGCATTCCAATAACGACATTTCTCACATTCCTTTTTATGTCTTACTTATGCTTTCAAAGGTATCAGCTTCCTTCAATTAATCTGAAACAGTTGTAGAACAGAATTTCGTGTCTGAAACTCCCACTATGGGTACCAATTTTCTTATGAATATTTTCAACGAAGTATATGTTTTCATCTTAATACGAATTTAAAATAAAAATAAGGAAATTCAACATAGTAGGAAATAAAATATTCTACTTTAAAAGAGCGAAAGTGATTTCAGCATTTTCTTTAAATTCAAACATTTAAACTCGTATGTAAACCTCATTTTCAGCCCGTGTAGCATAAATAACTGCTTTCATGGCATTAAAAATGGCTCAAATTTTAGCCGGTGTTTATTTAAACTGACACATATTAAAACCTTTACTGTGATATCTAAGAACAATTAAAAATGAGCGATTTTCATTTCATGCATGAGCTCATAATTAACGTTTATCGGCTGTGTAACCCAGTATTATCTCTGCACTTAACATATAACCAAAATCGGCATTATCTAATTTGGAATCATTTTTGAGTAAATATTTATCGCGATTAATATAAATGCGATACAAAAATGAGGTTTTATAAATGCGAATAGTACATAATTATAATGTACCGTGAATTTTAATGGGGATAAAAAACCATGCACCTGTCAGATATGAATTTTTAATAGAGAGTTATCCGCAAACATCTGAAAGCCAAGAGGAGTTTTGAATTTGTGACGAAGCACCGTGTTTATGCGAGAAAGCCTCAGTAACACATTAAACGCAGGTTTTGTTGACATTCCACTTGAGTGAAGTGGTGTAGCGGTTGCGGTAAGCAATGCTGCTGGGTTGTTAAAGCCTACGAAGAACGAATTACGCCATTTTGATGCTCTCAGCTCTATTAGCAGAGTCATTTTCGGTATCCCATCATATGATGCATATCCCCCGGGCATTCTCATAATCAGCCCCACCGTTCTGTGGTATGCAACATCTACAAGGATAAAAGAGCAAACAGCTGCATAGTGAAAATGTTTTTGTAGTTAATTAACAACGGTAGTTTTTTTCCCCCTGATAATATTGTTACCTTTCTTCTCGAAATCTTGAATAACCCCCATTAGTCACACCTATCTGATCCAAACGCTGTTCAATTCGGTACAATTTAACCCTCTCGTGCCAAATTTGTTTCCAACTAAAAGCGGATTTTCAAGTTGGCAGCACATAAATACTATTTGTACAAACTCTTTACAAACTCTTGCTGTCACTCGTGAGTGTAACTTAGTTAAAATATTGATAATCGCTGATGATGATAAACGTCGGAGATTATAGTTCACAAGATTAGACATGTACAAAACACGTGCATGCGGTGCCTGAGCCTTCTTTACCGTTACGACAATGGGAGAGACGGGTGTGGGAGAAATTAGCGGTAAAACTACAGAAAACTTATGTAAGCAAACCATTAAAGAGCGTCCATAAATAAAAAAAAACAACTCAAAAACCCCTCACTGCGAACCCAGCCATACCTTCAGCTCTGTCCGCTGCGCAACCGAGTGTTTCACTCATGTCTCATCTTCCCATTTACAGCTAGCTAAAATCCTCGCCGTGGTGCCACCGAGTCCTGGTTGAGGATGGATTCGGCACAAACGGCGACTGGTGCACGTTAGTACTTGCCGGGCTTCGTTAGTTCTGAAGTGGTGTTCTTGAAGGACATTTTAAAACTTGCATTTTATATAGCATACACTATGCCAATGTCTACAAATTTGATTACACTAGTTAACAACAAAGATAGAAAAATTCCAGAGTTGAAAGCTTATTTGTAGTGTGTTTTGTGTTGCAGGAAACTAGTTTGAGTGAATGCACAATATACTGTAGCGGACAGAAAGGATTAAGACAGATGTGGATATATTATTATTATTATTATTATTATTATTATTATTATTATTTATAATATATATTATCATTATTCCTAAATTTTTCACGATGATAAATGTAACAGCATTGGCAGATTGTGGTCTGATTTTGAACCCTGATGTTATAGAATGCTAATAGCTCACACGGACAATATGGAAGCAGAATTAAGACATATTAATTAGCCCCATCGTATAAATAATAAACATACCCGCACTTGCAGCAACGTAACTCACATTTAAGCTACAACATCTTGCAGTAATTGGGAGCTCCTTAGAGATTTATCCGATTATTTTAATAAGATGACAGAACTTTAAAGCCTATTCTCACCAGGGTAAGGCGGCGATAGCAAGGAAAGCCGAAAATCCGTGACATAGCAGATTTTTTAAGTCTAATTCAACCTCCTAACCTTAGGGTGCGCTTGTCTAGTGTGAAAGAACAATTAATGAACATACACCTTTTAAGCAGTATGGGTAACATTTTTTGACACATTCCACTTAGTTGAAACCAGTGAAATTATACGGAGGAGGAGGAGGAGGAGGATAGTTTATGTAGAGAACTTCCTGAAATGTCATAGTTTTTAAGTTTATTTTCCAGAATAACCAAACCATTGCTACAGCATTACTTTCACTTTAAAACGAACGCCTCTGAAATTCAACGTCATGTGCACACACTGTCGCGAATGTATCTGGGGGCCGTAACACGCACAGCTGTTCCATGTACTTTGTTCACCCTTTCGACGAAAGTGTGGGAGAAGGGAAAGGGGGTGCCAGACATCAAATGCAAAAAATAAGCACAGTTCTAGCACTGTCTACCACTTTGGTGTAAAGGGGAGCGTTATAGCTTGGCAGCTCGCGTGTGCAAGTCCGGAGATAGGATTTGTATTTTTTTCGGTTTAATAAGATTTCTCCGCGCCATTTAGAAGTATATACAGGGTCATCAGTAGGGATACACATTCGTATCGCTACGTGGAGGAAAGTGTGTAGAATAGGAAGGTAAGGGTGTAACGATAAGGGCTGTAATTGACACCGCACAGTACAGTCTATACAAGAAGAATTACGCGCGTCTCGCTTTATTTCTGCAATATTATTTATAACGTATACAGCTGACTTATATAACTGAAATGTCTTTATTAAATCATTAATGCATAATGCTACGTCACAATGTGCACGTGGATAAGATTTTATGCCAGTTTATAGCAGTGAATTACAACCTGTAACTTTGTATCCTGTAGTTTATATAACGGAATATCGGCAGAAACAAATGCCGCGCATAGTTCTTCAATTTTTTGATGGAAATGACTTTTGCTGTAGCAGTTTATCCTCACATTTTGCAATACAGTGCTTGAATGTTTCTGCGTTGACATGTATTCGCACATTACTCGACGTACTATGTGTAGAAGCAATTGTGCTACTGCACGGTTTGCAATAAAGGTTTTCATTAATAATAGAGAAAACATTTTCCCCATATTCCAATATATAGTTTTGCAACGCTGTGCACTTCCATAGCCTTTCCTTTAGCATTTTGTCTGCTCTACGTGAACACTGTGCGGCAATACATTTGACTAAACCGTAAAGGCAACCCTCTCGTTGTAAACAGTCGACTACAGGACGCCTCTAAACAAACGTAACGACTCCGACGTCGCAGCACTAGTCATCAGATTAAGCGGCAACGCTGTTAGCGGCTCCTGGGTCGCGGGCGTGCGCGTGTCACTCGCCTGCCGAAAGTTCATCCCCGCGCGAACCGTCATATGCATTGAAACAAATAGGATGAACGGACAAGGCCAACTAGTACCATTATTATTTCGCAAATTTAAATATTGAATTTCCGTTACATTGTTACTTTTCAAATATGGTGTTGGAAACGTTCTTCTTGTGCTCAAAGACAGGCATGTAGTGTCTTAACAGAATTATGATTCACATAATGCATTTCTTATTGGAAAATGTTGGCTATATCTTCCTGTATATTATTGAGCAGTTATTGTAATGTTTGGGGATTTTGGTTGACCATTTTGTCTTTTGAATTGCCCCACAAGTAAAAAATTGCAGGGCGTGAAGCCTAGGGATCGGACCACACCCCTACACTGATCACTCCATCAGCAAAGAAGACATGTATGGCCTGCAGCTCCATCTTGTTAAAATACGCCGTGAATTCGTTCATCTGTCAATTGAGGGAAAAACTGTTCCAAAATTAAAGCTTGGTACCGTGCAACATTAATTGTTTCGTGAGAGAAAATAGGGCCAATTATTCTAGCAGCATTCACAGCACACCAAATACCAAACTTAGGATTATGTAATTCTGATGTACGAGTATGAGGGAAGCGGCGCAATAGTGGAGACTGAAGTCTCGGGAGGGAACCGGCGCGTGACCGTGACCCAGTGCCGCTACCAGTGTTACCGCTTTATCTGATGGCACTGCATTTGCTCGTTTTATATGCTTTTAATATATAAATAATTTCGCATATATATGTCCTATTATTATTGTTATTATTATTATTTTTGTACTTGTTATATACGAATGCCAAATTGTATTTAGTGTATGTTTCTATTAATGAGAATAATAATAATAATGATAATAATAACAATAATAATAATAATAATAATGCTCTTTTTATTTGAAAAATGCAATCTAACTTCCATTGAACTTATTTGGTGATTGTGGGCGTGAGAGACATAATACCAAGCTTTTTTGTAAAATTCTGCAAAAGTTTCAAGCGGAAACAAGCGAAAAGCATAGCTGCTGCTGCTGCTGTCAGAGATTCAGTTGTCATTTTCATCTATTTGTATATACCTATATAATAATTATAGTTGTGATTGTATTTATTTTACTTGGATTTTTCACTCTTATCGTTTCATTTTATTCTTGCTACTTTCACTTTACCGTTTTATCACAACTGATCATAATATTTTCTCGATTGCATTGTTGTTAGACTTAAACACAGTTGTTTTATTATGTTTTATCGCATTTTGCAGTCCCTTCTGGGAAAAATGGAAATAATTTATTATGTACAGACAAGGGTTAGAGGTAGAATCAGATACGCTAGATTCAGTTGTGCTGGCAGCGGACGACCACGAGAGTTCAGTGGTAAAGCGCCGGCATGGAAAGTCAAGGATCTCGGATGTTTACCATAATATAATAAAGTAATTGTTATTAGCAGTATAACTACCATTATCATCATAATTGTGAATTAAATAAAAATTAAACTCGTTATATTTATTTATAGCGTTTAACGTACCTCTTCACTACTCTGGCTTACAGAGATGGCAAACTGTGTCAGATACAAAGATTAACATCGTGGTTACCACTTTAATAGCACTAATATCACAAAAACAAAATTGTATATACTTATAGAAACTAAACATACCTTAATACAAATCGACCAAATGTGAAATGCAATACAATGTGTTTACAATAAATGCAATGATAATAACAATAACAACACTTCAAAACATTTTTAAGTGACTTCGTTTATTTCTTTAATAGGAAGACCAGCAGCCTTGAGTTTCAATGACCTCATTTAGTCTCCGGGTAGTGAGTAAAACAAAGAGCAGGAGATTTGAGGTCGTCGTCTCATACTCTCCCAGATTCCCAGACATGTTCTCTCAGTGCGTTCTTGACGTTGTTCACAGTCCCGAAACATTAATGGCCAGACGTTCTCAATTGGATTAACGACCGAAGACTTCGCAGGCCATTCCAAAACCGAAATGTCTGGGTACTGCTGAAGCCAAGCCTCTGTGGTCCGGGATGTATGCACACTGTTGTCGTACATGAAATGTATCACAGTCATTTCCTCTTCCGGGTAGATAGATCGCACAGTTGGGAGCATGCATTCTTCCAGGACTACAACGTATTCCTGCGAGTCCATATTAGAGGAGACTTCTACAAGCTCCTCTACTCCACCAGTGGTCATCCAGCCCCATGCAGCTAAGCTGATCCTACGACTCCGTGCTGTGGCAACAAGTGTTTAGGGTTGGAGTGAGTGTTGTCGGATCGTCACAAAAACGCTTTCGTCAGACCATATTATCATCTCCCAAAAATCTTGATTTGCTGACATATGCTGGAGGCAGGAGGCCATGCGAGCTTCCCTGTGTTCTTGTTTAAGATCTTCCTTCCTCGCAGACCTGCGATGTCGGATGCCAGCAGCAAGGAGTCGTCGTCGTCGTCTCAGCATCCACTGGGTGATTTAGGCTTCTTGGTATTCTTGTCGCTGGAAGGAGGGGATTCTTATTGCGGACCTCTAGAACAGTCCTGTCGTCCTTGCAGGTCCTCTTTGGCCTTCCTTGCTTTTGCTTTGTCTTAAAGCCATCTTCACCCTCCTCTTGAATCCTTTTCACCCAATACGCTGTCTTTTCTGCATATCCAACTGATTGGCATATTTGGGCCACTGTGTGAACATGCCCACGTTCCTAAAATGCGACTCCTGGTTACAATAGTGTGTGCGCTTTTAAATATATATTTTATCTACGCTACACAATATAAGTTTAATCATAACTTAAATTGAAGCAAAACTGTGGAAGCTACCATAGGAAATTATAAGTGCTCAGTATGGATCCATTTGTGACACGGTGACAATAGATAGTTAGTACATTTCTTGCCACACTGACGTTATCATGTCTGGTGTATTTGATCCTACTGCTACAATATTCCTCCATGTCAACTCAGGTAGATCTGCAGATAGTGGTGCCACGTTTTTTAAACACCATTGTTGGAATTCCTAGACTTGCCGTCGCACAGAGATTTTAGGACTGCGCGCTAAAGCTGTTCTGACTCAACATTTTCATATTACACACGTGGTCGTCCGTGCTCTTTCCTTTAGACGCCCCCGTCGTTTGCACTTGATTGTACTACCTATAGTCCATTCCAAACCAGAGTTCCCTCTGATGTAAACAGAAGCACGTGCTTCGGCTTGTCACGAACCCAAGAATATACTCTTACGCCAAGTAAGTAGTTCCTTAATACATGTATTGCATTATGAAATATTAGAGCAGGAAAGGTATAGAACTGCACATTTTATTGCTGTTATCATAAGAACTCATCGTTAAAGGTAATGGATATATACTAGCTGTTAAGAGATTACAAAATATGATTTTCGCCTGCTGTTGCGCTAACGCAGAGAGCATCTTGCTTGTTAATACCAACCGACATGCACGACTGCCATTCTCTTACATACACAAGAAATGCAGGAATGAATTCCCAGAGGTGCTATCTGAGTACCGAATAAACACTTTGCGTGACACAGGATATATGATAAGCGAACAGTCATTCATAATGCACTAACACACATATGCTCAGCTCAGGTCAAATCTTGTGATTTAGTCAGTTGGTATTTGAGCTCACATGGCAGAGGAAGGTGCGTGTAGTGCGAACACAGTGCGAATAAACTGTTCAAACACAGAAGCGGGAAACATTTAAAAAGTGGCTAAAAAGAAACAATACTTCATCTATTCAACTCACTATTACAAAAACACCCGACAATAGCATTATTGCATATTACGAAACTAATATCGGATTTTACAGGCGTTTCAGTGAGAAGTGTAACGAAAGCGGGCATGGAATGTAAACAGACATAATACAACATAGAAGAGGATAAAATGTGGGAACTTGTTTTAAGTGTGACAGTGCTGTGAAATTGTGGATAAGCTTGTCATTATTTTGGAGAGTAGTTCTGATTCTGATACGGCAGCTGAGTCATCTTCGGATGATTCGGATTTGGGTGTTGCACTTTTGCCCGAGGATTGTGATTAACGCAAGTAAAATGTTCATTGCCGCATACTTATAAAATCGATTGTTACCTCAGGTTGCATTTTGAACTATGATTCTCACACAGGGCGCCTTTTTATAGATTAAATAATGTTCAACAAGCACGTGGGAGGGGAACACGCAGACATTATAGGCGGGGATTGCGAACTACTTTCGCGCGGATAATACAAAGAGTTTGTTTTCAGTGAAAAGCTCTCTGGTTTGGAATGGACAGTAGTTATCTAGCCACATTGCTTCCTACCAATGTCATTGCCAGAAGGGACGTTAAGACCAAACCTTCGCCTATACTCCTGCTGAACTGTGAGCACTGAATTATGTCTCGCCAATTCCAAAATGAAAAGCACCTTGCATGCAAGTTGTCATGTTTTATTTTATTTCGTTAGCATGGCCACAAGATAAAATAAAACAAAATTTGCACATGTAAACTTCAAACTTCCACACTTACTCTTCGATTTAAATGCTTTAAAATATACCGCAGAGAAGAAATATAAGCTTAGAACCCCTATAATCATTTATGTACAACCTGTATTAGTCACACGCTTGTTTTGAAATAAAATAAATAATATTAGAAATGCATATAGCCGCTACGCATGCGTAGTACATAGCTTGCAGATACTTAAAGTGAGCCCTTGTAACCATACATTTCTGTAATAATAAAGAAGCTTCCTTTATTATAAGTTTGTTGAATTTGACAAAGCGTACTTATGAAACTTTATGTAAAGTTTACAACTGTATATTCTTAACTAACAGATACATAAAATACAACTGTAGCAAACTAAAAAGTAATTAATAAACTTAATATGCACAAATTGACACAGGCACAAGGCATAGCGCATCTCCAATGAGACATTACTCTGTTTCAGTTTCAGAACTAGGGCAGGTTAACATCATGGAGGGCGGAAGCTAATGACAGGAAATTGATTTTCCATCCACGTTTATTTTGAAAGGCAGCAACGGTAGGCAATGAGATTAGTGTGCTGTAATCACATGATACTGATATACAGTGCGGCGGTGCCAGATCAGCTGTTGGAAACTGTCTAACCTCTAGATACATCCAGTGAGCTTTGAGCATAGATAAATGCAGAGTTGCCGCTTTCAGACAAGCTTTACCTGTCACGGATGCGTTTTGGAATTGTCTGACAGCACAGTAATCCATGTAAATCTGATATTTTTTTCTGCTAACGAGATATGACATTGATTCAATGCCTTAACAGTTCTTAAACTCTTTTGCAAAGGTGGTCACATGAGGGGCATATAGTATTTTTTTTGTGTTTCTGAGCCCTTTACTGATAACGTGCAACATAGGTAATGCAAATTGGCAAATTAAGTTACTCTTTTTTACTATTTTTGATAACTTCAATTTAAGAAATAACTTGTATTTAGGATAGAAATGTTTAAATAAGTTATAAGAAAAGGGCCGGTTTTACAAGGTTTTTATTTGAAGTGCACCTCGTTCACGTAATGTTTCAGGTCTGGGGTTTTGGGCATACCGCACCTGGTGGCACCTGTGCATCACTTCAACTAATCTAAGTTCTTTGCTTATAGATGATTATGAAACCGTGGTTCGCTTTCCGCTAAACAGCCAATATATCAGGAAAGTATATTTTGGTCAACGCGATTAAGTCCAGGAACTGTGACATCTGCGATTTTATTTCTAATATTTACCTGTTCCAGCATGTGGAGCTTTGAGATCGCGTACAGTATGCCGCAAGTGGCAACCGATGCAGGGAAAAACATCAATAGAAAGTATCAGTTTAATACCGACATCGTATTTTCTCCATTAATCGTTAAGTTTAACTTTCTCGCTGGTTTAGTAATACATGATATTTTATTAATAATGTTGTGTGTGCATATTTCCTGTATCTCTCTGTGATCAGATATGAAGTTACCTACTGATTGAGAATGGAGAAAATTCTATGAATAACAATTTATAAATGATACGCCTCTGCCCTCCATTGTGACAAAGGTTGGCTTCACGAGAGCAAAGGGCATCGACATTTATATGTTTGAAATACAATAATAAAACTGTAAAACATAAACCCAGTGCTAGCTCGTTTCATAAGGTCAAAGTTTCTCTAATTAGGGCTTTAGGAGCCAGTGAAGTCTAATTAGGGTGCTATAGTATATGCTCATTCAGATGTTTCTAAAATCCTTATGTTAGTAATTTATTCTGTAGAAACAAACTACTCATCAGATATGTTTTTTTATTGGTAGACCAGAGTTTTCTGGGGAGATGAAGCAGCTTAAGTAAGGCATGCGCCATGATTAAAAATAAAATAAATTGACTCCTCTCAGAAGCAAGCTTCAGCAGTTGTGTAAAACGTTCACAAAAAGAAAGGGGAAAAAAAAAGAAAAGGAAAAAGAAAAGCAAGTCATTATTACTTTCCCTTGAATTTGTGTAATTGTAATAACACAGTAAAGGCCCAAACAATTAAAACCCACCCATTATTATTATTATTATTATTATTATTATTATAATTATTATTATTACTATTATTATTATTATTATTATCATCATCATCATCATTCCCGGAACTGTCATTATTATTGGCACTATTCAACGCATCGCTTTAGCTCAAGTTCTTTCTTTTGTTCGGATCATTATTTTCACTATCTGAAGAAGAGCGCAGTTCTTAACCAAGCCTACCAGGAATTTCTACTGCTTTGGCGGAAAGGTAGTTTTGTAGGTTTTAATTTAACATGTAGCATTTTCACAGCACATATACAACAAATGCTGCCTATCAACTGTTCTCAGTTAGGAAATCTAACAATTACATTGCTCTGCACTTAAACGATGCATGGTATTATGGCATTTACAGTTAAATCCTTAGTTTAATTTATACGTTTATAACACTGGTCATTAGTAAAAAAAATCTGATGTGTTACACTCACATGACTTTCTCTACTCTTGTACAATCTATTTTTACAAACGCCTATTCTCCATATGCTTCATGTTAATCGAGATATCCAGATGTCAATCTTATTGGTAATTTTCTTGTAGATGCAAGGGGAATATGGTAGCTTTTAAGCGATAGTCAAATATTTTAACGCTGGTTGCTATGTGGCACATTCCATTCTCTTTGCATGTCCAGGACATAAAAAAAATGAATAACGAATTTGAGAAAAAGTATAAGTATTGGAAAATTTAAGGAAATAACAAGCAATATCTCGAAAACGGTTCACTCAACAAAAGAAATGTATATGACATAAGTTGTGTATTTTAACGCGATCTACATTATTTGTGTAGTAAAATTTTGTCTATCTCTTATGGTTTACCAGTTGTGCAAAAGTAGTTCACAATGAAGAATACTTTTGGAGACATTCCCAGAAAATTCGAGATATACATTTCACTTCTCATGACATTATCTTAAACATATGATATTTTAATAAAAATCGTTAGAGCCATTTTTGAGAAAATTAAAGTTTTCGAAAAATGTTCCATGTAAAGGGTAGTCTGGGGTGGGGGGATTTTCTTGAAAACCTTCATGTCACATCTCTGGAAAATACTGAACCTAAATACCAAGTTTGGTGTTTATCCGACTATTCGTTTTTGAGTTATGCTGCTCACAGACACACACACACACACACACACACACGGACATGTTTCCAAAAATGCTTTTTTTTGGATTCAGGAGGTCTCAAAACGTGTATTTCCGGTGAAATCTCGGTATCGAATTTTTGGGTGGAATGCAATACTTCCCCTACTTACTATACGTAGTAGAGAAAGTAAAAATCTGATATATTACATCCACATGACTTTCTCTACATTATTAACGGGTATACAAACTATTCTTACTAGAGCTTATTTTTGCTTTCTGTACTACGTATAGTAAGTAGGGGAAGTATCGTATTCCACCCAAAAATTCGATATCGAGATTTCACCGGAAATACATGTTTTTGAGGCCCCCTGAATCCAAATAAAGAATTTTTGGGAACATATCCGTGTGTGTGTCTGTGTGCGTTCTGTGAACAGCATAACTCAGAAACGAACAGTCGGATAAACACCAAACTTGGTATTTAGATACAGTATCTTCCAGAAATGCGACACGAAGGTTTTCAAGAAAATCCCCCACAGCAGATTACCATTTACATGGAACATTTTTCGAAAATTTTAATTTTCTCAAAAGTGGCTCTAACGATTTTGATTAAAATGTTATATGTTTAAGATATTTTCATAACAAATGAAATGTATCTCTCGAATTTTCTGGGAATGTCTCCAAAAGTATTCTTCATTGTGAACGACTTTTGCATAACTGGTAAACCATAAGAGATAGATAAAAGTTTACTACCAAAAATGTAAATCGCGTTAAAATACATAAATTTATGTCATATACATTTTTTGTTGTTGAGTGAACCATTTTGGAGATATTGCTTGTTATTTTTTTAAATTTTCCAATACTTTTTCTCAAATGGGAATTCGTTATTCATTTTTTATGTCCTGGACATACAAAGACAATGGAATGTGCCACATAGCAACCAGCTCTTAAAACATTTGACTATCGCTTAAATACTACCATATTCCCCTTGCATCTACAAGAAAATTAGCAATAAGATTAACATCTCGATTAACAGAAGCATATGGAGAATAAGCGTTTGTAAAAGTAGTTTGTACAAGAGTAGAGAAAGTCATGTGAGTGTAACACATCAGATTTTTCTATCTACTACATTTTAATCCAAATAAACCGTTGCAGGAATAGCTACTTTACATATTTCGTTACAGATGCAAATGGAAAAGCGATAGTCAAAGTTTAAGAACGTCGCCTTAAAAGTGCATACTGTTTCCATGCAATCGTGAGGAACTACTGAATGTTGAAAGGACTTTAAAGAATGACCAAGTAATGAACAATTCGAACCATTAATAAAGGATATCTCGGAAATGACTAATGCTAAAAAAAGTTATTTGAAATAAATTGTGTGTTTTAAAGAGATCTAAATTTCTTGTATGGTACGTTTTCTTCTATCGCTTAAAGTTTACTAGTTATTCAAGACTATGCAAAATTCCTTCCGAATAAACAGTACTTCAAAGGCTATTCTCAGAAAATTCAAGATATATATTTTATTTGTCATATTAATATCATTAATTTAATCAAAATCGTTAGCCATTTTTTAGAAAACCAAACTTTTCGAAAACTGTTCCATGTAAAGGGTATTTTGGGATGAGGGGATTTTCTTGAAAATCGTGTCGCATCTTCAGAAGGTACAGAATCTAAATACCAAGTTTGGTGTTGAACCGACTTTTCGTTTTTGAGTTATGCTGTTCAGTCATACACAAGGACCTTTTTCTAAACACACTTTTTTATTCAAGCGCCTCAAAACATGTATTTCTGGTGAAATCTCGATATAAAAATTTTGGGTGGAATGCAATATCTTCTCTAGCTACTGTGTACATGGCAGAGAAAGTAAAAATGTACTGTATTCCCAAGGCTATTAGTTGCTATTTTTATTCAATGAATAAAACATATTTTAATAAGAAAAGAAACTGAACGAATCAACTAAAACAGTGTCAGACGCTGCAATGCTCTGTGACGTCAGAGAACCGGATACACATACAGAAATCGCTGAGAAGAATGAGGCAGGAAAGTGGAAAGAAGAAGCCAGGGATTAGAGACGGACTGGCAGACAAGGGAGGGACATGTTATACGTACTTTATACAACGCATTTTACTTTCCTCTATCCCCCTAGACTAGGTCTCTTCCGTGGAGTACCAGAGTTTCCGGCCTGATTCGGTTGAGATCTAAATACTATGACGTCACAAGCCGGGTGCCTCAATGGCGAGCTGGCAGCTTGTTTGTGTCTCATGTGCTAGTAATCAAATATATTTTATGCTCGACGATACCAAAATGTATTTATACGACTGGTAGCAGTACTTTAATGGGCCTCATTAAAGTACACCTGTTCATTAAAGTATTGGTATTCGACCAATCAGAAGTGGCCACGTAACATTGTGAAAGCGCAAGTATCGATTATTGTACGCAATACGTCTCACAACGTTAGCAACTTTGTTTGACACAGGTGCTACAAGGTCATTGTATTGTAACCATAGATAAAGGAATAACGATTGTAACACATCACTCAAACCAGAAACGAATACTTAGGAAACCTTTAATTTAGATACGTAGTCGAGCATAAACAGTCGTATGAAACTTAGCTATAATGGTGATTAAAACGCTCGTATGATAATTATTAACCTCGCTTCGCTCCCTCGGTTAATAATAATACTCGCGTTTTAATTACTACCATTATAGTCTCGTTGCATAATATACTATTAAAGGTTTTCTCAGCAAGTTTAAGCAATTATTGTAAGATACACAATTACTTTGGAGTGCTTACTACGTTCTTAGTATAAACGTTTTGAAAAGTAGTGGCTTGCTGCTTGTAAAGAAGTATTTTAAAGAACGAAGATTATGTGAAGATTTATAACGAAAATTTAACATAATTATCTATCTATCTATCTATCTATCTATCTATCTATCTATCTGTCTATCTATCTATCTCTGTCTGTCTGTCTGTCTGTCTGTCTGTCTGTCTGTCTATCTATCTATCTATCTATCTATCTATCTATCTATCTATCTATCTATCTATCTATCTATCTATCTATCTATCTATCTATCTATCTATCTATCTATCTATCTATCTATCTATCTATCTATCTATCTATCTATCTATCTATCTATCTATCTATCTATCTAAATATAATCTTATCTATCTAAATCTAATCTTATCTATCTATCTAAATCTAATCTTATCTATCTATCTATCTAAATCTAATCTTATCTATCTAAATCTAATCTTATCTATCTATCTATCTAAATCTAATCTTATCTATCTATCTAAATCTAATCTTATCTATCTAATCTATCTAATCTAATCTATCTATCTAATCTATCTAATCTAATCTATCTATCTAATCTATCTCTCTATCTATCTATCATTATTATCTATTATTGAATTTATTTAAGGAGATTTAATTCCGTTCTGCAGTGACTTAAATGTAATTAATGTAAATAACTATTATAGTGTGTTTATTCGTTACGGTGTAATTATTAAACTATTAATATCGTTCTAATGTAACTAAAAGCTAACCGGCGTTTTCAAGATATGAATTTCCGTTAACATGTGTTTATAGATTTTGCTTCATAGAATGGGACGAATGTGTAGTGTACCAGTTTGTACTCCTAATTACCGCTCAAACAAGCAAGGAACATATTAGAAAATGTTCGCTTCCTTCTGGCAAAGAGAGGCGATGTCATACACAGAGCTAATGTTGTATCCGTTGTGCGTGTGTATTTATTAAACATTTTTCTGAAAATGACATCATTGGAGTAGACTCTGTTAAGAGACAAATAATAGACAACAGCAGACCTATAGACCATGTCATGAACTTGTGTAGAGAAGTGAAACAACCTACCGATTCCATATATCTAATTGTCGTGGAAGGTTATACATTATTTCAGATTTTGATCTTATCAGAATTTGAAAATATGTTTTTAAATGACAGGAATCACAGATCTATTTTTATGAACATTTTGGAAATGAAAATTGAAACTGTGTTGATTTTAGTGACAAGTGTACATGTGGTGTGGATAGAATGGCCGTTGCGAGACAGGTCTGTCACATTTTAGGGAAAATATTTGGAAATAATTACACAAAAATAATAAACAAGAAAACTTTGCGTGCAAAAAACAAAAACAAAAAAACGTAACCTAATGTCATTTTGGGCAGAATGATTCTCCCTCTGTCTGCCATACAAACCTAGGTAGGCAAACACCCAATTTCATTTAAGCTTTTATTAATGTTGTTGAAGTGAAAATTTTGTGTGAATTTTGTGTGCTTTACCAGGCTTATGCTTTTGTTGTATGGAGTTGTTATTTTATTTCGCTGTCAAATAGTCGTATTGATTCAAAAATTACAATGCGAGATACGTTAGCTACGAGCACCTCGAACATGACGTCATGGATCCTTTGCCAGGCCTCTTATTTTCTCGGACGCCACCTCTTCGGAGCGAATACTACGTCACATGGAATTGAGTGGCGGATCTTGAACTAAGATTATCATAGCAAACATTTTAGAAACTACAACTATTAATGTGGTGTTTTAACGGATATAAATTTGAGACAGGATTTCATAAATGTTGCCTATTAAATGGGTCAATAACTAAAAAACTAAATTTTTAGCACAAAACTAATTTTTTCTCACATAGAACATTGCTATTATTCTAGAGCGAGGATTCAAAATGTCAGTGGCACTTTATAACATGAATAAGGGCTACTGCCATATGGAGCTAAATAAGGCGATTTTTTAAAGTATGTATCGTTTTAATATTTTGCCGCTGCAGACGCGATTTTGAGTGTGCGCAATCATTTCCTCTTTCATTAGGAAGTCAGACGCAGCTGTGAGGGATCGTCGCTTTATGTTTTCCTGTTGTTAGAGCGTTCCGAACTGTTCAAAACATTCGAACGACCTGTCGACTGTGAAGTCCCATCAGTGGTTCCTTTTCTGAGCGCGAGAAATGTTACGCCAGCAAATATTCATCGCTAGTTGTGAGAGTTTTATGGTGAAACAATGATGGGTGACAATTCCCGACCACACACAACCAAACAAACTCGAGATCTGATCGCATCATTTGGTTGGGAACAATTCGATCAATCTTCCTACAGTCCGGATTTGACACAAGGCGATTTTCATCTCCTTCTTCATCTGAAGAATTTTCTTGGTGGAAAACATTTAAACGACGATGATGTTCTGAAACAAGACTTGGCTTTCATCACAGGCGGCATCATTCTTTGAAGAAGGCATAAAAAACTATTTTCCCGTTACAAGTGCCTGAATAACGGCGGTGACTATCTAGAGAATAGTGCAAGTATAAGTTAATGAATGGTAATAAGTATTTGGAAAATAATGTTCTGTTATTTAAAAAAAAGTTTTAACGGCACATACTTTAAACATACGCCTCTTCATTTAACTGCTTTATTAAGCAAGAAATTTATTGTCTACCGGCATCAGTCTTTTCCATGATTTTGGCACAAATAATTCACGAGATGTCATTAAAATGTACCATGGTATCTTTGTTTGCAATTGTCAATTAACATGATGCGCGAAAAGTAAAGCTGTCTTTGATAAGGGACTTAACGGATCTTAATCCTCAAGAAATATAATTATAATGCATTAAATCAATGTGTATTTCTAACCTAATGCAGTGGTTAAATTTACAAGAATTATTTAAAACTTTCGTCGCTTCTATTTGACTCGACAACGCCACCAGATGTGACACCATCGGTGCCTTCACTAAAAGTGACTGGATGGGGGCAACTCAGGTTTTCATATAAGAAGTTAAGCTTGGCGGGGAGCTGCAGAGTAAAGAAGTGGCGAGGGGCAGCATTTACTGACTTGTAACTCTGGTTTCAGGATTTACCCTAATTTCGCTAGGAACTATGCTACACCACATTACTTATCATAGAATGATTGGACTGCTCCAGACAGCTGTAATTACGTGGTTGGCTGAAGTCCGATGTTCCGTTTTTCTTCGTGCCTATGTCAAAGTTGAAAATAGCGCAAAATAATTTAAAGATCCGAGTGTCACAATACTGCTAGGCAAGTGACAGGTAGAGAGACCGACCTCGAAAAACCCTAACTTTAAATACAGTCGAGTATGCTGAGCTTGTGCTTCGTTCAGCGCTGACATAAGTGGTGCAAACATGATCTGTATAAAACGTGTCGGTCCCTTCGCGAATATTCGACAAAATAGTTTCTCTTAAAATCACATGATACTCCCCTGCTTACATAATTTTTCGAAAGTGACTTTCCAGAATTGCTAAAGCCATTTTCGTCGTTTCTCTGAAACAATTCTTGTCCCAAGTATCTGTAGCCTTATAAATTGTCCTCCGTGATGTAGTGGTTAACATGCTAGCCTCTAGTTTCTGAGATCGCGAGTTCAAACCCGGCGAAGGGCGATGGATTTTGTTCGGGCGTAAAAATCATTAACATGGCTTCCTTCGGATGGGAAGTAAAGCGGTGGTCCCGTGTCGTAGATTTACGGCACGTAAAAGAACGTCAAGCTGATAAAGAGACCTCTGAACAAAATTACCGGTCTTTCACATCCAATGTAAAATGGGACGCTAAGGGCACAGCAGTTAGAGCGTCTATAAATAAAACCGAATTTAACTGTAACCTTACAAAATCACATTTATCACATTCTTATAAAAATATAACCGTCAAAATATGACTAACTCTAAGTATTTGGACAGGATGTTTGAAAAAAATACCAGAAAAAGCTCAAAACTGATGTTTGCCGGTAAATCCGGGCTTTGTTGAAATGGCAGGTCGAGACAAACGGCAAGGAATCTGTGGTTGCGTTAAACAATAAGTATTTATTACTTAAATACGTTCTCAGAGAGCATAAGAAAATAGTTACGCTGTTAAATATGGCATTGCTTGTGTCTCTATAGGCGCTTAACCTGGAAATCCAAAAGGAGCGGAAAAAGTTTTACATTGCCGTTGCGCATCTCTCTCAGCAATTAAAAGCTGTAACCTTTGTGGTGAATCTGCGTCCATTCCATTAACACCGTAAACAAGAAAATACGCGCATTAGCTCAGTTCTGTTATTGCAAGATCTCCCTCCCGCTGTTAAGCACAACAATGCCAAGTTTCGCCTTACTTTGTTTCCGTTTCCTTGAACGGAAGTTATGCAGCTCTCGGCCAAGTCTTGTAGGTGGGGTAATGTTTTCGCGCCGCTGCAGTTCGCTTAATCAATTTGACGTTTCCAGTTTGACCAAAGCAGTGGCAGAACCTTCGTACAGCGAGTTTCTGGTCCACCATGTATGTTGGATATAATCATGAAAGTAGCAAAATATAAAATTGTGTTTGTCGTCAACGTTTTTATATGGATTGAAGTTTTATCCTCTTAGGATGGCAATATTGAGAAATGACGGAAGTGCCCATACATCTATGGAAAAGTAGATATATGGGCATATATTTGTGTACTGTTACGACTCTTGTTATAAGTTTATATTAATATTGTCCTGAATTTCGGAGTTTCATATTTGCTGGATGGATTTTTTTCCCAACAGTAGATAATATTTGTCCCAATGGCTTTTACAAATTCCCTGGAGCTTCAGCCAGTTCTTAACTCAGACCTTCTGAGTATGGAACGTTATATGCCGTTAGAAATGACTAAACTATAATATGATCTTAGTAGTGTTTAACGCCCGTTCTTACTACTTATGACACCGCAAGCAGTAGTTTATTATTTCATTTCATGATACCTGAAATGAAATAATTGGAAAGGAAGTTTGAGAGGAAACGTTCCTGGCCTATGTTTAGGGTACATCCCCGGTATTAGCCTGTTATGAAAACTGAGGGAAACCTGGAAAAATCCTCAGTCAGGGAGGAGTGTTCTGGCGGAATTTGAACCGCGGATCTCCGGTGCATTTTCCGTGCCTTAACGACCTCGGCTCCCCGTGTCGTTAACTATGATCTCTGTAGTTGTTTGACTACAGAGCTGTTCACTTAGTACATGGCTAATTTGCCTTTAGGTTTAGATGTCTAAATCCACTAGCCATGTTCAATCAGGGAAAGTTTTAATATTTTTATTTCCCCATTTTCCTGCGATTTTATGAATTTTGTGACCCCTTAGCACACATATGGTCAGCTTTAATGCGCTTAAATTTCAGTTTGAAGCGGTACAAACGTAATCACAATTCCCTTTTGATACCTTAGCGAAACAGTGCAAGGAGGTTTTATTTCTAAATGAGTTTATTTCCATGGTTGATTAATTATGAATTTTCTAAACTCATTGTCAGATATACATTCCAGGTAATTAACCTTGCGGCACGCACGCACAAACGTGCTTTCTATGTGGCATTCCCGCTCTTTCGCTGTTTCTCAGAACTATAAGTTCGCTCCGAAATAATAGATGCTTGGTTTTCATTGCTTGCGGTTTGAGTTGCGATTAAAACAGATTAATGGGGAAATACCTATATTATTGAGGTTATCTTTCCAATTTCTGTGCATTGTCTCGGTGGAAGGACGTATTTTTAATGGATAAGAGTGCTCTGTGTACTGTAAAATTATAATTATTTTAATCATGTATTAGAGCATTATTGAAAATGATGGTGGGGAATTTTAAATATTTGGAACCAACAGGAAAGCATTCATTCCATAAACTACGTTGCTTTTTATTTTCTATTAGCTTAGGCTACTAAAGTGAGTGATTCGTCGTTCTGTCTAAACCATAAACAGCATTAGGTATCTGATATTTATTATTTTGTTGATCAAATTATTATGTAGTATAGAACTAAAAGCTAGATCAACGTGGGCTCCTAGCGATTTTTCTCGAAAATCAAACTTTCAAGAGTTAGTGGCGTGTGCTTTTTGGGCGGCAATCTTTAAGTTGTTGTATCTGTTATTTGGGGCTTAACGTGTGTACTAAGCATTCGATAGCTATATTTGTTCCCCTCGAGTGTTATAATGAATTAAATCGGCAAATTTTATGTTGGCAATAATGTTCGCCCTATATTTATGGCTAGTTTGTTCATCTACGTAGAACAAATTAAGAAGAAATTTTCTGCTTACGGTGTTAATTCTATTTCAAATGGTCTGTTAAAACACGTATTAGTTCATCTTTTATACCGAGCGGGATGGCTCAGACGGTAATGTCTGTAGCCCGCATTCGGCAGGTCCCAGGTTCGATCCACGGCGAACGCCCAATCTGACCTATGGATATTTCTGCGAGTTTCTCAGGTCATCAGGCGAATACTGGAGTAGTTTCTTTCATCCCCCGAATTTGCTGTCTCTACATTTCGTTGCATTAATCATTTCATTCATCCTTCACCCCGTTTGGTCTATTTCAGGGTTGAAAGTATCGTCGGTGTTGTTTCGGTGTAGCGTGGCAGAGGAAAAGGCTGTTCTCTGTGCACTTGCTCCATCCCTAAGCGGCTCCTGGTTCTGGCCGCCCGATGCCTCCCTTCACCTCATCCTTCCCTCCCGGGGCACCCCTTCGTAGGTTGTCGGTACAATATCGGGATGGATCGGTGCCGAATCCCCCTCGCTTCACAATCCACTGCATTGAGGTCAACGGTGGACGAATCAATTTACCCTTTTGCTTTGGTGTCGGGCTAACACCTTTAACGGAGGATTTATTCTACTTTTTCTTAACTATTGTTCTGGCAGTATGGGCAGAATCCTCCTGCTGCATCTCCTCCACGGGGGAGGATACTTTACCAATAGAAAACTTCGGTTCGAGAACCTCGAACCTATTAGAAGCAGAGTTCAGCGAAGATGAAGATCGCTGATCTGGGCTTGCTTTACCCTGTGATGTTCTAGGTGCAGACTTCTCACTTACTTTGAGAAAGTCGATTCGGTCATAGCTGGTCCTAAACTTTATAAGTGTTGCATTATATCTTACGGGCTTTCCAGTCTTATTGGTTGAGGTAGGCGCTTATGGTATAATTTTGCTGGTCATTTTTCAGTATCGGACTTGGCAGATGTTGATGCAGACGTAGGTGTTGATTACGAAGGCTTTGGAAGTGATCTAGCCACGAGAATATTTTCTGAAATTGTGGCCCTGTTGATATCGCTGAGATTAATGAATGGAATGAACTGGCGGATTTGGCAGCTAAGGCAGCAACCACAGAAACCAGTGTTGCAATATCTCATGTAACGTCGGAAGACTTGAGGGTGGTTGTACGCAGAGCGGTACTATCGTACTGGTGCCAAGAGTGGCCAGCTCTCCACGGAAATAAGCTTAGAGTAGTGAAGCACATTCGGACAAATCGGCTAACTTCCTCTCATGTATCATCGAGAGAAGGTGATTTTGGCTCGGTTGCGTATTGGCCACTGCAGTTTTACGCAGGTTACCTTTTTAAGGGACAAAAGAAGTTGTTTGCAATAAATTGTGTGTTTTAAAGAGATCTACCTTTCTTGTGTAGTACGTTTTCGTCTAACGCTTAACGTTTACTACTTCTACAAGATTATACAAAATTCCTTCCCAATGAAGAGGACTTCACAGGCTATTCCCAAAATTCAAGATATACATTTTATTGTCATGTAAACTTCTTAACCATATGGTATTTTAATCAAAATCGTTAACCGATTTTTTATAAAATCGAACATGTCATAAATATCCCATGTAAAGGGTAGTTTGGGGTGGGGAATTTTTTTGAAAATGTTCGTGTCGCATCTTTGAAAAATACTGAACTTAAATATCAAGGCTGGTATTTATCAACTTTTCGTTTTTAAGTTATGCGTCCGCCGCACGGACCTTTTTCTAAAAATACTTTTTTTTCTTTTTTTTTAATTAGGAGTCTCCCAAGTCACGCATTTCTGGTGAATTCTCGATATAGAATTCTTGTAAGGAATGCAATACCTTCTGTAGCTATGTACGTGGTAGAGAAAGTAAAAATCGACAAAATTCCTTCCGAATGAATAGGACTTCACAGGATATTCCCAGAAAACTTAAGATACACACTTCATTTATCATGTATCTTAAACATATCGCATTTTAATCGAATTCGTTAGGATTATTTTTGATAAAATAATGACATTCAAAACGTTTTTCGTATAAGGGGCGTTTTCTTGAAAATCCTGGTATCGCATCTTTGGAAGCTGAACTTAGTATCTAAGTTTAGTATTTATCCAACGTTTCGCTTTTGAGTTACGCTGTTCACACACAGACACGCGCACGCGCATGTGGACCTTTTTATAGATGTGACTTTTTTTTATTCAGGGCGTCTGTAAACATGTATTTCTGGAAAATATGGTTATGTAATACTTCCCCTACTTACTATGTACGTGGCAGAGAAAGTAAACATTACAGGTTTATCTGTAGCTTTCGAAACCTACTCTTACCCTTACCGCTATTTTCAATCCTTTATGTGCAAATTTTCATTATTTGGTTATATGAACAAAATACTGCTCACTATGCTTTAGGGCCCGGAAAAAAATTATGTGCTACCTTACAACTTCCCTAAGTACCCCTACTAATGCTTTTACTCCATGGGTAAATATTCGCATCCTCTGGCCTATCTGAATAAAACTTTGGACACATGCACTTTGGAACACAGCAAGCATTGTAGGTTACCTTACGACTCTCAAAACTATCCCTAGCTTTTCAACCTCTATTCGCCAAACTACACTGTCTGATTAATTTGGTCACTCATGTGTTAAGACCCAAAGATTATAAACTACGTATGACTCAGAAATTATCTATATCGTATATTCAGCGCCTTTACACATATATCTAGCTAGTATGAAATATTTTTGTCAGTAACGACCTTTTATATTAATTTGTAGCTTCCATCAGCTAATTTATTTCAAATAACTATTTTTCAATTTGCCTTCAACACTTTCATGCAATCACATACTAACACGCACCCAAAACCTAACTGATTTGCTATGAGCGCCGTATTTCAAATGCATATAACATAGCTCGACCAAAATGTTTTCCTATAGCAGCGAGAATGTGGAGTTTCACATTATTGGAACGATCGATTCTCGAAGCTACAATGTTTGACCTTCAAGGAAGCTGCCACTGTTCTCAGTAACGGGAAGAGAAGGAAAGCCAGAGCGAATGGTAATAGTTGATTTTGCCCGGTTAAGGTGGACCTTTACTAGTTGTAGCGAACATTACAAAGGACATTTGGCTTTACGAGTACTACTCTAGATGCTTAGTGAAGGGGAAAATTGCTTTAAATATAGGACCATGAAGAAAAACTCCCTTTTAAAAAATACAAAATGTAAAACACTTAGAGCTGGGTCCTTAAAAGGCCAAAAAAATGCACACATTAATTTTCAAACGACTAAGTTTTCATGTGTTCATACTGTTCATGGTAAAGAGCTACAACAGAGATGACATTGTTGATCCTGGTTTGTTGCAGCGCTGCTGTGGGTGGCGGTTGCCGGTGACCTGGTGACGGTGGAGGATGAAGACGGCGGGGGTGGGGCGGGCACCGGGGGTTTCCAGCTAGCACTGAATGGGGCGACCTCGTGTCTGAGGGACGCCGTGTCGAGGCTGTGCGGATCCTCGCGCGCCTCCACCCCTCCGGAACCCACGCCGACCACCAGAAGGACGGCAGTCTCGGAAGGCGAGGACGAGCCTGTCGTCTCCATGCAGTCCGGCCCCGGTCCCAGTCCTGGCAGTTCGTCCTCCTGTGAGGACAGCTGCAAGCCGCCGCCCAAGAACTGCTACCGTCTCGTCCTACTCGGCTCGTCGCGCGTTGGCAAGACCTCCATCGTCGCCAGGTAAGTTGATGACATGCTATTGAGCCTGGGTTAATAAAATTAGATGTAAACGTTAGCTTTTCACTGTAAAGGAACGCATGCTCCCGTCTGCGCTAGAAAATCAGCAGTAGGAGGGGGATATGCCTGGAAGGAAGTGGTTCTGTGAAATCAAGTATAAAGTTTAATTATTTTGTAGCGAGATTTTCTGAAAGAACATATGAAACACCAGAATACTATTAAGCATATATTTCTTGGTTAGGAAGTACTTGACACTCCATAAACAGTATAGCAGTTGTATAATGCCTGTACATCTCTTTTTCTTCTCAAGTTAGAAAATGAAAACCGGTTTCTGCTCTGATGCCATTGATTTTAAGTCCAGTTTTACATATATCTTTTGTGACCTGGTGGTGATAGGAATATCCTGGATTCCTTTTGCAAGAACTCTTTCTGGTCATCACGGCAGTACTCCAAGCTTTCTTTTACAATGTTATTTTCTCTTAAGTATCCTTAGAATAGACCAGAAAATGGAGAGGAGTATGGATGTAGAAAAACGTTCTTGTAAAGGACACTTGTGTGCTATTGGGAACAGTTGAAGATCTCTGTTCTAAACAAGAACGCATTGAAATAATTGCAGAAGAACAATTAAAGAAGTATTACAATTTGCAGCATGCAATAAAAGTGAGTCATGTTTCTTTTACCATGATAGTAAATAAAACGTTAGGCGTCATTTTTTACTGTACATAGGCTGTACATAAACCATTGCCACCAAAAGACATCATTTTACAGTCAATTCATACACATGCATCAATATAAAAATTTAAAAGCCTGTATTTTGCTCATGTATATCAGCACGTTGACAAATTGTCTTTAAAATCGTACACTTACAAATATAGCTAAATATTATCCACTTTTCTGGAATGAAAGTAATAAAATGCAGTTTGATACCAAGCTCATTTATGCGAGCTAAATCTAAATCACCGGATTCTTTTCAAGGCGAGCTAGTTAGCTAGCTGAATTTGGCCGGTAACTTTACTACTAAATTCCCGTCATGCCTCTTGTGTCAATGTCTAAGCGAAGACATTCAAAGTTTAAACGACCCCTTCCTGGGGTAAAAACTGATTGATGTGAACATACCTGCTAATTACGAAGAAACATCGGAATATTGAAAGCGATCTGCTAAACTAGAGGCAATCTTACAAGATAATACTGTATAAACAAGGATGTCAACATTAGAGGAACATGGCAGGAACACCGGAGTTAGACAGCAATAAGTAAAGCCAAAGCAATTGCTGATCGAGACGATTCTCTTTACCGTATTTAACATGAAGCAAGTAGAAACGTAGTCGTTTTTGTGAATAACTTGAGGAGCCCTATGAAACGGGAATGTGCATACAACGTCCTTTGACTGTTGCACGTCACAATTTGTTCTTTGCGCGCTCTAGGTTTTCTCATTTGCTATCTAATTGCTTTTTAGGTGTGACTGGAGGGCTTTATTGAAGTTACTTCTGCCATTGTTCCTTTCTTTGCGTTATTTCGTTACAAGAAATACAAGCTCCTAGCCTCACTTGGTGCGAAGTATTCTCTGCTACCTAACTCCAGTGACAAATTCCCTTATTCTAACTCGTCCCCTGCTTTAATAGAGCGACGCCAGTTGTCAGCCATGCAATCCTTCTTCTTTCACTGTAGTAGCACAATATTGCAGTCACTCTGCAAAATATCAAGCAAATCTTTTCTCTCCCCTTTTGTGTCTTGCATCCTGGGATCTGCGCTTTTGCTGAAATAATACTTTAGCCATTACAAAAAAAAAGCTGCGAATTCCAATACAAGTACTCTTCAGAAATATTTGTTTATTGTTAATGTAATGGACATGACTAAATATTCTGACGTTTTATAACCAGCCTATCAACTGTATCACGTACATGATTTATTCACCGGTTTCACTCTGTCAGAAAGAGGCTTTCCTACCAGCAAAGCTCTGAAGTTCCTGCATTTATCTTAGTTTCACAGATTCAAGGCTTTTTTCGGAAGGAATTCCTCGTCTACTCTTTAAAACAGGAGCTTTCTGAGTTTGCATTATTCTTCAGGCTAAAGATACATATTTATTCTTTAATTATCTAATAAGTACTCCAATACATTCCTCAAATATCACATTTCTGCCATCTGTACTATCAGCGAAGAAAAGTTTACAAGCTTCATAAGCATTCAGTCGAGTTATTTTAGCGAATAATGAAGCAATGTTACATTTGTCTAAAAATAACAATTCTTACCTATTACTTTCACTACCCTAGTAGGCAGAGAAAATATATTCCACCAAAAGATCCAATATCAAGATTTTACCGAAAATTAATATTTCCGAGCCCCCTGAGCATAATTAACCTAATTATTAGAATAGTATGTATAAATAAGACAGACAGACAAAGCAGCACAGCTCAAAAACGAAAAGGGTGCTGAATATTCCAAGGATGCGGCAACAATTTTTCCCGAATTTCTCCCTACCATAATCTATCCTTTGCATCGAAAATGCGCGTGCGCACACACACATGTTGGATGTCATGTAAAAGTTTGTTGGAGCCACATTCAGAAGTGACGCGAAGTTCGAAACAGTACATCAGAAAGTAAACAGCAGACACGTGATCTCTGGTGATTGCTGACTGATGTCCCCTCTGTTAAATTAATTTGTCATCCTCCGTGGACTAGTGATACCGTGCTAGCCTCTAGTTCCCGAGGTTGCGAGTTCAAACCCGTTGAAGGGCGATGGATTTTTTCGGACGTAAACATTCTTAGCATGGCTTCCTTCGGAAGGGAAGTAAAGCCGGTGGTCCCGTGTCATAGATTTACGGCACGTAAGAGAACCTCAAGCCTGATAAACACGCCTCTGAGCAAAATTACCGCTCTTTCATGCCCAATATAGAATGAGACGCTAAGACCATAGTAGTTAAACAGCGTCCATAAATAAAACTAAATTTATTTTTATTTCTGTTAAATTAGGTTGCGTAATTTAAGCGGAAAATTTAAAATTCAATCGTTCTTATCTTCATTATAGCATCGAAACAGCACGTTTTCGGACATGGAACCCTTATCAAAAACGTATGTTACTATATTGCCTTCATAATCCCTAAGACTTTGTAATTAGAATTCTGAGTCATCCTATATAGTGAAATAGAAGCGTTTGTCTTTGAATAAGAATTCCGCATTTAAACTCCTCATAGGTGGCAAAATCCGAAATCACAACACACATTTTTCTTTGTGTTTTAGTAGGACGTGCTCTTAATGAACGTAGATATGTGGCTTGAAAGGCTGAAAAGTTTAGTATTTTGAGCTGTGCTAGAAAAACATTTATTTTCCTGTAACGAAAAACTGTATTTTGTAAATCATATTAATAAGCACAACAGAGAAAGCTCGAAGAAGGGCCATGTTTTGTATCTGGTTGAGCTAATTATGTAATAGGATACCATCAGCGAACCAGAAATATCCTTCTTTGTTTTATGCGCTGCTGCTGTTTCAACAATCCTGGAAAGGTGGTCACGTGATTACAGAAAGCGTTGGATGCAAGGCCCCGAAGCAGGCTGTTGACTTAAATCTTGTATGAACTAAACGAGCATCAAAGCAGTCAGAAGTGGAAAGTCTACCTTTGATGTCGCCAACATAGCCTGGTTTTAGAAATAAAATGTTGCTGGGTCCAATATAGTTTCTCTTCATCAAACGAAAGCAATTAACAGCTGGTGAATACTTTGCACCTAGGTTTTTGTCTGCACAGGCAAGTAGACAGAAGGTGTAGCCCTATTCAATTGTAATTAGCTGTTCTTTATTTCAAAACTATTTTAATTACTTCGTTTTAAAATAAGCGGTATTTGCTCAAATTAAGGTGGAAGGATCATAAAATTCGTCTATCTAGTCTGCAGAACTTAAGTTATTCACGAAGCGAGTTTTTATTGTCTCTACACGAGGTAAGAGAAAGGATTACATTCTACACAAAGTTTAAGTCGAGAGTTAACGGAATTATATTGGGGATTCCCGAATTTAAAAATAGAATTTGTAGAAACAGATCCGCGCGCGTGTATGAAGGGGAGAGAGAGAGAGAGAGAGAGAGGGAGGGAAAAGTGCTAAGGAGAGAGAACAATATGAAACAAAATTTAAGGTCGAATAAATACAGAATTTCGTGCTATTTTGGGTTCGGTGAACCTCAAAGCTGTACTTCTCTATGCAAATTTTTGGGTAGAATAAGATACATTCTTTACCATAGGTAGCGGTAGAGAAAGTAAAATTGCTAATATTTACGCCTGAATGCATAAAAGATAAAATTCTCATAACTTTGTTCGTGCATACAGAATATTAATAAAATCAGCACAGAGGAGAGCTTCTAATGAATAATGGGAGAATTGGGAGCTGTAACGTCATTGCATTTGAGCTAAAATTGCACAAAAACAGCTTTTGCCCCTATGCTGCGTCCAGTATACTGGATACCTACTACGCTACCTACATAAGGCAAACAATGACGTTCATGGCATATTCTTCCACTCCATTTCCCAGAGCTTGTTTCAAAGATTCAAATGTAATAAACACCAACGTGCATGCTCCGGTGGGTGGCGATAACTGTCAAATTTATTGCAAATTTATTGTGTAAATACAATGCAATAGAATTTAATGGTCAACATATAACATTAAAATCGTTCCTATACAGCTATTGCACTGTTTGATCGTCTGGAACAGTTACTGTATTGTTTTGCATTACTATCGGAAACGTCATGAAGGAATTAGGACATGACAGTATTATTATTATTACTAATAACAATAATATGTCATCGGTAACAGTTTGGTCAGCAACATATTAGAAGCTAATGTGAAGAGGTTAAGAACAACACTATTTTATCACCCTATTCTATGTCTTCTTATTGTTGTTATTCCTCCAGAAGCTCTAGAAAAGCTGTATTACTACCTCCAGAAGAGAGGATATGTACTTCCTGATATATCAGCATGAGTAGTCGAAGTCGTTAAGGCAAGGACTCGTGAACGGAAGGTCGGCGGTTCAAATCCCGCCGGATCGTCCTGCTTAACTGAGGTAATTTCCAGGTTTCTTATAACCGGCAAATGCTGGGCAGACACCCTAAACTTAGGCGTGGAACGTTTCCTTCTCAAATTTCCTTTCCCAATTGTCATTTCATTTCAAGTCCTATCATCAGTATCCACTGCCTATGGTGCCGTATGAAGTAAGAGCGGACGTTAAACAGTAGATACTTTAAAAATTCCCGGCGTTGACCTTCCAAATTTCAACCTGCTAAGATGTCATAAGAAAAGATAATATATTTCTCAATTGCTTTTTATGCCTGAAAACTCATATTTATCCAATTAGGCAGTTTTATCTTGGCTACCGCTGACATGAAAATGTGATACTGATCCTAAAGATGAAAACATTTAAAACATGTTATTTTACACCACGCACATGTAGGTGTGAAATGACGTAGTGGCTTTATATGTATCGTTAGGGAGACAGATTGAGATTTATTTATGGACGCTCTTTAACTACTGTGGACCTTAGCGTCCCATTCTATATTGGGCGTGAAAGACCTGTAATTTTGCTCAGAGGCCTCTTTATGAGGCTTGAGGTTCTTTTACATGCCGTAAATCTACGACACGGGACCACCGGCTTTACTTCCCTTCTGAAGGAAGCCATGCTAAGGATTTTTACGCCCGAAAAAATCCATCGCCCTCCGCCGGGTTTGAACCCGCGACCTCGGGAACTAGAGGATATCATGGTAACTACTACGAGGACGACTATGTATCGCTAGTGTTATAGCAATAAACGGGAAATCGAACATCCGCCCGTAAATCCATTTTCTAAGAGGTTCTGACTTCTGGTGATAATTCCAAAAAGCGAAACCAATATTAGTTCTCCTAATTGTTTAAATCATGCGAACCATGCCTGAAGCCTGCTGGGCGCAACTGCTTACGCCGACAAGCAAGGGCCTTGTTGCTACTATGCTGATAAAACCGTTTAATGGGTACTTATTCTATGTTAGGATCTGGTAGAATTAATACTGTTATTGCATTTCATTACTCCGATTAGCCATTGTTCGAAGATCAATAAAGAACCTGTATTTTTATTTACTAAATGAAAAGATGGAGCAGTTTCTCAATATCGTGTGTAATTTCTCTCGTGTTTCCCGAGAGTTAATCCGTCAAACAGATTTAAGAAAATAAGACGATGGTATGATAAGCTGGATGATACCGGTTGCGAAAATATTTCCGAAAGTTCCCAAAACAAGCGTTGCTTAGAACATCCAGATACCAAATTGCCAATGTTTCATTTTCTTTGAGAATGTTAAGCACAATTTCAATTGTTTGTCGGACGCGCGGCGGGCTGGTCGTGGGCAGTTGCTCTCTGCGCCCCCGGCTTAATGTGCTTTTTTAACAGTTGACTGTCGTCTCAACTTACAGTACGCGTATTGCTGTAGTATTCTCTTTGGAAAATATTTATCATGATTAACAGGAAGTAGAGATATCGAAAAATGAGCTTTTATATTAAAAGCTGTGTTACAGAGCAGGCATGAAAATAAATGGTATAAGTAGGAAAGGTCATAAGAATGTTACGTACATGTTTTATTTTATTAGTGAGACTACAAATATGAATTTCCTGTGAAATTTCTAAAATGAACTTCTCGTGCCCTTTGTGAAGGCAGTATCGCAGCAATTATGAATACCTACCTGCTCGTAAGATGATCTACTGCTGAGTAAAGAGCATTTTAATTGAAACACTTTTTCTTGGCAAAACTATGGAAACCAAATAAAGGCGTTGATGTCCTTTACCTTTTTTAGTTCCATTTATACTCTGTCTTTAACTACATTGTCTCATCGGTGGCCTTTGCTTTGGAACTTATTATCTATTGGCAATAATGTTAACTCGTGTAACACTTGTTGGGCTTCTTGCACTTTTTTTAATCATTAGATCATACACACATTCACACTCTCATTCACTCTGACAGACTCTGGGAAGGATAGGGATTAATCTTGGCTAGAGAAAAATCCCCCCAGCCGGGAATCGAACCCGGGACCCCATGCACAGCTACCGACTGAGCTACGGGGCCAGCCCCTTTACTTTTGTGGTCCTAAGTTTTGGGCAGATGAGCTGGAAAGAGGTTTAAGTAGAATAAGTATGTGGTCAGTATGGCAATAGGTGAAAGAAGCAACAAAAACATATGAATGTGTCAATGTGTCAGAAGAAGATATCATCCGACTGTAAATTGAGTTGAACTGTAAAATCAAGCCTCTCTAAGGCTAGAAAATGAAATAAAATTGAAATGGTGTAAAGAGTTATATATACTTGCCTTAGCAAGAAACGAAACGCATGGTTTAGATTGGAAAGGTGTAGGGCACAGAAAATGACTGTCCTGCCTGACAGGAGAATCTGTCCGTTTTGCAGTGGGGATGAAGACTTGGTACATAATTTGGCAACATTTGCACAGTGGGAGAACCAACGAAAAATTAAATTCACTAAATATATCTTAAGTCCAGCTTTGAGGAGAATGGCATGTTGGTTGTACTATCTTCCTGAGGAACCGAAAAAATATGGGAATTAAATGCGCGAAGCCAGATCAAACTTGTTCAGCCAATCGGAGACAATTTATCTATAGTTTTCTTTGTTTCTTAATTCCTTAACTTTAACTTGTACCTTAAATGTGCATGTACAGTCAATGACCCATGCACTAAGTGTTAGTATAATAATTAGACACCAATAAAGATACCTTATTTATCTACTTATTTGTGGATGAGCTATAGTCTGCACCTGAGAGTAGCTCTGTGTGCTAGGCGTTTCTCAGTAGGAAGACTTGAAAAATTCTCCCTAGAATTATCACTGTATGTCATCACTGAAACCTAGTACAGCGTAGCAGCAACACCTTTTTACGCAATTTACGAGGGGACGTCAGCAAATGAGTTATAGAAAGGCATTACTAAGGAAACCTAAATTGAAAACTTTCAGTGAATTTAACTTGAATTTTAATCTTATGTTTATATACCAGTTTTCCGCGACATAAATACAATTTCCATGTGATGCTATAGAACGTTTAAACGAATATTTTCTTGTAATGCATTATAGATAGGCGATGTCCAGTTACGGACGTAAACGTTCAAAATGGTCTCTATTTAATCCACCAAGGTCTCCGGATCTAACACTGATGGATTTATTTTTGTGGGAACATATAATCTAAGTGAACACGAAATTAGAGCTCTTGGCAAGGATCTTCGTAATTTGGCGCGGAAATCAGTTCTATTTCGAGTCATCAGTGTCTATCGAAACGCTTGGAGTTTAAGACATAACATATATATGTTATAATCAGTAAACTTAAAAGTGCTTTTAGAAGCTTTATATTACATTTATGTTGTATGCAACTAAACATCTCCGACCAAAGGTTCAATGTATCAAAATATAAACATACACTGTTTGAAGTTTAATTTGGCATTTAATTAATGTTAAATTTTATATTTTAAAATTAATTTGTGCATATGAGAGACTTATTTGCTTTTCTTATAACTACCATTGGCAGTGGTTTTACTATAGAACACGAACTTGACAAGAGTTCTTAGTATTGCGTTTTCCTTAGAGGAAAATATATTTAAATTCGGGCAAATTTCTGTTTGAAGTTGTTCTAAAAACCAGTAACTCTGAAACTGATTGAAGTACGTGTATGGAGGCTTTAATTATTTGGTTTGCAAAATGTGTGTGAAAATTATTAAAAGAAACTGGATCTTGTGAAAACAGTTAATTTATGAAAATCCCGAAATAATAAAACGCAATTTTAGGATCAGATATGCCGTTTTAAATCTCTGTAATATAAAATATCTTTCATGCAACCATAGATATTATTTTAACGCTTAATAAACATTCCCCATCTTTTTATTAAAAATGTCCACCAAATTTAAGAGGTACAGTTGAAAACTGTAGTCACAGTTTCACATTTTCATTATAATATTATTAATGTTACATAAAAATAAACTGTTACTGTTTATTTATTTTTGTTAAACGAACCAATTTTTGAATTTAGGATCTTATGAGGTGTACTTGGAATTTAGAAGTATTGTAAAATTCAGACCTGGTCTTAAATTTTCAATTTAAAGTTTATACCCGGCCTTAAATTTTCAACTTAAGAGTTTATAGAAGGTGTCCAATAATTCACGTACTTATTCTCCAAATCATATTCTACCGACAAGCCAAAAGGTGTCAATCCATTTGGATTTTCAGTGAAGTATTTCTCAAATTGTTTTGTAAACATCTAGGAACAACAAAGCTGTTAAAGATCAGCGTTTCGACCTTCTTTCCTTGCTAGGCAGTCCTTTATTAGCTTACTGTCTTGCAGATTATATAAGGAGCAAGCAATAGGCAATTTCTCCACCATTTCTGCACTTTTTAAAAAAACAAAGAAAACTGATTTCTCTTTAATCATGAATAATGTAGGACCGTGTCATAAAATTTAGATTTATATAATCTTGTATGCAAATTATGACACGCCACCACAAATCTAGAGGACGATTCTTTCCTAAAATTTAACTTTAACACTTGGAGAAATCTCTTTCGTTTGAAACTAATGGAGAAAATCCTATGTGATTGAAAGAGAAACGGAGAATTTATTTTTTGCTTCAATATAACTGAATTGTTAATGTGCTCATGTAATGGGATTACAACAACAGTACTGTTCAAAGGTGACATCTACGTCACTCTCCAGACAACCACAACGGACATATTTATTCTCTAGCCCAGCATGATTGTATAACTGCCTTATATTGTTTGTCAGTCTTTTGAGACAGTCGAAGGGGGAGATAAGGACATCGCGCGGTCGGTACGGCAGCTATCACAAAGAGCCGCCCACGTAGCCGACTTGAATACGAGCAACCGGTTTTCTGTTTTCCCCTTCCACTGTCTCAATAGACTCTGAACAAATAATACCAACAAAAAACACAGATTCTTCATTATCTGGTTTGCCTAGTAAGCTCTCTCAGTCCCCAAATTCAGCTGCAAGTAATTTTACATCTGCTCTTTTTTCATTAGGAATTGAATGATTCAATAGAACTTTCACTAGAACTCCATCCAATTCTTCCATTTTAATTAAATTGGTCGCTTTGTCTTCCAATTATATAAAAGAAAAAAGAACCAAACTTCATCATTAAAACCTAATAGAATGAGCATAAACAAAATGCCTGACCAATTAGGAATAATATCGAATGAAATTGATTGGTTGAATGGAGGAAATGCCTTTTGCTTGAAAACAGGTTATGGAGGAAATACTTTTAGATGAAACTGTCATTTTCAATGCACAATTTGGTTAGGTTAAAACACGCTTTTGGATGAAATAGGTATCATACAAGATGGGCATAAAGAAGAAAAATGCAATGATATGGGTAACTAAACTTTTTTTTTGAGAAAATACCTTCTGAATGTTTGCTTCTCATATAGTAAAGCCACGAGTGGATCTTAAACGGCGCAACAGCAGTCGCTGGGGGAGTGTTTCATACAAGAATATGATTGAATTGCTGCCTTCTGGTTGGTTAAATTCATTTGGTATAACACATAAGTAGTTGTTCTAAAAATATAATTGCTCTACTAGTTTATATCAGGTTTTTCCGTGGAACATGGCCTTGGGAAACACAATATGGGAATTCGTGAACATGCTTTACTGACCTCGTTTCCGTCGTTACTTATCAAGGGACTTAGGCTCTGTCAATGTAAAATCTTGTTCCAGTTAAAGCCGAAACACCGGGAAAAAGTTATTTTTCATTAGATCGCGGCCGCACATTAATAATAATAATAATAATAATAATAATAATAATAATAATAATAATAATAATAATAATAATAGCATAGTTGATTCTCAAGGTGTTAAATTCAGTGAACATTTAATGTATAAGACTAGGAACTAGTACTTATTCCGGAGGTGGAAATAACATCTCGACCTAGATCTTTTGTACCTGAAGTCCCTGAAGGGGTTCCTCAGGAGGGAGGACGAGGTGACAGGAGACAGAGGGTGGCCGAACCAGGAGGCTTAACAAGGCAGAGGGCAAGGTCCTACCTTTTACAGATTGAAAATCCCCGGATGCCACCTGTTGCAACCGGCTCTCCTCCCCCTTTCGGGTTTGCACATCTTCTGGGGGACCCCGGACCATTCCGGGGGACGAACGTTTACATAGGACATCCTTTCCCCCTGCCATGCAACGCCGAGACTCCTGTCAACAATTTCAACCCTTTTTTTATTTATGGACGCTCTTTAACTACTATGATCCTTAGCGTCCCATTCTATATTGGGCGTGAAAGACCGGTAACTTTGCTGAGGCCTCTTTATCAGGCTTGAGGTTCTTTTACGTGCCGTAAATCTACGACACGGGATCACCGGCTTTACTTCCCTTCCGAAGGAAGCCATGCTAAGTATTTTTACGCCCCGGTTTGAACCCGCGACCTTGGGAACTAGAGGCTAGCACGGTACCACTAGTCCACGGAGGACGACACTTTCAACCCTGACTATGCAGATGAAAGATGAAATTAAATGAGAATGTAGCTGAAATTGAGGGTCAGAAAATTCGGGGGATCTAATGAACCTTCTCAGGGGAAATCCCGAAAAACTCATGGTTCAAGAAGGTCGGCCGCGGGAATCGAACGCACCACCACACGAATGTGGACCACAGACATTACCGCCTGGGCCGTCCCGCTCGGTATGTATAAGGCTATGCAGGTATAATATTACGCAAGAATAAGACTACAAGCTGAGACCATAACTTATCTTCCTGGTCTATTGTGCTAAGCTAATGGTTCAAATGAAGTCGCGGTACGAAGGAGCAGATGAAGAAGCTATTCGCCCATCTAGCCGCTCTTGCCATGTAAAGTACAATTAAGAGAGAGTGCTCCAGCGAAATACAACGTATAATTAAGCTGCACTGTGCACGATGGGGCGCCACTCCACACAGAGCAAGTCATAAACTCACTCACGTCGCCATGACGACAAATTTATTTGTTTCGTACCGCTGGCTTCTGAGCGCACAATAACGCTAAAAGTAAATAGCGGGCATCCGCATTTCAATAAAAGAACGTTACTCAAGCACCCGCTTTGGCTCTTTTACTGTCCAGTCTCTGCGCTAGTGCTAATGGCAGAGTTTTACGCTTTGCGGAGATAAATTCAGTTGGGGAAAGTAATCTTACTGTAATTATTATGGCCCGGATTTCGTTCTAGATAGTCTTGTTTTCATGAAGGCAAATTTCTGTACTTTTGTTGGCAAAATGCGTACAAACACCCTTGTAGAAAAACGAGCAATGACTTAAGGCCCGGTTACGTAAAATGACTGACTGTGGTTAATTTTAATTTAAGTGCAGGTCTCGCACAACTGCACTGTTTATTTCATCTGAACTTAGTTTAATTCTTATAACAGAAAGGCTTTTGTCGTAAAGGACCAATTGGCCATCAGGATGTCATACTTCTATTAAATTCACACACACACACACATTTACTTTCTCACTCATACTTTCAGAATCTAAGAATGATGGGGAATAACCCTAGCTAAAGAAGAATTCCCATCCTCCAGCCGGGAATCGAATCTGGGTCCTCTGGATTTGGAAGCCAAGCATGCTAACCACCAGAACACGGAGGCACGCCTTTAACAGGAGCGCAAAAACACCAGGGAAATGTGAGGGGGATATCTTATGGTGTATCGGTACTATTTGATCTTCTTTTGTTACGGTTGAATGTTCGTGAAGAAAGAGAGAGAGGAAGAGAGAGAGAGAGAGAACGTTAAAGTACAAAATCTGAAAAAAAATATAAAATGTACATAAAAATATTTAAATGTCTTAAAGAAACCATCACCTTCACATGGCTTTCTCTACTCTCTAGAACATATAATGGATATACAAACTATTCTTACGAAAGATTGTTTTCCTATCTTCTTCATTTTAATCGAGATAAAAATTTCCAGAAATAACTGCATTACCATTTCGTTAAAGATATAAAGGGAATAGCGATAGTCCAATGCTTAAGAACTGAACGCTATATATTGGTCTTAAAATTCTATGCTCTTTGCGTGCAATTCGAGAAACAACCTGAATATCGAAAGGGTTTGAAAATAATGACAAAAGTTTTGAATTCGAACCATTAATAGCATATATCTCAGAAATGGCTGATGCTACAAAAACCTTTTTGGGGATAAAGTGTGTGTTTTAAAGATATCTACATTTTTTATTAGCATGTCTTCATCTATCGCTTAACGTTTACCAGTAATACAATATTATACAACGTTTCTTCCGAATGAAGTGAACTTTACAGGCTATTCCCAGAAAATTATATATATATATATGCATTTTGTTTATAATCCAAATATATTTAATATATGGTATTTTATAAAAATCATTAGAGCCATTTTTTATAAAATCAAAAGTTTCGAAAAATGTTCAATTGAAGAGTAGTTTGTGATGGGAAGTTTTCTTGAAAATCTTCCTGTTGCATCTTTGGAAGGTGCTCAGCCTAAATACAAAGCTTGGTACTTATCCAACATTTCGTTTTTGAGTTATGCTGTTTACAGGCACACACACACGGACAGGTTTCCAAAAATGCGTTATTTGGATTCAGGTAGCCTCAAAAAATGTATTTCCAGTGAAATCTCGGTATAGAAGTTTTGGGTGAAATGCAATATCTTCTCTTCCTACTGGTAGAAAAAGTAAAAAGCAGGAAAATTATTAACAACAACGAAAAACAAGATTACACGCATTACCGATTCTATTTCATCCTGCTCTGTGTACATTCTGATAAACTACTGTTTTAAAGCTGTTATTTACCTACTATGCTTGCAAACCTGGACAACCTATTGTTTCCAGCAAAACAAACTGTTATATGCGTGCCAAAAAAGCACACATTAATTACTATATTGTTTTCTGCTCTTCGACTTTTCATAAAAGTAAGCTAGTGCGGTGTTTTCATTCACTCTCAATCCTCTCCTCATTACACAAGTCATTGAGCTTCGTGTAAGTGCTATGATATATCATTCTTGATTTGTCTGTGCAGCACCGAACTGCTTCTGTTATTTTAGGTGGTGGAGCGTCAAAATTCTCTTACACGATCATTTTAGGTAAAATATTAGTTGACTTATACGTGTTCAAGCTTATTTCTGTCAACCGATGAACAATGCTGTATTTTGTTAAGGGAAAATAAAATATAACATTTTATTTCTTAGGCAAAACTTTGAATGAATAACACGTAATTAGTTCAAATAGCTACATACTGTTTAATATTTTGTTAAATAGACCAAATGTTGATAAAATGTTTTAGACAGATAACAGATTAATGTTAATAGCTAGTTAATCATGACTTCATGGAAGATCCCCTTGGTCATAGAGCACAACATGATCGAAAGCTCGAGCATTTTAATCTTGACACAGCTTTCCCGTGAAACCATGACTAATTCTATATATGGATTCACTGTTCTGTCAACATTCAGTTATTTCTCGCGATTGCGCGGAAACAGTATGGCGTTTTAAGGCCAGCTTATAGCGTCTAGTTCTTAAACATTTGACTCCGCTGTTCCCTTTGCATCTATAAGGAAATGTGTGATACAACTATTTATGTAAATATTTATTTGGATTAAAATAAAGTGGATAAAAATAAGCTTTAATATCATTTATACACCCACTGATAAACGATAGAGAGTAGAGAAAGTTATATGAATATATCATGTAAAATTTGCTTTTGTGTGGAGTGGTAAATTTTGGTTCATTTTTGGGGAAAGCTTTATTCTACAAATTGCGCCAAGATATGGTAGCATCCGTATATCTAAACCATACGGCTTCTTTCTTTGGAAATATATAAGAGCTTGTTCTCTCCAACCTTACTTTAAACAGCGTTTTCGTGAGTAACATTTTCTGATATAGATAGATATTTATTTACTTTAAATACATAGTGAATACGTATTTCACTTTACAGCCTTCACAGAGTTGCTGGTTGCCTAGGGTCCATATCCTCCAACACTGTGGTTACCGAGTCAATGGGCCCTATTTGACTGAATAAATGAATATTTATTAACATTTATAAATTTGTTACAATTAAATACATAACCTACGCCTACTTTTAATATAACCTTTTCTATCCTTCCCTAAGTTGCCATGCTTCCAAAGGCTCATAGCTCAAACACCGTGGTTATCGAGCTATTGAGACCTTTTATTAATCTACTTTTCAGTATCTACATTTCTTCTTACTCCTCATTCCTATATTTCTTCAGCCATCTCTTTCTAACTAAACCTAAATATTTTCCTACTTCTAATATGTTTCCCTTGCATTTGACACCCATAATCTTTCTATCTATAATTTCAATTGGTAAATTGGACCATTTCTTCTTCTGCCATTTTTCCCTCGATTCCTTAGTTCCTTCACATTCTAGAATTAAATGCCAATAGTTATTATACTTTCTATTACATAGCGGGCACTTTCCTTGGTTCTCTCTTTCCCCTAAGCCTTTTAACATCACCACTCCTGTCCTCGCGCATGCAAAACCTTCTCGTGCTGATCTGTCACATATATCGATATATTTTTCTCTTTCCAACACCATTTTTAAATCTGCATATACACAATAAGAAGATTTGAAATTAAAGTTACCTAAAATTTCTTGTCTTTCAATATCTTCAATTCTCAATTTTACCCTTCTCCAGAACCCTTTCTCCTGTAGCTGCCCCTCTCTCCAAATATCTCCATAACCTATTTCATTCAGAGTTCTTTGTATATACTTACACCAAGTATTCTCTTTGTTGAGTTTTAGCTGCATTTCTAGGCACTGCTTTAACATATTATTATTTTCCAGTTCCTTAATTCTATAGGAATATTTTAATACCCTTTCCACAATTTTTGCTTTGCTACCAAACCTCCCTAGCTCTAATTGGGCGACACCATTGGGTGAAGCCCTTTCTAAGAAACTGTTAAAGACAGCGGAATGAAGTTTTAGTACGGTAAAAACAATATCTTGATGAGTGATGGTTCATCTTTGGTGTTAATTAATTTTTTTTACTTTTTAACAAAGAATTAGCAAAACATTCATTAACTGTTGTATAATTAAAGGAGAATACCCTATATTCTTTTACAACTGACGTTGTATGAAAGTGGATTAGTGAACGTAGAAGATATACATCTATACATCTTGTAAAACTTTCAATCTGGTATTTTAAACTGTTTCTAAAATAATAAGTCACGAATTTAGTAATTTTAGCATTAATGAGATAAGGATTTTGATCTTCCCTTAAGGTCTCTGAGTTCAGAACACGATTTATTTCAGTTCATGTTTTAATTATGCAGTTAGTACAAACATTGCATTTTCAATATAAAACTAAAAATCGGTTTGTGGTTTTGCACTTTAGTAGGTTTTAGTTATCACAATATAATTCTAAACTGTTTGTCACTAAGCTTAAATGTTGAATTCTTTCTGTTTCGGGACACTAGAACCCTGCCAAAACCGCAAATCTGGTTTGCAGGCAAATGGAGAGATCCGAAATATGAATTAGTTAACAATCTGTGGGTGACCGCAAGGTTTCGTATTAATTACATAAAGCTTATGCAATTAGACATGATATATTATGATGATCTATAAAATGGGAAGCGTCAATATAAAGAGAGAAAGGCTAGAATTATATACAATATAAATAATTATGGAATATGGGTAAGGGTTCTCTCAAAATCATCATGTAAATTTTCTTACTGTCATAATTGACAATATACAAATTAAATATCTGGGATTCCTGTCAAATCTCACGTATACTATAAATATACAACTACACAAGTGAGTAATTTAAGCAGTGAAATATTCATTAACCTGCTTTTTCGTTCCTTGCATTTGTCACCTTATTCCTCTTTGTTTTAAAAGTAAATATAATTAGTTCTCTACGTTTTATTAATTATAATTTCAAAAAATTTAACTTGACAAACTTTACCGATTAAGTTTGATTATAGTTGGTGAAATGTTCATTTATCTTTAATTATGAGCAACATTTTAAGCTCAGTTTGAAGTTTAATTCAATACCTTTGCCAGGATTAACTTATACGTAACTCGCCATTAATGTCTAATGTTGTCACTCTGATTAAAACGTATTTATTTTAAGTGTATATTTAAACAACAATGGATAATGTACCATAGATTCCACTTTAGGCTATATGACATATTAACTGTGCCCCAAAAAGTGGAGGTTTTATAAAAATAATATATCGCGCTAATTATTAATTATTTTTAAATCCTACATAGCGAAAGTTTATAAACACAGTTCTTCTAACAAGTTTCTTTATTTACAAAATTTAAATGGGATAATATTGTGACTGTCCAGCTTCCACTGCCATTTCCCTAAGCTCTCACTGTCCCTTCTTTAGTTCACTATAAATATTCACTGTCATTTCACTTTCTTATTGACATAGCGACGTAATGAAATACGCACGACGTAGCCACACCTTCCGGACGATTCACTTTCTGGAGAGTCGAACACAAGACTTCTGCAATATCTCACAGAATCAGCACTCACTGCACAATACAACAGTCGTCACAAACTCGCTCGCAGAACAGCACTTTTCTCACACTAGAAACGCACTCGCTAGTTCGCTCACTCACTAATAATTTGCGAGAGAGTTCGCTTATACAGCCGTTGGAAATGTTCACAGAGTTTCAGAACGAGAAGGGGATACCGTTGTTTATGCTGACGAGAGCGCTAATTATCTTTGTTTATCTCCAACTGCTTGGCGCTAACTTCCCGATAACCTCGGGCCATAGATGCTGCGTCATACAGCTGTCTCCGAAGAGCTGGTCGTCCCGAGTAGCTCCACAATATAGGGTAAGCCGATCAAGCTGGACCACCACCAGTTTTCCCCGGGGTTGACGCCGAATGTGGTATAGCACATCGTTGATATGGGTGATTATCTTGTACGGACAGTCCCAGGAACTTTGCAGGTTGGGCAACTTCCCTTTAATCCTCGTTGGGCGGTTGAACCATAGGAGTCACCCACCTGGAATCCGGCACTATAAGCCCACATCTTCTTAGCGTGCCTTCATTCGGTCAATTGCCAAATTCAGGTGCTCCCTGGCGAGATTTTGGATGTCCTCCAGCCTGTCCGTTAGCACCCCGACATAATCCATTGTCAGCTGGTCAGCATCATGAGGCGTGCCGAACAACAAATCACAAGGTAGCCGTTGCTCCCGTCCGAATACTATGTTGGTCAGTATTATGTCAGTGAATACTGTACTGATGCTCAGTAGACCAGGAGGAATAATGGCACCTACACTTCCCAATCGCGCTGATGACTGGATAACACTTTCCGGAGGCGCTCCTCGGCCGTCTTAAAATAACGCTCCATAACTCCATCTAGCTGTAGATGAAGGGTAGTGATACGTGTCCTGTGGATTCTGAGGAACTGGAGCAGCTTTCGCATAAGGTTGGATTCAAAATTCGTCCTCGGGTCACTGTGGAGCTCCCGGGGAATACAAAGACGACAAAAGAAGTTGTTGATCAGTACATTAGCCACGGCCGAAGCTTCTTGATGGGGAATCGCGTAAACCTCTGGCCTCTTGGTGAAATATTCCATAGCAGGTAGAGATTTCCAGCGTCTGTCCTTGAGAAAGAGCCTGCCATTCGATGACAATTCTTTCGAACGGCGCTCTGACGTTTATTGTTGCATCCGACCCCGACTTGAGTCTGGGGCACACGACTTGCCGTGCACATGCCACATTGTTGAAATCACCTCTCCAGGTTGCTTCGAGATACAATGAATAAAATTGGCGATGGGGCTTCTTCAGGGTGTTGTTTACATTTAGAGCATGTGTCTCCTGCAGGACTTTTTTTTACCTTGCTCCTAGGGAGTACTGACTGATCCACCATATGTATTCCGTCTTCAGACTACCACACTCTCTTCAGTACACCGTTTCTGAACACCAGGGAGTCACACTGGACCCAATAGCTCTTAAAGATTGAGTACCTTGGAGGGACGTCCGCCCAAGCAATTCGTTCACCGGATTCCTTATCCCTAAGGAAATGTCTCGATCCGCCAGCTTCTCCCTCCTCAAGGTCACTTCGTCCCAAACGTGGTTGGGCGTATGGCTGCAAAATTCTACTTTGCCTCCACTAGCACACAGTGGTTGCAGTTTTCCTGGGACGGTCTTCGGAAAGGGCGTCCGCATTAGAATGACGCCTTCCTGCCCGGTGCACCGAGGTAAAATTGTATTTCTGGAGCCATTGAACCCAGCTGGCCGTCTTCTTTTCAAATTACGAAAACCCAACAGCCAAATTAGGGTGGAATACTTTGTTTGGAGAGGAACTCCTGTCTGTAAAGGAACTTATGGTAGTGCTTCAGGGTCTCTAAAAAGCTAGGAGCTATCATCTTGTTACGCAGTAATTTTTTCGGTCTTGGAAAGAGTTCTATTGAAGTAGGCCAGCACACGCTCTTCTCTGTCTTGCTCTTGCGACAGGACGCGCCCAATACCAAACTGCCAATGTCAATGGCATCCTGTCAACGATAAATTTTTTATCGGGGATGAGGTATGTGCACAGGGCGTTCTTCAGGGTCTGGAAGGACGTCTCGGCTTGGTCAGACCAATGCAAGGCTCGTCGTTCCTCTATCAGCTATGTCAGCGGTTTGGCGATGTTTGCCTACCCCGACAGGAATTTCCGGTAGCTCTAGCTTCTTGGTTTCCGCAACCACTTCATCAGGGCTTACGATGTATGCTATATCCTTTCTAAACAGTTGACACTTCTCGGGGTTACGCTTGAGGTTGGTCTGGCGAAGCCTTTAAAACACGTTCCTCAGATAGCTCAGTTGATCCTGGAAGCGTTGACGATAGCAATGACGTCATCAGAATAAAGGACAGAAGTTTCGAAGGTGAGGCCCCTCATCACAGATACCATAAGTCTCTGCAACGTTGCGGAGGCATTGCAGAGTCCGAAAGGCATTACCGTGAACTACCACATACCATGTCTAGTAGAAAATGCATTCTCCTTGTCGTCGGGGTGAAGTTCAATTTGCCAGCAACACTGCTCGAGATCCAGGGTGGGAAACCACTGGACCCCCGCTAAGGTATTGACAAACTGTGGCAACGGAAAGCAGTTTTTCATGGTGACATTGTTCAGCTTCTTGTAGTCAACGCTGAATACTACCTGTATGACCACGGACTATCGGTTCCTCTATTACGCCTCTGCTCTTCATTTCCATCACCTGATGCTCTGTTTCCTTCTATTTCGCTAGCGGGACACGGCGAGGCGACTGTCTAATCGGTAGCGCATCGCCGGTGTCGATACGAACCATAATCATTTTCTGATAGCCGGAAGGTTGAGGATCTGCCTCTTCTCACTTCGCGATAGGTTCTCAGCCGTCCTCTAGACGAGGCTACTCAGGTCCATCCAGTTTCTTGGTGTTCGTTCGGCCCTCGGTGTCTCTGGCCGCAGGTATTATAGAGGCGACCGTCTCGCACTTCCCCAAGACAGTCCCACTACGCCCTCCTGGTCCTGATTGGTGGCATTGAGGACCCTCACTGGGACGGTCTCCCGAGCAGAAAGCAGCGCTCTCGCGAGAAAAACCCCATGCCTGTGGGATCCTCCTCCGTCCACAGTCATGTTTCTCGTTAGAGGTTTGTCTGTCCGTCGTCACAATCCTCTCGCTCCACGCTGGAACCACCTCACGTTCGGCAGTTATGAGCCTCACCGGCTGCAACCTCTCCTCCAGATGGTTCAACGGTTATCGTCACAGTTCTAGTGCAATCGTCATTTCATCGTTAATGTGATCTAGTTCAACCATACACTGTGACTTTACTTTCTTTGTGAGGTAGTGGAGTAATAAAATACGCACGACGTAGCCACTTCTTCCGGACGGTTTACTCCCTGGCGAGTCGAACACAAGACCTCTCCAGTTTCTCGCGGAAGCAGGAGTTACTGCACGTCATAGCAGTCGTCACAAACTCGCTCGCAGAACAGCACTTTTCATCGCAGCAGAAACGCACTCACTAACCTGCGAGAGTGCTTGCTTATATGGCCGTTGGAAATTTCCACAAAGTTCCAGAATGTTCGAGGAGGAGAAGCATCCAGAATATTATGATTATTTGACGAGTGGTTTCGGTGTTTACGCTTGCGAGAGCGCTACTTATTTGTGTTTATTTCCGACAGCTCGGCGCCGACCGCCTGATAAACTTGAGCCATAGCCGCTGTGTCACAATATATATGAAGTTACAGCGTTTTTACTTAATATTATTCGTACATAAAACGGTTATCAGGAGGAACCGTACAATTCCTATCACATTGCAAGATAGCTTTCTTTACTTTAAATATTTTACTTGTTTTATTAACGCCCTATTAAAAACTTTTATTACTCGTTTTCAAAATACCACATCGCATGTAAGACGCACAAAGAGGACGGGGAGAGAGGGAGAGTGAGGCAACGGTGTGGGAGAGAAGAAAGACGAAGGAATAATGGGGGAAGAGAGAGGGAAATGAATCGAAAAGGAGGGAGAGAGGGCAAAGTGAGAAAACGGGCAGAAATTTCCGCATTTAACGCAATAACGCGACCGGAGCTGCGGTTGTGCTAATAACATTGTAAATTTCGGTAAGCGGGCTAAACGTGTCGCTTAGGTTTAATAACTTTCATACAATTTTAAGATTCGAACTTAAAGGAGTAATATAAATTAGAATGATTTTGGGAACTTGTATATTCTCCAACGAAATTAAAATGTTAAGCAGCAACATTACTGTGCGAGTGTATTACAACGCTGACTTATTAAAGATTATCTAATTTATTTATTATTAAGCTTACGCTTAGTAACACATGGTTAATACTCAAATTATTATAAGGGTATTTGAGTAAAATAATTATATATCAAGTAACCAATATAAGTGCTCAGTATATTTACTTTATTCTACCGTCATAGAATAAACCTTTAGTTGCAAAATACAAAACCTTTGCACAACAGATCCAGCATTTTAATAAGATGTTGCAAAATGTATATCTTGTAGTATTTATGAAAAGAGAAATTATATATATTGGGAATGATTTTTTTCAACTTCTAAGTATGAGAAATATTTGCACCGGAGTTGCACACATGTATCTTTGTTTCAAATGAAGAAAAAAAAAATTAAAAAAAGGAAAAAAGAAAGAAAGAAGAAAAAAGAATATGCACTGATAAAAATAAAGCCGAGAAATCTGGTAGACATCAATTTGAAATTAAGGAATAGAAATGCACATGAAACCTAAACTAAAATTCAATTTTCAGGTTTTATATTTTATTGTTGTCACTTATACATATATTAGTAAACAATAGCGCGTATCGTAACCAAACTTTAAAATTGTGTCTCATACACATGGCTTATACGAGGGCTGATCAATAAAGAGTGAGACTGATTTTTTTTCACAGATATTTATTACTCCATTTCAATGTTGACATGATCTTTTTCAAAGTAGTCCCCTCCTAACTGAATGCACTTTTTATAGCCTTTCTGCCAGTCCTCGAACACATGGTGCAGGCCATTCTTTGTCAGGTCTTTGAGAATCGCCTCACTTTTCTTTAGCACTGCTTCAGTGCTCTCAAATCGAATGCCCCGGAGCTTTGCCATTAGTAATGGGAATAAAAAGAAATCACAGGGGGTAAGACCGGGCCTTTAAGGCGGATGCGGCACACAGGTAATGTTGAATTTAGCCAAAAATTCCTGGACTTGATTTGCGACGTGAGGCCGCGCGTTGTCGTGATGAAGTCGCCACCCATTCCGATGATGTTCTGGACGTTTCCTTGTAATGTGCTTCCTCAGTGTAGCCAATACTGACGTGTAGTAGCTGCTGTAACAGTAGTGTGAGGGGGGAAATGCATGCTGGTAAATCATTCCATTCCGAAACACCAGGCCCACCTTGCTTAGCACAGAGGACTCGCCCTTCTTTGAAGTCCTTGAACCACCTAAACACCGTTGCACGAGGTAGTGCATCTTCACCGTATGCTTGCTTCAGCTTTTCGAAAGTTTCAAGGCTGTATTATTTAAACGAAAATAAAATTTTATTGCGCTATATTGCTCCTCTCGTGTCACCTCCATTTTGTGGTATGCGAAATTCAAGTAGGGTCAACAATATACAGCATTACTACCAACCTACCGTTACGAGAGTGCTGTCGCTTATGGACATTATACATGAAACCCTGCTCTTTTCAAGTATTCGTGGTAGAGACATAAAACTATCAAGGAAACTACAGAAAAAAATCAGTCTCAATCTTTATTGATCAGCCCTCGTACATGTTTTATAATAGGGGCTGGGTCCTAATGCGTAATATGAAAGCATTGTCTCAATGGGTCATACAGCGTATATTTGTAAATAAGACGTTTAAAATACGGAATGCGGGTAATTTTTGGAATTATTAACTCGCTTATAATTTCGTCGGGTCTTAAAAAAGTAAGTGTATAGATGTTCTGTGCATTCAAACTGCAAAGATTTCCAAGAGATTACGATACAGAAGTGTATATGAAATAATTAGGCTCCAATAAAGTAACATGAGTGCGAATACATTTTTACCTTCCCTACCACTTGTGTATAGCAGGTGGAGGAACTGTTATATTCCATCCAAAAGTTCGATATTTGAGATTTCACCATAAAAAGCTTTTCACAGTACATACGTTTTGTTAAGTCCGTTGAAACCCTCTCCCCCCCGCCGCAAAGCAGTTTAGATTAAAGGTGCCCCCCGCGTGGATGTGGTATTTGCGTTTGTGAACAGCATAACTCACAAACGAAAAGTCGGGTGAATACTATACTTCGATATCTAAGTTATGCTTATTCCAAGGATGTGACACGGAGCTTAAGAAAAACTATATCCCCACTCCAAAGTACCATTTGCACGGAAAGCTTTCAGCTATGTTTTATTTCCTCGATAATGGCTCTAATCATTTGGATTAAAATGCCATATATTTTAAATATATTTGCATTAATAAAATGTATATAATAATTTCTTTTGCAAACATCCCTTGAAGTCCTCTTCACCGTGATTAAATTTTATATAATTTTGAATAAGCGAGACAGAAGACAAGAGACAGAACTATAAGAAAAAACGTGAATTTTGTTACACATTATTTGTCATACATTTTCGAATTACTATACAGGGTGTTTCAGGACTTGTGACAAATTGTGAGGAACGATAGATCTCGCGGAGATCTGCGAGAGGATGGTGTCAAGCAAGTACCATCCTCCAATGCATGTTTAACTTTATTTGTGAATTTAGTTTTAACGGGGTGGCAAAACAAAAGGTCCCTAGCGAATGATCATCATTGATTCCTGCCCAGATGTTTACGGAATGATTTTGTTGTTGAATGCTAACGCACACTGCATGAAGGTCCTCAACATTCCAGATGTGGCTTTTCTTGCTGTTGAAGTATCTGTTTCGTGTGAAGCACGCCTCATCGGTAAACAAGATGTGTGCGGGAAATATAGAATCTGCAATACTTTGTTGCAGAAACCATTGGACAAACGGAACACGAGGTGCAAAGTCGTTCGGCCCCAATCCCGTACTTTCTGGTGGCATGCGTGGAACTATTGTTCAGAAACGCTGAGTTAAATTGGGCTGTGCGTCTCAGACCTACCAAACATAACCAACCGTAAGTGACAAGAAAGAGGCGATGTCACTTGATTCAGCAGTTGTAAGCAACCAGAGTCAATGTGTACTGCCTGTGTCTCTCAAACCTATCCCACAGGATATACTTCAAACAGGGGCGAATAACTCCGTAAGGATGCGTTGGAGAATGGTGGTTGCTTGACAAAAAAAAAATGTTTCCCTCTGCGAGATCTATCGCTCCGCAGAGTTTTCGCCGAGGTCCTATAACACCATATGATTTATTGTAGCTACCAGTCCCCAGGAGGAAGGGAAGAGGTGAAAGCACCTTAGGAGGCTATAGACCGTAGGTAGACAGATCACAGCCACGCACGAAAGTCCCTAACATTTCCAAGCTCACAGACCCGTCCCTCTGATAGTGCCGCCGAAAGAGGGCGATGAGCTACCCACCAGCCGAACAGCCCTCTGGTGTCCACGGGAAATACTCTTTCCATTGAGCATGCATCCGTGCCATCTGTCCGGCACCGCCATACAACACGAAACCAAGAAGCATATCTGAGAGATGAGAAGGACATGGAATGAAATGGAAATGATGGTAGAGAAGAAACCACCCTAGCATTTAACTGTCAAACCCGGGGAAACAACGGAAAATCAAGGAGTCAGAGTGGGCGTCGCCAGGGATCGAACACGGGACCTTCCGAATGCGAGTCACACACGTTACTGCGGCGGCACCTCGCTGGGTTTTGGAGTATTAAACAAGCGGTATTTTGTTTCTCGTGATGTCGTGCAAAAATATGGAATTCCAAAGTCAACATGTAGCCACCCTCCTTTTAAGGATTTTACTATATCTTCAGCCTTTGTATCGCTCTCGCACTAAAAAGAAATGTGTAATGAAATTATTTCCAAAAATGTAAGAATAGTTATTTGTAAGAATAATAATTATAATAATAAATGGTAACAATAATAATTTGTAAGAATAGTTTGTAGAAGAGAAATGTATAGAAACGAAAGATAGTGAGTAGAGAAATTAATTTAAGTGTAACACAACAATTTTATTTACTATATTGTAAAATTAATTGGTGAGCAGTGCAGTTTTTAGAATCACAGATACTGTCATGGTACTTAATCAAATTTATCTGACAATGGCTCTGATGTGTTTTAAATGAGGAGCATAACGAATTCTTTCCTTCACACCACTATAAAACGTTTTTTTCTGCTGCTTACATTTGATGTGAAAGCCACATTTCACCAGCAATGTTTATTGTTTACGCACCATTCCCATAAACAAGACCTACCACGGCTTTGTATTTCCTAAAACACATGGCAGGAACATGAATGTGGTTCAGTAAACAGATGAAAATATGTAAACAAAGAGAAGCTGGATCCAGCTGTCATATGTACTATCAGTAAACAATGCTGTTATTTCCGCGTGCGTAGAGTCCCACCTTTCAGTTAAACTCCGGAACAGTCAATCAACATTGGCATTCGTTCCCATTTAGGAGAATGGGAACGCTAGAAATAGTATATTCAGATTTCTACTAACTCTGAATTTATAGAAACCACTGAAAACGATGAGAGATCCCTCATGTAATCTGTTAGGAAATATCTGATAAGGATGGAAATGCTTTTAAGTTGAGTATGTCCATTAAGTTAACGTGTAAACATGACGTTAAAAATTAATTTAATTACCTGCACGATTTTCGATTAAAGTGATAAACGAACCCGGTAATTAATGTTGCTAATAGACTGCATGTACTTTAAAATATTACTTTTCTAGATATAATCATTACAAATTATTAATATTATTATTGTACACACGTTCCATTTCTAAGTAACTTCAACTGAAGCAGCAAGACTTAAAATTTAAACTTGGTTTCTTAATTAATCTCCCATATCTTTGGTAGGTAGGGGAGGTATTGCATTCCATCCAACAATTTGATATCCAGATTTCACCGAAAATACCTACTGGTTTTGAAATCCCCGAACCCAAAAAGAACTTTTAGAAGAATTTTGTGCTTTGCTTTGAGTAGGACAACTAAAAAAACGAAACTATATTAATTAAGCTCAGCATATTTTGGGGATGCAATACGAATTTCACAATTTCCTCTCCCCAAACCGCTGTTATATACAAATATTTTTGTTATTTGCTATATTTTCTATAAAAAATGGCCCTAACGAGTTTAATTTAAATGTCATATTTTAAAGAAACGAATCTAAAAGTCATATCTTGAATTGTCTGTACATTGCCTCTAAATACTTTTCATATTGATTGAGTTTTGTATACTTTTGTATAAATGCAGAATACCGCAGGAAATACAAAAAAATCCTACTACAGGAAACCTGCAAATCTCTCCTTTTTTGCATTAACCATTTCCATCATTCCATGTAGTTTGTTTAAATTCTACAATACTTCAAGAAATATCTATGTCACCATTTGTTTCTCGTGAGGTCATGCAAAGAACATGCAATGTCAAAGTAAGCATATGCATATATTTTAGACTAATGCCACATCCGCCTATATTCTCCGACAAAAATTTATAATGAATCCATTTCTTCCAGAATATTATCTTGAGTAACATGATTTAGACCTTTAATATGAATTATTTGTAAAACCTGTCGAGGGTAGAGAAAGTCGTGTGACAACATCAGCAATGAACAACATTTTTTTCCGTGCAAAATAAATTAATAGGTTGAAATATATACGTCTGCTTGCTTTGGGTGATAATGTTTTGTGAAAATGATGATCCCGGCCCTGATTGTTCATCAACCACTGTTGCCAGTTATGCCGACAACTGCTCTGACATAGCTGTGCTTTGGGTATGCATAATCCTCAATCACTGTCGCTTGGTTATGGCGGCAACTTCTCTGACGAAACTGTGCTGCGGGTATGCATAATCCTCAATCATGTCGCCTGGTAATGGCGGCAACGTCTCTGACGAAGCTATGGTGCGGGTATGCATAATCCTCAGGAGCTTAACAAAGCATTAAAAGCTATGCCTTAACCTTCACCTCTATCAAGTTGAGCTTATAACGATACTAGAGATCATTTCAAAAAATAAATAAGTAAATAAATCTAAATGAAAATACATAAAAAGTCTCAATTGCTACAATCACCCGATTCTAACTATACATTATCATTTCTAGAAAATGATCCATATAACATATATTTTTCTAATTACTTCCTGTTAACCTGTTAAAAGCTGCAAGAAAATTTCAGTATAAATTCTGTAGCAGTAGCACAAAAGCATACAGAAAGCTGATACGACACAACTTTTTGTATTGCTCTGCCTTGATTTTACAATCTCTTTGCATCAGTTATGGAGAAATATAGGGACGGTTTTGAAATAGTGATGCTTAAAAAAACTGGAAAATTCAAAGGAACAACAGCTAATATTTCTGAAATTGCTAATTCTAAGGAAAGAACTTAATTTGAAATAAGTTGTATATTTTAACGAGCTCTTCATTTTTACTGAAGTAAATTGTTACTGTTTTTAATTGTTTCTCATTTACAATAATTTTATATAAATCCAATAAAAATTCAGGGGATATCATAGGCCATTCACAGAAAATTCAAACCGACATAGGCTGCCGAGATCGTTGAGGCATGCAGTAGTGAACGGGAAGTCTGAGGTTTAAATTTTGCTAGGACCGTCTTCCCTGGCTGAGGTTTTTGTCAAGTTTTTCTCAGTTCTAATAACTATAAATTGCTGTGAATATATCCTGAACTTAGGCCTGGAACGTTTTCTTCCTAAATTACTATCTCAGTTCATATATCACCAATGTCAGCATTTATGGTGCCGTATGAAGTAAGAGCGGGCGTTAAACACCGTTCAAAAAACAAGAAACAAACAGAAAATTCAAGATATAAATTTCAAATGTCAACATCTCGGGTACATCTATTTTTTACATGCACTAATTGTTTTACTTCCATAGGCAAGGGGTTGAGAATATAAGAAGTCAGTAGTGGACCTGCTTGATTTAACATAGCTTAATTGACTTGAGAAATTTACAGCAGTTTACATTCGTAGAGCACTTGCTCATAGTATGTACGTACTATCACGGATCGCCCTTGGCCTAAGAAAATAGGTAATCAATAGTATGTTAAGGATTTTTTTGATTCAGGGAATTAAAGAAACCATTAAAAAGGTAACGATCTTGGAGAAATGTGGCTGATTCCGGTACAGTTCCAATCTAGTCATCGTTGTCTTATCGTTGCAGGAGAGAGGAATCAAAGAGCAAAAACACGCTTTAAAAGAGGGCCCACTCTCTCCCCCCAGAGAGATAGACAGACAGACAGACGGACATAGATAGACCGATAGGTGGCAAGCGGACGGGCGAGTAGGCAGGTAGATCTTTTGCTATAGGGTTTTATACCTGAGCATGCTCCTTCGATATCCTAACAATATAATGCTCTGACAGTGAGCCACTAACGTTATAATGCGGAGCTCTTGCTCCAGGCAAAGGGATCGCTGACACGTGATCCCTTGTGTGGATATGATAATTAATTCTGTATGCACTAACCACTAGAGGGTAAACGAGCGGGCTCTATTAGTGCATTATTTAGAATTTTATGATCACTGCTGCCAAATGCAATTTCCTATGTCTTAGTTCTTCAAATTTGCCGATCCGACAGGGTAGTAATAATTCTTATTTGCATTTGCTACTTTTTTAAGCATTCATTAGCCCTTAGCATGGAACTTATGTGTGCTAATTATTATGTCTGTCTTCGGGAGCGTCAACCTATACATATCGTTCTATTAAACCTGGACGGGAACTGGAACCGCCGAAGTTTGCAGGCCGTTGTCTACAAACTGCGGATTGCATTAAAAAAATTACAAGGTACTGATTGAATTTACTTTAATTAAAAATATACATGAAGTTCAACTGTAATAATAATAATAGTAATAATAACAATAAAAAATTAATCAGCATCAGGACTAGGCATTTCGACCTGTTCCGTCCTCTCAAAGAAACTGGTACATTATTTATGGGTCTTCTTTTCTCACTCCTTCCTTTGAGTTATAACGATATATTAGATTCTATTATTACTGTTATTATTAATAATATATAATTGATTATATAGATCAACGAGATTATATAAATATTATATTTTAAGCTATTATTATTTTAATGGGACCAAGGAAGGACAGTGTTAATTCCTTTAAGGTTCATTCTTAGAAGAAAAGAGAGGAAAAGTTTGAGCAGACTCTCCAAGTATAAATTTGTCTACGTTCCTCTCGTTTCCGAGCTCGATTTACCCTGGTATCACTGGCGAGCCAGCCTTCAGATTTATTACGCGATTATCAACCATACTGGTAATTAGCTCGTGTCAAATATAGGGTCAATTTAATTTGACCCTATTTGCAGGTTCCGATTTAAAAAAAATTAAGTTGTTCTTAAAATGAATATCATAATATCCTCGAAACAAAACACGACTAATAACATTTACTTTCCCCCATAACATCAAGCAACTTTAAATTAAAGACATTTCTGTCTACAACGCTTAGTTTTGGAGATATTGTACAGTCTCAACTTAAATGATCCATCCTGTATACTTGCACAAAAAACTGCAATAGTCTTTATTTTCAAACCAAATATAAAGTTAATAAACATACTTAATTAACAATAAACCAAATGATAAATTATGTTTACGTTTGCTGGTTTATGAAGATATAGGTGTAGGTTTTGTGTTTAACAATGATTGACTTATCATTCAAATATATCTTGTCCATTAAAGATATATAACACAGTTGTATATTAAACAGTGTTATTGCAAGAAAAAGATTTGGGAGAATGTTATATCATCAAATTTTCCACACAATAGAAAGTTTTGTTCGATCTTGTTTACACCAGAACGTTTTCGTAATTACAGGTTTACAAACGTTTGTTAGCAACTAGAAAATTGAAGTCAGACAAATGAAATTCCGGCCGCCATAATGGTATAAGGAGGATCTGAACCTGGATAATTCTACACATAAACACGTGTATTTGACCGCTTACCTATCGGAACAGAGGACTAAAGTAGTGTACATTTTCATTTTTTATATCACTTAGCTTCAAAATTTACTTAGTTTGGAATGCTTCCCATGTTTTAGAATCGTATACATGTTCTGGATATTGCTGTTTTTTTCTTTCCTTTCTTCTGTATTTCTTCCTTTTCTTCTGTTTTGTATTAAAGTGTAAAATTAATACCTCCTGAAATCGGATCCCTGATTTTTACAAATTACAAGAATAATTATACGTTATCACAAACTGTATTTGGATGAACCAATAGGTGTAGAATTTCGCAGGTGTGCTCAAACACAAATATTGCATTTAAATTTGGCACGTTTGAATGGAACAGCGTGTAGTCGTGCGTTAAAACGCGCTAATTACCAGTTAGAGTAGTTTGAAACGCACACGACTACTCTGTTATTGTGGTTAAAGGAATGTAAATTAATTGTACACAGAGGCTCCGGCAGAGCTCTTCTAATTTCCATATTATCTTGGGTTTTAAGTGGGGAGAGTACAGGGACGAGATTAAACGCAAGTACATAACACTTGAGTAGCATTTAGTACCTTCGTGCAGCGAATTAATGACCAGTAAAAGGAAGGACTTTCACGATGTATACATATTTCATTCGAGTAATACATATTTAGTCTCCACTGAGATTGGCCAGCATTTCAAGCTAGCAGTCTTGTTCTGGCTACAGCAGTGGCTGTATATAATGCACACAAAGTGAGATTTATTTTTTGCTTTATATTGCAACGCTAACTCTTTTACCAGACTTGCATGGATGACTTTAAACCTCGAATGACGATTAAATCAGTTTCATTTACCTCTTCCTTATTCTTTATGAAAATATGGTACAATTATGCAGAATATTTTATGAAAAAAATTATCCTGATTTGAACTTCTCTAGGTCTCATAATAATGTAATACGTGACAAAGCTATCGTCTAATATTCGTGGAAATGGATATGTTTCAATTCTAAAATCTGCAGGCATCTGCAGTGTTTTAAAGATTTGCCTATTGCTTCAACCTACTGCTTCCCTCTTATATATACAACGAAATGTGTAATGAAACTATTTCTACAAATATTTATTTCGATTAATAATACTAGATTAAAGAATAAGCACTTTTAAGGATATTTTATATTATAGCAAGTAGAGAAAGTCATGTGAATAAGAAACATAAGCTTTTTTAAAAATAAAGGACTAAAGAAACGTTAAACACATTCACAATAGAGACTCTTCAACATTTCTTTTTCGTACTGCTAAATTGTATGATACTTTATCTTGCACCAAGAGCAGAACGCAGCATGGCAGCAGGCCAGTTGCGAGCTGCAGTTTACGTGTGAACAGATAAATAGTGCTTGCACATTGTATCCTGAAATGAATGATCCAGTTGGGGACATGCACGAGTGTTAAAACTAGTTTTAATGAAAAGTTTTTCCTCAAATTGACAGGAAATTCTATTGCATTGTGATGCTATGTTCTTTGAGAGTTAAGAAAACAATATTTTGGAGTCTCTTTTCACAAGGTTCTCGAAACTCTGCCAAGTTAGCGACCAAGTTGTGACGTTACCGTCTACTACCACGTGTAGTTGTGCCATATGCTTGCGTTAATATTTGATGTATGTTGTTTGTTAGAGCTTTACTTTAGCATGTTATTTTTCTCTCAAAATGAGGCATGAAGGTTTTAAAAAGACACAATCGAATAATCTGACATGTGTGGATATGTTAATGATAGCATCGTTTTCATAAATAAAATCCAGATAATGAAATTCTTGGATCTAGAGCATATTGTTAACCAGCATACCAACCTATTGTACGCCTGACACTGCAAGTTTGTTAAGCGGTAACGAATCTAATGCTTATGGTGAAAATCTGAGATGTGCTATTGATTAGCTTTCAGAAGTTAATAGTGAGTATTTCTCATTCGTAACGAACATTGCTGCAACTCGCTCACACCATGAAACAAAAATGTAATGCTGAAACGGTCCAAAGCGCCTCTAATTATATGTAAGAATAAAATGAAGAAAAGAGCAAATCAAACAGTAAGATTATGTTTTGTTACAAAAAGATAGTTATAATGGCAGTGATGATAACGAGCTGTGAATTCTTTAGCGTAGAATGATCTGATGTTTTCATTTTCTCCGTATGGTTTCTTAATTTGGTAGCAGAAAAGATAAGTTAAGCTCGGGTAATATTTTATTCAATCCTACCTTTTATTAAATACGATTCAAAGTCAAGCGAAGCGTTAACTGCAGTTCTTAAAGAGCTTAAAAGTGGCAAATGTATGGTTTCAACAGCTTGACATTAAAACAAAATTAGCATAAAAGCATAGAAAAATGTTGCAATACTTGTATCAACATTATTCTTGCAATAATAAATTGCAGATTTTTCAATGATATTGATGGCATTTCTTCGGCAAAGTAAATTTATTTTCTTCTTGATTTCAGATAGTTTTTTGGTATATGAATAAGACATTTTCTGGAGGTATGCGATGTACAGGTGCACAGAGGTATTATACACGATTTGCTACGTTAACATCCGGGTTGAATTCATGTTGATCTCGGAACAAAAACGTTCTGCTACATATGCTACACAAAAATGCATTTAACTACACCACACGCTAAAATAAAGGGAAAACAAGCAACCTCGCGTATCCGTTTCACATAGTACAACCCTGCTTTATTCTTTCTGCTAGTAGCGCCAACATAGACGGTGACCTCTGAATAACGATGCGTTATTGCCTCACGTGACCTCTTTTTATTTTAAATTATAATTTAAGTACATTTAGAGTTATTATTTTTACTTGTGTTATTTTCGGATCCTACGTCACATTTTCACGTATACTCATACGTGAGCATAATTTCATTTTCGTGCATGTTCCCATTTGTAACCCAATTGGCACTAAAGAAATCCAAGTGGGTACTTTTTGCACACCTTATAGAATGTCAAATTATTTGCATTTGTATCACTCTTCACTTCAGTTCACTTTGACAGTTTTCTAGTATATATTTCTACTTTCATACCTACAGGATAAATAGGTTATTATACGCACTCTTTGTCTAAGTTACCGGGAGCGATTATGAATAAAAGCCACCGCTCCATTGTACCTTTTCGAGAGCAGAGATTGTAACAGTAATCGATTGTGTTTCATTAGAGGGCTTTTACGTACCAGATAAAGTAAGAATAACGAGAAGCAGAAAGGCTACATAATAGAGATTCCCTGCCGGTTTCATTGCGAAGTTATGTAATGAAATGCACTAGTTCTATATATATATATATATATATATATATATATATATATATTTGTACTTAAATGAAAAGGAAACGGAAAAAAGCAAGGAAATGAATCCCGTCCTATTCTTTGTAAGTTTCTTCTTCTCTTTCTCTCTTTCTTATATACTTTCTTAGTGCCTCCTCTCAAATATAAATATGTTTCGCTTTTTAATGCGTATTGGGATTCCACTTCTATCTTCATCAAATAAATTTGTTGTTATTTTTCAAGTCAATAGATTGTGAATCAAATGTGAATTGCATTCTGTTTTATTAGGGAATTATTAAACGTAAATATTGGTTGAGAAGGATTAATAAATACTAAACTTTTGTTCAGTAATACCTTCACATGACGAGATAAGTAAAATTGATAGAAAATGTCCGTAAAACATTGGAATTATACAAGTCTAGAAAGCTAGAGGTAGAGCGCAGATACGCACCTCGCTTCGCGGAGTACGTTACTCCGAATGACGAGGTGACAAAATTTTCACTTATCTACGCGCTCATTAGGTTGCCATCGGCATGGTTATGCTTTTATTTGCGTAGTACTTGTATCACTGTAGATAGTTTTCCTTCAATAAAAATCTTACCTTAGCCAATTAGTGCTCGCGTTTATAGGTGATAGCACGTCTCCCCACGTGAAGTCCGTGTACCTTTTCAATAGTTTTCCTTCGTACTTCTTAATACGAAGGTCACTCCGTTTCCTGGAATGGCAGCAAAACGCAGTATGACAGTTATTTGCCATTCCAATGTCTGAATTAAAACGATACCTCTTGAGTACATTATCACTAACCATGGCTGTATTTTGTCACAGTTTTGTCGTAAATCATTTATAACTTTAATCGCAATGATACGCTACATTATCTGTAATACAAATCAAACGTTATCAATATAAAAATCTTATATGTAAGACTCACGCGACTTTCTCGAGCCGTTACATATTCACGTGCATTCCTTATAAATTACACCATCCAGGTTGAGTTATTCACGATAAATATTGGTCGAGAAATGATTTCAACCTAAATGGGACTTATGCTAACATACAACATTCGGTTATTTATACAATAAGCCATAGTAAATAACTCGTGTGAAGGAAAACAAAAAGAAGAATCGAAAAATTTTCAAACCTACAAGTACTATATCAGATTACGCATCTTGTGGTTACCACAAGGAATACTTTGGAAACTGCTATTGTAATAAAACTAGAAGTTTTAATGAACTTTACAAATATCTCCGTCTCTTATACCTTCCATGCCAAGGGATGTTTTGGACGGGGGTGATTTCGTGAAAATATTCACGTTGTATCCTTGAAAATACTCTGGACTTAATACGAAATTCGGTATTTATTTAACTCTTAGTTTGTTATTTAGATTGTTTACAGTCAGTAGACCGAAACATGCATAAATATTTATTATATTTATTTATTATATGTATTTTCGGTGATATATCAATATCCAAATTTTTGAGTGGCATACAAGATTTCTTGCCCTAAGGCATTTGAGAAAGGAAAAGTAATACTGTCTTTATTACAGCTACAATGAAGCTTTCTTTACGATTGCCAGAAATATATACAGGGTGAATCACCCAAAACTTGCACCCCAAATATTTTGGAAATGGAAAGTGTTATTGATGTGCAGTTTTCACAGCACTGATTGGTAGTCAGGGCCTCGTAAATTTAGGCTATAAACAGATTTTAATAATGCTGAGAAAGTGTATTTTTTGAGCAAACATTCAATTTTTTAAACGGAACATTGCCTAGTTACATCAACAGAATAAAGGTAGAGTAAATTAGAATGTCAGTGGCGTTTGTTGCAAGACTCTAGTGCAAATGTTTTACGAGAAAGCTTATTTTGAAACTTTTACGCACGACACTTGTACAACCTGTGGTAGCACAAACTAAAGAAAAACCAAAGGGAATTACATTACTTCTGTGGATTCTTACAAGTAAAGAGAACATAGCCCTTCAAAGGTTGTGTTCAAAATGACCACCCGGCAGCTTCTATACACGCTTCAGTCTGCTATGGAAAGACTGCTGCACACGTTCTAGCATTTCAGCGGAAATTTCAGAGCAGGCAGCAGTAATACGTCGTTTCATATCGTCTAGTGTAATTGGTACATCCTTGTAGACAGTATCTTTCAGCCTTCCCCACACAAAAAGTCTAAAGGAGTCAGATCCGGTGAACGGGCCGGCCAAAGTACAGGTCCTCTTCGTCCAATCCAACGATTTGGAAACAATCCGTTAAGACAAGCTGTAGTACTTCGTGCACTATGAGCTGGACAGCCATCATGTTGGTACCACAGGTTCCTCCTAGTCTACAAAGGAACGTCTTCTAGCAGATGGTCTGTCAGAAGGCTACAATACTTGTGCGAGTTCATTGTTCCCTCTTGAAACAAAGGGCCCATGAATTAATGGTTCACTATCCCACACCACACGTTTAAACTCCATGGACGCTGACTTTCCACCTGACAAAGTCAACGGGGATTGTCAACAGACCAATAGTGCATGTTTTTGCGGTTTACGTGGCCATGATTAGTAAATGTTGCCTCATCACTAAACAAGATACATGTCTTATTGCCCATGTACAAAAGTTAACACGATTCTCAAAATCGTTTCCATGCAGCTCTTGATGGAGAGAGATGTAATAGGGATGGAACCTATGTCGATGGAGAATGCGCAGTACACTTGCCTGACTTATGCCACTTCCACGTGCGATTGTGCGGGAACTAATTTGCGGATCTACTGCAACGGCAGCCAAAGCATTAATTTCTGCCTCTTCTCCAGTCACTTATTTGTTTCTATTATTCTTTCTAGGTGTTGCAGTACCACTTTCACGTAATTGGTTGAAGAGGTTGATAAATAATTGCCGAGATGGTTGACGGCTATTGGGATACGTTTCCGCATACACCGTACAGGAACAAACTGCATTCTTCTTACACTCTCCATACACCATGGGCATGTCGGCTCTTTTTCTGCATTAGTAAACACCATCTTCCACTCACGACTTACTGCTTGAACTGTCTCAAACTAACTGACCAGAAAGTCGCAATGCAATCAATGAACAGAAAGCACAGTGCAAACTAACATAACATCGCACTTAGCAACTAAACAGGTTGAATTGGGGCAGACAATTGTCGGGGTGGAAACTTTTCAAAATACGATTTCTCGTAAACCACGTGCACTAGAATCCTGCAATAAAGACCATTGACATTTTAATTTACCCTACCTTTATTCTGTTGATGTAACTAGGCATTGTTCCATTTAAAAATTGTATGTTTGCTCAAAAAATACACTTTCTCAGTATTATTACAACCTGTTTATAGGCTAAATGTACGAGCCCCTGACTACCAATCAATGCTGTGAAAACTGCACATCAATAGCACTTTCCATTTCCAAAATATTTGCGGTGCAAGTTTCAGGTGTTTCATCTTGTATATTGCCACGCATAGTCGCATCATTAATGGAAACTATATTGTTATAAAGTGTAAGAAAATCACAGAACTCATTAAACTAGTATTGGCACAAGACAGCAGTACCTAAAATCTTCTCTATGCATTTACAATTCCAAGAATTAAAATACAGTGTACCCGAGAGATGGGGGCTAATACAGACAAGCTCCAAGACTCTGAAATGCATGCCTGCGGTACATTATCGACTCCTGCTCGAGCCTCTAACAGTGCGAAAAGTAACATGTGACACATGTTTCAAATTGTTAAAAGTTAAAAATGGAGCGCTTGCATAATGCACGATTAACACCGCTGTAATCGCCGGTTTCCAATTAGCTGAAAGTGCAACTTTCATCAAAATCGATCCGTCAGGTTCGGTAAACATTCCTCGTTAGACGTAGGTATATAGTCGCAGAATAATGGCACAGCTAAACCAAAATAATTCCTGCAAAGATAGCTTCTTAGGTCAGCACAGGCGTAGTTTCAAAACATTGTGTTTATTCCACTGCGCGTTGGATTAAGGCTTATAAGCGTTGTGCTCACCAGCAATACAAATTGCTGGTAATTACTAAATTGGGGTAATGTTTCTTATCATACTGTAAGCATTCTTAAGAGAAAACAATATAAATTTGTCTTAATTACAAAGCAATTAAAGTACACTTGGGAGTAGAAAAAGTGGCCCATATAGAAACGGATGAATTTAACTTAGTATTGGAATGCGTGTCCTGCACTGTGGTGCAATGTGCTGGAACGTGGTGTTCAGGTTCCCGGCCTCGGAATGCGCCCGGGTTCGATCCCACCCAGGGGGGTGCGAATTTTAGTTCCCGGGTATAGGACCGGTGTCCACTCAGCATTGTGAGGAAAATGAAGAGTTGCGCTAGGCAGCGGTCCTGGCCTCGTGAGCCGGCTTTCCGGCTGATGGATGCCTAATGCTGGCCATATCATCTCCCCGTATTGGTTGGATGATCGCCCATCTCTGTGTACACGTGGGCGTGAGGATTGGCTAGCCCAGGCCCTTCTCGGTTTGTAGCGCCACAGGATTTATTTGTTGTTCTACCCTCTCAAAACGTCACCTTTCTACGTTCCCTCTCGCACAATGACCATGTTATACCAAAACTTGGCGTATCATAATACTGCCAAAGAGCTGTACTATATATTTATACTAGTTGAGTACCGTTGTGTTAATAATAATCATAATATAAATAAGACTAACTATAATAGTCAAGTCATTTAACGGCGCTTTTTGAACTACTAGAGCCACAGCAATGTCGTTATGTAATAATAATAATTATAATAATAATAATAGTAGTGGTGGTGGTGGTGGTGGTGGTGGTGGTGGTGGTGGTGGTGGTGGTGGTGGTGGTGGTGGTGGTGGTGGTGGTGGTGGTGGTGGTGGTGGTGGTGGTGGTGGTGGTGGTGGTGGTGGTGGTGGTGGTGGTGGTGGTGGTGGTGGTGGTGGTGGTGGTGGTGGTGGTGGTGGTGGTGGTGGTGGTGGTGGTGGTGGTGGTGGTGGTGGTGGTGGTGGTGGTGGTGGTGGTGGTGGTGGTGGTGGTGGTGGTGGTGGTGGTGGTGGTGGTGGTGGTGGTGGTGGTGGTGGTGGTGGTGGTGGTGGTGGTGGTGGTGGTGGTGGTGGTGGTGGTGGTGGTGGTGGTGGTGGTGGTGGTGGTGGTGGTGGTGGTGGTGGTGGTGGTGGTGGTGGTGGTGGTGGTGGTGGTGGTGGTGGTGGTGGTGGTGGTGGTGGTGGTGGTGGTGGTGGTGGTGGTGGTGGTGGTGGTGGTGGTGGTGGTGGTGGTGGTGGTGGTGGTGGTGGTGGTGGTGGTGGTGGTGGTGGTGGTGGTGGTGGTGGTGGTGGTGGTGGTGGTGGTGGTGGTGGTGGTGGTGGTGGTGGTGGTGGTGGTGGTGGTGGTGGTGGTGGTGGTGGTGGTGGTGGTGGTGGTGGTGGTGGTGGTGGTGGTGGTGGTGGTGGTGGTGGTGGTGGTGGTGGTGGTGGTGGTGGTGGTAAATTCAGGTTACTAAAGATTCGAATTTTCTACCAGCCAAGATATTATAAGGATAAAGGAAGACCCTTTTTCAAACGGCAGGAGCAGTTTTAACATCTTGAAGTCGGAAAAGGCAATAATAATAATAGTACTGTATTATTGCATATAAATTCTTAAGTATTTTAATTGACAACTACAGCCAAATATCCTCTTAGTGGCAATGATTGGATGATGGTAATAATTTTAGACTTAGTTTTCGTATCTACTTCAGAAGTAATATTATGGCTTTATACATTTTAGTGTAGCAGGTAACTCATTTTTCGCCCACCCCTCCCGCTATCTATAACGTCGAGTCGCTAATCATGTTACATAGGGCTAGCCATTTTTAATTATTTACACGCATCATAGTTTTATTCATTAAGAGAGGTTACTTCTGGCTTTCCCTCCCTTTCACTCCGAGTATAACATCACTTGTTGGTTCATGTTTGTTTCCTGGGACTTATTTCAAGTTAGTCATAGATACACGATAACGCTGGATGGTACCTATTATTTAATATGTTGCTATAAAGTGTGGAAATTCTTGCGGAAGAAAAATACTATTGCGATTTGGAGAAATCGACCAATTTTTCTGCTTCCAGCTTTTTACGTGAAAGAAAATACAATCGAGAATAGGGTAAACAAACCTCCACCATGCATATCAAATAATTATCAATTCTACAGAAAGCGGTTTGTTCCATACCTGAGGGATGAAATGGTTATTCGTTAGAGTATGCAAAATTGTCGAGGGCAGGGAAACTAATAAGAATGGTAAAGTTATGACAAAAGTTACGTTTCACCGATTCATTAGAAAAACGAGGAATATGCTACCCCGTTTTACTCTATACTCTGTGTTGCTATGCGCAGACAGTATTGCCCCCGTGTTCTTAATAAGAAGTTCACTAAGTCTGTGGTGTGGCTCAAAATGTTTAGTGTAAGACCACCTCCTCACCATTTGGGCTGAGAAGAAATTGAGCGCATAAGTGAAGCAGCATGTAGAAATATTAGCCCATAGAAGTATGGGGCGGTTTAGATTGATAACGAAAAGCGTAGCTCCGTCCTCTATTAGTCACCCGTCTACCTCCCCTCTCTCATAATTCTAGCTGCTTGATTGATTAGTCGCTTACCTCACCCAAAAGATGCGCAGAGGGTAACACTGTCAGCGTGTACTTGCTATGCGAAGTTAATACGAGTAATAAGAGTGTAAAAATATTAATAAGGATGATAATAAACGACACTTTTTGACCATAGAGTCATTACAGTATTGTCATTAAGGATGAATAGTAATTTAATAATACGACTGGTTATTTACACCAATCAGAGTAGACAGGCTATTTTTCACCCATCCTTCGTTTCACATCGAATATAAAATTTCTCATTGATCACATTTTTGTATCATGGAATTTGTTTCAAGCCAGTAATAAGGACTGGGTAGTGACAAATGTTAAGTAAACATTAAAACCTTAAAGTAGAAAAATCACTATTGTTACCTAGATGACTTGATATTTTGCACATAAAAATGATGTACATCCGGAAATATTTTTGAATTTTCTATTGTCCTATGAAAGTATATAATACGTATTATATAATTTACACAAGACATATTCATATTATAAATAGATTGTGACACAGCTCATTAATCCAGTAGCTACCAAATCCAATATTTAGTGGTTAATGTCATTCTGCTATTGTATTTTAAATTTTATTTCCGTCAGGATTAATTGAGTAGTTCAATTTTGTGACCAAGGATACCGTTCGCTGGCGGATGTATAATAAAATTTAATGGTGCTGTGTTTACACTGACCAGTATGTTTTTATTATTATTGTTGCAAGCGGCAGAAGAAACAACGGCCAGTAAATACACATGACTGGCATACTGCGCACACAACAAAATAAACACGACATTTCTGTGGTGAGATAATTTCCAGCTTCTGCCAGGCTGATGTGAGGACTCGTCTAACAGTTCACCCCGTTTTCTGTTTCAGACATGAGATAATTGTGTTTCAACTTGATGGCGATTGCAAAATGACAGAACACAAGCGGGTTGCAATGAGGAAACTAGAGTTAATGCCGACGAACTTCTTCTACGTCAAATATATCACGCTTAGCACTCGCAAAACTTTCTCTACCCACTACAGTTTGATAGGGATTCACCACTCCTAGTATAAACACTTATCATTCCATGCATTTTATGCCAATGATAAATATACCATAGAAACGTTTAATATTAAAGATACAAGACTGCGTTGTGTACAGGATGGCGAGACTTCAAATGTTTATAAAACAATTAGATATGTCCCAGCTCACGAATACGTTCCGAGCTTGAGACCCTATGTGACCTGCAGTCTACTGGGGCTACAGGTATAACGTACCTCTGTGGTGGTAGGAGGTATTTGTAGACATTGAATACCGATCACTTGGACCCACAAGGTCCCAACTTCCGAGCCTTACTAATGACAAAAGAACCTAATGTTTAAAAACATAACTTTGAACAATTCAAAAGTACCCTTGGGAGAAAAACAAATGAAATGATCTAAGTTGGCACTGAAAAGTGTGGTTCCGCCTTCCCCAAGCGTTCACTGTTCTTCCGCCCCTCTTGCATAAGTGTAGGTATAGACATTTGATTGGCAAGTTGCTAACGTCATTCCAGAAGGTAGGCGGAAGTTAACGCTGGCAACGGGTGAGTTAATAATCATATTGATAATATTAATAAGAGTGACAGTAATATTCCATTTTAACGAGGCTTTTTGACTGCATTGCCATTATGTAATGATAATAATGTGACTTTGTCCAGTTTTTCAATTGTCACTTCTCTCAGTTCTCACTATCACTGTTCCAAGTTTTTATCTAGTTCAAATTCACTAACGTCATTCACTAAGGTGCACTAGTTCATCTTCCTCGTCACTTTACTCCCTTCGTGACGTAACCTCTTCACGCCGGACGGTTCACTTCACTCGGGAATCGAACACAGCCGACCCTCGTAGCCGTAGTCGCTGGAGTACATAGCTTCGGCGCTCCGCCAAGCTGAGGGTCGCGGGTTCGAGTCCCGCCATAGGCATGGGTGTTGGCGTGTGTCTCTGTGTTGTGTAATTGCGGTAATAAGCGGTAAAGAAACAGTGAAAAACACAGTAATCATAAACTGGGTAAAACAAGGAAATTAAAAGAAAACACAAGAACTCCACAACCCATCGCTCCGCAGTAGCACTCGCTGCACGTCGCAACAATCGTCATCAACTCGCTCAGAGGATTGCTCTTGATGACGCACGGGAAAGTCACCCGCCAACCCGCTCGCTCACTGACTGACTAACCGACGCATCTCAACTCACACTCGACTCGCCCTGATTCAGCTCCGAGAACGCTCGCTTATATAGTCAGTGGAATATTCCACAGAACTTTCTAGAGCGTTCTTTTTCGATACACGTTTGGAGGAGGGGGAGAAGCTTCCAGAATGTTCTGGTTATCCACCGATAGCGTGCCCGGTGTTTGCGCTGGCAAACAGTATCTATCGTTTATTTCTACTGTCCGGCGCCGAGCTTCTGATAACCTTGGGATATAGCTGCTGCGTCACACAGCTCCCTCTCAGAACTGTTCCGCGATCTGCAGCAGGACGATCACAATGAATCATCATCAGTCCCCTCGGCGATGACACAGAATGCGTGAAGGGGCCCAGGATCTGTGGCACGGATGTCGCATTGCTGGCACTACCTCTCCACGTTGCTTCAAAGACGGAACCAATAGAATCGGCGACGTAGCTTCATCAAGGTCTTGTTCGCATCCAGGTGCCCCCCGATAGCACTAGTGTAGGTTTCCTCAAGGGCTTTCTTCACCATACTCATCGGGAGCACCAATTGTTCTACCCTAGTTCTTCCGACTGCGAACACCCTCACTGTCTTTAATACACCATAATTGACCACCAGGGAGTCCCACCGCGCCCAATAGCTCTTATAGGTCGGACCTCTGGGAGAAAATTCCACCCACGTGGGTAGTACGCCAACGCCAGATTTTTTATCCTTCTGGATCGGCACTATATCTCGATCCTCCAGTTGCTCCCTCTTCAAGATCCTCTCGTCTCAGCCAACTGCAGGTTGCACCGTGACTGGGCGCAGGGCAACAGCACTCTCCGTCGTCTGCTGGTCCAGACTCTCGCCCATTGCGACTTATACCATCCTCTTGTTTTCTTTCGTCTGCCCGTCTAGCCGTTTTCCTTGCCAATCAAGGTGCTTCTTCATCGCATTAATGTCATATTCCATGTCAGATGTAATGCCTTTTAACTCCTTTGCAATGTCGTCCTGCAGGGCTTTCACCATTGCCTTTATCTCAGATCTTAGAGAACGATGTCGCCAACGAGACCGGATTTCAATTTCTTCATTTGGATTTTCACACTTTTTATTTCCGACTGCATCTTCCCCATTCCGAAATTTACATTCTTTATTTTACTCACCATTTTCTCCAACTCGCTCACAATTTTCTCCTCCATTTGGCCCATTCGTCAATTAAACTTTTAAGTATTTCCTCCTTCTTGGCTTTATAATCACATTCCTGACACCAGTGCGTCTTTGTCCAGTTTCTCAACTGTCACTTCTCTCAGTTCTCGCTGTCACTGTTCTAAGTTCTTATCTGGTTCAATTTCACTAGGAGTTCACTTCGCCAAGGTGAACTAGTTCAATTTCCCCGTCACTTCACTTCCGCAGTAGCACTTGCTGCACGCCACAACAGTCGTCACCAACTCGCTCGGAGAATCGCTTTTGATGTCGCATGGGAACCTCACCCGCCAACTCGCTCGCTCACTGTCTGCCCGACGAAGCAACTCAACTCCCACTCAACTCGACTGACAGCTCTCGCGAGAACGCTCGCTTATATAGGCAGTGAAATCCTCCACAGAGCATTCTAGAACTATTTCGACACAAGTTCTGGAGGAGGGGGAGGGGAGAAACTTCCAGAAGGTTCTGGTGTTTACTTTGCGAACGGTGCTAATCGTTGTTAATTTCAACTCCCGATAACCTTGGGCCATAGCCGCTGCGTCACAATAACAATAAACTATTATGATCACACATTTTGTTTCCAACATCTGAAATTGGCTCTAGGGTTAATTTGTTGCACTGATTCCGTATGACACCAATTTTTGCCAAATTGCCTCTAGTTATTTTAAATATTTAGTATGTTACTGAAATACATGAACAATGCAATATATGCAATTCGATAACCTATTCTCAAATAACATGAAAAAAAATAAGATTGCTTTATACTGAATACATGAAATGCTAAATTCAATACAATAAAAATTGAGACTATGTGACTTTCTTCTGTGGGTAATTAGGAAATTCACGTTGGAGACTGCAGCAGTTATCAGCCATCATACATGCGTGTCCCACCTTCTTTGGTATATTTCTACCTTCAGCTATATAGCTTGGTGGGACCTTCCTCACTAAAAGCATAAAGTTTATCTGGAAACCGGTCTAAGTGATTATAAAGAAAGGAACTTTTATGCACCACATTTTTTAAATGTGCTTTAAAAGTTTTAAAGCATGTTTTGTACCAGCTCATCATAATTGTCAGTTTTATAGTTAATGAGGAAGTTCTCAACAACCAAGATAAAACTATTCCAGACAGATACTTCAGTATTAGTAATGGGATTTGTGAGATTTTCGATACGTATGAATTGGAAATTTTGAGGGTCATTGAGGGTCACAACAGATTTTAGTGTTTTCATACTCAATCCAAGAAAAATCTGGAAATGTATTTGAAGCAATCACCACCTTTGTCTTCTTCCCTGATAAATTGCTTTTGAAGTCTGAGCTTTATATGAAGCGGGGGAAGGATTATTATTTTTTCTGGCCACGGTTGAGTCGCTTATACTTATACCTATTATTTTATATAAATGCTTATGCACCAAAGGAGTCTTACTATAAACTAATACTCTCTTTCTCAATTTTTCCACGAAATATGCTGCACAATAACCACCACAGCGTTCAAAGCCTATCCGATGGCGGCAGCTATTTTGGACTTCGTCACCATATCTGCTTTAAAAGAAATGTTTGACATAAATATTGTAGCTGTTGTGTATTTTAACGGTACATGTAACTTTGACACACCATCCTTCTCGATGTTTATTGTTATAATTATTGATGATGCAGCTACTTAGTCGAAGGATAAGAACATCATAATGTTGCTCGACTCTGTTTATTTACAATGAAATTGTTAGTCAGGCGAATAACGAGTGCGTGCCTTGTTCCTTTAGCTGCTGCATCCCTAGTCAATGATCCGATGTAGGTCCTCGGATGCTACTGGGCTATAAGCGTGAGTGGTATCGGAGATCTCAGGTCGTGTGATATAAGAAGAAAGCTAAAAGGAAGACGCTGATTTAGCTTGGGAAAGTGAAATTATAATATTCAAATTGGAGATACTTTATATGTTCTCGGTGGTTGATAACAAATAAGAATTACAATATATGAGTTACATATGGGTGACGCATTCCATTGTTAAGCTTTAGTTCTGGCTCATGTAGTCTCGGTGATATTTCTACTGTTCTTAATGTTAGCACCGCGCTAGATTAACTAGCTCGCACGCAGCTTTACTCCCGCACAAAAACTTCACACGACTAAGTTATACGTCGCTTATTATGTAGCGCGCTAATTCTGGTTGAGGATTGTATATTTGAGTTAATATGCACGTACGTTTCACAAATAACTTTTATTAGAAATAGTTCACATTGTGCACTTATGATAACTTGTCTTTGTTAGATAGATAGATGGATAAGGTATCTTTATTGATTTCAAATTATTGAAATTATTACACAAGTATTTAGTGCATGGGTCATTGACCGTATATGCATATTTAAGACACAAGGTGTGGTGACAAAATAAAAAATATGTGTTACACTCATATGACTTTCTCTACTCTTGTAAAACTATTTTTACAAATGCTTATTCTCGATATGCTTCATGTTAATCGAGATGTTAATCTCATTGCTAATTTTCTTGTAGGCGCAAGGGGAACATGGTAGACTTTAAGCGACAGTCAAATCTTTTAAGAGCTGGTTGCTATGTAGCGCATTCCATTCTCTTTGCATGTCCAGTACGTAAAAAAATCTGCTGTGTTACACTCACATGACTTTCTCTATTCTTGTACAAACTATTTTTACAAACTCTTATTCTCCATCTATTTCATATTAATCGAGATAAACATTTGCAGAAACGATCTTTTGACATGCAACGAGAATTACATTTTACACATAGCGACCAGTTCTAAAAATATTTGACTATCGCATAAGGCCTACTATGTTCCCCTTGTTTTGTATTTGCAAGGGCAATTTAGAAATACAGTAGCCTTTAAGCATATACAGATCTCTTAATAGCTGGTTGCTATGTGCAGCACCGTTCTCTTTGCCTCAGAATAATACTCTTTGCATATACAAGACCAAAAAAATCTGATGTGTTCACTCACATGACTTTCTCTACTCTTGTACAAACTATTTCTACAAACGCTTATTCTCCATCTACTTCATGTTAATGAGATAAACATTTGCAGACTCTATCTTATTGCTAATTTTCTTGTAGATGTAAGGGGAATATATATTTACAAGGGCAATATAGAAATACAGTAGCCTTTAAGCGTATACATATCTCTTAATAGCTGGTTGCTAGGTGCAGCACCATTCCCTTTCCCACAGATTAATACTCTTTGAATATCCAAGACCAAAAAATGAATAACGAATTCCCATTCGAGAAAATAAGTATTGAAAAATTTAAGGGAATAACAAGTAATATCTTGAAAATGGTTCACTCAACAAAAAAAATGTATATGACATAAATTGTGTATTTTAACGCGATCTACATTTTTGGTGTAGTAAAATTTTGTCTATCTCTTATGGTTTACCAGTTATGCAAAAGTCGTTCAGAATGAAGAACACTTTTGGAGACATTCCCAGGAAATTCAAGATATACATTTTATTTGTCATAAAAATATCTTAAACATATGATATTTTAATCAAAATCGTTAGAGCCATTTTTGAGAAAATTAAAATTTTCGAAAAATGTTCCATGTAAAGGGTAATCTGGGGTGGGGGTATTTTCTTGAAAACCTTCGGGTCGCATCCTTGGAAGATACTGAACCTAAATACCAAGTTTGGTGTTTATCCGACTGTTCGTTTCTGAGTTATGCTGTTCACAGACACACAGACACACACACGGACATGTTTCCAAAAATGCTTTTTTTGGATTCAGGGGGTCTCAAAACATATATTTCCGGTGAAATCTCGGTATCGAATTTTTGGGTGGAATGCAATACTTCCCCTACTTACTATACGTAGTAGAGAAAGTAAAAATGAATAACGAATTCCCATTTGAGAAAATAAGTATTGAACAATTTAAGAGAATAACAAGCAATATCCAGAAAATGGTTCACTCAACACAAAAAATGTATATGACATGAATTGTGTATTTTAACGCGATCTACATTTTTTGTGTAGTAAACTTTTGTCTATGTCTTATGGTTTACCAGTTATGCAAAAGTCGTTCACAATGAAGAATACTTTTGGAGACATTCCCAGGAAATTCAAGATATACATTTCATTTGTCATGAAAAGATCTTGAAAATATGATATTTTAATCAAAATCGTTAGAGCCATTTTTGAGAAAATTAAAATTTTCGAAAAATGTTCCATGTAAAGGGTAGTCTAGGGTGGGGGGATTTTATTGAAAACCTTCGTGTCGCATCTCTGCAAGGTACTGAACCTAAATACCAAGTTTGGTGTTTATCCGACTGTTCGTTTCTTAGTTATGCTGTTCACAGACAGACACACAGACACACACACATGCGCACACGCGGAAATGTTTCCAAAAATGCTTTTTTTTTGGATTCAGGGGGTCTCAAAACATATATTTCCGGTGAAATCTCGGTATCGAATTTTTGGGTGGAATACAATACTTCCGCTACTTATTATACGTAGTAGAGAAAGTAAAAATGAATAACGAATTCCCTTTGAGAAAAAGCATTGGAAAATTTAAGGGAATAACAAGCAATATCTCGAAAATGGTTCACTCAACAAAAAAAATCTGATGTGTTACACTCATATGACTTTCTCTACTCTTGTACAAGCTATTATTACAAACGCTTATTCTCCATATGCTTCATGTTGATCGAGATATCGAGATGTCAATCTTGTTGCTAATTTTCTTGTAGATGCAAGGGGAATATGGTAGGTTTTAAGCGATAGTCAAATATTTTAACGCTGGTTGCTATGTGGCGCATTCCATTCTCTTTGCAAGTCCAGGGCATAAAAAAATGAGTAACGAATTTGAGAAAGAGTATTAAGTATTGGAAAATTTAAGGGAATAACAAGCAATATCTCGAAAACGGTTCACTCAACAAAAGAAATGTATATGACATAAATTGTGTATTTTAACGCGATATACATTTTTTGTGTAGTAAAATTTTGTCTATCTCTTATGGTTTACCAGTTATGCAAAAGTCGTTCTCAATGAAGAATACTTTTGGAGACATTCCCAGAAAATTCGAGATATACATTTCATTTCTCATGACAATATCTTAAACATATGATATTTTAATCAAAATCGTTAGAGCCATTTTTGAAAAAATTAAAATTTTCGAAAAATGTTCCATGTAAAGGGTAGACTGGGGTGGGGGGATTTTCTCGAAAACCTTCGTGTCACATCTCTGGAAGATACTGAACCTAAATACCAAGTTTGGTGTTTATCCGACTGTTCGTTTCTGAGTTATGCTGTCCAGACACACAGACACACACACACACGGACATGTTTCCAAAAATGCTTTTTTTGGATTCAGGGAGTCTCATAACATGTATTTCCGGTGAAATCTCAGTATCGAATTTTTGTGTGGAATGCAATACTTCCCCTACTTACTATACGTAGTAGAGAAAGTAAAAATGTATATGACATAAATTATGTATTTTAATGCGATCTACATTTTTTCTGTAGTAAAATTTTGTCTATCTCTTATGGTTACCAGTTATGCAAAAGTCGTTCACAATGAAGAATGCTTTTGGAGACATTCCCAGAAAATCCGAGATATACATTTCATTTGTCATGAAAATATCTTAAACATATGATATTTTAATCAAAATCGTTATTGCCATTTTTTAGAAAATTAAAATTTTCGATAAATGCTCCATGTAAAGGGTAATCTGGGGTGGGGGGATTTTCTTGAAAACCTTCGTGTCGCATCTCTGGAAGATACTGAACCTAAATGCCAAGTTTGGTGTTTATCCGACTGTTCGTTTCTGAGTTATGCTGTTCACAGACACACACACACACACACATACACAGACACACACACATACATACGGACATGTTTCGAAAAATGCTTTTTTTTATTCAGGGGGTCTCAAAACATGTATTTCCGGTGAAATCTCGGTATGAATTTTTGGGTGGAATGCAATACTTCCCCTACTTACTATACGTAGTAGAGAAAGTTAAAACAGAAAATGAAGTAAAACAAAACAACAAAAAGGAAAGTAGAGATAAATTACCTTTGACTAACTGAACAAATTTGACCTATCTTCGCGCACTTTAGCCAAGAAATTGCCCATGCCAATCTCTTTCTTGACTAACTTAAGAATTTTACTTTTAGTTTAATTGTTCGTTAATTCTGTCACTGTGCGCATTGCGCCAAAATATGTACCCAGTCATTCAAATCACAGAATGGGTATATTTTCCTGCCAGAATCGTCAGTCATTTTCTGTGCCCTCCAGCCCCAGTCTAAACCATGCCATTCCTGATCTTTCCTTTCTTCCTAAGTTAAGTATATATGCCTCTGTACCCCAATCCAATTTTATTTCATTTACTAGACTTAGAGAAGGTTTAAACACTTTGCAAGTTTTGGCGTGGAATGATTACGTGAATTGCTGCGGATTTTGCGGTCGAAAGAGTTCCGCAAAGACTGTTTCTGCTTTAATGTCCACGTATATTCAAAACTTAACGATGATTAGAAAGATTTCACATCGCGCACTTATGATTAATTTCCTTTATTAGTACTTGACAAGTTTTGGCGCGGAATAATTACGCAGAGTGCCGCGAATTCTGCCGTCACCTGAGTTCGGAAGAGACTAACTTTACCACCAGAATCTCTTATACGAGATATCCTTAGAGTTTGGCGGTTCGAGTTTTAGTTAAAATATTTTGATTGGCTGTCGCTAAGCGCGACTTCATTAATTTGAAGATTTTGCTGGGAATGTGGTTCCTGGCCATTGGTTCCTTGGACCGTCACATGGTATTACGCAATAAGAAATCCCCGAGTTCTGAATTTACAGGGTATTTCCACAACTCGAGTTACTCGCGTCCTCCTAGCACTCAGATCTATCAAAAGACCTTTGATACTTCTGCAAGTTCATCCTCGCTATTGTGTCACGCACGCACCAGTGGAAAAATATTTGTAGCTAGTGGAAGTTTTGCGTCTTAAACTAAGCTAACATGATAAATGGAGTAATATACAAACATATATATTATTAATAAACACTTTAACTAACGTAGACATATAATATTATTTACATGTTTAATTAGTATACTATTCTACCCTTATCATGATAGAAAATATAGCTTCAACTCACTTGCTGCTCCCTTTACACGGTCTAGTCTCTAATCATATTGCATTCGGCTAGCCACCTCTAGATGTTTGTACCAACCAGATTGGAATTCATTAAGCGAAAGAGTATTTCCGACCTCTCCTCACTTTCACACCAAATATAACTTTCTTAACTGGTTCATGTTTGTTTATTATAATAGGTTTATCATAGAGAGAGTTGGTAAAGGCTTGATAGAACCTGGAGTTAGATAAATGTAGAAACCATATGGAAGAAAAAGCGCTATTGCGATTTAGGGGTTTTGCTCACATTTTTGTACCTACATTCACAGAAATACCTACTTCGGAAGCAGTTAATGTATAGGGTCTTTCAACAAGAGTGTCCTATATTTGAACTTAAATAAAACACGTTCTATAAATGATAGAGGTTTATTTCATTTTTACTTTCTCTACTACGTATAGTAAGTAGGGGAAGTATTGTATTCCACCCAAAAATTCGATACCGAGATTTCACCGGAAATACATGTTTTGAGACCCCCTGAATCCAAAAAAAGCATTTTTGGAAACATGTCCGTGTGTGTGTCTGTGTGTCTGTGTATCTGTCTGTGTGTGTGTCTGTCTGTGAGTGTGTCTGTCTGTGAACAGCATAACTCAGAAACGAACAGTCGGATAAACACCAAACTTGGTATTTAGGTTCAGTATCTTCCAAGGATGCGACACGAAGGTTTTCAAGAAAATCCCCCCACCCCAGATTACCCTTTACATGGAAGAATTTTTGAAAATTTTAATTTTCTCAGAAATGGCTCTAACGATTTTGATTAAAATATCATACGTTTAAGATATTTTTATGACAAATAAAATGTATATCTTGAATTTCCTGGGAATGTCTCCAAAAGTATTCTTCATTGTGAACGACTTTTGCATAACTGGTAAACTATAAGACATAGACAAAAGTTTACTACACAGAAAATGTAGATCGCGTTAAAATACACAATTTATGTTATATACATTTTTTTGTTGAGTGAACCATTTTCGAGATATTACTTGTTATTCCCTTAAATTTTTCAATACTTTTCTCAAATGGGAATTCGTTATTCATTTTTTTGTCTTGGATATGCAAAGAGTATTAATCTGTGGGAAAGGGAATGGTGCGCACCTAGCAACCAGCTATTAAGAGATATGTATATGCTTAAAGGCTACTGTATTTCTAAATTGCCCTTGTAAATATATATTCCCCTTACATCTACAAGAAAATTAGCAATAAGATAGAGTCTGCAAATGTTTATCTTGATTAACATGAAGTAGATGGAGAATAAGCGTTTGTATAAATAATTTGTACAAGAGTAGAGAAAGTCATGTGAGTGTAACACATCAGATTTTTTTTATTTTGGAACAAATTAATGTCATTACGTGTGGAAGAGACAACCAGTTAAGTGACCGCCGCGACCTCGTTGGGTTGCGCGTATACGTTGACCCAATTTTCAATGACAGAAGAACGTCCATCTTCACGAATAACACGTGTGATGTTATTCATAAGATCATTTACTGTTTCTGGCTTGTTGACGTAAACTCGAAATTTAACATAACCCCACAAGAAATAATCCAACGGCGTTAAATCACATGACCTCGGAGGTCAGTTAACGTCACCACCACGGGAAATGATGAAACCTCTGAACTACTTCTTCAAAAGATCGATTGTTTCGAGAGCATTATGACATGTGGCACCATCTTGCTGGAACCAGATGTTTCCGTGATCCATATTATCCAATTGAGGCCAAAAATAGTCCCTTATAAGAGGCCGATATCTTTCTCCATTGACAGTTAAAGCTTCTCCATTTTCATCTTGGAAAAAATATGGACCAATGATTCCGCTATACCAAAATCCACACCACACAGTAACCTTTTGGTGATCAAGTGGTCGTTCTGGAATCTGCATTGAATTGTGATTGCTCCAATAGCGGCAATTTTGTTTGCTAACACAACCATCCATCCATAAGTGGGCTTCGTCGCTGAAGATGATTTTTCGACAAAAATCTGGGTCAGCTTTCAATTGCTCCATAGCCCAGTCAGCGAATACATGGCGCAACCTGTGGTCGTTGGGTTTTAGTTCTTGAGTTAACACCATTTTGTAAGCGTGTAACTTCAAGTCCAGATGCAGAATTCGCCAAGTTGTGGTCGGCGAAAGCTCCAATTTTTGCGCTCGACGAGCAATTGATTTGTTTCCGTTCTCGCGTACACTCTCACGAACGTCGCCTATGTTTTCGTTGGAGCGTTACGTCGATTACGTACAGGCGTTCTTTGATCGCTGACAGAACCACTTCTTTCAAATTTATCGATCAAACGCCGAATCGCTCTTTCGCAGGGACGATTATGCACACCGTAAACTTCACGCAATACACGGAAGGTTTAGCGAACAGATGATCCATTTTGATAATAAATGTTCACAATTACTATGCGTTGCTGAATGCTGTAACGTTCCATGGCTATTTGTCAATAACAACTGTAACCACATGAAAAAAATGACTGCTGTAACTCACTAACAACGGCAGCTATCACATATTAAAGATAGGACACTCTTGTTGAAAGACCCTTTATTTGGACTAAATTATAGAGGGTGCAATCGAAATAGTTTCTCCTTCTCACTTATGACAGGAGATAATTTTAATCAGTTATCTGAATAACGTTTCTTTCTATTCTGAGAGATTTTAAAGAACATGAACGAAACAGATTTCTTAGATGTTGTAGGATAATTTGTAACAGCATACCAGTCAAACACGGTGCAGAAAGTTAAAATCAGCATGCTCATGTGATATAAACCTTAGAGAGAGTAGGAGGTAAAGCAAAACCAATGTTATTTTTATTGTGTGATATAAAATATAAACTATAATGTTTTTAAAAACGTTCAAAACAGTGTCTAGTTTTATCTGGAAAAGATGAAAGATGTTTAAAGATGGAACCAATTGTATCTTAAAGGTATCTGAATTATTCCTTTCACTACCGCCTGCCTATGGTAGTAAGACGAAGTATTATATTTATCCCAAAAATTGAACATTGAAGTTGTACTGGAAATACGCGCTTTAAGGTCCTCGAATAAAGGAAAGGTTGTACAAAAAGTTGTGAGAGAGGGGGGATTGGGGAAGATAGCGTAATTAAAGAGTAGAGAAGTCGAATAAATATCAAACTTGGTTCAGAATATTAACATGCCGAAATGTTCATATCAATTTATAACATTTTAGCTTAATAAGTCCAAATTTTCCATAGAATCTCATACAAATGGAAACTATGACAAAAGCCAGCACCGGTGAAATATAATTATCGTTAAAATTTGTGTTAAAAATCTTTGGAAACGTAATCCTTTACGAAAGTTTTGCTACTGCTACTAATTTTCTACATTTAAAGTAGTGTACTTTGAAATAGTAAGTAGTCGTTGAATTATTTCTCACGAACGCACAAATAATATGTAATAATTATGTTAAACATGTAGTCTACCTTTTAAATAACTATCATTTTAGCTTCTATAGAGTAGGTTTAACAAAATTTATAGTGAAACCACTTCTGGAAAATATTTTTGATGTTAACAGGAAGTAGAAAGAAGAATGCGGTTTTTTATGAGTATTTTGTAGAATAGCTATGAAAATAGTAAGCGTCATAATACCAATGGAAAGAAGTGTAACTTTCCATATTTTTAATATTAAAAGAGGTATAAGGAGTATAATATAAGAATTTTATGGACATGATAAGTTGCGTTACCGTTACACATAAGATTTAAGTTTTCCATGCCATTTCGTTGCCCTGGAATCGAAAGGCTTATAATTAATACTAAGTATTCCGCCTTAATATACTTACAATCTTCTAATGGATTCATGTTTTCACGATTTAGTTTATTAAGGGATATTGTTTGCCTCGCTCATAGTGGATTAGACTTCTCGAGTGCATGCTGAATGGAAGATCTTTGCGTGCAATTTAGAGAAAAAAAACTCATCCGTTGATTTGGCATTTATGGATCAACAAAATGTTTTCTCAGTGGATGGATACTTATTATTTTCTTTTTTAAGCCCCAGAGCGCTATAATGTCTCTACCCCCTCTTTCTCTCTTTTCCCGGACCATGACGACCTCTTGTTTGAGCACCTCTCATCCTCGATGTATGACATGAAAATGTATAGAATATATTCTGGACTGTCTCTCGAAAAAGTTTTTAACGCTATCGATTCTCCAGGTTGACACCCACGATATTCAAACTCTGAGTCTTTATCTTCAGGCAAGTCACGTTCCAGAATTCTCTTCAACACACAACTACAAGCCTGCTGATGCTGGCCGCACTGAAGCTAATGCTGCCTTAGTCTCCTATAAAAATGATACCTTTTTTACGACCGCCAAGATCTTTGTACGACTTGTGTTACAAGCGAGTTATGTGATCTGAAATAACCATCCAGGGATAGTAAAAGACCTAGAAAGGGACAATGGAAACGAATATAAAGTCGTCATCGGTTCAATATTCTTGTCTTGGGAACGTTTATTTCTTGAGTCATGGAACTGTTAAATACATTGTCAGCAGCTTTGACATGATTGTAATTATGGATTTAAAAAATCGTCCTCCTCCGCTTTTTTTTAACAGTAAACTCAACCACACGAACTTTTAAGCGAATCTGAAATGATAAAATTTGAGCTGCATATGCATATTAATAGTTTAAGCTTATTGTCCAATGTTTTGAAATATGACATATATTCTTAACAGACCACACCAGAATACATAACCAATAAAATATTCTTCGTTAGCACAAAACGTTATTGGCAGAAGGTTGAGCAAATTCCATTTAACTGAACATTAACATAAACCAGAACATTGCTCCAGGAATGAAGTTTTAAAAACCTTAGTTGAGAATAGACTTCAAACCCTTCAAATGCCGTTTTCTCCATATAAAGTTTTAGTAGCGTTCGCTAATGCAGGGGCCTAAAAGTGGTCGCTTTATTCGTCCATCCCTCCGTACGCATGAAACAACTAGTTAACTGCTATGCACTGACCTTTGGAAACTCGAGGAATTTTGTACCGTGGTACTTGGCTGTTATCCCAAGTTGCCATTGCAGCGGCCACTTATATCCTTATTTACCGCTATGACACTGCGCATTAATATTTTCCAGTCCCCTCTTTTGCCAATCTTGAATAATGGATATTACCTACTGCTTATATTAAAAATTTTAATAACTGTTCGTCTTATACCCATTATATATTTATTTATTAAATACATACACACCTTGATGTGTATAGCCATACAATCCAAGTCTGGGAAAGTCAAATACAGATCCGGAACGAACACTATAAGTAGCCGACATACTTAATAACAAAACGCAGACACAGCACACACTTATGTATATCGTGCTATAAAGCCTTTGTTCATTCTAAAGGGAAAGCACATACACACACATATATATAAATTATAATGAATCATATATAATTTAAATAAGAATATTTTATTATGCAATAATTTATTAAATTTATACTCTTAAATTTCAATTTAATATATTAACCACTAGCTTTGAAGTATATACTTAATCTCTTGGAAACCGATTCAGTGCAATCAGTCATGTGAGACAGTGACGTCATTCCATAATCATGGATCATTACCCTAAGTTCACCAGGTGTAAAGGGCCTTACTCAACGCAGTGATGTATTCAACGTTGCTTGTATCTAGTCCTAAATTTTAAATCGGATTCATATGCTGGCTTTTGGCACTCATGTAGCAATTTCTAGTTTTACATCTTTCTTGACAATCAGCCCACCAATTGGATGTTATTATTTTTTTACTGTAAGAATATGAATAGAAATGTCGCTGTTTCATAGAACAATTTAGATACGTGTTTTAAAAACAGGCTGAAGAAATTGAGATACTAACGCAAAAATATAATTCTAAGCAACATCAAATTGGTATCTGAAATCATATTCTTGTATTTTGAACATCGATTCCCATTTTCCGAAATGAGTAAAAAAATGTGTTAGTGTTTGATGTAATATAAAATACTAAAGCACGCAATGTTATGGCTACAGAAGTAATTTTCTATAATGTTCAGAATGAGTTCCCTATTGGAGGTGCAAAGGGCAGAAATACAGAAAAATATTTTGGTCCGAATCGCAAATCCTAGACGGTATTGTCCCACATCTTGTATTTAAATAAACCAAATTCGAATGAACTCAAGTAGTCGGTTATTATCTTAGATTAAGGCAGTATGGACCAACTCGCGGCCCCCGTACAAGTTTTTCTGGCCCTCGACGCTCCCATACTTGATAAATATAGTTTTTTATTTTCAATGCTTGAATTAGTAGGGGAAGTTTTAAGTTAGATTTTGATACGAAGTTTTGTAGTTTCCGTTAGATGGCATCTCAGTCAGTGCCGTCTAAGTAATATGTTTGCCTCCGAGAAACGCCAGCACTTACCTCTGCTGTTTTTAGCTTTAAATCACCGCCATCTCGATGTAGAACTTCACTCTTAAATGTGCATCTTGTTTTGTGCTCTGAAAGGTTATTATACCTGACGTTCAAAATGGTGGAACGAAAACGACGTCGTGTTGCAGACAAGAAACCACAACTTCAGGCTAAGTGGCAAGAGAGTAATACTTTTATTGAGCATGACAGTAAACCATAACGTGTAATTTGTGCGCAAGTGATAAGTGTTGCAAAGTAATACAACATAAGCAGACACTATACTAGCTTGTGTAAAACAAAATACAACTATAGCAAGGAGCAGCAAGGAATTGCGTGTTCAATGATTTGAGGCAGAAGCTGACAAAGTAGAAAGATATTTTTCGGTAGCCATTAGACACCGCAGGTTTGACAGCAATTTATTAGGTATGTTTGGAACTAGCAAAGAACAAAATGTCTTTTAGGGACGGTGAACAAATAAAATGATGTGCTATAAAAATGCCTATAAAAATTTCCCCCCGGGATAATAAGATAGCCAAAAAGTTTGAAGTAGTGTCTTTGTCCCATCAAACTGTAAGCAGAAGAATTAATGAAATGGAAATTATGTTTCCACGACTCTTTAGGACATTATACCGAAATGTGAATTCTATTAACTCTCTGGCACTGTATGAAAGCATTGATGTATCTGATATCAGTCAGCTTCTTATCTTTGTCAGAACTATAAACTTTAAGTTTGAAATTCACGAAGAACTCCTGAAACTACAAGCTTTAGAAGTCGATACTAAACACATTGACATATTTAGGGCGTTGGATATTGCAGTTTCTCCATATGGTGGTTTCGGTAAATGCTCTTGCATAGTAACAGATGGAGTTAAATCTATGTTTCGTCATAAAATTGGGCTAGGTAGACTCATGAAAGACAAGGGAGTACAGTGCTTGTTCTTTTTCATTGTATTATACATCAAGAGGCACTCTTGGGGAAAATTGTAAAACTTAATAACACAATGAATAAGTTGTATATACTGTAAATCTAAATAGAGGAGGCAAAAAGCTCAAAGACACAGAGGATTTGTAGCATCTCTGAATACCCTGGAGACTGAATGTGGTTAAATTAAGTTAAATTAAATTGAGTTTTATTTACGGACGCTCTTTAACTACGTTGGTCCTTAGCGTCCCATTCTATATTGCGCGTGAAAGGCCGGTAATTCGGCTCAGAGGCCTCTTTATCAGGCTTGAGGTTCTTTTACGTGCCATAAATCGACGACACGGGACCACCGGCTTTACATCCCTTCCCAAGGAAGCCACGCTAAGGATTTTTACGCCCGAAAAAAATTCATCGCCCTCCGCCGGGTTTGAACCAGCGACCTCGAGAACTAGAGACTAGCATGGTGACCACTACACCACGGAGGACGACAGACTGAATATGGTGACATTTTATTGCACTGTGAAGTGAGCTGGTGTAGTACTGGAACCTGCCTTAAGCAGTTTTTTGAGTTAAGGAATGAAATTCTTATTTTTCTCACCAATGAAAATATTGGGCATGAATATCAAGATAAGCTGAGAGATAGCCAATTCATTCATACACTCGCATTCTTGACTGATTTAACATCACATCTAAATACTTTGAATCTGAAAATTCAAGGTAGAAAACAAAATATCTCCCAGCTCTATGAACATATTCAAGGTTTTTGCAGTAAAATTATTTAATGCAAATTAGATTGAAAGAAAATGATACAGTGCACTTCATATCTTGCCAACACCTGCTGGAAGAGGAAAAGTATGTCAATTTAAGTAAGTTTCAGAAAATTATGAGTGAAGTGAAGGAGGAGTTCAAGAACAGATTCCAAGACTTTGATGCTCTGAAGTCAAAACTTGCTCTCTTCAACAAACTATGGTATTCGATGTGAGCCAGGTGCCCTCTAACCTTCAAATGGATACTTGTGATTTTCAGACTGATCAATTCTTCCAGGCCAAAAAGTGGGATGTTCCTGAAAATGTTTGGAAGTACGTACTAAAACAGCGTTTTCCTAGACTGCACAAATTCTCGCTGCAAATGCTATCGCTGTTTGGTAGTACATATGATGTGAAAGTGCCTTTTCAGCTCTTAAAGTAATTAAATAAAAAACGAGAAATCACATTGAAAGTACTTCACTAGAATCAAGCCTGAGCCTTTCCCAGACAGAATTTAAAGTGGTCAAGGAAACACTTGTGTCTGAAAAGCAGTGCCAATCTTAACATTACCTTTCCTAATCATAAAGTGTGTCAGATGTATACCTTAATTTTTTCTGTTAACAATTGGTTTTTCTTAAAATATTGCCTGCCTATTTATTAAACGGCAGGCAGGTTGTATTTCATAAATCTCTTATTTGTGTTTCTTTTAATGAGTAAATTGAAGCTTTTACACATAAATAATATGGAAGTAGAACCTTAAATGTTTCTTTAAAAATAATGTGATATATTTGATTTACTTTTATGTACACTTCAATTAGAATAAGTGGTGGCCCTCGCCCTCTAAGAAGAAGTTCCTAATGACCCTCAGTAATGAAAGGTTGGACCACACTGGATTAATGCATTAGAAATTTTAGGAATATAAATATGGAAAAACTCTACTAAAATAGCAAGTTTATAATATGTTAAATAGTACAACCTGCAGCTCTGCCCATGTTAAATCTGTAAATTCTTCCCTGCTTCTGTCCCTCTTTCACTTTCTATCACTCCATTCTTCTTTCCCCCTCTACTTTAATTTCCATCTTTCTCTGCCCCTCTATCTCTCCTCTTTCTCTCTTTTTTCCGCTCTCTCCCACTTTCTCTTCCTCCATAGCTCTCTCCTGTAACTTACATGCCATGAGATGTTTTGAAAACCGGTAATAAAATTACTTTCTCTGTGGTGTTAATGGGAATTAAAACATCAGTGAAATGTTTAACAGTACAGCACTTATTCATCTTCATGTTTGCATTACGACCAAAATTATACGTACGCATGGTTAAGTTTTATATCACGTTTCGAAACAATTGGCAATTCTTGCGTGAAAATGGGTGGAAGGAAAAAGAAACAAAAATAATTCATTTTTACTTTCTCTACTACGTATAGTAAGTAGGGGAAGTATTGCATTCCACCCAAAAATTCGATACCGAGATTTCACCGGAAATACATGTTTTGAGACCTCCTGAATCCAAAAAAAGCATTTTTGGAAACGTCCGTGTGTGTGTCTGTGTGTGTCTGTGAACAGCATAACTCAAAAACTAACAGTCGGATAAACACCAAACTTGGTATTTACGTTCAGTATCTTCCAGAGATGCGACACGAAGATTTTCAAGAAAATCCCCCCACCCCAGACTACCCTTTACATGGAACATTTTTCGAAAATTTTAATTTTCTCAAAAATGGCTCTAACGATTTTGATGAAAATATCATATGTTTAAGATAATGTCATGAGAAATGAAATGTATATCTCGAAATTTCTGGGAATGTCTCCAAAAGTATTCTTAATTATGAATGACTTTTGCATAACTGGTAAACCATAAGAGATAGACAAAATTTTACTACACAAAAAATGTAGATCGCGTTAAAATACACAACTTATATCATATGCATTTTTTTTATTGAGTGAACCGTTTTCGAGATATTGCTTGTTATTTCCTTAAATTTTCCAATACTTATACTTTTTCTCAAATTCGTTATTCATTTTTACTTTCTCTACTACGTATAGTAAGTAGGGGAAGTATTGTATTCCACCCAAAAATTCGATACCGAGATTTCACCGGAAATACATGTTTTGAGACTCACTGAATCCAAAAAAAGAATTTTTGGAAACATGTCCGTGTGTGTGTCTGTCTGTGTGTCTGTGTGTCTGTCTGTCTGTGTGTCTGTGTGTCTGTGTGTCTGTGAACAGCATAACTCAAAAACGAAGAGTCGGATAAACACCAAACTTGGTATTTAGGTTCAGTATCTTTCAGAGATGCGACACGAAGGTTTTCAAGAAAATCCCCCCACCCTAGACTACCCTTTACATGGAACATTTTTCGAAAATGTTAATTTTCTCAAAAACGGCTCTAACGATTTTGATTAAAATATCATATGTTTAAGATATTGTCATGACAAATAAAATGTATATCTCGAATTTTCTGGGAATGTCTCCAAAAGTATTCTTCATTATGAACGACTTTTGAATAACTGGTAAACCATAAGAGATAGACAAAATTTTACTACACAAAAAATGTAGATCGCGTTAAAATACACAATTTATGTCATATACATTTCTTTTGTTGAGTGAACCGTTTTCGAGATATTGCTTGTTATTTCCTTAAATTTTCCAATACTTATACTTTTTCTCAAATTCGTTATTCATTTTTTTTATGTCCTGGACATGCAAAGAGAATGGAATGCGCCACATAGCAACCAGCGTTAAAATATTTGACTATCGCTTAAAAGCTACCATATTCCCCTTGCATCTACAAGAAAATTAGCAATAAGATTGACATCTCGATATCTCGATTAACATAAAGCATATGGAGAATAGGCGTTTGTAAAAATAGATTGTACAAGAGTAGAGTAAGTCATGTGAGTGTAACACATCAGATTTTTTTATGTCCTGGACATGCAAAGAGAATGGAATGCGCCACATAGCAACCAGCGATAAAATATTTGACTATCGCTTAAAACCTACCATATTCCCCTTGCATCTACAAGAAAATTACAAATAAGATTGACATCTCGATATCTCGATTAATATGAAGCATATGGAGAATAGGCGTTTGTAAAAATAGATTGTACAACAGTAGAGAAAGTCATGTGAGTGTAACACATCAGATTTTTAAATACAATTTTGTTCAAGGTAACCCATTAAACATGTTAGTATAAAGGGTTCATCTAAACTAAAAAGCTACCAGAACATTTGCATTTTTTATGTATAGAAGATTTTACGGTATCAACTACACTGAATGTTTTGTTCTGTAAAATTTTTCATTTGCCTTTTTACGTTTTACAAACATGTTTCTCATATGTTGTAGTGAATAAACCACAGTGTGGCTTGATTTCATAATTATTTTACCTATATCAACATGATCTTGGCTGAAGGGGCATTTGTAATATGGTTTATAAGTAAATCGAATAATTAATAGCTTAAAACGAAAACGATCTCTTGGTCCCGGTAGAACAACATGTGGTTTCTCACTTAAAATCTCCGCAGGAGTTGTAAGCCGCTAACGCGTATTAATCGCTGCCCTGATGGGAGTGTAATTTTTCTGTTCATTATAACCGAGAGGCATAAGCTATCACGTTCCCCAACGATCCTCAATGTACTTTACGCGACTTGGGAGTTAAATGAGAAGACAGGCATGCTGAATAAGGCACCTAGGTATGCAATTATCTTCTAGAGGTGCTGAGGAAGAGGGGAATAGGGTTCTCGCAACTTTCCTGTGAGACTCAGAACAGACTATGGCATCAAGATGCAGGCAATAGCTGGCCTGTTTGTTTAGCCTTGGACTAAGCGAGGTACGTTCTGAAGCTCATGGCTAAAGGCCAAAAAACAACAACAACAACAAAAACGCGGGTGTTTCTTTAGTTGAGTTCTGGCAGTTGTATTGGACAAATGTTTGCCAGTCATTAAGAGCAAAATTGTATTGAGCGTTAAGCCTAATTTACATGATGACACTAGGTTTCGCATCTAGTTTTGTGAAATGATTTTCGGGAAACTATTTGCATAAGGTGTTGTTTACATGGCGACGTTTGTGTATACTGTAGTTTCATAGATTTTTAATAACTTTCTGTACAGGAAGTTTGTAAAAATGAATGGTCAAGAGATTGCAGAAGCTAAAGTAGCAGCAAAGGTTACTGACCTTTAAAAAATGAGACAATGCGAAAGAGACGAATATGGACTAGATCTTGGATTCAGAGAAGGTCATTTTAGGGTGTTCTGCACTTTGTTGAAGGAAATTGTAGAGGATCCAAAAAGTTACTACAATCGCTTGAGAACGATTTCGGAGTAGTTTAGCTTTTTGCTTGGGAAAGTAACAAATGAAATAAGGAAACAATATACTATAATGCGTGAAGCATTATCTCCAGAGCTATTTCAAGTGACCACTCATATTCATCGCTGCAATTATATGCCGGCTCCCGAAAAGCCTAATTTCAAAATTTATTCCTGAGGTCAGTGCACTTCCAGATTTCTTACTCTTTTAAATCTTCTGTATTTCATTTGTGTAGGTCCATCTTCTGGAATAAATTCGCGTTTTAAGCTCTATTGTCATTTCATCCATATTAAGTTCTATTAAAATTAACTCAAGTGCAGCAGTATGTTTCACTTTATTTTTTAAAGTTTGTCATTATAAGTCCCACAAGGCCCTCTGCACTGCATATAAGTCCAGGTATTTAATTATTTCTTAGCTTCTTCACTTATGCAAATAGCAAGCACAACATAACCTCAAATTCAAACGCTAAAACTAGTTTTGTTTCACTAAAGGTTGGAAGTAGCCGAAACTAGGTAGTGTCGTAACTAAGTGTCGTCACTAACTTTCACCCATGTGCACTGAAATAAAAGATAATTGTGAAACTTACCTGCGATACTTAGTGTCATCATGTAAACTAGGCTTTAGTTGTAAATTATTCATTATTTCTGATCATAGCTTACAATATTGTATTTTTCTGTAGCAAGTTTATGTCGAATACTCTTTCACAAGGGAGTGTCACAAAAATTTCAACCTAAGTTTCCAGAAGTTAGTTACTAGCAGAGCAACTATCCAAAGCTTGTCAAGCATACAGGTATTTAAAAACAAAGAAAGAATTTAAAAAACGCCGTTCAGTAAGAACTACTTTGGACAAATGAAATAATTTTTTCGGAATACCATAAATGTGTGCCTAATCAAGGTCATAATTTTGCAACTCCTGTGTAATGCGGGTAAACAACGCTGGTATGCTTATTTAGTTTTTGGTGTGAATTTCAGTAAAGTTGGGCGTGAATTGCCGGTTGTCTGTATGTAATGCGAATAGCAGGTGAAACAACTGTCACCCATTCCAAGGCCTAGTCTTAACTCTAGAATCACTGTATTAGAATTTGACTTATATTTTAGTACGCGGATGTCCCTTCCGGTAGTTGCGTAGTAGCATTGCTGTCCCGAATTGGATTGTAGCATTATTCTTCATGCTGAGTGATCTAGAGAGAGCTACACTCATCTCTATTTTTTATTATTATTTATGGACACTCTTTAACTGCTATGGTTCTTAGCGTCCCTTCTATGTTGGGCGTGAAAGACGGGTCATTTTGCTCAGAGCCCTCTTCATCAGGCTTAAGGTTCTTTTACGTGCCGCAAATCTACGACACGGGACCACCGGCTTTACTTCCCTTCCGAAGGAAGCCATGCTAAGGGTTTTACGCCCGAAAAAATCCATCGTCCTCCGCCGGGTTTGAACCCGCGACCTCAGGAACTAGCATGGTAACCACTACACCACTCATCTTGTGTGGTCCTCGGGGACCAATATTTTGAAAGTGGCATATAAGTGTACGGGGAGACCACAGATCATCCTCACTACTGCCCTCTACCCCATGTCCTGTGCGGACGGAGAAGGAAACTGCAGCGGTTCTACTGCAGATCACAATGGGCTGTCGCTCTATTGGAGGAAGTTACCTATACTTATAGACAGACATTTGTTGTTTCGTTTTCTTCCGTTACTTATTATTGTTTACCATAGTCTATATTGCACTGCATGAATCTGGATCGTATATTATCAAGGTTGGTACAGAAGACCCATGGCCTAACGTGTACCTGATAAGATGAATAAGTAAGGAAAACCTATCTGTGGCGCTTTCGAAAGCGACATGTGGAAACAATACCGCGTCACCAGTTGTACTTAGGTCTGAGGTACTCTACCCATCTTTCAGGGTTGTGTCTATTGTAATGGTTGTTTATGTGTAACGCATAATAATCAATAAATTAAAGTTAACTCATTTTGTTAAAGAAATTCTCGGATACTTCATATTTAATTCTGGACCTTTTTATGTTGTACTGGTGTGTCCATGTTCCTTGAATTTTGTTTCGGCAGCCTGTCAAATAGGCTGCCAATTTCGTTTAACTGAAAACTATGAATATTTCTTGTGTACGTCTTCTGTCACCAACTCCTGTTATCACAGAATTGTAATCCTTTCAGTTTCTGTTATTTTAGACTGATACAACGAATAAAACGGTTGTATTCATACACAATTGTTTATCAAGTTAAGAATTAACTATTCTCATAACAACCAAATCGTCTAGGAAACAAATGATACTTTGCATGCAACTATAGAAAACAACCACCATTCAGAGAGAGAGAGAGAGAGAGAGAGAGAGAGAGAGAGAGAGTTAGAAAAGTTACAATTTTAAAACGTCAATGACGTTACGTCCAATAGAGTAATGAATGAAAATGTTGTTTGTAAAATATTCCTCTCAAAATATTAAATTTGACTTGTCCTAGGACTTTTAAAAATGACTTAATTTTAGTTTGGTTACTTACGAAATAGCGTTATTTTAAATTTCTCTATTCAACCGTAAATATAAACATTTTTTATCTAAGGAAGGCAAAGAGAATAGAAGAAGCCAAAAGTGTTAATAACTTTCTCTTAACTGAAATCTAACTAATTCCTTCCATCATGAACTGACTGTAGCAGAGTCTAGCTAAAAAATTGCAAAACCAGATGACCTTTTACTCATGTGCGGATTAACATATAACGCTTTGTTTTGCAGGTTCCTGAACAACAAATTCGAGGACTCTTACACACCCACCATAGAGGATTTTCACCGGAAGCTGTACCGCATACGCAACGAGGTGCACCAGCTGGACATACTTGACACTTCCGGTAACCATCCGTTTCCGGCCATGAGGCGTCTCTCGTTTCTCACTGGTGAGTTAGAACACAGTTTAAATATTTATAGTGTATTCTCACTACTGCTACTCATACAGGATAATGAAAGAAGTTACATTTTTAAAAATAATTTCTTCGCTTTAATTATTTGCTCTAAGGCAAATGGGGGAAAACCAGCATAGCGCTATGGTAAGTGATCTCGCATGTAAGTCTATAAAAAAGTATAGAACAAAAACGTTTCAGCCTGATCCACATTACACCAGAATTTAAAATATCCCCAAAATTGGAGAATTTCATTTCAAGAAAACCAAAGAATGACTGTATTTTGAAAATCACTTCTTTTTCTCCTTTGTGCCCTCTTTATTGTCGGTATAACTCATGTCGCGACAGTTATGCGATTATCTTCAGCGATGGTGGTTCGATGTAGTCAAAACAAGGGGTCGGCTTATTCTTCTGAGTGCGTTTTGAAGGGTAAACAGATGGGTTGAAGTGTCTTTCACTGATGATAGTAAAATGGCAGATATAAAGTTTAGAAGTGTATTTTTGGAGGACGAGTTTATCATTAAAGGCTCGGCGTGTATTTGTGATTCTTTAAAACTATGCTGTAACAACAACTGTAATATCAGAAATTCTCGTGATAGTTTTATTCAGAAATAAATTTTAGTTGGATGAGGATTCTGCATCGTTATTTATACTACATAAGAAACAAAAAGAAAGCCCTTTAGTAACCGATAAAAATTTAAAAAATTATGTCAATAGGTAAGAAACCAGCTAAATGCTATTCCGGTTTACTAAGTTTGAAAGTGAAACGCCGATTCGCAAATGTAGCAAAGCTAACATTAATATTTTTGTTCCAACATGATGTTGCAGCATTTCACTGAATAAATACGCCTTAGTTTGTGTTAATTATAAAGCTAAAACTATGTGGTCTCCATACTCTCCCATCACCCGATTTCTTCGTACCCTTGTATATTCATGATGATCGCAGAAATCTGATTTTCACGGCATTCGGAAGAGAGGCCCGAGATATTAAATCCCACATCGAATGAATTACTCTGGCTTTATGAAATGTGCTATTTATATACTGGTAATCACGCTAAGTCCAACCTGAAAAATCCTCATCCTTCTAGAACCTATTTATAAACTTTAGGAGAATAAATAAGACTAGGTAATTCTAGTGTAGTATTATTTCTTTCCAAACAGATCATCGTGTATTTGCACATAAATTTACAAAATATCTCTTAAAATGCAACAAATAAAGGGGTCCGGGCAAAATTGTGCTTAGGCTCATTTTTGTCAAATTCGAGATTTCAACCTAAATCATCTGGAAAAGAGTTCATGTAATTTCTCTGAAACTTATACTCGTAAATACAAAACAGCGTTTCATTGTGTGAAGTTTTATTTTACCAATGCATTTTTAAAGCTAAATACATATCGAGCATAAATTTTGCCATTACTATGTATACGAAGATGCAGAGTATTTATTTTTGAGCGTGTTATAATTTTCCAAATCCCTCTTCTGTTGAGAGATTGCAGGCATTATCTTCCCTGAATCTCATCAAATGTTGCAGTATTTCCCGTATAAGGTACATTTTGCTTTACAGTTGATATCTAAACAAAGCAAGTTTCTTGCTATCTTCTGAATTAATATCAGGGAGCAAAGTATAATATATCTGATACAGACGTTTATATCATGTGTGTTTCCCGAGAATATCCACGTAAGTATTTTGGTGTAATGAATTATCAGTGATGAACTGCTACGGGCCTAAATAAAAATGCCGAATGAGATGTGTCCACATTTAGGCCACCGAAGTCCCCGGATCTTACATCAGTAGTTTTCTTTATGTGAGAGATGCCTATTAACACAGAAGCAGGACTCGTAGGGAGTATCGTAGTACCTACCGCAGAAATCACAATAGCCACCTGCACTAATACGAATTTTTCAGTATATGGTAGGTAACATGTATATACCTAGCCATTCAGCCACGTTATTGGCAGGAATTTCTAAAACATAGTACTACTGAATATTAAGTATTGCAACATATTTGGTTTCTGTTACAGTTAATAAACAGACTACAACGAACAGTTTGTGTTGCGTTAATGATGTTTAGTATTGTAAGAATGCGTATTTGCCTATATCACTTCAACGGGTTGCGTAGTTCATTTCATTTTAGGATGCTTCAGCGAGTGCTCCCTCTTTGGCCACTTTTATTTAGGGATTTGCTTAAAAGGAGGCAGGTTCCTTTATTTTCTTATATTCCATAACGCTGTTGCATATGTACGTACGTTTTTATTGTTATTGTATTTACTTATTTTGTTGCATATATTTTCAATTCATTTATTTTAAAGTAATATTGCATACAGAACTTCACGTGCTTTTAGTCTGTAATTATAATTTGTTGCTTCGTTGACATTTTACTGTAATTTGTTTCACTGCAGTAGACTCTATAGGTGTACCCTTTTTAATTGTCGCTCTTTTCCTTTTCTTCTTCTTCTTTTGCAGCTTCGTACATTCGGCTCAGGGTGACGATAGGTATATGCAAAGATGTTACCTTGTAGAACATAGCTTGCTGAATAAAGTCCTGTCAATATGGTCAATCCTCTGCCTTGTCCATGTACCTAGTCATTGTATGTTTTCTAACTTCATCCATTATATATTTTCGTAATATCATATAGTTCAGCGATTTTAGACCGTTATGAGCTATCTGTAGACATTTTCGTTCGAACTGTTTTAATCTTTTTATTCCTGTTTCTGCTGTGATAGTGGTAGGATTGAGTTTCATAAGCGATTAACTGTCATATCATGGTCTTATACAGGATGATTTATGAAGAACTGACACATTTATTTATTTAATTATTATGTTCGAAATTCACTCAGTAACTCACCAATTTTAGCATCAAATTAAGCAGAATGTTCTGGAATTTCGATTGTCTGTCACTAGATGCGCAGATGTTCATGTTATATTCGTAATTGTTAGTTTTACTGTCGGCAATTGTTTTTGAGATTTTGTTCTAGTCAAAATGGAGTACACATTGAATGAATGACTCTTCCTTGTAAAACAATACTGGATTACCTATTCAATTACAGCTACTCAAAGGGTATACCAGAGAGAATTTTGTGTTCGGAATCGTTCCCAAAGCAACACAATACTGGGAGTGGTAAAAAAAATTGGAAACAACTGGATTTCTGGTGAGTGGAAAAGGCAAAACTTGTTCAGCTAGGCTTCTCACGGTTGTTGTTGACGTAAGAGCACGACTGGATCAGTCACCCAAAAAATCAAGACGTTTGCCGCAAGAGACAGGGTACAGTTACTCAATGTGTCAAGAGAGCTGCGAAAAGTGCAAGCCTTAAGTCGTATAGGATTATGGTTGTCCATCAGTTACAGGAACCAGATAAGATAGAAGACTGAATTATTGTCGTTGGTTTCAGGCGTTCATTGTGAAAAATCCTGCCATATTGTCCATCACATGGTTCACAGATGAAGCAGGTTCCATTTATCTGGCTATGTGAACTCAAATAACTCACGCTATTGGACCACGAAAATCCACATGTTATTCATGAAGCACCTATGCACCCGATTAAAATCGGAGTTTGGCGCGCAATATCCACACAGAGAATAGTGGGACGAATTTTTTTTAAAACAATGTGAACACTGAAGAATGCCGACGGATTTTCATGGATTTTTCTGAGCAACTAGACGATGTAGAGCTGAGTCAAAGATATTTTCAGCAGGACGGCGCTACATGCCATACATCAAATGAATCCATGGCACTAATTGCAAGTTTCTTTGACGACCGGATATTTTCCAAGAACCTGTGGCCACCGAGATCTCCGGATTTGACATCGCCGGACTTCTTTCTATGGTGTTACTTAAAAGACAAGATTTATGCCACACATCCCCAGACATTGGACGATCTGAAGCACAACATTACACAGGAGATTCAAGCTATTGACAACAGAGTCCTCCAACGAGTGGCCAATAACATGGAACGTGTTGAATTGTGCCTTATGCAGGATGGAGGTCATTTTCAACATTTGCTATAGAGGTAAATAATCTCCTAAAGTTCCTCTGCATTTTAGGTATAATAAGTTGTCGCTAGCATAACTCGTTTTGAAACAATTAAAGTATTAAATGTGTCAGTTCTTCATAAATCACCCTGTAGAATTAAATTAGTGTTGTAGAAGGGGTATTTCTTTCTCGATTTTTAATAGTAATAGTATGGATGATGCACTTCGGCATTCTTGGTGTTTTTCTTTGTACTGAAACTTGGCATCACAGGTTTCTACATCAAGGATTTGTTCACGGGTATTACTACTGTTACTGTACATCCCCTGATGGACCTTTAATAGTAGAAAACTTGCAGCAAAACTCTCGCAAGATCTAAACGATTATCTGCTTAGTATATGGATATACATATCATGTTTTAACTGTAGTCTAGGACAAACTCTATGAGTGCAAGAAGTACAGAAGTATAAGTTTGTGTTTCACAACGAGAAGTTCAGACTTGTTATCTCAGCTCATTTGTTCCTCCCTGGAGGCAGTTTCTTGCTTCCGAAAGAACTGTAAGATTTATTACCTGCTGGAAGTACTCCTTAGTCGAGCTGAAATTTCAGCCAAGGACCCCGTATCATCCAGAATAATCACACCTTTATCCATATAAAATGATAAAATGAATATTTCTCTCCTTAGAACTCTTGAATTTAATTGTCTGTTCCTTTTATAGCTTCTTTTAATATTGACGTCTTAGTCTTTCCATGACAGCGCCTTTTGCTGAAGCAGATAGAGCCTCCGCTGGATGCTAAAAATTAAATTAAAGAGCAGGAAAGAAAATGGCTTCTGGAACGCGTATTTCAGGGAGATGAAAAATTTCACTCGTGCAGAAGGGAAGGATTCAAAGAATTATTCTCAATAGAAAATTACGGCTTAAACACAAGAGGTAAACGTATGTGTATAGTTAAACCTCAACTGCAGTATTTTGTGACGGAAATAAATACAATTGGAATGTATTATATTTGGTTTTATAAAAGAAGCGTGATGTGTTTTAATTTCCCTACCTTCTATTTAGTAGGTAGAGGAAGTATTGCATTCCTCCCAAAAACTGGATATCGTCAACAGCATATAAAAACTAAATTCGGTCAAATATAAAAGTTCATATTTTAGCCAGATATGGTTGAAGCAAGCCTGGTGAAGATTTTCAATAACATTTCTTCACCCCAAACAAACGTTTATGTGCAAAACTTTCAGTCTTTTTCATTTTATGACAAATGGCTCTCAACTAGTTTGATTAAAGTAATTAAGGTATTTGTGTGATTTTTGAATGCATATCTTGAATTTTCTCTGAATAGCCTGTGAAATTCCCTCCATTTGAATGGATATTGCTTAAAATTGTAAAATTTGTACATCTTAAAGGGATACACAAAGTCTTACTAAGAAAAAGATTAGATCTCCCTGAAGTATATAATTTATGTTGCGGTTGAGTTCGTGTGTGTGTGTGTGTGTTAACAATAAGGTTGATATGTAATGAATTTTAATTCTTTTATTAATTATGATTTTATTTTATTTATGCCTCGGCTGTGTCAGTTATATCTGGTAGAGCAAGTATCTCTTAGCAAGGGTGTTACGGCTGCAGAATAGTTTCACACACTTTACACAAATTATAGTTTTTAATTCTCACTTCTTTATTACTTCAAGGCAGTTAAACAATATATATATCAAATAACAATTTACTAAAGTATTTACGTATGGTGCTGCAAAATATTACGTTCTATATGTGTGCTAACGAACTGCAGTTTACAGAGAATTTCTTAAGTTCTTTATTCACATTAAAAAATTATGAATCACACAAATATATATCTCCGCGAATATATAATGAAATGTATTTTATGGTTCTAGTAATTATGTGTTCCTAACTAAATTTTTAAAGGTCAAAATTTATCTTTCCGCACTGCACTAAAATTTGACGTCCGCACACTCGGAGCTTCATCTACTGAACTGACTTGGTTTGGGTATGTTACCTCTTAGCGTCCACAGCTTAAAATTTTAAATTTAACCTTTATATTTGCTGATTGGCTAAGCCTACTCTAGCAGAACATTTTACTTTGACTTTCATTGACTTTTTGAACCCACGTGGCTGTTTACAATTTTTTTGGACGTTGCACCAGTATTTTTTCATCGACTGTTGGTAGCCTTCTTAGCTTTCTAATTTATTATTCTGCCAAGATTAGAACTCATTGTTAGCCACCCTCTGAGTCCACTTTATGACACTGTTTGCTACAAAAACCAGCTCGCTTCTACTCTCACAGCTTTTACGTTTCTAAACTACGAAATACATTCACATAATATTTTATACACACATATATATACAATAAATAATCATAATGAAATGGCTGTCATATACACTTTATATACTGTAATATACAATAATTGCTTATAGGCGGGTTATTATTTTTATATTATGTAATTAGGTTGATATCAGTTAAGGAATAAATGCTTTCTGTAGCATTAACCTTTCTCAAGATTCTCGTTGATTTATGTTTGTAAGCTTTCCTAGTTTTAACTGTCGTGCTGCCTCTTAAAAGCATCTTATGCGACATATTTATTTTCTTCCCTCTTGAGTTTCTAAGTAACAAAAACGGCCTTACGATATGCGAACAGTTGTGTTTTTATTTTCCTATCATGTAAGTATCCAAGTCCATATTGCTTAATTTGAGATTATTTATAGTAAAAATGTATCGCGTGACAAAGAAAATATTAGATCACTTTTCATATGGATACTATAATATATAAGGGATTGGGTGAAAAAGATGGACAGAGAAAGTAATGCGAGGGTGATACATGAGATTTTTTGTAATGAGTGACAGTAGTGGCAGTAACACTTTCGTGAAGATTCCTTTCGAAATATTCATTGCTGTAAGCTTTCCTAGCTAAAGATTATTTTAGTGAAAATAATATTCTTTGTTTGTTTTTTACATTTTTCGCATCCGTTCATTAAAAGAAACATTTTCGTGATATAAACAGCTGAATGTTGTTCTTACATCTTGCATGAAAACTAGACCAGCATTCTAAAGTGCAAGCATTTATTGGAAAATATTTATTGTGATTAATATAAGGTGGAAAAGATTATTATTCTTTTATCTGTATAGAAAGTCACAAGACGTGTTACAGACCTGATATTTTGATTGTGAAGAATTTGTCTAAAACTATAGAATTTCGAAGCAGTGTACACTGTCAAAAGCAGGGTTTAGGGAATTTTGGGCATGACTAGTAGATTAACGCGAGCAAATTGTCGATGCACCACGCTAAGGTTTTTCCATGTCAAAGGTTACCGAAAGGGCGAGACAGCGGAAAGGCTTGGAATTTTAGCTGATTCACCGCAACGCTGGTACGTGTGGAATCTCCCTAGGCCTCCGCTGCTACGTTGTAGTACTAAAACGTGGTTGTGCATCGTGAGTGTTTTAACACAAGGCGAAATAATAAACACACACCCTCCCCTTTGTCTCTCCCACATTGGGTACCTAAACATCCACGTTAATCCAACATTTTGAACCCGCAAGAATGTCAATACTTAGGTATGCTAAATACCTCGTGCGAGTAAACTGTAAAAACATAATAAAGAGGAAAAACATAGACTACCTAAATATTACTATGTTGTTTACTGCAGGGAAAGTATTTTTATTCTATAATAATTTAATGACATCAATTACAAAGGGAAACAATTTGTGTGTGTATAAGATATTCGTATGGATTTCTATATCCACTCGTCTACATACACCTCTAACAAAAGCTGCAAGGTATTATTATTATTACCATTAGTATTATTACCATTATCATGAAGTAGATAGACATATAGAATTTTGTAAGAATATTTTTAGAAGAGGTATAAATGATGGTGGAGATAGAAAGTGATATAAATTTAACACATCAGGTATTTTAAAACGTTTAAAAGTATGTTAAACCATGTTAATACTGTTAACATTATTCAGAAAGTCGAATTATGTAGTAATAAAGACACAAAAGCATACAAATTAAGATCATTGCAACCTTATTTTCTTTTGCAACACATTGAAAGATGAATGCTCAGTATACCATACACAGAAAGATCACCTTTCTATTCGAAAGTATATAACGTGTACTTAATGGTGATGTGTAATAATAGCATAACATATAAGCAGATATTCCAAGTCACATGCTTTACTTAGCATTCCTTTCAGCATTTGTGTCGCATCACGGCAGTTATCACGTTAGGTAAGTCATAGCCCTTGTGATATTGGTTTCGACACACTGCGGTCCAGATTAGGTTTGCTCACCCGATATAAATGGTTAAACCAGGCATGGCGCGTGCTAATGCCATTTCAACCATAGCTATACCCCACCTCTTGATTCTATCGGAGAAGTACAGCCGCCACTGTATTATAAACACGATCAATATATGGTCAATATTTCACCGGCACCCAAATGTTTGTTTCCGAACAAAAGCGAGAAAAAATACTTTTGTCAGAGAAAGGCAGAATTAAGTACCTCATATGCAAACACTCAGCATGTTCCGCATACTCATCCATTCACTGTTCTTTAAAATAAGCAGAGTTCAGGAAAATGTGCAGAGGCATAGAACATGTATGCAACCAGGCGAAAAGAGAGTCGAAGTAACTAATTTCTTGCAAGTTATGGAAGGCCATACTCCATTAAGAGGGAATGTAGGAAATACATGAGAAAAATTAAATTAAATTGAGTTTTATTTATGGGCGGTTTTTAACTGCCGTGGTCCTTAGCGTCCAATTCTACATATATTGGACGTGAAAGACCGGTAATTTTGCCCAGAGGCCTCCTTATTAGGCTTGAGGTTCTTTTACGTGCCGTAAATCTACGACACGTGACCATCGGCTTTATTTTTGGCATAAAATCAAATCAGTAATTATACGGTATAATACATGGTATCATTTGTAAAACTGGGTTGCTGACAAGAAGGTTTGTAAGGTATATGAACATTCTTTGTTTTGAAAGACGATTTTAGTTTTCATGCCAATAGTGTTATGGCTTTATGATATATACATCCAAGAAAGAACATATTGCTAATTATTATTTGTTACCAAATTAAATATATGAGTAGCAAAACAAAAATCGAAATAAAACGAGTATTGGAATATTTTTCATTTCATTAGCTTAGCTACAATTTAATGAAAAATAACTGAATTCATTCTTGGAAAATAAAGCAAACAATTCTCATGCGATACATTTACATGGCTGTCTCTACTCTCTGTCGTATATTAGCAAGTATACAAACTATTCTTACTATAGCTTATTTTTATATCTACTACATTTTAATCCAAATAATCCTTTGCAGCAATAGCAACATTACACATTTCGTTATGTAGATACAAAGGGAACAGCGATAATGAAATATTTAAGAACTGCACACTATATGCTAGCCTTAAAATTCCGTACCGTTTCCATGCAATCGCGAGAAACAACTGAATGTTGAAGGGACTAAAGATTGACCAAGAAATCTTTAGTCCCTTCAACCATTAATAACGGATATCCCAGTAATGGCTTATGCCACAAAAACTTATTTTAAATAAACTGTGTGTTTTAAAGACATCTACATTTCTTGGATAATACGTCTTCATCTATCGCTTAACGTTTACCAGTTATATAATATTATAAAGAGGTCTTCACAGGATATTCCTAGAAAATTCAAGATATACATTTTATTTTTCATGTAAATATGTTTAATGTGTGGTACTTTAATCAAAATCGTTAGGCCAATGTTTTAGAAAATAAAAATTTTCGAAAAATGTTCCATGTAAAGGGTAGTTGAGGGTGGTGAATTTTCTTGGAAATCTTCCTGTCGCACCCTTGGAAAGTACTGAACTTAAATACAAAGTTTGGTGTTTATCCCACTTTTCGCTTTTGAGTTATGCTGTTCATGTATACACACACACACACACTCACGGATGTGTTTCCATAATTGCTTTATTTCTCTATCTACTATGTAGTAGTAGAGAAAGTAATATCATTAAATCCTCTTTCACAATGGATTTCAATAAAACCAGAAAGCAAAACTAGAATATGTTATCGCAGAACTATGACGCTTTTATTAACAGCTGCAACAATTCCAAGGTTGTATTTTTACAGCTCCATTTGAGACCATCTTGGTCATTGCTACCTTAAAGTGTACAAATGAAAATAGTGTGTTGTAAAATTTCGAAGAATTAATTTACGAGTAGTATTTTTAAAACTAAGATCCATTTTCATTTCATAATACAGCAACACCTGGTGTGGTGCATTCATACGACATTCTCTATCACTAAAAATTCATATGTAATGTGACGCAGCGGCTATGGCTCAAAGTATTCCGGAGGTCGGCGCCAGGCAGTCGGTATAAACAACGATAGCTGCCCTTGCAGCGTAAACACCGGGCGCGCTATCGGTAGATAATTAAAAATCTTCTGGAAGTTTCTGCCCCCTCCTCCAGAACGTGTATCGAAATAGTTCTAGAATGTTCGAGAACCTTGCGGAAGATTCCACTGCCTATATAAGCGAGCGTTCTCGCGAGTCGAGTGTGAGTTGAGTAGTGTCGGTCAGTCAGTGAGCGAGCGAGTTGGCGGGTGAGCTCCCGTGCGACATCAAGAGCGATACTCCGAGCGAGTTGGTGACGGTTGTGGCGTGCTGCGAATGCTACTGCGGAGCGACGGGTTGTGCAGGTCTTGTGTTCGACTCCCGAGTGAAGTGAACCGTCGGGGTGAAGAGGTTACGTCACCAAGGAAGTGAAGTGACGGAGAATTGAAGTAGTTCTCCTTAGTGAAGTTACATTAGTGAAGTGAAGTCCCAGTGAAGTTGATCAGATAAGAATTTAGAACAGTGACAGCGAGGACTGAGGAAAAAAAATTAAATTAAACTGAGTTTTATTTATGGACGCTCTTTTACTGCTATGGTTCTTAGCGTCCCATTCTATATTGAGCGTGAAAGACCGGTAATTTTGCTCATAGGCCTTTTCATTACGCTTGAGGTTCTTTCACGTGCCGTAAACCTATGACACAGGGCCACCGGCTTTACTTCCCTTCCGAAGGAAGCCTTGCTAAGGATTTTCCATCGCCCTCCGCTGAGTTTTAACCCGCCGAGGACTCTTGAGAAGTATCAGTTGAAAAACTGGACGAAGTCACAATATAAACTATACATATAAAAAGCAAGTATTATATCCTCGCTACATTATTGACTATATATTTTTGCCTACAAATTATTTGAAATTAAGCAAGAAGGTTTCAGCGTATGAAAACGGCATTCAAATGTTTATTCATGGCAACAAGCTATTGCGATGGAAAGAAAATAAAGGGGGATTGGAGAAATAGCAAAATTCCAATCATATCCATTAGGTGACGTTTAGGAAGTTAACTTGCAACCTGGAATGTTTCGAAAACGGCTAATGTTACGAAAAACTTGGACACAATTATGTAGTTTAATAAGCTCTGTATTCTTCTTGCAGTATGTTTGTGTCTACCTGTTAAGATTTTCTTGTTATACAAAATGGTACAGCATTCATTCGAATAAAGGGAAGTTCAAGACAAGTTGATCATTATCTATATTAAACATTTTAATCAAAATCTTACAGGCGTTGGTTAGAAGTGTAACGAAAATTCTTGCATAGAAAAGGTAGTATGGAATGGGAGATTTTCTTGAAAATCTTCGTGTCGCATCCTTAGAAGATGCTGAAGTTCAATACTACCTTTTCCTTTTTGAGTTAAGCTGTGCACACACACACCACATTTTTCCCCCTAAAGATGCTTTTGGGGGATGGATTCAATAGATTCCAAAACATGCACCTATATTTCCGGTGAAATCTCGATATGAAGTTCCTCTTGTCTACTATATGGACATGGTGGTGGAGAAAATAAAACTATTAAACTATGGTTACGTTAACCGTGTTGCATAGGTTGAAGTTTAAGATTAGAATGCCGTTTGTACTAATATCAAACTCGTGCACTCCTTAGACAATGGAATTTGTGTACAACGATCTAGAAGATTATTTTTGAGGGACACTGGGACTGAGCTTTTAGGTGAAAATGACAAAAGTTTAGATTTTTTAATTATATCATATCCTATGGATACCTGTGTATAATTTTGGCCAAACATTTTTCACGATCCACCATTTTTAAAATCCCAGCGACATGTTTAAATTACAGTGAGCTCCCTTTTAAACACACTGAACACTTTCTGTATGTGTTTTCCCTGTTTTACGTTTTTACTTTGTCTACTACGTAGAGTGAGTAGAAGTATTGCATTCCACCCAAAAATTCGATACCGAGATTTCACCGGAAATTCATGTTTTGAGGTGCCCTGAATCCAAATAGAGCATTTTTTGGAAACATGTCCTATGCGTCTGTCTGTGAACAGCATAACTCAAAAACGAAAAGTCTATAGATACCAAACTTTGTATTTGAGTTTAGTATCTTCCCAGGGTGCGACACGAAGATTTTCGAGAAAATCCCCCAACCCCAGACTACCCTTTACATGGAGCAGTTTTTGAAAATTTTGATTTTATCAAAATAGCTCTAACGATTTTATTAAAATGTCATATTTTAAAGATATTTTTATGGCAAATGAAATGTTTATCTTGAATTTTCTGGAAATTTCCCCAAAAGTTCTCTTCATTCTGAATGACTTTTGCATAACTGGTAAACCGTAAGAGAGAGACAAACTTTTACTACACAAAAAATGTAGATCTTGTTAAAAAACACAATTTGTCAATTACATTTTTTTTGTCGAGATTCCCTAGATATTCATTGTTATTTGTTTGAACTTTCCAATACTTATTCTTATTCTCAAATGGGAATTAGTTTTTTTGTGTTAAACTCCTGGATATGAAAAGGGATTGGAATGCTCCACATAGCAATCGGCTCTTAAAAAAATTGACTATCGCTTAAAGCCTACCATATTCCCCTTGCACCTACAAGAAAATTAGCAATAAGTTTCTGCAAATGTTTATCTCGATTAACATGAAGTAGACGGAGAACAAGCGTTTGTAAAACTAATTTGTGTAAGAGCAGAGAAAACCACGTGAGTGCAACACATCAGATTTTTGCACGAAATGTATTCCTTACATTTCAATATTTCTCCGCAATCTAAAGTGCATTATCTAAAGAGCCAAGCACGCATTTTGTGATATCCTTATTCGTTGGCTCACAAAAAGTTAAGAAAAGAAAAGAAAATGTTAACACCAACTTCATAATAACAAAAATATATTTCTCTACAACTGACAAATACGAATGCGAAGGGTAGTTTTACAAAGTTTGCATTTTTTTCGCTAATTAAAGCATTTAATTATATTATACGAGAAACTGAGGTAGAGCTTTGAGCTTTTGCACAATGATTTCTTTATTTACTCATATTAAGTGGTCCAATTTTCAACTGAATAGCTTTAAAATAATTTTTTTTTTAAAAAAAAGATAGATAATTCAGTCCCAGTGTCCCTTAAGCTGAATCCTCTCTCTTTACCCTTTAAAAATATACTGCCTAAAGCTGCAGGATATAGTTACTTATTAACAGACTGAGAAGGCCATTCTTGGGGGAAAATCGGCGAATATTGAATATATGATTTTCCAAGTTTTAGAAATGTCACCAACGTTGTGAGTTCCTTTCAGTAATGAAATAGTTATACCTTGGAAACAAATGTTTGAGATAGTTTGCAGGTTATGAAGAAGATGACATTATTCTCAAACAATTAGCACATAAAGCTCTAATAGAGAGCCTCCTTGAATAATTTCTACCATAATTCACAATATGAATCTAAAATGCTGCTTCCGAGAACGAGAACGAAAAGTTGAAACTGGACGTGTTCCTGTTTCCTGCCTCCGGTAAACTTCCATTTGATTATGATTGCACACATTGTAATATCTTTTAGCTTTCGTTACGTTCTGGTTCACGTTCTAAATCAGCCTTGATGAGTTCAAGAAATGCTTTTATTGGTTCTCTACAATATCCATGAAGTATTCCAGGCAATATTTTCTACGAGTATTTTGAAAGAAAATGAGCTTCGAAAACAAAAATATATGTTACAATAAAACTTGAATATCACAGCTCAACAATGGATGATTCTTTGGTCTCGTCTCAAACAAACTTCGTAAATACCTTAAAGGAAAATAAACGAAGTAGAACAAGAAAATAGAACAGAACTGTAAACATGAAGGAAGAATTAAATGCATATTTGCAAAACTTTTCGACGCGGAAGAAAAACGTTGAGCAATAAAGATTTGTGCACATGAGTAGCATAGTCTAATAACAACAGGAGATAGAACTATGTTTAAACTTGGTTTAAAATAACATGAACACAGTTTCCTTCAGCTGTTAAAGAGATTCAATTCTATCATGCTTCCTTGGAAGGAAATTTACCATCTGCATAACAGGAGAAATTTCCGAAGAAAGAGAGGGTTGAAGGAAAGGGGACAGAATATCGCTATGTGTAGCACAACACGGTAGACGACGTTACCATGGTAACTGCAAACAGGCAGGTCGCGTCACGTACCATGTCGTCTAATTTGCAATCCACGGTCATCCAGCATCAGCCCTTCGTCTTCGTTTTTATCTCTCTGTAGGAATGAAATAACTCACAAATCGCTGCAGCCAGAGTTGATATTTTATAAGTACAATAACCTGAAGAGATTTTGTTGTCACGTTTCAATTTTGGTTGTAGCTTGTAAAAAAATTAAGGTTATTTTATTTGGAGAGTCACTTACCAAAACTCTGCTAAGTTTCAGAATTAGTACAGCGTTTCGTTTTAATTCTATACAACACTCGTTTGAAATATGCGATGACTTCCCCAATAGTTATTAATATGCCAGTATACATATGCAGCGTTTTTGATGTCTTTTCATTCATGGACCCTTCCAATAGTACAAGCCTAGTGGCCCAGATTTCTTGCAACCTCCCAATACAGCCATAAGACTCTTTCTTTAGAATCTGACAAAATAGAGTATTAATAATCGGCAATGCCAACTAGCAAAACCAAAGTTTAAAGCAACTTTGAAAATACATAAGCAGGGCATGATCGGAGGGGAGGCAGGCAAGGCATTCCGTACAAGACATGAAACAATACGTGTACTTTCCACGTCTGTATTGAATCTCACCTTTTAAACACATTTTCATGCTTTAAACAGTTCATTTAATACCACAGACCACACTGTTCAATTTGTTATGTTCTCCATATTACGTTACATACATATTGCAATAGCACGTAATAATTTCGTTCTTTGGAATGGACCTATCCACTGTTTTACTTGAATGTATATATATATATATATATATATATATATATATATATCCCTAAAATATGTGTGTTGTGTTTTGCTAATAGATTTGTATAAAGAAATTATTTAAAATTAAGCAATAAGAGTAGGTTACAACATTCAAAAATAATGTTCATATGTTAAACTGTGGTGGCAAACTTTTGTAATAGAAACAAAAACAAAAATCGCAAACTTTCAAGCATGTCCGTTAGATGACACACTTAGGAAGTTAAGTAAACATGCAGCATAGAATATTTCGAAAACGGTTGACGCTACGAAAAAACTGACACAAATTGTATATTTTAATGATCTTTCTACTTTTTCTTTAGTAAGCTTTTGTCTATCTTGAATTTCCATGTTATGAATATTTGTAAAAAATTTAATCACTCTGAAGAGAACTTTATAGACTATTCACAAAAAATTTAAAACATTCATTTAAACTCTCACATTAATATGTCAAATATATTACAGCATAATGAAAATCGTTAGAGCACTTTTGAGAAAATGAAAACCAACTAATCGTTTTCTATGGAAAGGATAGTTTGGGGTGGGGAATTTTCTTGAAAATTCTCGTCTAGTATGCTTAACCAGCGTTTAACTCAAATATTAAATTTAATGTATTATTATTATTATTATTATTATTCCGATTTTTTGTTTTGGAGTTATACTAGCAGAACGACACATATGTAAATTTTTATAAAAATGCTTGATGTGGTTCAGTAAACCTCAAACATGTATTTTTGCTTAAACCTCGATGTGAAATTTTCGGTGGGAAAAATACTACTTCCCCTACCTACGCCTAGTAGATGGTAGGGAAAGTAAAAATACAACATAAATTGTTCCTCTTGACACTTCCGAAAATACCTGGCTTAAACAGGAAATTAATAAAATTTCTTGTTTTTAACAAATACCTACCAGGAGATTAAAATTTATTTTGAATTCAGGAACCTGAAACAACACCTTTCTGATGTAATTACGACATCGAATAGTTTACTTAAAGGCTATACCATAGTTAAGTCGCAGAGAACACATAAATTACTCATAGCACAGTTGGCTTCTATATGTTACATAAAATCAGTGATGAAAGTGTGATATACAATGAAAACATTAGAACATCAACATTTCCAATATCGACACATTCCTCAATAACGACAATATTTTGTCTGTAATCCTGAAATATGGTGTAACGGGTGTTAGCTGACGTTCCACCAAAGCAACATTTCTCACCAGTTACTTTCTTCGTTGCACATTCTCTATTCTTAGCATAGGTATAGCGCTTGATCTGAAGATATGTTATCAAACGTTCAAGTGATGTAATATGTAGCAGTATCACGACCTTCACCACCCAGATTCGATTCTCTCCGCCCTCTCTGACCCATGAGATTTTCACGGATTCCCCGGGTCGGCAGGCGAATGCTGGTTTGGTTCATCTTCCACCACGATTGTCCTAACCCTCATTTCCTATACCGATTATCTTCCTTATCTGTTTTAGGGATGTAGGGCCAGGCGACGGTGTTAGGTGGATTGCGGCTGGGCGGTGGCTATGCGTTCTGTAGAGGTTTTTTTCCTGACGTCGTTGCGGGACTGTTCAGTTAGGTCTCGCCTCCGAGTGGGCGCCGCCTCGGGATACCGCCGGGGATTGGGAGACTTGTGGGTGGTCCCAGGTACGTCGGATGCGTTCGATCTGGAAACGTTAGGGACCCCGTTCATGATTGCGCCCATCGTCATCCGCATCTGGTCGCCCTTCGGGTTTCTCTCCTCATCCCTCAATCACAGGGACCACGGTAGAAGCAAAAAGGGCCGTTGTGACCTACTTGTGGTGCTCTGCCCAGGTTGCGGGGCCATCCGTTCATCCGAACCTTTACATTTTACCACTTCTTTCATAGTTATCGTGCTGCGATACTACTCAACAGGATGAGACAACACTCAGCTATTCAAGAAGTAGCAGATAATAAGTACGCTGGGCTTGAGACAATGAGAAACAAAGCTCCTAAGTGTACTGATAAAAAGAGGGAAGGCTCAAACCAAAAACAGGAAATGCCTCGGAGCAGGTTAATGGCACCAAAACGTTATTTGACATGAATTATATATCTTAACGGTAAGCGGGTTTTCTCTTAGTATACACAGTATTTAAAAACAGATTGCATAATTTCAGTATGTATTCCCCATATGTAGACAACAAAAAAAGTCTGTTGCAACATGTGTCCGGAAATGCTTCGTTTCTGAGTTATGGCCTCAAAAACAGTGATATTCACCGGAACCTATTTCTTATCGCAGGTATTTTCTTTAAAGATGCTCAAGTGCCCACCTCCTGCTTGAATACAGGCCTCACATCGACGTCTCATGTCCATGCGAACACGACCCCAAAATCAAGGAGTAGATATTATGTATTTCCTCACAACCTGCCACAATTCGATTCAGAAGGGATTCCATGTCAGTCACAGGAGAGGAATGCACCAACGCTTTTGGCCCCACAAGTAAAAAATCGACAGCGTTCAAATCAGATGAGCGTGGTGGCCATCAATTGGGCCCACATGTGGAGAGTGAACTGCACTTGATGAGATGGAACAATTGCATGTAGGTTTTCATATGCCCATACATGCTGATTGTGGAAATTTATAATGCCATCCGGGTTAACTGAGCTTCATCTGCAAATAATACCAAGACAGGAAAGTTCGGATTTGTAGCACACTGCTGCACGAACCACTGACAGAACATCAATCGAGCAGGGTAATCTGCTGGTGACAGGGCCTGTAAACGTTGTAAATGATAAGCATACAACTGTTGCTCTCGCAACAGTCTCCAGACAGTCGTATGAGGAACATTCATTTGCAACGCTAACCTTCGTGTACTGATAGAAAGAATCGTGTACACAGAATTCAGAATCTCCTCCTCTACATCTGGATTTGTAGATCTTACGTCCCCCTATCCAAACCAGAAGATGTAAGCTTCCCATGAGCGCACAGACTGCGATGGAGACATTTAAATGTCTTCCGATTTGGACATCTTATCTGTGGGTACCTCTTTTGGTACAAACGACGAGCCAGTGCAGCATTGCCATCCGCTTTACCGTACATGAAGTGCATTTCTCCCCGCACCTGATTTGAGTACATGTCGCTTAATCGAACGCCGAACACAACACTCAATGCACCCTTCACCTCGGAATGAACTGTCAAGAATGTCCTGTTAATGTCTTCTGTACGGCAACTACCTGCGGGAGGAAAAAACGTTCCGATATCACTGTTTTGAAAGCCGTAACTCAGAAACCACCAAGCATTTCTGGACACATGCCGTAATGGACTTCTTTTTTTATTGTCTACATATGCGGAATGCATACCTGAATTTATGCCCTGTATTTTAGAAACATTCTGTATATCAGTTTAACTTCTCGTGAAATTTAGAAAAGGTACAAACGATATGCTGCTTCTTTGTATGAGGTTATAAACGCAAACTTTCAACAAGCCACGTGTCGCCGCTTCTTTGTTAAGTGGCGATGTGTCTTTGTGTCATGAGGTGGGGTCTGCAGTCAAAATAACGTTCATAACTCTGTATGGTTAGGGAAGAATGGCAATGTTTATCACTTTTTTCAAGCGGCATATCGGTTGAACCTTATATAAATGTTGCAGCAACTATACACAAAACTTGATCAGAACATTCATTATATTAGTTCATTCCGATGTCTCAAACACTGCTATTTTAATCAAAATCACTAGAGCCAGAGAAAATAAAAAAATATTGAATCCCGTTCTATGTAAATAATTGTATCGGTGGAGCTTTTCTGAAATTTCTGCATTGTTTGTTTAAATGTTACTAATTAATTTAAATACAAAACTTGATACTTAGACTTTTCATTTTTGCATTATGCTGTTCAACGCGCACAAAAAATTATGTAATCGCCATTCCACAGATTCCATAACGAATTAGAGGCTGGCCTCGTAGCTTCGTCGGTAGTGTGCATGCCTGCTGTGCCAGGGGTCCGGCTAAGGTGGGAAGTTTTTTAGCCAAGATCATTCCCTATCCTCCCCAGAGTCTGGTAAATGTGTGTGTGTGTGATCTAATGAATAGAACTCAAAGTTTACCAGAGATCCAACGGCTAGCGAATACGAGTTAACACCATTGCGCATAGGAAATAATAAGTTCCAAGGCATTGTGGTTAAAAGTGGGGATAAATGGAACTAAAAAACCCTATACTCTGTTATATAAACAGTGTCTGATTGTCTTTGTTATGCTCTCTCCCCTTATTTGCTTTGATCCTGACCATCTATATGCATTGCTTGGAATAATATATTCGAAGTCTCGAATGTTTGTATTCTAATACAGAGGTCTTGTAAATTCCTTTTACTTTTTAATCATTTAGAAGTTGAAATAAGCAGCTCCATTATAGCATAAGTCCGTTGGGAGCACAGTGCCTTTCAATTGTGAATTGTCAAAATCGTTTGAATGGTTTCGCACTTATCCTAGATACCGACGCGATAGCCGAGGTCGTTAAGACACGGACTAATGAATGGGATGCCTGCGGTTCAAATTCCGCCAGGATTGTCCTCCTTGACTGACTGATTTTTTTTAGGTTCTACGCATTCCTCATAACTGACAAATCTGGAACGTTTCCTTCCAAATTTCCTCTCCCAATCATTATTTCATTTCATGTATCACCAGCGCCCCTGCCTGGGATGTCCGTATTTGGTAAGAGTAGGCCGTAAATACTACTTAAAACAATTATTCTAGAGACACGTACCCAAATAGACATTTTCTCTCTTTATAATATGAATAGATAGGGATTTCTTGACAGAAACCTTGAACCGTGTTATTTTCTACGTAAACCCATCTTTAAGCGATTTAACGCCACGAAGAGGTGCTTTAAGTTAATGACGCGTTTTGGGAGGTATTAGCGGTAACGAAGCTCGATGAAGCACAAAATATGATGTAACGAATATTTAACACATTTAAGGTATCATTAGGGGAAAAGATTAGTTCGATGAAAATTGTTAGATGAATTAACATTACCTACTACTGTTATTAAAGTGCACGATTAGTCGATCTTGTTCAGGCAACAAAAACTAATTTTCAAAGCTTGTTTTGCGTTATATTAGGGTGCGTTTTTGTGTTGTTTTTTGTGTTTTATAAGAATGTAACGATGAGACCTTTTCCCTGGAAACGATGAATATATAGACTGAAATAAAGTTTTCTAGATTTTTCAGGAAGTATATCCAAAGTTGCATGTTTGACTGCTGCTATGATTGCAGCTGGTTGATTTTAACTTCATCTTCTTCCTTCATTTTCACTTTTTAAAGCGAGATATCCAGATATAAAATGGAACAGCAACTATGTGTGTTGATTTCTTTTCTCGTAGTTAGCTAACTCTTTCTCAGTCATATAAATGAATAGCATTAAGTTGGCTTTGCCCGAGTCGAATAAACTGCAATTTATAATAAATTTATTTACTGAATTTTGAAAATAAATTTCCTTAAATATATGTACGTAGATAACATTGCAGTAAGCACGTTAGAAAATAAGCTTCAGTAACGGGTTCTTAAAACGCTCCTTTCGATCGTGCTTTAAATTGAATGGATGTTTGCAAAAATATGTTATGGATTGAAAAAATAAAGTTAGATGTATTGAAAAAGCTGCAATAAACAGGCTTACAAAGCTGCAATACATCTTCTATGAGTTCAGCTAGCCTTGAGCAAATCTGTGTAATGAGATACAAAACTTGTAATTTTATGACAGTTTATTGGCAACCTATTATTCTGCTTTGTTAAAGCAAAATTAGTCTCACTTAACACTTTAGACAGGAAGCTGAGCAAATGACCTAACTCTGAAAGATGATTCTATTGCTCTTTTATTCCTATGTATGCTAGAAGCTATGGGCCACTTGTTTTATTGGTACTTGCAGAGTTCGGCTTTTCTTTGTCCTGATAATATGATGGTTAGCCCGTTCTGTAAGCCTCATTCAATTGACCCTACTCGTTACTAAAGCTTCCTTTATAACTTGAATCCCAAATAACTATTTTTGGAATTAATACATTTCTAAAGATTAACTTTCGTGTTAAAGCTTTTCCAGGTCTAAGCATTGCATTCTGAAATTTTAAGCTTCCATTATTTGGTTTTATCTGAAGATCTACTAATTGGATAAGCTGGCACGAAGATAGCTGAAAATTTTAATTATTCACTCGGTTACCATTTGCTTCATAGCGAGGATACTCTGATTAAGAAAATCTGATGTGATACATTCACATGGCTTTCTCTACCCTCTTATCGTTTATTAGTGTGTATACAAATTAGTCTTACTAAAGCTTATTTTTATATGTACTTCATTTTAATTCAAATAAACTTTAGCAAAAATAGCTATATTACACATTTCGTTATAGATGCAGAGAATAGCAATAGTCAAATGTTTAAGAACTGGACGCTATATGCTAGCCTTAAAATTCCATACTGTTTCCATGGAATCGCGAGAAACAAGTGAGTGTTTACAGGAATTTAAAAGAATGGCGAGTATTGAACAATTCGAACCATTAATAACGGATATCTAGGAAATGGCTCGTGCCATAAAAGAGTTAATTGAAACAAACTGTGTGCTTTAAAGAGAACTGTATTTCTTGTGTAGTACGTTTTCGTCTATCGCTTAACGTTTATCATTTATATAAGATTATAAAACTTCCTTCCAAATGTAGAGGACTTAAAAGGCTATTCCCAGAAAATTAAATATATACATTTTATTTGACATGTAAATATCTTTAATATATGGCACTTTAATCAAAATAGTTAAGAGACATTTTTTAGAAAATAAAAAATTTCGAAACATTTTCCATGTAAAGAGTAGTTGGGTGTAGGGAGATTTTCTTTAAAATATTTTATCGCATCTTTGGGAGGTACTGAACTTAAATACTAAGTTTGGTGTTGATCCGACTTTTCGTTTTTGAGCTATTCTGTTCACACACACACGGACCTTTTTCTGAAAGTGCTTATTTGTATTCAGAGGCCCTCAGAACATGAAATCTCTTGATTCGAATTTTTGGGTGGAATGCAACACCTTCTGTACCTACTGTGTACGTGGTAGAGAAAGTAATAAAAAGTAGACACATTTAGAATAACATGATTGGTCAACTCAGATGTAAGTCAGGAATGACCCAGCATGGTTATATGCACTAGCGAAAAACAGGAAATAGTACATCGTGTTGAACTTAAGTTTTCTAAGAGTTTTCGACCTTTGATGCTAAATCAAACTCGGATCTCAATATGTTTTCCCACAACGTTTTAAATAATTCGTGCTATTCCACCACAATAGCTGTTTAAAGATTTTTGTTTTCGTTTAGCACCGTTTAACCGGTTAGGTCATATCAGACAATGTATGAAATAGGTGAAATTATGCTCAAATGAACTAGAATCCATAGAGTTTAAAGTTACCCGGCATTCGTCTTTTCAGGATAAGGAAAAGCCCGAAAAAAAAAACTTATCCGGGTAGCTCACCCTAACCAAGATTGGAGCTCGGGACTTCTTGAATGTGAGCTAGACACGCTACCCCCACACCACAGGTACAGAAAGATGTGTAGCCGTTACTTATCGGGTTTTTCTGCAGAAGTACGCGAACTACGTATATTTGCTCGTGTTGTGCTTAAATTAGGGATGCGTCTGGGACTCTATGTAAATATGGCGAGACACTGCGTCTGTTTCGATTGGAACGAAAACTTTCTCATATCATTAGCAAAGGGTCGCACCAATCAGTGATTTGTTTAAAGGGTATTGTGCAGAGGAGGCGAGGCAAAGTTCTGATAAAGGAGGAGGTCGTTAAAAGCATTCCATTCGCACGGAAGAGCGAATCCCCGCATTGTTCCGTCAAGAGGAAGCAGAATAAGAAGAGAAGATGTAATTGCACGACACGAACAATTGTGATGCAGTTCTCAACCTTAAAATTAACGTTCATTTACTTGGAACTTCCTAGCTAGGAATTAGAGAAGCTATTAGAAAAACAGAAACCAAGAAAATGGGCTCCCGCAGAATTTAGAACAATATGACTGTTCCTAAGTATTTCTGCCCTTTTGAACTGTCTTATTAAAATGGGAGTAAAAAGGAGAGGAGCATAAACTTGTTAGTGTGTGTGTGTGTGTGTGTGTGTGTGTGTGTGTGTGTGTGTGTGTGTGTGTGTGTGTGCGCGCGCGCATACTGGAGGTTTGAAACGGTCTTTCAGAAGCCGGCATGTCTGTTCCATCATACTTTTCTAATGTAAAATAAGAACTGAATGTACATAGAATGTGTGCTATTTCTGCAAAACGCATCGCTTGAATGAAGTAATTTGTTGCATTCAAGCAAAGTTAGATCAAATACTTTACAATAAACCAACGTCGCTTTAAAGTCTCTATGGACTGCTCACAAGGAAACAAACAGTTTCAACTGTTTATTATAGTATAGAGAAGCAAACTCGCCTTCAGCAATTCCATTCCAAACTAAACAAAATAAAAGGTAATTTTACCGGAATTTTTTTAAACAAGTTTTTTTTTGTATTTTGTAGAATATTACGATAATATTGTTTTATGCAATGTTTGTAATCTCAGAACTATATGTTTTAGCATTCGTAATTTTTAAAACTGTATATTATACACTTAGACACATCATTGTATGTTTACAAATACTCTTATCACGCCGTCCTATACAATTTTGTAATGTCATGAATTCATTGTTTAGTAATTATAGTATTTACAATTTTACGGTTATGTATTTTAGTAACAAAGTGCAGACGTTTTGTTTGGTTCGTACCCAGAAATTACATCGTTTACATTCATTAATAACTTGAGTGTATTCCGAGACAGGCTGTAAATTTCGGACAACTCTATGAAAACTTAAATATCTGATGTGTTGCATTCACATTTATATTCACATTCACTAACGTTTTATACAGCTTCCAGAAGTTATTCTTGCAAAAGCATTAATTTTATATCCACTTTATGTCAGTCGAGATAAACGTATGCGGAAACAGCTTCATTACGTATTATGTTGTAGGTAGAAGAAGGATACAGTAGGCTGAGAGGTAATCAAGTCTTAAAGCGGATCGCTATATGAACGCCCTGACTCCTTCCCTGACATCTGAGAAACAACTGTATGGTGACAGCACTTCAAAAAATAACGAAGTATTGAAAGATTCAAACCAATAACAACGAGTATGTCGGAGGTGGCTGATAGAGAAAAAGAAAATATATTAAAAAAATTGCTCCTATCAAAGAAATCTACATTTTAACTTTCTCAGCCAGGTACATAGTAGGTAGAGAAGGTATTACATTTCACCCATAAAAAAGAATTTTTTAGAAAAAAAGGTGTGTGTGTTTGTGAACAGCAATACAAAAAGATGAAGGAAAAAAAAGAAAAGTCGTATAAATACCGAACTTGGTGTTTAGGTTCAGTACCTACCAAAGATGCAACACAAAGATCTTCAAGAAAATCTACCATACCAAACTACCCTTTACTTGGAAGATTTTTCGAAACCTTTGATTTTCTAAAAATGACTTCTGATTAAAATACCATATATTAAAGATAGTTACATGAAAAATAAAATGTATATCTTGAATTTTCTGGGAACAGTCTACGAAGTCCTCTTCATTCGGAAGGAATTTTGTATAATCTTGTATAACTGGTAAACGTTAAGCGATAAACGAAAACATACTATACAAGAAATGTATATTTCCTAAGACACACAGTTTATTTCAAATAACTTCTTTTATAGCATCAGTCATTTCCGAGATATCTATTATTAATGGTTCGAATTGTTCAATACTTAGCCATTCTTTTCAAGTCCTGTCGATTTTTTGTTGTTTCTTATGGAAAGAGTTTTAAGACCAGCGTGTAGGTCCAGTTCTAAAACATTTGACTATCGCTGTTTCCTTTGTATCTGTAACTAAATGTGTAATGCAGCTATTTTCCGAAACGTTTTTCTAGATTGAAATGAAGTAGATAGGACGATAAACTTTTATAAGAATAATCTGTATACCCACTAATAAGATATATAAGGTAGATAAAATCATGTGAATGTAACACATCAGATTTTTTCTGTAATCTTCATTCTATCTCTTATGGTTTACCACTTATACAAAATTATGCAAAACTCATTCCGAATGTAGAGAACTTCGCAGGCTATTCGCAGAAAATTCAAGGTGTATATTTTCTCATGAAAGTATCTTATGCATATGACATTTTACACAGACATTTCCCAGACGTTCTTCTAAAAATGTTTTATTCAGGGACCTCATAACATATATTTCGGGTGAAATCTTGATGTCGAATTTTGGGGTGGAATACAATACTTCGTCTACGTACTATAGGTAGGTGCTAGAGAAAGTAAAAATGAATGGGCTTTCACCATCATTTCTTCCATGTGGAAATACATACACAAATAGTGAACTTTTGAGGTTTGGCGAATGATTGTCAAATATGCTGGTTATTTCCAAGGCTTTGCTCCGTCGTCCTGTGCTGAAAATGCTATCACAATGTCCTTTGTAAGTTACAAAGAATTACTTGTCATCTTAAATTTTATAACTTGCTGTATAAATTTATTTTTGAATGTGTGTAAAGAGATTAGCAGGGCTTATTTTCAGCTGTTCGGGCTTTATATTTTAAGCTATCCATATTGCATTACAGACCGTTACATCAATAACAAGAAATTATTTCTCATTCCAACTAAGGCAGTGTTTATTGAAAATCAAATAATTGCACGAGATACTCAACAGTTTAGACATTTACCGTATCGATAGCTGTCACAATAATAATTTATCGCTGAGTTATCATCAAACTAGAACCGAAAACACCTAAACTGAACTTACATGCTTATAAAAAGCGCAATAATAAAAGAGAAAGTGTTCAAAAACGAACAACAATGAGGGGTATCGGCACTGTTTCGTTACTTTATTTTAATAAAGCGAAACGTTTATGGAACTGTTACATCACCTCTATCAAGCGAACAGCCTGAGGGAAGCTGCCACAGTCCGAACGAGTACAGAAAAAAAATTAATTACAATGGACAAGTTGTTCGCAGCGTAGTACTGGTCGTCATATTGACCCAATAACCACGGAAAGTTTGTCTCTTTGTGCACCATTTATACCCTCAGGGATGATATTCTCATAGCTCCCTCGGGAGCAAAATATGGAAAGGCATTGTTGTGGTTTGTTCACTCGTGAAATTCGCGAGTCCTCAGATGTTAATTTGATTATATTGACAGGGTTTCTAAGGCGCACAGTGCTTGCAGATATTGGATTACAAGTATTTAATTTTAGACAAACTGTGGAGAAGGACCACAGGTTATTTGGGACTTTTTACTTTCTCTAGTAGGTAGAGAAGATCTTACATTCCAGCCAAAAATTCGACACCGAGATTTCACTGGAAATGCATGTTATGAGGCCTCCTGAATGCAAAAGAAAAAGCATTTTTAGAAAAGGATCCGTGTGTTGTGTGTGTGTGTGTTGTGTGTGTGTCTGTGTCTGTGAACAGCATAACTCAAAAAAGAAAAGTCGGAGCAACACCAAACTTGATATGCAAGTTCAGCGCCTTCCAAAAACATGACACGAAGTTTTCAAGAAAACCCCCCACCAAAAACTATTCCTTACATGGAATATTTTTCGAAATTTTTTATTTTCTAAAAAATTACTAACGATTTTGATTAGAATACCACATACTAAACATATTTACACGAAAAATAAAATATATATCTTGAATTTTCTGTGAATAGCCTGTGAAGTCTTCATTCGCAAGGAACTTTATATAATCTTGTATAACTTGTAAACGTTAAGCGATAGACGAAAACGTAGTGCACAAGAAATGTAGATATCTTTCAAGCACACAATTTATTTCAAAAGGTTTTTGTGACATAAGCCATTTGCGAGATATCCATTATTAAAGTTTCAAATTGTTCATTACTTGGCCATTCTCTTAAGTCTTGTCGACATTCATTGTTTCTCGCGATTGCATGGAAATATCAAGGAATTTTAAGGCCAACGTATAGTGTCCAGTTCTAAAACATTTGACTATGGCTGTTCCCTTTGTATCGAACGAAATGTGCAATGTAGCTATTTCTGCAAAGGTTTATTTGATTTAAAATGAAGTAAACAGAAAAATAAGCTTCAGTAAGAATGGTTTGTATATCCACTAATACACAAAGGAGGGTAGAGAAAGCCATGTGAATGTAACACATGAGATTATTAGGAATGTTCAGCAGTTAACCTTAAAGGAGTTAAAGCTGAAAACAACCAGCATCTAACTAGATAGTTGCTACTTTGTAGATGAGGAGCAGAGATGGGCTGTTTAGAAATGTAAAAATGGTTTATATTAACATAAACTACTGAACCTCTGGGAGGAAGAAATGAGGCAAGATAGCACGAAGGGCATTAGCTGACGGCGGCAGACGGTGCGCACTGGGGTCCGTAACGTTTCCTGACTGAGAATTACCATACTTCCCATTGATAGCACCCCTGTCTGGATGAATGAACGGACAGTTGCGGGCAGAAGCTTCCGTACCTAGGAAGAAACAGTTCTCTCCTTAAAGCACATCCACCTAATGCACCAGACACCACCGACCTTCGTGCCAGGCTCAACAACACCGAAGATGAAAGGAAAGGAAACGAGACAGGAAAATTTGTGGTAGTACATAATTCATCCCACATTCGTCCACAACCTGGGGAAAAGCCACGAAGAAAGTTAAGGTCAGGATGGCGGTCCAACGGAAAAAAAACAAAAAAAAACCGGGACCTCCCGAACGCGAGCCTCAGATGAAATCGCGTAAGTCCTAAGCCATCCCGCTCAAGGGTTTCATGGACAAGATTTCTTCTGAGGTTTTCCCTTATCATTGGAAGGCGAATATCGGATAACTATAAAACGCATCGACCCCATGTATCATTTTCCCCACATCGCTCATTCGCTGTTCGATACGACTTATGCGGTTAAAGTATGTTAAAAAGAAACACACACACACACACACACATGAATTTTTCTGCTGGAGAGTCGCATTTCTACGTTCGGTTTGGTTCAAAATTGGACTGCCATTACGTTACTGACGTCTCAGTTAGTTTTTGGCTATGTTAGTGACTTTCCTCTGCTATCTAAATCATCACAGGTTATTCGTGGCATTGGTCTTGACATCCCTGCACTAGGTTTTCCAGCATCGCAATCGGCCATCGTCCTGAGTGCGCTCTTGACAACGAACGGACTGTAGTGCGCTGCTATTAAAATAATAATTGTCGACAGATTTAGTCGTTCATAAAAACACTTCAGATTGTACATTATTTTTCATACCGACATTTCATTTGGTTCGGGGCAAATATTTACTTTCTTTATCACTTACCTGAGGCAGAGGAAGAATTGCATGTTATTCAAAAATATCAAGACTTCACCAGGAACTCAAGTCCCGAAGCCCTCTGAACCTAAAAAGAGCAGTTTTAGAAATTAAAAAAAAATTCCACTACCGCGGCTCGTCTTCTAAATGAGACTTTCTTTAAATGTCGAAATTCATTCTTCACCCTTTTAAGTAGATATTATGAAAATTCCGCAAACCAACATAATGCTTTTCATGAACAAATTTTCGTTATTTTTTATTTTCTGAAGATGATCGTTATTAAATATATATATATATATATATATTTGTGGTTGGAATGATGAATAAAATGCAAATCTTGAGTTGTTCGTAAACAGTTTTGAAGTGCTTTTGATTTTCACTCCATCTTTATGTAACTGCTAAACAAAAGTGTGATCCCGATAACACATACAATTCACGTCAAAGATTTTGTGGCAGTAATATTACTAAAATACTCTGTATTGATAATTCGAAGTTTTTCAGATTCAAGCTGTACACTTTAATATGTAATGTTAAGTGGTCTTTCTTTTGTTTCTCATGAGCTACTGTAAAGAGTATCTAGTGTCATGGTTAGTGTATGATTACAGACTAAGGGTTAAGTGTTACCTCTGCCAATAATGATATACGTTACCAAAGTTAGCTAACTGAATATGGCTAACAGGAAATATATAAAAAAGTTGTTCGTTCTAGATTAATAATTAGTACAAATAGAAGCAGTAACATGGCGTCAAAATCGGTCAAATTTTAAAGCATCACCTTTAATGTCTTTCCTATAGCTATGTTTTAATGATTTGAAATTTTCAGTACAAATCATAATTTGTTAAAAGTCTAGTTTTTAGACAATTAATATTTGCTGGTAATGGATGAATTGTTTATTGCGAACAAATATCCAAGGAAGAAATGAAAATAAGTCGGTAAGCTTAGAATTTAGCTGTCTGCAATCTGCAATAAATCCTTTATATACTTACACATGATGTAGATATGTGTTGACAGGAGAAAAAGTGTGTGTGTGTGTGTATGTGTAATTCAAAAACGAAATGTCGAATACATGCCAAACCTGGTATTTAAATTCAGTATCTCCAAAGATGCGATATAAAGATTTTTGAAACCGAGCGGGATGGCTCAGGTGGTAACGTCTGTGTCCCACATTCGGGACATGACCAATCTAACTGCGGTGTCTTTTCGTGATTTCCTTCAATGGCCAAAGTAAACACCGGAATGGATATTTAATATCACGACCCAAAGTTCCACCTTAAGTCTAAACGAATAGTAAAAATGAAAAATAGATGGTAATAGCGTATGCTATGCATCTACCCACAGGCAATGAAAGCAGGTAGACTAGACGCACCGTAATGCCATCTGCCCATCACAGAAGCACGAGATACAGCTGCTATGCACTAGGGTCCCTGTGGACATGTGACGAAGCAAGATGGTATGTTTACAGGGATGAGACCTAGAAGGCTAGCTGTCCGCCACACCGATCCACGAGTAATCTACTAACAGATCCGTCGCGATATGACCATGTAGCTAAAGCGACGTAAAATAAATAGACTAATAATAATAATAATAATAATAATAATAATAATAGAATTTTCAAAAAAAAGGAAGAAAAAAGAAAAACACTACTGCAAACGACCCTATACATAGTAAATTTTTCAGAAGTTTTGATTTTCTCAAAAATGGGTCTAACGATGTTATTAAAATGTATTATACGTATTTAAGATATTTACTTGAGAAATAAAATGCATATTTTGAATTTTCTAGAATAGCCTGAGAAGCTCTCTTCATATACAATTTCGTACAACGGATAGGCAAATCATAAGATACATACAAAACCTTACTATATGAAAACTGTAGGTTGCTTTAAAACACACAATTGATTTCAAACAAGTTTTTCTCTGGCATCAGCCATTTCCGAGATATCCGTTATTATTGGTTTGAATCTCTCAACACTTTTGTCATTTTTAAAGTGCCGTGCTATTCAGTTGTTTCTCATGGAAAGAGCGTGGAATTCCATTGGCAGCATATAGTTACATCTGACTATCGTTCTGTTTTGTGTATCCCCTTGTACCTACAACTAAATGTATAATTAACTTATTTTGATTAACATGAAGTAGATAAAAAAGCAAGCTTTCGTTGGAATAGTTTATAGTAGCTGTATAAAAATGAGCGATATTGGGTAGAGAAAGTAATGTGAATGTAATACAAAATCCTGTTTTTGCAATGAAACACTCATTCACTTACTATATTAATACTTCAAGTCTATGCTGATGTAGGGAAGACTCTAACTAAAGAAGAATCCCCACTGGCGGGAATTGAACCCAGAACCTCTGGCTGACCATTAGACTACGGATAAAGTCTGTTATAGATCACACTCTCTCTTTCCTAGGTGTGGAAGTTACAGAAATAAGCAGGCAATGAAGGAAGTGCAAATTTAAGATAGAACATGTAACAGCTGATACGAAACATTCGGAATGACTTCCCCTACTCAGATATTACTATTGTGATCGGATATGTGCGATTCCGTATTTGAAGAATTGTATACAGCTGGAGGAACTCGCTTCACTTCTTTTCTCCCTCTTCTTCGGCTGAGAGAAGAATATTGGTCCATTTCCTACAGGCAAGAAGGTCAGTAAAACGTTCGAGAATCGAGACCGTGGGAACTCCATTGGAAAAAGGAAGTCTCGGCGCAAATTCGATACAGATCGATCTCTCGCAGCCCATGGCTTGCCGGTGAGATTCACTTATTCCTACGTGGTCTTTAGCCGGCAGCAATGCGCATACGTTTCCAGATTCACTAAACTCAGGAATTCATTTTGGACACTTCGCACGTTTTGAAACACGAACCGCTGAAAGAAATATTGGTACGCATGGTTGGTGTTTTGGAGCTTTAAGGAGGAGTTACTCTTTGAAAACTTTATGTGAGCAAACTTTATATTTGATCCTAAAGAGATGCCAAGCTTAGTGAAGATGTGATTCTAAGCGATATACAAAGTAAATGTTTAGATACTCATTACAAGCTCAGAATAAGCAGTGCAATAAATGTGACACAGTATCACTAAAATAAAGAGGGAGCCGAATGTTGGTGATACTCCGTTTATGCAAAACTTTTCGTTTTTGTTGTCCATCGTTAAGACTCCTTTAGGTGCATTGTTGCTTTCTCTACTACGTATAGTAAGTAGGGGAAGTATTATATTCCACCCAAAAATTCGATACCGAGATTTCACCGGAAATACATGTTTTGAGGCCCCCTGAATCAAAAAAAAAATTTTTGGAAACATGTCCGTGTGTGTGTGTCTGTGAACAGCATAACTCAGAATCGAACAGTCAGATAAACACCAAACTTGGTATTTAGGTTCAGTATCTTCCACAGATGCTACACGAAGGTTTTCAAGAGAATCCCCTCACCCCAGATTACCCTTTACATGGAACATTTTTCGAAAATTTTAATTTTCTCAAAAATGGCTCTAACGATTTTGATGAAAATATCATATGTTTTAGATATTTTCATGACAAATGAAATGTATATATCGAATTTTCTGGGAATGTCTCCAAAAGTATTCTTCATTTTGAACGACTTTTGCATAACTGGTAAACCATAAGAGATAGACAAAGTATTACTACACAAAAATGTAGATCGCGTTAAAATACACAATTTATATCATATACATTTTTGTTGTTGAGTGAACCATTTTCGAGATATTGCTTGTTATTCCCTTAAATGTTCCAATACTTATACTTTTTATCAAATGGGAATTCGTTATTCATTTTTTTTGTCCTGGTAATGCAAAGAGAATGGAATACTCCACATAGCAACCAGCTCTTAAAATATTTGACTATCGCTTAAATACTACCATATTCCCCTTGCACCTACAAGAAAATTAGCAATAAGATTAAAATCTCGATATCTCGATTAACATGAAGCATATGGAGAATAAGCGTTTGAAAAATAGTTTGTACAAGAGTAGAGAAAGTCATGTGAGTGTAACACATCGGATTTTTTTCTCCTGGTAATGCAAAGAGTATGGAATACTCCACATAGCAACCTCCTCTTAAAATATTTGACTATCGCTTAAAGCCTAGCAATTCCCCTTGCATCTACAAGAAAATTAGCAATAAGATTAACATCTTGATATCTCGATTAACATGAAGCATATGGGGAATAAGCGCTTGTAAAAATAGTTTGTACAAGAGTAGAGAAAGTTATGTGAGTGTAACACATCAGATTTTTTTGTTATACTTTCTTCACCAAACGCCTTTTAGGTAGAGAAGGTATTGAATTACCCCTAATTCGATATCGAGATTTCCCTGGGAATACATGTTTGAGGCATCAGAATAAAAAGAAAGAAAACATTTTTATAAAAGGGCTCGTGTGTGTTGTGTGTGTATGCGCGCGCCCGTTTTTTATTTTCTCAAAACTGGCTATAACGATTTTGATTAAAATATCACATATTTAAGATAATTAATAGCAAATAAAATCTATATCATGCATTTTCTGGGAATAGCCTATGGAGTCCACTTCATTGGAAGTAATTCTGTATAATTTTACATAAGTGATAAAAGTCAAGATTTTTATGTTCTAAAATTTCCGGACCGTTTTGCCATGGTTTGCAGATTAAAATACTTTGGCCTGATGTTTTGTCCCTGTCTGTGAGGGACAACTTCAGAGATCAAGTCATCGTCGCTTTTCTCTCTGGATTGAGAGAGGGACGAAACGTTAGGGCAAAGTATTTTAATTCTGAAGACCACGGCAAAACAGCCCGAAAATCTTAGAACACAAAACTATAGACACCGGCCGTGAAAGCTTACATATACACAAAAACTTACTACACAGAATCTGCACTGTCCCATAATAGCAAATAGAGACATAACAGGTTTACTATACGCGTATGATCTTATGGTCGGTGCTATAACGGTAATTGGGCTACAGAAAGCAATCAAAGAATACATGAATTCTGCGAAGAATAGGGAATTAAGTAAATATAAGTAAACCAAAAGATAGTTTATTTAAAATAGGAAATAAACTAAAAAAAGAAGAGAAATGACAGATGAGGAGTTTAAAGTTAGAAATTGTCAAGGATCTTGATTATTTGGGGGTGAGAATGAGCAGTAATGGTGAATGGGTGGCGCACAGCAGGAAGGTTATGGCTAAAGGAAAGGCGGCAATGACAGGAGTAAGGATGTGCAAATACAAATTAGTAAATGCCGACTAAATGGATAGAAAGAAATTATGAGGCATTGGTAGAAGCAACAATGCTATATGCAGTTGAAATTTGGGGGCGGGATCCGAATTAAGCAGAAAAATAGACCAGAGCTATAGAACGTTCTGTAAAGAGCTATTGAGGTTACCAAGATCAGCACCAGGGGAAGTAGCGTTAGTGGAATTAGGAAGAACAAGAAGAAAGGGAGTGATACTGGAAATGATATTGAAATTTTGGTTTAGATGCCTGAAAAAAGATGATGGGGAAATTTTAAAGATAGTATGAGGATGGGAGAGGATGGACAATAGGGATTAAGGGTAGCAAGGATTGCTCAGCTGAGCCATAAGCCCAGGTTGCCAGGCAAAATGAGTATCATAACTGGCAAGAAAATTTGAACATAGGTTAAGTTAGTTTATAAGTGGAATATTGTAAAAATGATTGTGAATAAACAAATGTACAAATAAAGTTTATTCATTTATTTATATTCATACTATACAGAAAATGTAATTCTCTTTAAAACACAGAATTTATTTTAAATAAACTTTTCAGGCATCGCCCATTTCCGAGATATTCTCATTATTTGTGTGCATTTTTCAATACTCTAGTCATACTTTTTAAAGTGCTGTCGGTATTCAGATGTTTCACGCGATATCATGGAAAGAGTATATAATTTCAAGGCCAGCATATAGCAATCTGCCTTTAAACATCTGACTATTGATTCAGTTACCTCTATCCCTCTTGTGCCTACAATAAAATGTGTCATGAAACCATTTCTAGAAACGTTTATTTCGATTAAACTGATGTAGATAGAAATATAAGTTTCCGTAAAAATAGTTTGTAGAAGCTACGGAAAAATAAAGGATAATAAAATCCTGTGTATGTAACACATCAGATTTTTTAAATATGCACAGCACTTTTCGTCTTACGTACTGGTACATTGAAACATGTAACCTGAACGTCTTTTCTCATGCCTTATGAACTAAAATACGTGAATATCTCTAACATAAAATAATAATGTATTATTATATGTTATCAGCATTCTTCTATACACTGTCTGTAAAGAACATCGCATTCTATAGTTTTATTCAATTGTAATTTTTTGGTATCTTATCTTTGTATTAATTATTATTTATATGCGGCATTTGTTCCATTGTTCTCGTTCTACCACATTTGTTTTATCTTTTTTATGTTCTGATTCTTTTCTTTTTTTAAGTTTAACATCCTATAACCTAGTAGGTCATATCGGACGATGAATGAATCAAATGCATGAAATGATGCTCAAATGAGCCCGGGGTCCATAAAGCTTAAAGTAACCCGACATTCGTCTTCTCAGGATAAGGGAAACCACGGAAAGAAAACCTTATCTGGGTAACTCAACCTAACTGAGATTCGAACTCGGGAACTCTTGAATGCGAGGCAGACATGCTACCCTCAGACCTATTGCTTTGTTTTGGCAAACAAATTTGGGCAACTTTATAATTGAGCAGGTTAAGTAAATAATATGTGTTTATTGTATATTAAATATGTTATATATGATATAGGTATTACATTTATCGTATATTATTTATATTATTATACGTGGTATGGCAAAATTCTTTGAGCGCCGGCCTTCAGCATACAAAGTTTAAACTACGATCCCGGTGCCAAGAATGACATTTAAACATGGTTAAATATATATAGCTATCTTTCTACCTTAATAACGATAGGAATGTTTGCTTATAAATAATTTTAAGCTAGCCTATATAGTTCACTTTATTCCAAATTTACATACAAAATGCACGAACGAGTTATCTTTTATGCCACAAATCAGCTTCTATTTGTCATCAGCTAATTTTAGAAAGAGAGAATTTGAAGTTCGAAAATTCATAGATGGTGACCAGTCTTGGGCTTCAACCAGAAAAAGCTTAAACGTAAGAAAACAATATTTTAAAAAGACAATGCTACAAAACTTTTTGACATAAATTATATGCTTAAGTGAGCTCTCTTACGTTTTCTAGAGCACGTTTAGGACCCATCGTTTCCTAAATAAGTAAAGTTATATAACATGGAAATTCAAGATTTTATTTATGACAATATCTCAAACATATGATAATTTTGAAAAATTTTGGAATCATTTTTGAGGTAATAAAAAGGCATTTTTATGTAAATAATTGTTTAAATTGGGGGAATATCGTAAAAATATTCACTTTGTATCCTGAAAAGATGCTGGACTCTTGTACGAAGTTGTTTCTTTCAGTTTATTTCCGAACGCGCGCGCGTATAAACTCACTCGCGCGCGTGTATTTTTGGTGAAATGCCCAATAATAACAACAATAATAATTTATATTACTGTATAATAATATTATTTTGTGGAATAAGCTATAGAAGCTTGAATGCTTGAATTATAATAGCTAATTGTGGTTAACGAGTTCACTATCCAGTCAAATATTCGTATATCAGGTGGGTTAGCCGCCCCTACTGATCCAGTTTTATGCCATCCACAATTTATTTATACTCTAATATGAAATCATTGGGTCTCATGGATCTAAAGAAATTCTCCACCATGGATCTCTTTGGTTTCACACTTGGCGAGAAGACTAATATGGCAGATATTATAGTATCGCTTTTAATGTATTTGTAATACATAGCTGCCGCTAAGGAAACATTTTCGCAACTGAAAATGTGCACTGTTAACTTGGTGGGCAAACTCTCGTACTTCTAGATGACTCTCTTGGAAGAAGTTGTATAGTCATAAAACACCCATTTGCAGTAAAGGTGGTTCAAATCACTTGGGTGAAGTTATTTTTTAATGCGTTGCAATATTCATAAATAATGTTGTTTTAAACTAATACTATGTTTGACATTGTTAATACCGTTTAAATTTGCAATCATGTTTATTTTTATTTAATAATTTGTTATTGTTTAGTGTTTCTCTTCGGTAAACTACAGTTAGGCTAAACGCGGCATATGTATGTAATAAGGATTCTTCACATATGATCTCGGACAATAAGCAAATATCATAATATCATGTAATGTTTAGTATGTAATAGAGTTCTTTGTTGCAAAGCACAGAAATGTATTTTGTAATAAACACCACCTCTTGTTGGCACGTTATGGTGGCCATGAAAGGACCTTTCTGTTACAAAGTTCTTGTTGTTTGAAATCATTAGTGACTACCAATGCTTGAACACACGACTCCTTTAACGAAGTAAGTGCTCGAACTGATGGCTTGCTGATTATGCACACCTGAGCACGCTGTTGCATGGAAATTCTGACTCGGTGTAACATGGCGGGTGTGATGTATCTACAGACCACCGTAATACGTTGGCGAAGGCTCTCTGGATCTTCTGGCTACTCTGATAAACTTGTTGCTTTAAATAACCCCAGAGAAAGAAGTCCAGAGGCGTTAGATCAAGTGGTTTGGTTGGCCAAGAGACTAGTTCTTGTCTTCCTATCCAATAACTAGGATGTGCCGCATTTAGATGATTGCAGACGATCATCGACCTGTGTAGTGGAGCACTATCGTGGTGAAAGCACATCGTTAATCGCTCTTACAGTGGTACGGTTTTTGGTAGCAAGGAGAGCTCATTACGGAGATGTTCCAGGTAACATGCCCCTCTTAGATGACAATTGGTCCAATAAGATGGTCGCCCAAGATTCCCCAACAGACATTCGCTCCTCACTACTCCCCCCCCCCCCAAGTTCCCTTGTTTTACCCAGTTTATGATACTGTGTTTTTACTGTTTTCGTTACCGCTTATTACCGCAATTACACAACACACATACACACAAACACCCATGCCCATGGCAGGATTCGAACCCGCGACCCTCAGTTTGGTGGAGCGCCGGAGCTATACACACCAGCGATCACGGCTACGAGGGTCGGCATCTCTTGGAAAGCTGCCTCCTTTACCCAGTAAAAATTATCAACGCTCCAATAATGCATGTTGTGGCTATTTACGGTCCCGTTGTTGTGAAATCTTGATTCATTCGAAAACAGGACGAATCCCATATCATTTGCCACTCGACCCTGCATCCATTTCCAGTAGTGCACCCAGATTCGAAATCTTCCTAGTGAAGTGCTTGCTGTAGGTGCAAATAATATGGATGAAACTTACTGGCTTGCAATACTCGCACCATAGAGGATTGCCTAATGTTTACCTTTTGTTCAGTGGCCGTGTACTAGCATGTGGATTATTTCTTATGGCATTCAAAACATCTTTCGGATTAACACCGGACGTCACTGGCGCATCTCTCACAGTAGGTACTTGCAAGTGATGATGTTGTACGCAGACTTTTTTCAACATTCTGGAAAGGTTTTGATGTTGGTTGCGGTCTATTTGTTTATCTCTCCTGTATAAATGCTGAGCTTGTTGCGCAGTGGCTCTCGCCTCTACAAAGATGATAAGCATATCAACGTACTCAACCTAATTTCTTAGGTCGCAGGTTCAAACCCGACGGAGGGCGATAGATTTTTTCGAGCGTAAAAATCCTTCGCATTGCTTCCTTTGGAAGGGAAGTAAAGCCGGTGGTCTCGTGTTCTAGATTTACGGCACGTAAAAGAACTCCAAGCCCGGTAAAGAGGCCTCTGAGCAAAATTTCCGATCTTTCCCGCCCAATATAGAATGGGACGCTAAAAACCGTAGCAGTTAAAGAGCGTCCATAAATAAAACTCAATTTAATTTTAACGTACTCGTCTGTCAAATACATAGCGAAGGACTGGCACAAATGTGACTGTATGCTGTACACTTGAGTAGGAAGGCAGTCGATATTCAAAACATCACTTTGCGGTGTTATACCGATCAAATGGGACAGAAGGGTATAAAATCATGCTTTGTGTTTAGGTTATTAAACCCATTACTAAATTTATACAACCAACTATTTAGATGTTAATTTCGTTAAAACCTCGGAGGTTCTAAAACATTCGAATCGATTTCCAAGCAATAATGAGAAAGAAAAACTAAACATGAACAACGCGAAGACTCGAACCCATGTTACTGGCGACTAATGCTCACCAGTGTGATTCCACTTGGACGCTTGGTTGAGAGAACCTTCCTGGTTAAGCCTTAGCTCTTACTGCTATACGCCGCTCAGGTACATCGCTACTTTGCTTGTTTGTTATAACCTTTTAAGAGTGTTTCAATTCTTTTTGGAGGTCTACCATGCTTATTTAACTTGCATAAGTTATGTATGTAGGTATGTATGCGGCGTAGTTTACGTCGAAATTGAAATAAATCTTTATTTAATAATCTTTGTGTCTTAACTGTACAGCGTCCATTTTGGATATAGACATGTGTCTAATTTAAAGCAACCTGTCCTGTCTCTATTTACAAAATTCCGTCATTTTGTTTTAACGGTTTTGAACTAAACACACATGATTGATCCATTTTATCAATGGAGGAGGGTTTAATCAGTTGAATAGCTATGTACACTGTAACACAAAAGCTTGTAAAATCTGCTGGAATTCCGGAATCTGCTGTCAGTAAAGGAGTCGTATATTTTTGAGCTGTACTTTAGTGCGGAGTATCTTATGTCCCTTAAACAGCTTTTCCGCTGAATGTTGAACCTTCGTCTATCTAAAAGACGCCAATTAGTAAGTTCGTAAGCGAAGAAGAAAATGGACTTAAAGCGCAATTGCAGCTTGAAGGGTGGCCTATCTTCCAAAATCGGTAGGGACAGCTGTCTCACTTGGTATTTTAAGGGAACAATAAGTTTTAGAAGGGTTTCAAACAACGAAAATGTAGTTTCCATATCATACACAATGGCAGCTATAACTTAACTTCGATTCTGGTAGGACTTAACGATTGTTAGAAAACTGAGTACTTGTATCAGCTCTCTTAAATAAATAACTGGAATATCTATTGCGCCATTCGCGATTTCCTACTACGTACTTAATTTGATCTTAAAATTTAACACACAGACTGTTCAAAGCTGGGACCAGATCCGTCTTGCTTTTATGTGGAGCTGGAGAGTACTTTTATAGAGTGCCTTTTTATTACTTTTAGTGCCTGTAACTCAGTTACCTACTGGATATGATCTTGTTTAAAATGCACGTCTCCTGATTGCATCGCAATTAAGTTTTATATACCAGACCATGACATCAAAGCTTGGAAGTAATTTCATTTGTGATGGCCATGAAAACCATTCCGCAATATCCTGTCTCGTGTAAGTTTCCATCGTGATATGACTTCAGACAGTCTGGGTCACCCCAAACCGTTGGAGGTCCAAAATCCCATTGTCTAAAGTAAATATAAAGTAGATTAATTACAACTATACATACTGATATTCCGGCTTAATTTTTAAATTTTCGAACACCATGTTATCACATTATACAAGAGGGACCGTAACAATAATGAACTGAGGCGACTAAATGCAAAATCTTATATTTAAACTCTTTATCGAAACACCATTCAGTAAACTCTTGTCTAAAATTGAAATGCGTTACAAACGGCGACTTTACCCGCTCACTTCACAAGGCTGAAATCACAGTTTATATTCAAACACCGCCGTTTCCGTCTAGTCGTGAGGCGCAATCGTCGACATTTTCCTGTAACTAATAAGAAATCAGAATCAAGTCATAATAAGTGCTATAATTGCAGCATAAATATCATTGTGGAATTGCATAATTGCTTAGGCAAATAAATATTTTGTTTGTTAACGACGCTATTAATTACCAGGATCATATCAGCGCCGCCGGTGTGCCAAAATTTAGCCCAGCGGGAGTTATTTTAATGCTAGTAAATCTACTGACATGGGGCTGTCGTTTTTAAGCACACTTAAAAACAATGGGTCTGGGCCGGGTTTGAATCCATGATCTTATTATCAGTAGGCCAGTGCCTAACCTACTGAGCCACACTGACCGACGCTGACTACCGGTGATGTTACCAACATTTAAGATTAATTTTTAAAACGATTTTCCACTTTAAACACATGTTTTCTATATTCATAAAATGTAACAAATATTAAGCAGAACGAATCTAACGATTATTAGATTGTTGCTGTTATCATATCATAACAATAGAAATAAATGTGATAATGTTCTTCCACACATGCCGTAGGTAGACTAAGGTTGGAAAGTTAGAATGACAATTATTCTATGTATACTGGAGATTTAAACCATGGAAAGCCGAATATTCATGGTTTAAATCCCGACTACGGCATTGAATTTTTCAGCGAATTCTACATTCGTAGAAATAAAAGTGTTTATGTTATAAAACTTACACAAATTAGACAACTATTCAAAAGTAAACACAGGTATTTAAGCTTAAAGTTTAAATTTTTAGTTAATATGTTGATAGGACATCTCTTTGTCAATTTCTGGAAGATACTTTCAGTTTTTTTCTTTAAATGACTTTTACCTGACATCTGAAAACCTTAAGTTGCCACATACCCTTTATGGAGTAATTTTTTAAACTTCCGAGGTTTTCATTAAGCCTTTACTATTATACATGTGTTATGTTTATCTTGTATAAAATAACAGGACTTACGAGATTTTAAGGCAATATTTTGAACTCGACATTATGAAGGATAAGTAAATAAATAAATAAAAATAAAATGTACTATAGTTTTTCATCTTCTTCTTCAACGGATTGCCCTCCTTGTTGTAGGACTTACATCCCCAAGCACTATCACCAATGCCTTGGGCTATAGTTTTTCTAAGCATTCAAAATAGCAATGATAACCATGCATTTTTTAAACATGAACGGAATCGCGTTTTTTATTTATGGGCTTAGAATCTGGAATACAACAAAAATTGGACTTATTTATTTATTTAATTATTTAATGTGGCAGAGCTAACATCATTTCATTGCAGGATTTGATTCGAGATCGTTCTAATAACCATACATGGGGTTTGACAGCTCGGCCACCAGAGTACCTGACCGAAAAGCAATGCATTTTCCAATTTATCGCATGTCGTAAAAAGAACTTCGTAACGCTGATAAACAGCGTCTACGAATGCTGATGTTTTTCGGATCGCAATTGCTTTCTAGTTGTTGCTCATTTTAACTTTATTTACCGCTTACCTACAGCAATTTGAGAAAGTATTGTATTCTAAAAAAATTGATAAATAAATTGCATCGGAAATACACGTTTTGAGCTCCTATGTTTTAGAAAAAGCCTGTTTGGAAAGATGTGTGTGTCTGTGTGTTTATGTGTGTGTGTGAGCAGCATAACTCAAAAACGAAATGTCGGGTAAGTACGAGTACTTATGTTCAGTATACCGAGCGTTCGATTCCCGCTGCTGACCTTCCTGATCCATTGTTTTTTTCGGGGGTTTGCCCGGGTCGCTAGCGAATGCTGGGAAGGATCATTACATCCCCCAAATTTCCTGTCCCTCCATTTCACCTTCATTCTCATTTCACTTCACCTTTCATCTGCTTGGTCTCTTTCAGGGTTGCAAGTGTCGGCGGGAGGTCTCGGCGTGAGCACGGCAGGGAAAAGGATGCTCTGAGTAAACCTTTTTCCCTAGAAATGGAGACGGTCTCTGGTCCCGGGCTCCCTAGGGAATGTGTAAGCCCACAGGTGGGAGTGGAGCCGGCTGCACTAGCTGCCATCCGGGGAGTTTAAATCTGTGAACGTTAGGGACCCTGCCCACTACATGTCATGCCTCCTGGTCCGGCCGCCCTCTGTCTCCTCTCACCTTACCTCATCCCTCCCTTCCTCTCGGGGGTGTCCCACCAGGGGTCTAGGTGCAGAAGATCCGGTGTATTCGTATTGCGCCTATGGTCAGTTTCCATTAGGGACTCCACAATTGAGTGTCATTAGGAGCTGTCAATCAATGGGGTTTAAGGAAACAACGCTAGGTTATTTCTGGGCTCTAGGTACAAGGATAGAAAGGATTAAACAAATCTTCATAAAACATTATTATAACTATATATTTGTGTTAAGTAATAACTTTATGCGTTATACACACATGCACATATATACCAACATATAGAAGTTCATGCAAAGGGAATTGAAGAAAAAAATTCGCTTTGTTGTTTGGCTAATATTAAGACTTATTCTTTAGGGAAAGTTTTAAATAAAAACGTTTTATCACAATGAATATGAACGAACTTACTAGAATGTAATTTGCACGTTTCTCGAAATCTTTACTCCTTCTCTATCCTACATTTGCTTGTTGCAAAGCTTCCTATCTGTATATCGTACTGTTTATTGAAATAGGCACGTAATTAAAAAATGTTCTCATGAATTATATTTTAAACATTTTTCGGCACCTAAAATGCTCTTTACAATGCAGCTTAGCAGCGAGACATTTTTTATTTCTCTGCAGCCTACCTATTGAATTTTTTTTCAAAAACGACTCGTCAAATGTTTTGCATATTAGAACGGCAAATAAAATGTATAACTTGAATTTTCCAGGAACAGCTTACAAAGTCATCCTTACTGTTAGTGAATTTCATGTAACCTGAAAACCATAAGGTATAGGCAAAATTTACTAAACAAAAAAATGTAGATCTAACTTAAAGTTCAAATTATTTGTTTTTTCTTAAGGTTTCAGAAATATTTTGCGTCGTATGTTTACATGTTCCCACGTGTAAGTGTATCTGAACGGGATCCTCAAAAAGAAGGACATTCTTCTTTTTTTTCTCCCGCATAATCTCATCAAAAATAAAAAACATACAATGCTGTACACTCATATGACTTTCTCTTTCATTACAATTTCACAGATTATACTCATCAATGCTCATATGAGACACGATTATTCCATTTCTTTACGTTCGTATAATGATAAGATGTAAGGCTAGAAACGATTTAAGCTTTAGTGGAAATAATACTTTCTACATGATTATACGCACGGCAGTGAGTTGTTTTTGTTTGTCTTGAGTTCATGGAGATAAAAAATAAACAGTCGCGAATTATAGAACTATATTTCTGTCTAATGTACATAACTTCGCAAGTATAAATGTATTATGGTATGAAATATTTCGAAAACGGTTGACGTTAGGAAAAAAAGTTATTTTGGGGAAGGTGTGCATTTTAATTACCTCTTTAAGTTTTTCCTGAAATATGCTTTTGCCTATCTCGTATGGTTTCCCAGTCTAATACAGTTATGTAATACTCACTAAAGGTAAGGAGGAGTTTACAGCCTGTTCCGAGAAAATTCAAGATATACAGTTTATTTGTCATGTTAATATGACAAACGTTTGGTATATTAATAAACAAAGTCGTAGAGCCATTTTAAGAAAATAAAACATAACCAAAATTCCTCCACGTAAAGGGTAGTTTGGGGTGGGTGGAATTTCGTGAACATCTTCGTTGGAAGTTGCAAAACTTAAATATAACGTTTGTTGGTTTTTTTAGTTATGCTATTCACACACACAAGAGATCCCCTTTTTTTTATCTTCGGGGACCTCAAAACTGTATTTGTAGTGAAAATTCGCTTTTGAATTTTTGAGTAGAATACAATATTAGGAAAGTAATTAAAAAGTACCTACCTATTAAGAAAGTAATTAATTAGCAACCTATCGTGCATCTCAAGGGTGTAATGATTTCCTGGAAAAAGGGCCAAGGAGATAAATTGACTATCGGCGCAACAGGATATTACCGAAAAGATCTGCTTAGGTCAAGGTGCTAAGACCCCCTCCGTTCCTAGTCCTATCCTGTCCTGTCCTTCAGTATCCTCTAAGGATGTGAAACAAAGATTTTCACCCCAAACTAACCTTTACAACGAAAATGTGCCTTTACTTTTGATTTACTCAAAAATGGTTCTAATGATTTTGATTAAAGTACCTTGTGTTTAAGCTACTTACATGGCAAATAAAATGCAAATATCTAGAATTTTCTGCGAATAACCTGTGAACTACTCTTCATTCTGAATTAATTTTGTATACTTTTGTATAACTAGTAAGCCATAAGAGAGAGATAAAGACTTATATACAGAAAACGTATATCTCATTTAAAGCAAATAACTTAAGTAAGGATACAATTTTTATGGCATTAACCATTTCTGAGATACTCGTTATTGATTGAAATTTTCAAGTAATTTATACATTTTTGAAAAGTTAAGTCGCCAATCGCTTGTTTCACGTGATCATGCGAAGAGTCGAGTCCCAAAGTTAGCATCTAGCGACCTACGTTTTAAAGATTTGCCTCCTGTCCCTCTTAGACCTACAACCAAATGTATATTTAAAATATTTCTGTAAACGTTTATCGATTAACATGAAAATGATAGAAAAATAAGCTTTTGTAGAATAGTTTGTAGAGGAGCGGTTAGAGAAAGTCGTGTGAATGTAACGCATCTTATACTTTTTCCCTGTACATTTAGTTTGTTTTTGCATCACAGGAAAGGATTTTCTTTTTCTGAAGCTTTCGGCAGGTGGTTTTGCAGCGACAGACTATTTTAATATTGAAAAACTTTAACACTTATCGCTTAACATGCTTTTCTTCTTCTTTTCTTCGGTAAACCGATATACTTACTTAAACTAGAGATAATGTTTCATAAAACTTAAACTTTATGGAGGTGGTGTTTTAAAACTTTTCATGTAAGGTTCAAAGATGCACTTAGCTGAAAACGCTTTGTGCACAGAGCAGAGGCAAAACCTTCAAGTGACAGGAAAAAGGGACCGGTGATGTTCACTTTGGACAATCCTGAAGTGGAAACACAAAGCAATTACCCTTGTTTTACAGCCTGTGACATTCATATTGGAAGCTTTCATAAAAAAAGGAAGATATTTTTAGATGCTGACCTTTCTGATGTGCAATGACCGTACGTAACAATTGAAGCTGTACCACCATTTGCAATGCAGGAATAAACAAAAGCCTGAAGTTCCTCTTTTGTAAAATCCAGCATCAGCATGCGTTCTAATGATTCGTTTACTAATGCTTGCTATGATGGTTTTTATCAATGGGTAATGGATGCCTTTGTCAGATTTAGAAAAAGATTGATACAGTACAGTCAGTCAACTTTTTACTTTCTCTACATTTTCTCAAGCATTTTTGGAAACATGTACGTGTGTGTGTGTCTGTGTCTGTGAACAGCATAACTCAGAAACGAATAGTCGGATAAACACCAAACTTGGTATTTAGGTTCAGTATCTTCCAGAGATGCGACACAAAGGTTTTCAAGAAAATACCCCCACCCCAGACTACCCTTTACATGGAACATTTTTCGAAAATTTTAATTTTCTCAAAAATGGCTCTAACGATTTTGATTAAATTATCATATGTTTAAGATATTGTCATGAGAAATGAAATGTATATCTCGAATTTTCTGGGAATGTGTCCAAAAGTAGTCTTCATTGTGAACGACTTTTGCATAACTGGTAAACCATAAGAGATAGACAAAATTTTACCCCACAAAAAATGTAGATCGCGTTAAAATACACAATTTATGTCATACACATTCATTTTGTTGAGTGAACCGTTTTCGAGATATTGCTTGTTATTTCCTTAAATTTTCCAATACTTATACTTTTTCTCAAATTCGTTATTCATGTCTTTTATGTCCTGGACATGCAAAGAGAATGGAATGCGCCACATAGCAACCAGCGCTTAAAATATTTGACTATCGCTTAAAACCTACCATATTTCCCTTACATCTACAAGAAAATTAGCAATAAGATTGACATCTCGATTAACATGAAGCATATGGAGAATAAGCGCTTGTATAAATAGTTTGTACAAGAGTAGAGAAAGTCATGTGAGTGTAACACATCAGATTTTTTATTTGTGTGAACTCGTATGAACAAAATCACTTATTTTCAAATGGTGACCAAACCGGGAAAAAGTGAAACAAAGAACAATGAATGTTTTGGAAAAGTTTGACGCTACGATAAAATATCCTTATCTGTAAATAAATCTATAACGACCGTTAAGTGGTTCCTTTGGAATAACACTTTGCTTTGTAATTTTTATGTACTTGAAATTTGATAATTTTTAATTAAAGAAGTATCCACATTTAAAATATAACTCTTCAAGCTAAAATAGCTCAGCACCAGAGATATTTATTTCAATGCCTTAAACACACAAAACACAATGACTTGCAAATTCCTGTCTATTTAGTCTCTATTTCCATATCGTAAGCTGAATATTTAAATCTAATAAGCCAGTGTGTCGAAACTTAGTTATCCCCTTGTGAACTTGGAAATGTGTGCGACCATGCCAAAATGTACCCGACTAATCGGGTATAAATCTGTCGTTAGTGCAGGGGATGTGAAGTCCGCGTATCATACATCATAATAAGGATAGAGGAGAAAGCGAGCAGACAAATAGAAAGTACTGTTTGCATTTTTCCCAGGTCACTGGAGCACAGTGTTGCATCGTCATATCGAGCCAGTTCAGCTTGTGCTTCTACATAGTGCCTAGACCAGGGGTTCGCAAGCTTTCTGCGCTTAGAGCACAATAATAATTACTTTTAAAACTACATGGCAAAGCTTCCAGCAAGTTGTAAGCAGACTTCATTATAAACACAGTCACAATGCTTACATACGCTCTTGTCTCTCTGCATATTTTACCAGAATAATATTAGCAGAATCCGCAGTTCCGCTCGCGTTATTGCCTAACTGCATATATTCTTTTCTCTCTTCCTTTCATTCCCCTCCCCCTCTCTATTCTTATTTTACTCTTTTCCTCACTCTATTCCCTTTTCTCTTTGTCCATCTCCCTCCCTATCTCTCCTCTTCATGCAATCACCATCTTTCTCTCCTCTTTTTCTGTTTCTATGGTGTCCTGTTTTCCGCATCACCTCTCTCTCTCTCTCCTATTTTGTCGCTATTTTCCCTCTGTCGCCTTCTATCCCACCCATCTCTGTGCAACCTGTATGACGCCTGTTTAAAAACAGCTTTTTCTGAGATGTTAAGGTTGAAAATATATGTAAAAGACTTAATACAGCAATGTCAGAGAAACTGCTGTCTTTTGACATTGGCTTCATCTGCGGTATCTCGGCGTTAGGGGAGAATACAAGTTAACTCGCATCAACCACCTTTTCCTTGCGAGTGGTTAGGTATATAAAAGTGTTCAAAGACTAAGAGGGAGCGTGAAAAGGGACGTACTATTGTATTATCTCTCTCTTTGTTGCGTGTTATCATTAAGATTATACTTGGGTAATACGATAATAAAATTGTGTTTCAAGCGTCGACGCGGTTAAAAACGTGTTATTTTTAGGATTTTCTTTATGCTCATACATTTTTCTATATATTATGTATATATGTATAGGATGTTTCAAAAATAGAGGACATAATTTCAGGTATACATTCCCCATATGTAGATAGTAAAAAGATCAGTTACAACACTTTCCGGAAATGCTTGGTTGCTGAGTCTTGGGCTTCAAAACAGTGATATTCACCGGAACGTATTTCTTATCGAAGGTAGTTTCTTTACAGATGTTCAAAGCGTTCACCTCCTGTTTGAATACAGGTCTTACATCGACGTCACATGGCCGTGCGAACATGACCCCAAATTCCAGGAGTATTGTGTATTTGCTTACAACCTGCCACAATTCGATGTCAGGCACTGGGGACGAATACATCAACGCTTTCAAATGGCCCCTCAATTAGAAATTGATAGGGTTTCAAATCAGGGGAGTGTGTTGGCCAAGAAATTGGGCCACTTCTACCTATGCATCGACCAGGAAACCTTCGATCCAAGTACTGGCGAGCGGTACGACTGAAGTGTGCGGGAGCGCCATCATCCAATAAATGAGCTTGTTGACGAACGCTCAGGGGAGTGTCTTCATACACACGAGTATGGTCTTTTCCAGGAATTTTGTGTACGCCTGCTCGGCAAGTTGTTTACAAGTACACGGGGCACAACTAACCGATCACCAATGATACCTGCCCACATGTGAAGAGTGAACCGCTCTTGGTGATGAGATGGAACAATTGCATGTGGGTTTTCATATGCCCATAGTGCTGATTGTGGAAATCTGTAATACCACCTCGCGTGAACTGTACTTCATGTGTAAGTAATACTAAGGCCGGAAAGTTCGGATTTGTAGCACACTGCTGCACGAACCACTGACAGAACATCAATCGAGCAGGGTAATCTGCTGGTGACAGGGCCTGTACACGTTGCAAATCATAAGGACACAACTGTTGCTCTGGCAACAGTCTACAGACAGTAGCATGAGGAACATTCACTTACATAAAATTAAATTAAGTTTTATTTATGGACGCTCTTTAACTGCTATGGTTTTTAGCGTCCCATTCTATATTGGGAGTGAAAGACCGGTAATTTTGCTCAGAGGTCTCTTTATCTGGCCTGAGGTTCTTTTACGTGCCGTAAATCTACGACACAGGACCATCGGCTTTACTTACCTTCCGAAGGAAGACATGCTAGGGATGTTTTACCTCCGAAAAAATCCATCACCTTCTGCCGGGATTGAATCCCCGACCTTGGGAACTAGAGGCTAGCACTGTACCACTAGCCCACGGAGGACGAATTCACTTGCATCACTAACCTTCCTGTACCGATAGAAGGAGTCGTGTGCACAGAATCCAAAATCTCCCCCTCTACATCTGGAGTTGTAGATTTTGGTTGCCCCTTCCCAAACGAGGAGATGTAAACTTCGCATGAGCGCACAGACGGCGATTAAGTTGTTCAAATGTTTTCTGATCTGGACATCTTCGCTGTGGGTACCTCTCTTGGTACAAACAAAGCGCAGCATTGCAGTCCGTCTTACCGTACATGACATGCATTTCTGCCAGCTCCTGATTTGAGTACATGTCGCTCAGTCAAACGCCAAACACCCTTCGCCTCGGAATGAACTGTCATGGTGTCCTGTTTTATCTTCTGTCACAAGTATCTGCGGGAAGAAAAACGTCCCGGTGAATATTATTGTTTTGAAGGCCATAACTCAGAAACCAAGCATTTCCGGACATATGCTGTAATGGACTTCTTTAATGTCTTCATATGGAGAATGCATACCTGAGTTTATGCGCTCTATTTTTTAAATATCTTGTGTGTGTGTTCATAACATTCGTCGGTTCCCCTTTCCTCGTTATTTTGGTAATGATGATTTTTATTCATCATCTCGATCGCTTTCAGTGTCTCTTTTTCAGTTTCACTTACAATTTCTATATTATTATTATTATTATTATTATTATTATTATTATTATTATTATTTTTCATGTTGTTAGAATCACTTGTAAAATCTGAAGTGTCCGAAGGATTATAGAAGCCCACATTAGGCAAACGCCTATCTTCAGCACGGTCTCGCTATAGGTATATAGTTTGCTCATGATTATATATCGTATAATATTTCTAGATTTTATGGTTTAATAAGCTACATTTTCTACAACATATATTGAACGTTACCAACAGATAAATCATGTAAACTTGTCATTAGAAGTTTACAAAGAAGCTTTCTTTTCTATTGTCTGCAAAGCACACATTACTGTATACGAACCCGTTTTGATGGTAATATGCAGGCATAGGAATGTCCAAGCATTAACACCAGGGCGAAAGAAAATTAGGGACTAACGTCTAGATAACAAACACCGCCCACCCCTCGTACAGTTCTGCTGTGGTGTGCAGATCAATCGCGAGACCGCGTTTTACCTGAACAATAGTCATATCGCAACTACATACATTAGGTTTATAGATAGATATTTTGTGATGATGGTTTGAGTGCAACTACTTGAAGCCAACTGCTTAAGAATTCCCTTGCCTGGTAGGTAATATGCTTTGTGATAACGCAGAAGAAACTCACAGGACGTGACTCACTGGCGTTTAGATTGGTACGGCACAAACACGAATAGTAGTGTGTATTGCCACCTACTGGAACCTAAATGCGTGCGAAACGCAACATCTGTGACGTATTGTTTATATGGCTTATAATTTAAAATTGCAATGAAATACTGCAATTTTAATATGTTAAAATATTTTATCACTACCATATTAGTTACCTCATCAAAAAGTCAACTGTTGTGCGCTTCCAAATGCTTACAGTGTCATTTTTAATGAATCCCTTAACTTTGTTTTATGTATATAGTTTCATTAACATCTATAATCACTTGAGAAACAACCTGGGGCGTTCACTTCAGAAACATCCCGTTGACTCTACTCTATTTTAACTTATTTTGAATAATTTTTAACATATAACACATTCACCCTCACATACACACTTCCAGAACTCTACGCAGGGTAGAGAACGATTGTAATTAAAGAAAAATTCTCTAGCCCCTGTTCAAAATTGAGTTCGGATATCTGGGTGGAGAATCTAGAACGCTTGCTACTCAACAATGAAGGCAGTCATTCTTGTGTAGTTAAGTTTATTCCTAATGTATGTTTTGCACACTAAATATTGCACAGTTCCCTTACTAAAAAAAAACAAAAAACGCCCCAAAGTTAACTGAACTTACAACAGTTTCCCTTTGTCGTATTTATGTGCACACACTGTTTACCCCTTTACAACACTTGTGATGCGACATTCCCTATCGCTCCCTCGTTTCTACTGGTAAAGCCTTCAGCTCCGGCTGGGAGCTAAAACTCGCCCTAGCGCCGCTGGGCTTCCTTTGGCGTGCATGGTTTAGTAGCGCCCAACTTGTGCCTGTTCCTTGTTAAAATATTAACTATTTATTTCCTGTGCTTACTCGTTTGCGTACATGAATAATAATAAAGAAGGGTTGCAATAACTTCATAAATATTCATCCTAATGAACTTTTGTAAACGATACAAAATCTTATACTTCCAAACTTCCGTTAAGTAACGCTTTAAAAACAATAACACGCGAAATACATAATTTCTTGACTTCATGCCCAAAACAACGTGCCTTCGGGGAAAGTACGAGGGGCGTCCAATGAGTAAGCTGGTTACGAACACAGGGCCCGACTTCTGGTTCATTTCTGATTCATCTTCGTCACGGTGTTAAAGTGCTATCTCCAAGATGACCTTTGAGTCAGGGGAATATGTGAAAATCACTTGGGAAAACATCTGGTGAATATGGTGGATGCAAGAAAACTTCCCAGTTGAATCTTCTGAGCTCCGTCTAGGTCAATATTCCACTTGGAAGTTTTCTGGTATCCTCGTTATTCACCGGAGCTTGCCCCAAGTGATTTTCACATGTTCCTCCAACTCGAAGGTAAGTACTTTAACACCGATGATGAAGCCAAATCAGTGAACAGCTCGTTGCGAGCACAGGACCCGACCTGGTAAAACACTGGCTTGGAAAAACTTGTGTCATGTCCCCAAAAATGCTTGGAGAAACATGTTGACTATGTAGAAAAGCAACAGAAGGATTGTAAAATATAAATAAAATTAATTTAACATGATCAATTGTGTGTAATGTTTTTTATAAGATAGGCAAGCTTACTTATTGGACGACACTCGTAATTAAGCTATGATATAGGCAATTCTCTTAGTGGAAACTAAGGTATATTATATACCAAATTACATAACATTTTTCGCCATTCTTGAGTAAAATAATACATACATAACATGATTACAATTTTCTTGTGTGCGTTAATATAGGCTGTTTTTAAAGCAAATCCAAGCTTTAAAGCATAATAAATCCAGTATTACTGCAATTAGGATAAAAGCGAACAGAAAATATAGCAAAACGGGTTACAGAATCAATAGCGTTATGCTTTAGTTTTTGTTTGAAATGTATCATAACTTATTTAGTTAACATATGCTTTAGCTAGTACTGCAACGGAAAGTTTAAACATCCAAGCCATTTAATCCAAGACATTTAAATCTAGGGATATAGTTGACCCGATGCTATTATAAAGTAATTGTTGCTATACATGTTATCGTATGCTGTTTAAAAGAAAATGAATACTCTTCAACTTTCCAGAATACGCATAATGTTTTGTAAACTAAATCCTTGCAAAGCAATAGATAATAGTTGTCATCAGCAGACACATTCCATTAACTTGACTTTCACAAGCTATAAGTCTCAATCATCTGATTTTAGTTGCTGAGTTACAATAAACCTTTTCACTGTTAACGGCGTATACATCCGTCGAAGTGCTGTCGTACTTCCTGTCTGCTGCAGGATGGCAATGGTTTGCGCGGCGACGACCTGTTTGTTCCGCCCTGTATCCACAGAACGCCAATAGGAGTTGTGTCAACATGCAGTAGAGCTAGTAGCCTAATCAGCAAACTTGTGAGGCAGCGATATACGTGTACGAACTCAATCTCTTGGGAATTATTCAAGTCGACCTGGCGGAGTCAGCACACATGACCGATGGTGAACGGAGTATGTTGCAGAAAAAGGGTTAGATAACGTGTTTTGTGGCTTACTCAACACTCCTAATATAGTAATTGAAAATTTCAGGGTGCAAGAAATTTGCAAAACGTAAGAACCTGGCTGAAAATTTATGTGCAAAACTGCAGAGAAAGAAAGGTGCTCTATGAATAATAGCAATTCCAACATATTTTAAAAGTTTTCTGAAAACTAAATCCCATGTTTGTCCAGAATGTTTTTTTCTTTCTTACCAAAAATATTATGAAACTTTATATTAAAATGTTTAAGTACATTTTTCAATGATGTAAAGAACTATATACCTTAAAGAATTACGAAATCTTGCCACTAAGAACCTATTTCGAGACGAAATGTATTTGGTTAACATGTGGTTCAACAATGAGAAACTTGGAAATTAAACATGAAATATTGTCAAGGCCAACAACATCTAATCAATACTAATACTATCAAGAAAGAAAATTGTGTGTATGTAGGGTAACTTCGGTAAACTACTCAACCGATTGTGATGATTCTTTCCCCATTAAAAAGCACTGTTCTTCCCTACGACATATGTTATAAGAGAAGTTTTAATTTCAGAACTGGTATATTAGAGTAGGAGCATGGTGGAGTAAGAAAAGAATATGCTTGTGAACGTTAGAAATGTCATGGAGTGAAAACAGTTGTTCTTACTCTGTAGAAAACGCACGTAAAAATAAGACAAAAATCGCGGATATTTCATTTGAAGCAATACAAGTAAATGGTCACAACTTAACAACTGAACTAACAGAAGATGCAGAAAAATAACAGACAATCGAGTTTTATTATCACGATATCATATACTGGATGGAGCGTTTAAATTGAGACTGTACAATATCTCCAAAACTAAGCGTTGTAGAAAGAAATTCTTTAGTAAAAAGGTTGCTTGATATTTTGGGGGGAAAGTAAATATGTACCATAATCGTGTTTTGTTTGGAGGGCGTTATAATGGTCATTTTAGGGTCATAAAAATGTACGTTGCCGTTTAAAAAAATTAAATAGAACCTAAAATGACCATGATAACGTCTTCCAAATAAAACACGACTAAGTGCATTTACTTTCTCCCATAATATCAAGCAACTTTTATCAAAGAAATTTCTTTCTGCAACGCTTAGTTTTGGAGATATTGAACACCCTCAACTTAAATGGTCCAGCTTGTATATGCGATACTTATGCCAAAATCTTTTAATAACCCTTATGTAATAGACTTCTGTGTATGTTTTAATGGAATTCTTTAGCAGGGTATGCTAAATAATTGTATTGATTGTATCTAGTATAACATCAGAATATGATCCGGAACTAATGATCAACAACTGAGCATTTTTACTTTATCACGTACCTAATAGGCAGAGGAAGTATTGCATTCCACCCAAAAATTCGATACAGAAATTTCACCGCCAATACCCATTTTGAGGACCCTGAATAAAAAGAAACTTTATTAGAAAAAGGTACAGGCGCGCGCATATGTGAACATATTAACTCAAACAATGTTGGATAAATACTTACTTCGTATTTAAGCCAACTTCCAAAGATGCGATACGAACATTTTCTAAAATTCATCCTCCTCAAAATACCCTTTACAAGGAAACTTGATTATCCTTAATTTCTCAAATATGGCACTAACGATTTTGATTAAAATGCCACATATTTAGTAAGCATACTTAAATGACAAATAAAATATAATGGCTGTAAATTTACTCTGAAATCAGTTTAATATAATGTTTATAACTGGCATACCATAAAAAATGGACAAAAACTAACTACACTCTTTAAAACATAAGTTATTTCAAATAACCTTTTTGTGGCATCAGCCATTTCCGCGATATCCGTTGTTATTGGTTTTAATTTTCTCTCCTTTGTCATTTTTACTTTCTCTACTACGTATAATAAGCAGGGGAAGTATTGCATTCCACCCAAAAATTCGATACTGAGATTTCACAGGAAATACATGTTTTGAGGTGCACTGAATGCATATAAAGGATTTTTGGAAACATGTCCGTGTGTGTCTGTGAACAGCATAACTCAGAAACGAACAGTCGAATAAACGCCAAACTTGGTATTTAGGTTCAGTATCTTCCAGAGATGCGACACGAAGGTTTTCAAGAAAATCCTTTCACCCCAAATTAACCTCTACATGAACATTTTTGAAAATTTTAATTTTCTCAAAAATGGCTCTAACGATTTTGAATAAAATACCATAAGTTTAAGACATTTTTATGGCAAATGAATTGTATATTTCGAATTTTCTGGGAATGTCTCCAAAAGTGTTCTTCATTGTGAACGACTTTTGCATAACTGGTAAACCATAAGAGATAGACAAAATTTTACTACACAAAAAATGTAGATCGCGTTAAAATACATAATTTATGTCTATACATTTTATTTATTTATTTTTTTGAGTGAACATTTTCGAGACATTGCTTGTTATTCACTTAAATTTTCCAATACTTATAATTTTTCTCAAATGGGGATTCGTTATTCATTTTTTGTCCTGGTAATGCAAAGAGAATGGAATACTCCACATAGCAACCAGCTATTAAAATATTTGACTATCGGTTAAAGCCTACCAATTCCCCTTGCATCTACAAGAAAATTAGCAATAAACATTTCGATTAACATGAAACATAAGGAGAATAAGCGTTTGTAAAAATAGTTTGTACAAAAGTAGAGAAAGTCATGTGAGTTTAACACATCAGAGTTTTTGAAGTGGTTATCATTCAATTATTTATCGCGATGTCATGGAAAGAGTATAGAATTTCAAGGCCTGCATACCTTTTAAACATTTGACTATCGCTTCAATTTCCAGCATTCCTCTTGCACCTATAACGAAATATGTCATGAATTTTTTTTTATCTTTTGCAAACGTTTAGCTCGATTAAAATGAAGTAGACAGGAAAATAAGCTTTTGTAAGAATAGTTTAGAATAAATTAATAAAATAAACGATAATAGATAGAGAAAGTGATGTGAATGTAAACACAGCAGATTCTTCGCGATGGTTACAGACTATGTACAATTTATATAGTATTTAAAGCGGTGACCTTCGAGTGGGCAGTCTTCGTGTTCAGCAGCTTCACCCCGATTTTGTTGTATATTGCTGTCAGGAGTTTTTGTACTGTATGAAAAGTGTGGAGTCTTTACGCTATTATATCACCACGGGACCAAAGGGAAGATAACAAGGTTTAATCATAAATGTAATATCTGCTAATATATCATACCCATTTCTGTGGATATCAGGGATTTTTCATACGTTATTAGGAATATCATGGGGTGTATGATATCATAGTTCTAAGGGATTATGGGGGGAATTTAAGATTAATTAACTTCTAGATCACGGCACAATAATTGTATAAACATTACAGAGGGGGTGAATAAAATAAATTAAATAGTCGATCGAAGTTTACAAAACATCCATTTATTGCTGGACAAGAGAGCTGGTATTTTTAAACATGTAATTGCACTACAACAATAATTACTATAATCTCGTGGCGCTACAGCCCATGGAGGGCGTACACCTGCCAACTCGACTGCCGACGACACGCTCATGTACGTACGGCAGAGGTGGGCAATCATTCAACCTATGCGGCCAGCATCACGCATCCCCAAGCCAGAATGTTGCCCTCCGTGCCCGGGTCTACCACAATAGGTAACTAAGTAATTTCTGATTAAGTAACAATTGGTTCTAAGCGTATTTAGATAATGATAAACTAAATTTCAATTCATTTTCAGATAGGATGTAGATGAAACTTGATATTACAGAAAATTTCTTCTCCTAATTACGATTAAACCGCACAACACTCGTTTGGAGCCGCAGTAGGCAATAAACTGACTCAACATATTTAACAGTACAATAAGAATAAGAGTGCATCTTGAAGTTTGCAACATAAACTAGCTTCTACACACGGGATAGAAGGAGTTTTCTGCTTCTCCATGTGCCAGCTTGTTTGCTCAACATTAACTATGAATGAAGTAAGATAAAAACAGCATACATCCAGTACGAATGACAATGTCATGGTTCGCGCCACCTATCTCATACCAAAGAGTATGACATTTTTGAGACATTTAAATTTATAGAGCATACTAATATTCGAGCAATTTTGTGGCCAAAAAAGGTTCATCAATATAGGTTTAACCAAACAGAACGAAATTGCTTGTATTAATTTTAGAGCCAAATTTGTCTACCTAGCGTGATAGAAATGATGAAATACTAACTGCAACCGTGTTAAATAATGCCACGCGAGATTTTAAAATAACAAATAAATACCCAAGGGATTTGCAATTTAAGATTGTTTCTGAATATATCAAAATAAAACATGTAAAATAGCTGTTGTAACAACAAAATAAGGAAATACTTATAGCTGCAATCCCTTGGGGAAAATGACATAATGGGGAATCAACATGATCAGCTACCTTTCGCGTCGTCCTCCGTGGTGTTACCATGCTAGCCTCTTATTCCCGAGGTCGTGGGTTCAAACCCGGCGGAGGGCGGTGGATTTTTTTGGGCGTGGCTTCCTTCGGAAGGGAAGTAAAGCCGGTGGTCCCGTGTCGTAGATTTACGGCACGTAAAAGAACCTCAAGCCTGATAAAAGGCCTCTGAGCAAAATTTCGGCCTTATACGCCCGCTATAGAATGGGACGCTAAGAACCACAACAGTTAAAGAGCGTCCATAAATAAAGTCCAATTTAATTTAAGCTACCTTTCGCAAACCTACGAGCGAGATGGTTTCGGGTAACGTGTTAGGCTCACATCCGGGAGGTCTCAGGTTCAGTTTCGTTGAACCAGCCACTCTGATCATGGTTTTCTTCGTGGTTTCCCGAATCGGTAGGCGAATGCTGGGCAGGTTTCCTTCTACCATAAATGTTCATTTCCTGTCCCCATTTTTCCTTTCATCTGTTTCATCTCATCTGCTTCAGGGTTATAGGATCAAGCAACGGCGACTGGTGTGTTGCGGCAGGACGGTGGAATTTGCGCTCTGGAAAGATTTCTGCCTGGCGCTGCTGAGATTCCCTTTCTTCCTGAGAACTGTCTCATCTATTCCTGGGATCCCCAGGTTGCGGGTGGGTAAGGCAGGGCTAGCTGGCGTCAGGATTGGTGTCATGTTGGAATAGCTAGGGAACCTGCCCTTACTAGCGCACATCGTTGTTCGGATCTGATCGCCTCACGTCCTCTCAGGGGTCACGTTGGAAGCACAAAGAGCCGACTATGACCTAAGTGCGGTGCTGTGCTCCAGTTACTGGAGGCCCCTCCGTCTGGCTACTCCTAAGTTTAGCATATCCCTCAGTGAAGGTAGGGGACAGTGTGTTCACACATTTATAACGGCGGTAGTAACACCCAGGTTAACGATGTTAATTTTATTATACGAACATAATTGCTCATACCTTTCCTACCATGAAAAAAACAATATAAGAATAAAATGTCCGCAGTATTGGAAGCACATGTATGACGTATTAGCTTAAACCAATAGACACAGGTGCCTACCTCTTTCTTGCTTCCAATATTTCCTAAATAAGAGAACGATGACATACTGCTTAATGTCGCAGGGAAAGGGGATACTAGAGGTTGTATTCTTTTTGTACTAAATGCCTACCAGCCAGAAACCTGGGCATATTTGTAACAGAATCGTAATTTTCGTGATAAAATTGGAGAGAAGCACCTGTCATTGGATTACGATCACTTCCTGGGTAATGTTGCTCGGTCATGATGGAGATTAGAGATCCAGTTATGTCTTACCACGAAATGAGACTAACAAGCGCTATTGTCACATAGAAACTCCAGATCGAGCTGAGAGATCGAAAATGACAATACCATCCCTAGACACATGTTGGACTAGAAAAAAATTTACAAATTAGAATGATTTACTAATATCTAATTCCTTTATATATTCCCATCACTGGAATAAAAATGAAACTTAACTGCGGCCGATTTTCTCTTCCTTACAGGAAATCTTGGTGTAAGTTATCTTTAGTGCGGTCTTGCGCGCACGTACTTGTAGTCTCGTTGCGGGACAAGCTTTATTATCCCGTCCCATCCACGGTTGTGTTGATACATTGACGAAGGAATACAGTATTTTCCTTCCATTGGTTCTATGTCTCCATGCAGTTTGGTTGACTTAATTCTCCCTAAACATTAATTGGGAAACAAAATGTATTAGTTATAAATCATCCAACAGCTAGAACGTCTGAATATAGATCTATGTTATGTGTATGTACATATGTTTACATCAGTTCAATAATATTCTATTTCTTTATATGGACGTATTATAAAGGTGTGTTAGATTTGGTTTTGATATCAACTATATTTGAAATAATTTTTAAAGTTTGGAACAATATAAAAGTATTTGTAATAAAGTTCGCATGTTAAAATTTTGCCTACGTTCTCATATGAAAATTATTTAAACATGCATAATGTTATTTTTTTAATTCCTATGTATTACGCATTTCACTGTCAGTTCCGAATTCTGTATTCCGATTCTTAAGAAATTCAACCTTCACTTTGCTTGTGGCAACATTGCACACATTTACTGCAGCGTATGGCATAATACCAGGCAGCTGATCGTTGAGCGGAAGACACATTTAAAGTCAGATGTTACAACTTAAAACTTTATAATTTTACTTTCACCCTATGAGAGAGAAAGCCAAGACAGACTTTTGTGTTCGATGTATTTTCACTAAAACAAATTTCAACTCTGTCTGCGAAATCAGTGTGAAAATGGTCCCTTCTAAGGGAGACAAGTGCACCGTGAAATATGTAAGCTTAAAAGGTAGGGAAATACTTGGAAATCTTCTCAGTTTATGGAGAACTAAGACGCAGAGCTAGAGAAGGAGCTAGAAGCTTTTAAAACTCAGTTTTATAGCAGACGATCAATACGTCTTATATGCGTTAGTACATGATACCAGGAAAGAGGATCACAAACACCACTGAAATATTAACACAGAAAAATCCATTCTTTAGCCGAGAGAATATTATCTAAAAACAATAATAGCGTCGAAAGTTGAAGTGTCTTAATGAATACTTTACGAACCTATCATAAGTGAACCCTCTCCCCCCCCCAAAAAAAGAAAAACCTAACTTTACGAACGTGTGCAGCATTCCAATCATAGGGATTTTGAAAGACGGATAGGATCCGTCAACGCTTACTGCATTAGAACCTGGAACTCGTGGTTCAGATACTACTACAAATTGAGGAGGGTTTTGCAAAACTTGGAATCTACAGTTTCCACATCACTCTTATAGGTGTGGATAAGAATACTCATGCACAAAGACAAGTTCACTTTAAGAATTTGCGAACAGCTTATTACAATGTTCGTTTCACTTTTTACTTTCTCTACTACGTATAGTAAGTAGGGGAAGTATTGTATTCCACCCAAAAATTCGATACCGAGATTTCACCGGAAATATATGTTTTGAGGCACCCTGAATCCAAAAGAAAAAGCATTTTTGGAAACATGTCCGTGTGTGTGTCTGTGTGTCTGTCTGTGAGCAGCATAACTCAGAAACGAACAGTCGGATAAACACCAAACTTGGTGTTTAGGTTCAGTATCTTCCAGAGATACGACACGAAGGTTTTCAAGAAAATCCCCCCCACCCCAGATTACAATTTACATTGAACATTTTTCGAAAATTTTAATTTTCTCAAAAATGGCTCTAACGATTTTGATTAAAATATCATATGTTTAAGATATTTTCATGACAAATGAAATGTATATCTCGAATTTTCTGGGAATGTCTCCAAAAGTATTCTTCATTGTGAACGACGTTTGCATAACTGGTAAACCATAAGAGATAGACAAAATTGTATTACACAAAAAATGTAGATCGCGTTAAAATACACAATTTGTCATATACATTTTTTGTTGAGTGAACCATTTTCGAGATATTGCTTACTATTCCCTTAAATTTTTCAATACCCATTTTCTCAAATGGGAATTGGTTATTCATTTTTTTTGTCTTGGATATGCAAGGAGCATTAATCTGTGGCAAAGAGAATGGTGCTGCGCATAGCAACCAGTTATTAAGAGATATGTCTATGCTTAGAGGCTACTGTATTTCTATATTGCGTTGCAAATACAAAAGAAGGGGAACTTAGTATGCCTTAAGCGATAGTCAAATATTGCTAGAACTGGTCGCTATGTGTAAAATGTAATTTTCTTTGCATGTCAAAAGATCGTTTCTGCAAATGTTTATCTCGATTAATATGAAATAGATGGAGAATAATATTTTGTAAAAATATTTTGTACAAGAGTAGAGAAAATCGTGTGAGTGTAACACATCAGATTTTTTCGTAAAATGTTGGTTGATATCAAACTTTTCTTTGTCTTCCAGAACATGTTTTACTTTTTTATGTTTAGTTATTCATGATTAAGTATCGGTGGTCCCACTTTCTTTTCCCTTTGATCCGTCCGCCCTGATCTTTTGTTTTTTCGTTGTTTTTCCAAGATGATAAGCGATTTAATTTATTAATTAAAATGTTTAAGTACATTTTGCAATGCTGTACAGAAATATATACCCTAAAGAATTACAAAATCTTGCCACTAAGACCCTTTTTGGTAGACGAAATGTATTTGGTTAACATATAGTTAAGCAATGAGAAACTTGGAAATTAAACATGAAATATTGTCACGGCCAACAACATCTAATCAATACTAATACTATCAAGAAATAAAATTGTGTGTATGTAGGGACTTCGGTAAACTACTCAACCGATTGTGATGATTCTTTCCCCATTAAAAAGCGTAGTTTTTCCCTACACTGTTCTTCCCCAAATAAATTAAATCGATATATTGGATTATATTCTACCTTAATGTCTCAGTTCCTCATTTCGTCTCGTTTCATTTCCCTGTCATCCAATACCAGTGTTGTAGGGCTTGGCAGCGGGGAGTGATGCGCTGCTCCAACGGGGTGGAATTTAGCCAGTAGAAGGGATTTCTCTATGGTGTCGAAGAAAGTAATCCTTCATGCTGTAGTAGCGCAATAGAAAAGTCACAATCTGAAATCGCTTAGCATGCGCCGTGTTTCGTGTCGATCTTCGGGTCTTTCGCCTCAACTCTTCCTCCCGGCGGTCTTTGTATGACACAATAGCCTGTCTAGTGGCCCATTTGTATGCGACATGCTCAGTATTCATAGCTTGTTATGGCAATCAGTGTTGGAGTAGTGTTGCCATAATAAGTTGTGAATCATTTATTTGTCTATATCCTCGGGTATAGAAATCTTTGGTTTATAATCATTTTTGTAGCATTCGAAGATACCTGTACTAGATCAAAGCTTAGCATTTATAACCCTTCCACTCCATATGTTTTCCATTTTGGCAGAAGAATATGTGGAGTTTTAGATTTGTAGCTTCTGAATTTTGCTTCTGAGCATTGTTAAAGATATATATTAAAAAGAAAAAGCTTCCTCAGCTGTATTTTTGGACGCATACTTGCCTTGTATAGACTGTTAAGATTTACTGTGAATGAAGAGTGCTTTATAAGGATTCTCCAGTTACTTCTTTATATGAAAATCAATGTAAATCTGCACCCTGAAGGGAAGTGCAGAAAGGCAGTTACGACCTTCCTAAAGCAGAGAATTTCCTCACAAACGTTGTAGCTCGTATCGCTTTGTGTTTCACTTTTTCCCAAGGAGGTTGCTACGTGATTCCCGAGGGAACGCTGCCAGCGAGACAGGATGAGAGAGCGGCCCTTTAGGCGACTTGGTGCAACTTGTCATGCCTCTGGGTTTGAATTTCTCTAGTTTACATCTCACCTGCTCTTTTGATTTAGGTTTAAACAATGTCATCGATAACTGTGAAGGAAAGCTTTGGATACAAGTAATATCCGAAGTCTACATTAAAGAGAGAGGGCGTAGAATATGGGTAATTATCTAATGCTTTGATATGTGGGAGTTTCTAATATAAGGAACGCAGTGAAATAAAATACTAAGATGGTCTAAAAAATTTTGGTATGAGAATCAAGAAACGAAATTTTAATCCAAACATCTTTTTTCATTTTAACACAACACTCTGTGGCGGAACAATGGGGCGAGTATAATTATCAGTTAAAGTATACTAGGGTAAACTTGGATGTTATGTGGACTTTTCTAGGAATAACTGATCATGACAAGTATGAGGATAAGATTATAGTTGAAGCTGTTGAGATAATCCCCCTTCTTTTATGTTGCCCTAGCCATCATTAACTATCTCAGGTGTGGGCCAATAGACAAATAAATACTGCCCTATTCCTTCCTCAAAGTAATTTTACTTCCTAAGCCTGCTTTGTGCCCTCACGTAATGCCTGTTATTCCCCTCCTAGTATTTACACTAATTCTAGAAACATCCCCAGATAATTAGCTGACCTCCAATTCTGAAATTCTGTCACTAATTCCACCGTCAGGCTCCACCTAGCAACAGAAGTCACCAGGAGTAGCATTCAGAACACCATCTCAACATTCAACTGAGGTATTTATACTCAACTTATGATTCCTACTTTCGCAATTTGTTTGTACTATAGAACTTACTAGTCACTCGTTGTTACTTTCTACAACGCATAGAGTAGGTAGACAAGGTATAACATTCCAACCAAAATTTCAATGTTTATATTTCACCGGAAATACTTGTTTTTGAGGCCTCCTGAATAAAAATACTTTTTAGAAATAGGTCTCTGTGTGTCTGTGAAAACCATAGCGCAAAAACGAAAAGTTAGATAAATACCAAACTTGGTATTTAAGTTCAGTACCCTCCAAAGACGGAAGCTTTTTCGAAATTTGTTGTTTTTGCAAAGTAGGTCTAACAATTTTGATTAAAATGTAGTATATTTAAGATATTTACATGGCAAATAAAACTTGTATGTTGAATTTTGTAAGAGTAGACTGAAGTCCTCTTCATTCGCAGGTAATTTTATATAATGTATAACTATAAACATTGAGTAATAAACGAAACGCACTACACAAGAAATGTAGAGCTCTTTAAAACACACAATTATTTAAAATAACTTTTTTCGTGCATAAGCCATTTCCGAGATATCCATTATTAATGGTTCGCATTGTTCAAAACTTTGTCATTCTTTTAAGGTCCTGTCGACGTTCTGTTGTTTTTAGCGATTACATGGGAACAGTATCGAATTTTAAGGCCAGCATATAGCGTCCTGTACTTAAACATCTGAATATCGCTGTTCCGTTTGTGTTTATAACGAAATGTGTAATTTGGTATTTCTGCAACGGTTTATCTCAATTAAAGGAGGCAGATGGAAAAATAAAGTTTCGTAAGAATAGTTTGTATACCCACAAATAAATGATTATAGTAGAGAAAGTAATGTAAATGTAACACAAGATTTTTCCAAGTCGTTCTCCGTGATCTGGGGGTAACATGCTAGCCTCTGGTTCCCGAGAAGGCATGGCTTCCTTTGGAAGGGAAGTAAAGCCGGGAGTCCCGTGTCGTAGATTTACGGCACTTAAAAAAACCTCAAGCCTGATAAAGCGGCTCTGAGCAAAATTTTCGATCTTTCACGCTTAATACAGAATGGGACGCTAAGAATCATAGTTAAAGAGCGTCCATAAATATAACTTTTTTAAAAATATTTATCAAATGTCCCTGCGTGTCTTTGTCATTAGTTCATGCAGGGAACTGCTCTAAAGATAAGATGTGTATGTGTTTCTTTTTCCTGTTCACAGACGTGTGCTATGACTTTTCTTGAAAAAGAGTAAAAATCAGCGACGATCTATCTGTCTCTTTCTATGTATTATCTGTCTCTGTATAGTGTTCAGTTTTACCCTCTAGAAATTCCTTGACCTTCATTTCACATTGCGGGTAGACAGCTTTGCCATAATGCTAGCTCCTTTCTCTTTCATAAGTTTAATGTTGCATTAAATAGAATATTATATTTACTACCTTTTATATGCGTTATCATGTGGTCTACATTTGTAATAATTATTATTGTTACTAAATACTTTTCTATTTATGTTGTTATTATTCTCTAAGGAACTTATACGCTCTATGTACTACGTATATGGTTAATATTCTATAAATTTAATTAAAGGAATGACAATTTATAAACTGGCGGAAGCTATATTCAGTAATTTACAAGCTACAAGACAAATACTCCGCAAAAACAGTTCCTAAATGAACTGTTAATTTTAAACAAGATCCATAATTGTTATACAAGTGAAAACAAAATATAGAATAAACCCATTAGATAAAATTGTTCAAATCACACCAATTTTCTAGTATAAAATATTATATCAGCAACACTAAGTTTTCCTTCTTAATGCATGAATTACAAAACTCTAGATGAAACTTTTTCTCTTTCTAAATTATGTTAAGGCATTCCCTAAAACATTTCCGCCACCAAGTGAGGGGCGGGTGTTTCTCTTACAATATCTCAGACAAATGTATATGTGAAAAATGATATGCTAAATATTTATGGTAGGTTTGGATTTGAATAGCTCCTTTCTAAAGGACACTTATGGGAGTAAGAATGTGCACTTAACACATTTTTTGCTGTGAAAAAATGTTTATTCCAAAACAAATTAAAAACTAGCCAATGTGTACCTTATTTAATAGCCGAATCTTATGATGTTTATGAAAAGTTAAATCTAACTAAAAACTATTTGCTTTAACAATTTTTAAAAGTTTACATTTGCGCAGTTTCAGCCACCTAGTCTGTTAAGGCTGCACATGTCCTGATAATGGCACAGAACAAAAAATGCCCGATTCTGTTTCCTTTCACTACAGCGACAGCACCGAGTCATTGACAGGTGGAGCGAGAAGTGGAGTATGACCATCAGCCCGAGGAAGAGCTCTGCGTTTCTCCTGGCGAAGGTTCGTCGCTGGTGGCCTGAGCGATTTCTGAGGTTGCGGCGGAGGAGAATCCCCTGGTTACTTCGGCCAAATACCTCGGAGTCCTCCTCGAATGCGGGCTACCTTTCGCTCCAATGTCAGGGCAAAAGTAGGTCTCGGCCACGCCGCTCTCAGGCAGCTTTATCTTGTATTCAGATCCACTATGCCCACGCACCTCAAACTACGCCTATATCAGTCGATTATACCGCCCCTTATCTGGGGATCGGCGGCAGCGACCAGGCTGCAGACCCTCCAGAACAGGTCGCTACGGATGATTTATAAAACCGGGCGTAGATTCCCAACACACATCCTACACTCCCGGTCTCCCATATATCGTGGACGTGGTGCGGGAGAGATTCGCACCCTGTACGCAAAACTGATTTTCATACCAATCAGCAGATGCACACCCTGGGTCACTATGACCACAGGGCACCCAGAAGAAGAAAGAGCTACCAGTTACGCCTTGGGACCTCGGGCTTAGTCCTATCCATCACACTACCCTAAGTTAAGCAGCATCGGGCTTGGTCACTGACTGGATGAGTGACCCTTCAGTAGTGCCCCGTCCGGCTGCTAATTTGGACAACCTCCAACCCCATACCTAATTCCCATTCTGTGTCGCTGCCAGCCAGCCTGCTTAGCTTGACGGCCTCGCAAGCGGCCGCCCAAGTTAAGCAGTATTGGGCTCGTTCACCACTTTGCGGCGATCACCTCCTCATCCGTGCTGTTAGGCTTACCTTGATGCTTCTCCCGTTGGTTCCAGAAGTTCTCAGTGTGTTTGTTCTCTTCAATTTACCCTCGGCTAGCTGCAGTAATTTTTCTTAAACTATATGGGAGCATGGACTTATCCTCGGTAAAGGAAAACGTAGATCTCGGGTGGTGATATAGGAAGACATAGACTTGCTTTGTTTATGAAAAGATGACACTGCCGTTTCTTTTTATTTAATTAACACTCGTAGTATACAAAACTGGTATTGCCGCTGTAAAATACTGTCCACCGCTGTTAAACTATGGCGTGGATATGGCACGAAATATAACTATTCTTATTGTCGCTTTCAGAGTAGCGGATCTTAGGTGTGTTGCTAAAACTATTTTGATTCCCTGTTTTGGCGCGATATCTCACACATCCTGCAGCATCTCTCCCTGACTACACATTACCAAAACTGTCGAATAAAACGCGATGCTAAAATTCCATGATAAAACTGTTGACAATACTGTCTTTTTGGCGCGATATCTCACACATCCTGCAGCATCTCTCCCTGACCACACCTGACATAAACTGTCTCGAATTTCCCCAAACAGATCCATTTATAGTCTCAGGCTTCTGAGGCTGCTTCCTTTCCTATTGGTCCATTTTTAGCGCGACTCGACGCGTCTAACTATTTCGAATAAACTTTCAGGGATCTCATTGGTCCAATTTTAATATAAATCGCGGCTTTTCCTACATGTACCGTTAGGTTGTCTTTCTCGCTCACTTGGTCACGGCGAATTATCAAATAATGGGACAAAGGCTCTACACCCTCGCTGTAGGAATAATAGCACTGCGACCGAAGAGAGGTAATAAAACTAGGTTTTCTGCCTTCGAAAGCACTATTCCTGTAGCTAAAACATTCCCTCGTGGACAGTATTTTAACATAGCGCTTAAATTATTTACATTAAACCATTTATAACTCTACTAATATTAGTAACCTAGATAGATACATAATGTTAAATCACCCTTCTTAAAATATACAAGCAGTATGAGAAAAAGATATTTACATAGTACGATTTAACATCAATAAAAGTTAATTAATAAATTATCTATAATTATGGTTCTCGGACTCGGCCTAAAGTTGCCGTTTCAAATTCCCTGTTCTGGAAAAGAATAAATTTTTCAGCACTTGATACAATTTTCTTTTCCAGAATAATTCCTCTGATTATGGCCTTTGTTCGTTTGTTTTGTTGACAGAGACCCTTCGCTATACCTGTTCCTTCACAAGGGTTCTGCCAAACCAGTGGTGTTTACATTTGGGTCATTCACTCTACACTCTCCCTTTTAAAAACAGGTTTCCGAGAGACATTCTTATACACAATACATTTCCCGCACACGAATAACTTGTGATGCAAACAAATACTCTAATACCCAAATTAAGTTCTAAATTAAATCTATTTACATACATATTGGTACATAATTATTATGCATTTATTTATTTCTTTACATCCTTATTTATCGGGTGTATTACCTTTACTATTTGTTCATAGGGTTGCTACCTCATTTCGAGTAAAACTAACCTGATTCTTTTTATTATATTCTTCACCCTTCTCATTCTCTAAACATTTGTATGGTTTGAGCAACTGTTTATGGTATCTCCCTACGATCTTGGAATTCTTTATTTCTTGTAACTCAAATGTATCCGAGCCAAAAATGTTAATCACCCGGTATGGACCTTTAAATAAATTTTCCTTTCTTTGATACCTCCTTTTTTTTTTATAATTAACAAATCTAATTTATATGTTTAAAGAAAACTGTCAGCATATTGCTAGCATACCAACCAATTAATAATTTACAAATATTTCTAAATATCAAAAAAATAATAAATATTCTGACAATAAAAGCTGTTTCAACCTTAAGACAAACTTATTCAAGCAGAAAGAAACTGAAACATATTAATGGCAAAGGTGTTTCTTGTTCTTCTTCACTATCACTAATGAGCATTTAATACTCAAGTCTCTTTAGTAATAAAAAAAAATGTTCTCCACAACTGCTTAAGATAATTCATTAATTCACATGTGAAAGCTCTCCTTTCCAGGCACTGTAGAGTCAGGATCAATGATATTATGTCTTTCTGTTTCTTTTCTTTTTTTTTTTTTGAATGCTGGACTTTTTTTTTATACCAATACTAATTCTACAAGTTCGATCAACCATTTCTTTCGCTTCCTTGTTTTAAATTCCTGCTTTCTTTTCTGCGCCCTCTTTGACATTCCTTCAAAAACTTTCTTTAACGTCTCTTCTCCCGTTAGTGTTTTCGGATCTTTAGTTTCTAGTATCTGTAGTAATTTCCCTTCAAGTGTTTCTATTAACTTCCCCTTCATCAGCTCAACTAATTTCCCCTCTACATTCTTATCTTGTTCACTTAAGTTTCTTTCTAAGTCCTTATTCTGCTTACTTAATTTCCCTTCGAAATCCTTTTTCTGTTCACTCAGTTTTCTTTCTAAGTCCTTAGTCTGCTCATTTACAATTCTTTCTAAGTCCTTACTCTGCTCGTTTGATTTCCCTTCTAAATTCTTATCTTGTTCCCTTACGATTCTTTCTAAGTCTTTACTCTGCTTACTTACGATTCTTTCTAAGTCCTTACTCTGCTCGTTTGATTTCCCTTCTAAATTCTTATCTTGTTCCCTTACGATTCTTTCTAAGTCTTTACTCTGCTTACTTACGATTCTTTCTAAGTCCTTACTCTGCTCGTTTGATTTCCCTTCTAAATTCTTATCTTGTTCCCTTACGATTCTTTCTAAGTCTTTACTCTGCTCATTTAATTCTCCTTCTAAATTCTTATTCTGTTCACTCAGTTTTCTTTCTAAGTCCTTACTCTGCTTACTTACGATTCTTTCTAAGCTCTTATTATGCTCATCTGCTTCCCCTTCTAGATTCTTATCTAGTTCACTTACGATTCTTTCTAAGTTCTTACTATATTCACTTAAGATCTTACCACGCTCATCTATTATGCTTTCTAACCTTTTACCCCGCTCGTCTATGATTCTTTCTAAGTTCTTACTATGTTCATTTAAGATCTTACCCCGCTCATTTAAGTCCTTACCCATCTCGTCTATCTTTGTGCTCAAATGTTGAAGCAATATTAGCAGCTGGTTTTGACCTGCGTCAATGACCTGCTCAATCGGTGATTGCCTTTCTAGCCTAACTTCTACTTCTGCTGCACCCATATTTTTTCCATCTGTTGTTATGCTGACAATAGCCTCCCCATCCAGTTCTTCTGAACCTTCCCTTGACCTACTCATGGTTCCGTTAGCAAGTTCTACCTCCCTAGTAATGACTTTACCCCCTCTCAATAACATGTGTTCACAAAACTGAGTCACTACTCTGCATGCCTTTTTGTTTGTTTTTGAATAAATGTCTAACCTGTATTTTTTCAATGTTAACTGATGCGTTCCGGGTTCGAATCCTGGTGAAGTTCTAGAAGCGATGTTCTCAGCTGTTTTGTTGTCCCACGTAGGTAGACTAGAAGTTCGCGTTGTAATTTTGTTCTGCTGTGCCCCTTTCCTCTGAAGATTCTTCGTCTGTTCGTTGTTTCCTAGTCCTCCGTTCGTGTCGTTCTTCCCTTCGAGCTCCACGTTATGGCGCCAGTTTGCGGCGATCTTAACGTTTGTTAGCCCCACGTTTGGGCGCCAGTTTGCGGCGATCACCTCCTCATCCGTGCTGTTAGGCTTACCTTGATGCTTCTCCCGTTGGTTCCAGAAGTTCTCAGTGTGTTTGTTCTCTTCAATTTACCCTCGGCTAGCTGCAGTAATTTTTCTTAAACTATATGGGAGCATGGACTTATCCTCGGTAAAGGAAAACGTAGATCTCGGGTGGTGATATAGGAAGACATAGACTTGCTTTGTTTATGAAAAGATGACACTGCCGTTTCTTTTTATTTAATTAACACTCGTAGTATACAAAACTGGTATTGCCGCTGTAAAATACTGTCCACCGCTGTTAAACTATGGCGTGGATATGGCACGAAATATAACTATTCTTATTGTCGCTTTCAGAGTAGCGGATCTTAGGTGTGTTGCTAAAACTATTTTGATTCCCTGTTTTGGCGCGATATCTCACACATCCTGCAGCATCTCTCCCTGACTACACATTACCAAAACTGTCGAATAAAACGCGATGCTAAAATTCCATGATAAAACTGTTGACAATACTGTCTTTTTGGCGCGATATCTCACACATCCTGCAGCATCTCTCCCTGACCACACCTGACATAAACTGTCTCGAATTTCCCCAAACAGATCCATTTATAGTCTCAGGCTTCTGAGGCTGCTTCCTTTCCTATTGGTCCATTTTTAGCGCGACTCGACGCGTCTAACTATTTCGAATAAACTTTCAGGGATCTCATTGGTCCAATTTTAATATAAATCGCGGCTTTTCCTACATGTACTGTTAGGTTGTCTTTCTCGCTCACTTGGTCACGGCGAATTATCAAATAATGGGACAAAGGCTCTACACCCTCGCTGTAGGAATAATAGCACTGCGACCGAAGAGAGGTAATAAAACTAGGTTTTCTGCCTTCGAAAGCACTATTCCTGTAGCTAAAACATTCCCTCGTGGACAGTATTTTAACATAGCGCTTAAATTATTTACATTAAACCATTTATAACTCTACTAATATTAGTAACCTAGATAGATACATAATGTTAAATCACCCTTCTTAAAATATACAAGCAGTATGAGAAAAAGATATTTACATAGTACGATTTAACATCAATAAAAGTTAATTAATAAATTATCTATAATTATGGTTCTCGGACTCGGCCTAAAGTTGCCGTTTCAACTTGGACGTATGACCGCCGAAATGGCTCGCTGAGACTCAGCCAATGGTAGCGTACGAAGCTATACTACATAAAATCTAGCGCAAAACCTCTGGATTGCTATTATCGTCTATACCGCAGAGATAAAGCCGCATTAGCGGCTAGGTACTGTGGTGATCTACATTACGCCCAGGTGAATCTGGGCGACCTAAAAAACAAAGGTATCGGTTAAGACTGCGCAACCTTTAAGCTTTAACAATAGTCACAAATATAAGTTCCTGAGCCTGCATAATCAGAACATGCCCTGCCACCCTTCCTGACACTATCCACACTGCACCCAATAATCTTCAAAGCTTCTACCACAGCCTGCGCAAAAGGTTTCTTCTTCTATCTCTTCTTTGTTTATTTATTTATTCTAAGTTCCTTGACTCGCTGGTCATATTACGACTCCATATGGATACAAACCACTATATTGGATTACATTGTAAATGTACATTAGTCAGGCATTATAATTTGGCTAATATCTTAGTTTGCTTAATATACTTAAGTATCGTGTCTTTAAACATTGGATTGCTGATGGGGTCACGGATGTTATCCGGAACTGCACATTCTCGTCTTGCACTATTATGGTGATGACAGTCCAGAATCATATGAGGTACAGTAAGTGGACAATTACAAAAGTTAAAAGTGGAGGAGCATCATGAGATATAAGGAAGGAGTGAGTGATGGCTGCGTGTCCTATGCGTAATCCTGTGAGAGCAACTTGGTCCTTGTGAGTAAAGGGAAATCACTGGGTATTTAGGAGAGCGAGAAGAGTTGATGTCATACAGTTTACTTGTAGATGAGCTGTTCCAGTGCTGCTTCCATATCTGAGTGATCTTATGGATGTATCCGAGGAAGTCACAGTATGGTATTCTACAGGATGCTTGGTGGCCTCTAGCTGCAACGGTAGGTTTCTCGTTCCCTTGGATGCCGACGTAAGACGGAGTCCAGATTAGTTTGATATCTTTGAATTGCCTTCTTTGTTTCTTCATGTCGCAGTTGATGTATTGTTTCGATTTGAGATCTTTTTGAGCTCTTCTTTTCTTCTGTTTCAAGCCTTGTTTTTACATATTTTCCCTTATCGTCTCTTTCTTTCTTTCCTTCTTTCTTCCTTTTCTCAAAGTTCTTGTTCCTTTCTTGTTTGTTTCTCTTCCAGTATAACTTGTAATGGCGAGCCTGATACTATTTCAGACTTTTGTGCATTTACCTGCCTATTTTCAACTTTGCACTTCGGCAGGGTGAATATCAAGAAGCTGAGAGGTTATTTCCTTTTTTTAGTTATATTTAGTCTTGGTAGGAACACCTGAACAAACGTATTTCGTTTTCTGGTTTTGGATCGCTTTGAATGTTTTACGGCTATTATTATCAAATTTAGCTTGTTTCTCTTTAGTGTAATCTTCATCTTAGCAGCAATTTCAGCTTGACGATGGACCTGGTTGAGAGATGGACTCATTAAATCTTTCATTGGAAAAAGTTTCCACTTTTTTTCATGTTTCCTTGAAATTGGTAAGCTCTCAATATCACTGCTGCAATGAGAAACCACACGTATACTTTCATCAAGGCCTACAGGGACAACAATCAAGTCATCAATAAGGACAGTAGGATCGTCTTCTGCTTCTTCTTCTGCTCCAGAGTCATTTGGCATACTTTCAGAAACAGGGGAATTTTTCTGTCACTGAAGAAAACACACCTGGGTTGAACGAGTGTATTCCCTTTAACAGCTCTCTCAGTAGCTGAAATCCTGTTTAATGCTTCTCTAAATATAGCACTGATATGCGATTGGATTACAGAAAATCCTGGATTGGTCGCCATTCATTTCTCCAACTTTACCGAGTATACAGTCTTAGAGGACTAAACAAGCCCTTGTCCAGAGGTTGTATTTTATGACTGGCATGGGGTGGCAGAGACCACTGTTATAAGATTTTCTTTACAGAAGTTCACAGCTGAAAGACTTAGATAAGTAGTGTGATCATCTAGAAGTAACCAAACTGGGTCTGTTTCACTTGGTTTTTTATAATAGGCAAAGTGCTCAGCCAATCAACAGAAACATCAGCAGCCATATAGCCAGTGTCAGAAATAAGGGGCAATGTTCCAGCAAGTGCTTCAGTGTAAATATCCCGTTTTATTCTCTTCCTGGCAAATATCAAGGTTGGTGGTATATAAATACCTGAAGCACAAAAACCAGGCACAGTACTAACATTTTGACCTCTATTTCCTAAAGACATCTTACAGACCCCTTTTACCCACTGATGAAATTACTTTGGATGTTTTGGTAGACACTGTTGATAGCCCCGAATCATTACAATTAAAGATGCCATGAGGAGGATCCCATTTGTTCATAAACAAATTTTAAGTTGCCAAAAAAGCCTTTAACTTGTATTTTATTATAGCCGATTATCCTTCCCAAACTACAATTTTCCGGCTTTCTGAAGAACAGCCTGTCTTTTCAAAAACGCTTTCACCCAAAATTTTCCATCCATTTTCTTTTCAATATTAAATCAGTCATTTAAGCCAATAACTTCAGGAAACTGATAAGCGGTTTGCATGATGTTCTTCCTTGTCAAACTGTAAAACCGTACATCCAAATTTCTGCATATACTTGCCAGCTGTTCTTCCATTTCATCAAAAAAATCTTCTTGAGCCTCCCAAAAGAAGTACGGACATTCCACTGAAAAGGACAACGGGTTACTAGACTTCTTATTGAATTATTCATCAACACTAAGAGTAGGTGCGAAAAATCATTTTTTGTGGAATACACCTACAATTTCAATTTTTACCTTTTAAAGCGGTTTCGAAGAGTAGAATTCTCAATGCCAAACGATTTAGCAACTTGCCTCTTGCTTTTGCCATTTTCAATTCTAGTAATTATCTCATTCACTATTTTTTTGGTGAAAATTAATTTTTTTTTCGGTTTTTCTGATATACTTGCCCGTTACTATGCCTGTAATACTAGCAATTTAAATTATGCATGGACTGAGAGTTATCAGCACAATAAAAACAAGCAATGCATACACAGAGATACAGGACGGCCAAGACTGCGCACTTCAAATCTTAGCCGACCTCTGCGTGCGCAGTCTTGGGCACCATCGTCATAAAAGCATAACTTCAAATTACTTCCCTCTACAAGCCCTATCTTGCAGTATTATTACGTTATTCAATAGCTACACATCTGTTCTTCATAATGGTAATATTGGCAATTTTACTGAACGAATGTGATTCCGTATATTGCTACTAAGCTGACTGAAAAAATGATAACGGATTACTAAAAGAACACTTCCTAACCAGCTAAACGTAGACGTGTGGCTGGAGTGTGTCACGTGGTGTCAGACTCTCAGGAGGTTGCGACTGACTGGCGGGTAGAATCGGATGGCTGATCAGGTGCCTGACGTTACAGACAGACTGTTGCTTCATTACGAATCCTGGCGGAGAGAACCGAACTAGTCGGCCAAACTGAACCGAATGACAGCGAAAAATGGTATCGCACATACATGGAAATTTCATTGGAAATTCACTATTTGAGGTGTTCTGTATAAAAAAAATTCTGATGTGATAGATTCACATGACTTTCTCTACTCTCTATTGTTTATTATTGGGTATACAAACTAGCTGAAGCTTATGTTTCTATGTACTTCATTTTAATCCAAATAAACATATGCAGAAATAGCTACCTTACACATTTCGTTATAGAAAACGAAAACAGCGATAGTCAAATGTTTAAGAACTGGACGCTATGTACTGCCCTTAAAATTCATGCTGTATGCATGCAATCGCGACAAACAACTGAATATCGAAAGGACCTGAAAACGAAAGTATTGAAAAATTCGTATCTTTGATAAGGGATATCTCAGAAATGGCTTAGCCCACAAAAACTTATTTAAAAATTTTCTGTGTTTTAAGGAGATCTACAGTTTTTATGTAGTACGTTTTCGTCTATCGCTTAACATTAACCAGTTATACAATATTATACAAAATTCCTCCCGAATGAATAGGGCTTCACAGGCTATTCGGGAAAAGTTTAAGATATAGGTTCAGCTCATTTTCTATATTAATATCTTTAATGTATGGTATTTTAATCAAAATCATTAGAGCCATTTTTTTTAGAAAATCAATATCGAAATATATTCCATATAAAGGGTGGTTTGGAGTGGGGGATTTGCTTAAGTCTTTGTGTCACATCTTTGGAAGGTAATGAACCTAAACACCAAGTTTGGTATTTATCCGACTTTTCGTTTTTGAGTTATGCTATTCATACTCATATACACAGAGACGTTTTCCTAAAAACGCTTTGTTTTAATTGAGGAGCCTCAAAACATGTATTTCCGATGAAAGCTCGTATAGAATTGGAATGGGTGGAATGCAATACATTCTCTACCTATTGTGTACGTGAGAGAGGAAGTAAAATGTATAGATAAAGGTCCAATGAACAAGTAGTTCCCTTTTTTTTATTACATACCAGTCAATGAGATGAAAAAATCTGATGCATTAAAATTCACATGACTTTTTCTGCTCTCTATCATTTAATGGGTATAAGAACAATTCTTACGAAAGCCTATTTTTCTATCTACTTCATTTTAATCGAGACAAACCTTCTCAGAAATAGCTACATTACACATTTCGTTTTGGATACAAAGAGAATAACAATAGTCAAATGTTTTATAACTGTATGCTGGCCTTAAAATTCCATACTCTTTCCATGACATCGCGAAATATAACTCAAAATCGACAGGATTTTAAAAGAATGGCCAAGTACTGAACAATTCGAACCACTAATAATGGATATCTCGGAAATGGATCATGCCAGAAAAAATATTTGGAATATGTCGCGTGTTTTAAAGATATCTACATTCTTTGTGCAGTACGTTTTCGTCTATCATTTAACGTTTACCAGTTATACAAGATTATACGAAATTCATTCCGAATGAGGAGGACTTCACAGGCTATTCACAGAAAATTTCCAGATATACGATTTATTTGACATGTAAATATCTTTAATATATGGTATTTTAACCAAAATACCATATATTAAAGGTTCCTAGAAAATCTTCGTGTCGCGTCTTTGGAAGGATCTGAACCTAAACAGCAAGTTTAGAATGTATCAGAGTTAAGTTTTTGAGTTATGCTGTTCATACACACACACACACACACTGACACACACACACACATCCACACCCACTCACAGACACTCAGACACTCGCTCATACACACACAGACACAGACACCCAGTCTCAAATACACTCATCGCGCGCGCGATTTTTTGGGTTCAAGGGGCCTCAGGACATGTATTTCCGGTATAATCTTGGTATCAAATTTTTGGGTGGAATGCAATACCTTCTCTATCTACTATGTATTGGGCATAGAAAATCAAAAAGCTTATTGTGGTGGTAGGTATAAATTGAATAGAAGATACTGAATCCATAGTTAGCTGTTTAAAAGCGGCTCACAAAATGTTGGATTTAAAATTCTATACTTTTCCCTTGTCATCGCGAGAAAATAGTGAATCGCGACAGCACTTTAAAAAAAATATAAAATATTGATCAATTTAAACCAATATAAATGGATATCTCGGAAATGGCTGATGCCACAAAATTTATTTGAAATAAGTTGTGTGCTTTAATGAGAGCAAATTACAAATAGAAATGTGGCATGGAGAAAGCCAACAATGAACAATTAAAATAGCGCGGCTGACGTAATGTGGAATCATTTTTACATCATAGCGAGTTGTCAGTGTGTTTCGAAACAATGCCTAAAAGCTACGCAGGTACATGGACGTTACCAAAGCTGGCCGACGTAATTCGACTCTCTCCGCCGGGATTCGTAATGAAACAAGTCTGTAGCGTCAAGTGTAATAACAAAATATAGGGATTTACACTCTTACTCGACTCTCCTCTACGTAATCTTGTTAAATTGTTAAGAAAGATGAAACTTACATCCCTGTTGATATCAAAGTTTATTTTATGTTTTGCAGAAATTATTCTTACAAAAGCTTACCTTTCTAACCAGTTCATTTTAATCCAGATAGTTTATTTCATTACATATATCGTGTGGTACAAGCAGGACATCAATCTTTAAGAAGTGGTTCGCTGTATTGGGATTTTAAAACTCCATACCATTGGAATGAAATTATAAGAAACAAAAGTACATCCAAAATGTATTATAAAAGTTATTGGAAAATTCAAACCTATAGAAACGAATAGTGGTTAATGCCACAAAACACGTATACATTTTGTGCTTTGACGAGATCTATATTTTTGTGCAAAGTTATTGCATATCTCTTATGGTTTACCCGTTATACACAATTAAGAATGAAGAATGCTTCAAAGAATATTCGCAGACAATTTAACATATGGATTTAATTAGTCATGTAAAAATCTTAAACATGATATTTTAATAAAAGTCCTAAACATTGTTGAGAAAATGAAACATAAAGAACAAATGTAAAGGGTAGTTTGCAATGGCAGGATTTTCCAAATTTCTTTTTTAAGTTAGGCTGAAATTTTATTTCATCAGTGGGTCCAGCAATTCCATTTATTGCTATTATCTCGCGCGCACACACACAAATTTACGCGCGCTTGTGATTAATATTACTGATACTGAATTATTACAGTCACGGAGAGGTTTCAGGTTGTAATCCCTCTAAAAACAGTTGAATTTTATGTCCATTTAAGCATGTATTGGTATACTGAAACAGTATTAAAAATATAGAAGAGAAATAAAAGATTCCTATTAACGAACGTTCTACCAATTGATTGCACAGCAATGAATTAGTAGGCCTCCGGGGGAGTCCTGTTATTAAATAGAGGCGAGAAATAGAGGCTCATCACCCAACTGGAAAATACAGTAAAATCCCACTGTAATACTCTAAGGGGTAGAGTTGAAATTTCATATTTTGTTCAAAGTTTCCATTTCAATCCTACACACAAAAATACCACAAGGCTTTCCTTTTCGTGTGTTTTCATTGGTTTTGCCCTGTGACCATACTTAAACCCACAGCGACCATTTTTGTAATTATAGACGAGGTATTTGCGTGTATTCGCCTTTTCCTCAACCTCAAACATTCGCTGTGTTATATAGAGTTAAAAAAGAAGCAGGAATGATCATAGTATAGCAGAGCTGAAAATATCCTTGAAGGAACGAAGGAGGTAGGGAAGAAGTTGAAAGGATTAAAACACAATGCAGGCGTATGCTGAGATCATATATAATATTAAATCTTAAAATGCTGTCCTTTCGCCTTTCTTCTTACTAACGTTTCTATTTGTATGCTGCTTGTAACACAGTTTTATATATCCTTGTGTAATTTTTGCTTTGTGTTAAAAATATGCGCAGTTGGAAATGCTCTACTTTTATGCTGTAAACAAATTAACTGATTTTTACATCTCAGTATAAAAATAAGCACATTTTTTTTGCAAAAATTTTGTTTAAAAAGTTGCATAAATTTTATCAGAGAGTAAAAACCCAATGATACGCACAAGTATCTATATTTTCGCTACTTTGTTAAAATATTTCGTTTCATAAAACTAAATCAAAATTACATGCCATAGCATTTTACATTAGAAGATGTAAAGCACTACTAAAAGTTATTAGATGCAAATACTTTTTCGGTTTAAAATTTAATGTTTCAGCACATATCAGTGATACAAATCTACACAGTGTTCCCGAATCTGTCCACTTCAAGTTATATCTCGTAGTTGTGCACGGCGTGCTGGTTATGTTGGTTGCATGTTGCAGGAGTTTCAGGGATGGTATAAACTTAATCGGTTACAAGTTTGTGTGTGTATGTGTTTTCATAAAAATAGGTTGTGATTATGAAAAAATATGATACTAAAGCTGTGAAAATCGTTTATTATGCGGAAAAGTTAATGTTCTACGATAAACTGATAATGTTTCGACAAAACCAAAATCCTATTTTATTTACTTCGTACTATACTACTACCGATACATGACTGTAATACATTAATAAAGGTAGATTAAAAATACAATGCAAACTATTAATCTTAACGTGCTTAAAAATTAACGCTATAATATACTAATCTATTCAAGTAATGCAGTTTCCGTTGTACCTTCTACCTTCAAATTTTCATTTGAAATTTATGTTAGTAAATAATGGTATATGTAAAATAAGTCTCGATACTGTCGTTCTTCCGTTTATCCCTCGATTTCGGTTGACAATCTACCCATGCGTATACAGTGATAAAGACGCTGCTCTGTATCCGATGTAGCCCGTCGAAGAATCTCTGGTGTCACGTTACGACAAGCAGCAATAATTCGTCTGCGGAGAACCACAATAGTCTTGGCCTGTTGCGATAGACCCATGCTCTCAGATGTCTCATAGAAAAAGATCTAAGGGTATGAGGTCCGATGAATGAGGGGGCCAGGATTTAAGCCCACATCAGGAGGGCTGAATCCATGATGCAGGATTTAAGTCTGCATCATTAAGGTATAATGTGCCGATGTGTCGTATAGCTGTAGCCAGTGGTGTGCTGCTAGCATCATCAGGACATCATCTAAAACTTCACCGTCCATTAGATGAGTCTGCAGGAAGTTCACGAAACCTTTTCCATCGAGATCGCCTTCCAGCAACACTGGTCCAGTACCTAAGATGATTTCTTAAAATACCACACCATACATTAAGCTTCCACCAAATCGGTTTATAATACCCACAGAATCTCGTTGATTGCGATCTGCCTAATACAACATGTGACAGTTTGCACTATCAGTATTGCGAAGGGAATTCTGTCCAACCACAGAACTTGACGAATGAAATCCGGCTGACGTTGGAGATAGCGTAGCATCATAAACAAATGTTAATTTTAATTTGAAAATAGTATTCTATTAACTCTTGAACAAACTGAGGTTGTATGAGTGCCACTTCTGTCCTCGCAATATTCGATGAATGTAAGTGATGCCAAGTCCTAACTCGGCTGCGACTTGTCTTGTGTTCATGTGGGAATCCTCGCAAAATTAAGCCAGAACATATTTCTGACTCCCACCAACTACCGGTCTGTGCACTACTTAGTGCACACAGTGGTCGTAGAGTTCCTTGCGTCGCCAGTCTCATAACAGCGCGCCTGAAGACATGACGCGAAGGCAAACAATGTCCGAAAACAGCTTTTGATGCATTGTTCGTGCAGCAGAAAGGTTTCCTCCAGCCTCACCAACTATCTGTACCATCGCTGCATATTCTTCGCTACCTTAAGGTTGTATGGCGCTCTGGTGGTACGAGAAAATCGGTGCTTTTATACTCGAAAGGAATTCTCAGAAAACTTGTTGTTTAGACTAATTATGAGACAACATTTCTCGAAACGCCTAGAAGTACGGATGTAATTAGATAGATGTGTTGTATTCATAACTTTTTATTTTAGTTTTATGTCATAAAACATATGTACATAAATACAGTATTTATTACAGATATAAAACTCTGCAGATAGGAGCGGGATTCGAGCTCAGGACCTCTTCTTTAGAAAGCCCGACACCCTAGCCAACATGCACAAAGCACAGCTGCGGATGTGTAGGATAAAGCAGCTACCGAATCTTCAGATGTATCATCCATGAAGGACAGGACGTACTATTGTTATTATTGTTATTATTACTACACGGTAGTGTATTATGGAATATTACATTAGTATTCACATTATAAAAATGATAATACTACACGACGTATACAATTAATAATACACAAACAATATATCGGTTAGACTGATGTACAAACTAAGCCAAAACGTTAGTACAACAAATACACTTGCCTCGTACGTACTGATAGTGTTAGCAATACCAGAATGCTTCTAAATAAAATAACTGAGGCAAAAGCAAGAAACCTACATAATGTAATAATAAACCATTAAGACGTTTACCATCCCTGATGTCATTTGGATTTCCTATTCGAAAAAGGATGGGGATTCGATAATACCGTGTATTTAAATATTTGAAATTCTTTGGTTGAAATTAGAACAGGTTCAGTCGACTTAATTATGTGTGACGTAGGAGCGATTTCAGAGACTTCAAGGTGTGGAATAAGGAGGGAGGGTTACACAAGCTGCGCTTTTATTTTTTATCACGTAAGTACAAAGAACGGGGAGTGGTTTTGTGCAGGGAGATAAGTTTATAATTGTTAGTGAATTGATATTCGGATGTTAAAAGTTGTGGATAACATTGTAAACTGAATAATAAAGTAAAAATCACAAATAAAATATGCACTGCCCTTGTCCTATTAGCCTTTACGTTATCAGTAACTGCAAGAAGTTCATGAAAACTTTTTCATCGAGATCGCCTTCCAGCAACACTGGTCCAGTACCTAAGATGATTTCTTAAAATACCACACCATATATTCAGCTTCCACCAAATCGGGATATAAAACCCACAGAACCTCGAGGATTGATTGAGATCTGCCTAATACACCATGTGACAGTTTACACTATCAGTATTGGCGAAGAGAATTTTGTTCGATCACAGAACTTGAGAATGAAATCAGAACTTGTCAGATCTACCATAGGTTTCTCAGTGATTTCCTCTTTCTGAGCTGGAAGCAAGATAAACATATTCTCTGACGTCACAGAGCATCAGTTGACTGCTGATACAGAGATTTAAAAGTTTCAGCCGTATGTTTTCTTATGCTGTGTGCTGATGTTCTCACTACGTCAATTGATTCACAGTCTACGTAAATCTTATACTTATGTGTGCCGCTTGCAATGTACTTTATGCACGCTCTAGGTATTTTATGTTATGCTTAATGCTAACTAAGAGACAGAATATAAAGATTATCACATCAGAGTTCATAAGAAATTACAAGATGTAGGGGGAAGAGTTGGAGAGATGAACAGACCTGCTCTAATATAATCAAGAAGGCGCAACAGGGTGAAAAACTTAACGCTTCAAAAAACCGCCTTTATAGGTTTATGCAAATTAGGAAAGAAGGAATATGAGCGGAAAATCCCGCGCTTCGTTACTCAGCTCTCTCGCCCATAATCAAGTCAACAAGTATAGAGACCGGTAACGAACCAGGGTCACCAGTGAACTACAGGCCTCATAACCACATGTATTCTCAAACAGAGAGTTAGATGTCAGCAATGAGTGACGTGTGGTCTGCACAACAAGCCTACGACCCTTAATGCGGCGTCGTAGTATCAGGATTCGCTAACAGAACTGGTCAACCAAGCTTCTCGCGAAACTGGGACATTTGTATGTAAATTCGGCGAGATTGACCATTGGTGAGACAGAAAAATATCTGTAGTATCTACTTATAGGAATATGGTTTAATAATGATGCGTCTGCTACTAGAGAATAATAATCTGTCTTGCTCAATCAGCATCATTATACAACGTTAATTAAAAGTCCTACAACGCCAAAATAATTTTGAAGCATGTGGTTCGGGAGTTCAGCGTTGGGAATAGCTGTATGTTGTGCACACTAAAATTGCATTGCCAGGTTTTAGACTTCTGGTTTAACCTGAAGTAACTCCAATCTCTTATTTAAAATACAGGTATATTTACATTTTCGAATAATACTAATTAATTCTGTATACAACAACTTGTGCTTCGAATTTCAGCTCTAATAATAAATTAACTTAAAAAGCCCGATGCGTAACAGCTATACGAATTTCTCTATCGATTACAATTTATCTGATAATTACTCTACCTTATTTCGCTATCTGCCTCCTGTTAAGATCCGGTGTAGGAATTTCTAAGCCAGGACAAAGGAAACGAAGTAGAACGGTTTAGGATTACTGGTCTTTAGGCAGTTGCGTGACAGGTTACAAACGACCCCATTCCTCGTAAAGTCTGTTGGCGTTTGCAGACAGCATTCACCAAACCGTGTTTACCTGCCTTGTATTAAAAATGGTATGAGTGGAGGCAACTTAAAGCCAACTGCTTGGAAATTCCTATACCTGCTCATCATAAATAGTATCAAAGTAAAACACATTTTGTAGACGGACACGCATTCATCTATTTAAGATGCAGGTCAATGACGTTATGCTGTACATGAGAATATGTATTCATCAGATATAAAAGAAGGATCAATTAACACATTGAGATGTACTGCCTAAAATGTGGTGAAACTTTCATCAACAGCGAACATTTCGGAAATGATAAATTCCAGAAAAATGTAGCCTGATTTCAGTTGTTGTTTCTAACGCTCCTCATATGACCCTGATCTTTGGGGGATACTTCATCCATTTCTGAAGTGGAGGCACTATTAGGGCGGGATCTGTTGGCTCCAGTGGTAGGGCGATGATGAGTATGGTGGTGGAATAAGAGGTCCTACGGCTTTTATTGTGGATTCCAAAGTACCACGTTGGGCACTGGTGATATTTCACATGAGCAAGTCAGAGGCGAAGGCGTGGATAGGGCCGACTTATAAGTCGCCACCCCAGATCTGGGAATCGAACCCTGGACATTGAATACGAGAGCCGGAAACGAAATCACTGGACTACCCCGGAGCTTTAAATGTTATTTATACAACATTCAAGGTAAGCACATTGCTTATCTGTGTACATATTCAATATATATTTTAATCCAAATAATCATAACTAATTTTAACATAACAAACCTAACGAAAGGTTTTCCACGTAAAATATTGTTTGGGTGATGAATTTTCCTGAAGCTCTTCAACCTGGATCCTTGAAGAGTTAAATGTTTCGTTTTTACTTTATCTAACACCTACGTATAGACTAGAGGAAGTGATAGATTCTGTCCAAAAGTTTGATATAGAGATTTGCCTGGAAATACATGTTTTGAGGCCTGCTGAATAAAAACGAGGATCTTTAGAAAAAGATCCGCGCCTGCGCGTATGTAGGTGAGAGAGGGGGGAGAGAGCAATAACTTCAAACGAAAGATCGGATAAATACCTACTTGATGTTTAAGTTCAGCATCTTCCAGAGATATGACAGGAACCCACTCCAAACTACCCTTTGGGTGGAAAATGTTTCCTTAGTTTTTATTTTCTCAAAGTGGTTCTTAAAGATTTTGATTAAACCACCATATGATTAAGATGCTTGCATGATTAATAAAATATATATCTTGAATTGTATGCAGATAACCTGCGAAGTTTTCTAATATTTTGAATTAATTATGTGTAACTGGTAACGCATAATACATATAAACAATCTGATGTGTTACAGTCACATGACTTTCTCTACTCTTGTACAAACTATTTTTACAAACGCTTATTCTCCATCTACTTCATGTTAATCGAGATATCTTGATGTTAATCTTATTGCTAATTTTCTTGTAGAAGCAAGGGGAATTGCTAGCCTTTAAGCGATAGTCAAATATTTTAAGAGGTGGTTGCTATGTGGAGTATTCCATTCTCTTTGCATTACCAGGACAAAAAAATGAATAACGAATTTGAGAAAAAGTATAAGTATTGGAAAATTTAAGGGAATAACAAGCAATATCTCGAAAATGGTTCACCCGACAAAAAAATATATGACATAAATTGTGTATTTTAACGCGATCTACATTTTTGTGTGGTAAAATTTTGTCTATCTTTTATGGTTTACCAGTTATGCAAAAGTCGTTCAGAATGAAGAACACTTTAGGAGACATTCCCAGAAAATTCGAGATATACATTTCATTTGTCGTGAAAATATCTTAAACATATGATATTTTAATCAAAATCGTTATACCCATTTTTGAGAAAATTAAAATTTTCGAAAAATGTTCCATGTAAAGGGTAATCTGGGGTGGGGGATTTTCTTGTAAACCTTCGTGTCGCATCTCTGGAAGATACTGAACCTAAATACCAAGTTTGGAGTTTATCCGACTGTTCCTTTCTGAGTTATGCTGTTCAGAGACACAGACACACAAACAGACACACACACGGACATGTTTCCAAAAATGCTTTTTTTGGATTCAGGGGGTCTCAAAACATGTATTTCCGGTGAAATCTCGGTATTGAATTTTTGGGTGGAATACAATACTTCCCCTACTTACTATACGTAGTAGGGAAAGTAAAAACGTATTAAGCAAAAATTGTAAATCTCGTACGCACAATTTATGGTAATTAAATGTCCTACAGCATTAACTAATCCCGAGATATTTTTTGCTATTCAAATGAATTTTTCAGTACATCTTTTGAAGTGCTAGGGCCCTATTCTCGTGCTGCCATGCAAAAATGCTCCTGTTTCCCTCTTGCACCTACAACGGAATGTGTAATAAAATCATTTCTGCAAATGTTTACCTCGATTAACATGAAGTAGATAGAAGAACAAGCTTTTGTAATAATATTCCTCAGAAGGATATAAAAACAAATAATAGTGGGTAGAGAAAGTTATGCGAATGTAACACATGATCCTTTTTACTTTCTCTACTACGTATAGTAAGTAGGGGAAGTATTGTATTCCACCCAAAAATTCGGTACCGAGATTTCACCGGAAATATATGTTTTGAGACCCCCTGAATCCAAAAAAAAGCATTTTTGGAAACATGTCCGTGTGTGTGTGTGTGTGTGTGTCTGTCTGTCTGTCTGTGAACAGCATAACTCAGAAACGAACAGTCGGATAAACACTAAACTTGGTATTTAGGTTCAGTATCTTCCAGAGATGCGACACGAAGGTTTTCAAGAAAATCCCCCACCTCAGATTACCCTTTACATGGAACATTTTTCGAAAATTTTAATTTTCTCAAAAAAGCTCTAACGATTTCGATTGAAATATCATATGTTTAAGATATTTTTATGACAAATAAAATGTATATATTGAATTTTCTGGGAATGTCTCAAAAAGTATTCTTCATTGTGAACGACTTTTGCATAACTGGTAAACCATAAGAGATAGACATCATTTTACTACACAAAAATGTAGATCGCGTTAAAATACACAATTTATGTGATATACATTTTTTTTGAGTGAACCATTTTCGAGATATTGCTTCTTATTCCCTTAAATTTTTCAATACTTGTTTTCTCAAATGGGAATTCGTTATTCATTTTTTTGTCTTGTATATGCAAAGAGTATTAATCTGTGGCAAAGAGAATGGTGCTGCACCTAGCAACCAGCTATTAAGAGATATGTATATGCTTAAAGGCTCTGTATTTCTATATTGCCCTTGTAAATATATATTCCCCTTACATCTACAAGAAAATTAGCAATAAGATAGAGTCTGCAAATGTTTATCTCGATTAACATGAAGTAGATGGAGAATAAGCGTTTGTAAAAATAGTTTGTACAAGAGTAGAGAAAGTCATGTGAGTGTAACACATCAGATTTTTTTATATTTATGGAACCTCAAAACGTGTGTTTCTGGTGAAATTTCAATATACAATTCCTGGATGGGAAGCAATGTTTCAGTCGAGATTTGGGTTCACTTCTGAACCTACGTTTCTGACACTTGTCTTTGCATTAATTTCGGATGCTGAGCGTGACCGTCAAAGACCTCCATCGCATTGGCTCCACAATGGCACATTTGACTGCGTGTACAAGGGTTTAAAAAGTGACTAATACAGAAACTGCAGCATTAGCACTTGGAGCAGTGTGCACGCGAAGCTTGCAAATCAATACCGCAAGCACTTAACGTTAAAATGGCTGTAACCACAACTTGATGTGTCGAGGTACTCGACCATGATATTGTATACTGCTAATAACGTGTTTACGTTATTCCGACACACACACATCTAGCAGCCTTGTTGCTCGTCTTTTGTTTTATAGCTACATGTTTACTTATATTTAAATACACGGGTTCTATTTGCATTTACGAGCACTTCTGTGAACGCTGGATTACTCTACCGCTACTTAAAACAGCTTCAGACATTACATTTCAGTGCTCTAATACAAATGTTCAGCAAAAGAAAATCGTGCAATACTACCTACAGGTAGATGGTGAAAGATTGTATAATGAAGACGTTAATTAGCATTTTAACGTAATTAAAATGCGGTTGTGAATAGCTGCTTTATAGAGCTTTGCTCGGGAGAATTTAAGTCTCGCATGAAGCTGTGTTAATTTCATTTAGGTGACTCCCTCCAAAGACATGAAGTTCACGTAAAATGAAATAGAGGAAGCTTCTTTACCAGTTAAAATTTCAATCTATATGGTTTCTATGATACTTGCATAACGGACCAAAAGTTTAAGTTGAACGATTTACTTTCATTTGTTGTTTTGTTCAAATTAGAGTGTGTGTTTCGGTTTTAGCTGCTTTCATTAAATATGTAGTATGAACAAGCAAAGAAGCTTATGTATTTATCAAGATCTAGCTCTAGCTTCAAGAACATCTATACTCCTTCAACCACATACTTACGAAGGTCGTTAAATAAGTAAGTGTTCCTATTTTATACAAAACATTACACACAATTAATCATGATGAATTATTTTTATTTATGTTGCACAATACTTCTGTTACTTTTTTACACAGTCAACATGTTTTTCCAAGCATTTTTGGGACGTGACGCAAGTTTTTCCAAGACAGTGTTGTACCAGGTCGGGTCCTGTGCTCGCAACCAGCTGTTCACTGATTTGGCTTCATCATTGGTGTTAAAATTGCTTTCCTTTGAGTTGGAAGAACATGTGAAAATCACTTGGGGCAAGCTCTGGTGAATACGGAGTTGAATCTTGACGCAGGCGGAGCTCAGAAAATTCAACTGGGAAGTTTTCTCGCATCCTCCATATTCACCAGATTATTTCCCAAGTGATTTTCACACGTTCCCCTGACTCAAAGGTTATCATGGAGGTAAGCACTTTAACACCGTGTCGAAGATGAATCAGAAGTGAACCAGAAGTCGGGTCCTGTGCTCGTAATCAGCTGTTCACTTCTGAGTGATCTTCGTCACGGTGTTAAAGTGCTTACCTCCATGATGACCTTTGAGTCGCGGGAGCATGTGAAAATCACTTGGGAAAAGATCAGGTGAATATGAAGGATGCGAGAAAACTTTCCAGTTGAATTTCTGAGCTCCGCCTGGGTCAAGATTCAACTTGGATGTTATCTTGTATTCTCCGTATTCACCGGAGCTTGCCCCAAGTGATTTTCACATGTTTCTCCAACTCAAAGGTAAGCACTTTTAACACCGATGATGAAGGCAAATCAATGACCAGCTGGTTGCGAGCACAGGACCCGACCTGGTACAACAGTGGCTTGGAAAAACATGTTGACTATGTAGAAAAGTAACAGAAGGATTGTACAACATAAATAAACTTAATTCAACATGATAAATTATGTGTAATGTTTTTTTTATGAAATAGGGAAACTGACTTGGACGCCCCTCGTACTTTTCAATAACAGTTTCGCTGATATGCCTGCGCTACCCATAGCAAGTACTGCACTGTTTGCTGACGATAGTGATCTTTACTTCTCATTGTTCCATTGATACTGCATCTTTAACTCTACAATCTTCGCTGGACATTTTTCTTCACTGGTTGTCTCGCTGGAGCATTGCTCTCAATCCCAGTAAGTGTCAAATAAAGCTCCTCACCTTACGTAGACCTCCTAATCCAGCAAATATTCGATTATACGACACGGAGGTGGCATGGTTGCCTTCTGATCGAGAGTGAAATATCTGGGCGTTCACCTTGATCGTCGGTTAACATGGCATATCCACATGAACACTAAACTCAATCAGGCATCTCGTATTCTCGTCTCCATAAGCTTTATCCGATTCTAAACCGAAAATCCTCACTACAAGTTGACTGTACTCTGTTACTATACAAGAGCATTCTGCGGCCAGCCCTATATGGAGCTGTAGTTCTCCTAAGATCCAACGGCTTAGGTGTTCCAGAACAAGGTTTTGCGTATATCTATGAACGCTCCACGGTACATCCGGAATGCACAACTTCACCGTGAATTGAGAATCATCACATCCGAGAGTACATCCCTACTATGTATCCTCCGTGGTGTAGTAGTTACCATGTTCTAGTGGTTCTAGTTCCCGAGGTCGCGGGTTCAAACCTGGCGGAGGGCGATGGATTTTTTCGGGCATAAACATCCTCAGCATGGCTTCCTTCGGAAGGGAAGTAAAGCCGGTGGTCCCGTGCCGTAGATTTACGGCACGTAAAAGAACCTCAAGTCTGATAAAGACACCTCTGAGCAAAATTTCCAGTCTTTCACGCCCAATATAGAATGGGACGCTAAGAACTACAGCGGTTAAAAAGCGTCCATAAATAAAACTACTTTTTTTTAATCCCTACTACGACTCGCAACTTCTATGCTCACCTTCCTCGAGTACCTGGTGCTCCACACTTTGAACTGGGATGCCGTACAGTGCTGAGCCTCGACTGAAGCCGCGCTTGCCGCAGGATATTATCTCACCTGTAGTGCGGTATTTGTTTCCTTACTTTCTCTTCTCATTGACTTGTGTTCGATTTGGGGATTCGTATATGAGCATCCCCGTTAATTTGTATTCTTTAGGAGTGATATTTTATTGCATAATATACCAGCAGTTTGTATAGCACTAAGTCGTGCTAAGCGTTTGATTCGCATTAAGTTTAAAAAAGTGTTTTAATGTGTAGTTACCCCCCTCAAGAAAGTATTCGTCTACAATTTAAAAAATTCTAGCAGCCAAATTAATGGAGGGAAAAATCTAATTCTTTTGCATATAAAGGTCAAATGGTGATATAGTTTACGTGTTTGGGCGGCTTTTCAGATCATTCATTTTTATCAGTTTTATAAATTTTTTAAAAATATGCAAAATTGCAACCTCTTATACATAGTGTTTTCAAAATTATCTTTCATGCATTTGGTAGAGTATTTTTTTGTGCATACATACACACATTTTCATCGACATGTTGCTTAAACTGGTGGATAAATAACATCGTGAAGTCGTAAAAAGTGAGCCGAAAATGAAGAATTAATGCAAAAACGTTGAAAATTCCCCAACTTTGACATTTTATTCCTCCGTCAAATAAAACCCCATTTTCACCGCAAAATCAAGTAATATACAAAAAAATTTCTCTGCTCCATGCATGTAAGGTAGTTTTGAAAACACCACTCACGAAAGAGTAGAAATTTTGGCATATTTTTCAAAAATTTATAGAACTGATAAAATGAACTATCTGAAAAACCGCCGAAACATGTGAATCGTATTACTATTTGATCTTTATGTCGGAAAAAAGTTTTATTTTTATCTCAATTAATTTGGCTGCTAGAATTTTTTAAAGTGCAGACGAATACTTTCTTGAGAGGGTGTATAAAACATTTATTTTGAAATAGTTGTTCTTTTCTTGGCTATAAGTTTACGCATGATAAGTTTACCGTATGATAAAACGAGTATATATACGAACTCCAGTCCTACACTTTTTAAAGAATTCTCGAGTGATTAGAAATAAAACAAAATACATTCAGTAGAATTTACACCTTGAAAAAACAAGACGAAGATTCTATCTTCATATATATGGAAGATAGAGCATAATGAATACTGGAGTTAACGAATAATGTAGCACTGTGCATGTGTGCTTAATTTAATTGTTCGAGACAAAATTGGAAGTAAAATGGTTCATAGTGGTATAAAACACAAAATGTACAATTTACGGAGATATCACGAAAGGGCGTGGCACATAAAGCTACACATGCCTTTAAAGATTATATATTTTGATGGGACAGAGTTCAAAAAAGGTCGCCTAACTTTACAAACTTTGGAAATAACCTAGGTCTGTAAGGTGTAAATATAGATGTGCTCGCCAAAAGTTGCCAATTTTCACACAAAAAAATGTATCATATGACAAAGAGTTAATATGTTAATGAGAACATATCTAACACAAAGAGTAAGAGTAGCTTAATATCTTATAATTAGGGATGGTGATTTTTGCCATTTTGATTTCTACATTAAGCATTTTGTGGCATTTATATATTTGCAATTTTATAGCATTTTGAAGCAAAACGTATAACTGACAAACAGATAATGTCTTTTGGCATAATGTTAATGTAAAACTAAAATCACATTTGTAAAGGGTTAATAGGGAAATAAAAATGCATAAATTGCGCTATTTTTAAATTCATAAAGATTAAAACAATACAGAGGAAAATAGAATTGATACAGGTTAAGGCAAAACACAGAAAAAAGAGAGATTGTTATGCAAAACCAAATAATTAAAAGTCAATACTCAAAATTAAAGCAAATCATGCAAGTTGAATGAAATCTTAGAATACTATCAACATTTTTTTCAGTCATTCCTGTTCTCTTGTTATTAAGACTAAATTATATAGATACCGAAATATATTTCAGCAAGGTAGGATTCCTAATATATTGCAGGAGTGCTTGAGCAAACTGGATATTTGAGTTCAGCAGTCAACAGCATTTACAGGTAGTCTAAATATTTACTTTTCTACATAACTTATACTGGCTATATATATATATATATATATATATATATATATATATATATATATGTGTGTGTGTGTGTGTGTGTGTGTATAACTCGGGAGAAATGGATTTTTCTTTTACTTTCTTAAATCTATTGACAATACTCTGCCAGCGGATTAAGAAGTTTACCAACCTCTTCAGAGAAATACTTTTCGCAGTTTCTTCCAAGCGACAGTTCAACCTTTTATTGGACTTAAGCAGGCATTCCATAAACATGTTTACATTCTGCTTTTTAAACTTTCATCTGAAAAAGAGTCCGTGAGTTGCGAACACATTTAGCATTTGTATAGCATTCTATTATAATTTTCGCATTTTGAGTCAATTTCGCATTTTATGGAATTTTCAAAAACACATTAAATAGTGCTTAGAGGTCATGAACAATTAAAATACAAGAGTACAGTTTTTAAGACCATTTCGTGCTATATCGCATTCGCGAAAATTCACCATTCGTACTTGTAATCTACAATATCAATGTGCGTACTAATATGGGAGCAAGTGTGTTTATGTGTGGGGGTGTAATCTTAGAAACCACTCAGTGAAGTTTGGTAATTCTTCAACCATTGAAAAGCACTGTTCTTCTGGATGTACATAGACCATATAATATTTAAAAAAATTGAAAACTGGGGGTTAGAAGGGGTTTTCACATTAATATCATTTATTTTTATTCTCGTTTAATTGACAATGAATATCACAAGATATATTGTTGGTACTTTATTGAGAACATAGCGTAACTTCCAGCCCAAAGGGATAATTTTGGAGAATTAAAATGTTTTAAAATTGTGTTATTAGAGAGAGAAAGTTGTATTTCGTGTTCATATCATCAAATTTCCCTCTGATTTCGCTGTACTTTGTTAGCAAACAGAATATTTTTAATGATTTTGACACAACTTTATAAATTTAGACTTCATAATATCGAAAAAAATATCATAACCCATTATTTTAAAAAATTTCCACTAACCTTATTTTCAATCCCTATTTTCAACTCCTAACATATAAATAAATATTATTTGACCTATCTTAACGAGCGTTGTGCATGTATGCTATAGCTACCTTATAATTCTAAAAAATTATCCCTATAATATTTTCAAACCCTTATGTTTATGCACTATTTAATCCATTTTGTCAAAATATTGTCCAATCATTCTATAGGACCTGGAAAAACCTACAGAAGCAATTATTTTCAATCGTGTAGTATCTCAAAATTTTAAAAGCTACTTATACTATTTTCCCTTACAGGTAAATCTATACTGCTTGACCACTCAGGGCACAAATTTGGGCACGTGAGCTATGAGACGTGTTGAAAATTGTAAGATATCTTATAACTTCACCAAACTACCCCTAACTGCATTTTCCATCCCATTTGTACAAATTTGTACCATCTGACCACTCCAGAATAAACGGTGGACACTTATGCTTTAAGTACGAGTGAAAATGCAGACTACTCACGACTTCAGAAAATCACTCTTATCCGTTAGCTACAGAATACATTCATGCAATGCCGGATAAGACAGTAAGAAAATGAAATAACGGAGTTTTGCAATAGATATATACAGGCTTGTCTTACGGATATCCATCTCTGAAATAGGACCAAAAGTTTCAAAACTCATAAATAGATTTTCAGTGTTACGAGGGCTGTCCAGAAAGTAACCTCCGTTTTGAAATAAACATGAAACCAGTATACATACAAAAGTTTTATTATATACATCTGAAAACTACAGATTTTCTCTATTTTTCTACATAGTCTCCAAACAGATTCAAGCAGTTGGCATGCCTTTTCACAGTCTTTGAAGTACCTTCAGCATAAAATGCTGCCGCCTGTGAATTAAGCCAACCTGTCATGGCGTTTTGGGGCTCTTAGTCATCGCCAAAGCGCTGAGCTGCAAGCCACTTTTTCATGCACGGAAACAGATGGATGTCGCTAGGGGCCAAGTCCGGGCTGTAGGGGGTTGATCAAAAACGTCCCATTTAACTTGGTCAAAAGTTCATTTGTGTTGTTTTCTGTGTGAGGGCGAGCGTTGTCGTGCAAAAACAGAACACCAGATGTCAGAAGACCACGACGCTTGTTTTATACTGCTCTTCTTAGTCTTTTCACACTTCACACTTGGCGGGATTTGTTATTTCGGGGCTCATGTTGTTAGGTTATAACTAGCAAACACGGGACAGTGCGATGCTCTACCTTGCACGGCTGGAAGCATACTGAGCCACTGTGCACGCTGAAGTTGAAATGGCTGCGCTACCCCCCCTCTAATTTATCTCTAAGTAACTTTTATAGCTCTAACATTTTAAAGCACGTCATTAAGCGATTTAACTGTGTACCTGTAAGCCCAGCTTTCTATAAAGGTGTAGCAAAAACGATAGGTTTTGCCTACAGTAAAGTAAGCAAAGCATTCGAAGAGGACCTCAGAAATCTTCAAATTCCAAATTAGTTGCAGAGAGACAGAAGAAGACGAAAGAGGTCCTTTATATGCACTAAATGCTATTTAAACAGTATTACGTCAGAAAAGTTATTTTAGCGTTTAATTTTCAAACTCTTTTCTCGGATTTTCATTTTTCGGCAGATTTTCAAATTGTTCTACACGATTTACTTTTCGGCAAAAAGTGAATAAAATTTTGTAGAGCTTCTTATAAGTAAGAAGATAAATAATTAGGAGTTGAATTTTTGTTAACACGCTTAGTTGTGATGTTATTAAACAATAATAATCAAATATGTGGGTACATTTTATAGCAAAATAAATGAAGTCTCATATTGGATATTTATTTTCTCCCCATAATTAGGAATTCTTATCTTCAATTAGGGTATCCTTAACCTTGTATAGCGACTGACTGAAAGTAACTGAAAAAATATTCTCCAACATGATTAGAGTTAAAGAAAGCAGACTCATAAAAATAATTTACTGGAGAAGCAGTAATTACTTTATTCTGCACGTATAGTAAATAGGGGAAGTGTTGCATTCCACCCAAAAATTCGCTATTGAAGTTTCCCGGAAAGACATGTTTTCAGGCCTCCTGAATCCAGATAAAGCATTTTTGAAAACATGTCCGTATACGTGTGTCTGTCTGTCTATGTGTATGTGAACAGCACAACTCAAAAACGCAAAGTTGGGTAAGTACAAAACTTGGTATTTAAGTTCAGTATCTTTCAATAATGCGACACGAAAATTTTCAAGAAAATCCCCTCACACCAACTACTCTTTATATGCAACATTTTTCGATAATTTTGATTTTCTAAAAAAAATGACTAACGATTTTGATTAAAATACCATATATTAAAGATATTTACACGACAAATAAAACACATATCTTAAATTTTCTGGCAATAGCCTTTGAAGTTCCCTTCATTTGGAAGGAATTTCGTATGATCTTGTATAACTGTTAAACGTTAGGGGATAGACGAAAACGCACTTCACAAAAAAGAGACAATTTATTTGAAATAAGTTTTTTGTCGCATAAGCCATTTCTGAGATATTCATTATTAATGGTTCGAATTGTTTATTTCTTGGTCATTCTTTAAGGTCCTTTCAACATTCAGCTGTTTCTCGTGATTGTATGAAAACAGTGTGAATTTTAAGGCCAGCACATAGCGTCCAGTTCGTAAACATTTGACTTTCGCTGTTCTCCTTGTATTTCTGGGAACGTTTATCTCAATTAAAATGTAGTAGATAGAAAAATAAGCTTTAGTAAGAATAGTTTGTGTAATAAAGATACAGGATAAAGAAAGCCATGTGAATGATTCACATCAGATTTTTTTTAATGAATCAAGTTTACAATCGGTTTCACATTATTCCGGAATGTAATAGCCAACAAGCATCACTCCCATGAATAGCTGAATGCCATTGTTAAACAATATTAAGATTCGGTAAGAGATTTAATTCCACAGCTGAACACACACACACGCACTGGATTAAAAAGGCCAAAAAGCACTAAAATGTAACCAGCGTCTCACCTTTAGTTGATCATCTTTAATGCACGTTAACCTGTAAATTGGATTATATAGCGCTAGATCCGGGGGCGATTTATCGACTGGAATTGCATAACGTTAGATGAGAGGGAATCACCTCGGGATAATGGAAAAGACGACCGAAGGTTTATCTTAACATTTTACCGCCAACTCTAAAGTAGTTCAGCTCTTAGTAAGACTCGTCTTTACAAACTTTTATATCCCATCCAAGAGACCAAGTTGGTTAATTTAATCATGATGCTACTTATTTATTTAGTAATTATGAGGAGAAAGTTTGTTGGACGGATAAGGATTTCCCATTGCAAAGGGAATATATACGGGTTCACTGCTCAGCAAAACCACTTTCTGGCAGCGAGGGAGTTCCAAATGTTCAAGCAACCCCCCCTACCCAGTTAAAATGTGCTCTCCTTTCTCATGTTTATTTCTGGTTCATTGCTAACATTTCTTAAGTGTCATATTTCACCTGCTCCTAGGCAGGATTGTTAATCGTTATATTCTCACGCATAAGCCGGTTTATATCAATCAACAAAATTACAGGGGACTGCCTCTCTAGTCGGGTGGTTAGCATGCTAGCTCCAAATCCAGAGGTCTCGGGCTCGATTCCCGGCTGAAGGGTTGAAATCGTTTTTAGCCAGGATTATTCCTCATCCTCCCTAGAGTCTGGAAGTATGATTGAGAGTGTAAATGTACTCGTATGTTGTGTGTATGTGAATTTAATGTTTATAAAATATCCCAAAGATTAACACAATAGTTAGTGAATATCATTGCCGATAAGCAATGTTCCAGGAGCAAAGCCGCCGATATGTCCTTCGTGTTAAAGGTAGCATATAAACGGAACAAACAAAAACTTAGGGGAAAATGGTGCAAAGTAGCCATCCAAAATGTTCTTTTGCTTTTCACTGATGATATTTCATTTATAGGTATCATAAATAATTTAGTAGTTCATCGAGACCGACCCCACATCCGGCGGTATAACGTTACTACCTGCTGCAGGAGTAGACATAGGTTCGATACCCGTTACTGGCATTTTTTTTTTTATTTATTTATGGACGCTCTTTAACTACTATGGTTCTTAGCGTCCCATTCTATATTGGGCGTGAAACACCTGTAATTTTGCTCAGAGGCCTCTTTATCAGGCTTGAGGTTCTTTTACGTGCCGTAAATCTACGACACGGGACCACCGGCTTTACTTCCCTTCCGAAGGAAGCCGTGCTAACGATTTTTACGCCCGAAAAAATCCATCGCCCTCCGCCGGGTTTGAACCCGCGACCTTGGGAACTAGAGGCTAGCACGGTACCACCAGTTACTGGCATGGATATATTGAGATGACCAGTATGGTGAGCACTTTGCCCTATGGAGCTCTTAGAACTAATTGAGTGGTCATTGAAACAGAAATTAGTACAAACTGCGCCCATGTGGCCCGGAGGTCCCGGGTGCTGATCATATGCCAACGCCAATGCTGTCCATTATGTCCTGTGTGGACGGAGGCAGCACATGCAACGGACGTGCGATATGGTTTGTCCCTCTTGATCTGTCGCATCAGGGAGTTTACAGTATAATTGGCTCATTCTTCCACTATGTATACCAAGGGTAATGACTCAGCCGGCAACCTCTGTGGCCCGCATTCGGGAGGTCCCGGTGACCGCTCACTCTGACCATGGGTTTTTTTTTTTGTGATATTCCCCTGGTCGCCTTGGCGAATGCCGGGGTGGTGTATTCTACCACGATTTCTCCTTTCCCCCACTTCTTATTTCATCCCTTCGTTTCACCTTTAAGGTTTTCTTCGGGTCCTGTGGTACTGGCGGTGTTGGGTAGATGGCGTAGTTGTTTGCTCACTGGAAAGATTTCTCCCCATGAACATTAGGGTGTTTTGTTCCGCCCGTCAGGTTCGCTTCGTTGCTCTCTCTCGGGATTCTTTGCTGCTACTGGTGCGCGGGTATTCAAACTGGAAATATTAGGGATATTGCACGTCTCTGTGGGCCTGCCTGCCTGCAACTTGCGACGCCAGTAGGTTATTTAGGAGAGATCGAGCGCAGTTTTTTGCGTTTATATGGGAAAGGATAGGGAAAACGAGGGTAGATGCGACGGTTCAAGGAGGAAAATGCGTTTATATGGGCGAGATAGGGAATACGAGGGTTGATGCTAGGCTAGACAGTGGTAGAAGGAGGGGGAATGCGGTTTATATGAGACAGATAGGGAATACGTGGAGAGGTGCTGGGCTAGACGGAGGCTGAGGAGTAGAGTATGGTTTATATGAAAGGTATAGGAAAACGAGGAGGGGTGTTAGGCTAGACAGAGTTGAAGGGAAGAGCATGTCTTGTATATGAGAGAGGTAGGGAACAGGAGCAGGGGTGTTAGGCTAGACAGAGTTGAAGGGCAGAGCATGTCTTGTATATGAGAGAGGTAGGGAACAGGAGCAGGGGTGTTAGGCTAGGCAGAGGTCAAGAAGTAGAGAATGGTTTATATGAAAGGTATAGGAAAACGAGGAGGGGTGTTAGGCTAGACAGAGTTGAAGGGAAGAGCATGTCTTGTATATGAGAGAGGTAGGGAACAGGAGCAGGGGTGTTAGGCTAGACAGAGGTCAAGAAGTAGAGTATGGTTTATATGAAAGGTATAGGAAAACGAGGAGAGGTGTTAGGCTAGACAGAGTTGAAGGGCAGAGCATGTCTTGTATATGAGAGAGGTAGGGAACAGGAGCAGGGGTGTTAGGCTAGGCAGAGGTCAAGAAGTAGAGAATGGTTTATATGAAAGGTATAGGAAAACGAGGAGAGGTGTTAGGCTAGACAGAGTTGAAGGGCAGAGCATGTCTTGTATATGAGAGAGGTAGGGAACAGGAGCAGGGGTGTTAGGCTAGGCAGAGGTCAAGAAGTAGAGAATGGTTTATATGAAAGGTATAGGAAAACGAGGAGAGGTGTTAGGCTAGACAGAGTTGAAGGGCAGGGCATGTCTTGTATATGAGAGAGGTAGGGAACAGGAGCAGGGGTGTTAGGCTAGACAGAGGTTGAGGGTAGAGTAGGCGTTCATATGTATGAGAAGTATAGAACAGGAGGAGGGGTGTTAGGCTAGACAGAGGTTGAGGAGTAGAGTATAGTTTATATAAGGGTATAGGAAAACGCGGAGAGGTGTTAGGCTAGACAGAGGACGAGGAGTAGAGTATGGTTTATATGAGAGGTACAGGGAAACGAGGAGAGTCGCTAGGCTAGACAGATAGTGAAGCAGTAGGAATATGGACTTATATACAGGAGAGGTAGGGAATAGGAGAGGAGGTGCTAGGCCTTGAAAGCGACTTTAGACGTGAACCTAGTGGAAAAATGTTTCATGTCAACGTTATATACGTTCCCATCATGTAACCCATTCAGGGAAAAAGGTGACCAGCAAAGGGAAAAATGTGACCAGCAAAGGGAAAAAGCTGACCAGCAAAGGGAAAAAGCTGACCGGCAAAGGGAAAAAGGTGACCGGCAAAGGGAAAAAGGTGACCAGCAAAGGGAAAAAGGTGACCAGCAAAGGGAAAAAGGTGACCAGCAAAAGGGAAAAAGGTGACCAGCAAAGGGAAAAAGGTGACCAGGAAAGGGAAAAAGGTGACCAGCAAAGGGAAAAAGGTGACCAGCAAAGGGAAAAAGGTGACCAGCAAAGGGAAAAAGGTAACCAGTAACGGGAAAAACGTGACCAGCAAAGGGAAAAACGTGACCAGCAAAGGGAAAAAGGTGACCAGGAAAGGGAAAAAGGTGGCCAGCAAAGGGAAAAAGGTGCCCAGCAACGGGAAAAACGTGACCAGCAAAGGGAAAAACGTGACCAGCAAAGGGAAAAAGGTGACCAGCAAAGGGAAAAATGTGACCTGCAAAGGGAAAAATGTGACCAGGAAAGGGAAAAACGTGACCAGGAAAGGGAAAAAGGTGACCAGCAAAGGGAAAAAGGTGACCAGCAACGGGAAAAAGGTGACCAGCAATGGGAAAAAAGGTAACCAGCAAAGGGAAAAGCTAACCCACTCACACTAACAGGTAAGTAATTCAGTTAGTATCACAGGGTAGGACATATCCCGGGGAAGCGGATATAGCATAGTTCCGTATGATGTTGCAGGTAATTCAGAGAGTATCGTAGGTATTTAGGATAATTCAAGTAACATAAGTGTTTAGAGTCACTCAGCTAGTATCACAGGAGGCTAGTTTCCTGGAGCAGGACGTATCATAGCTGCATATTTTGCACAGGCAATTCAGTTAGTTTCGGAGGGCATTTAAGCTAATTCAGCTAGTATTACAAGAGGCTGACTGCATCATAGCAGATTATGATTTCACAGGTAATTCAGTTAGTATTGTAGGTATTTAGGCTAATTCATCTAGTATCACAGGAGGATAGATTCCAGGGGTTGGGTATAGCATAGTTTCGTATTTCACAGGTAACTCAGCTAGTATCGTAGGTATTTAGCATAATTCAAGCGTCATAGGTGTTTAGAGTAATTAAGCTAGCATTACAGGAGGGTAGGTTCCAGGGTTGGTTATAACGTAGTTTCGTATTTTACAGATAGTTCAGGTAATATCGTAAGTATTTGGGTAATCAGCATAGTTTCACAGATACTCGTGATAATTTAGATCAGAGATTTGTATCACAGCTATTTAAGGTAAATGCAGCTGATTCAGGTTGTATCAATGGTATTTGAGTCATTTTAACAGGTAATTCATCTAGTATCATTGATATTTAAGGCAAACCAGATAGTATCACAGGTGCTCGTGCTAATTTAAAACAGGAATTCGTATCAGAGCTAGTTAAGGTAATTTCACATGATTCGGGTAATATCACAGGTATTTAAGTCATTTTAACAGGTAATTCAACTAGTATCACAGTTACTCATGGTAATAGAGAGAGTAATTAGATTATAAACATTTCTCATCCAGCGTAACAACAATTTATATACTTTTTTCTAAATCTTACAAACTTATTATATGTTAAACACTTATTGTACGATGCGGAGAGGGATAAACTGCATATTGGTTCACAAATTGAAAAGCTTTGCGTCAACATACCTTTATTTTTTAGTTCATTGTAGATGTCTCTCCCCTTTTATCTAGGCTTGAGACTAGCACTAGGATTGCTCCTAATGGCAGAGTTACCACCTTCCCTTCCATCTTCTTCTTTCTTCATCAGGCGTCTGCTAGTTGCATACACAGCACACGGATAAACTTCATTTTTAAGATTGTAGACTCACGAGAAAAATCTTCATATTCAACTTACATTCTCTTATGCACTGTTTGTAATGCTGTAATGTCCATATGCATAGGTAGTTATACCGTCCTCAGCAATAATTCTTTTATCATCAAAGGGATTCAATGCAATTTTATTCACTTGCACCGTGGTAACAGCATGCTTTCGCGATAGGATTAGATTCATGGGCGTTCTGATGATTTCACAGGTTTTAAGACAGTCTGTATAGCTGTCAAACGAAATGTACTGCTTAATAGCGCTACGTTTTATACCTTTAATCTTTTTTATCATTGAGCCTTGAATATCTAAGGCATACATCTTAGGACGTAGTCCAACAAAGCGTAGGATGATTTTGCTATTAGCCTCATCTTTAAATTTTCCCAATACCTTCTTGTTCTGAGTAGAGTGGCATATATGATTGACAGGGTAATCAGCTGTATCCAGATGCTCAAGAAAACGTAGCTTGTCCTGGTACACATCTTCAGTTGTAACACGATGAATGAACGAATCAGTGTCCATATACATAAGCTTCAGGTTTTCAGCTCCATAATAAGGCAACAACACGTCGTAATGATAGTTGTACATTAATGTCTTGGAGATGTCCAACACACTCATACCAATGTATATAGGCTTGTTGAACACAATCTGACGAGAGGCCATATGTACAGCAGCTAGATTAGCAGCATATATCGTCCTGTCGATAAACGTAGGCTTGGCGATCAACTTCTCTAGAGTCTTCTCATTGGTCACCAGTCGTATATCCACACGGCTACGCAGGTTCTCCATAGTTTTTCCAAACATGGCGTTGTTAAAGAGCTTGTAGAGATCCTTCTCGAAGTCATTTGCAGCTTGTTGTCGTAGCCTGTTGTTAAATTCCACATAAGGTTTCAACCACCGAGACTGTCGGAATTGTAGTACACGATGGATTTTTGTTAGTCGTAGTCCATGACTAAGAGCCTGCTTCAAAGCCATGTAATGCACTACATACTTCTTTCGAGGTCCAAGATGAGGTATCAGTTTCTTTGTAGATGCTTCCAATGGTATCATACACTCAGGCAGGAAAGGTAAATCGTTGTGTAGATCGTGAAGTTCTGCAGGATATTCGATATCAACTTCTAATATGTACCCATGAGGATCATCTTCTTGTAGTGTTTCTAAGTTGATTTCTTCAGGCGAAACCCACTGAAATCCACCAAAAGGAAGGGCGTGACACATTGCCCACCCATATTGGTTATTGGCGTCCTCATATGTGATAAATTGGGTCGGTCTCGACGGATCAAACTTCTCCATATACGTGTTATTAGCCTCAGCATACCGATGGGAAACTTGACATAAACCTCCTCTTATACCTGATTCCACCATGAGTAGTTGATCATAATCTTGTAATAGCTCCAGATTAATTCCTGTATACAACAACATGGCGTCCCATGTAAGTCCTGGAGAGGTAAAATAATGGGAAGGATCGACTTTGTGTGTTTTAAGGGTTTGCTCTCTGAACGTCTCAAAGACATCGGCTAGGAGTAGTACATCTGAGGTTAAGTAGAGATCGCTGTACTCTCCCAGGTTTCTTACATTAAACAGCTCCCATACATTTCTAGCATGATCGTAGTCAGCATCACTAATTTCTTCTTCATTTAATCTATTGTAGAAGGAGTCCTTAGGAGGCAAGCAGGTCTCGTTCAAAACATCCCAGGAAGTGACGTAATCATAGGGAAATACGCCCTTACGGGTCATCAACTTCAATTTGTCTTCTCCAAAGTACTTTAGTGTTTCAGGATATGAGGTTAGATTTTTTACCAACTTATCCAAGCTTGTACTGAGGAAACGGAAGCTGTCCACAAATCGAAGCTTTATATCTCCTACATACTTGGTGAATGAGATATAGCTTTCTTCAGAGTTAGGAATTACCTCCACACGTTCACTTGTACAACCCAGCTCCTTAACAATGAAATGAGAGTCATATCCGCTAAGGTTATGCATGAAGACTGGTATATATTTAGGTGTTTTGCAGGCTAAATTACATTCATTATGAAGACTTCCGCGATATTCACCGCTGATGTGACCATGATCGCGTACTTTATAGTTCTCTTCTGTAAAGGGTTTTCCACACAAGTAGCATGTCGTAGAAGACTCAAAATCCTTTTGCTGTTGATCCGTGAGTTTCAGAGGCTTAGCAGATTTGTATACGTCATCAATCATTTTTGCAAGAGATGTCAGGTACAGCATAAACTTCTGAGCAGCATCAGCACCACGATACACATAGGGTTGCTTAGGAAGACCAGTTTCGAGATGTTCAACACTGGATGTAGGCTTCACGTAAACACAGAAGCTCATTGGTGTGTGCTCTTGATAAGGGGTTGTATAGGAAGTTTCAGGATTGGGTATACACGTATGGCATGGAGTGAGAATACTCTCAAAATCAGCATAGATGACATAAGGTACTTTCAGCATCCTCTCAACATTTTTAAACTGTACAATTGATTTCTCCTTGCTAGGCATAACTACCCTTGCAACACCATGTTGAATACAGACGGCTGCATGTTCTTGTAGTTTTTCCAGTCCACTTCGTCCATATCGATTATCAAAATGTGTAAAGCAGCGCTTGCAGGTATAAACCCGTCCATTATGGCTAGTTTTCTGACATCGAACGAGTTTCTCAAAATTCTTGGATATATACATAGTGTTTTCCACTGCTGTCACTCAATAGTAGCAGGTCGCGATGTTCAGGTAGTTCAATATCAGCAACCTTTATCGGATACACTTCATGCTTCTCATCCAGCCCGAAAACGTTAATAGACATATTGTTAAGCTTCTCAAATTTAGGTATTTGAGAAAGTGGAGTAGGGTAGGAAACACAGCTGAAGTCGTACTTGTCTTGAAGTTTTTTGTATTTGCTCACACGTTGCGCATCCTTCTCAACGAATCTAGCTAATACGGAGTACATGAAACATTTCTCGTCGCTAAAGTTCTGAATGTTTATACACGCTTCTTTAGCTCCGACAGATGACGGTAGTGGTATGTAGCTACTTCCTCGCAACGGGTTGTACTTGTTGATACGAAGTCGAACTCCTTCCACAGTAAGCAAAGCCCAGCTGCTACCCTTAAGCTGAGACTCCTCCATTTCAGTCACCAATTTCTTGAATTTCACTTCCATCGTTGACTCCAGATCTGTTTCTAGGAAAACAGGATGATTCCGTGTTTTAAATGTTTTGTCACAGGTTTCTCCAATACTGTTAACAAATCGACACTCAGCCAGCAGATTAATTTTAACACTCTTGTGAATACCAAGCTCTTTATGCACAGCCTGGATTATGCGTTGTTTTGCCTCTTGCAGATACATATTTAGGTCCTTAGCTGATTCGCATCGTATAAAATACGATTTCAATCGTCCTTCGAATGAAGTTTCGTATTCTTTCATATCACAGTCCTCCATTGTTGACAGCAACTGATGTTTAGTTGGCTCTAATCTTCTTTTCTTCTGAGGGCTGCTTATTTCACATATATCTTCGTGTCGCTGTCCCTTATAACAATCTTTGAAGGTTACATTACAATGTTTACATTTGAAGAGCTTCTTGCAGCTCATCTCGTGTCTTCTCTTGTCATAACCTCGGAGGAACTTCTTCCCACATTTTCCGCATGCATATCCAGTAGCGCTTGGAATAATATCCTTATACGCTGAGTTATTCATCTTTATTCTTGATGTAATAACGTATTAATCACTGATCAATGAAATGTAGACCTCTTCATCTTGACACCACTTTAGAAAGCTGATTATTCTTGGAGAGAACACAATGTTAACACCTCAAGACTAATTAGCGCAATGAACTCCAATGCCCTAGATCACCGTATTTATAGAGGGAGCACGAGCCTTTTAGATCAATCATAAACTCGCTCCATAGCTACCTGTATATGTTTGCTCCACACATATTAACCTCACCCCCCAGAGTCAGAATGTTTATGACGTCACACCCAGAGACAGGATGTCTGGCAGTATCAAACACGTTTAAACTCGTCTCGTAACTACCTGTATATGCTGTCACACCAACAAGAGAAGTATTCCCACACGCTCATTCAGACAGACGTTTCTATCAAAGCCTACCACCACCCATTACACCAAAGCTAGTACAATCTCTCTTATCAAAATACTTAAAAGTAAAGGCTTAAAAGGTAACGTAGTGATTTTCCTCCTTATTTACTTAATGTGTATATATACTACATTATTTCATGTTTTCATTCCCTTTTCAATTCTTCCTTTCCATCTTCTTCCAGAAAGACCACTACATTTCACTACAATCACGAGAAAAGCAATTTTTCCAGAGTTTCACAGTTCTAAGCTTCTAGAATCGAACCCGGTAATAGTTTTAATAAATGTATTTTTAGTAATTTAGCTCCCTCACATCAGCATCTACCATTTAATCTTTACTCGAACCTCATAGGATTCATAGGCTTGAAGATATATGAAATCACCCCTTCGGGATTCGATCTGAGTACTTTAAAGTACTTTTTGTCATGATAACGATATTTAGGGACTAGGTGCTCTGTTTACGGTTTACTTGACGTGTCTATATAAATTAGATTACGAGTTATTAAATTTGCAAGTAAATTTCATTAAATCGGTATTCGAACCCAGAACACCAGGAACAAAATAATCTATAATATTAGCATGACATGTTAAACAAAGCTGTGTGCAGTTACGCTATCAACCTAAGTGATATATTCTAGTGTACACAGGAAAATTAAGGAACACATTAAAAGATGGGGGAATCGAACCAAGCACAACTGATTGACAATTATATACAGCATTAATTACCTATTATAAGAGCTATCAATCATGCTTTGGTTCATCCCTCTATCTCTCTTAGTTCCAGAGATAATGAAGATTTAAAATTAAGAATCGAACTCAGGACATCAGGTATCTAATTACACATCCACAAGATACTACCTAACAACGTAAACGTAACAAAGTTTATTTGGCGTCTTTATCTTAAGTAGTTTAGGAGTTATTAAATTTATAAGTAAATTACATTTTATCGGTATTCGAACCCAGAACACCAGAAACAAAATTATTTATAAAATTAGTTTTATATGTTAAAAAGAGTTGTATGCAGTTACGCAATCAATCTAAGTGGTATATTCTAGTGTACAGAGAAAAATTAAGGAAATCATTTAAAAATCGGGATTCGAACTAGGGACAACTGATTGAAAATTATATACAGTATTAATTACGCATCATAACAGCTATCAATAATGCTTTGGTCCACCCCTCTACCTCTCTTAGTTTCCGAGATAATGGCGATTTAAAATTAAGGATCGAACCCAGGACACCAGGTACCCCAATATAAATCCAAAAGAAACTACCTAATGATATAAATGTAATGACGTTTATTTGGCGTCTTTATCTTAATTAGTCTCTGAGTTATTAGAAGATGAATTTGTAAATACTCGTAGGATTCGAACCCAGGCATCCCGGCCAACTCGGATTAATATCTCAAGGACGCGGCGCATTCCAAAGAATTGATTAGTTTTTATACCATTGTTCTATCTCTTTTCATTCAGGAGATATAAGCGATTAATCAGTAGGGGGGAAATGGGGTTTCTGGCTCAATTAATATGCATGGAATTCAATTAATATGCTAATTAGCCCCCCACTAATTAGCCCCGCCACCCATCATTTCCCCCCTACTGATTAATCGCTTATATCTCCTGAATGAAAAGAGATAGAACAATGGGATAAAACTAATCAATTCTTTGGAATGCGCCGCGTCCTTGAGATATTAATCCGAGTTGGCCGGGATGCCTGGGTTCGAATCCTACGAGTAATTACAAATTCATCTTCTAATAACTCAGAGACTAATTAAGATAAAGACGCAAAATAAACGTCATTACATTTATATCATTAGGTAGTTTTTTTTGGATGTATATTGGGATACCTGGTGTCCTGGGTTCGATCCTTAATTTTAAATCGCCATTATCTCGGAAACTAAGAGAGGTAGAGGGGTGGACCAAAGCATTATTGATAGCTGTTATGATGCGTAATTAATACTGTATATAATTTTCAATCAGTTGTCCCTAGTTCGAATCCCGATTTTTAAATGATTTCCTTAATTTTTCTCTGTACACTAGAATATATCACTTAGATTGATTGCGTAACTGCATACAACTCTTTTTAACATATAAAACTAATTTTATAAATAATTTTGTTTCTGGTGTTCTGGGTTCGAATACCGATAAAATGTAATTTACTTATAAATTTAATAACTCCTAAACTACTTAAGATAAAGACGCCAAATAAACTTTGTTACGTTTACGTTGTTAGGTAGTATCTTGTGGATGTGTAATTAGATACCTGATGTCCTGAGTTCGATTCTTAATTTTAAATCTTCATTATCTCTGGAACTAAGAGAGATAGAGGGATGAACCAAAGCATGATTGATAGCTCTTATAATAGGTAATTAATGCTGTATATAATTGTCAATCAGTTGTGCTTGGTTCGATTCCCCCATCTTTTAATGTGTTCCTTAATTTTCCTGTGTACACTAGAATATATCACTTAGATTGATAGCGTAACTGCACACAGCTTTGTTTAACATGTCATGCTAATATTATAGATTATTTTGTTCCTGGTGTTCTGGGTTCGAATACCGATTTAATGAAATTTACTTGCAAATTTAATAACTCGTAATCTAATTTATATAGACACGTCAAGTAAACCGTAAACAGAGCACCTAGTCCCTAAATATCGTTATCATGACAAAAAGTACTTTAAAGTACTCAGATCGAATCCCGAAGGGGTGATTTCATATATCTTCAAGCCTATGAATCCTATGAGGTTCGAGTAAAGATTAAATGGTAGATGCTGATGTGAGGGAGCTAAATTACTAAAAATACATTTATTAAAACTATTACCGGGTTCGATTCTAGAAGCTTAGAATCTGTGAAACTCTGGAAAAATTGCTTTTCTCGTGATTGTAGTGAAATGTAGTGGTCTTTCTGGAAGAAGATGGAAAGGAAGAATTGAAAAGGGAATGAAAACATGAAATAATGTAGTATATATACACATTAAGTAAATAAGGAGGAAAATCACTACGTTACCTTTTAAGCCTTTACTTTTAAGTATTTTGATAAGAGAGATTGTACTAGCTTTGGTGTAATGGGTGGTGGTAGGCTTTGATGGAAACGTCTGTCTGAATGAGCGTGTGGGAATACTTCTCTTGTTGGTGTGACAGCATATACAGGTAGTTACGAGACGAGTTTAAACGTGTTTGATACTGCCAGACATCCTGTCTCTGGGTGTGACGTCATAAACATTCTGACTCTGGGGGGGTGAGGTTAATATGTGTGGAGCAAACATATACAGGTAGCTATGGAGCGAGTTTATGATTGATCTAAAAGGCTCGTGCTCCCTCTATAAATACGGTGATCTAGGGCATTGGAGTTCATTGCGCTAATTAGTCTTGAGGTGTTAACATTGTGTTCTCTCCAAGAATAATCAGCTTTCTAAAGTGGTGTCAAGGTGAAGAGGTCTACATTTCATTGATCAGTGATTAATACGTTATTACATCAAGAATAAAGATGAATAACTCAGCGTATAAGGATATTATTCCAAGCGCTACTGGATATGCATGCGGAAAATGTGGGAAGAAGTTCCTCCGAGGTTATGACAAGAGAAGACACGAGATGAGCTGCAAGAAGCTCTTCAAATGTAAACATTGTAATGTAACCTTCAAAGATTGTTATAAGGGACAGCGACACGAAGATATATGTGAAATAAGCAGCCCTCAGAAGAAAAGAAGATTAGAGCCAACTAAACATCAGTTGCTGTCAACAATGGAGGACTGTGATATGAAAGAATACGAAACTTCATTCGAAGGACGATTGAAATCGTATTTTATACGATGCGAATCAGCTAAGGACCTAAATATGTATCTGCAAGAGGCAAAACAACGCATAATCCAGGCTGTGCATAAAGAGCTTGGTATTCACAAGAGTGTTAAAATTAATCTGCTGGCTGAGTGTCGATTTGTTAACAGTATTGGAGAAACCTGTGACAAAACATTTAAAACACGGAATCATCCTGTTTTCCTAGAAACAGATCTGGAGTCAACGATGGAAGTGAAATTCAAGAAATTGGTGACTGAAATGGAGGAGTCTCAGCTTAAGGGTAGCAGCTGGGCTTTGCTTACTGTGGAAGGAGTTCGACTTCGTATCAACAAGTACAACCCGTTGCGAGGAAGTAGCTACATACCACTACCGTCATCTGTCGGAGCTAAAGAAGCGTGTATAAACATTCAGAACTTTAGCGACGAGAAATGTTTCATGTACTCCGTATTAGCTAGATTCGTTGAGAAGGATGCGCAACGTGTGAGCAAATACAAAAAACTTCAAGACAAGTACGACTTCAGCTGTGTTTCCTACCCTACTCCACTTTCTCAAATACCTAAATTTGAGAAGCTTAACAATATGTCTATTAACGTTTTCGGGCTGGATGAGAAGCATGAAGTGTATCCGATAAAGGTTGCTGATATTGAACTACCTGAACATCGCGACCTGCTACTATTGAGTGACAGCAGTGGAAAACACTATGTATATATCCAAGAATTTTGAGAAACTCGTTCGATGTCAGAAAACTAGCCATAATGGACGGGTTTATACCTGCAAGCGCTGCTTTACACATTTTGATAATCGATATGGACGAAGTGGACTGGAAAAACTACAAGAACATGCATCCGTCTGTATTCAACATGGTGTTGCAAGGGTAGTTATGCCTAGCAAGGAGAAATCAATTGTACAGTTTAAAAATGTTGAGAGGATGCTGAAAGTACCTTATGTCATCTATGCTGATTTTGAGAGTATTCTCACTCCATGCCATACGTGTATACCCAATCCTGAAACTTCCTATACAACCCCTTATCAAGAGCACACACCAATGAGCTTCTGTGTTTACGTGAAGCCTACATCCAGTGTTGAACATCTCGAAACTGGTCTTCCTAAGCAACCCTATGTGTATCGTGGTGCTGATGCTGCTCAGAAGTTTATGCTGTACCTGACATCTCTTGCAAAAATGATTGATGACGTATACAAATCTGCTAAGCCTCTGAAACTCACGGATCAACAGCAAAAGGATTTTGAGTCTTCTACGACATGCTACTTGTGTGGAAAACCCTTTACAGAAGAGAACTATAAAGTACGCGATCATGGTCACATCAGCGGTGAATATCGTGGAAGTCTTCATAATGAATGTAATTTAGCCTGCAAAACACCTAAATATATACCAGTCTTCATGCATAACCTTAGCGGATATGACTCTCATTTCATTGTTAAGGAGCTGGGTTGTACAAGTGAACGTGTGGAGGTAATTCCTAACTCTGAAGAAAGCTATATCTCATTCACCAAGTATGTAGGAGATATAAAGCTTCGATTTGTGGACAGCTTCCGTTTCCTCAGTACAAGCTTGGATAAGTTGGTAAAAAATCTAACCACATATCCTGAAACACTAAAGTACTTTGGAGAAGACAAATTGAAGTTGATGACCCGTAAGGGCGTATTTCCCTATGATTACGTCACTTCCTGGGATGTTTTGAACGAGACCTGCTTGCCTCCTAAGGACTCCTTCTACAATAGATTAAATGAAGAAGAAATTAGTGATGCTGACTACGATCATGCTAGAAATGTATGGGAGCTGTTTAATGTAAGAAACCTGGGAGAGTACAGCGATCTCTACTTAACCTCAGATGTACTACTCCTAGCCGATGTCTTTGAGACGTTCAGAGAGCAAACCCTTAAAACACACAAAGTCGATCCTTCCCATTATTTTACCTCTCCAGGACTTACATGGGACGCCATGTTGTTGTATACAGGAATTAATCTGGAGCTGTTACAAGATTATGATCAACTACTCATGGTGGAATCAGGTATAAGAGGAGGTTTATGTCAAGTTTCCCATCGGTATGCTGAGGCTAATAACACGTATATGGAGAAGTTTGATCCGTCGAGACCGACCCAATTTATCACATATGAGGACGCCAATAACCAATATGGGTGGGCAATGTGTCACGCCCTTCCTTTTGGTGGATTTCAGTGGGTTTCGCCTGAAGAAATCAACTTAGAAACACTACAAGAAGATGATCCTCATGGGTACATATTAGAAGTTGATATCGAATATCCTGCAGAACTTCACGATCTACACAACGATTTACCTTTCCTGCCTGAGTGTATGATACCATTGGAAGCATCTACAAAGGAAACTGATACCTCATCTTGGACCTCGAAAGAAGTATGTAGTGCATTACATGGCTTTGAAGCAGGCTCTTAGTCATGGACTACGACTAACAAAAATCCATCGTGTACTACAATTCCGACAGTCTCGGTGGTTGAAACCTTATGTGGAATTTAACAACAGGCTACGACAACAAGCTGCAAATGACTTCGAGAAGGATCTCTACAAGCTCTTTAACAACGCCATGTTTGGAAAAACTATGGAGAACCTGCGTAGCCGTGTGGATATACGACTGGTGACCAATGAGAAGACTCTAGAGAAGTTGATCGCCAAGCCTACGTTTATCGACAGGACGATATATGCTGCTAATCTAGCTGCTGTACATATGGCCTCTCGTCAGATTGTGTTCAACAAGCCTATATACATTGGTATGAGTGTGTTGGACATCTCCAAGACATTAATGTACAACTATCATTACGACGTGTTGTTGCCTTATTATGGAGCTGAAAACCTGAAGCTTATGTATATGGACACTGATTCGTTCATTCATCGTGTTACAACTGAAGATGTGTACCAGGACAAGCTACGTTTTCTTGAGCATCTGGATACAGCTGATTACCCTGTCAATCATATATGCCACTCTACTCAGAACAAGAAGGTATTGGGAAAATTTAAAGATGAGGCTAATAGCAAAATCATCCTACGCTTTGTTGGACTACGTCCTAAGATGTATGCCTTAGATATTCAAGGCTCAATGATAAAAAAGATTAAAGGTATAAAACGTAGCGCTATTAAGCAGTACATTTCGTTTGACAGCTATACAGACTGTCTTAAAACCTGTGAAATCATCAGAACGCCCATGAATCTAATCCTATCGCGAAAGCATGCTGTTACCACGGTGCAAGTGAATAAAATTGCATTGAATCCCTTTGATGATAAAAGAATTATTGCTGAGGACGGTATAACTACCTATGCATATGGACATTACAGCATTACAAACAGTGCATAAGAGAATGTAAGTTGAATATGAAGATTTTTCTCGTGAGTCTACAATCTTAAAAATGAAGTTTATCCGTGTGCTGTGTATGCAACTAGCAGACGCCTGATGAAGAAAGAAGAAGATGGAAGGGAAGGTGGTAACTCTGCCATTAGGAGCAATCCTAGTGCTAGTCTCAAGCCTAGATAAAAGGGGAGAGACATCTACAATGAACTAAAAAATAAAGGTATGTTGACGCAAAGCTTTTCAATTTGTGAACCAATATGCAGTTTATCCCTCTCCGCATCGTACAATAAGTGTTTAACATATAATAAGTTTGTAAGATTTAGAAAAAAGTATATAAATTGTTGTTACGCTGGATGAGAAATGTTTATAATCTAATTACTCTCTCTATTACCATGAGTAACTGTGATACTAGTTGAATTACCTGTTAAAATGACTTAAATACCTGTGATATTACCCGAATCATGTGAAATTACCTTAACTAGCTCTGATACGAATTCCTGTTTTAAATTAGCACGAGCACCTGTGATACTATCTGGTTTGCCTTAAATATCAATGATACTAGATGAATTACCTGTTAAAATGACTCAAATACCATTGATACAACCTGAATCAGCTGCATTTACCTTAAATAGCTGTGATACAAATCTCTGATCTAAATTATCACGAGTATCTGTGAAACTATGCTGATTACCCAAATACTTACGATATTACCTGAACTATCTGTAAAATACGAAACTACGTTATAACCAACCCTGGAACCTACCCTCCTGTAATGCTAGCTTAATTACTCTAAACACCTATGACGCTTGAATTATGCTAAATACCTACGATACTAGCTGAGTTACCTGTGAAATACGAAACTATGCTATACCCAACCCCTGGAATCTATCCTCCTGTGATACTAGATGAATTAGCCTAAATACCTACAATACTAACTGAATTACCTGTGAAATCATAATCTGCTATGATGCAGTCAGCCTCTTGTAATACTAGCTGAATTAGCTTAAATGCCCTCCGAAACTAACTGAATTGCCTGTGCAAAATATGCAGCTATGATACGTCCTGCTCCAGGAAACTAGCCTCCTGTGATACTAGCTGAGTGACTCTAAACACTTATGTTACTTGAATTATCCTAAATACCTACGATACTCTCTGAATTACCTGCAACATCATACGGAACTATGCTATATCCGCTTCCCCGGGATATGTCCTACCCTGTGATACTAACTGAATTACTTACCTGTTAGTGTGAGTGGGTTAGCTTTTCCCTTTGCTGGTTACCTTTTTTCCCATTGCTGGTCACCTTTTTCCCGTTGCTGGTCACCTTTTTCCCTTTGCTGGTCACCTTTTTCCCTTTCCTGGTCACGTTTTTCCCTTTCCTGGTCACATTTTTCCCTTTGCAGGTCACATTTTTCCCTTTGCTGGTCACCTTTTTCCCTTTGCTGGTCACGTTTTTCCCTTTGCTGGTCACCTTTTTCCCTTTGCTGGTCACCTTTTTCCCTTTGCTGGTCACCTTTTTCCCTTTGCTGGTCACCTTTTTCCCTGAATGGGTTACATGATGGGAACGTATATAACGTTGACATGAAACAGTTTTCCACTAAGTTCACGTCTAAAGTCGCTTTCAAGGTCTAGCACCTCCTCTCCTATTCCCTATCTCTCCTGTATATAAGTCCATATTCCTACTGCTTCACTATCTGTCTAGCCTAGCGACTCTCCTCGTTTCCCTGTACCTCTCATATAAACCATACTCTACTCCTCGACCTCTGTCTAGCCTAACACCTCTCCGCGTTTTCCTATACCCTTATATAAACTATACTCTACTCCTCAACCTCTGTCTAGCCTAACACCCCTCCTCCTGTTCTATACTTCTCATACATATGAACACCTACTCTACCCTCAACCTCTGCCTAGCCTAACACCCCTGCTCCTGTTCCCTACCTCTCTCATATACAAGACATGCCCTGCCCTTCAACTCTGTCTAGCCTAACACCTCTCCTCGTTTTCCTATACCTTTCATATAAACCATTCTCTACTTCTTGACCTCTGCCTAGCCTAACACCCCTGCTCCTGTTCCCTACCTCTCTCATATACAAGACATGCTCTGCCCTTCAACTCTGTCTAGCCTAACACCTCTCCTTGTTTTCCTATACCTTTCATATAAACCATTCTCTACTTCTTGACCTCTGCCTAGCCTAACACCCCTGCTCCTGTTCCCTACCTCTCTCATATACAAGACATGCTCTGCCCTTCAACTCTGTCTAGCCTAACACCTCTCCTCGTTTTCCTATACCTTTCATATAAACCATACTCTACTTCTTGACCTCTGTCTAGCCTAACACCCCTGCTCCTGTTCCCTACCTCTCTCATATACAAGACATGCTCTTCCCTTCAACTCTGTCTAGCCTAACACCCCTCCTCGTTTTCCTATACCTTTCATATAAACCATTCTCTACTTCTTGACCTCTGCCTAGCCTAACACCCCTGCTCCTGTTCCCTACCTCTCTCATATACAAGACATGCTCTGCCCTTCAACTCTGTCTAGCCTAACACCCCTGCTCCTGTTCCCTACCTCTCTCATATACAAGACATGCTCTTCCCTTCAACTCTGTCTAGCCTAACACCCCTCCTCGTTTTCCTATACCTTTCATATAAACCATACTCTACTCCTCAGCCTCCGTCTAGCCTAGCACCTCTCCACGTATTCCCTATCTGTCTCATATAAACCGCATTCCCCCTCCTTCTACCACTGTCTAGCCTAGCATCAACCCTCGTATTCCCTATCTCGCCCATATAAACGCATTTTCCTCCTTGAACCGTCGCATCTACCCTCGTTTTCCCTATCCTTTCCCATATAAACGCAAAAAACTGCGCTCGATCTCTCCTAAATAACCTACTGACGCCCTACGTTTCCTTCAACTCGTCCCTGCCTCACCACATCAAGCTGGTCGCAGTGGCGAAGTGTCCCCCTCCATCCTGCACTATGTATATTTAACATTTGTTTTTATAGAATTCTATGAAATGTCCATTTAATGGCCAATATGGGTGATTGAGTTTGAAAACATACTTATCAGAAACTGTGGTTAGCTAGAAACCAGTCAAAATTACAGTTTAAAGCAGAATATTGCTTGTTATAGCTTAGGTTTTTACGTATTTGAAAGTAAATATATGATTAAACTCGGTTTAATTTAATTTTCATGAAAAAACAAATAATCGTTTTGCATCTGCACAGGCTGTAAGAGCCAGAGATAAAGTGCGACAGATTTCCTCCAGTAACTGAAAAAATAAGGGCAATTAGTATTGTGCTTTCTTTAATCACCTGAATAGTATTATAAGAAATCTGATGTTTCATATTTACATGCCTTTCTCTACCTCGATCGTTTATTTTTATATAACTTCTACAAGCTATTCTTACAAAAGCTTATTTTTTATATACCTCATGTTAATCGAGATAAATCTTTGCAGAAATAGTTCCACTACACATTTTTCTTATAGGTACAAGGGGGATAGAGGAAACCGGATCGATAATCATACTTTAAAAGAAGGCTACTACAGAGAGAGCCAAAAAACTAAACCGGCTGCGCGGTGTTTTCCTGTCTGCCTCTTCGGCGCTCGTTACCGTCTGCAGCTATCATAGAAAGGCGCAGATGAAACCATACAGCACTTTTAAAACTGCTTTTAAAGACTTTACTTGCCAAGTTTACGAAAGGAGATGCTGAAACTGGCCTCCGTCGTTGTCCATACATTTTGGCACCTCTTTAGGAAACTATCCATCACTCGCTGTAGTTCACGTTGAGAAATGCTGGCAATTTCCTGGTGGATATTTTGTTTTAATTCTTCCGAGTTTATGGGTCTGTCTTGTATATTTTGTTTTAAGTTATCCCAGAGATAGAAATCGCAGGGGGTTAGGTCGGGGGACCGAATGGGCCACAAATCTCTACTAATTCCGTCCTCAAACACACTTTCATAAAGTGGATAAGTAAAACCTTTAAAAGTAGTTTTAAAAAATGTTGTATTGCTTCATCCGCGCCTTTTTATGACAGCGGTAGACGGCAACGAGCCCCCAGAACGCGGACAGGAAAAACACCGCGCAGCCGGTTCGTAGTCTTTTGGTTCTCCCTATATATGCTGGCCTTAAAATTTCATACTCTTTCCATGACATCGCGAGAAACAACTGAATAGCAACAACACTTGAAGAAAATGACAAAGTATTTAACAATTCAAACCAATAATAAAGATATATCGAAAATTTCTGGAGTCATTTGAAATAAATTGTGTGTGTTAAAGACTTCTACAGTTGCGTTGTAAGTTTTTGTTCTGTCTCTTAAGGTTTACGAGTTAAACAAAACTATACAAAATTCCTTCCAAATGAGGAGAATTTCATAGGGTATTCCCAGAAAATTCAAGACACACATTTTAATTATAATGTAAATGTCTTAAATATGTGGTAATTTGATCAAAATCGTTAAACATTTTTTTTTTGAGAAAACGCAGAATATCGAAAAAAATATTGCATATGAAGCCTGGTTTGGGTTGGAGATTTTCTTTAAAATCTTCGTGCCGTATCTTCGGAAGGTGTTGAACTTAAATACCTAGGTTGGTATTTATCCGACCTTTCGTTCTTGAATTATACTGTTCACACACACACACACACACACACACACACACACACACACACACAGACAGGGACGGACAGACAGTCATAATATAGACCTTTATCTAAAAATGCTTTTTGTAGATTCGGGAGACCCCAAATATATATTTCCGGTGAAATTTTCGTATCAAATTTTCGGATGGAGTGCAATGTTTCCTTTACTTATTGTAGGTAAGGTGGAGAAAAAAATGTCAATGACGCAAACAAAATCCATGACATAACATAGTGGCTTAGCGAGTCCTGAGGCGAGTCCAGTTATAATAAATTAAAATTAAATTGCGGCTTCCATCAACTGAATTTTAATTTTTCATAGTTCTTTCCCAAATGTTAAACTGAATGCCTGGTTTGTACAGGCCTCCCATCACCCCAGAAGTTCACATGGTAGAAAAGGGACAATAAAGCTAAGGTGGATGGTGCATATATCAACAAAAATAAACTTATGGTACAAAAGGCAACTCTGGGGGCTCTATCTGACATAAAATCACTCAAATTAAATGGAAAGTGTATATTGAAATCCTAAAGTAAAAGAAACGAATTATCACCCATTTCCTCCAGCCAAATGCAAGGTCACTCATTAATCGCAGATTTAACAAATGATAGCATTGCTAGTGGGAAAGAGGCCGAAAACAATGGTTGCGTGTTTAAATTTATCTTATGCATTTATTTATTAATTAATTATGATTTTTGAATTATTAACGCAAACAACCGGCGATGTAGTTAAATGTGTAATGAATTTAATGTGTCATTGTTTGCATTTTAATGTAACAAAAGTGAATCAGTATTAGCGTTCAGAATTTAATTGTATGATTAGCACTGACAACATAAGTACTACACTAAATTACAGGAGATCGTGAAATACGTTGCAGCACATTAAAAGCTTGAAACAATAAGCTATAATTCTGACGGATTCTATACCAGGTGAAACGGGTATATAGGTCGTCCTCTTAGAAGTGATTCAATGTATTTACAAAGATAAAAGAAAAATTATAACACCTTGTTAGTCTCTGTACACTTATTTCAGCAGAAAAAAGAAAATCGTCCCATTATAAACGCAGATCAAACAGAATGATTATGGCAAGTCCTATTGAAGCATACATAGAACAGGAAATTATCTGCATAGTTGTCTTCCTTAATCGCCTTGTTCGCCACAATTTCACGTATGTTTTGACAGGGTCATTTATAAAGAACTGACACATTTATTTCTTTAATTGTTTCAATACGAGTTATGCTAGCGTCAACTTATAATACCTGAAATGCAGAGGAATTTTGGGAGATTATTTACCTCTATGGTAAATGTTGAAAATGTCCTGCATCCTGCATAAGGCACAACTCAACACGTCGTCCCATGTTACTGGCCACTCGTTGGAGGACTCTGTTGTCAATAGCTTGAATCTCCTGTGTAATGTTGTGCTTCAGATCGTCCAATGTCTGGGAGGGGTGTGGCATAAACCCTGTCTTTTAAGTAACCCCATAGAAAGAAGTCCGGCGATGTCAAATCAGGAGATATCGGTGGCCACAGGTTCTTGGAAATTATCCGATCGTCAAAGAAACTTGCCATTAGTGCCATGGATTCATTTGATGTATGGAATATAACGCCATCCTGCTGAAAATATCCTCAGCTCTACATCATCTAGCTGCTCAGCAAACTCCATGAAAATTCGTCAGTACTCTCAACAACCGTGGAAAGCCTAGATGAACGAGTTTTCCTTTTTCACTCACCAGAGATCCAGGTGTTACCAATTTGTTTACCAGCCCAGTATTGGGTTTCTTTGGAGAGGATTCCGAACACCAAATTCTCTCTGGTATGCCCTTAGAGTTGCTGTAATTGAATTCGTGATCCAGTATTGCTTTACAAGGAAGAGTCGTTCATTTAAAGTGTACTCCATTTTCACGTTGACTAGAACAAAATCTCAAACAGTTGCCGACAATAAAACTAACAATTACGAATAAAACATTAGTATCTGCGCATCTAGTGACAGCAACCGAAACTCCAGAACATTCTGCTTAATTTGTGCTAAAATTGGGGCATTGAGTGAATTTCGAACAGAATAATTAAAGAAAGAAGTGTGCCCGTTCTTCATAAATCACCCTGTACAAATCGTACTTAGTACTGAGGCGGTTGAACAACTGACCATACATACGCCTCACACAGCTGTTTCACCTTCTCGCTTTCATACGCTGTTAGTCTCGTTTATTAAATATTGAAATAATACAATTTACTTTGTTTACTGCATTTCTTAAATTTTTAAATAAAAATACCATTTTCATTTTGTTCTCTTTATGCTGATAAGAACCTTTTTGCATTTGTAGTTAGGTGTAAGAACTAGGATTACCTAATAGAGGGGACATCCAGCACCTTGATCCCCAATGGATCTTTTGTTTACACACACTCCCGGGAGGAATGGATGAGGTGAGGGAACCAGAGGTGATGTGTGGGTTGCAGAGATTCCGGTGCAAGTCTACAGAGACGCGCAGAATTCCCTAATAGTTCCAGGCTTGACCAGCTGGCCGTAGGAGAGTCGCTTGGAGACGTCCCCTTAGTGGGACCGAGGAAACACGACCCAGCAGTGGAGGCTATAAAGCAGGCCTGGGGGATTCACGTTCCTAAGAGCGCAAACAAGGCCACCCCTACAGTACCCACCCTACATTCCCTGCTCAGCTGTATACTGCTGGTGCTGCCGACCGGACAGTAAAACCAGTTTTAGGTGAATGGGGTTTACGTCACAATACCCTTCTTTTACGAGTTCCTCAGACCTGTTCTATAGGCTTCTCTCCAGCGGGACCGAGAAGAAGTTCCAAATCGCAAGCTTCTGCTCCATCTGCCGACGCCGACCGAACCATAGCCCCGGAATCAACCTGAAACATGAAATGAGAGGAAATGGAAAGAGGGTTAATTCATGGTAGAATACACCACTCCAGCATTCGCTTGTACCAACGAGGGAAAACCACGAAAAATGCATGGTCAGAGTGGGATCGAACCCTTGGATCTCCCGAATGCGAGCCTCACACGTTACGGCGGAGCCACCTCGCTCGGTTAGTTAGGTATAAAGTCCTTTGCCTACTTGGTTTTTATATTTTGTCATCCTCCGTGGTGTAGTAATTTACCATCCCAGGCTTTAGTTCCCGAGGTCGCGGTTTCAAACCCGATGGAGGGCGATGGATTTTATCGGGCGTAAAAATTCTTAACATGGCTTCCTTCGGAAGGGAAATAAAGCCGGTGGTCCCGTGTTGCAGATTTACGGCAGATAAAAGAACCTCAAGCCCGATAAAGAGGCCTCTGAGTAAAATTTCCGGTCTTTCACGCCCAATATAGGATAAGACGCTAAGAATCATAGTGGTTAAAGGACGTCCATAAATCAAAGTCAATTTAATTTGGTTTTAGTTGCTGGCATTACATCTTAGAATGAATATGCGCTAAAGAACTGTCTTAAGAATCAAGCATCAGTAACAAAGATAACATTCTTCCTGTAACGCAGCACAAAACTTTCGCGGCAGCAGCATCATGATCAGAAACAGAGCGCGCATTCTGCTCTGCGGCAGGCCTGACCTCACCCGCCCAGTATGATTTTCCCACCCACCTGCAAGGGAAACGCGTTGTTGCCAAATGTCTTTACGTTTCTCAGCGAATATCCATAAACCTATTAAAGATAGAAAAAAGAGTTGAAGCTTTTAGTGCGTTTACCGAGATCTATCTCTGATTTAAAGGATATCTGTACTCCTTTCACGAGGTATAAAATTTGCATACTTGTCTATGTGTAAATGTTTTATTAGCGCATTGTATAACTACTAAGTTTATTCCTTGTACTTCTTTAAAGTATTTTCTAAAATTACCATCAATAAAAACCACCAATAGTGCATAAAATAAGACGTTTTAGAGAAAGACGGCATGTATCATAGCGAGCTCGAAATTTCAAGGGCATTTTTTGCATTATTTTTCTCTTGTTACGGAAAGAGGCCCCGGTTTATTTAGATCATAAGACTTTTGCTATCCATTAACATTTCAGGGATTCTACAGGGAACAAAAGTATCATAATATATGCGATAAATCCACAAATAACACACACTTTGTTGTATTTGTTTTTATACGGTAAGCTTAAAAATGTTATTTCTCATGTCTCTGACACGTGACATATATATTACTCAAAATCGTAAAACCATATCTTAAAAAAGAAGTAATAAAAACTATTTTCCCAGTAATACTGTAAGAGAAAGAGGAGTTTCTGAAGGAGATTGGCATAAGGGAAGGCTATACTGAAAACGAAAATCTTGCGTGTAACAGTCATACGGTATAAGATAGCTAGCCAAAACCAATTCTGCATTACATCTCAAAATAGTATATGGTAGACCATGGAGCTATATACTGGGCGCAGGTATGTTGACTTAATCCATGAACAAAGCCAACTACGATTAGCTTATTCCCAAAAAATCTTCTGTCAAAAATATTTCAAATTGAGTCATTTTATTTTCCATTTAGACAGTGATCAGCTTTATATGGGAAAGACATATTTTATTCCATAATATCCTAGAAACCAGAGAAAAACTGTGTTAAAATGGCAATTGTTTCCAAAAAAATGTTTTTTCTTCTCAAAATGATCCTTTACCAAATTCATTTCACGTGGTAGGTGCATAGCAAAGACGATAGCTCCACAGAAAAACAAATTACATTTAAAACAGTTATTAATGAAGTTAACTTTAATGCTTTAAATGTTTTATTGGTTTGCCAAATTTTTACCTTTGGAGAAGAGAGGTTTTAGAAACGAGCGCCTGATGTGATGAAGAGGATTGGTTTAGATTTTCTAAATCGAAGAACTCAGGAGTCTTCTGTTAATCATTATATGCATTTCGCCATCACACCCATGGATATTTAGTTCGTTTATTAATTGATATTGAAATTTTTTTTCATATAAATTAATTTTCAGATGGTGGCAGAATTTTCTACGTTGTGCGATTAGGTTTGAACTTGTGTTAATAATAAGTGTTGCTTCTTAAATAATTGTTCTAATATTCCAATTATATTCTAATACCAATGTTGTCTTCTACTTGTACAAAGTAATGATGATGATAGATTTGCTTCCATGCTAACTTTATTGAATGTGTACCATAAAACATAAAAGTATATATAATGAACGGTATGTATAATTATAACACAATTGCATATTATGTTTATAAACGTTTAATGGAAGATGCTTTCTTAATTAAATTTAATAGAAAATTCACACTGTTTCTGTCCATTAAAAGATGATAAAATAACTGGAAATAGAAGTTTCATTTCGTAGTCATTTATTTGTAATTTTTAATCAATGGTTGTAAATGTTATTTTGAAATACTATTTATCGTTTATCAAGATAATGTTTAAATGACTAAGAAGGCAAGTCAATTAGTATATATATGCAATCAAATTTTGTATTTATTATAATAGTAATAAAAGAACGGCCTAATCTCATTTTTCAGCATAGATCCCTTGCTCTTTAACATATTTGATCCGTCGTCGCAGAAGGTTCCTGTACCCTCAGTAAAAATGTATATGACCCTTAAGGCATCTTTCAGTCAACCAAAAGTATGATAATCCGAAGGGTAGAGATCGGGAGTGTGTGCAGAATGTTCTAACATGACAAAAATGTGGTTTTACAAATAACTGATAGTCACTGTTTGTTTCTTCATAATTATGTAAGGACTTGTTCAATGATGGTATCAGTTATATATATTCAATGTTCTTTTCTTTTGTATAAACCACTCCAATGTAAAACATAATGCGCATATTATTCTGAAAGTCTTCTATTCATTTCGGCCTGTGATAAGATTTTAGCGACCGAAAAAAGAAAGATCTTGCATGCCGTTCTTCTTTGGTGCAAATGGAGAATTCCTCTATCATGTTTACTGTGTAGCAGCTCAAAGCTAACTGAAGTGATAAGTCAAACATCGAAGACAAAGGCTCCATCTGCCGACTTGCAAGAGAACTAAGTGTTACAGTCAAACTACGGAAGATTGAATGTAACAAAAGCGCGGATACTTAATGATTAACTCTCATACTACCTCACTCCCCCCCCCAAAAACGGTAAAATAATGTATTTTGGATGAACACTTTGGATTTTCTTTCTTCTAGGTGACCTGTTTGTGCTGGTATTCAGCATGGACAGCAGGGAATCTTTCGAAGAAGTTATCCGACTAAGAGAACAGATTCTTGAGACAAAGCTGAGCGCATGCGCTTCCGCCAACAGTTCTGGAAGTGGCAGGAAAAAAGCACAACTACCAAGGGTTCCGATGGTTATTGTTGGGAACAAGTGTGACAAGGAAATGAGGTAAGTGTTTGTGTCATGCAGTATTAGAGTTTGAGAGAGGAAACCAGGGCAGAATAAGACGTGCGTTACACATATGCAGCCAGAAATATGTTGCAGTTCATTTGGCAGACCATATCTGAAGACGTTTGTTCGTGGGGCCAAATTACTTTGCCTCTTTCACTGAGACAGGGTGATACAACATGAGTAGCTGCAATCATGCGCAGTATGGTGAAAACGGTTAGCATTCTCTATACATAGAATATCACACTTCCTTATAGATCAGGTTAAGAAATGCATAGTAGTGTTAGCATCCCGCTCTATGAAAGGGATTACTAAACTCTATTCTCAACTAGGGAGAAAGCTTGAATGCAATTTATGCCATATATCATTGTGAAGAAAACTAATTCGTACACACATATAACAAAGTACATACATACAGCAGGAATCAATTTAAAAGCCGCGTGAGTGTGGGATAGCCTTCAAAATTGTTTTCCCGAATACAGAGGAATACAAAAATCTAATCAATTTGCACTACATAGTCATTCTCTAATGAGCGCGGTGAATAATTCTGTCGGAATATCGTTATGAAATTATTTGTTATAATGCGACAATAGGTGAGGGATAAAACAAGTAAAAGTTAAATCTATTTATCTTCTGCTCCGTTAGGCATTTCTTCTCCTCTTAAGCCTTTTTCGACATAACGAGTGTATGCCCGAAGAACTGAGATTTATTCTTATGATTTTCTCCTTTAAGCCTCTAGATTTCAATCTGCTGCTCTGGACGTAACTGCAGCAATGATTACGTTTGAATTTGGCCTGTTGCTTATGGTCGTAAGGGATACTCAATTGTATATGGCCGCTGTGATTAATGTCACTGTATCCTGAGGGATTTAACCGACCTTTGACTCCAGTTAGAAATTGATGGTTTCGCTTGATCATTATTCATTTAGCGATCATATACAGCTGTTACGGCGTTGTACAGAATTAGCTTTGGTAAACCACACTAAGAGATGTCGAAGTTATTTGCAAATATGGAAACAAAAGGAGAGGCGTAACGCAGTTTATCTCTTTTATTGCTAGCAATAACCACATTAGCTCACATTAATTTTTTTCCAGTATCGGATTTTCAAGCTCCTGTCTACTTATATCCTTTATTATCTCGACCCTGTTCCATAAAATTATGGTATTGTGGATTACAAACTACAGGCAAACATTCAAAGTATGTATTATATGAAGCTGTAACGTTCTGCTCTACAAGTGCGTGTGTTGTACATATATTATTAGTGTGGCAATTTTACGAAAATAAGGACGTCCATTTTAGACATGTTTCTAGAAATATTACACAATGAAAACCAACAATCTATTTAAGATTTTAAGAAATAATTTGAATTGTTTAATTTACTTGACACCAATATGGTATATTTTGAAGTATTCTACATTAGAGATAAACAGTGTCAGAAGTTCCTATATTTTATAGTTGATATTTAAAAGCTTTGTAATAACATTGTTGAAAGACGCTAAAAAGTCTACATCAAAGAATGAAAGTTAGTGTGAACGATTAAATTTCTATACAAATATTAAACTAAATTATCTTCAAACGTAAAGATATTTAAGCTATTTATTAACACAAAATGGAAAATGGTTGTTGCTTTACCAAATAAACGTATCAGGAAACGTTCATTTCATAAAATAAAAAATGTTATTTGAATTTAAATGATTATAGTTGATCATTTAAAGTTAATAAAAGGCACAGAAGATGCGCGATGTCAGTACCGAGCCCTGGTCCAAATATAACTATCCTTTTAACGTTACCACTGGCGTGTCTCAAAAAGATACTAAGGGAACATATTGTAGAGCGATTGATACACACTAAAACGTCACATTTACTTAAAATTAATTAACACCATGAGTGTGTTTCATATTATCGACAGTTTCCCAAACACATACTGCGTTTACTGAATAAAACGTTTAATAGACAATATTAATAAAATGAAAATAATATAGTTATTTTGTATATTTTAATTGAGTTTATTGCATACCAGTATTATAACGCAGCACGGCCTTCTGTGCTTGTTAAGAACATTTTCTTCGTTTATTTAGCTTACAAATCGGAAAGAATTGCAAATCAGCTGCGATAATTTTCCAAACAATTCCGAATCAGGTGCGACAATTTCTTTCAACAAAATTTAAGTGATAGTCTACCGTGGTTAATAATTTCAGCTGGCACGGGCTGTGAATTAGACTGATCACTACTGAATGCCTGGCCCTGAAGTAAATAGCCATGACAATCCACAGATGCTTCAGTCTTGCAATGTTTATAGTCACCCATCTTTTGCCGACGTACGCTGGAAGCCAGGTTTGACAACATTTCTAAGTTCAAGGCCGAAACTTAACGATGTGTGCATCACACGCCAATTTGTAGGTTCTTAAACACCAAAATTAACGGCATAGCAATACCGGGCAAACTGAAAGACAACTAAGGCAAATTCAGGCAAAGCTGCAACGCGCCAAGACCCCAGTTTTATTCAAGCCAGGCAAGAAGTAGGGATTAACGAAACTTTACGATCAATTCCGAAATTGTATTCATTTAGGAAACTACATCATTGACAAATCATTGCTAAAAACAGAAAACCTGCACATCTCTTTGATTATTACACAACTTATGCTGACTTCGTGTAACATCGACCAACAAGTCGTTACCATAATGTCAAGTAAGAAACAAATAGCTCTCTTATATGACATTGCATAGATATAACTTCGTAAAGGTCGATGTCTTCCTGAATATAGCTTCACATTTGTAACATAAAACTGTGAATAAATAATAAAGTAACACATCCCGGCCTACACACGCTACATTATTATAGTTTATCTAATGCTTGTTATTGTAAACATAGGTGATGTACAAATGAAAATTGAAGTTAATATTTTGGGGATATATTTCTAATAAGAAGACATTGAAAAAAATTCAGCTACACAGGGTCTAAAACCATTTATTGCAGAATTACATATTTCTGAATATTCCAAAAAACGCCCGAAGTGACCTTCTTCGATGCCTGCCTTTCATGTTAGGTTTATTCTGTTGAAGGTTCCTGGAGTGCTTTGTATTTGGACGTGTGCTCTCAAAAAGCCAACATCAGATGCAGAAGTTACATAAACCAGAGGAATAAATTCACTGGATTCAAATCAGGCGATGAAGCTATCCATCTTCGCAAAATTTGCTCACTGAGAACAAAATTAACAATCCGATTTTAAAATAAGCTGGACCACCACGATGCATAAATCGCATGCAGAGATCTATAGGTGCATTATCCATTAAATGGAATCGAAACAGCAGGTAAGTTTGTCCAGTCAGACGCAGAGGAAGAAAATTAGAAAAAAGTGTAATCATCATAAACTATTTCACCCCAAATACTCGTATTTAGATCGAACCTGTGTTTTATTCCCCCTCTCCTACTTCATTAGAATTTTCAAAGTTCCAGAAATCTTATAATAATAATAATAATAATAATAATAATAATAATAATAATAATAATAATAATAATAATAATAGAACCTTGTGTATAAAGCCAAATACATTTTCTTTTTATATAATTGTTCTACAAAAAATAAAAATAATAATCAAAAACAATACAATTGTCATAGCCTAGTTTAACCTGTACAATAAAAGTGGTGCCGTCTATGAGACGGTCACCTGTCGTCAAATGTTTTCCCGGCGATTATTATTTGTCAACGGCTCAACAGTTTACAGTTTAGATGTGGACTCGCCGACAAGGTCGGAGCTCTTGTATCTCTTTTGTAATGTTGATAAGACCATTATAACTTTCTGATCGCACAATGTTATTTGTGTGGATAACTTTTTAAATTGTGATCTCTTTATAGTGAGTTCTTTTGAAACAAAATATATGGTATGCACAGATCATTCCGGTACAAAAAGAGCTAATAAATACGTTTGAACTCAAGCAGAAGACAATGGACGAATGCTTTACGGCAAGAGTGGCGAAAATGCCTTTCTCTCTGGAGTCATCAAATATGCAACACGCACTACACCATTCAGCAGCACATGGAAAACAAATTATAGACGGCTATAAAAGGAGTGGCGCCTGCGAGTGACAGTGCCTCGCGAGTCCCGTTTTCGCCACCTCTGCTTTACGGCATGGTTGACGAAACTGTGGATAGGTGGTAAATATAATTATGTCATAGCAATTGTGGCGAAACTGAAGAATCTATTTACCTTGTTTTGGTAGAACAACGCACATTTTAAGAACAAAGAGCTCCAGAAGGCGATGGTCTCCAAAATTCAGTAGGGCGCAAGTTTTGAGAGAATGATTCTGCTGATGTTATGCTAATAACCGAGATATGGGATGGAAAGTTGTGATTTTGTGGCGTACCATTTTTCATGTAGTTTTCTTTATACACACTCAAGCTTATGTACACGCACTAGAAAGAATCTCACGGATCTATTTATAAAATTATTCCTTTTTTATTCGGGAAGCCTCTGAAACGTATTTTTCCAGTGAAATATCGAAGCCGAATTCTTATGGAATGCATACCTTAGTATATGGGAAATTTTTAATTCAAATGCATTTCATCATAATTGCTTATGAATGAGGAAATTAATTCATTACTTTTTCTACGCTTACTTTGGAAGTATGAAGCCGACCTAAATATTCTACATCAGAATTTGACCGAATGATGTACCTTCTGAAGCCACCTGAATTAAAAAGAGAGCATTTTTAAGAAGCTCCATGTATGTGTCAGTACATAACTCTGTCTATCACTGCAGTCAGATAAACACCAAATGTGATGCCTAAGTGGGATATATATGTCTTAGGAATGCAAGCCGAAAAGTTTCAGGAAATCTCTACCTTTCCAATCATTTAAATCAAGTATGTTTTACTATTTCTTGTTTTATTAAAAAACGGCTCTAATCATTTTAATTAAAGTATAAAAAACTGAAATATTAGCATGTTATCAAAATGCGTATCTTGTGTTTCCTTGCATTCTCACTAAATTTTGTGCAACTGAAAAACCCAAACAAATTGAACAGGAACTTGTTATAGACCTCGTTAAAATACAAAATGTCATTAACACTTTCTGAAATACTCACATTATTCATTTAAATTTTCTCACATTTTAAGCGGTATACTTCAAAATTCTGTTCTTCCTATCTTCAAGAATGCTTCAATGTTAACCTATTAACCAATTTATATCTTATAATATTAAGGTTAAGGAAGAGTTAATTTTATCTTTGCAAAGAATATTTAATATCTACTAGTAAATAATATTTATCAAAGTAATTTTAAATAAATAATTGCTCTCTCCTACATACCTATAACAAGTGCATATTACCGAGTTAATGTTATCCAATTTAAACTATTCCTAGAAAGTATACATAACCTTTGTCTGAATAATTTGTAGAATAGCTATAAAAACTATAGCATTGTGCGACTGTTAAAAACAATTTGCTTGTATTTTGTAACAAACGTCCCGAAGCAGTTAAAAAAAGGAAAAAGAAGAATCGAATATTTTGTTTGTAATGGTCTGTAGAAGCCCCCTTGTTCTAGTTAATTCTGAAGATAATATACAGAAGATGTTTCATTTACGTGATGCAAGATATTAAAACTTTAAATATTAAGAGTGAAGCCCTAAAACCTCGCGTCTTAACGATAATTAAGTAGAAAATAATCCCGGATCAGCGAAAAAGCCGGGACAGGGTTTACGTATCTCGGAGAGACAGACAGTGTTTTAACTCCCTGCCGCGCTTTTATCTTCCACATGACTGGCGCCCTGCCTGAAAAACCAAGTGAAATAAACTAGTTAGTAATTGAACACTAATTACTAATTAAATTTTATTGGTAAAGTTTCGCTCCGCAGGAGTTGACGAGGGGTGGGGTACTCAGTTTGTCGAATGACAGACATGATGTTACACAGAAATAATTATTCGATGCATGTTCATTAGCCGCGTCCACCGGCTGTGTCAAACGCAAATATGTCCAGACGAGAGTGTATCAGTGTGGAACTGCACATTAAATTCACGCGGGAGTAAATGTTTGGAGAACTTTTAAGAATCTCTGGATTTAATTAACAGCAGATCTCTCTGTTTTAGGAAGGTTTTAGGTTAAGCTTGTAGTCTTGCCCAGCCCGAGGGTTGCTGTTGTGGCCGAATTAGAAAGAAGGAATTAAAAACTTCATTATAATTTGGTGATGAGAGAGAGGGGGGAGAAAGAGAGACAGTAAACAGAACTTAATTTCGTGTAGCAACATGAATACTGTCTTAATTTATACACAAGAAATCCCCAGGTTGACTTTTGGCAACAGAGACTGTAGTGTAATAAAAAAAATAACGGTAATGTAGTTAAAAATAATATATTTGGCGGGTTAATGATATAGGCTATATTACAGCGTTGAAGTTATATACGCCCCAATAACTTAATCCATAAGAGAATTTACAGGATCAACGAACATATGGAAGTGAGTTTGGGGATGAAGGGGGTAGGGTTAAAAAGCACCTGATATTCCTGCTGCAACTAAGTGAAAAAGATATGAAGAAGGGAAGGGGCATTTTCCCGCAGACGACTTCACCTTCATCTATCTACGGGTGCAATTTGCTCTAAAAATTGGGAGCCACGTCCATACATGGTTCACACGGTTAACGTGGCTCGCATTCGGGAAGTTGCAGTTACCGGCCAACACTGGATGTTTCAACGCCATGATTCAAAGTTTCAGCCACAGAGCAAAATAAATAGGTAAAAATAAAATGAATGGTACAGTTGGCGACTACGAATTAAGTCCAGCTTTACAGAATCAACTACGTGTATGTACGGATCAGCAATCCCACGAGCACAAAAGTACATTATCCGGTTTATGCAACAGCAATAAAATAGATGGCTTAAGCAGACTACTACGCAATTGAGGCTTACAAGCAGCTAGGATATAAAGGTGGTTTTTGCGGCAGTCACCTCCTTCGTCCGTTGCTTTAGGCTTACCTTGATGCTTCTCCCGTTGGTTTCAGAAGTTCACAGTGTGCTGGTTCTCTTCAATTTTATTCTCGGCTAGCTGCAGTAGTTTTCCTTAAACTATATAGGAGCATGGACTTATCCTCGGTAAAGGAAAGCGTAGATCTCGGGTGGTGATATAGGAAGACATAGACGTGCTTTGTTTATGAAAAGATGACACTGCCGTTTCTCTTTATTTAATTAACACTCGTAGTATACAACACTGGTATTGTCGCCGTAAAATACTGTCCACCGCTGTTAAAATGCGGCGCGGATATGACACGAAGTTTAAATATGCTTATTATCTCTTTACGAGTAGCGGATCTTAGGTGTGTTTCTAAAACTATCTTGATTCCCTTTTTTGGCGCGATATCTCACACATCCTGCAGCATCTCTCCCTGACCACACATGACAAAAACTGTCAAACAAACTGCAATGCTAAACTGACATGACAAAACTGCCTTGCTAAAACTGCCCAACTGCAATGCTAAAACTCCATGACAAAACTGTCCCGAATTTGCTCCAAACACATCCATTTATAGTCTCAGGCTACTGAGGCTGCTTTCTTTCCTATTGGTCCATTTTTAGCGCCACTCGACGCGTCTAACTATTTTGTATAAACTTCCAGGGATCTCATTGGTCCAAGTTTAATATAAATCGCGGCTTTTCCTACATTTACCGTTAAGCTATCTGTCTCTCTCTCTTGGTCACAGCGAATTATCAAATAAAGGGACAAAGGCGTTACCCCTCGCTGTAGGAATAATGGCCTAGCGACCAAAGAGATGTCATAAAACTAGGTTTTCTGCCTTCGAAGGCACTATTCCTGTAGCTAAAACATTTCGTCGTGGACAGTATTTTAACACAGCGCTTAAATTATTTACATTAAACCATTTATAACTCTACTAATATTAGTAACCTAGATACATACATAACGTTAAATCACCCTTCTTAAAATATACAAGCAGTATGAGAAAAAGATATTTACATAGTATGATTTAACATCAATAAAAGTTAATTAATAAATTATCTATAATTACAGTTCTCGGGCTCGGCCTAGAGTTGCCGTTTCATTTTGCAACTAGGCTATCTGCCTGAAATACACTGGATCGTGTGTATCGAAGACCTAAAGCAACCGTAGCTATATTACCTAGCTATTAAAGCGATGTTGTAATGTTTATGCATTTGTAACCACAAGAAAATCATCATTGTCTTCAGGCTTGAAAGAAGGAAAGGGGGGAAAAGACGAAATTGTGCTCACATAAATGATGAATGATAAATACACCTATGTAAAACATATTTAAGTATCTATCAAGCGTAAATAAAAGCGAGGGCCATACTTTGTGCTGGTCGGGGCGAACTGTAAAAGATGTGTATACCATGGAACTTCGCTTGGAGCTACAAATTTTCGTACCATTTGACCCGACAACACCATGCTCCGTATGCATTTAAAATGTTTTTCCAAGGGGTCTTGACATGACCATGTACAGTATGCGGCAAAACAAACGACACTGAAATATTAGTTAATGGTGTTGGTACCGGATGTGTTGATGAGGTGTACCAACACGTGCCACACATTCTTCATAACGTTACTGAAGATTATTGAACATGTTGATGAACAAAAGGTTGCTGTAAGGACACAAAAACGGCGTTGTCTCCCTCGCATAGTTCCGCAATATTTGAAAGTGGGTCATGTGTCTTGAAAACTGATACTTGCAACATGCCCCATATGTAGGCATCAGACGCCGTGAGATCCGGAGAGCAGACAGGATACGAGAATGAAATTCCACGATAACTTGGGCGATCTCCAAAGTGTCGTTACAGAAGGTTATTCTCCCGGCGTGTGGACTGCTGCTCGCTCATCTCTTCTTGCTAGACGCTGAACACACCCACCTAGTTCTTTAAATATACGCCGAGCAGACGTATCGCTCGTAGACTACGCTTTGGCGACTCTTTAACACCTGACGAAGTAGTCCCTGATTCTCGTTTGTGGTGACGGTTCTTGGGCAAACTGTTGTCCCCCTTCGTTGACATAAGACCGGAACTTTCCAACGACAGCTAACATTGTTTTGTTATTAGGTTTCTCCTTATTAAATTTTTCCTTGTACTGTTCTTTAAAATGAAGAAAGGCCGATCCATTCTGACGCCCTACACCGTATAATTGGAAACAATGTTCCACAATAAACACCTTCTCTTCAGTTGTGTGAACTATAATTACAAAAATCAACATAAGACTGAGTTTATAATGTGTCAAACTATTGTACACAATAAATACTTAGTGCTATGGTAACTTGGATCGATAATTTAAGTGTCATTTGTTATGGCACATACTGTATATAGTTTTCTGTTAAGATAAATGCCTGGCATTGTTAAATTAACCATCAGCTAAATGTATCGTTCTATTTAATTCTATTCTCAGATTTTCTAAATGCAAAAGGTATCAATTTCCGCAAATTGATAAGTGCTAACTTTTCAAAGAAATAGTAAAAAATAAATAAAGATATTTAAAAAGCCGCTTCGCAATTGTTAATTCAAAAGACCATGTATTAATGTAAAAATATTAACTCCAAGGATAGTTCCGCAACTTATCCGCAAGTGTTTTCCCCTAAATTTGATTTGCCTAGGTATTTAAGTAAATTATTCCTTTGATCAGCTAATTTGTCTCCACAGATGTGGTTACAGTTAGGAAAAAGTTTCATTTCACTGGCAGATTATTGTCGGTCATTTCGATTAGAAAAAAAACTCCAAAACCATGATTTCCAGAAGTTGGCAAGAAAATGTTTTAGCTTACTACAGAATAAATTGAATAGTAACTGATTTATTGCACCAGTCAAAATAACTAAGCGAAACAATAAAGTTACATAAGTTTGCTTCTTAATGAGCTCAAACTTTGTGTACAGGTCTTCATTACTAGTTTTTTTACGAACTGTTTCATAAAGCCAGCAAAATTTATAATAATTCCTTATATTATATACGCAAATTAAAACTTTTCGATTCGTTTATTATTGGTCAAAGGGAATGAAGGGGCAATCCAAGAATGAAATAATGATGTATAATTCACAATACTGTAACAAATGAGAACATCAGTTACTGCGAAAGCAAACTTTATCACAAGGCACTCAACTAACACAAACTTGAGTCACTTTAGCACACACTCGAGTACAACACAACTGATCCGTCGAATCAAGTCACAACTGAACTGCTGAACTTCTCGACTCGCAACTGACTGCTGAGTTGCAACTCGGTTAAACTCCAATGTCCGCTGTTACTTCTAACAGAACTCAACACTCAAATCAATTCAATTCAACAATGACTCGTCCTGCCGAACATCAGTCCCTTATATAGTTCTCGCATACAAAGCGGTACTTTCGAGAACAAGATCCTACTAGCACACGCCGAAACTTAGGTTCCACAACAAGTAAGCGGTACATAAAGAGGCTTTTATTTCATTCTGCTTATTGTTCTATTGTTTCCTCGCTCGATATCGTTCCGACGGCCCGTCGCAGGCCCCGCACAGGTATAGGGCCGGGAGGCACTAGCGGCCGGCCGCAGGTAGCACCGCGCGCGCGGTCACAATACTTTCTCTACTCGTTGTCACTACATACAAAAATTATTTTCCTATCCACTTGATGTTAAGTGTGGCAAATACCTAAAAAATAGTTTAAATTTGGCAATACAAAATTTATTGTATGCAAAAATCAGGGAAAATACTAAAATTGTTATATTAAGTGTTAATATTTGTTTGAAACTGCTCAAGTGAATAAAATAGAATAATTGTATGTTTTCAAAATACGTAGACGGTGCACAAAAGTAAGCTTTAACTTAGGAAAACATATGCCTCACGAACACGTTGAAAATTACTGTTGCTGTGAAAACTGAATATTTTGATGGAATATAATATTTCCTCTGCTAAACACTTATCTACTTATTACGGCTTGTCTTTATATTAAATTCTTTAAAACTGGAAAGATCTTCACAGGCTATTTACAGAAAATTCCAGAAATGCGTTTCGTTCATACCAATACCACAAGCTTATATTGTATTTTAATCAAATGTTAGAACAAGCTAAGGAAATTAAAATTATCGAATATCTTTTGCACAAATAGGTTTATTTGGGGTGGGAAATTCCTGGAAATATTCACTCAGCCTACTTTGAGTATGAAATGCAAGACAAATAAACAATTGCGAAGTAAATGAATTTTTTCTCGAAATTGTGCAACGTTACTTATTAAAAAAAGTTGTGATAGCAACATAATTATAGTAAATGTTTTCTGTTCTTTTGCTAAGGAATTTTTGTTTACTGTAGTATTTGAGAGAAACGTAATAAGGCTATAACTTACTAGGTTAAAAGCTATGATAGACTTTTGATGAGTCAAGGTAATCCGTTTCACTCATTTTTGATATTGAAATGTTAGGTTCTTGCAGAAAAAATAAAATTAATAAAGAGCTAAATATATTTTCGTTATAATACCACTTCTCTATAATTTCACGACGATTTCCACGAGAGAAGTTTAATGAAGAGATGCAACCACGGGTGGTATTTGCCATTATTGATTTAGGAGTACGGTTCCATCAACATTATTAACGTTTGTTGTGTATTAGTATATAATTTAATCTACTGATGTATCTAATTTCACACCTGTGAACCTTTGATTACAGAGACTGACGGTTGTGTTTTGTTGAAATCACTGCCCGCTGGATCGTATCTTTGTCTTACATTTCCAATCCATTCCGTTTGTTTTACTTAGGTTTTCGCTTGACAAATGAGTATTAACTTATTACTGTGTTAAACTGAAGAGTAAACATCATAAAATCGTTTAGCTGTTGAGGAATAAAGATACTATGTATTTCTCCACGATTTAATGCGAAGAATAAAATGAGTGTGGATATAAAGTAAAATAAGTATTTCCCCCTTTCTACTTCCCTAATTTTAAGATCCTATAATTAAAATGTGTCCATATAGTAATATATATTATTGCACAGCAGCAGCTTCTATAGCTTAGATAATGGTTACGCATTTTTTTGGACAAATGCCACTTTAGGGAGCAGTATTCATGGTCTTAGGTTTAGGGTTATAAGTTAATATATTTCACCCAGAATATTATATAAAATTGGCCACCTCGAAAATATGTCACCAGTCTGAAAGTGAACATATAATTAACATAATTAATGTTTACTACAGAACTGTAAAAGTGTTTCCATTAATGTGTGCGTAACTGGAAAGTCATAAGACACTATTGATAACTTTTGGTAACCACGTAGCTGTCATATACATATTAAATAATATACCTATATTATATAATATGCGCATTACGACTTCGTATCACATCAATAATACATAGTAGCATTTACTTAACTTGCAGTCCTAAGTCCATTAACAGAAAGGAAAATATTGGTTAAAGATTATAAGGTCTAGCATCAGCACTACATTAGGTATTTCATACTTCATTCTTATTTCCCTTTGATAATTATGAAGTTAACTAAAAATAGACATCAGTCAAGGATTATACGAATAAGAATTTTTACTTTCTGAGAAATGTGGGAGACAGTTTCTTGCTGCAGTAACTCGGCCTTTGAACTCTGAACCGGTCGAACATAAATCGCTTACACATTCTTGGAAAATGCGTAAAATGCCTTTTTTTTTGTTAATAACTCCACACAGAACTGCCACCATTGTTGTTAAAGTCGCACAGGGCACCTTCATTAACCTTAGTTCTATTCAACATCTCCATATAGTGATCTACACCCAGCAATGAATATAATAATGTGCAGCGAAAGAACGCAATTTTAAAACATTCTTTCTTCCACAGGAATGCTGGATTTTAATTTTACCGTCATAAGACTGTAGGGCTTTCTTTGTACGTACCAAGGTGGATGACTCTTTTTTTTTCTTCTTCTTACTGCTGGAGAACAGGCGTTTAATTTAAAGTCGCTCAAATTGAAATGAGAAGAGGAACTGGAATTGTTCCTCCGCCCTCTACATAATGGATATGGAACTTCAAGATTGCACGGCGTCTCCTTACTCCTCACAAGGTCGAAAATTATGTACCACAGAATATAGTGTTCGTATTTTAATGCTAAAGTGCAAAACAATACATCAGTTATGACACATACAGTCAACACAAGTGTCTGTCGAGAAAAACATCCAATTCAGTTTGACAAGAATCACTGTTTTTGGTCTTACTTGATTTTAAGTTTTAGAAACCTCATTATAATGTGCATTTTTTACATAAATCTTTGTTCTGAGGGAATAAAGTAAATTCTTTTTCCCCGTGTCTTCAACAATTTCCTAAAAAATAAAGAAAGAAATAGGGTCATACTACTCTAAATATTAAAACACTATCGTCTTATATAAAAATAAAGACACGTTATACCTTTTAAATATGTTTTCAGTAAATCATTAATGTAAATCAGAAATAAAATGGCATTAAGTAACTGTACTCTGCAGAAAGCCAATTTAATATTTCGAAAATCACTAAAGCCAAATGGCTCAATTGCATCTCCATCTTGAGTTCTAATGACTTGTTCAGTGCACTGTGGGTTATATGTAGCCCCAAAGAAAGTGAGCTATATGTCGAAAAATCTCCATAATAATGGAGAAATTTAAAAAAACAAAAGTTTTTTAATCAAAACCGTAACGGGTGAATTAATCTAGTCACGCGCAAAATTGCAGGGACTGTTGGAAAGCCAAACTTTTGGTGCTCTTTTAGGAAAAGTATTACTCTCTTAATACAAATCTGTTTTACACATAATTTTACAAGTTTTTCCTAAAATACTGAATGATGTAGTCCAACAAATGCAGCATTTCACATACTGAAATTACAAGGGCTGATCAATAAAGACTGGGACTGATTTTTTTCACAGATATTTATTACTCCATTTCAATGTTGACATGATCTTTTTCAAAGTAGTCCCCTCCTAACTGAATGCACTTTTTATAGAGTCTCTGCCAGTCCTCGAACACATGGTGCAGGCCATTCTTGTCAGGTCTTTGAGAATCGCCTCACTTTTCTTTAGCACTGATTTAGTGCTCTCAAATCGAATGCCCCGGAGCTTTGCTTTTAGTAATGGGAATAAAAAGAGATCACAGGTGGTAAGATCGGGGCTTTAAGGCGCATGCGGCACACAGGTAATGTTGAACTTAGCCAAAAATTCCTGGACTTGATTTGCGACGTGAGGCCGCGCGTTGTCGTGATGAAGTCGCTACCCAGTCTGATGATGTTCTGGATGTTTCCTTGTAATGTGCTTCCTCAGTGTAGCCAATACTGACGTGTAGTAGCTGCTGTAACAGTAGTGTGAGGGGGCGGGGAACTGCATGCTGGTAAATCATTCCATTCCGAAACACCAGGCCCACCTTGCATAGCACAGAGGACTCGCCCTTCTTTGAAGTCCTTGAACCACCTAAACACCGTTGCACGAGATAGTGCATCTTCACCGTATGCTTGCTTCAGCTTTTCGAAAGTTTCAAGGCTGTATGATTTAAACGAAAATAAACTTTTATTGCGCTGTATTGCTCCTCTCGTGTCACCTCCATTTTGTGGTATGCGAAATTCAAGTAGGGTCAACAATATACAGCATTACTACCAACCTACCATTACGAGAGTGCTGTCGCTTATGGACATTATACATGAAACCTGCTCTTTTCAAGTATTCGTGATAGAGACATAAAACTATGAAGGAAACTACAGAAAAAAATCAGTCTGTCTTTATTGATCAGTCCTCGTATAAGGTAACAGGGAATGCTATTGGTATACTTTTTGTTGATACATGTTATTCAAGTAAGGTAGTTTAGGGGCCATGTGATGGTTCACAGGTCTCCTAATAGAAATTCTTAAAAGACAAAAGTAATACTCCCAAAACGATAAATTCAAAGCGACAAGCACCCATAATGAATTGGAATTCAACGTTTCCTTCAGTTTTAATGGTCGAACGCCGTGTGACCCAACTAAAGAGAAATGACCATTTAGAAATACGATATTTCTTTAAATTATTATTAAAATGTGAAGGGCTAATATTATAGCAGCCGGGTAAATGTTTGAGAGTGATGGGGGTAACAGCGAAGGGCAGAGTCCATACGGTCACTTGCCACATTAATCGTACTTGTGGTGGATTATGATAACGTGCTAGTTAGATGTGCACTTTCATTCTTGAGAAGCAGGAAAATGTATGCATAATTATTCAGTAGCTGTCCTACAACGTGTAGACGAAAAGTCTTCCAGATCCTTGAACAAGCTTCTAAATTAAAGTTTACTAATTCGAAGTTAACAAGGAAAATCTTCACTGGTAGTCCAATTAGCTTTAGAACATGGAGTAACATTTCGCTCCTACAACCATATGGTTGTTTCCTAGATTTTGTACAATCTTGAGAGAAAACTTGGAGGGATTTAAAGGCAAATACAACATAAAACATTTATAGTAAGAGATATTCACCCTATTGTATCAGACGTATACAAACAATAGAGAAACTATACCAAACTCTGGAAAGTGTTGAGCCACTAGTCACTTCAAGAACCCGCAGCGAAGAGGGTTCAGATTCTGAATAATAAATATTAATAATCAATATATGTAGATTTATGTATAACGAATAAATTAATTTTAATTCGTCTATTTCGTGGTACAGTAATTAAAATGCAAGTGAATTTAAAAAATAAATGAATAAGGAATAAAAGAAAGCAAATGCATGCACAGGAACGTGGTTTAATACTCATTTGAAGACTTTTCAATAAAAGCTACTAACTGCCCCGAATACATTGTTGATAGAAAGGTTCTTTCGTATGTGGATGTCCATTCAGTTATCAAATATATCAAATACCATATTTTGGTGTGACTTCATTTAATAATTTCCATAGTTTAGTAGAGGGATAGGTTTAGAATCTACCTACTTTGTTTGGGGTATCATGCTGCCTACGTGTCCACGCCAGTCTCTTAAGCATTTTGGCGACGGCTGCATATGTTCGTTTAAAACAGTTGTTCATTAAGTATTTGACACAGTCAACTAAATAAACTTAACATCAAACACTTTGAAATGCGTGGCCTATATTCGCAAAATGCGAGAGTATGTGTGTTAATTGAAACTAGGATGTAATAAACGCCAACCGACTGTTTACGAAATACTGTTGACAGCTGTTATTTGAGCTCCATGTACGTGGTGTCAGGCCATGAACAAGAACAGGGTGAATGAAGCAATTGAAGACACGAAACAAAAAATAAATAGTCGCACGCACACACAATAAGGATGATCCTTCGCTTTTCAGATGACGTATGGTTTGTTTAAGTGCGCTGCTGTTCTCCGGGTTGCCAAGGGAACGGTAGCGAAGTGGGATTCAAAGCGAGCTGGGAACGCGTTAGGCTGGAACAATGAGAGAAGGAAAACAGCAAAGAATGGCGCAGAATGAAGAGGAAAAGCCTCTCTCAAAGATGAGCATCGGGTGCGACCCAAATCTCAAGGTTCAGGACCTCTTCTCCTTTAAGGCCGCGGTGCTGCGTCACACGGGGATAGTTAACTCAATATCAAGATGCAATGCATTATTGTTTATGCTAGCAACACTCTTAGCAAGTTCTTAGTGATGCAGCAATAAGGAGATGATAGCAAATGTTGGTCTGTGGATGGCACGAATCACTTCAGTTCTAAGATGGTGTACCTGAGGTTATTACGATAGAATGAGACAAAATTTTATGAATGCTTCGCAATGTACACAGAAAATACCCGTTTCCACTTGAGAGAAAAAGATACTAGCAACCAATTTACAGAGAGGCAATTATCATTTTTAATATACAGGCATGCAAAGGTTTGCAGGTTATAGCGTTTTACGATAATTTTCATTTTATAGTTTATATAATGTTATATATATTAATTTGTGGTGTTTACAGAACTATTTTATTTGAAAGTACTAGAAAGATTTTATGTAATACCTGACAGTGTGGCCTAGATATGATTTAAACTGACGGAGAAATAAGTTTATGAGGTCGTAAATATGTAGGAGATAATGAAGCTCAGTAAAACGCTGATAATTCCTGATTTGAGCTTTTTCTCTGTCAGGTTAAAATCCATTTTTACAGCAATTTCAGGAATTATACCAAAATATTTGCTCTACTGAATGCATGTAAAAGAATTTTGTAAACACCATATCTAAAAGGTAGACAACATTCTTTCTGTGTATAATAAATAAGAAGTTTTTCTCCATTAATTTGGTTGCTATCATTTTTTAAATTGGAAAGGAACACCTTCTGGAGTCACTGTATGTAACTCCCTAAATTTAATTTTTCAAAATTTATTTTATCAGATTGAGTAAGTAACAAATCCTTGAAAATGCTGCTTTCATAAATGCTGCTTGGCTGGTAATTACCCAATTTTTGATTATTTAAAATAGTATATTCTGCCCATTTCAATGTTAAATAAGGTAATATAACATTTTAAATGTGCCGTTAGTACTCATTTTCGTGAAAATTCTGAAATTTGTAATTATGTTAAGTACTCAAATTTTGGACGATCAGTCTACCATGGGGAAGGCTAAGGCGAAAATAAGTTGTGAAAGCTTAGCATAACAATATAAAACTAGATTGGAACTATCAATAAATGTAAACACTTGGCCTCTTTGCTGAGCGTCGTCCTCCGTGGACTAGTGGTACCGTGCCTCTAGTTCCCAAGGTCGCGAGTTCAAACCCGGCGGAGGTCGATGGATTTTTTCGGGCGTAAAAATCCTTCGGAAAGGAAGTAAAGCCGGTGGTCCCGTGTCGTAGATTTACGGCACGTAAAAGAACCTCTGCGCAAAATTACCGATCTTTCACGCCCAATATAGAATGGGACGCTAAGGACTATAGTAGTTAAAGAGCGTCCATAAATAAAACTCAATTTAATTTAATATCTTTGCTGAGCAAGAGGGGATTGGTAGGTAGTATATACCAGCCTTTAGTTGATAACGAAATTGTTTACTTCATCCATACCTCACCTCGATCCTAACACCTTACGGCAAGCCGTGCGGCACGAGCTTCAGTAGAGCGATGTTACAAATATTACATTCTAAATATTTACTTTTAACGAAATATTTGGAGATGGTTATGACGGAGTTTTTCTCTTTCATGAGCGCTATTTATAGGACCTTTGTGCCCGTTCCGACACTATAAACTATGAACATTTGCATGAAGCATCACACAAGCTCGAATTTTTGAAAATGTTTGCGCCCGATGGAAAAGTAATTTCACAGAATAATTTTTGTACTACCGGCATCAAACAGAAATAAGCTCGAATTTGAAACAGAACTCTACTTGGATGCGAGGTGATTGGTTTTCATCCAGTATTGAATTACCATCTATCAACGAAATAGGGCTGTTTCTGCCGAATTATTTACGACCCAGAATGTTTAGCATTCACACCCATTTTTAAAATCCCTTCAGAATGCCTCCATCTCGGGATTCGTTTTAAATTGGATCTAATTTTTTGACGTAATTATTTCTTTCGCGTTTGTCTTGAGGTTTTAAGACTAAAACGCTTACCTAATGTTTGTTGAGAAACACCCTATGCTGAGATTTGGATCTGCCTAGGTTTAGATGCTTCAAGACGAATAAATGTGACCTGATACCTCACAGTTATTCCTTATGCTATTATTGATATAAAAGGTGAATCTTTCATCTAACTTAGCTTAATTGGGATATTTATAATTAGTCCCTACGGACTTAATTACGGTTACATGAAAGATGCGGAAATACTCAGGTTTAAACCAAACAAGGCTCAGCGTGACAGAACTTGAACATCGAAAAAAAAAAGCAATACAGTAAAAACACCAGTTAACCGAACTCCGTTCAACCGAAATGCCTCCGAAAATCGAAATCCAAAAAATAATATTGTACTGGAGAATACCCGACCTGAGTTGCTCTCCAAGCCACCGACTCGCCAGTATAGCTCACTGTCAACTCTCCATCCCCTCCCAAGACCATGACGCCCGCATCCGTCACTAGCTGTCAGGACACTCTGTATCTGCTATACAATAGTGTATGCAATTGATTGTTTATTTCCGTTCCGCGTGTATTTTTGTGCTATGGCGACTAGGAGGAAGCGTGTTGTGATTACTTTCGCTGATAATTTGTTTAAAGTATTTATTTAAGGTCGCACAACTCAATATTACATAAAATACATTAGACTGCAAATAAATAATAACGGCTATTGCTAGAACATATGTAGAATATCATATGGCTAATTCACAGCACTCAGTACTATGACAAATTATTAAGGAATACAAAGTAATGTGTTACAATTAAAATTGATTTATTCATAGAAATGTATTTAAAATAACACATAGTATTATGAAAGAACCTTGGATTACTCAGATCTGTAGTAATTTCTGATATTCTGTATTTCTTCCTAGAGGTACTGTATGTGGTGCATACTGTAAGGATGAGGTTTACTGTTAGGAATGTTCTACAAGAGCCGCATACTGGTGGCTCATCTTTGATATCAAATAGGAGTGACTTAGTTTGGTGTGTCCAATTGTTAATCGCGTCAATAAAACTTGATCTCTTCTTTGTAGCTTATATATAGATGACATGTATTCATATAAAAGTCCATTGTTGCTTCCGTTGTAGTATGTGGTCCAAAGTTTCTTAATCTTGTTATTTGTGAATGGCAATGTGAGGAGTATGAATATTTTGGATTGAGGAGTTTAGCACGCTTTTCTTTGCTGCAAAGTCTGCCAGTTCATTACCAGTTATGTCACAATGCGAAGTTATCCATGAAATGATAATTTCTTTTCCTTTTATTTTCAATGAATGGATCAGGATCTGATTGCCCTGTATTAGTACATCTGTAGTCCATGTGTCACTAATTGCTTGTATGGAACTGAGGGAGACGGAAAAAATAATGAAATGTTTGTCTCCCATACTTTCAATGTTCAGCATTACCTGTTTGATTGCGTACAGCTCACAGATAAAAATGGAAAGTAAGTTAGGTACCTTAAATGACAGAACTTTGTCTCTGAACACTACTACACATCCGGTCCCATCACTAGTTTTGAATCCAACTATGTAAATTGATATGTTATTGGTGAGTTAACTCTTAATTTCATTGTACACGCATTTAAATACTACTTGATCAGTTTCTCCTTTGATGCGCTGCAGTAGATCTAATTTTATTATAGGTTTTAATAGTGATCAAGGTGGTAATCTATAAATATCATTTTGTTTTCTCTGAGGTGATGGTAAAATTGAGCTCTTTACAGTATTTTCTTATTCTTAGGTGTCGTAGGATCTGATTGGCTTTGCTTTCAGGATATTTATCATATCTACTGGAAAATAGGCGATTAAATGAAAACGGACTTCTGTTTACTGCTACTTTATGTGCATAATGTAGAGTTAACTGTTTCCTTTTGTTGTTTAGGGGTATTTCATGTATTTCAAATTGCAGTTTCTTAATCGGACTGGTATGAAATGCTCCAGTTGTTATTCTTAATGCAGAACTTTGGATAGTATCTAACATTTAAAGTGTAGTTGGAGATGCAGAATTGTAAACTATGGTTCCGTGATCAGTTTAGGTTGAATTGTAGTCTTGTATGTTTTCATCAACACTGAATAGTCTTGCACCCCAGTTGTTAAATGAGAGAGCCTTCATAACATTAATCCCTGTATAAAGTTGTTTCTAAGAGTTTTAAGATGAGGAAACCATGTTAATTTAGTATCAAATGTGAGCTCTAATAAATTAAGTTGCTTTTCAATTTTTAGTATCTTTCCATCAAGTTATAAATCTGATAGGATATCTGGGAAGTTGCCTTTTTTGAAGTTGATGCACTTAGATTTTGATTTAGAGAGTTTAAAGCCAGCTTTCTGGATGTATTTTTCAATTATGTCTAGAGCAGCTTGCATTAACTTATTATTTAGTGATAGGTCACCTTCTCTGCAAAGCAACGTCAAATCATCTGCAAATCAAATAAACAACCTTTTACTGGGGAGGAAATGTTGTTAAGATGCCATTGATTGCTATTAGAAACAGAGTTACACTCAATACAGCTCCTTGAGAGATTCCATTTTCTGTTGTTACTGTGTTAGAAAGGATACCATTTGTTCGGACTTGTATACTTTTTGCTGTAAAAATATTATAAATTAAAGCTAGCATATTTCCTTTAATATTGTTAGCCATAAGTATATCTATAATATTGTCTTTCCAAATGGTTTCATAAGCTTTTTCTATATCAAGACTTAATAACAGATTGTGAGAGTGAATAAACGCTTCTCATATTTCAGATTCCAACAGGATGAGATAGTCTAGGGTGAAATGGAAAATAGAAACTTGGGAAAGAAACTCTGATGCTCTAGGGTCCATCTTAAGCGATCATTTAGAATTGTTTCCTTAATTTACATAAAGTGCAAGTTAAAGAAATTCGTCGACAACTTTGAGGATTAGTATTGTGTTTGCCAGAGTTAGGAGTAGGGATTATGATGGTTCTCCGCCATTGGTTTTGGAACACCTTGTAGATCCAAATCTGGTTATATATGTGCAGAAGATACTTCAAAACTCATGCTGGCAGATGTTCTAGTATCTCATAGTGATATTATCGGGTTCTGAACTGTGACTTCTACCTCTATTTAATGCTATTGTTAGTTCTTCTGTATTAAAAGTTTATTAATATCTTGGTCGGTGTGTTTATTATCTATGTTGTTAGGATCAAGCACTTTATGCATTTTTATTTCCATTAAATCATTTGTATAGTTTGCATTGCTTGAAGATTCTGAAAAGGTGTTGGCCAGTAAATCAGCTACCTCCTTGGGGCTGGTTAGCACTGCATTATTTGCTGATAAATTAGCTGCTATCAAAGACGCTGTTTATTGAAGTTTATTGAAAACTGGTTTGGCTAATTATGGAGTACGTGTTTCTACCGTTCTAGAATGGGTGAAGTCCAAATATAAATTTCTAGAGAAGCTGGAAGAATCCTCGTATAAAAAAACTGAAAACATCCGACTTTGAAAGAACAGCCGAAGTTCTTTATCTTTGGTTCACCCAACAACGAGAAAAAGGAATGCCTGGCCCGATATTGCAAGAAAAAGTCAAAATATTAGCTGAGTTGTTGGTGAGGAAGGAAAAGGTTTCTGTGCAAGCTCTGGGCAGTTAGGCAGGTTTAAAAACAGATACGGCACTCGGCATTTAATGTATGTGGAGAAAAGTTATGCGCAGACCCAGAAGCGGTTGATGTTTTCAAAATAGAGTTTGAAAATTACACCCAAGGCTACACCAAGAGCCAAGTGTCGATGAAATAGGTGTTAATTTCAAGATTTTGCCCTTACAAAATCCTTAGCTTCCTCAAAATAAATGTCTACACCAGGACACAAAATGAAAAAGAATGGATAGTTATTCTTTTGGCATCAAACCCTTCTGGCACACATAGACTGCCCCCAATGTGTATCGGGAAGTCAAAAAAATCCTCGAGCCTTGAAAGATATTGCCCGAAATGTGCTACCAGTTTTTATAGAGCCCAAAAAGGTTTTTTGATGTCTTGTGAACTCTTTGCCGAATGGTTTAATGATTAGTTTGCACCGAAAGTTCAAAAGCTTTTAACTGAAAAAGATTGCTAAGAAAGCGATCTTATTAATTGAAAATGCGGCTACGCATCCTTGCGAGTTAAAAAGTGGCGATATTGTTGTGCGTTTACTTCCCCCAAATGTTACCAGTCTAATTCAGAGACTGGATCAGGGCGTAACAGCAGCATTTAAACGGCACTGCCGTGAGCTATTTTTGAGAACCATCCTGTAAATAGTGACATGCAAAACAAAAACATGAATGAAGCGCTGAAAGCAGTAAATATGAAACACACAATTTATTGGTACCCGCAAGCCTAGGATAATGTGACAGCAGAAACTCTTCAAAGGTGCTGGAGAAAACTGTATGATGGGCTTGAAGTAAACGACTTAGAACATTTTGAAAACTTGACAGAAATGGTAAAAAGAATTCCCAAATACAAAGACATGGATACGTGTGAGGTGGATGAATGGGTTGTCGCGGACGATTCACAAGAATTCATAGGCCAAGAAATTGCAGAAACAGTGTTACAGTAAATAATGACGCCACCGAAGAGCCTGAAATAGATGATGTGGATGATAGTGACAGCTGACGATTGTTTTTTAGAACTAGAGGTAAGCCTAAATTAAGAATTTGTTCTTTTCAAAAACTTACATAAATTACAGCACATGTGTTGTTTTTACATGCTTTAGATTGCTCCTAAGGTTTGTTGAACAATTCAGTGAGTCAACGCCGATTGATGTCGTTCTAATTAAAAGATAGCGGGACATCGTTACTCGAAAACATTTTGAGGAACGCAAAAAACAAACAAAGACTACTGGGTTTTTTGAATGAGTAATTAATATGCTACAAACTATTAAGTGCAGTATACTGTATATTGATTTACTGTAATCCTAAAAATGTAATTTTAACTTTAACAAAGAACATAAGTATAGCCTAAAAAGAGAATTTTGAATTCGTTTGACCTTCAAACCCTTTAAAAAATACGTACTGTAATTACAATACAAACTACTGCAGTATTAGATGTCGATGGCTTAACCGAATTTTTTTTTCCGAAATGGCTCCGGCCCCTTTAGTTCGGTTAACCGGGATTGCACTATATTTCGAAAACGGCGAATGCTATAAAAAGTTATTTGACATTAATTGCACATTGTAATTAACTGTACGTTTATTTCTCTACTAAGTTCATATCCATCTCTTATTTCCCAGTTATATACAGTTATACAAAATTCAATCAGAATGAAGTGGACTTCACAGGTTACTCTCAGAAAATTAAACACGTGCATTTTATTGACCATGTCATCTCATGTATGACATTTTAATAAAAACATATTTAAAGGAAATAAAAAATAACGTTTCTGTAAACGGTATTTCGAATGGGTAAATTTCGTAAAAATCGTTGTTACATCCTTGAAATATCCTGGGCTAAAGTATCAAATTTGACATGCCGATTTTTGTTTCTGATATTATACGGTTTACAAACAGACACACGCGCGCGTTAGTTCGACATCGAATTTTCATGTTCATGAAATGTCATAGCTTATACTGATTATTCCAATCATATGCCGCATATTTGATATTGATATAATGTGCTTGCAAGGTTACGATTTTATCGGTTAAAATATGAGCTTATCGGTAATAGCATCCATATGCAGTGATTAACAGACTACATCATCCATATCATAATTCATCAATTCTGGAAAAATTACGAAATCCTGCTACCTTAACATCCATTTCAATTTCTATTACGCAAAATCAGCAGGTTCCTTCAACTTTAAACTTTAAACATTTGCATTTTTAATCATAGCACGTTAAAAAATTGTATTCTTGAAAAAAATTGTCTTTATTGCGTTCTAATGTTAGATTCTTAATGTTGAGGTTATCTGGTTTCTCACTTCCAGTGTTGGTAGCATTGGTTTGTATTCCGTAACACATTGGATTATTCATTCATTTAGTATGCCGGGATCTGACAGATGAGACCAGAGTGATTTGATTTGAAACAACACAAGTAAGAAACTAATTATTATTTTTATAATCTCGTAGATTTTATTCATGGAATATTGTTAATAAGTCCCATTCGAATTTACGAGTTTCAGCAGGTAAATTCGTAACCTCTCTGACATTACCTATGACAATGTAAACGTACAACAAGCTTTATTTCGGAAACAGTTAATACAACGAAACAGTTTTTAACATGAACCGTGTGTTTTAATTAACTATATTTTTGCATAGTAGTAAGTTTTATCTATCTCTCGCTGTTTCTAAGTTATCTAAACTTCACTGAGAATGAAGGAACTCGCGGGCTATTTTTAGAAGTTTGGACATAGTTGTATTGGTCATACCAAGATTTCAAATATATGGGGCTTAATAACATTCTTTACAACCATTTATGAGAAAATAAAAACAAACAAAAGTTTTCGCTGTAGCAGGTTTTTTCTGGGGGTAGATAATGGATTTTTTTGAAAACCTTCGCCTGATATCCTTAAATGGCGTCTGACTAAAGTATGAAGTTACTTTAGTTATGCTGTTAACACACACCTGCAAACGAATACAGGATATATTTGAACATGTCATGCATCACTGCAAACCGTAATGTTCACAACGCTGGTAAGAAATGACGAGGATAAATTCATTGCAGCCATGTTAGCGAATGGTGGAAGTGAAGGCAGAATATCACTACCCCTTCTATTTACGATCGACTGACTTAAGAGACATATGGTTACGACTTCTATTTTGTCGATGCCATGTGCAGCATCTAGAATCCGGTAACCATAAATAAGTTATAGCTGCCCTTTCTCGCTTAAAATAAAAGCAGAATGGCAAACATAAAGTTCGATTTAGATGCGTTCGTTGTTTTAACATATTATCCTTCCGTCCATCGTAAATACATCTGTTCGTTTCATCAGAGTTGGGCACTGGAGTAGCAGAAAGGGCTATGTAACCCGTTTATGTTCGACCGTTCGGAGTACCCCAGCCCAGTCAAGGACCTGGCCAAATATTCCGACTTCAACCGATCTCGAATGCCTGCAGGTTGTACGCTTTGGAGCAGAAAAAGTGGCCCATATAGGAACGAGGTGATTTAAGTTTGTACTGACATACATTCACCAAACGTCACCTTTATACCTCCCCTCTTGTTTAACTCTAGATAGTTAAATAGTACTATTGGAAATATATCTTCCCAAAATATGACACTGCTAATGAGCTATGTCCTTGCTAGTTGACTATCGTTAAGAATGGTCATGATAATCAAGCTGACGACAATAGTCCATTTATTTAAACGATTTTGACTACCAGGGCACAAGAGTGTCATTATGCAATAATAATAATAATAATAATAATAATAATCACAATAGTTGTAGTTTACCAAAGGTCCTATTTTCCTATCAGTCAAAAGGTATAAGGATAGAGAAAAACGTTTTCTAAATGGCAGGACAGGAATGAATGAATAAATGAATGATTTATTGTCTATTTTGAACTTACATGCAATTTATATAATGTATACAATACAATAGAGTTGCTTATTATTTCTCTTCCCTTATATTTAACATTGTGTTGTATATATAATGAGGAAGTATAATTTTCCACTATTTACTTTTTTGCCTTGTTATCTTTTTTCCGTATCTTCTCCAATTTGCTTCACGTCCACTTTAACCTAATTTTTCCTAAATATTTTCCTGTTTCTCCATATATTCATTTGATCTTGTATTAAAAATCTTCCTAACTTTTAGCTCTATTGGTAAATTTTTTATTTCTCTAGTATTAAATTATCTCTTCCTTTATCCTTATCCTCGCATTCCAGAATATAATGCCAATTGTTATGTAGTCCATCACATCTAGTACATCTCTCACCCTTCTTCTCCCTGTTAGACCACTTAAATTCATTATACCTGTCCTCGCCCATGCATACCCAATTCTGGCCTTTTTGTGGCATACTTCGATGTATCTTTTTTCCCCCATTCCGTTTTAAAATATTTGTAATCTATTAATCACTTGTTTTCCTTGAAACTCTTATAATTTCTTGCTTTTCAATTTCCTTCACTCTTTTTCTAATTTCTTTCCATAAACCCTTACTTTTTTGATTCTTTTTCCCATGTTTCCCTCATTCCTATTTCTTCCAATGTTGTCTGTATCTTGTGCATCCAAGTTTCTTTTTTTCCCATGTTCTCCTGTACAACCAAGCTTTGTTTTAATATCTAATTTTCCTCCAGTAGCTTTATTCTGAACCAGTATTTGATTGCCCTTTCTACCATTTTGCCTTTAGCTCCCAACCTCCCTAGTTCTGCTTGTGCTACTCCATTCGGTGAACTTCTTGGTAATCCCAGGCCTATTTTGCAAACATTCCTATGTATAGTATCTACATTTTTCCATCCTTTTTCCAGTCCCCATATCTGCTGCGTATAACATCCTTACTTCCACCACTGTGCTATATATCCTCACTAGCCATGCAATTTGCATTTCTGGTATGTTATTCACACATGCTCTGATTACCGGTATTGCTTGTTTCCCCTTTGGTAGTACTTTTTTCTGCTGTTCTCCCCAATCCTCTGCACTATTGAGTCTTACTCCTAGATAGTAAATTGTCCTCAGTACTTCCAGTTCCATTCCTTCCCAATACCCCCTTTCGGTCTTTCTTAGTCTATATCCTTTCTTAAAAATCATGATTTTCGATTTCGTTTTGTTTATTCTCAAGCCCCAATCTTTACAGTATTTGCCAATTGCTTCAATAGCTTTACTTAGCCCAACAATTGATATGGAACCTGCAATTCGAGGACAGTCTTAACATCTTGAAGTCAGAACAAGCCAGGCCTAAAGTATAATATAGCGTTTGTATTATTATTACTATTATTATTATTATTATTATTATTATTATTATTATTATTATTATTCAGTTATCCAAGTGCTTATGGACCAAAGTAATTAACGAAATTGTAAAATACCTCGAAATAATATTATCTTGACAACAGTAATTCGATGATTGCAATCATTTTCGATTTCATTTCAATATCTACTTCAGAAGAAATGCTTTACGTTGTGGCTGTTATGCATTCCACCATTGCAGGAAACTCATTTTTCGCTCTCACTTTCCTCAATAAGATCGTGTCGTTAATCATACTACACTGCGTTAGGCAGGACTACCTGTATGCACAAACCAAGAGTTCAGTTCATTCAGAGATGTTATTTTTGACCCCTCCCACCTTTCATGCCGTGTGTAATATCGATCATTGGTTCAAGTTTGTTTCTTGAGATTTGTATCAAGCCAATCATAGAGAAACGTGATAAGGACTGGGTAGAAACTAGTGTTGGTTAGATAAATGTGGAAACCTTAAGGATGAAGAAACCCTATTGCGGTCTAGGGGAATCGATCACTTACACTTGGGAGCAGAAAAAAGAGGCCCATGTTATAGGAACGAGGAGATTAAAGTTAATATTGACATGTGTAGCTCAACCCTCTCCAAGTGAATCCTTTCTACCTCACCTCTTGAATAGTTCCAGACAGTCGACAGGCAAGTTGCTTATGTCTTCCCAAAATATTAACGGAGCGTAACACTGTCAATGAGGTGCCTAGATTATTGTTATTTGAGTACAATTAATAACAGCAATAATAATAATTTTAATAAGACTGACGATAATAGTCGATTTATTGCCTATTTTTACTACCATAGCCACTTCAGTGTTATTATGCAATAGCAATACTTATCATTATTGTTGTATTTAAATTCTTATAGACCAAAGTAATTACTGAAACTGACAGTTGCATTGAAATAATATCCTCTTGCGGTGCTTTAATGTCTACTTCAGAAGAGCTGTTTTACGTTGTGGCTGTTATGGGCTCCAGCGCTGCAGGAAGTTCATTTCTCACCCACCCCTTCCTCTACAAGATTGAGTCGCTAATCATGTTTCTTGAGTTAGTTATTTACTTGTTTACACGAATCAGTGCAGAATTTATTAAGAGGGTTTATTTCTGAATCCTCCTTTGTTTCACACTGAGTATAACATCGCTAATTGATTCGGGTTTGTTTCTTGGAATGTATTTCAAGCCAGTCATAGAGAAACGTAACAAGGCTGTGCGGAAACTAGTTATTTTTTCAAAAAAGTTTTATTTAGCCTTACATGATGCATAAAGATGTTAGGAGTTAAATAATAACTTCATTTATACTTATACATAGAGCGTTAAATGAAAATATAATATGTGAATGTAATTTAAGAGTATAAATTATAGCAACCCAGAAATATTTGTAGAATAGATTCTAATATTATATCCACCAGTAAAAATGTGTTGTCTACGACACATACGACTTAGCATGGTGCCTACAGAGTTGCGTTTACAAGTAGTACATTGTTTTACCTCTTGGGATTGATTAACACCTTGATGTATTTGAACTGTGATTTAATTTGTTTCCCTTAGTGGCTCTTTTCACTAATAGTTTTTTGCTTCATAATGCATTAACGTAACGGTCTTATCCAACATAAGTCACTGGTGCGGACTTTCTGAAGATTGGGAGGAATAATCACTTCTGTATTAATCACAAAGTAAAATACCTTATATGCGAAACACTGCATTATACCTTTATGAAGCATTTTACAAATTAATGGGAAGATAAAAACCGACTTTTAATAAAAATATGTTATAATTTATTATTATTGCCATTATTGTGCGTCTTTCTTGGTATCGCCCTTTCTTATTGCCTTCAAATCAAGTTAGTTCAGAGCTAACTTGAAACGTTTTCCAAATTTTGCTGACGTTCTAGCAATCCTCTTCCAATCAGATATTTTCTAATGGCAAACATCAATCATTCATCCTAATTAAATACACTTCGAAATATGGCAGTAATCTTTTAATGGTACGTTACGGTATTACGGCCATTTGGAGTATTACACATTATTAATTAATAATGACGTTTGCAAACAGGGGAGTGGACAAATGCGCACCCCACTGCTAACATCACTCATCGGTTTTGTTTGTTTTCGGTTAGAATTGGGGAATTAACTCCGTTCTAACCAGTGAACGTCCCTTCGTAAAAGCCGCAAACTAGCTGGATCCAAGTCTTCTGCAGGGATCCTTTGTTATTCGAGGACATAATCGGACACATTACAGTCGAGAAGTGCTTCCTGTGAGAAGAGTCGACCCGGCAGCTCCTTACCTCGCTATAAACACGAAACTTGCTTGCCTACCTTCCATAACCTGAAAATCCACAGACATGATTGGAACGAACAAATGACACTTTTTACTGTTTCATTTCTTTAGCCCATTTTAACTTCTAGGCCATATCGGGAACTTTGACTTGAGAAACAACTGATCATATTTGTAACCCGTTGAGCTGTAGGTTATTATTGGATTTTATACATTTTTGCAGTGAAAAATATTCACACTCCCAGATTCTGCAGTGGGTAGAGAGTAATTCTAAATAAAACAATGTTTCCCCCTACAGTCCGGAATTCAAACGGGGATCTCTTGAGTTGAGAAATTGTTTTCGCATAAATATATCGTAACAAAAACCTGTCTGATATTTTTCGTCTTTGGATAAATAACGCCATTTCAATGAGCAATACTGAAAGCCACAAAACTGTGTGTATGCGCGCCATCGAAGAAATTTTGTGTGTAGCATGTTATCCTTTTTCTGGCATTTTAATGGCCGCCATTTTAAAAATCCAGATTCTCTTATTGCTGAGTTTTGAGAATGTGGAGAGAGAAGGCATGAGGGAGAGGATGCAGGCATTGGGTAGGAGAGATAGGGAGAATAGGAGAGGAAGAACAACCTCCGCAGTGAAGACAATAATGACGAGTGGAGCTGCGGGGATGCAGGCATTGGATAGGAGAAATAGGGAGAATAGGAGAGGAAGAACAACCTCCGCAGTGAAGACAATAATGACGAGTGGAGCTGCGGAATCTTCTGTTATAGACGTATAAAAGGTGTATATTTAAAGCATAACATCCTTATGCTGTTAGACGCCAAGTGCAATGTTTATCTGGCGAGCGACAGCACAGTCGCGGCTCGCGTAATGAAAACAGACTAGTTCATCGTGTTCGGAGAGGAGTAACGGGCAAAACGTCTCATTTGTTCAATAGGTTATGTGTTTCTTTTCTTCTCTTTTAAAACCATTGCGTCCCAATAACTCGAACTTAAATTACAACAAATACGAAAGCTTTGTTGAAGAGACAACATGTGCTGAGCTGACCCCTTTAGATGCAATGTGGGTATACTTCCTTCTCCCTCCCTCTCCGCTAATTCGTGTTTCCACTTGCTGGTTTATCCACTATCGCAAGGGTGGCTTTTCAAACCTCGAATGATGATTTAATATATTCCTTTACTTCCCATATCCTATGACATTCTATACAATGAATTACCAGACATTTATAGCGAATCCTCCCCTCTACCTTTTATAACTATAATTTCGTAAAATTCCCGTGTTATTCCTAATAATAGACGAAAAATCTTCTTATGCTTACGTAATTGGAGATGAAACATAAGTGGATAATCTATTTCTGATTCCCTAACCTCCTTTTGGCAGTCTCCCAGTTTCTGGAAATGGCATATACCTATAAGTATCTTTAGTGAAAGAACTAACCGAGAGGGATGGCTCAGAGGTCAACGTATGTGGCATTCCGGAGATCGTGTGTTCGATTCCCGCGGCCGACCTTCCTGATCCATGGGTTCTTTTCGAGGTTTCCCTGGGTCGCTAGGCGAATGCTGGGAAGGTTCTTTACATCTCCCGAATTTGCTGTCCCTCTATTTCACCTCCATTCTCAATTCACTTTACCTTTCATCTACTTGGTTGCTTCAGGGCTGCAAGTGTCGGCGGGAGTCTCGGCGTTGCATGGCAGGCGAAAAGGATGCTCTATGTAACACTTCGTCCCTCGGAATGGGGAAGGTTTCTGAGTCCCGGGCCCCCCAGCGGGATGTGCAAGTCTCCAGGGGGAAAGGGAGTCGGTTGTACCAGCTGCCATCCCGGAAGTTTCAATCTGGCAAATATAGGGACCCTGCACTCTACCCTACCATGCCTCCTGGCCCGGCCGCCCTCTGTCTCCTCTCCTCTCATCTCATCTCACCCCTCCCTCCCGAGGGCGCCCCGTCAGGGGCTTAGCCACAAAGGATCTTCCTAGGTCGAGGTGCTAAGTCTCCCTCCGCTCTTAGTCCTAATGAAACAAGTAACAGGATGGTCGAATAGTTTTAAGATATTCAGAAAAGATTAAATTTTAAACTTTTTCATCGTCTCTTTGGCACTTTAGCTTTCACATAATACACAACGTGACATCAATATTTAATGAAATATGGACGAATCTGGCGAATATGATGATTTGCCACCCCTAGCCTACCAATTTAAATATTTTGGAAATGACGTGTAATTGTAACCACCGTGAAAATAATAATCTCAGTTGTTAGTTATAAATACCGGTTGATAGTTTCTGGTGTTACGCTGGGTACATTATTGCTTTCTGTACTACGTAAAATAAGTAGGGGAAGTATTGTATTCCAGCCAAAAATTCGATACCGAGGTTTCACTGGAAATACATATTTTGAGATCCCCTGAAACCAAAAAAAGCATTTTTGGAAACATGTCCGTGTTGTGTCTGTGTGTCTGTCTGTGAACAGCATAACTCAGAAACGAACAGTCGGATAAACACCAAGCTTGGTATTTAGGTTCAGTATCTTCCAGAGATGCGACACGAAGGTTTTCTAGAAAATCCCCCCACCCCAGATTACCCTTTACATGGAGGTTTTTCGAAAATTTTAATTTTCTCAAAAATGGCTCTAACGATTTTGATTAAAATATCATATGTTTAAGATACTTTCATGACAAATAAAATTGATATCTTGAATTTTCTGGGAATGTCTCCAAAAGTATTCTTCATTGTGAACGACTTTTGCATAACTGGAAAGGTAGAATCAGATGACTGAAAAATTCAATACCATAGCCGGGATTTGAACCACGGATCTGCCGTCTCCGTCCGGTTGCTCTAACCACTAAGCTACTATGGCAACATAGCACCACGACATTAAATCCGTGGTTCAAATCCCGCCTTTGGCATTGAATTTTTCAGTCATCTGATTCTACCTTTCCAACCCTGTCCAACACACGGCTTGTGTGAAAGAACAATTAATTCCATTAATTGACCTAATAGTGGTTGCAACTATAAAGCCCGGGACTTAAAGAACTTACAATGAATGTAAGTCGCCATTGGTGTATGGCATCTCAATACAATTTGAGATCTCCTTGTGGTTTACCGGGAAAATGCGAATCAGCTGGAGAATTTAATGTCGTGTCGGCATTTTGCCATGGTAGCTCAGTGGTTAGAGCAACCGGACGGAGATCGGGAGATCCGTGGTTCAAATCCCGGCTATGACATTGAATTTTTCAGTCATCTTATTCTACCTTTCCAACCCTGTCCAACACACGGCTTGTGTGAAAGAACAATTAATTCCATTTTGCATAACTGGTAAAGCATAAGGGATAGACAAAATTTTACTACACAAAAAATGTAGATCGCGTTAAAATACACAATTTATGTCATATACATTTTTTTGTTGAGTGAACCATTTTCGAGATATTGCTTGTTATTCCCTTAAATTTTTCAATACTTATTTTCTCAAATGGGAATTGGTTATTCATTTTTTTTAATCTTGTATATGCAAAGAGTATTAATCTGTGGCAAAGGGAATGGTGCTGCACCTAGCAACCAGCTATCAAGAGATATGTATATGCTTAAAGGCTACTGTATTTCTATATTGCCCTTGTAAATATATATTCCCCTTACATCTACAAGAAAATAAGCAATAAGATAGAGTCTGCAAATGTTTACCTCGATTAACATGAAGTAGATGGAGAATAAGCGTTAGTAAAAATAGTTTGTACAAGAGTAGAGAAAGTCATGTGAGTGTAACACATAAGACTTTTTTTAAATAGATATGTCATGCGCTGGTAGTGAACTTGATTACAACATGCAGAAGAAATACACCATATTTGTTTGTATAAGGGCTAGTAAAAGGTTTTGGAATCCAGAGACTTCACTATATACTTCTCTGTAGAAATAGAAAGGTTATTCTTGAGATGCCGTTATAAGTAGTAACGATTCTCTGTTTTTCTGTGTCTTCTGTTTTCTTAGTTATTAAATCAGTACCATCTATTATATTGAACAGAATTATATATCTGCGGCTCTTGTTTAAATTTTGCACGCGTTCCTGTAGAGTAATAAAATGACAACAGCGGTTATTTTCCTCTCCGTGACATTCTCAAGGCAAAGTCAAAGTACTCATCACAAGTATGTGCTTTTATACCTCCAACTACCTGCAAAGAAAAATGCAAAATGCTCGCAGAAACGAAAATATGAAACCTTGTGTTACAAAAAGAGCCCCATTCCCAAGGGAAATCTAAATCTGCTTTACATGAAAATCTCGTGGGTTGGGAACTAGATGCCTTTGCGTGGTTTACGTAACTTAAATGGCCAGACCAATTAAGGAAATTCCATTTATTGCCGAGCAAGGGGAGGAGAAGAGCGCCTGTTGCTTTGATTATCCGGTTGCACAAGTATGCTGTAGAGTTAGTTGCCTGACTAAAGCGAAGGCTCGTCTGTTATGTTGGCCGACCCGCTACTTTCTGTGAGAACTTCACTATAGTTAAAGTTGTCTCGCCAAACAGCTTACTAAAACAGTTGTTCAAGCATAAAGGCACTACAGTACACATGGGTGTGTGTAACCTCCTAGAAATTCAATGGTGTTGATAAACTCTACCTGAAAGATGCATGTTAACCTCTAAAAATCTAAAATAAGGACTGAAGCTTTCTTGACAGCGTAATAAATGCTAAATTTCTCCCGTCTTCTAGCCCAATAAGTAGATGGTTTGAAACCGACGTTTCGAAGGTGTTCATCTTCGTCTTCAGTTATTCTGAAGCCGAGAAAATTTAGAGTTCCTAAACATGTGTTGATGTCCTTAAAACAATATTACATGCAGAATTGATATTACAACTGGATACTTCTCTTCTTTCTTCATCACAGTTTACGCTGTCAGCCTGTTCCGACTTCACATTCTTGTTTTGTCCATTTCTTCCTCGGTCTTCCTGGTTTGCATTTCCCTTGGTCTGTAAACCCGCATTTGGTATCCTGTTATTAGTCATTCTATCTAGGTATGCGTTGTTTCCAGTCTGTCCTTTATTTTGTCATAGTAGTGTTTAGTTCTTCTGTATTGATTGTCTTATTACACTATTTACTTTCTCTACTACGTATAGTAAGTAGGGGAAGTATTGTATTCCATCCAAAAATTCGATACCGAGATTTCACCGGAAATATGTGTTTTGAGACCCCCTGAATCCAATAAAAAGCATTTTTGGAAACATGTCCGTGTGTGTGTCTGTGAACAGCATAACTCAGAAACGAACAGTCGGATAAACACCAAACTTGGTATTTAGGTTCAGTATCTTTCAGAGATGCGACACGAAGGTTTTCAAGAAAATCCACCACCCCAGATTACCTTTTACGTGGAACATTTTTCGAAAATTTTAATTTTCTCAAAAATGGCTCTAACGATTTTGATTAAAATATCATATGTTTAAGATATTTTCATGACAAATGAAATGTATATCTCGAATTTTCTGGGAAGTCTCCAATAGTATTCTTCATTGTGAACGACTTTTGCATAACTGGTAAATCATAAGAGATAGACAACATTTTACTATACAAAAAATGTAGATCGCGTTAAAATACACAATTTATGTCATATATTTTTTTGTTGAGTGAACCATTTTCGAGATATTGCTTGTTATTCCCTTAAATTTTCCAATACTTATACTTTTTCTCAAATTCGTTATTCATTTTTTTTTGTCCTGGTAATGCAAAGGGAATGGAATACTCTACATAGCAACCAGCTCTTAAAATATTTGACTATAGCTTAAAGCCTGCCAATTCCCTTTGCATCTACAAGAAAATTAGCAATAAGATTAACATCTCGATTAACATGAAGCATATGGAGAATAAGCGTTTGTAAAAATAGTTTGTACAAGAGTAGAGAAAGTCATGTGAGTATAACACATCCGATTTTCTTTTCTTCTATCACATCTAGTGTATCTCAGTCCGGTCTATATTTTGGAGTTTTGAGTAAGTTACCTTTTCCGTGGATAGGTTGCCGGCGCATTGCATAACTTCTATACCGTAAAAGGAGGGGACCACTCGATGATACTTATATAAATGTGGAAAGTATAACAAAGGATGTTGCACAAAAATCATCTCAACGTTAACTTAACAGCTTAATGCTGGAGTGGAACATGGTCGCCATGTCGTCTAGTTGATCTGCAAACAACTTGTGAAGTTCCCTTCGTTGATTAAGTAGAGCATGAATTTGCCTTTTTGGTGGAATTGGCTCGGAAATAGTATTCGAAAAGCTACACAGTCGATATTTAAATATAACTAAGTTTATTCAGTAACATATCCTCGAAGCTATTACCGCACGTATGCCAGCGCACCTACATGTTTGTGGCTAATTAGATTATGTTCATTACATCATGCTTCCACTTGATAATCTAATTCTGTATAACGGCTTCTGAATTACACCTTCTCTCCATCAATTTCTGGAATTTATAGAATTTACCTTAATAAATGGCTACCAGAGCTACATAAACGCCCACTTAACGTAATTTACTATCTGCTGATTGTTCCATGACAATCAATTCAAATAATTCCGCCTCCCAAACGGAATTTCTCTTAACTTCTACTTGACCTATTTCCGCGAATCCCTGCCGTGCACCTAATGACTGAAAGATATTTGCAAATACTGTTCCTTCTTTCAGTAGTTTATATCAACGGCGTCCTTAACGCGTTTGATTTCTCAGAATTATTAATACTCGTAACCTCCGTTTTGATTTTAACATCTGGTCATGATACATGCTTACACTGTTTAAATATTGCTACACTAATTTGCATATTAATTAATTAAATAATATATTGCTCTCTTAGGACGTTGTATCAGTATCTCTAGCCTAAGTATACATTACAGAAATCTCATTGAATGACCTGGGCGTAGCGATGACAGAATTTTTCTACTGCCATCAGCAGCTTGAGGAAAGCACTGTCAACGATTTTCGTGGCTTTTAGAATGCTCAAACTGCTAGGGATCTGTCCGACTTTTACGCATTTCTACGTAGATATTTATTGAGATCTATTAGAGCATACATAAGTTTCAAGTTGGTACACTTGTATTTTGCGGATATTGTTTGTTGTCTCATATATTGCTGATTATCCGTGCTAAATCCAGCTTACTCACGGAGACGCGAATGAATTGTCAGTTCGCAGTCATGTGGGAAGAAGGGCTGTGTTTTATTTTTTGTGTGGACTGGGGGGGGCCTCTTGGCTTTCTTCGCTGCAAGCTGTTGCTTGTATCCTCCCAAAGTCTATATTTAATGTAGTAGTCTCTAGTGAAGGCTATCCTGTGAATTTCACGAGTGTTTTTGGGGTTGTAACTGTAATTTCGTGCTGAATTGTTTTGATATTTTATGGCATTTTGTTGTGATGGAATATGGATCATTCATATTGTTACGTAACAGTGATCTAACAAGGCACTGCACTACGATACGATTTTCTAATATTGTAGCGAACACAGAAGTAAAAAAAAAAAAATATCATGTGCTATATTTACTTGGCTTTCTCTATCCACTATCGCTTATTTTTATATAGTTTCTACAAACTATTATTACAAAGCTTGCTTATTATACCTACTCTGTTACTCGAGTTAAATATCTGCAGAAATACTTTTATTGTATATTTCGTTGTAGGTTCAAGGGGGATACAGGAGACCGAAGCGATGGTTAAATGTTTAAAACCCGGTTTCTATATGTTGCTTGGAAATTCCATAGTCTTTCCGTGGCCAGAAACAAGTGAATGGTGACAGGTATTTAAAAAATGACAAAAGTATTAAAGAATTCAAACCAATAATAACGAATACCTCGGAAAATGCTGAAATAAATTGTGTTTTAAAGAAACATTTTTGTGAAGTAAGTTTTTGTGTATATCTTATGGTTCACTAGTTATACAAACATTTATAAAATTCATTCCGGATAAGTAGGAGTTCACAGACAACTCAAAGAAAATTAAAGATAAAACTTTTTATTTGTCATGTAAATATATCTTAATGTATGATATTTAATAAATTAGTTAGTCATTTTTGTGAAAATAAAATTAACCAAAATTTATGATATAAAGGGTAAATAGGGGTAGGAGTTTTTTTTTAAAATCTTTGTGTTGAATCTTTAGAAAATGCTAAGCACAAATACAAAGTTTAACCGACTTTTCGTTTTTGAGTCGCGCGCGCGCACACACACACACACGCGCGCGCGCGCGGACACGGAACGAGAGGTTCGCGGTTCAAATCCCGCCAGGTTCAACCTCCCTGACAGACTTTTTTCAGCTTTCCTTCAGCCTTCATAACTGGAAAATGCCGGGGAGTTGCTTTAATCTTAGGCCTGGAACGTTTTCCTTTCCCATATATAATGAATGTCCTTTCATGTATCATCAGTGTCCACTTCCTTTGGTGCCGTATGTTGTAAGAATGCGCGTTAAACATTATTAAACACACGCACACCTTTTTCTAAAAATGCATTTTTGGATTCGGGGCCTCAAAAATGTATTTCCATTGAAATACAGGCATGCCAAATTTTTATATGAAATGCAATACTTGCTCTACCTACTAGGTACGTGGTAAGGCAAAAGTCGATGCTTTTTCCCGTCATGTCGAAGTAATCGCGCAGCATTTTGTTGCACGAAAAGTGGTGAGATCGCATTCAATGCTGGCTCCTTCAAATATTTATGAACACAGTGTCATTCTTGACACTACTTGCATTTTATGTGAAAAAATTGTTGGTGTTTACACATAAGAGTAATTAATTTCAAATCAAGGTGAGCCAAAACCAACATCATCGGATTTTTTGTTAGAGCCTATATAATGCCAATCTTTTATAACAGTGTACTCTTCGCCTTAGCATCTGCCACTGATTTCCATACAAACTTTACAGCTCTCATTCTATTTCCTGAAACCATCGTGGTAATATTTTATCATCTACATTCCCTACATAGCAGCAATTTGACATGTCTGCTATTGGAAAAGGTCCAACACAGGTACTCGTGGGGCTACAGTGGGATGAAGGATTTAAATACTAGAGAAAGAGCAAATACAATATAGACAATAACTAAATTGTAGCATCGTCCATGAATGAGCAAATCTCTTGATCAGGGCGGGATTCCTCGCAAATAGACGCACATAGCATACACATGTATAACTACAAGGCGCTGGGCCAAAGCCTTCCGTCCTTAACGCCCACCCGAACCGAGGACTCACGTACGACAACGCCCGGGGCAAACGTCTGACGGGGGGCAGAGGGCCTACGGATCAGAGAGTGAGAGACCAGGGTGGGTGATGAGCCACATGCCCGGGATGAGGGCGAGGAAGGGTATGATAGATGCAGATGAGAGGTGAATGAGAGGAAAGGTGATGATGGAGCACCGGTGGAATGAAACATGGCGGGGGAAACCGGAGAACCAAGAGAAAACCCGCCCAGACGTCGCTTTGTCCACCACAAATCACATATGCAGGTCCTTGGTGAGAGGCGAGCTGCCTAACCACTTGACCACAGCGCCATAAGGAAATGTCATATTAAATAATAATGAACTACATAAGTAGGTAGTTGTGAAGTTAAAAACAATATGGTATAACTTAGTTTAAGTTATAAAGGTAATAACAGGCACTATTGTAAATCTAAAAGTATATTGGCCTTGAAGAATAAATAACTTACCAAAGGTATTGAAACCGTATTTTCCTTAATAGGAGCTACGCAGTAGCAGAAACAAAACGACAGGCTACAGCACTAGCGACACTTGGAACAATAATTTGTAATTTATTGCTGCTTAGGGTCACTAGAAACCATAGATATCTATATTCTACTATTGTGATATAAGCAAGAGAAATTTCGCGAGCAACCATGAATTGCACTTAGTTGTGTTGAATTTCCATTAAATCGCGTAACAGACATATAGTACATTTTTCATACAAATAATTATTTTTGTATTTTGAATACACCGTTGCCATTTATTGTACTGTAATGTTAATAAAGCAGCAAGTATAGGTAATATTCCGCCAGCGAATACTTCTGAAAAATATGTAAGCAACAAAAAAGAAAAAAAAAGGTCCTTCTCCGTGGTGTAGTGGTTACCATGCTAGCCTCTAGTTCCCGAGGTCGCGGGTTCAAACCCGGCGGAGGGCGATGGATTTTTTCGGGCGTAAAACCCTTAGCATGGCTTCCTTCGGAAGGGAAATGAAGTCGGTGGTCCGTGTCGTAGATTTACGGCACGTAAAGGAACCTCAAGCTGATAAAGAGGCCTCTGAGCAAAATTACCGGTCTTTCACGCCCAATATGGAATGGGACGCTAAGGATCACAGCATTTAAAGAGCGTCCATAAATAAAAACACAAAAAAGAAAAAATTCTCTGGCCACTATCGTTTATTTTTGTGTCACTTCTACAAACTATTATTGCAAAAGCGTATTTTTATATCTAGACGATGTTAACCGAGATAAATGTTTGCTGAAATAGTTTCATTATACGTTTCGTACAAAGGGAATACTGGAGGTTGAGGCGATGGTCAAATCTTTAAAAAGTGGGTCGTTATTACTGCCCTTGAAGTTCCATGGTGACATCACTTCAAAAATGACTTAAGTATTTAACAATTCAAAGCAATAACAAATGGCTGACGTCACAAAATTATTTAAAATAAATTGTG